>OU461584.1:16401895-17860951 GCA_911812115.1 Pristionchus exspectatus | reverse complement strand
GAATATGAATGATTAAATATTTTTAAGATATTTGTTGCGTAGGTGTGTTGTGCTCCGTTTTAATACTGTATGTGTAAATTTTATTAATAAGTTTTTTTTTAGAAATTCCTTTTCAAGTGCTCTTCTCATAAGCTGATTCGATAAGCTGACAGATATGAGGATGAGGCTGGCGGGATATATTTGTTGCACACTTTCAAGGTGCGTATTCCAAGCACCGATGTGCACAAAAGATAATAGCCTCTGTCAAAGAAAGAAATAGTGAAATATGTAGATGAGGGAGATACGATTGCATCATTCAGAATCATGGGTGTCCTCCGGGATATTTGAAATGAGCAAAGCTTTGTCAACACTAACAAAACCCGCTATGCTAACAGCGATATTATTTCTCGTCTGTAATCATTGATTCTCAATGTGTTGTTGCTTGCACAATGGTTGGCGTGATCAACTGGTGATCAACTGAAGTCTAGAAGATTCTTTTTTTCTATTTGTCTTTACAAAATCATTTATTGTATCTATTTGTTGCGCATAAAAAGTAAATCACAAGCGACTTACTCTTGCTTAGCTCACACTGTCTCTTGCCTTGACGACAAGCATACTGCTTGCCCGTTGAGATAGTGCGCTTGTAGAAGTCGACACATGCTCTAAATATTTTTTTGAATTGACAATTGAGGCTGTTGAAAATAAATGCAGACCTGCACGAATCAACGCCATAATGGGCGTACTTTGTCGGTTCTCCACATACCGTCAAGCGGGAGGAAAATGAAACATGTACTGTATTGTACGGTATTTTACGGTAAAAACAAGTGCAGGCTGCCATTTCGTTCAGAGTTGACGAATTTTCGCCAAATTTGGATTTTGACCTTTCCAAGTGATGGTCTAAAATGCATTTTCTGGAAAATTAAATTGGTCGCGTCTAAATAGTCATACTCGAAAAAGCCGGAAATCGCAACTCGTGGTGTAAATTTCGTGGTGTGCGTGCACTTTCGTGCGCTGGTGCACTTTACATTTACGCTTCGTGCTCCGCGCTCCGCGCTTCGCGCTTTCACTCTCGGTGCGCGCTTGCCTCATCTGCCTGGTTTTCGTTTTATTTTAACACTTTTTTCGTTGTTTTTATTGATTCGCGCTGATTTTGTGTAAATTTTTCGTTGCAGGCGGGTAACAACACACGATAGGACCCAGCTGAGCGCCCACTGCGGCGCACCAGCCCCGTGTTTATTAGATGAGTGAATTTTACACTTTTTAACACAGTTGCTGACGTTTGAAAAGACGAATTCCAACTCGTCTTTCTCCGTTAAGGAGATTGTTTATTAGATGAGTGAATGCTATTTTTTTAAATCAAAGTTACTGAAATTGGAATATGCGAATAATCGTCTGACTCTCTCATTTCGCCATGCTCTCTCATCGGTCAGAGATAAGAGAGATCATGGGAAAGTGAGAGAGTCGGAGCATTAATTGAACAGACTTGTGGCTTGTGGAACCATTTCAGTTACATTCGCCACTTCCGCCCGGTCTTTTCTTCTCGCCCATGTCGATCGGTTTGTGTTAGCTTTTCTAATCTATCTTATATTTGACATTTATACGTTTATCTTTTACATTTATTAATTGAGTTTGTCGTTGATAGTAAACCTATTCATTCTGGGATATCCGTGAAATAAGGTTGCCCCTTTCAGGCCCGTTCTCCCTCTGTCCTGCCCCTCATTTCGCTCCTGTAGCGATGACCTACCAGAGCAACTCAACACCGTATGCACGCACTCATCAGGAATTGCGACCAAATGTTGCCGGAACCGATGCCCTTACGAGGAGCTGAGAAAGGTGGAAATATTGCTTATTTGTATTATTAAAATAAAAGTTAAATTATATTTCAACGTTAACCCGTTTAAAATTGCCGAAATGAAGGAGGTGATGAGCTCTCAATTGTTGATGTTTGTTCTTAATCATAATTTACGTTATTCTTCCAGTTCACGGCCACCCGTGTTGGTCAGAAGGGACACCATCACAGACCCGAGATGAACAAGAAGATCTACCGCATCGGCAAGTCGTCTGACCGCCGAGAGCAAGAAGAACAATGCTGATTAGGTACATACTTTCCATTCGGAGTTGGCTTGTGGTAAACTTGTCAGGATACGGTGCTATCGCACCCTCTTGCCGGTCTCTGCCTCTCTTCCTCCACTCAGGACAGTCGTCGTTTGAGGAGAAAAGAGAATCAGGTGCACTCGGATTAGGCTTCTAAAACGATTTATTTCGTTTTTCACGGATAAAAGGTTAGTTTTTTTAGTTAATCTTTTGAATGTTGGTGCAATGTTAGAAATTTAAAGTAATTTATTTACCTTAACAAAGTTAACAATTATCGGATGCTGAACAAATGAACATAGCAATCTAGATAGTATTTTTCTATGAATTACAAACGATTTGCCTATGAACGAGTAATCAAAAGACATCTATATCACTCATTTCAGAGGGGTCTGAGTCAAGAGTGCGGTTTGTGGTCTGCGGTGTCTCATCATCATCGTCATCGCTTCCCATTCCCATTCCTTCTATTCCTTCACTATTGTTCATTCCATTGTCCCCATTAGGTCTCATTCTCTTCATCAATGTCTTCTTTCTTCCTCTACCATTCCTCCTTCCATTCACTGCCCTTCGATTGATCAATTGATCCTCCCGTTCCACTCTCTCCGTTGCTCGTCTTCTCCGTCCCGCGTAATTATTCAGACGATCAGTGATCGTTCTCTGAATGATCAGACGATCTTCAGAAGAGCTCACCATTCTACGATGGAAGAGTACCTGAAAGGTTCGTGAAAATTATTTGTTAAATTCTATTGAAGGTTAAATACCTCAAGTAGCCATTTTGCCTTAGCCTTATCGGCCCTCGCACTGACAGGCAGAGATAGATCCGAGCGATCGTTAGGATCTGATTCGTCATAAATATGCCTTTCAATGTCCGTAGCGAGCTTGGTTATCACTTGATTTGCATCAATAAGATCAATCTCCTCTTTTGTCGAAAACGGTTCGTACGTAAAATCTGAAGTGCAAAATATATTGAGCGATCGGGCGTGATTAAATAGATCGCAATTTATAGTTTTGTTGTCATCAGTCAATTATGAAACGAATGATTCTTCTCGCACCTTTCGTTTTTCCCATTCGAGCGGAAACTTCGTGAACAGCCGTTTCGACGTTTTTAACTGCATTTCCCATCTCTACCAGGCGGTCTCTCGTTCCATTTACCTGTTATTGATGCATGTTTCTAGTCAAAATCGTTTTCGGATAAATTTTTCATATATTATACCTCCATATGAGTACTTGTTGAGCGATTTGCGCTCTGCACTATCAATCCGTTCCATGCAAGATATAGATTATTGACCATTGTCTTGATTCCGCTTAGTTCACTATGCATTGACACCATCGATGTCATCATAAACTGTCTGAAGGTGGTGTCATCTGCAAAGAAGATTAATTTGTCGGTTTAGTCGTTTCAGATCAATACCGGTACTATTTGGAACCACGAGAGGAGCTGTGCCAGAGAGCGAGAATCCTGGTGGAAGCTGTGAGGAATGGACCAGTGGAGTGAAACCCTGAGCAGGAAGAATCCCCGAGGTAGCAAGAGAAGAGGAGCCTCCAGTCAATCCTCTCATCAGTGGGACCGATGGGACCGGCTGAGATCGAGGAGGAGGAGGAGGAGGAGGAGGCACAGGACGACGAGGTGTCGTCAATGGAATCGCACCGCTCGCTGGTCTCTTCAACTTCCGAGATGGAACGATCGGCGGCTGTCCGACCATTGATGGACGTGGAGTGGAGGCACGCTGCGATGATCCTCCAGCAGCAGAAGCCATACTGCTGCTTCGGGTTCTTCTTCCCGATGAAGAAGCAATTGAACCCTGAACGCACTGTGATGGTAATGTCATTAATGTAAAAGCACCAACCGTATCGGATTGTTCTTCATCAGTTCCATCTATTCCTCTCATTCTCAACATTTCAGCCTTCATCCTTTTCTTCGATTTGTCTACGGCGCGGACAACTCCACTCACTCTTTCTCCTAGGAAGTTGTCGTAGTCCACATCATCTCCCACGAATGCTATCCCTTTCTTCAGTGCGCACTCTTGCACAAGCTCGTAGCCAGAGGCTGAATGACATACCATCCATTTCGACATCTGAATGCAAGAAAGTGAATGACTGGTAACAGAAAGAGACATGAAAACAACAAAAATCACAATAACATATAATATAAAAATAATTAATTGATACGTGTGATCTTTGATCTTCGTTGACAATTTTCTGTTAAATACAGTAGTGATTAATTTTGCGATTTTTTCTTTCTTCATTTTCATTGTTCTCCACTATTCTCTTCATTGCTCTTCAATGGGTAGACCAAAGGTATTTCATTTTCTTTCATTTATTCATTACTTATTGAGCTTTAGCTGTCAAAATATCGGAGAAGCAGAGCGATAACCAAGATTCGGAAGTGCACGAGAGATGAGATTCGAGGCATGCGTGACGACGGCCTTACCTACAGGCAGATTGCGGATGAAATGAGAAAGAAGAGTATGGCTTTTTTGTTTGAATTAGAATGAAGAGAATTTGCAGGAGATCAGATTTCATATTCTACTGTTCGTAGAATAATTCTGAACAAAGGAATTCGTAAGCCTCGTAAACCGTATACCCCTCGAAGCATTCCTCGTGAACTCCATCCTACGATCAAACTGATGGTTGATGCTTTGTATGAAGAGGAATCAACACGCACAACAAATGAAATTATCAACCTTATCAAGGAGAGCACGGGAGTAGAGGTGTGAGAATTTGTTTTGAAGACACGGTTCTCCCACAATCATAATGATACAATAAGGAACGTAATTCAGGTCAAGAGGGACGTGATCGCAAATATGAGGGCCGAATTGGGTCTCCGTCATCATCGAGTCCGATATGGGCATTCCGTTAGACTAATAAATCAACTGCTACGTATGATATATTGTGAGCGAAAATTGGATATGGGAGAACAGTTTCTTTCCCATACTATAACGGATGAATCGTACATTCAATTGGGAAAGAACGCAAGGACGTGTTTTGTCAAGAACAGAAAAGACGCTGTTCACGCTGCTCCAAAACATGTGCCAAAGGTGAAACAAATGAGCTCTAAGCGATTAATTATCGATTTGTTAGGTACTGGTGTGGGCAGGAATCAGTGTCCGCGGCCCATGCCCTCTCAAAATCCTCAAAGGGAAAGACTCCATAGTCGATAGCATTGGCTATCAACGTATCCTTCAGGAATGTTATGTCAACTGGAGCAGGTAAAATTTATTTATAAACGAAGATTTAACATTACAAAAAAGGGATACATTCGGACCATCCGCCATTCTTGTCCAGGATTGGGCTCCGGCCCATTCCAGCAGGAGCACTCGCTTGTATATGGAACGATCTGGAATTCAGGTATTTATTACTTTATTTATATAAGAACTTTAAAGCAAATAGTTCTCAGTAAATAAACAGTACTTTCCTATAACCGTCCCAAAATCCTACAACAGGTCGAGGACTGGCCCCCGGAGTCAGCTGATTTATCACCTATCGAGACTGTTTGGGCGTTGCTCAAAAGATGGCTTTGGAATCATTGGAAACCTAAGAGTATCGATCATCTTATCGATGGGATTCACCACTGGTGGGATAATCACCTGTCCCAAGATCTTTGTATCCGATTAATCGAACGAATGCAGTATAAAATGAGGGAAATCTTAAACAATAAAGGACGTCCCTGTCCAGATTAATAGAATGCTCAATGTTCCATTATAATCTAATTTTCGTTATGTCCAAAAATCTATTAATTTAAGTTCACCAGGTTCTTTGCACCTTTCCCTAATTGTTCACAAATAAATGTGTTACTCTGAATAAAACGCTTCGAAATAAAGCCAAAATTGCGCACAGGCTAACAAATTTTTGAACAAATATTAAAATCAGTGAACCTCTTTTCTCCTCAAACGACGACTGTCCTGAGTGGAGGAAGAGAGGCAGAGACCGGCAAGAGGGTGCGATAGCACCGTATCCTGACAAGTTTACCACAAGCCAACTCCGAATGGAAAGTATGTACCTAATCAGCATTGTTCTTCTTGCTCTCGGCGGTCAGACGACTTGCCGATGCGGTAGATCTTCTTGTTCATCTCGGGTCTGTGATGGTGTCCCTTCTGACCAACACGGGTGGCCGTGAACTGTAAGAATAACGTAAATTATAATTAAGAACAAACATCAACAATTGAGAGCTCATCACCTCCTTCATTTCGGCAATTTTAAACGGGTTAACGTTGAAATATAATTTAACTTTTATTTTAATAATACAAATAAGCAATATTTCCACCTTTCTCAGCTCCTCGTAAGGGCATCGGTTCCGGCAACATTTGGTCGCAATTCCTGATGAGTGCGTGCATACGGTGTTGAGTTGCTCTGGTAGGTCATCGCTACAGGAGCGAAATGAGGGGCAGGACAGAGGGAGAACGGGCCTGAAAGGGGCAACCTTATTTCACGGATATCCCAGAATGAATAGGTTTACTATCAACGACAAACTCAATTAATAAATGTAAAAGATAAACGTATAAATGTCAAATATAAGATAGATTAGAAAAGCTAACACAAACCGATCGACATGGGCGAGAAGAAAAGACCGGGCGGAAGTGGCGAATGTAACTGAAATGGTTCCACAAGCCACAAGTCTGTTCAATTAATGCTCCGACTCTCTCACTTTCCCATGATCTCTCTTATCTCTGACCGATGAGAGAGCATGGCGAAATGAGAGAGTCAGACGATTATTCGCATATTCCAATTTCAGTAACTTTGATTTAAAAAAATAGCATTCACTCATCTAATAAACAATCTCCTTAACGGAGAAAGACGAGTTGGAATTCGTCTTTTCAAACGTCAGCAACTGTGTTAAAAAGTGTAAAATTCACTCATCTAATAAACACGGGGCTGGTGCGCCGCAGTGGGCGCTCAGCTGGGTCCTATCGTGTGTTGTTACCCGCCTGCAACGAAAAATTTACACAAAATCAGCGCGAATCAATAAAAACAACGAAAAAAGTGTTAAAATAAAACGAAAACCAGGCAGATGAGGCAAGCGCGCACCGAGAGTGAAAGCGCGAAGCGCGGAGCGCGGAGCACGAAGCGTAAATGTAAAGTGCACCAGCGCACGAAAGTGCACGCACACCACGAAATTTACACCACGAGTTGCGATTTCCGGCTTTTTCGAGTTTGACTATTTAGACGCGACCAATTTAATTTTCCAGAAAATGCATTTTAGACCATCACTTGGAAAGGTCAAAATCCAAATTTGGCGAAAATTCGTCAACTCTGAACGAAATGGCAGCCTGCACTTGTTTTTACCGTGAAATACCGTACAATACAGTACATGTTTCATTTTCCTCCCGCTTGACGGTACATACATACCTACATACCCACCCACATACCCACATACATACGGACGGACAGACAGACACAAAAAAATTATAGTCTCTTAGTAATTTAAAAAAAAAAACGAAGTGGAAAAGATGAGATGGAAATGAGTGAATAGTACACGCGCATCGCTTTGTCGCGTGATGATTGCATTTTTTCCAAAACGACGCTGCGTGTGTTGAATGTGGAGAAAAACTGCCAGAGGGTATGAACAGGCTTTGGTCTCGATAAAACTTTGCATTTTGAGATGCGACTCTATGAGTGAATCTCTGTCCCTTTCGTCTGTGGTTAATATGCCTGGTTGGCGCGATTTATAAATATGAACGAAGCAAATGCATTGGCTAACATTTTATTCGATCGGTACTATTAAACAACTGGAGGGTATCGGGCCTGAACTATTCGATTCGTAGAGTCATGACATATTACGAGATAATAATAACAGCGAAATCAATAAGTATGTACAGAGAACGGAAAGCCTAGAGAGATCTCGAAATATTCCTCTGATTCAGCACAAATCTATGGATTGTGAAGCGCTTTCGCTTATTTACAACTGGCGATTTCAACTGAGACGGGCCCGATTCATCCGTCTTCCTCTTAGGAAGTTCGATCTCCGGTTGGCGCACTTGCGGTGTGTCCACGTTCTCGAACGTCTTGACGTACTTGGTGCGCTTGCGGCAGAACGGACAGGGAAAGCGGCGGGAGCCCGCCTCGACCAGCTGCTCCGCGCACAGCAAGCACGTCATGTGGCCGCACTTGATCTGCAATGCGATAAGGGCAGAAAAGATAATGAAACTATGCATTTTCTTACCATGACTGCGCGTCTTCGCGGATTTGCCGTTAGGCAGATTGCGCAACCGCGAGAGTAGCGGAGAGTTTGCGAGAACCTGAAACGGGAAATAAATATTTCGTTTCAATCGTCGCTCAATTACAGTTCACACATATTCCAGATTAGCCCAATGCTCGTAATTAGGCAAGATCATAGGAGCAAAGTTACAGATTCTTCATTTCGACAGCTAAAAGACAGCTCAAAAAGAAATAACAGTCTACTAAAGAGGTCAGTGATTGATTTTTCAAGACCAGTTAACATTCAAGACCAATTCATTCCCTTTGGTCTAACCTAATCTTCTAACCTACTGATCTAGGCACTTCCCTTTCCCCTTTCTCGCCCCCCACTTACGGATGCTCATCGGCCTCCTTCATAGCCTTTCTTCTCGCTTCTCTCTTCATCGTCGCCCACGCCTTTGCCTGATCGAGTGCATCTCTTTCGTCCTCGAGCAGACGCTCACTCTCGATCCGTTCGTCCCACATCTCGCGAATACTGGAAATGATCTTTACTAATCAGATATAGGTTAAAAGTGACACGGGGACTGGAGCCGCGATCGCAGTCGCAAAACAGCTATCGTGAAAATATTTTCCGTTCCACTCGTAGTTGACCTTTGACTACCGTTCGATGGGCGGAGTTAGGAAGAGGCCGGGAGGAGGCTAGTGATCTACCTGCTCTCCCTTCCTCTGTCTCCCAGACAATCAATACGCGATCCAGCCCATTGAGTTTGCTGAGCATTTGAAACGCACGATAAATGGCTTGATTGAAAAATGAGAAGTGACGCTACTAGTGAAGCTACATGGTTGTCAAGTTCTGATTCTATGATAAATAGAAACACGAGGAATTCCACGTTTGACCGTACGAATCAATATAATTCTCCTATCAAATATAATCACGGTCCTTACCTCTCCTCCCTCCTCCTTATCTCCTCCCTCATGCTTTCAATGGCATCTCGATGCTTCTTCTCCCTCATTGTCTTCATCACCAAATCCCTTCGCATCTCCTCCTCCCGCAGATTGAATCGTCGCCGCCGCTCCCTCAAATCACACATTTCGTAGGACTTTGCCAGTTATTAAGTTGCTGTCTCGGCTATCACTAGATTTTGTAGACCCATGTTTGTAGGGTTGCATGTTCGCCATTAAGAGAGTCTAGAGGAGAAATCGATATTTGACGCGAATTATAGATTGATAGATCAAAATTCCCACCTGAACTCCTCCTCTGCCTCCCTCTCCTCCCTCTCCGTCCGCTCCAGTCGCTCGTCCATCGCGCGTCGATCGTCCGTCTCGGAGGCCGTGCCCGCGCCCGCGTAGTCGTGGTCCTGCGATTGGAGGACCGTAAAGTAGCATGGAAGGGAGAGCCTTAGAATAGCACCGAACAAGTAAGGTTGGCTACCAGACTACTCAGTCATGAGCTGTCAGTGCGATGAAAGTCTAGCCTGATCCCCATCCGCCAAACAGTATGCATGAAGCAACATCTTGTATGCTCGCTCGACGTGAATACACATTTACCTTTACCTGCGATGGCGGATTGATGTAGGCCGTGCTGGGAGGTTCGGCCTCTTCCTCCACTTCGACGTTGTCTTCGGCGGAATCGGATGATGACGAGGAGCTCAACGATGAAAGTGGTCGATCGGGCGAGCCGATGGAGACGTCCGAACTGATGTCGACGTCGCTGCTGTCCGAGTCCATTTGCGGATCTAGGAGTAGTCAGGCGATGAGAACTTTGAAGAAAAGTTAATGAATAACGGCGGTTTGGAAAAGCGCAAATCTGGGGAGAACTCGCGAAGCCGACCAAACTGTCGTCGATGTCGCTACTGTATGACAAGGACAATCAGTTCATTTCTTGATGTGGATCTAGGAATATTCATGTTAATTGTGAAAATCAATAGTAAGCCTCATTACTGAGTGGCAACAATATGGAATGGGGAAGCAGTAAAATAAAAATAAAAGAATGTTTGCGAATGGCGAGAGCAAAGCGGGTACGCGCAGCAATTTTCTATTGGCACGATGTATTTTTGATAATATTTAGAAACGATGAATTTAGCAACGAGCATAAATAGTATCGTGTTGGTCATTATTCACGGCATGCAACTTGGCGTGCACCAATCTGAGATTACCGTAGTTTAAGTGCTGTCGGAGCAGACTTGTGATTGCATGCGCCTTGTTTTTTTTAGGTTGTTGTTGTCTCACTCTCATTTCTTTCTCTTCAATTATTTTATCGAGAACGGTGCAGAGTGAAACAGGGCGTAATAACAAAGCTAGCAGTGTGAATGATTCGTGATAACAGTTACTGCGCCCCCACGGCACTACTCTTGCGCTTGCGCGTTTGCTTCTCGGCGCGATGGCGCGCGAGCGATGTGTCGGATTCCTCGAACATTTTCATGTACGTGGTGGGCGTGCGACAAAAGGGGCAAGCGAATTCAATGTTCTCCTCTGTCCCGAGTCTCTCGGCGCACGATGTGCATGTGATGTGCCCACACCGCACCATGAAGGCGCGTCTGTAGGGGTTCGGGCAGAGACAGATAAGACACTGCCGAGAGAAGTGACGAGATTGCAAGTACCTGCAATGAACGATTGGACTTATTTTTTTGAAATATGGAGCGTGGAAATCTTCGAGAAAAATTCCGGTTTTGCATGATCAGCAAACTACGCTGCATTCTGAGAAGAAAAGCGTGCATTCGTGATGATTTTAGCACGACGACGATTAGGGAACGGTTTCTACAATAAATAGAAAATAACTCACGGATCCTCATCGACTGTCCTGGTCGCTTCCAGACGAGCTTCCCTCTTGGCTTCAATCAACTGCTTCGCTTTCCTCAATTCCTCACGATGTCGCTGTAGAGCCGACTCGCATTGATGCTTGGCACTAGCGATTAGACGTTGTCTGCAAGTAACCGATTGATAATTTCAACATGTAAATAACAAACATTATTTCTTAACAATCTAGAGTAATCTCGTCCTTGGCCTCAAAAATAGATGTGAGGTATAAATGATAGACAAAAAGTAATAGAAACTCAGTAATCAACGATCATCATCTATACATAGGAAGAGTAAAAGGTAAAAATGTATCCGCATCAAACGATTTTACAGTCGTACGACAACTGTAGGTGGGACACACCCGGTATGGCGGACTGTCAATAGCAAAGTTGTGCAATGCTTACCTCTCAGCAGCGTTTCCCACATCGCATCTCAAGAATACAGCCATTCGAAGTTGAACCTGATTGTCCAATTCTTCTCGCATTCGAGCTCTAAGCTCTTCCTCCTCCCCATTGATTCGGTCCTCCAACTCGGCCACTGCACACTGTGCCTCGACCTGCTCCCTTTCGGCCCGTGACAGATCATGTTCCATCTTCTTCGCCCTCGTTTCTTCCGCTTCAAGATGCCGCTCCTCATCGTCGACCTCCTCTTCCTCCTCTTCTTCATCTTCTTCTTTGTACTCCTCGCCATTCCCTGGCTCGAGATTTGGACATTGTACCGCCGTTGTCAGCGTGTTGCACAGCTGAATTGGTCAAGTGTCTTTCTAAATTAGAATGCGATACCCATGTCCCTGACGGAAATCTATTCGAACATGGGACTCTTCTAACAACGTCGGGTAAATCTGATTTTTGATCGGACGGACTCAAGTGGGGTTGCCAGAATGTGTACACGTAGTGGCCCTGCATTGCTATTCTAGTTTGTTTGTACACGGCGCATCGAATAAGGTTCGCACTTACCATCAGAGGTGGCGGAGGCGAATAGGGCACCTCGGCGAGAAACTCGACGTCATCCTCGGAATCTACGTCGTCGACCTCATCGTCCTCTGATAATTCCACCTGAAATTACATTTTAAAAAAATGGAATTGAATTCTTTTTTTAATTCCTAGGTCATTTTAGCATCGAAATTGGTACCTCTTCAATCTCAAGTTGATTCCGCTTAACCTGAAGGACTTCAATCTCGCATTCGTCATTCTCCTCGTCCGATTCTTCCAGAGTAATCTAGAATGAGTTAAATAACTAATTCGCAGACTTGAATAAAGTAGAAAATGTTAGCTTGTTCGTTAATGTGTGTGGGCGATGTACGTTATGTAATAAAATCATAGTCGAACCTCTTGAATAGTATACTTCCTGCGCACCATCGAGGCCTCCTCAATGTACGCGTCACCAGGCTCCTGAACGTCCTGAAAAGATTTTTAAAATATTTGAAATTTTACAAATCCATTAAATCCCACCTCTGAATCCGTAACAGCACCGATAATACTTAACAAATTTTCATCTGAGATCTGCGAAGTCGAATTTCGGATTGCTCTTTCTAAGGTATCGTCAACAGAATCCATTTCCACAGCGTCGAATTGACCGATTTGAATGTTACTCATCGCTGAAATAAAGCATCCAGGACTGAGCAGAGGGAAATATAGAAGACAAATAGGAGAGCAAAAAATAAGGGCGAAAAGTGTTTACTTGAAATAAAACAAGAACGGACACTGGTGAATAAGAGCAAGATAGTACAGACTGGACACCACCCATTTCTACTTCCTTCTGCCCTCTCTTGAAATGTGCTGTCTAACAATATAATGAGCAGACCCAGAGGGCATATTGATCGAGGCCTGTGTGGAGAGATGATCACAAGATCCATTTTCAGTCGAATCCAGTAGCCAGGGGTGCAAAATCTAAATAATATTTAAAAAAAAACAATTGCAGCACGATACAACAATTGGAGCGTACCTCACGGTTCTCGGAGCAAAAACGATGGTGCTCCCTGGTGAGTTGAAAGTTATTGTCTACTTACTACCGCACAGAGTTTCACACAATGGGGCTATCAGGAGGAATCAATCGTCTCTCCATTCCCTAGGAATTTCATAGGTATTTATCTTTTTATATTAGTTTTATTGCGAAAAAGGGGAATGTATATTACGAATGATTTTTGATATCCTACCCGCATTTCGAGATCCCGCATTTCGGAATTTGACCTGATCTTTGATCTCTTCAGACGGTGGCTATCCGGTCTACTCGGCAGCCATTCTCACCGAGTTCTTCATCGACCGACGGGCGGGAGGCACGGATCAGGTCTTCAGGGTGGGCATCTACTTTTATGCCCCTCACAGCTGCCGCATAGCAACGCAGCGGATAACAGCTTCCCTATATAATATATATCCCTATATAGGCTATATTAGGCGATTTGAGGCCATTTTGTCGGAAGTTAGCAACATAATTTCATGCCTTTACAATGCTAATCTTCTCTGTACTGTTCCAATCTAGTATATGCTCATTCGGAATGAACATTTGCCAGGTGATTTATCACGATTCGGAGAACACTGACTTCCGTGTAATCACTCCGTACGTCGAGGGATGCAAGGACGACTTCTGCCCCGTTGAGGTCAATCTGTCTCTCTCCATTTCACGTGCTCTCTCTCGCCGATCAGAGCCGTGAGAGAGCGTGTGAATTGGAGAGACGCTGCAGTTTTTTTTCGATTCCGACCATGCGGAATTAGTAATTATGAATGCGTTTCAAATTCTAGATCTGATTCGTTGATAAATCCTGCCGCAAACGCTGCAGCAATGCAACTGTTTACTTGCAGGTACTCCAGAAACTGGCTGATAAATACGCGCCTCCCGGTGGCATTGATGCGGTAATTTACCTGATTTTATATATTTGGGAAAATCATTGTTTTTCCAGCTCTGCCTGCAGCGAATTGCCGTCTGAAATCGACCATGATGCCATTAAATATTGAAATTATATCTAATTTTTGAGTGATAAATTATTCTGTAATTTGTCGTTTACCAATGCCCTCACATATAAAAACGTCATAATTGATAGTCTCTTGCATGCAATATTTTAATAATCAGAGAGGTCAGTGAGCACACGGAATGGGGAGGGTACTTTCTTGCCTAGCAATCCCTACTACAACGTTCCCCTAGTACTCTTCTCCACGCGCGTTGCCCCAATGCAGACTACAACAATTGTGCCACTTGTCTGTGATAGGAAACAGGAGGGAATCGTTAACAAATCATGTTTCTCACAATTCCTATGGTCTATCGTCGGTAGGAGAGACGAGGGACTGAATAAATGATCAACTTTAGCGTCATCATGGCTCTCTTCAACCAACATGGTCTCTTATCTCACTCCTCCATACACACAATGTCCTTTTGCATGAAATACTCCGTTGTTTTCGGCGGACATTTTTAAGGTTACAATTACTCAATGGGTGA
The DNA here is from genome assembly GCA_911812115.1 of Pristionchus exspectatus. Taxonomy (NCBI): domain Eukaryota; kingdom Metazoa; phylum Nematoda; class Chromadorea; order Rhabditida; family Neodiplogasteridae; genus Pristionchus; species Pristionchus exspectatus. Next base: position 17,846,521 of record OU461584.1, on the reverse strand, counting down.
TCAATAGTCAGCACTGCATGCGGTGGTGGTGCGGCGTCGTTATATCATACGCGTTTTTCCCCCTTATTATCGGCTAGTCTATTGTTTTTCTCTGAAATGGTTTCAGACAAGAAATGGACGCGCAACTGGCCAAACAACACACCGTCGAGCCCTTCTTCTTCGAATATACGACGAGAGATGCAATCATGTACGCATTGTCAAGTGAGTACGGTAGGGGTACAGTAGAAGGGTCATGACTTTTGATCGCGCTTTCTCGATTAAAAAAAATCATTAGATTCAAATAAAAATTGCATGTTTGAATGATAATTTTAAATAGGATGAAACACATTCTTTTTTTTAAAAGTCGGCTGCAAAGCTAAAAACGATCTCCGATACCTCTACGAGGGTGCCGATGGTTTCATACCCCTGCCCACCTTCATCGTCGCGCCGGGTCTCCAAGCGAACCAGATCCTCGGATGGCCGGGTACGGTAGCGGTTACGGTACCCAACGAATTATCGATTTTGCAGGCCTCGACATCGACGCGCCTCGCATTTTGCACGGCGAGCAGTACATTGAATCGTTCGCGCCGCTGCCCGCCGAGGTCCCGAAAGGAACTTTGTTGATTACTGTGGATTACTGTAGTTATCGATCTGAGTAGTTCTAGACTTGCTTTTTTTCACATTTCAACATTTTCATTCACATGCCACTAGCTAAAATGAGCTCTTAGCATTAGTTGACTCGTTTCATATGCAGGGACGGCTCCGCTCGGAAACGCGCGTTGTCGACGTCCTCGACAAGGGCTCGGGCGCGCTGATCATGACTGAGAGTGAGTGGTCTCGACCGGAAAATGAAGGGTAACGGTAGTATCGCTTGTTTTTGCAGTCACAACGTACGATGCAGGTAGCGGGAAGAAAGTGGCGATGCAGCAGTTTAGCGCGTTTCAGGTGGGATAAAATTTCGAAATTCGAAAATTTGAAGAAAAAATGAAATTTTTGCATTGCAGGTTGGCGGAGGCAAGTTTGGCGGCGCCAAATCGTCGCCTCACGAGAGAAAGGGCGCTGATATCCCGCAGCGACCGGCCGACACGATCGTGTCCGAGACGACCTCGGAGGATCAGGTATATTTATTTTATCGTTCCGGATATATTTCGAAGTTCACGTTTACAGGCGGCCCTCTACAGAATGGGCTCGGGCGATCTCAATCTGATTCATATCGATCCGGAAATGGCGAAAGTAGGAATTTCGAATGTTTTCACTCAAGAAGCGCTTTTTTTCTACCGAATCTATGATAAATTTAGATGGTCGGTTTCAAAACGCCCATTCTCCATGGGCTCTGCACGATGGGCTTCATCACTCGACATGTGCTCAAAACATTTGCGAACAACGATGCGAGGTTGTTCAAGGCGATCAAGGTTTTAAATTGTGAAATCTAAAATTTAATTATTGATTTTCTTAGGTCCGATTCGCCACTCCCGTTCTCCCCGGACAGACGCTAGAGACGCACATGTGGGACGAGGGAGACAGAGTGGTATTCGAAACAAAGGTAAGCTAATTTTTTGTTATGTTATCCTCATCACTACATGGGGGCACATCCTATGAACTTGTTTAATGTGAGACACACAAATCGAGCAAGCAATTATTCCAGGTCAAGGAAACGGGAAAGACTGTCGTCTCAAACGGATACATGCTCCTTCACGGAAAGAACGGAAAGGGACAGGCGAAATTGTAGATTACGGAAGTAATAGCGAATAAACGAATTATTGATAATACCAATGCATTTGTGCACTATTGGCACACTGGAGGCACAATATACGCTTGTGTGATAACGAAATAGTGTTGGCAGTTTCCTCTGGGGATTGTGTGTTCTCTCGCTGATCGAATTGTTGTGGCTTGAATTTGGTACTTCTCATTTACTTGAACAATGTTTTGTGATCGCTTTTACTGGGTATTTTGTGCCAAGCAGTTAGACTTGGTTCATATTTTATTCGAGATGGACATTCGACTCGCTAAGCGGTACGAACCAGCGCTATTCGAATTCGAGAACATGTCCAGAATTGCCATTGTCTGCACACGTCTCTTTTCGGCCTTTGGGCCATGAAAAATCAAAAAGTGGATAAATTACTTGGATGTGTGTGTGCGATTAGTCTCGAATATCTCAAAAAATTTATTTTTCGTAATAGAATATATTTCATGGAAGTGTTGCAAGGAATGTAGGATGATTGGGTGCATGCGATGCTTACTTGATGCTTACTTGCGTTTCTGAAAAAAATAGCTTTATGATATAACCCGAATAGCTGGCGTTTCTAAGGTTAAAATTGTTTGGTAAAGGGTACGATCGTCCAAATGTTCTAAAACTGTAGAAGAGTTTTGCCATGAGAACGATAAAATAATGACTAATGCACGATGATAGTCACTATCATGATTGAACTCACTCCAGCACCGGCGAAACCGCCTTGTCCTCCAGCCGTAGTGACGGCGACGAGAGCAGAGAACACAAGGAAAAGAACGGCAAAGACTCTCATCTGTGAGGAAAAGGATTATCATCCCAATCAAAGGACCAGAGCCAATGTGAATGTTGCGAAACCTAAGAAAAGATTGACAGGGTTTCATGGGACACTATTATATAGCAACCAATGGACAAAGGTATGTGTTTGTCTCCGCCCACTTGCCACCTGCTCGTCGAATTGAACCCATTTGAGAAAAGAGATTACTACAAAGAGATTAGGGAAGGAAGAGAGGGTTGAGATGGTCACACTTAATCTTAAGAGAAAGGAAAGCAATAACCGATTCGGTAGTGTGTGACTTACATTGATGCAGTGCTCAAACAGTTACGATTCGCGTGCGTATTCTTTGTGTAAAAGTGGCGATGATCTGAAAATTGCAAAAATCGAATATTTAAATATGCGATTGAAAATAATAATAATAAATAAATTTCAAATTAAATGAAAGGTAAGTACCTAAACTTTTGTGAGAGTTTGTTTTGGACTCTACGTACTTTCACTTTTGCGTTCTTGTTTCCATCCATTGGCTCCAAATTAGGTCAAACCCACATGAACAATCAGGTCACACTATCAATGTGCAGCACCGATTCGACCTTGAGTTCTTCTTCGCAACTAAGAAAGAAATGCATAAACTATTCGGTGAGAGATTCTAATGATAGTTGCAAAAAATAAAATAAAATTCCTTGTATAATTGTAGTTGAGCAACACTCAGAGAAGTTGATCGTAGTTTGTAGCGTATTTATCTGCTAGCGTTCTCTTTAAGAGAGCATCCACCAGAGAACGTACCTTTTGGGAGGGGGGCACGGATGGCTTTTTAGCAACCCATCCCAATATTTCACGGGTGATGTCCTCATACCATATGCTGATATTTGGCCCAATATGGAGGGTTCTGGTGCACTCTCCGGAAATTGCCAGGATCGACCTAAAAAAATCCGAATTTTTCAATGTTGAAAAAAGTATTTTCTGAAAAGCTTGTCAGACGTATTTTTGGGCGTAGATTCCAAAAATCACAATTTCGAAACGATCGGATAACGATGAAAGGTCAAAAGTGACGATTTTCGTCGAATTTCAGGCACCCTGAAAATTTTTGTTCACGTCGGCATTTTTAACATCGATTTTCGGATTCTACGAGTAAAATTAGCCCTGGAGTGATTATTTCACAAACTAGATAGGCATGCGCCGGATTTTATGAGACTTTGGCCGACGTGGACACGCCTATTTTCGCAAAATGGTCCACAGCAAGAGTCCTCAAAAAAAATTTCCAGCAGTTCATTATGCCTCTAATGATGTTTTTCCGCCATTATAATCCTATTTACGATATTTCATCCACTTTTTGACCCCATTTGTTGCCATGACTCTCCTCGACTTTTTTCACATAAGGGTCCCCCCTTATGTGAAAAACCTGGTTTGGGTCATGTCGAAATTGATCAAAATAACGTGTGCTAAAGCACTTAAACTAACATAAAATTAATTTTTAGGCACATTAAAGTACTTTAATATGGGTCGGAGGTCCTATTTCGACATGACCCAAACCAGGTTTTTCACATAAGAGGGGACCCTTATGTGAAAAAAGTCGAGGATAGTCATGGCAACAAATGGGGTCAAAAAGTGGATGAAATATCGTAAATAGGATTATAATGGCGGAAAAACATCATTAGAGGCATAATGAACTGCTGGAAATTTTTTTGAGGACTCTTGCTGTGGACCATTTTGCGAAAATAGGCGTGTCCACGTCGGCCAAAGTCTTATAAAATCCGGCGCATGCCTATCTAGTTTGTGAAAAAATCACTCCAGGAGTAATTTTACTCGTAGAATCCGAAAATCGATGTTAAAAATGCCGACGTGAACAAAAATTTTTCAGGGGCATGAAATTCTACGAAAATCGTCACTTTTGACATTTCATCGTTATCCGATCGTTTCGAAATTGTGATTTTTGGAATGTACGCACAAAAATACGTCTGACAAGCTTTTCAGAAAGTACTTTTTTCAACATTGAAAAATTCGGATTTTTTTAGGTCGATCCTGGCAATTTCCGGAGAGTGCACCAGAACCCTCCATATTGGGCCAAATATCAGCATATGGTATGAGGACATCACCCGTGAAATATTGGGATGGGTTGCAAAAAAAACCATCCGTGGGGTAGGTACGTTCTCTCGTGGATGGTCTCTTAAATTGATATGTGAAGATACAAGCCACGTGAAAGTGGCGAGAGAAAGAAAAATTTATGGGGAACTCTACTCAAATTGATCTACTCAAATCTCCGTCAAGGACATATCACGCCTCTCAACTGAGTTTCGACCTAAATTTGTCAGCGATTCATTTTTCTCTGCCTTTTTCCAATGGTTTGGGCTCTCCTAGACCCCTCTAGAACACCTGCGAAAGCGATAAAGCTAAGGATCACTCTCGACCGAGCTGCAGCTTGTTAACTTCAAATCCAACCTCTCTGACCGGTGAGATAGTGTGAAGAATGAAGAGACGATTACCTGTATTTCGAACTGTGGTTCGTGGTATCAACAAATGTAAACAAATGTAACAAATGTTCGTGGTATCAACAAATGTGCTCGGGAAGCGGAGAGATGAAAGTGGAGATGGGTTAAAAATATCTCTCGAGTGCCTCTCACCCGATGGACGCTGAATACTCAATTGGTTCCCCGATGACTACGAGAAAGCTAGGACGTCCACAGAAGAGATAGCGAGATGATTTCGTTAAAGCAGTCGGACATTAATACATGCAAATCGCAAGGAACGATCGAGATCGATGGAGAGTACTCATGATAACCCAGCGGCAGCTGATAAAGTTGTTTAAATGAAAAAAATGAGAATGAGTGTCCCCCAACCCCCCCCCCCCCCAAACTGCCACTTTGAACTTTATTTGCAACAGTTGTTTTCCGCTTCATTACTTCCATCTCGTGTCAAATTATCCGATGAGGAGTGAAAAAAATTTGACTGCGACAGCACTGACGGGTCAATGCGAGAGAGAGGGCGAAATGTAGCGGGAATTGCCCGTTAAAAATTAAGTTCAAAAGTTGGAGAGACAGTTTTGGGCATGCAACCATACTCAGTCCCCTCGCTATGCGAGCGCAGACATATCATTCGAAAGCTCTTGACGAGCCCTACAATCCTAAACGAGAAAAAAAAACAGGGGCTTTAGTAGCGGTTTTCTCAATAATGCTCTACTCGTAAAGCAGCGTTGAATTTGATGTAATCGACGGCCGTTGCAGGTCGATAGAGCATCAAAAGGTGGAGTGACGCGAGTACACTCCCCAAACATAAAAAGGATGTTCAAAAATGGTGGGGGCCTGTAATCCACCCAGACCCCACCGATCTTGTTAGCTGAATAAATTAATTTTCACATCTTTCTTCTTTCTCAAAATATCTCACAATAAGTATCTCACAAATTTCCCGAGCGAGTTGGAGCCCAAAACCACCGAACGTAACATATTATCCTAAATTCTGGACTCAGCTCAGCTCACGCAGCTTCTTGAATCAAAATCTACTTGGAATTCATCCAGTCTTACTTGATTACATAATGTATGAATTCATGACCAGTCATTCGTTGACTCTTCCACTTTTATCAATTAGTGGCGAAAGGAGAATTAATATTACAGATCACGCGAATCGTCAGAACGCGGAGCTGCCCAGGAACAACTTGCAAAAAGTTCAACCGATTTCGACCATACTATAATGTGAGAACCCACTTGGGACCAAGATTCGAAAAATATAGGACATTTGTCCCAAAACCGGCTATTAGGGATTTTCCGGTCCTGTGCCCGGCTATATTATATCTCAGCTCTCCGAGGAGCTAGAGACCGCCGGTTTGGCTCAAAAAATGCGAAAAAATATTTCAAAAAACTTTTATATTTTGACCGAAGACGATGGACTAAAAACAACAATGGTAAAAAATAAAATACGATTTTTTTGAGTTTAAAAAAATTCTGGCCCTATCTAGAATGCAATTTGCAGGGAATTTTATTGCAGAAAAAGAAAGATTTTATCAATGTAAAAAATACAAAAAATAAAAATGGGCAACTTTATAGCCCCTATTTTTTGTTATGGGAGCTCGAAAGTGTAGCATAGCACGGATGACCTACCGTATCTAGCCCTATTTTCTTGTTGTCTGTGAAATCCTAGGGTAATATCACTCAATTAACATTAAAGCGCATTATTATGAATATTTATCACCATTGGAATCAAATCCGCCGCCATCATTTTTTCGGACCATGACCCGGGGTTCATGCTTCAGAAGTGGCCCATGCCCATCAACCCGGGGTCATGGTGCGAAATGGACATCAAAAGTCATGTTCGAGAAAGTTCAATTGCTATATGCCGAACTGTTGCATAGTCTCCAAAAAAAATTCCACCATCGTAAATACCGTAATTCGATTATCGCAAATTGATTTATTATAATAATTATCAGATTTTTCCTTTAAAAAATCAGATCTCGGTTTCGCAGCTTCGGATTACGATATTTCCGGTGGTGGAAATTTTCTTGAGGACTATGCAACACATCGGCGTACAGCAATTGAAGTTTCTCGAACATGACTTTTTATGTTCATTTCGGACCATGACCATTTCTGAGGCATGAACAAATGATGGATTCCGAACAAATGATGGTGGCGGATTTGATTCCCATGGTGATAAATATTCATAATAATGCGCTTTAATGTTATTTGAGTGATATTACCCTAGGATTTCACAGACAACAAGAAAATAGGGCTAGATACGGTAGGTCATCCGTGCTATGCTACACTTTCGAGCTCCCATAACAAAAAATAGGGGCTATAAAGTTGCCCATTTTTATTTTTTGTATTTTTTACATTGATAAAATCTTTCTTTTTCTGCAATAAAATTCCCTGCAAATTGCATTCTAGATAGGGCCAGAATTTTTTTAAACTCAAAAAAATCGTATTTTATTTTTTACCATTGTTGTTTTTAGTCCATCGTCTTCGGTCAAAATATAAAAGTTTTTTGAAATATTTTTCCGCATTTTTTGAGCCAAACCGGGGGTCTCTAGCTCATCGGAGAGCTGAGATATAATATAGCCGGTCCCAGAACCGGAAATTCCCTAATAGCCGGTTTTGGGACAAATGTCCTATATTTTTCGAATCTTGGTCCCAAGTGGGTTCTCACATTATAGTATGGTCTGAATCGGTTGAACTTTTTGCAAGTTGTTCCGGAGGGGGCAAATATTGCTACATTTTCTCGTGATACACGTGAGATATACAATCAAAATATAGATGTATGAATGTTCAAAGAACTGAGGTCAATGATGGCATCACCACACCACTCTGCAATGAATTTAATGGCGCGTCTGCCCATATCTGCTCTATGGTCTGACTCTATCCACAATTGCTCACTCTTACAGGTCCATAACAGCGCGATAACAGACTGCTCAGGTCAACACTCTTCCGGGATAGTGTTGTCTCTCTCGTTACTAGCAATCGCCTGTTTCCTCTTATCATTGTTCTCGTTGTTTTGAGAACCAATCGTGCGTATTTCACTTTTGAGAACTGTTGGCGTATTTCGTTTGAATGGAAAATTTCGTAATTTATTGCAATTGTCAATTTATCTTCAGCATTTTATCTTTGTAATGTTCTTTAAAGATGCAACACGAATTATAATTATTCAATATATATTCAATTATTGTCACTCTTTCGTTTAGAAAAGCAATGGACGTGCAACTCGCTCAGCAGCACAAGCCTGATCCCGTCGATTTCGAATATACGACGAGGGATGCGATTATCTACGCCCTTGGAGGTTATTTTATTTTTTTTTTATGAAGCTTTATGAAGCTTTTTATGAAGCTCAGATCGAATTCATAGCTTTCTAACGGAAAACTTGAAAAACCCTATTGATTCGAATATAAAAAAAAGTCGTCTACATATTTTGGACGTCCGCGCTAAACTTCAGTGAAAAAAAGGAAGAATTGCGTGCGAAACATATTCGAAAATTGTTAATTATTCCAAAAAGTGATTTTTTTTCAGTCGGGTGCAAGGCGAAAGAGGACATTCGCTACCTCTACGAGGGCGCTGAGGGTTTCATGCCCCTTCCCACGTACATCGTCGCACCGGGCATGAAATCGACCGGGCTCACACGGTGGCCAGGTACGGTAACCACGCTTGTTTAGAACCAATTTATCGGAATTTTCATTAGAGATTCTCCTGCACTTTTTATTGTTACAGTGCAAAGAGGCCTTGAATGATCTGTAAAACCCTCGAATAACGGGATAACACACTAAAAGGGCACACTGTACCAGTCAACTATTCCCTCAGGCCTCAAGGTTGACATGCAGCGGATTCTCCATGGCGAGCAGTACATTGAAATGTTCGCGCCACTGCCCGCCGAGGTCCGTGTGAAGTATTATCATTACTGTTCGGAATGGTCGCTCAGTCGTCCCTTAGTATGACGAACAAAAAGAATAACAATAATAATCACATGTAAGGGAAATGGAAAATCCTATTTGGCTATTCTGATCGGCCGAAATAGTGTCCCGATGGGAAGATCACGGTAGTTTGAGAGGAGATATAGTATTATCGATTTGTTCGCAGGGCACGCTCCGCTCCGAGAAGCGCGTCGTCGACGTGGTCGATAAGGGATCCGGTGCCGTGATCATGACGGAAGGTGAGGAGGGGTACGGTAGGATTGATGGGGTTACGGTATCGATCGGCTTACGGTACCATCGATAAGATGGCGATAAGATCGATAAGAAGAACGATTGTTCGGCATACTGTACCATTCAGTCACGACGTTTGATGCTGCCTCCGGCAAGAAGCTTGCGATGCAGCAGATTTGCGCGTTCCAGGTTTGTTTGACTGTGTTGATTTGGCAAAAGAAGTAATTAGAATGTCTAAGTTTTAGCATCGGCTTTATTGACTATGTGAAGAAGGATTACTGGCCATGGTGACTAGAGAGCAAACGAAATGAAGAGACGGAAGCTCAAATCTATTATTTTTTCCGGTCGGCGCCGGCAATTTCGGAGGCTCTCGCACATCTCCACATGAGAAGAAGGGCGCCGAGATCCCCAAGCGACCGGCGGACAAAATCGTCGCCGAAGTCACGTCCGAGGATCAGGTCCTAGCTTACTTGATTTAATCGTTCCGGAAATTGCCAAAGTTACACTCGCTAACTAGAAATACCAGGCCGCCCTTTACCGCCAGGGCTCGGGAGACCTCAACCCGCTGCATGTCGACCCAGCATTTGCGGCCGTGAGTCTTTGATCTTTGATCTTGAGTGAGTGAATGGAAAGTTGATCTTTGATCTCCTCTCTGGCAGAAATCCGGCTTCGCCACGCCGATCCTGCATGGACTGTGCACGATGGGCTTCGCAGCGAGACACGTGCTGAGGGCGTTCGCTGAGAATGACGCGAGCAGGTTTAAGGCGATCAAGGTAAAATATTGGATAGGTTGAGATTCGAGACAGGTCGTGGATTTATTTTTCAAGAGATTCCATTCTCACAGGGTATTTCTTCCGTGTCATTGACGCTCACGAAAACAATATAGCAAGGTGCATGTCTGTGCAATGAATAACTGAAAAGCCGAAATGAAACATGCAGATAGGAACCGCGGCTGATCTGGTCCTTGATTTGCACATAGATTGATCTTTGATCTCTCCTAGGTCCGATTCGCCTCGCCCGTTCTCCCCGGACAGACGCTCGAAACGCACATGTGGGACGAGGGAGACAAGATCATCTTCGAGACCAAGGTATCTATACTTTCAAGCACTGTAGCTGTTGGTTTGAATTCCAAATTCGTCTATTCAACTGATCATAGAATTGAAATACTAGTAATTTGCCTTTTTTCAGGTCAAGGAAACGGGCAAGACAGTCATCTCCAATGGTTACATTATCCTGCAAGTGAACTGAAGAAGAGCTAAATAGCAGACAGCGATAGATTCATTAATATTGTGAATTATATTTGTACGAATGTAGAGATAAATAATTATAGAAGTACTATCAAGCAGTTTGCCATAACAGCCAAAGAAATAACTAGTATGGTTGCAATCGTGCTCATCTTCGTTTTGAGATTAGTACCACATTAGTGCCAAATGTACTAAGGGAACACGACATTATGGTGTTCATTAAATGGGATCCCCCAACAATAAATTGACAGTGCCAGAAAGGTTGTGCAGTCTGCGTCGACACTGTGCACATTAGTGCCTGTTTGCGGCTCACCCCCCCCCCCCCCCCCCCCCCCCCCCCCCCGACCACACTACCCTACAAAGTATTGCATGGCGTGCAGTTAAATTTAGTCTCTTTCTGTCTCTAACTCTCTCAATTTTGCACGCTATCTCACTATCACTGTTTAGCGAGAAACTAGGAAGATTGCAATCCCCCTGGCTGGCCTTCGATCCATACAAGGTACTCCCCCCTGTCCATCTCACGCAAACCACGCGAGTCTCCTGTACCCGCCTACAAACTACGCTGTTCTTCTCGAATGATAGCGAGAGTCGCTCTCTTCAATCAGCGCACTATCTCACCCCTCTCGGCTATACCCGAACTTGGCTGTTTTCATTGCGCGACGCGTAGCTAAGACAGCACTGTTCACGCTGCCTGCTAACGTTTTAGCAGAATAAAATAAATGAAGTGATGGTGTTCACTGATAACAATTCGCTTATTGATTGGCTGGCGCAGGCCCACTTTTACTCGTATTTTTCGTCTTCATTTTCGGCCGTTTGCTCAGTTTTCTTCATTCTAAGTTAATCAATATTTTAATAATATTCAGCAATAATGGACGCGAAACTCGCGAAGGAGCACAAGCCGGATCCGGTTGAGTTTGAATACACGACCAGAGATGCGATTATCTACGCACTTGGAAGTACGTTTCTAGTCCTAAGTATTTTTCAAGGTCGGAATTAGAGTTTTTTATCTCTTTCCGTGAATAATATTCAATTTTTTAAAATAATGATAATTTCCAGTCGGGTGCAAGGCGAAAGAGGACATTCGCTATATCTACGAGGGCGCCGAAGGGTTCATGCCCCTGCCCACCTACATTGTCGCCCCGGGACTCCTCGCAAACATGATCCTGGACTGGCCGGGTACGGTAGTTATCGATTACGGTAGCCATCAAACGATTACCGTGTCCGCCTTGCAGGAATTCAGTTCGATCTCACGCGCATCCTCCACGGCGATCAATACATCGAACTGTACGCGCCCCTGCCCTCCGAGGTGCGTCCCGGCGGGAAGATTACTGTATTTGAATAATTACTTTAGTCGATTATCGATTTTCGGATACGGTAATTATCGATTATTTGCAGGGTTCGCTTCGCTCCGAGACGCGCGTCGTCGACGTGCTCGACAAGGGATCCGGAGCACTGATCATGAGCGAGAGTGAGTGTCTTGAACGGAAGGAAAGGGGTTACGGTAGTATCGATTGGGCCACTGAAGAATCATTACGGTAGATTACGGTAGTATCGATCGAGTTTGGGTCCCGAAGCGATTGTCCGGATTATTTTTTTATCGATTTGCAGTCACGACGTACGATGCGCACTCGGGCAAGAAGCTGGCCATGCAGCAGTTTGGAACATTCCAGGTATGATATTATCGTTGTTATTTGGAAGTGCATTATTGTACAGGAAACATGTTTGTGAGAAGTGAGCGAAAATCAGCATCCAATACTTAGAAGATGCAATTATGATTCCCTATTCGAAAGGTTTAGCTAAGTGGGCAGGAGAAAGGTTACGCAACCGAGAGAGGAAGACTGATCTTTGATTTTTCAGGTCGGTTCGGGCAACTTCGGAGGCGCGCGCACATCACCTCACGAGAAGAAGGGTGCGGATATTCCGAAGAGACCCGCGGACAAGATCTTGTCGGATACGACGTCCGTTGATCAGGTGCGATGGCTTGTCCAAATCCAGCGACTCCCTTTCCATAATTATCATTAATATTATCATTCTGACCCTTGACTGGATTTAATTATATCTTACAGAAGTCCTTGCATACAATACATGTGTGAAACTTATGCGAAAATCGAAGATTCGCACAAATGTTAGGAGAAAAGTGGGTGCCTAATACTGCAGCAGCATAAATACTATAGACAAACTATAATCAATTGCAGGCCGCGCTCTACCGCATGGGCTCGGGCGACCTCAACCCGCTGCACGTCGACCCCGAGTTTGCGACGGTGAGTTGATCTTTGATCCTTGATCTCTTTCCCTTTCACCACATTTTCAAGCCGTCTAACTATGCTGATCTTTGATCTCTCTCTCTCTCTCGAAGAACAGCTGTACATAACTGATCTTTGATCTTTCCCAGATGTCCGGCTTCAAAACACCCATCCTTCACGGTCTCTGTTCGATGGGATTCGCGACTCGTCACGTCCTCAAGGCGTTTGCCAACAACGACGCGACGCTCTTCAAGGCGATGAAGGTTTGATCTTTGGTCTTTGATCTTAGAATTTGTTAAAGTTGATCTTTGATCTCTGTAGGTCCGCTTCACCTCACCCGTTCTCCCCGGACAGACGCTCGAAACGCACATGTGGGACGAGGGAGACAGAGTGGTATTTGAGACCAAGGTAAGCAGTGAAAAAATAATTTAAAGGAGTCGATTGATTTAATTATATTATTGAAAATGTATTTCCTGTGATCATTGAGGAAGGTGAGTTGCTCAATATTTGTATTCATCGTGAAACATAATTGAATCATGAAGATCACGGAGCACACTTTGTATCTCATAGATGTAATTACCATTCTTCTTGTAGGTCAAGGAAACGGGAAAGACGGTGGTCTCTAATGGATACATGCTCCTACACGGAAAGACCGGAAGAGGACAGACGAAACTGTAGATTACGGTAGCAGGGACTTGATCGATAATCACCTTTTCATTGTACACTCTTGTAGATTGAATAAACACTGCATAAACACTCTGACGACCTTTTTCGAAAATACAAATGGCATGCCGTAAAATCCATCTTGGTTATCACAGGACACGATCACGCACATTTTCGTTATCTTGTCAAGCTCTCTTTACTTCCCTATCGATCAATGTGACATGCAGATAAGAAGTCCTCAAGAGAGCAACGGCCATTCAGCCCTAACAGTATCGTTCCGAATGAAATCAAATCGAAGCGAAGAGCATGTTACTAGACTCCACGTTGTTGAAAGTTTCAAGAATAGCAGAATTGCTTGTGAGCTGCCTTGATCGCTTTGATCAGTGTTTTGATGGAGTGCCTTGATCAACAAGCCATTATTTTACTAACAATAAACCGCATTTGAAATACACAAAATTCTCCATGGGTCGTCGATATTGCACCATCCATCCGAGGGCATTCTTCGCGCTGTTTTCGCCACCAAAGTTCGCCGCTACCCTACGCTCTGATTTGCTGTGACTGCCTGCAATGGGGCGAGAGACCATGCGAATCGGAGAGACCGAGGGAGTATCAAGGGTATCACCGTGACGTGTCGACAGGGTACCACGCTCGCGAGAACTCACTCTTATCGGACAGAAGGGGTCTGTGCATAACAGTGAAAGATATAAGATGAAGAGAGCAGATTGAGGGATGCAATGAACTCCCCAGACAGCGTTCAATCGATTTCAAAATATCTTTCTAACGTCCAGTTGTGATTATGCTTGAGATTTATTCGAAATCCAACACAAGCCAGTCAATTTCACGCTCCAAGCGATCCACGAACAGTTCGAGCTAGTACTATTATTTTTCCATGATGCGCTTTACATTCCGAAGGATGGTTGAATGGCGCCTTTCGATGTACAGCTTCCCGTACCCAGCTAATACTTTGTTGCATCCACGCACCTTATAGTCAAATACGTGTTTCCCACTCGTTCCCTCACTCGCGACCATGCGTAGTCTATTCTTCACCCACTCCCGTTGCTCTCTTCCTTATCAATACCCCCTTTCCCCCTTCCATTTCTGCTCATTCCCGACTCTCTCCCTTAGCACGCAGTCGCATCTCGCTGTGGCCCTTTTAGCAGGGGAGATGTACACTGATTTACCAGTTAGAACTAGTGCTGTCAGGGTGAAGAATCGGTCTCTTCATGCCGCGCACTCTCTCACCGGTTAGAGTGACGAGAGCGTGCGAGAAATGAAGAGACGGATTCTTCATCCTGACAGCCCTAGTTAGAATCTAGGGGACGAAGTAGGAGTGCTTTTGTTGTTCTAAAGACAATTTTGAACGTTTTTTTAGTATTTTCGAAAATACTTATAAATTCCAGCAATGCCCGAGATCATCTCCGCCACGCTCTTCGACACGATCAAGGAGGAGCTGCCGAACAACCAGGTATCGACTACCGTACTCCCGTCGCACCATGACAGTTGATCGAGGACTGACTATTCAATATTCCATGGATTACTGTAGTCACCCAGAGTTCGATCAACAACTGATTTTAATCTATCGATCGCAGGCCGAGCTCAAGAAGGTCAATGGCATCGTCGTGTACGAGATCCTGAAGGACGGCAAGCCCGCAGCCAAATACAGTACGGTAGTTTCGAGGATACGGTAGCCTTGAATTATCGATAGATTTTGAGAATGAGACATTTTCTAAGAGGAATTGTTCAATCCACAAAATATTCGGCGCGAAATTCAAATTCGAATTATTCTTGCAGCGATGGACCTCAAGTCGCCTCCCGGAGACGTGTACGAGGGAGACCCGAAGGGCGGCGCAAAGGTATTGTTAAGGATCCTCCTCGACGTTACGGTGAATCAATAAATCGATAAATCTGCAGCCCAACGTCTCCGTGACGATCGAGGACGAGGTGTTCGTGGCGCTGGCCGCCGGCGAGCTCGACCCCGTTAAGGTTATTTCAAATTTGAACTTCGCGCCCGAATATTTAGAAATATCAAAAACTGAGACATTTTCAAGAGGACTTGTTGAACGGACGAAAAAGTTGTCGGGAGATTCAAAATTTTGAATTTGCAGGCATTCATGTCCGGCAAGGTGAAGGCGAAGGGCAACATCATGCTGCTCCAGAAGCTGTCCGCCATCCTCAAGAACGTCAACGCAAAGGCGAAGCTGTGAAGAGATTGTGCATCCCGATTCCTCATAGTATCCGCATTTTGTAGTCCCGAACAAACTTTCCGATGTACATGAGTGTAATAAACGATTCTACTCTTGAAGAAATTAAAAGCACAATAAATATAATTGGAGGTATCTAGTGCGATACAAAAAATAGGAGATAATAAGTGTGGTAGTAGTTCTAAATGATTTGATCTCAATGATGATCTTTATTATTTTCTAAAAACGAAGCATGATAAATCCGAGACGCTTATTTGCAGCATCCTCTCTCTCGATTTCTTTCAGTGCAGAATTGGGCACTATTCCATCCATGTGTATTTTGTTCTCCGTCGAGCACTTGTCCTAATCAGAATTTTGGTGGCATCGCACACTTTTCTTGCAAAACACACAAGAAAATATTTTATTAAAATTTTCCCAAATGTTCTTTACACACAAGTCAACGTCTGCTCTCACATTCAGAGCCAACTGGAAATTTGTACTTCACTGAGAAACACCACTTTCTTGAAAATAATTCATTTATAAATCTATTTAAAATGTTCTCAATTTCGGCACTGATTTGTCTTTGCCACAAAAATGCATTTCGATATAACTTTTGGATAACTTGAGCGACCTGAATGCAGCGCCTCAGACCACTCGGCCAGAAAGACATGGACCCTGTTTCTCCCGCATTCATCATTGCAGTGAGGGAAACAGAAGGCAAATGTAAACAATTCAGCATTGTGAATTTTTGAGTCGTAGTCGAATATAATATTTATATCATGTAGTGTTCCCACAGTTGAAAACACTCCAAAATAATGAAAAATTAGAAAAAAAATATAAAGGCTTCTCTCTTGGCAAACTTCCAAAATTCAAATTCAAACGCTGATGTGCAGGCACGCTCCGACTTTCGAAAGTCCTTCGAAAGAGACGCGCGTGTGCTCGCGTCGCGTCCCTTCTCTCCCCTGCCTCTTTCCTCACTCACCCTCACAATCGTTCTTACTGACTCGTTGCCTCTCATCGCTCTCGTGTACCCGAACCCCTAGTATGATGGCGAATTGTTTCAGTGCTGATTCTGCTATCTCATGGACCCAGGCCCCCTCAGGCTTCGCTCCATCAGAGGCAGGTCTAGTGTTCTATTCGCCCGATTACGAGCAGTCCTTGCTGGACCAGTATCTGCCCAATAGTCCGACCCGTTCCGAGTTCCTATCTGACGACTACAGCTCTCCTTCTGCCTCTCCGACCGACTCAGAGATGACGTCGTCTCCTTCCGGTGCAGTGGTGGAGACTGCCTCCTTCGCGAATGGTAATCATGCCTCTCTATACGAGCAATCGTTAATGGATGCATACCTTCCCGAGTGGCGGTCCGAGTTTGAGTGTATGGCTTATGGGGGTACTGAATACAGTGACTTCTCTGCCGCCGAGGCCGCCGCTGCTGCTGACGCGCTGAACGCTGTCGATGACGAGGCTCTGATTGCCGTCGATGACGTCTTCCAAGATATTCAAGAAGATGGAGCAGACTACTATGATGTGCCCTATGGTGAGTGGCCCGCATCCGATCATTCCCTGTCTTCCTCATCTTCACCCCTATCGACCGCCTTCAGTAACAAATCAGTCCCTAATCCTTACCTTCTTGCAGAATCCGAAGAGCTGTCTCCCTCGCCGTCTCCTCCACCGATGAAGTTGCCCGTCAAGCGAGTGGTCGTCGCCACCCGTCGTCCCGCTGCTAAGGTAGTACCAATGGTGCCGCACCACTCAGATGTCAGGAAGCGCGGTCGTCCCGCCGGATCGAAGAGTGACTCGAAGATGGCCGTTTACGCCAAGCAGTATCGTGAAATGAAGAAGAACGAGACGTCGAGACTCTCGGAGGAGGTCGCCCAGCTATCCCATTCCAATGACCAACTCCGTCGTGATAACGCCCGATTATCGCGTGAGGTGGAGACCCTTCGCAAGGCCGATTCCATCACCGCCAAGATCTCCACCCTCCTCGTCACCCTTCGCGCCAACCCGGGTGCATTCCGTCTGTGCATCAACGCCGAAGGCACGCCCGTCCTCGAAGTTATCTAGATTACTCCTCCGTGTTATTCTTGCCTAGAAATAGTTTCAGTACCTCACTAATAACTCTATTGTAGTAGAAGCTGCAGCAGCAGACAGCGTATTTACTCAGTTGGTTTAATTGTACTAGAAAAACCAAAAAAAAACCCGTGATTACTCGATTGCATTGTATGTACATATATTCCATGATATAAGGCGAACAAAGCCTAACTGTAAATACAGTATTTTCTCTCTTACTCAACTGTGTTCATGTTGTTCATTGGCAAGCGAAGAGGCTTGACCACGGGGGATTTGGGATGGGGAATAAAGGCCACCAATGCAAGTGCCAAATGTGTGCCAGGGGGCATTCGGGAAGGGGGATACGGCCACAAATGCAAGTGCCGAAAATGGGAGTGGAGTGAGGGAAATGGGGAAGTTAGCAATCGGCAAATCTTCTTGACTCATCAATCGATCGTCCTTCTTCTTGGCCCCGTGTGGCTTGTTCCTCGCAATCTCCGCATTGCATCGTTTCCAATAGTGTACAGCAGCCTATTTATCGTACTGATCATTTTCGAAACTGCGCCTATTCTCCGGCCAGTATTTTCGAAAGTCTTCGAATGTGCTCTCTCCCCTTCCTCTCCTCGCCCTCAGTCACATGATCGCGTCTCTGCAGTGTAGAGATAGAAAGTGGTGGTGAAAGAGGGTGGTCAGAGAACAGGAGAGAGACAATGGGAAGGTGAGAGGGCGGCTAGAGAGATGGGGAGGGAGAATGGAAAAGTGAGAGAGAGAGAACCAGATGGGGTGAGTGCGGGAGAAGGAGAATGCAATCCCTGGTCAAGGACTACAGTCCGGGTTGGTTCTCCAGTGAAAACAATCCGTCCCGGCCGGCCCCGGCCGGCCCCAAGCGGCCCCATGCCTTTTTGTGGTTCGTACAGAGAGAAATTTGATATAAACTCAACGGCGTTATAAAGCTCGTGTAATAAGCTATCGATTTGTGTCAGCAGAATTTTAAATAGTTCTTTCAATAAATAGTAAATTGATGTGGAAGCGTCGTCAGTTTTGAGAAAAAGTGAAAAAGTTGAAAAGAATCAGGTTGACGATTTTACTTACCGTAATCTTGCGACCACTTTTTCGCAATACTGATGACAGTTCCTCATCAATTTATTATGTATTGAGAGAAATACTTAAAATTCTGCTAACACAAATCGATAGCATATTACACGAGCTTTACAACGCCGTTGAGTTTATATCAAATTTCTCTCTGTACGAGCCACAAAAAGGCATGGGGCCGCTTGGGGCCGGCCGGGGCCGGCCGGGACGGATTGTTTTCACTGGGGAACCAACCTCGACTGTAGTGCGGGGAAAGTGGTTGAGAGGGGTGGAATTTGCTTGATGTTTGCTCGATAAATAGAGGCAATAAAATTTTACATTATACAATGCATCCCCCGTTATGTATGTGACTATCAATGTTGAAACTTTTAAAAAATTAAAATACAAATAATGATAAAAAGAAAAAACAACAAATGTTAAAGAAAAACAACAACAAAAATGAATTTTCCAGGAAATTCAAAAACAAAACAAAAATACCAAATCGTTCAAAAGGCTGATGTCGTCGCTGTCAGGTTGCTGTCAGGATTCGGACCTACACCGACAGAAGTGGACTGCGACCTGAACGCACCGCCTTAGATCAATCGGCAAGAATAGTATGTGTGATGGCTTCGTCACAGTGGCACACTGTACGAATGAATGGGCCGATTTCTCCACAATTCTTGGAGCTTCTCTCTATCATCTTGATTTCATGTTCCTCTTTATTTGTGCTCTATATTCTTTGTTCATCATCTTTATATGTTTATTCATTGTCATGTTGTGAGATGTGGAACAGTTAGTCAAATAATTCATGGGATAAATAAGAATACTTTATCAAATAACTCGTTGTATGCATTGACTTGAACTCGATTTGTTATTGCAC
The DNA here is from genome assembly GCA_911812115.1 of Pristionchus exspectatus. NCBI lineage: Eukaryota > Metazoa > Nematoda > Chromadorea > Rhabditida > Neodiplogasteridae > Pristionchus > Pristionchus exspectatus. The sequence continues at coordinate 17,827,098 of OU461584.1, read as the reverse complement.
CCATAGTTGGGAATACTCGTTGAGAATAGAATCGTCCATGACTAGTAGAGATGCGCCGTCTTGCGAAGGTACTGCAAAGATCAAAGATCAAGATTGAGACAAAGATCAAAGATCACACCTTCTTCTCCCTCCTCGCATCGCCCTCGTTCTCCACGAGAATCGGCATGTAGACGCCTTCGGCGCGCGCTCTCAAAGATCAAAGATCATCACTCGAAAATAATTCAATTTCATCATGCAAACTATTTTCATTATTGACACAACGGCAGTGTAACACCTCCTAGCTTGTAAACGCACGCATTGAGACGCTAGGATGTGTACTTGGTCGATGCGTACCTCATCTCAGCAAAGATCCTCCTCCTCATCCTTCCCTCGTCCTCGCTCTTCTTCTTCAGTTGAGTATTCCACACCTTCGCATCGTTAATCCGAAGGGAGAGTGTGAGAAGGGCCGAGAAGCAAATGGCCAGTTCGGAGGACTGCAAATACTTCATTTTGATTTCGAAATATAAAAAATAGAATTCAATCATGCTCAAAACAAAGGAGCACGCGTTCAAATGCTTCATAATACTAAAGAATAAATTAATTGGAAAATAATCAATACTTGTTGTCTACGAACAGCCAGATCCAAAAATTAGATGAAATTACAAAAAAATAATGTCCTCCACACCTCTCACCTCTAATCAATTCACCCATTTCATTGAAATGTCCTAATTCGTCTAGCAGTGTCGGAAGGCTAAATGGGTGTAAATATTCGGAACAGAAAGTTACACATACAATGCTCCTCCACATGGTCTCCGTCATCGGCTCGCCCATCATCTTGCAAATCGAATTGGCCGAAGCGAGCAGACCCATGTAGATCAGATACTTGCGTGTCTGCAATGGACAGGAGATTAAAGGATTCTATAAGTTATGATGTGGCCTCGTTGTCTAGTTACCAATCTATTGCATTATTGGAGGAATGTTACTGTTCAAAGTTTAGTCTCGTTTCCAGATTGCCCATCTTCATTGCGTCCATTTCATTCGATACAGGTCAATTTGTGTACAGGAGCATACAATTGCAATCAACGTTCTTATCGATCTTCTTATCGAATAAGTCATCAAGACTCGATGCTACCCTCTGGTCACGATCGCACTCGAACACTTTAACCCGGTTTTTGTGCCATTTTTTGTCCCCTGGCTTCGCCCGCTGAGATCGGATGACAAATGCGTGCGAATACCGCAACTATGGTACTCGATGCTTCATTTTATCCCAAGTCAGTCTTCCCATCCCTTTGCTACGATTTAATCACCATGTCCCCATTATTTCTTCAGGCTTGCGCGCTCCACATCCTTCGGACAATCGTATTCAACTGAAAATGGCAACGTTGCCTATTAACGAAGTCATCAACGGTCCGGCAAGAACTGAGTCGCGCTATCACCGCCTCTCGGTAAGCACTTGAAAATAGCGTGGCTGTTGGTAATGCGATCGATTCAGGAGACATTCGAAAGAACGAAAAATGGGTTCAAGCAAGAATTGAGGGATGCAGCGGATCGGTTCACGGCACTCGCTCTGAAGGAGGATGTTGAGCAAGCCGTGAGAGCGGAGCGAGAGGCGAATGATCGGGTGAAAGTGATCGAGTCGGAGAATCTGCGCAAACAAACATCGCGTGAAGAATTGCATAGGAAGTTGGAGGAGGAGATACGCGTGCTGCAGGCTAGGTAAGACAACGGTAACGAGCATCTGACATACACAAACGATGATTCTTGAAGAGTGCGCGATGAGAAGTGGATACATTTTCAAGAGGTCCAAGTGGAGAAATATCTTGCGAATGAGGCGGAGAAGATGGCACAAGAGGCAAGGGAAACACGGGTGAAAGCAGAGAGGAAGCTGCAGGAACATCCGTGGGTTAATTTGTGCGACTATATTGTGCCGTAACCGCAATTATAAGATTACCAATTTAAAAAAAATATTACTTAAAAAAATGAATATCACGAAGATTGCAGGTTGACCCAATCGCTCAGCTATTCTCGCAAGTGCCCGGTATGTCTCAGTGCGAACCCTTCTCGACGTTCAGTAATGAATGTTTGTGGGCACATTGTGTGCACTCTCTGCGCAGATGAATTACAGAAGACTTCAACATCAGTGAGTTCAGAAGGGACGGTGGGAGATCTCTTCATGGCTCTTTGAACCTAGCCTACATTAGGCGACGTCTCGATTATTATACAGTGCGCAATTTTCAGAATGCTACAACAGCAAGGGTCTGCTGCCCGCTGTGCCGCAAGGACACGACCTACGTCGCGATATTCGAGGATCTGCAGACACCAGAAGTGCGTCAACCAGAAACACCCGAGGTGCGCATGTCCGATGCTGATGCTGCAGAGCAGAACGATGCGATTCCACCACCTCATGATGTTCCTCAAGCCACATTCTCCGTTCCTTCTCAGTCATTGGATACTCCGCTGCCTCCTGGTCCTCTTGGGCTAGGATCTCACATTCGAGTCGGCAGCACCAACGGCAGCATCGCTCGTGAGCGCAGAATCACAAATCGGAATTTTACACCCGCTCGTTCAGATGATTTTTTATAGATCAAATATTTAATCAATGATTTTTTTTGTCACGCGGCATTATTTTCATTTCGTTACGGGCGTCTGACTTGATAAAGCATAATAACGAATACATTTCTCCATAGTATTCAAACTTTTCAAATGGATAATATCTGTGAAGTACCGATCCCGAATTTCCTACACAATCTTCCCGCCTGGAAGGATCGGGCATGCACACTCAGAAACTGCATTTTAAAATTTTTGAAATCCATTTAACATTAAAATTTCCCCTCGATATTCAACCGGGTCAACCCTCTGTTCATACCCGCAAACGACCGTCTGCATCCGATTTTTAACGCCTGTGGCTACGCCCCGCGAGATCGGTTTCGCCCAACTCTTTTGCACCCAGATTGGCCAGCAGACGATCACGGTGAATCATTCCGCATCAAGTCTGCCTGACATGCGGTGTCCACTTGAGCAAGACCGTGCTCGTGTCGAGGCACTGAAGCTGCAGGAGATCGTGGACAAGGCGGCGCGTGCGGAGCGAAGGGCGGAAGACATAGTGAAAGTGAAGTCGTTTGCATATTCTCAAGCGCAAGGTGCTCGTCAGCAATCAATCGAGAAGTTGAAGAAGCAGATACGCTTGCTGGAGGAGAGGTGAGGTAGCCAACGGTTCACTTTCTCCATTCGGGCACATTCGGATGAAAATCTTCTGGATAAGAACCAACATTTTTCGTTTTCTCTCGCTTTTGGGATAAACAACATACTGACAAAATATTACATTCCCTTTTCAGTTCTCATCCAATATGTGGTTTTCATCCGAATGTTCTCATCCGACCTAGTGCCCTCATACGTAGTACGAACGTGTATGCGAACCTCGTGCGGTGATTAAGGATTATAGGATTAAGAAATCGTTGCAGAGTGAGCAAAGAGGAGGGGAATCACAGAAAATCGTTGGAAAATGAGCGAAATCATCTGAAGCTAACGAAAGAGTATGCGGTCGAGGCAAGAGCAACAAGGGTGAAAGCGGAGAGAGAATTGCAGGAGCATCCGTGAGTCAATCTTCGAAAATACCAAATCCGAATCCAAATCCGTGGTAGTCTTGTGCGTGTTTGCATCATTCCTAATGATGCTAATTATAAATTACGCGCGGAACAATAAATATCATTTCGTTAATATTTCTATTCAGGTACATAAACTCGCTCAACTACTCCCGCAAGTGTCCCGTCTGTCTCAACACGAATCCTCCCCGACGCGCCGTCATGGTTGCATGTGGGCATATGCTGTGCAATCTCTGTGCCGATGAACTACAGAAGACGATTACTTCAGTGAGTGATAAGTACATCGTGGTAATGTACAGGGTAGCGTGTGGGCTGTTTCAGGCGTTAGGTCGAATGACAAGATTCGGAGCATAATCTACTGAATGAGAACCACAAATTTCATTTCCTCATTTTTCTCAGTAATAGGTGATTATCCGAATGCCCTCATCCGATCTAGTGACGTGCCACTACTTGATACAAAAACCCGCAGTGGATTCCTTATCAAAAATATGCATTTTCCAGACCGAGTCCACACCAAAGGTTTGCTGCCCTCTCTGCCGCAAGGAGACGACCTTCGTCAAGGTATTCGAGGATCTACAAACACCCCAAGTGCGTCAAGCAGACACACGAGAAAAGCGCAAACGAGTGGCCGATGCAGACTTGCAGAAAGAGACCATTATTGTCCAGCCGAAACAAACCAAATTTGTTTTGAATTCTCGAAACAGTCTGAATTCTCAAGGTCAAAAACGACCCAATCTTCCAATCGAATCTACGCTAGAATCTCGCTCCCTTCTCTCTCGTTCCCTTCTTGACCCCAGCTCCATTTCAATTTATGGAGATGATCTATCTGAGCTCCCTCCTCAATCCAATCCCCCTCACTCGAGCCGCTCGATCGAATTTATCCAAGGTTTTTTCCAAGGACGAATTTATCCTTTCAGAGAGTGATAAACTTTGACGCAAACAATTTCACATAAAGAATGTTTGATGTATTTGTCTTATTTCTTGCTAGATACTCAAAATCAAAGTGTTTTGATATTGCTCAATGTGTCTGACTTGATAAAGTATCCGTTGTATCTATGTTGGTAGTATCGAAATTTTTGAACCAGCGCTCAAACACGTTTCCAAAAGTGTCCTAAAGTCATTCGTCGATATCGCCAACTCACAATTCTTCCCGGTTGCTGGCTCTTTTTGAACCTCCATCCATAGCCGACGAAGAGACGGAATGAGAGGAGCAGTTGGGCCGAGTAGTAGATCAAGTCTGAAAGAAAATGAATTATACTCCGATAATGCAAGTTAAAAAGAGAAAGCGTTGTGTCCGCGTGCATTCTCGTGGCTCCAACCGGAAAAAGAATACGTGGAATCGGTGACTCATTAGGACTTTAGCTTCACATAGAGCGAAGGGAGTCATTTTTATTTTTTCAATAATTTTTCTCGAATAAAAAATAGAACGAACCGGTGTACTCAATGCGAGGATGGGCGAAGAGGAAGCGGAGAAAGAGAATGTAGACGAGAATCTGGCGTGAATATTTATTACAATTTACGTTTCAAGCAGTCTCAGTGTGACAGCCGCCAGGTCGCACTGAATGTGACACTGGCAACATAAATGGTATATTTTTGAATTGTCGAACTATTATGCTGATACGTTTAAATCTGTGTAATCTCCAGCAAAATATTTACGATGGGTGAAAATAGGCGAGCCTTCGAACTATTCAGATAATGTTCAACGGGACTCTTTTTGTATCGATTTAGATAGAATCCAAGGGCGGAAATAGCGAACCATGATGTAGGTGATGAACTCGAAGACGCGGTCGGCCGCCCACAGAAAGCGGATGGACTGCAATTTTATTTCTTTAATTTTTAATATTTTTCAATCCCCAGAAATGCACAACAATGAAATGTGCTGGACACGATTTCATGAATTTGTTTCTTAGTTTTTGTTTCGAAAAAAGCGGTGCTGAAAAATGTAATGTAAAATGAATTCTGGTTTGAAACTCACTCGGACGAGCTCCCTTCCCTTCTCGCGAATGGGCGGCCAGCAACGAGTGCGGTAGGGAATGAGCGGACGACGACGGCGGGGCTGAGGCTGCAATGGAGGAGGGGTTAGAGATCAAAGATCAACTGAGGAATTGGCCTTGTTTTCGACAGCTAGACTGAAAGGCCGGAAGGGGGAAATCAAAGATCAATTAAGTTTTTTTTTCGAACTGGACACTGCTCCAAGAAGGTGGGAAAGATCAAAAATCAACTGAGTACAGGGCTGGAAAGGGAGGGAGATCAAAGACCTTTCCTAGCTCATGAGATCAGTCAATGCATTGTGGGCAAAAGGGAGTGAATAGCTTACTTACGGGATATACATTCATACCATTTGGAATTTGTATCAAGTGTTTCCCGAAGTCGCAAAAAGGATGTGGGAAGGCATCGGGACTATGCGATGGATGACTAATTATGTTATCGCAATCGCGCACTCACACAGGTCAGATAGATACTAAGATAGACGGATATGAGATAACCCAAGTGATAAGTGAGTGAGATAAGTAATCTCTGCGTCAGAGAATCCACTTAAGATTAGGATCTTATTGAACTATAGAGAAAATAGACGCAATTGAGGGATGCAGAGAAACCGCTAGTTGAATGGAATTCAGGCAATTCTCAGATAACGTGTTCACCTTGCTCAATGGATAACGGGCAAGACAATTGAAGATTAATGAAGACAAGACTTTCGCCGTGAAGAAACCAAGAATCATGAAGAATGTAAACCCGATAATCATGGTCGATCCAAACAACAACTCCTCGACTCAACTACGGAGCCCAAAAGACTAAAAAAAAGAGCGAAAAGAATATTGTATCCAAGAAAAGCGGGTGGTGAAGATAAGGCTCGTTGCCCTAGTGCACACATGGATGAGAAATGTTCTCGTCTCATCAACTTGCCTTATCTATCAACAGTCAGAGAAGCGAGAGGGAATGACAGAATGAGAGAGATTGCTCACTATCAAATTTTCTTTCTTTTCTTACATGGGTTCATTTCCAAAAGTTAGTTTTGACTGCGTCATTGCGTGGGGGGGACAAATGGATGATATATGGAATTCCAAAAGCAATTGTAACCCAAATGAATTCAAATTTGAGAACCCTATTCTTACGACCTTACCGTGAATTCTGGCAGATTTCGGGGTTTACGAAGTCGAGAGCGCATGATAGTAACGATTCTCTTTCGGCGCCCAAAGATTGGCGCTCTAATGTCACCCAATTCCGTTACCCCTCTGATCCTTTATTCCTTCCTCCCAGAAACATCTCGTTGAGTAATATTGACCATTTGGGCGCTTTCTCCCTCTCGCAAGATGTTTACAGTTAGAAACACTTTTTTGCGCTTTTGTTGAATATTGGAGTTAGGACTTTCAGGTTGCAGAGATGATCTCTTCATTACGAGTTCTCTCACGACTCTCACATCCACTCAGTCCTAATCATCTAAGGGGGGCATCTAAAACGAGGGATGGCACGGACTCATTTGGAAAACAACAACAACAACAATAAAAACAACAACAACAGCAAATTACCGTCTCGATCTTGGCCTCGATGACGTCGTCGCCCGAGATCGTCATCGTGATGCGCCTGCGAATTTCGAAAATAGTTATTTATTTTAAAAATTTAAATTTAATTTCTGGTTAATTTTACGTAGGATTGGATGAACGAGGAAATGAATGAAGACAAAGAATCATTGAAGTAGATCCGAATTCACTCCCAATCTCTAGTTTCATTAGATAAAGCGTGAAAATGAGATGGTAGAAGCAGGAGTGAGAGAAAATGAGGGGCTGTCAGAATGTTCAGACAGCTTTCCTTACATAGGGCCTAGTCACATCCTACCATGGCTACTATCAAGCCGAAAACCGCGCGAAAGTCCGTAAAATCGACGAAAAAAAACTATTCAAAATAGTGAAACCGACCGCTCGGCGCGACAGCACGTACACATGAGGAGAGCAGAGGAATGGAATGAGGAGGGGGAGAGGGAAGAAGGTGAGAGGAGGGAGAATAATGGGATGTAAATGAGGATTAATGTAAAAAGAGGATGAAATGCAATGCAAAATGGTGTGAAAATTCGAAAGAGCGGCGTGAGTGGCAGCTATGACAATAGACTAGTGAAGATATTTAGATGGATCAGCTGCGAGTCTGGAAGCTGAGTGGTGCCACTATGATCGGTTGAAAGTTATCACAATTCGGTTAGTGTCTCTCTCATTTTGAATGATCTCTCGCAGGTCAGACAGACGAGACAGCATGTAAATGGAGGAGAGTTACGTTTCACTTTGCTAGCATTTATCTAATAATGCGATCCATGCGAAAATGAATGAGGAGGCAACAAACATAGGATAATCGTGAGCGAAATCAATGTATTTTGACGGAAGAGTTAGTGCGAAGAAAGTTGATGTATTGTGGGAATCTCTCATGAATTATCAGCGCGCTGTTCTCTCTCTTTAGTTATTTTCCATCAACTCCCGAGAGAAAAAGGGCACATCATAACTCGAATTAGTAGAAGAATGTGGTTCTGCAATAATTTTCAATGCAAAGAAACATTCCGGCAACCCAACCCAGCTTGCACTTATCCACTTACCAACTCGCCAGTTTGGGCGGGAAAGTTTGAGTAGGTAGAAAAGAGGAAGCGTGAACTGTGAAAAGAGAGAGAGAAAGAGACTAGCACTGAGAAGCAGTTGATACAAAGTGCAATCAATCAACGGGGGCGAGGATAGTTGCGCAAAGAGAGACTGTGAGGGACACCTCTGGTCATGAGGGGAAGATCTATCGCCTGTCAGCGAACAGATAATAACTTTTCAAGAAGCATTTCGCTCACAGTCACATCACTAGAAAGTAGGGAAAGAGTGTGCGAAATGAGAGACGTGATACTTATTAGAACCTTTAGCAAGAGAATCGAACTCACGATGTAGGTTCTGGAGAAGAATCAAGCATGATGTTGGAAGAGGATTCCTCGATTCGAAATGGTGATCGTGAGAAATCGAGGGAAGGTAGTGAGATGTGTATTGCGATGGTTGTAGGAGAGAGGGAGAGAGGGGATGAGAGATAAGGAGAGCGGGATGATACGGGCGGAATGATTGAGATGGAATGCACTTTCAGTTTTGATCTCTTGCCATGAAATGTTAGGAAAATGCCAAACTATTCTTGCTCGAAGTGAATAATTTCTATGGAGCAGAGATGAATTTGTTCCTCGAGACGAGTAAGATAATGAAAACGTAGTTTGCATACACCACAAAGGCAAGAACAATTGTGGATGTTGAAAATTGTATTGATTTATTCACATTATCACCGTGTCAATGAATGCCAAGAGCACGACAGTAAGTCTTTTTGGCCGAGTGGTCCAAGGCGCTGCGTTCTGATCGCAGTCTACTTCTGTGGGCGCAGGTTAGAATACTGCGGATGACAGCAAGCTTATGTTTTTCAATTCCACAATCCTTTTTTCATTGATTTCTTTTTTATTGATCATCACCGAATAAACTGTAGAACACACACACAAATCTCAGTACATTAACGGGTTTTTATCCGCGAAATGTGATTAGCTGTTAGCCGTCAGGAGTTTGTCCTTCTTTCACGAGTAGTCGGTTGTATCTCGTGGCATCATTGATCGGGCACAGGGGCCGGAACTTCCTGAAAAGGAGATACCGTAATCCACAATCCCAGTGGTATATCCTTAGATATATCCTTAGATACGGTAAGCAGTTACACTATCCTTCGATACGGTAGCTAGTTTCAGTACTCACCGGCGCTTCCAATTGTGACCCAATCTTGTCCGACTTCCATATGCGGTAGTGGCCGCAGATTACGGCACTTGTTTCGCGCTCCGTCGGTGGGTCGCAGGTTATCTGATGAGATTACCGTAAACAAGTCAGTTCACGATTCATCGGATACCGTAACCCGGGATGATCTTTGATCTCTCTCCTTACCGAGCCTTCCGATTGCAATCGATCGCCAACGTACTCCAACCAGTCCTCGCCCGATCCCTGGTCTTGCCATAGCTGCAAGGGGGTACGGTATTACAGTACTCCGAATACGGTACACTACAGTATACCTCGTCCACATTACCCAGAATGTGGTGATTCTCTTCCTCGAAAAAGGCCTCATCTTCGGCTGTAACCATCGAGAAATCCAATCTGTGGAGTACGGTAGGTTACGGTGGACGGGGGTACGGTAGCCCACTCTTTCGTCTGCGCCGTTACGTCCAGTTTCAAGTCGGCGCGGCTCGACTCAGAATTGGGAACCTGAAAAGGCTTACTGTATCCGAACGATACCGTATCTAGAAGATCACGGTGGACCTCTGGATACGGTAACTACAGTATACCTGCGTCATTTCCTCGGTTCGCTCTCGACTTCGGACATCTTCGCACGTAAACGCCTCCAGGGAGTCGCCTCGATTCCGCTAAAGCGAGTACGGTAAGAGGGAATACGGCAGGAGTAAGGTAGGACACGTAAGCTTATTTCGTAAGAATGAGTGCAGTGTGAATTATTTGCCTTGTCTGCTCTCATCATACCGTATCCATCAAGAGTGATACTGTAGCACGGACCCTTTTCGGCGTTTTGAGCAGCTGCAGCAGCTTTTTATCCTTCGTCTTCGACTGCGATTTGGCCAGCTTTGCTGATGATGCACCTGAGATACGGTAACCGGTAAGTACGGTATCCATCGATCGAGGTACGGTAGTCATACAGTATCCTCGAGATACGGTGTCACCCTGGCAGTTACCGTACCCGCCCTCCTTTTGGCAACGTGACTGCCTCCTCCCCCTCCTCCTCCGCTACTTGGCGGTTCTTTCTTCTTTTCGCGCGATTTTGACGTGGCTAGCGTAATCGCCGCGGTCGGTTGGGCGGGTCTGAGAGATTACGGTAAGTCGGAAGTACGGTACTCATATTGATCTGGTGCTTATGTGGGTTTGAATGCTGTATTTGGGGTAGGGGTTACGGTAGGTCGAAGAGGGTCCTGGTCGGATCTTCCGGAGTTACGGTAGCTTGCTCACCGCTGCGGAGCCGTCATCGTAGAGTTCTCCTGGCGGGGGCGGCTCGAGTGTATGGGAGCCGGGTCCGATGGGGGTGGGTGGGCGCCCGACGCAAAGGTTCGCTTGCTCGGAGGCTTGTTGCCGCCGCCCGACGACTGTAAATACCGTGGTCAATTACGGTAGGTCTATCGAGGACTGGCTGGAATGATGACTACGGTATACTTCCTGGACGCAGGTTTTCGGCTGTGATTTGTGCGGTTTGAAGCAGAGCAGCAGGAGCAGCGGTAGAGCGGACGCGAGCAGCACCACTAGATGGAGCATGGGGGAGTCACCACTCCGCACCACGTCGCAACCATTGAATGAGTGAAGAGTGGGGAGAGGAGAGCGACGTGGACATATGAGATAATATAATTGATACGGAAATGGGGAAAAAGAAAGAAATTTAAATAGAAATTAGAAATGAAAAATAAAAATTAAATCAAAAGTGTGACCCAGCTCAGCACTAAACGCTAAATACCGTAGTTAACCGAGCGCGCTCTCGAACCTTCCGATTTTTGTGTCTTCTGGACTCCCGCTGTAAACTGCGAATTCGCCGCTGTTTTGATGTTTCAACTTCCCCTTTTTATCAGTAGACCTTCCACGGACTAGGCTCAATTACGTCGCTTCCTTACTTTTGCTCAACACTTCGAAATTCGATCGTTTTCTGCCTTTATGTTGAAGATTTTCCTAAAAATTGTCGTTATTCGCTCATTTCTCTCCTTCGTTTGACACTATTTTTTTTATATTTTTTACCTATTCAGATGGCAGCGGCAGCAGAGAGCATTCTCGCCCTCACCGGCAAGCGCACGACCGGACAGTCGATCCGCTCGCAAAACGGTATTTGTCTATTTCTTCTGCCTTTGAATTTCATTGATGCTTCCTTTTTGATATAATTTAAAGTATTTTGTGTTATGTTCAGTGACGGCGGCGGTGGCGATCGCGAACATCGTCAAGACGTCGCTCGGTCCCGTCGGCCTCGACAAGATGCTCGTCGATGACGTCGGAGACGTGATCATCACCAACGACGGCGCCACCATCCTCAAGATGCTCGAGGTATTTAAACAGTGTTGAGCGACCCTACCAACGTTGGGGTGTACCCCGCGATAGGAACCTCCGCACACCTAAAATTAGGCAAAAAAAGATCGATTTTTAGAAAGTATACAGTCGTAAACTCCCTCTAGAACCCCCGCAAAACCGGGAGTTGGTAGCTCACACTCACATCTGTGTTTAAATAATATTCTTTAAATAAACATAATAATTAAAATAGGTGGAGCACCCGGCCGGCAAGGTCCTCGTCGAGCTCGCGCAGCTTCAGGATGAGGAGGTTTGCATTACACTATTTGTATTTTTTTATTATTTGTAATGTATTTAAATTTAAATAAATTTGGATTATTCAGGTCGGAGACGGCACCACATCTGTGGTCATCGTCGCTGCTGAGCTGCTCAAGCTCGCCGACGAGCTCGTCAAGAACAAGGTTGGTCGAAGTCTGTAAATGCTCCTAATCCGACTTTTTTTTATAATTTCTAGTGCAATATCGCTTATTCTCGTTATATTCAGATCCACCCCACCACCGTCATTAACGGCTACAGACTCGCGTGCAAGGAGGCTGTAAAGTACCTCAATGTTCGTTTTTATATTTATTTTATGATTCATTATGTATTTTTTCGGCTCAAAGAACAAACGAAAGTTATCTATGTGCGGCGATGCTTAAAACACACCATTACATATTACGGAGCTTCATGTTAGTTTAATATGATATGTTTTAGGAGAACCTGTCGTTCCCCGTGGAGGAGCTGGGCAGGCAGTCGCTGATCAACGCGGCCAAGACGAGCATGTCCAGCAAGATTATCGGCCCGTCAGTTGGATTCCGTATTCATAACTGTCAAGATCTTACGGCGACTCTTTTCTGACCGCTATACATGGGTTTTAACGAAAAGTCGTATGCGTCGTGGTCACCTATGACCTTATGGCTGATTATTGATTGAATACTGTTTTTTAGCATCTGATCTCCATCCATGTGAACTCTAAAACACAAATCTGCAGTGAGCATTGAAACTGTAATGTGAATAGTTGTCATTCCACTGGCATTCGCATCAATGTTCTCGATACCCACTGAAACATCAAGTCACCCTGTAAATCATTGCAGTGACATGGACTTCTTCTCCGAGATGGTCGTGGAGGCGACCGAGCTGGTGAAGGTGACCGACTCGGCCACTGGCAAGATCACCTACCCCATCAAGGTAGGGAGGATGATGAAACGCGAAAATAGCAAGGAGCTCGCGTCTTTCCTTTGTTTAAGACTGTATAGTGATCTCCGCTTTACAAAAATTGACTATTTCAGGCTATCAACGTGCTGAAGGCGCACGGCAAGTCGGCCCGCGAATCGATGCTCATCAAGGGGTACGCCCTCAACTGCACCGTCGCCTGCCAGGGTAAGAGGGCGATTCGCGTGTTTTCGACTAGAAAATTTGCCCATGAATTCCTATAGTCGATGTTACACTGGGGAATTGCTACTATAAAAAAAAGTTGGCTATTGAAAATTTTTTGCAGGCATGCCCCTCCAGATTAAGGACGCCAAGATTGCCTGCCTCGACTTCTCGCTCCAGAAGGTGTGTTTACTAAATAATATAAATATTCGTATAAATATATCTAATCTGAATGACAGGCGAAGATGCCATTCTAAACATTACTAACTTACTAAACAGCTTACTAAACATCATGAATAAAATTTTTAAACAAGCAATTATACAAAATAAATGTGTGAATTTACAGGCGAAGATGCACCTGGGCATCTCGGTCGTGGTGGACGACCCGGTGAAGCTGGAGGCCATCCGCAGGGAGGAGTTCGACATCGTCAAGAGGCGCATTGAGAAGATCCTCGCTGCCGGCGCCAACGTCATCCTCACCAGTGGTTAGTAGAATTTGAAAGACAACGAACAATCAGGAACTAAATCGTTTCCTACGTGGTTCACTAGTTGTTTGCCAGTTCGTTTGAGGTCTGAAATGACTGTAAAATGGCAAATTTCAACGGCATTGTTGGTAGTACTGGGCTGGTGGAACTAGACTTTGTGAATTAGTAGACGCGGGAATCATACTTGGGAGATTGGCGTTTCTGAAGTTGGCAAAATCGCAGAGTGTAACACGATTGCGATGAAGTCATTACTGGTCAATCGCTCAGCTTTTGTCACAACCTAAAGAAGCCCAACTCTGATCGTAAGTATACATGAAAAATCATCAATGATTCGAATTCAGGTGGAATCGACGACCTCTGCCTGAAGATGTTCACGGAGGCGGGCGCGATGGGCGTGCGCCGATGCAAGAAGGCCGACCTCAAGAGGATCGCCAAGGCCACCGGAGGTACGGTAGTTGTGTTCGATCGATGACTAACTTTATTCATTACTATTATTTGTAGCCACTCTGTGCTGCTCGCTGGCCAATCTCGAGGGCGAGGAGACGTTCGAGGCATCAATGCTCGGCCATGCTGATGAGGTACGGTAGATGGGGAATCGATTCGAAAAAATGCAACAAGCAACACTTGCGTTTCACGTCCGCATCAATCATTCTCGCGATTGGTTGTGTATTTTTTGGCTGATTCTTTTGCGCTTTATATACCATTGAAAACCCGTGCAGGCAAAGCATTTAGCCTTTCTTTCCGAATCAATCCTCTGACTAAATGTTTCTCATCTCATCACATCATTTCACGCCCTCAACAGCTCAATCCTTGCTGATCAAACAATCGCGCGATTCTTTTTAGTAGTTGACCCTTTTGCGCTGGACATTTCGTTCAAAATCGTACAGAAGATGCCCTTGTTTCTTGTCTAATCAAAACTCCACGTAAATTATATTTACAATTTCATCCCTTGCCCTCGTTCAGATCGCGCAGACGCGCATCTCGGACGACGAGCTGATCATCATCCGCGGCACCAAGGCCCGCACCGCCTCCTCCATCATCCTCCGGTGAGTAGAGGGGGTCAGAACTAAACTCCAGTCTGATCTTTGAAGTTTGATCGATGTCGGGACTAGAGTCTAGTTTGGTCTTTGATCTGTGATCCAGGCCAGAATGTATGTAGTTTGTACAATGTAGTTTGATCGATGTCGGAATTAGACTCTAGTTTCGATCTTTGATCCCTGATCCAGGCGAGAATGTAGTTTGATCGATGCTCATTTGCAGTGGTGCGAACGACACGATGCTGGACGAGATGGAGCGATCGGTGCACGACTCGCTCTGCGTCGTCAGAAGGTGAGCAAGGGGGTGGGAAGGAGAGAGGAATCGTAGTTTGTAGTTTAATATTAGTTTCTGATCGTTCACTTGTTGAATGTATCTGTTCGTACATGCTAATTTGGCGTTTTGGGAGGGAAATATAGGCGCTGATCTCGCAAGAGTGGACAATGCGCATTCGGCAAGCGAGAATTATAAATAATTTAATAAATTGTTTACTAAATTTTAGCAATATGAATCAAGGCTACGGCTTTATTCTCTGAAATGGTTTGGTTTAACTGTTCAATCAATAACACTATACAGAGTGCTCGAGTCGGGCCGTCTGGTCGCCGGTGGCGGCGCCGTTGAGGCCGCCCTCAACGTCTACCTGGAGTCGTTCGCGACCACCCTGGTGAGTGGGGAGCGGGGAGTAGGGAAGGGGGGTTTTTTAGAGGGGGAGTTCTGTTTAGGACTGTCAGAGTGATGAATGAGATTTTTCTCTTCATTCTCACTGACAAAAAACCAGAAGAAGAAGCAGAACTTCTTTTATCACACTTGTGCAATTTTTCTCATCTTTTCAACTAGTGACTCGGTGGTTTCAGTGGGAACATGAAAGTTGTGACTTTGGCCAAACGATAATAACCTATCGATTCTCTATTCAAATAATTTAGGATAATATCTTTAATATTTAACGTGGAACAGGATTATCAGATTTTTTTTCTCTCGAATTATTGTAGTATCAAGAGGGGAAAAAGTAATATGATTTATAAAGAGTGATAATAATCACATTCCCTTTGCAGTCGTCTCGCGAACAGCTGGCAGTGGCCGAGTTTGCACAGGCCCTGCTCGTCATTCCCAAGACCCTCTCGGCCAATGCAGCCAGGTACGGTAGGATGGGGGGGGGAGTACGGTAGCCTTGTTGGGGGTACGGTATCCAATGTTCCCATCTGCAGAGACTCGACCGATCTCGTGGCCAAGCTGCGCGCATTCCACCACAAGGCGCAGAGCAACAACAAGCTCGCCCATCTCAAGTGGTGAGTGAGAAGGGATACGGTAGTTAGATAGGACAGATTAATGAAAGGGTTTCGGTGGAATTAGTGTTTCAATGGAATTCATTCGTTAATTGCAGGGCCGGACTCGATCTCGAGAATGGAGAAGTGAGGGACAATAAGGAAGCCGGAATCTTCGAGCCTGCCATGAGCAAGGTACGGTAGTCTGGAGGGTGGTGTCATAGGATTACGGTAGATGTGAGGAAGAGTACGGTAATGGAATTAGAGGTGTGACTCACAAGGGAAGGAGACAACTATTGTGAAGAAAGAAGAAAAGCGGTTCGCCTGTGTAGCACCTGTGAAGTACGAATGAATGGGGAAACAATGTATGCGCAGTATCCAATCTCTACCTCTCTTGCAGGTGAAATCGATCAAATTCGCGACCGAGGCCGCGATCACCATCCTCAGAATCGACGATCTCATCAAGCTGGACAAGGAGAATCCTCGCGGAGGAGGAGACGAGTGCGGCATGTAAGAAGCCACGCCCCCTCCTCCCCAAGCCCCGCCCCTTGCTAATCGATTCCCCGTTGTTTCGCATCTCCATGCTCTAGCTTTCGACTGTCCCCGAAATCTCATCTTTATGCTAAATATACGTTCTCATTTTGTGTCTTGACATAATGGCTCCCGCTCGTGATTTGTTTTTAAGTGTTTTTGTTGCAATTTTCCAGTTTTATGTAAGCTTTGTTGTGCGAGTGATTGTTGAATTTTTGCGATAAAATTCTAATGTGTCAACCTCGGATCAGTCGCAATCAAAAGATACATAGAAGACAGTGAGAAGATCTCAATTCATTCCTTCTGATCGATGCCAATGTAGTTGCAGTTATTACGAAAATCAAAGCAGTGGCATGGATAGCGCGAAAACGTGGCTAGGAAAGGGACGGAGGGTAGATTGAGGAGAGGAAACCATGCGAAACGTGAGCAAAAGGTGCGAAATGGGAGACTAGAGATGGGAAGGGGTAGGCGAGAGAACGGTAGATCACGGAGAGTGCAGAGAAAGAGAGGCATTCGAGTAATCTAAGCTATCATAGTCCCAAGGATATTTACATACAGTATCTCCCGCCTGGAACGAAACTACATCCTTGAGGTTACGGTATTCGGCTGTCATCGACGGGATGACGAAACTTTTCGATTCAATTGTTGTTGTTTTTTGTTTTCGCTATTGATTGTTTTTCATTATTTATCATTTATTTGTTGTTCAACATACTTCTCCATTTCTTACTGGTTCACAATTTCACGCTGTTCTCCAATCATTTGATGATAGATAGCGACGTGAACGTGACAATGGCATGGGAGTGAAGAAACTCATAGCTGCGCAATACACTGAGGAAAGGTGAATTGATCGATCGATGGAAAGGAATGAGGGATCGAGGGGTAGATCAAGTGCGAGAAGGGAAGGGGGTCGATGTGTTTTGAACATTTTTTCGAGTCTTGCGCAGCGATTTCCTTTCTTCTGCTGACCTGTTCCACTGTTTGTTATTGTTTTCTTCCATAGCAACACTCGTATCGCGCGATTCTGGTTCAGCATCCTTGATCGTTCTGATCCTCATCTATTTTTACTGATTCACGCCTGCTGATCTCATCATTACTGCTAGTTCTGATTTTCATGCCTCACTATGGTTTCATTCGCGGCAGGAAACTTTCAACTATATATATATATATATATATAGTTATATATAGTTATATTACTGTTGTGTCATTGTTCCTAAATTACACTTCGCTATACAGGCCGCTGTCCGCGCGTGCTCGGCAATGTCTCTATCGACGTTGAGAAAGTTCGACGGTGGTAGGTGGACGGAGGAGGAGCTCCTACAAGACAACAAGATCTTCGATGCGCCTCGTCCCAACGTACTCAACGTGAGTTTTTTTACCACCACAAGTACGATTACCGAATTTCGGGTTGGGTGCTGTTAATGGATAGCGCCCTAATAACATATTTCAAAATCAAATCCCTATCGATCTTCTGAATCGCCATCAAAGGTTCTGAATCGCCATCATTTTGTCAAGAAAGTTGAACAATTATTTTGCGGACTAGCCGCTAGCAAGGGCAGAATACGCGGGACTCAGTCTTCCATTCAGAAATCAACGTTCGTGATGGAGCGTGTGCTCGAAGTCGTCGGCTACCGTAATCGCAGCAGCATACACTCACTGAGCGACCTCAACGATGTGATTAAACCCTTTTTTTCGTTTATATAGACGAGAAGAGAGTCTCGTCCCCCACCAGGTCGAATAGCAGCGATATCATTGAAAACCGGATGTGTTTATTAGAAATCAATCAAAATCCGAACAACTCTGGCAAAAAACATGCGTTCATATGCTATCTTCCCCAAAAAACGGGCATGTTTTCGAATTTTGGGTAATTTTCTGCGAACATTTTCTACTATAAGCAATATCGAGCATCGCATCCCCAATACGCGTATTAATACGATGTTTACTGAACGTTTTATACTTGTATTTGTTAGCTCATTATAGATTTGCTCAGTAAGTAATTTTAGAGCTCTAAGAAACGTTTACAAAAGTACTAGGAACTAGAACTGGAGATCCGTCTGACAAATTGTCGAATTAGGAGGAACGGTTTAGCATTTTTTTTATTATTGTTTGTTTGCAGCCGCACTTTGCCGAGGGCGAATGGCTCGCCTTGTGGCAGATAAAGGATGTGGATCGGAGCCAAACGGACTGGCTGCGACACGATGTATGCATGGTCAGTTATGTTTTATCTTGTTTTTTTTTGTCAGTCTTATTTTCTTTTGCATGATGTGGATGTCACTGAATCACACTGGTGTGCTTAGAAATGTGAAAAAAGTTAAAAATTTCGGACGCCCTCATAGGCACTGGTGGGCTGTCTGCTTTTCTAAAATGCAACTCTTTTTGCGGATGTCCGTAGCAATAAATTGATCCATTTTGTGTGGGGTCGATTAAAAAAAGATTAAAGAAAGTTTCTTTTTGTCGAAATATATTGTCAAATTGCAGAAACACATCGCTCCACTTGTGGAGAAATACGTGATGAAATTGTACGATCTCACGATGCCGCAGGCGCTGAGCATGATGGTGAGTGTAGACGAGCACCCGGTGTCAAATGATCCTTCAAAAAGGCATAAAAACAAAAATACTATACAACCACAAGTCCTATAGGAAAAAGACACCCAAAAAAATTCCGAGGGCTCGTTGTAGCTCGTACCTCCCTTTTGGACTAGCGTTAGACAAATTTCTAGATAGCAAGAAAAGCCCGGTAACCCATGAATCGCTATTTTTGTATGAAAATTTCAACTGTAAATCGATGATTCAACAGGCGGGCTACTTCTCTTCCATTGATGATGTGAAGGTGCAAGAAATCCTATTCACAGCAAGAAATAATATGTACATGGTAAGAATGCAGTACAACTCCTCACCGAGGGGAAATCATCAACCACACCGAACTTCTTTTCAGGTGGAAATTGCCAGTCTCTCAGAATCGTTCGTTAATGAGGCGATACACCCGCAATTCTCCAATAATATAATACGAAGGTGAGTATTTATCTAATGCACTTTATTGAGCCGGGACACAGTATTTTGAGCATACATGAAAAAGGTATGTGACAAATTCTTACGAAAGCGGGCCCCGGAGTCTTAGCGTGATTTTGGTGATTTTGGCATTATCCTCGCTAAGGGCGGGCTAGCCACCCCAACGCCGATTAGCAACTTGAGCCTATCCCGGGACGACCAGTGGCTGGTTGCGAGGCTTTACCGCCCGTGTTGTGTGCACGTGGTAGGGGATTTATTTGCTGCGGCTTTCACCACTCCCAACATTTCTTAACCCCCTTGGTTTTGGGTGGTTTCGGGGTATGTTTATGTAAAAGACCTTGGAACCCGACATATTTTATAAAAGCGGGGTATGTTTGCGAATTGTGGGTAACATGCCTTGTCAACGAAAACCTTAAATGCGGGCTATGTTTTCAGATTCCAGGTAGTTTTCCACTAACTTTTGACCGATACAATGTATTTCATTTTTCATTTTCATGTAACTTAGCAGTCTAATTGTTTACACATTTCAGATTCGAGATAGAATACAACTCCAACGATAACGCTATGTATGCGTTATTGCCCCGGCTGCTGGTCAAATACGCATATCCCGATTTGGTGAATATCATTGTTTTTTTTAAAATGTTGAATCGGCTCACTTGATTAGTGTTACTTCAACACGTTTTGAAGTCGCTCTATCCAATTGTAATGCGGTTTTGTTTTCAGGTCAGCACTTTCAATGCCGAGGTATCTCGGAGACAAACGTTGTGCGGACATAAGCATTGCAAACCGAAGCGGTGCTGGGCTAATGACAAACGCCGTTTCCTCAAATATCAGGTGGGTACAGTAGGGATGCATTGATTTTGAACTGGTAGTTTTGACCTCTTCGTTTTCATCTCGAACTCTTATAAAAATGAAATTATTGGTTTATCCTGTAAAATCCTAAAGTGGGCAGTTTTAAAATAACAATCCCGTGTGAGAAAATGGTGCAAGAGTGCTGTGTGAAGGCGGTACCATCACAATGCAAGCAATTCTCTTGCAGTTTGTCGTGCAAGACGAACCAGATTTGTCTGAAGTCGGGCAATACACGACGATCGTGCGACCGTCCGAACAATTGGCCCAATCGGCTGCTCGCTGTGACCTGACATCTGCGACAGTAGCTACCGTCGGCACTTGCTGCTGTATGAGAAAACCCACAGCATAAACTAACGTAATAATCTCACCATATTTTCATAACATCTTGTTATTGTAGTGGACTAGTCCAGCTAGGCTTTCATATTTTGCACTATATTGCTCTATTACCTCGATTGTAATACAGGTCAAACCATTGTAACTAGCGGCTCGTATGAATTGTAACACATGTATTGTTATTTCACTCTCATGTCATTGAGATTATCATCTCAGTCATTAATACGTTATTTACTGCCAAGCATAATACTGGTCGAATAAACGAGAATGACGTCGAAATATGTGTATTCACCTTCTTTCACCCGATGATTATGATCGAAATTTTGAAAATTGCACTGTTTACAAGAAATTAAGTATTTCGAAGGAAATTTATAATGTTGACAGAAATTGAAGATTAAATGAGAAATTAATGAAAATGCATGAACAAGAAGGGAACAAAACTGAAATCTGAATTTGAGAAGGTGCACAAAGCACTAATTGTAAGAACGCAATTGTTTACGCGGTAGTTTTCGAGTCACATATTACTCATTTCCGTTTGTTTATCGTCGGTCACTGAACCTTATCTTATCGCTGGAAGGAGTATTTGACGCGTTTGCCGTATAATGCTAGGTGCCTTTGCATTAGTATACAAACGATCGATTTGTTACGACACTGTGATTCAGTCATTCTTTCGTACAGGTACTGAGTGACCTCAGTTCCTCAGTAGCCTCGAATTCTCTCCATGTGTAATATTCACTTTATTTTAGAACATGTCCCAACCACAGGACAAGTGCACTATCTGCCTGGAGGACCTGTCTTCGGAAGAAGTTGTGAGTAATTACTGTACAATTCTTGAGCTTTTTGTATCCCAAAACGATCATCAAACCTTGCACAGCGAATTTCCTGCCCTTTCAGTGCTCAACCTCATGTGATCACCTGTTCCACTCTCGCTGTCTTCGTGAGTGGTTCGACTGTGTGCTCGTGAGAAGAACCTGCCCTTGCTGTAGGGCGAATGTGACGGAGATTGTGACTGTTCCACCGAACAATGGAACTGCTTCGCTGTTTGAGGTCCCACAGAACGAGGTTTGACTTTTTTTTGCAACACCGAAAAAACAGGGAGTTTACTCTGAAATTGTGATAATCCAGAGCAAAAATAATGACAAGGAATTGTAGGAAGAAGCCGTCGAAATGGCGATAGCACTGAGCATCTCGGAAGCTGCGTCTGCTGAAGAGGTGATTGTCAAATACACAAATATTGCCTCTTGAGCAATGTTATCTACATTTTGCATGATCTTCCGTTTTATTTCTCTATGTGAAGAGAATTCACGAAGAATGAGAATACGAATTTGCCCTATTCTTTGTTTGCAGGAAGAAGAGTCCTTCCAACTGGCCCTTGCGCTGAGCATGCTGGATTTATCGTGCTCCTCGAATGAAGCGCCCCCTGCAAGAAAGAAGAGTGCAAGGAATGAGATGAAATCACTCTTCAAGAGATTGAAGAGGAGAGTTTTCAGGAGACCTTTCAGAAACTGTACTTCATTGTGACAACAATTTATTGAATTTCATAATAAAATTACTGTCAAATTTGAAAAAAAAAACACTCTTATCGCACGATTAATTCTTTCGAAACGTGAACGGTCACATTCTATCTACCACAAAATCGATTGTTTATTCCAATTTCGAAATTATTACTTCACGATTCACAAATTGTTTGTCGCTCCATAGTGAACCGCCTTATCACTCGACACTCTTCCTTTTCCCACCCTTTTCCGACTGACGCTTTCTCTTTCTCGTTATTGAATACATAATAGCTATTGCCTAGCGTTTCGTTGCAAAATCACGCATTTTCATATCTAATCTCAGACGATGTTTCAACCCGATGACAATTGCGCCATTTGCATGGATAGCCTGTCGACAGGGCCAGTTGTGAGCTTTTTTTTGCATTTTCAAATATTTTTTTGTCAGAGCATTGACACAGCCCTGTTTTGAAGAGACTGAGAATCAGTGGATGTATAGTTTCCCTTGTAGTGTAATCCCTCCTCGTGTCGGGATTTCTTCCATAAGATATGCCTCGACCAATGGCTCAATACCTCCAAGTCGTGTCCTTGCTGCCGGGCCGTTGTCACTGGAACAGTGGACGCAACCGCATTCAGAGCATCAGCGCCTTCCCCTCCAGGCCCGCGCGACGAGGTGAAAAATTATAGGTGTATCCACGCCAAACGATTTTACAGT
The DNA here is from genome assembly GCA_911812115.1 of Pristionchus exspectatus. Taxonomy (NCBI): domain Eukaryota; kingdom Metazoa; phylum Nematoda; class Chromadorea; order Rhabditida; family Neodiplogasteridae; genus Pristionchus; species Pristionchus exspectatus. Next base: position 17,804,377 of record OU461584.1, on the reverse strand, counting down.
CACAAGACATCACTAGTTGGGACCCACTGGTAAGAACAACTGGGTGGTGAACATTGTGCAAACCAAGAATCGATACGCCAAGAACTGAATTATCTAGTTCAGGAAAGAGGGACTCGCCATGCAGCGAACAGATACGAGCAGCGTCAATATCTGTCGCTTACTGAGGTATAGATGTCATTTTACTCTTCGATCTGGTCCTTTTTTTCAGGAAGAAGAAATACAGATCGCATTGGCATTGAGTCTCGCCGATTCAGAGCAAACTCCCCAAGTTCCGATAGCGAATGCGGCTGAGGTGGTGCTCGATTATGAACACTATCAGTAGTTATCAGTGGTTGTTGCAGGAAGATGACAGACAACTTGCATTTGCGTTATCAAGAGCCGATGATTCTTCGCGAAGTCCAGGAAGATGGAATGAGGTTCGCTTGAATGCGTCTAATTATTTTTAATCCAGCATTTTATTTTGTCTCAAATGAATTTGTCGGATTTTCTCAGAACTTTTTTACAGGATGGTGAAGACGTTCAGCTTGCACTAGCAATGAGCATTTCGGAAGCAGAGCAAACGAACCATGCTCAGACGACAAATGCGGCTGAAGAGGTGATGAAAACAAGTTTAGGTTTGATTATTCACTGAAGTTGAAGAGGTGCCGAAAATATCCTAAAAAATAAATTCCAAAGGCTCAGGCGCGCTTGCGGAAGGATGAAGTGAATAGATCGCTTTACGAAGATATAAAGAATCTGCCAAATCTTGAGGTATGTAATGAGAAAATGACCAGACATTGACTTGCAATCGCAGTAAATCCAACAATTACAAAAAACTTATAAGATTGCAATTCCTGAAATAAACAACACTGCAATTATTCCAGAATGATGAGGACCTCCAACTTGCTCTGGCTCTGAGCACCTCATTAGCAGAACAAATTGCTGCTCAGGAGAAGAACGCAGCTGAAGAGGTGAAGAAGCCTCGCATGGGACGAAAGAGCTTAGACACGAGGAACCTTATTTTGATCCAAATTTGTTTCAAAACAATGCAGAAACAACAATGAGAAAAATAATGTATAGTTTTTTTCAGGCTACTGCGGCATCCAATCTCATGCAACCTACGATTGCTCCTACAACCGTTCCTCCCACTACCGTATCCGGCACAATCGTACCAAATCTTCCCTTGAATACAGTAATCACGACGACGCATTCGATGACTACGATAACACTGCCGACGCCAACAACGGGGTTCACCATTACCATAACGTCCACAGCTGCAGAGCCGACGCCCAGTAGTGAAGAGTTGATCAGGTATGATTTCGGCTTGATTTATCAAAAAAAGCTTGACCGTGTGGATTTATTTTACTTTCCATTCGCTGCAATCGCAGGCCGACTGATCCTTCCTCGTCTTCTGATATATCCGTTGTCGTCGCTCACTTTCTTCAGATGCCAACGGCAACGACGACAATGGTGGAATTACCTATTGTCGTTGAAGAGGTACATACATTAAAATCTGTTCTCCAGTATTTTCAATGAACTATTCAGCCTACTATCGCCCCCTCCGAGTTTCCGCCAAATGAAATTGACGAGATGGTGAATTCTTTTCGATGTTTTATTGGTTTTATTTCATTTTGACAGGAAGATGAGGCGATGCGATTCGTCATGGAAATGTCATTCGGGTCATCGGAAGAGACGTCCTCGGGTCCGGTTATGAGTGCCGATGAAGAGGTGAAGATATTTGATAGACGGAGCTATCTTCAATTTTGCTTAATCGATGTTATTACATAAAATCTGACCAATCCGACCAACGCAGATAGGCGTGACACGTATCCTATTTCAGGCGGCCCTGTTGAGAGACCTATTCGGAACAACAGACAAATGATCAATCCGTTTTTTTGCTTAGTATAGTTATGTAGTTATGCGCTTTCCCGTTTATTTATAAAGAGGTTTTAATTATCATTCTCAGCATAAATACTTTTTTCGTCTTGAGAATAAATATTTATTATGCACCTCATCACCCACACCGAAAATACCCTGACAATTTCGAAAAACACAATTTAAAAATACAATCAGTAGACGATCAGCAAAATTACTCAACGATGAGTACGGTAGCACCAATGACGACGAATCCGACGAGCGCAGCAAGGCGCTGTCCGAGTGTGCCCTTCTCCGACCCGAGAATCTGTAAGGATCGCTTAGGCTCCGCCAACTTTTTGCCATACTAATGTCGATCTCTTCATTCGTCGTACTGTCTCACCGCAAGAGAGAGACGAGAGACCACACGACAACTTCTTCACTCTGACAACCCTATTTCTCACCTCAAAGAAGGTAATGTAGAGGAAGGTGCCGATCGAAATTGAAGTCAGCACGGTCTCGACGGCGGCCTTGCGCGCAACGTCCATTTCTGCTCCCTGGAGAATAATTAACTTTAGTTGAGCTTCGCCCCTTTTTAGGAAAGGTACCACTACCGTACTCTACCTCAACGAGCATTCCCGCGACGCCGCCCAGCGTAGTTACGGTGGCCACGAGCACTGCAATATCGAATATTTATTTTTCGTCTCTTTTCGTGTTTTCATTATGACAGTCCTAGATAGTAGCGTACAAGTGCAGTCAACTCCGCATAACCTCTCATTTCGCAATGCACTATCGCCGGTCCAACAGACGAGAGATCATGACAAATGAGGAGAGTCGCGAGTTGTCATCCTTTGTATCTAACGAACCAAGCATGGCCACTACGAATCGTCCGTTCCTCGGGTGGTTAGCGTGCAGGCGGGTGCCGATCGAGAACGCCTACAGAAAACAACCAAGTTTTTTTTGAAAAAATTTAACATTGGCGCGAATTCAAAATTCAAAAATACTTACAGCGATGCCTTTGTGCAGGAGGATGCCGATGAAGAGGGAGAGACCGGCCAGCTCGTCTTTCTGGAAGAAATCGATAATTACCATACCCTACTGTATCGTATCTAGTAGCTGCACCACGCAGCACCATCCCTGTTGTGCCATCCCTAATAGAGTAGCCTAGTCACCGGCCCGAGAGGCGAGATAGTGTGCAAAATGAGAAGACGACCACCCGTACTTCGAAGGGAAACCTACCTGTACGCCGAGGGCGAACCCTTCGAGGGACACGTGCAGCAGGAAGGCGGTGATGAACGTAAGAGATTTGAGATATGCGCCTCGTCCCTCGACTCGAGGAGTGAGATCCAGCGTGTCAGTGGAGTACTCTAAAATCTTAGATAAATCACAGCTGGTGACTTCCTTTCACTAATGTGAGTATAAATGATAGAATATGGAGAATGATGAGCTCGATTGTAGATAGGTCAGGCAACGCACCCGAGTTGGCAGTGGACAAGGATCGCCCGTGCTTTGCCAGTCGCTGATCCTCCAGTCGGGGAAGGGAGAGAGAAGGAGCGAGGGACGTCACACTGGAAAATGACAATTCCCAGTTTCACCGTTTGACTATTTGTAGGTTTTTGAATGGCACTCCCTCTGACTATTGAACATTTCAGATGCCAATAGCTCATAAGACCACTATGAAACACAACTGAGAGCCGGACATTGAGAGTTATTCGGTTTGGAATCAAATGACTCATCCTCACAAATGGGAGGTGATCTTTAATTTCAATGGTCTTTGATCTTTGATCCCTTACACATCATGAGAATGGGCGTGTCCACACGACGAAGTGAGCAGGTCGAAGATGTAGATGAAGAAGAAACCGGCGCCTGAGATCAAAGATCAATAGTTCTACAAATAGCAAATTATCTTGATAAATATAAACCACGTGCACTAAATGAAAGGAATCCGTCATGAAACGAATAAATTTTAAAATTATTTTTTAAATATCAGAATAATTACCGATAATCATGGGCACCACGGGCAAATCGTACTCGAAGGATGCGGCCTTTCTATACTCCTCCATCGATTCCCTGAATTGAATTTTTTAAAATTAATTAAGTATAATTTCGAAATGCCTCACATCGCCTCGGGCAGCATGTCCAGCAAGCACACGCCGAGGAAGACGCCGCCTGGAAATAGATTACAGTTACAATTAAAGGTCGTAAAAGTTGCTTCCACAATCAAGACGATTTTACAGCTGTCATGAGACAACCACACCTGGTGGTGTGCACAGCTAAGGCCAGGTACAATTATATTTATTATCCATCAAGTTTCTTTGTAATGACTAGGATTCTTAGATAGATTTCGGTGAGCTCTGACGTCTTGTTGACGACGAAATAGTGAATTATTTTTCAAGTGACACACACCGAGCAAGCATTGAGTGCAATGGAAATTCCACAAAATGAATATGCCGTGAAACACAAGTGAACGTTATTCTAAATTACTCACCCGAGAAGCAAGAAAGAATGGAGATGACGGATGCGAACGTTGCGATGGAGTTGGTGCGCGTGCGAAGGTAGACGAGGATCTGATTAATTTTTGTCATGGATTTCAAATAATAACATTCTTTTGAATACATTTTATTAACCACTCAGCCAGCTCAATTAAATACGCGCAGATATCTTTCACTTCATCAATTGAGTGAAACATATACAAAATTGTTGCACTATTCAACGAAGTCATGAACATGAGAATGAACGCTACCTTGACGGGTGCCAGACCGCAAACGATTGTTACGGCGAACATGATAGCAAAGTAGACAGCCTTTGTCTGTCCGAGATCCATGACTGAAAGTGATGCTTTCGGTCAGAGCTTCTAGACAGTGTGCGAAATAAAGAGATTATAAATCATGATTACAGTAGGATTGAGCTTATCGACGAAATAAATTCGCGCAACCCGATCGTGTTCAAATGGTCAGACTGATTGATCAGTGTCCACAAGAGTTCAATAGAGAACAGCGGGATTTCCCACCTCGTCTGTTAGTCTCACAGAATCCGAACTCGAAACACGGGTATTCATCTCTTTATTTCTCGTGCTTTCTCACCAATCAGAGTGTTTAGGTAGTGTGCGAAATGAAGAGACAATAAATAGAATTTCTCTACAACGGAACTCGGATGAAACACTGCTGTTGCGATAAGCGGATTCGTTGTTTTGTCGATATTGAACAAACGATGAAACAAAAAGAAGAAACACAGATGGAAGTGGAGAGTGGAAGCAATAAAAGAGTCGCTCTTTCTTGAAAAGACGTCAAACCAAAGGCAGCAATTTAGATCAGCCGACATTTCAGAATGATTTACCTCCGCAATTCTAAGGTTCTCTAGTCGATTAGATAAGATGATAGAACATGCTAAATGGAGAGGCAGAGACCATAGCTCGCCCTTTTGAGTAGTGATTCACAAAGTTCATTGATCTGGAGGAGTGAATGCCACTCTGGGGGAGCGCAGTTCAGTAAGCGGGAAACTAATTTCAGGACAATACGAGGATGGATTTTTGTGAGCACTCTTGCGGAAATAGGCAGAGAAAAGCATTGCTCTTCATGAATCGTTGAATGTACTCATTCACATCCGGTGCCCTGGGGGTTTATATTGACGACATCTTATCAGCCTGATGAATGCAATGTTCTTCCTATCACCACCTCTTGTCAGTTAGAGATGAAGAGTGACAATGTGGAATTGAGTGTGTCAGACGACGATAGATTGCACTGTCGTCGCGATGGAATGCTTATCAGCTGCCTGAGGGCCGAGGACAAAGGAACGGGTGGGAGTCTATTGTCCATTAAGATGCGAGATTAGAGTGTGTCATTTCCGATTTAATATTAAAATATTTGAATGAACGATGGACACGCTTATTTGAGTTTCGATTTCCCGCTCATTTTCTTGTATTTGGATGTGCTTGCATACTCATTGCTCGAAGAACAAGTTGCAGTATTGCTTTCGAGTTGACGAACCGATTTCAGAAATCAGCTTTATTATTGCTCCAAGAGAGACCACACGTATGATCGAGTTTGTACAGGCAAAGGATTCAAGAACGGACGACAATAGAAAGTGAAAATTGTAGGGCTAAATGATTCACGAGTTGGAAGTAAAAGGCACGGCAGTAATATGAATTTGAAAAACTGTAAGGAAATGTAGTGAGTTGGGTTAAAAAATAAAAAAAAATTAGAAAAAGTAATCATGAAAATACTATTCCATTCAAAAGATGAAGCATACCAAATAGAGGGCTTTAAAGAAGTGAAAAATTAATTCAGAAGAAGTACAGCTCCATGCTGTTAAATGCAACAATCGAAAACATATGGCCATTTTCAGGAAGTGCATGGATTGAACAATCGCAATTCATTTTAGAAGAAGTACAACGCCGTCGTCATCGCTGCGAAGCCCACAATGCACAGCAGCCGCTCAACGATGTGACCCGTCTCATCGGCCAGTATCTGAGATGGAAATTAAAGCCGTTTTCTCGTTGTGTTCTCGGCAACGATTAGGTAATAAATGGGTGGGCAACGATCTCAGATGAGGGATGAATGATGTGGTAGTCGACTAGGATCTTATCGGTCTATACAAACGTTTTCGTTCTTAGATACATAGGAGCATACTGATAACGATGACATTTTTGATATTGTTCTAGTGGTGCGTCCCTTCATGATCGTATTCTCTCACCTCAAAGAAGGTAATATAGAGGAACGTCCCGGCCGAGAAGCAGGAGAGAATGGCCGTCGTCAGCGCCTTCGTCACCTCATCGAGGTCGGCGTCCTGATATTTTATTATAAAATATTTATTTATTTTATTTTTGTAAATTCTGAAAGCATTCCTACATTAATCAATTCTCTCATTCATCGTTTGCTTTCTCGGCTTGCTGAAACTCATGCGAAATTTGATTCTTTGTATCGTCTTTCTTCACCTTCATTCTGGCCTTTGTGGTTTACAAATTCATCTCGAAATCTGTCACGATTTTCAACCCTTTTTACAATTCTAGAAATGGCATCAACTCAGCGAATCCCCCTTCTCACCTGCAGCAGAATACCCGCAGCTCCGCCCAGGAAGGTGAGCACGGCCAGCGTTGACATGGCGATCGCCACGAACTTCTTGTTGTCCGCGTGCTTCTCGTACAGTTTCATACCTGAATATGACTATTGACATTTGATCTTTGATCTCTGGCCTAGTCAGACAATCCATCCAGATACCGTAACCCAAACATCCAGTCGGGACTCACCAATGGCGAACACGACGAGCACCTTGTGGATGGCGATGCCGATGAAGAGCGTCAGAAACGACTCGCTGGTGGGCTGCAAAGGATACGGTAGGTGGTGTGGTTAGTGGTGTGCAGCGTTCGGTTATTTGCTAATCATCGCATAATCGTGATTTTGGAAATCGACGGCAGATGGAAATCGTTTCATCGAGATTTTCCTATTACTTGAAGCAAGTGTGAAACACATGGTGTGGCGCATTCTGTGATTTGCCAATCGTCGCATCGTTTTTCATATCGATTTTGATATCCAGAGAATGATTCATCATGAATTTCTGATCGCCATTAGTGAAACACATGGTGCGTCGCGTTCTGCGATTTCCCATTCGTCGTCACCGACCTGCACGCCGAGCGCGAATCCCTCAATGAGCACGTGGATGCACAGAGCGAGAATGAGCGTCAGCGTGGTGACGTACTCTTGCTTCTCCGATTTGACCACCTGCAATGTTCTCCTGGTATTATTAGTTTACCCATCTTTTTGCTTCAAAAATAAAGTGCACACAAATATTTAAATTTCTCTATCTAATCTCACGATAAGGATCTCGATAGAGCGAAGTCAAGCAAAAGTCTCTCCAATCAATTATGAGATCCTGACGCGATTCTGATTCAAGTATGCTTCACAGGGTCATCTAGTTCGGAACTTTCTCTGGGCGACAATTCTGTCAAATTGGCATTTTAATATCCTCCACCTTCTGAATCTTCAACGCTGCCTCGGCGTCCATGCTGCAGATGGTCGCCCGGTGCAGTCGCTCCATCGAGATGGAAGCGAGGTCGGCCTTCGCGCGATCGTCGGCCCTGTACAGTTTTATTATGTATAGAGATAGCTGCGTTTTCTTCTCGTTTTTCGACGCATAGAATGTGCATAGGCCTGAATTTGTGTGCATCACAAGCATCGGTAAGGTTACGGCAACTCGATTGACTTTAGTGCGATCGGCTGCGGGGTAGGTCAATCAGACACCTCTCGATATTGATTATTACTATCATTCAGATTTTGAAACTGCTAATAGCGATGCCGTAATAATTTGTCACATAAAGGAATTGTGAAGGTAAAGTTGCCTCCACAATCAAGGCGATTTTACAGTTGTCATGTGACAACCACGCCTGGTGGTGTACACAGGTAAGGGAAGGCAGAAGGGAATTGTAATCAAGTTCAATGAACGCACTGTTCTTGCCGCCTGAGAAAGTAGGTGGACAGTCCATCGATGATGTACACGATGAGGAATCCGATGACCGTCCCGCACAGAATCCAGGGGAAGTCGACTTTCTGCTCGGACAGCGTCTGCCAGTCGTCGAAATCGGCCCTGAATCACTAACGTCCTCCGAGGATTTCTTCGCTCGGTTTTCTGCGTTTTTTTTGGGTCCTGAATGCGATTTTGAACTTCCGTGTCTTGTCTTGATGCCCTTTCAACGGGCATCAACGTATTTACTCGAAATATTGGCCACTTTCACCCTACCAATCATTGACATCCATTTACAAAATATATCGTATTACAAATGAAGACCGCTAAATTTTTCTATTTTTCACGCAGCCCTCTTTCAAGATCACTGTGCAAAGGAGAAATTCACAAAATATGTATCGACAGTGAAGCACAACTGATCAAATGTTTCAATGCTATTCAGAATTGGAAACGTAAAACTACCGACTCCATTCCCCCTTGATAAGGATCGAAAGAGTGCCAAGGCTTACAAGGAATTTCGATGTTCAAGTGATCGTCTCAAATTGACAAAATTCAACCTCTTTTCAGAGGCTGGTTGTCGTTGACCTTCACTGACACCTGTCCATCGCCATTACATGAAACAAAATGCAAGATGCAAATCTAAATTTGACTGACATCGCTTCCGGAATCATGTCCACGAAGCACACTCCTAGCAGGATTCCGCCCGAGAAGCAGGAGATGGAGGAGAGGATGAGAGCAGCCTTCTCTGCGAACTTCTTTATCACGGGAAGCAGCTGGAATGGAGGATCGGTTACTAGTGTGATTGTGATGTCAACATTATACCGATGCAGTTTCATTGGAAAAACTCAGTAAGGCATTTGTGTGTGTTGCTGAAAGGTAATTAAACTGTGATCGACTCTGCACGAAGATCATCGTTTTGCGGAGACTGTGAAACTCATACGAACCGAAGAATGAACATTGCAAAAACTAGCGTTAGAAAAATTTCATAAAAAATGCTCACCCAAATCGGTAGGAGTCCCATGATGAATGCCACTATGAACAGCGATCCCATCAGACACCATTTGAGTGTGTCCGAGTCGTTGGCAGTCATTATTGATGTAAGGAAGTTAGAAGAGTTCTGTAAAATGATGTGAAAATTAATGGAAATAACTGTCGAAAAAGTCAAAAATTCGTAATGTGAATTGATTTAATGTGAAAACTACTGAAAGTGCTCTCGAAAAGCGCTAATCAGCTTCGAATCGCAACAAGTGAGCAAGAAAGAGTGAGGGGTCTGCGAGGGGGCTAAGCTTCTCTCTCTCTCATTCACTCCCTCTTATCAGTGATAAGCTATCGAGGGAAGGAAGGGTCTGCGCGGGGTCTCTCAGCCATAATACGCGGATCTTTTATAGGCTACAGAGTGGGCTGTAAAAGGGGTCGCTGCGTGACGTCAGTAGAGTCCAACCGGGTAAGACCCCTTTGCAACGGAGAGCGTGGAGATCAAAGGATCGCACTAATCTTGACACTTCTGCGACTCTGTGTTGCACTATTATTTCTAGAAATTTCCCATAAAATTTCGGTGAAATTAAGCAGATGATCAGTCCAAGTGATCGAAATGCAGTGCAGCTGAATTGGGTTTTTATTTCTTATCAGCAGCATTCTTTGCTTGCCGATTCGATTTGATTCTTAGCACGTTATCGCCTTGCGTGTGCTTCATTCTTGATGTGTCTGATTGTGAGTGGTATCACTCATCCCCTTCCTATCAGACCCCTCCATCCTGCTCCCTTTCATTCCCCGAATCGATCCAATTTTGTGGTTCTTTGATCCATGTACCGTGCATGTTCTTTCTATGAAAAACCTCGCCACTTTTCCGCCAGAACTTTTGCCGTTTTGCGGCGCAGCTTTCCTTTAGAAAAAAGCGAACAAAGCCAGCTTACCGCGAGCGCTTTTCTCTTTATTTCCTCCTCTCCTTCAGCCGTCAAATATACAAATATCAGTGAGACAATGGGCAATATTATGGATGATTCAGTCCTGGGAATACGAATATGGTTCAACAGCAACGACTACTAAGGACACTGTTCGGGGAAACGAGCAGTGCCGAAATTCGACCAACTAGGTGAACAACGGCACTGAACGTCTGATAATGCGAGCTAAGGGAATATTATAAACTAGGAAAATCAGTTATCGATCAATTCTTATCCACAGAAGAAGATTACGGTACCGATGAGGGTGAATCCGACCATAGCGGAGATTCGCTCAATAACAAGACCAGTTTCCTCGCCGAGCACCTGGAAAACGCAATTCGATAAGGAGTTTTCGAAAATAAAGTCAGTTATCGATCCCGATAAGCTGTAAGCCACAGTACCTCGAAGAAAGTGATGTAGACGAAGGTTCCGGCCGAGAAGCAGGAGAGACAGGCGGTAGTCAGCGACTTGGCTACCTCGTCGAGGTCGGCGTCCTGAAATGAGAGAAATTAATCGATAATTTCTAAAATTAGGATGTAATTTTGATCAAACATCGGGATGCCCTCTGTGCGTGAACAAATGTGATTGTTTTCATGATTTTACGAGGAAACACAATGGCGACACAGAACCCAATCGCGGGTTCAGCGGGACCACATGTGCACGTTTGCAAAAATTATTATTTTTTTAATATCAATCCAACGAATAATATTTTCTATTCTGCTCCATTAATTTCAGGAATGAGTGAAACATATCAGAGATGGAACTAGTGTTAATTCCTTTCGACAAGACAGTATGCGCAATGAAGGGGGCGAACACCGGTCTGTCGAACTTCAAACAATACGGAACAATCACTTACATCCAGCAGAATTCCCGCTCCTCCGGCGACGAAAGTGATCGTTCCGATCCACACAAATGAGAAGAAGACGAGCAGCGGCCGACGCCAGTACTTCTCGAGCAGACGCATACCTGATTAGATCGATTGGTTAGATACGGTATACATATCTCGAAGTTATCGATCGATACCTCCCTCACCCATGACTGACTATAGCAATCCTTGATTATCAGCCGGTTACGCTAACTCTACAGTCGTTACCGTATTTACTCTAAGACTACGGTAAGTAGGTAGGTCGTGTTCGCTTTCTATTGTAGCTAGAGTTCGGAATTCGGGCAATCCAAGCTTCGCTTTGCGCACTTGCGCTATTGTGACAGATGAGTGAACGCAATCGATACCCAACCAATTCTACAGTAGTCATAATATCTCTGCGGGACCCACCGATGGAGAAGAGCACGATGAGTTTGTGCAGGGCGATGCCGAAGAAGAGCGTGATGAACGACTCGGTGGTGTCCTGCAAGAGCGGGTTACGGTAGGTGGTGCGAGAGGGCGTTCTGTGATTTCGTAAACGTCGAATGCGTGAAATTTGTTTGCTTTTTTTCGTAATCTTCCTAGATCTCATCGTTTTCGGTTGAAAAGTCGAGCTTTGTGCACTGCGTGAAACACACATTGTGCGATTTGGGAAACGTCGCCACCGACCTGCACGCCGAGCGCGAACGTCTCGATGGTAACGTGGATGGAGATGGCGAGCAGCAGGGTCAGGGCGGTGATGTACTCCTGGAATAAATGTTTTCACCAGAGGATTAAATGTTTCGGTTATGTTTCACCGTTCCTATAAGATTATCACCGCGGCTGGTTTCTAATTATCGCTCCGTTCTGAAGAGAAACAAACCAATAAAAAATCACCCCTGACATTCTCTGTTCTCCGCCTGCAAAACTATAACACAAAAGTTTGAAAGGGCAGAATTCGTTATATCCGGACCAATTAAATCACGTAGTACATTATGCATCCTGACCATGGGCACATCGTGCAGTACACCCGTGAGGCCCGTCTCGACATGTTTCGGTTATGTTTCACTTTTCGAATAAATTTTCTCCCACGCCGACTCTCTAATGTGATTCGGACAGCCTCTTTAGAAAATCAATAAAAACCGTCCCTTATAGATTTTTCCGTAACAATAACTGTTCGATATACCTATATCTCTAAAATCTCGATCGCTATATCTATTTTTTTTATCTCGGGAATTGTGCGATTCTTAGGCGCAAGTGCATGATGTCACAATAACCGCTTACCTTTTTCGTCGTTCCCATCTTCACATCGTGCACGACGCCCGTGGGGCCCGTCTCGACCGTCAGCTCGTCCCATTTCTCATCTCCCTTCGAAAGATCAATGATCAACTTTGCTCTCAGGCATAATGTCCAGCAAGCAAAGCAGGACTACTCCGGTAAAACAGAAAAGACACGAGAAAGACACCTTCTCCATCCTATCCTCTCCCTTCGACGTCGTCATCGTAGAATCAGACGACGTGAAGTCGAGGCCGTGCATGGCGCACTTGTGCGTAGAATCTCCGTCCGAGGCCACAGAGGGACCGCCGTGAGCAATGTCACTGGAATTGATACTTTGTGGGAAATATTATTATTATTCACCGTCAGAGGACAAACTATTACTTTTCAAGGGCATCCCCCTCATTTGGAGTACAGGTGAAACGTATCTCAATTGTTCAAGAAAAAAAGATGATTGACCAACCCAATTCGGTTCCGGAGCACACTAGCGCAGAGGCCGTCGACGAAATAGACGAAGAAGAAGCCGAGAGCTACTCCTGAAAATAATTAATTATTAAAATGATTTAAAAAAAATAAAAAAAAGCTAACCAAGTAGCATCCAGGGAAAGTCGGGCACCTCAACGCCCGATAGCTCTTGCCACATGCCGAAATCTTCCCTGAAAGATCAAAGATCAACACCTTTACGGTGAATGAATGATCAAAGATCAAAGATCAACTCTGCTCACATTGCATCGGGCATAATGTCCAACAGGCAGACTCCTAGGAGGACTCCTCCGGCGAAGCAGGAAAGGCACGAGAGGATGATGGTCGCTTGCGATGAGTACTTTTTGATGATCGGAAGGACCTGAATCGGTTATTTACTGATTTTTCATTGTCTCTCTCAGCCATATCGCTTTTAACAGAGATATTTCCAATTGAAAGAAGTGTGAAACTCTGCTAAAATCACTTACGAAAATGGGCAGATTGCCCGCAACCAGAGACACAACGAAGAGGCCGGCCATTAGACCCCATTTCAGACCGTCCGATGCCTTGTTATCGTCGGCGTCGAGCATGTGTTTGGTTGCGTTGAGGGACGTCATCTGGGAATTCTAGAGATCAAAGATCATCTTGGAATGATAAATAACAACGCAAACATTGAGTAAAAATAGTGAGGGGTCTTCCACCTGACAGTCATCATGACGATCCGCCTTTTATACTCGACCGTCCTGACACTGATCCGCTGGATTCTCCGAAAACGCACGACAATAGGGGGTATACGACCTCTTCAGCCGAGCGTCTCTTCGCTTTGCTTTATCTCTCGCAGTCAGAAAAAGAGATAGACCATTGATTGCTTAGCCCCCTTCTTGAGTCGATTTTCATCATAGTGTCGTTAAGCTGGGAGTGAGACCCCTCACCGCCCAAGTCTCCCCAATCCACGCACTCCCTAGCCCTGATGCATTCCTTGTAAGCGCCGCGTCGTTATCGCTGAGAGACCCCTGCCCTTATCTCCCCAGTCTCTTCGATTCTTTCAGTCTATCGTTGTTAAAGAAGGCTTATCACCGAGCGAGTACCCCTTCCCGAAAGGGGTCTGACAGCCGCGGAATATTACGCCTTTTGCAACGCAAAATGGCACCGAAGATCCGGGACAGGGACCCCTGGTGAGAGACAAGAGTGAAATGAGAGAAACAGACGGACTGAGAGGGGTCGCTCACCCCTCGGCCTTTGATCGACCGTCGATGTATCGCTAGAATACGTGAGATCGAGGGATCAACAGGGGTGGATAGGGTATAGTGTGTAATTTTTGCATCGTTGCATCATGGGCCGGCACAGCTCTCAACAGGGATCATACTGATTTGAGTCTCACAAAACTTTTTGGCATCAGTATCATGTGCTGCGATAGCCAGCGATCTCTTTACTCTTTACGTTTTTCGAAAATAAAGTGATACCAAGCTCTACAACTTTCGAACACGTAGTAAACTTAATTGTTTCGCAAATCTTCGAACCTGTCCTGAGGCCGTAGCGGGAAATTTACGTTTATTTCCGCGTCAGCTTTTTTCCAGGCACTTTCAAAGATCTACGATCCAATCCATCTCTGCGGTAGGGAGTTTTAAAGCGCCATTCCAATTAAGACAAAAAAAGGAGGAACTAATGGTGATCCTTGTGGGTGGCATAGCGAGCGAGTGGGCAATTTAACCACCTGCAAAGCTTTCAAAGTAGTAATGTGGAAACATGCGGAAGTTGGCGCTTAGTAAAAAAACATTGACGTTTTATTGATATTTTACTTGCCATATTATGCTCGAGGTCGGCCAACTAAAGCATAGCGAATTCAAATTATTGGTCTTCGGATCTCAAGATGTAGCGAAACGCGGGTTTTGCTGTGTACTTTCACCGTTTTCTTACACCTCGTAAAATCATGCGCATTAACGTTTCACCGTTCTCGGCCTTGCAATTACTTATCGGTACTCGGAATCTTTGGAACGAGGTAATGAGAAGAGCTGAAAATTCACGGAATACCTCTACTTCGCGGAATAACTCGCATTTAAGATCAACACAAAAAACTATATGAGATGAGGGAATTACCATTCCCAATAGAAAGTAAGCTATTATGGCAAACTCTGCATTCAGCTACATATGATCGTGTCTCCAGAAAAGTGAAAGTGTAGAGATTCTATCTACCGTCCTGATCATACTCTGATTCTCTCCATTTCTCCCGCTCTCTCGCTCTGTCTGACCGGCTAAAGATCATTCGGAATGGAGAGACATTGCCAATTACTCGTCTTTACCTGATTGATACTGGATGTGGAAAACAATGAATCACAGAGCAAACCGAGACGCTCATTCACGAGTGTTTGAAAAATATCACCGCTGCTCTCCGCTGCTGTCAAAACATGAAGCATCATAATTGTTTGGGGATTCCATATGAAATCTGTAATGCGTTTTCAGGCGCTAGGGAAAAGATATTTTTCCGAATAGTTTATTCTACTAGAAACACAATAATGTCTATGAAATGTTGCGGATCACAGAGTTCGCATGCCCTGCTAATAAGCAACACTTTTTCTCGATCATCTAAAGGCAAAGTGGTCCCGTTCTGCTTTTCCACTTCCTTCTCTGTGAGATGACACTCATAATATGGGATCAAGATGTTCCAGCTTGATTGGACTAGATCCATTTTAAATTCTATTTCTCCAAAATTTACAGTTCAGAAAAATCGCTATCTTTGTTGGCAATTTCTACGTACTCTCATGCCTGAATGAGGAAAAGAGCACGCAACTCAGAGAGGAGCAGACGGTTTCACATTTCACAAAAGGCGGGAACTGTACCGTTCCGTGCGTAGATTGGCATCTCTAGTCCAGTCATTCCCTTGCTCGAGGGCAACTTTCCACTCTTGCCCCATCTCCTCTCCCGCCTAACAACTAACATCTCGCGCATTAGGCACAAAGGCTGGAATAGTTTTGCAGATTGGTCATTTTAAATGTTCTTCCTTGTATATTGATCATTCTGCCCCTTTCAAAAAAGTGTTCAGTGATCACCCAAGTGTCCCATTACTCGGTTTTCATTCCCATTAATCTGACCAGACTACCGCTTAGTCACCTCACTTCTGTCCTTGGGTGCGAAAAGCCTCGGATCAACCGCTCCAGGGGGTCCCCGAGATCTCTTCAGAGCACACACTCTCTCCTTTCTATGCTTTTTAGAGAGTACAAAGTATGAATAGGGCATCCCTTTATTCATAGGTCTGCGCTTTCTTTTGGGAGTGCTTTCATTCGTATTTACTTTCACTATTCCGCATGCCTCCGTATGCTCCGATCTCGGGTATTATTACTGTTTTGAGCGTGACTCGGATCACTCTTTCGGCTTTCTCCTCCATCCTTGTGCCGCTTGCCTGTAGGAGTTCATTCATTGAAGTACTGTAAACGTACAGTTTGGGCATAACTGATGCTGTAAAATGAACTACGAGCACAAAGTAAAAAGCATGACTTCCTTGCGTTTTTCACACGTGCGATTAGCGTGTTCAAGGCGATCGCCTCCCTTTCTACTTAGCGACACTTTTGAAAGTAAGGTAGTGGCAGATTAGACGTGGAGTTGCCAAGAAATTCATTGCTCACCTTTTATTTCTTATTCCCGCTGTGAAGCACAACTCTTGCTCAAATTCCACCACAAAAGTTTCCATCTCAAGTCTAGACCAGCCCTCATTATGCATTCATTGGGTATTTACGGCGAAATCGGATATCGTTTCAACTTCTTTATTGCTTTATGAAGATTGCGTGAATTCGTTTCGCAGTGGAAGTTGCGCGCAATGGCAACTAGATCGGTCATTTCGCTAAATGCCCAGTCCCACACATTACAAATATGGAACTGCCCCTTCCAAGGTCGCTCTTTTCGTCTAGGGGCAAAACCTCCATCCTCACATGGTTTTGCACCGCACGGCTTATCATTCCTTTAAAGTGAGCCGCATTGAGAGCTTTCCTTTATGTGAAAGGAATGTGCTCTAACTCCATCCTATAGACATTTGCGCAACATCCATGAACTTTTCGAGCATTGCTATTAGGTCTGTCAGGATGAATCTCTTTTCGTGGAATTCTTGATCTTGGTAGTCTCATCACACGTTTCCCACAAGTCAGTCACCATTTGTGGTTTGTGTCATTGGTCGCGATAATTGCACCCACGTCCATTTGTATAGGGCATCTCTAATCCGTGAATTAATCGAGACCGCATTCCACACCTTCTATTGTGTATGCGTCTAGGGAAACAGTGATCAGCATCTTCCGTAAAGTGACAATACAGCCTGCCACTTCATTCGCAACACTACTGTCCAACAGTCTCATACATTTCGGGATAGTGTTCAGACTAATCGTATCGTTTCACGCTCCTGTGTAAGATAATGCTAATTGGACTGAATACTGTGCCCATTTCGTATTTTACTATTTATTTTGCGTAGCGGAACTATACGTCCTCACTACCCAGTAAGCAAACACAACCATAACCTTGATCATCTGTCTGGCAGCCCATTCCCTTCCTTGCACTTTCGAGTGGTTTCCCCGTGGCCGAACACTGAGATTATCTTGGATTACACTTCTCAGAATCGAGGGTAATCTCTCTTTAGTCATCTTGGAGCACAATTCCCCGGACTGGACACAGAGTTTCACCGAGAGAAGGAGAAATCGCCTCGAGACTTTAGGTCCTCCGCTCGGTAATTGCTCGCCTGCCTTTCACTTCCGTTTCATAGCGAAGTCTTTACATTTCGCATGATCTGCCGGTTAGACAAAGCGAGAGAGCTTGGGAAATGAAGAGTCAGGCAATTGCGCGTTTCGGGATAATATGCCCCTACTACTTTCTCGAGACTGGACAGTTCGCATTGAACCGGATTCTCAGCACGCTTTTCGAGTTGCACTTTTTGCTTGTTGCCACGTTCCTATGTCATTTTCAGAATTCACGGGACATTTCGGACGCAATCTTCATAGAAAAATCAAAATTATTTGCCCCTGATGAAGCCCCGGAAGCGATTACAACGAGCAAGACAATGAGGAGGTTGCATAGCGGAGGTATTTTTCTAGTTATTTTTATTGATTTTGATAAACCTTTGCAGGATTTCTCAAAATATCCCTGCTGTTTACCGCACTTTCACTGCTGCTACCGCGATCGGAGGCCTTTTTCTTCAATTTTCCGGGAATGTCGAGTGAGATTGGTATTTCTTACGATTACTGTTTCACTAGCGTCAATGAAAAATATGTTAATCTATTTATTGCGGGCAATTACACGGAATTGTACCTCACCCGCTTTTGATCTTTTATTATGATCGTGAAACATACCCGAACACTTATTTGACGGAGAGAATTAGAATGATAGGGAGTGGTGAGATATTTTGTGAGAACAGCGGGGCAAAATTCAATAGAATTTCTAACATTTCAAAAGCAATCGCACAGTGTGCTAGTATGCCTCGCACGCATCAATCCTTCTCGAGCATAGGCTTAGCTCGAATTCGAACCTCACTTAATTGTAAAAAAAATATAAAATCTAAACATTCTCGATACAGGGTGCTGTCCAAGCCCGCCTCCATGCTGTCCGACCCATCACTCCTCCTCTTCTGGCTTCGGCAGTCAGCTCTTCTCCTCTTACGGTGTCGGTCGCATGTTCGGCCCGGCTGCAGCTGCAGCTCCTGCAAGCAGATACGCGGTCGCACCGGCTGCAGGCAACGCATATCCCGTGCCGCCGGGTGAGCGTTCTGATATGTTTCATAGTGCAGTAAAATGAGCTTGAGTCTAGCGTTGTTCAATTTTCTGAATGATAGTAAATTTAACTCATTCTCACGCGATGAATGCGTTGAGCTCGTGACATGATTTTATAAATAGTTTATTTTATACCATAATTTTGAGCCCCTCACCCCTGGGCGGCGCAAATGCATCAACACATGGCCCAGCACTGGAACGCACATCAGGTAATTCATTTATTTGAATGTATGGTGGTCGGATCACCATTTCACACGCACTCTCATTGGCAGAGTGTCGTCCTACCAAAGAAGAATCAAAGACAAGAGGTGGACGATATTCCGAAGTGAATTAGACTCGGAAATTCTCGGAAATTTCCGATATGCTTCAAATAGTAATGAAAACAGTAGAGACAAAATGCTTTTGATAGTTTGCACTTGGCTCATTTGATATATGAATAAAGTCTCAATCTCAGTCTCAATTCGCGATGATGTCTTCGTACGCGTCACTTCCCGCAGCACAGCCGGTCGCGAGCATTCCAAACGCCGGATATCAGGTATTTGACGGCTCTGAAAACTACGGCAAACTACGAAAACTATTCAGGAAACGACAACTCCAGAAGCAACAACCACTTTCGACGAAGCAAGCTTCTTCGGCGATAATAGAGTGGTGGATGAGCTATCATCGGTAATTGGACAAGTCTTCTATTTATTTGGGCACCGAATTGCTGTCGTGAAATTTGAATAAATCCCGCCCACATTGCAGCACCCCACTCCTCCTCCCTCGCCATTCTCAGAGCAGATCGATGAGGAGACAACGATGTACTCAACAGATTACACGAGGGAACCACTGAGGGTAAGCATCAAAGCTTTGCAATTTTTCCCTATCTGCTCGTTTTCGCTTGCTGAGAAAGAAAGAACTAGATGAAAATACGAAATGAGTAAACAAACAATTTTCGCAGGAAACGCCGTCCGGGTACTCGTTCACATCAGCCCCTTCGGCCGCTCCTCCTCAAGACTACTTTCGAGTTGACGCGCCCGCCCCTCCTCCTGCAGCCCTCGAATCGTGGATGACCACCCCTGCTGCACCCCCTGTCCAAGTGGAATCGGCCTCCTCGAGGACTGAGATTGGTGGAAGCTACTTCCGATCCAAACCGCCCAAGGTAACATAAAGTACTATAGGGCGACCCTCTTGAAAAAACGATTTGTGCAGGTGCTCCCAGCCGCCACACAGGCAGTCGATGAGTTCTCGGAGACGGCGACGTGGTCGCCAACGGCTACCACTGTCGCATGGGCTGCGGCTAGCGCGGACACTCGTCCGCCTCTGCTGGTTTTCTCTGCTGATGCAGCGCCCGCGACCGTACAGCAGTCGCAGCCTGCTGCAGTACCGGCGGCTGCGCCGCAACTGCGGCCACAGCAGCAGCCTTCGACGGACTTGACGAGCGAGGTAATTATTTATTCTTTTCAATCGAGGGCAACCATCAATCGACTTCAACAATGATCCTAAAGGCGTG
This sequence comes from Pristionchus exspectatus, assembly GCA_911812115.1. Classification (NCBI taxonomy): domain Eukaryota; kingdom Metazoa; phylum Nematoda; class Chromadorea; order Rhabditida; family Neodiplogasteridae; genus Pristionchus; species Pristionchus exspectatus. The sequence continues at coordinate 17,784,337 of OU461584.1, read as the reverse complement.
AGGGTGAAACGTATTTCACAGCCGTCTAATGATCGGGTGGTTTGTTGCAGGAGGTGAAGGAGTTGGACGATCTGGACATGCTGTTGATCACTTCGGATGCTTCGTTTCGACCGGTGACCTCGCAGAATCCAGCGAGACCGTTGACGGTGACTCAATTTCTTTTATCTTTGAAGTACGTTTCACTGAACTCATTTGAACGATAAAGTAAGATTGAAAACAATGGTTCCTCTACTTTATCGTGAAAATAATTTCCATTCTACTCGTAGCTGATCTTTGACGGTGAGGAAATAGCGTTGATGAATCGTCAAGAGCCTTCCCAAAATTTGCATATACTCTTGGTAACTCGAGTAAATATTTAAAGAGTGCTATTTTGAGTAATTCTAGCGTGTTTCAGTCCGAAGAGCGCGCTGGCTTCACGAGCAACGACATTTCGGTGAGTATTTTATTTCAGAATTATTCAAATAAAAATAAGTAAATTTCAGACGATAGCGGACGGGCTGCCACCTAACCTGAACGATGTTATCTTCTGGCCTATTGGAAAGGTGTGCATTTTGCACTTGAATTATCCTATAATGTGTTTCTTTTTTTTGATCGAAAAATATGTTTCGCCAAAATGATTAGAGGTTGGGAAATTTAGATCAATTGTTCGACAGCTCGCAGCCGCTCAAAAAACAACCTATTTTCGTTGTGAGAAATATTAATCACTCGATCTGACAGGACATTACCCTTCTCAAGCGAGCGATCGCCCTGCGTAGGAGACGGGACGAGGAGGCGAGGAGGAGGATGCTGCGGTCCAATCAAGGTCACTTTTACTCTTTTTCTTCTCTTTCAGTAATGCCGGATACAAAAAAAACAGGACAAGTGTGTATACTTGGCTCTGTGGTACTAAACGGCGCCCAAGAAAGCCCAGTATCCCATAGAAAACGGCACCGATAGAAAATCTATTATTCAGGAACTGACCCTCCCTCCGGCCAGAAGTATCGATCCGAACCACCGAGATCGAAGGTTCCGGCGACAGATGAGAGGGTGAGCGGCACATACAAACATCTACAATATCTAAGAACTGTACTCGAAAGCAATGACAAAAGGCGTATAAGAATATGTTTCATGTGGGGTATATTCGTAAAGGGATCGTTTGGTTGAATTATTTATCAACTTTCTCGAAAAATGGATTCAATCAATCTGCCTACTCAATCTTTGTTATGGATGGATTGCCAAAAAAATACACTCCTTATTCGCTTGCGAGACCACTTCTAAAATTAAATGATCCTTCTTACCAAGATAACTCAATCTTTGCTCCCAGGTGTCCTCCTTCCTCGCCCATTACTTCCGTCGACGTGCGCCTTCCGGGGACTCACGACGAGTGGTCAGCAGAGGTGAAGAGGCAAGATCACCGGGGAGGAGAGGGCGGTCGGCCAAGAGCGCGAGGTTTGCTCAGTTTCTCATCTATGAACGAAAAGACATCGTATTACAAGAGACAAATAGGCTCCAACTCAAAAAGGGAATAAGAAGCAGATGAAAGATGCTTCAGGGACATCCTCCGCTCTTCAATTCTGGAGAAAATTCTAGCCATGGAAGAGTTGCTTGCTGAAACTTGACAATATTTTTAAATAAAATTCTTTAGATCAGTATCTATTATAACGCTATCCTGTTGACGGTTATTGCTGGTCCTCTCTATCTTTGTGTTCTAAATAAACTATTAATTTCGTTGTTTGTTGTCTACTGTATCTGTGCAGGACTCGATTCTCAAAGTTTTCACTTTGTTTATGCGTCATGCCTAGTGCATGGTTGGGCAAGGGGAGGGAACTGCGGAAGGTCCTTCGGGTCCAAAGATCAAAGATCAACGGTCATCGAGGCGATCACTCGAAGGGCGCGCGCTCCGACACGTACTCCGGCTGCGTGGACACCTTAATTAATTAATTATAATTAGTTAATGAAATGGCAATTCTTTACTATAGTGCCCAAAAAATGTAGTGAGAAATAAGTTAGCTTGTGAATAATTGATAGCTCCCACCTTGGGCACTAAAGTGCCAATTAAATATTATTTAAGTAATTAATTAATTACGGTGGTGGGCGGGAGGGTGAACTCGGTGAAGCGGCTTCCCGACGAGCCGGCTGGAGAGACGAGGGCGGACTGATAATACTGATTAATTTCCGGAACACTTTAATTTAAAAAATCCCAAACAACAGCACTTCTGTAAAATGAAATCGTGCACTTTCAATGGGCTACAAGCATGCACGATGGGAGATCTAGATACAAGAAGCGTGCAGATAAGACGTTCTCATCAGGTTGCTATTCCTAATCGACAACGATACCTTCTGGCTTCTGGAGCGCGACTTGCTCCTCACGGGGTTGGCGATGTTGTTGACGGAATCCTGTCTGGAATGTGGATGCTGATCTTTGATCTTTGGCGGACGTTGGATTTTCTCAGATCGATGTCTCGTAACGTTAGTCTTTGATCTTTTGATGGGTCATCTCACCTAGCAGTATTCAGAGATGCGGTGCGCTGTCTGCCGGTCTTCACGGACTGCTTCGCCGCCTGAAAAGATCAAAGATCAAGAACCAAAGATCAAAGTCCAAAGATCACCACAATCCTCTTCTTCTTCGTCGAAAACTTCTCCGGTATGAGCGTCGGAAATTCGAATTATTAATTAATTAATTAATTCGTAATTAAAACCTTGTCCATCGACGTGCTCTTGGCCGGGGTCGGCGTCTGTAAATGGTTAATAAATAATTAGTAATAATTAATTAATAAACCTTATTCTTGGGCGAGCTGTCCGGCGTGCGTCCTCTTCTCTTGTCGCGCGACGACTCGGCCTTGGCCTGCAAGAGATTAAAGATCAATCGAAGTATAACGGCATCAGATGATCTTTGATCTTTGACCTCATTCCTGAGTTCGATGTCCTCGTCCTTGAGCGAGATGGCGCACACGGGCGACGTCTTCACGGGCTGCAAAGATCAGAGATCAAAGATCAATGGCTATAGGTTTAAGATCAAAGGCTAAAGATCAAAGACTAAAGATCAAAGACTAATGATCAAAGATCAATCCAACCACCTTCAGCGACGATCCTCTCTTTTCCGGCGTCGCCGTCTTCAGCTTCTTCTCGGGTGTCGAGCCGAGCTGAGAGATCAAAGATCAAAGATTGAAAGATCAAAGATCATTTCTCACCATGCCGGGCGAGCTCTTATACCAGACCTCTTCTTCGTCCGTGCGCTCGTCCGTGTGCTCCCTGGATTACTGTACATTTTCGAAAATACTCGCATCATATTACGCATTTCTAGCCATTGTGACCGTCAACTGCTTCAAAAAAATTGAAAACAACGCTCACTGCGAGTAGTCCTCGTTCGAAGAGCGGCGCTGCTCCATCGGGACCGCGAGTGCGCGGTCGCGCGTCGATCCGCGCGCCTCGAGCGACGAGGTACGCGTCGCGCTGCCGCTTCGCGTGCGGCTGGCGTCCGCGCGCGGACAGTGTGCGTGGCGCACTGTCGAGATCGACGCCTCGATGTCGCACGCCGGATGCGGATGCGGAATGTGCACCTGGGAAGGAAAGGGTACTGTAGGTACGGTATGTCCATTGCGATGGATCAGATTGATGACAGCACCCAATTAGGTATGTCAGATTGAGGTGGTTTAGGTCAAAACGTCGATACAGGGTTACGGTAGTTCCCTGGGTCAGATTCTCTCACCGTGTTCGGGCGCTCGATCTCCTTTCTCCTCACTGCGTAGCAGATGTAGAAGATGAAGAGAACGGTAAGAATGAGCAGCGAAACAACCGAGAAGTAGAAGAGGAAGTACGACGTTTCTGCTGCTGAAATCATAGTTTTCTCCATTTTCCCCTAATTTCCACCTCAAAAATGGACGAAAAACGCGATGAATCAGCTGAGAATTCTCTAGAAATACAAGAAAACATCGAAAACTGACTGTCAGCAAGCGTGGAAGTCAGCGGGGGCTCGCTCATAGTGAGAAGCGACCGCCCGAGAGCGGGCGAAATGGAGGGAATGGAGGAGGGAGACGAGTGAGGGAGAGAAATGAAGACATTGTGAGTTGAAATCTATGCAAATGTAATTGTTTTTTTGTAAATTTTATTTGATTGTGCTTTGAATTCGTCGCGAGGTCACTGCACCAAAACAGATTAGCGTTCGAACGAATTAGTTTCGGCCAGTTGATTGCGTTTTATCACTGATCTCTGATTGAACAGCCAAAGTTTCTGATTTCAGTTATCGATATTATATATTATCCGATCCGATACAAAGTGTTCTAGTGTGCAGTATGAGTGTAGTCGGCAGGAGACGAAGTCGTCAGTATCAATCAATCAAAAGGTGGGGTCAAAATATAAAGAGGAGGAACATTGCGCACCTTTCATTCTGACTTCATCTCGCAATGTTGATTTAACCATTTTGTAGATGCGGTTAGCATTGTTTTTCGTGCTACTCGGGTGGATCAATGCAGCGGAATCATATAAGATTCTGGTGTTCAGTCCGAGATATAGTCAATCACTCAACAACTTTCTCGGAAACATCGCGGATACGCTAGTAGATGCTGGTCATAATGTGGTGAGTCCTTTGCATTTTCCTATAAAGTACGATTCATCGAAAAATAAGCAATGGCCCGTTGTTCATTTCATATTCGAACGATGAAACACAATTGAAACTTCTCAACGAGTTCCAACTTTCGTATTCAGACAACTCTAATCCCTATCATCAATCCGCACCTAAGAGATGCAACGCACAAATCGAACAAGATCTACGTTCAACCAAACGAGGAAGTGAAGAAGGTTTATGAAATTTTGATTATCAATAAACCTCTGTATTTGAGTTCATTGAACACATGGACTTCGAGGAAGCGGATTTCTTCGATTACAACGATTTCAACATGGTTACTTCCGTTCCAGTGAGATTTTGATGATCTATTTCACAATTCTAATAGTGTCTTTTTTTGTAATTTAGCGACAATTTTTCTAGTTCGGACGTGACTTCATGGGCTGGGTCAACGCCGAGTGCGCTGGGGTGCTAGATGAGCCCGGACTAATGGAGAGATTGCAAGCGGAGAAATTCGACGTCATGATTCTGGAGAACTTCGAGACTTGCGGAGTTGGTGAGCATTTTTCGCTATCGTCTATTCGTGATTGTGATTCGAATTAGGGAGTTGTTCAAATCGCATTAGTCCAACGACCGATCTCTGGTAGCTACAGGGACAATGTTTTTGAATAAAATGAGCGCATGTATTTGATATTTGAAATGCCACTAGCATTATGTTTAGCACTCTCACACCTCATCAAGCCCAAGTCACTGATAACAACCGCTGGTTCGGTGCCGATGGGTCAGCAAGGAACGGATTTAGGCGTGGCAAGCGCGTTGAGCTACAATCCGAGTGAGTTCCTCTCTAAGCACACTTATGTTTCATTGCGGTCGTAATAGCGCTGAGCGGCGCAGGATAAGCAATAATGTTAGCGGTGATGTGGAGCAAAACAATTTTTTTGAGGTGCGATTATCTCGAACCTTGACGTGCACTCTATTTGGAGCCGATTGTGGAATCTTTATGCCTATTTCGTCTTTGACGTTACTTGGTCTACCAGCCGAACTGAGGTATTGAAAACATTAATTTTGTAAACTAAATTTTTATTTTAGATCGACGCCCTATTCAAGAAGCGCTACGGACCGGAATTTCCGAGTGTCAACGTAACTTGATCTCTAATGATCCGGAAAATTGATAATTTCAGGAAATCGGATCTCACGCAGCCTTTTCTTTTGTGAATAGCGAACCACTCATTGACTTTGCAACGCCGACGTTGAGTCGGTAAGGGAATTGAGCTAAACTGTATTCCAACCGATTATTCTTAGGGTAGTTCCAATCGGCGGAATTGGTGCTAAAGATGCGAATAAGCTGGAGGGAGTGAGTCCAATTTTAAAATTGTTTCAGATACAATTTAATAATAGGAGTTCGATCGCATTTTCAACCTCCGCAGCAAGACAGTTCTCATCTCATTCGGCTCAATAGTCCAAAGCCACGCTCTGCCGCTGCAAGTGAAGCAAAACATTCTTAAGGTATCGAATTTTGATTTCGGTGAAATAATGGTTTTTAAAAATGTATTAATTTCGGACTGTCGCCCGTTTCCCGGAGGTCACTTTCCTGTGGAAGTATGAGAAGCCGAACGACGAATTTGCAACTGTGAGAAAATTTATATAACTCTTTAGATTATTTAAGTTTAATTTCAGAATGCAACAGCTTCCACACCCAATCTTCACATTCAGAAGTGGACACCGCAGAACGATATTCTGGCTGACAAGAGATTGACTGCCTTTATTTCGCATGGAGGAATGGCTAGCACTCAGGAGACTTCATTGAGGGGCAAACCGGGTAAGTTGTGAATACATAGAACAAAAACAACATCGTGTTTCGTGTTAGATAGTTCTGGGATAAGAAACGAAATCGAGAGGCATACGCTGAGTGGTATCTAAGATCTGACACCTGTAGGTCTCTTCGTGCCCTTCATTGGCGATCAACCACGCAACGCAGGAATGATGCAGAAGAATGGACTGGGAAAAGTGAGTAAATATTCCTTTCATCACGATAATGATTATTTCCTAAAATTATTCGTGAATTTAGGTCTACCACAAGCAAGACCTCAACAACGCCGAGAAGTTCTATGCTGCAGTAAAGGATTTACTGGAGAATGAGAGGTGAATAGTACTTTTTTGTTTGAAAAGCGATAAATAAACTCAGCTACTACAAAAACGCAGCGAAAATTGCGGCCAGCGAATAAACCGTTTTCGTCCAAGGAATTGCTTGTCAAGTGAGTTTTAATATTGGGTTTCCCAGTTATGTTTCACAAAATGTGCAAGAGTTTAGGTAGATGCATGGCTGTAAATCGCTTCAGAAAGGAAGAAAACACAATCTTTACAGAACGGTCGAATTCGCAGCCCAATTCGGTCCTTCTCCCGCCCTTCGCCCTCAATCCTTCGATATGAGCTGGATCGAGTACCACAATGTTGATATTATTGCCATTTTTGCTGGAATAGTTCTACTTGTTGCATTCTCTATTTTTAAATTGACAACTTTCGGACTGAAAAAGGTTTTACGTATCGTGAAATTGAAAGAGGAGTAGTCGTAGTGGCCGTCTCGTCGATTATTTGGATAATGAATAAATGCATGGTCAAGTGATGCAACTAGATAAATGGTGTGCCATGAACAACAAAAGCCAGATAAGCTCAACAGCGTATTGTTCATTTTCTTCCGAGGCGACGAAATTTCATCACTGTGACGGTTCCCATTAATTTCATTTTGCTAACTCCAATAATTCAATTTTGCCAAGATTTAGAGTCAGTCAAATGGACAGCACCGATCAACTGGGATTCTTGTTAGATCAAGCCAGTCGATATAAGAGACACTATCTGAGAGGATTCACATACGGACGTACAAGGAAAAATAATAAATTCTGAAAAAAATGCTCTAGGAGTAACTTTGCACGTAGAATCCGAAAATCAAGGTCAAAAAGTCGTATCTCTTAAACTGAATTTTCTATAGGGACCTTTGTTGCGTGAGGTGGGCCATACGATTTTTTAAACGGAGCTTCAAATGATCCTATGAAGTATAAAACCTTTTAGGCAATTAAAAATTTAACATTTTTGCAAAAGAAAATGGAAGGCTACGCATCCTTAGAATAAAGTTATGCATGATTTTTACCATAAAACTGACTGCCCTGAAAAAATTTCGAACTATTCGGCATTTTTGGTTATTTTCATTCGATTCCTCGTGAAAAGTTGCATATATGGTAATTTTTTCAGAATTTTCAAAATACCTATATTGGCTCATTTTTGCCTTCAAAGGTTACGGTACCACGATTTTTCAGTATTTGGGCAGCCTACCTACTTGCAATCAATGAAATTTCCACGGGAAAAGACTCAAAAAATATTAAAACGCCATATTACGAATATTTATCACCATTGGAATCGAATCCGCCACCTTCATTTTTGACCCATGGGGGTCATGGTCCGACATGGGCATGAAAAGTCATGATCGAGAAACTTCGATTGCTATACGCCGATGTGTTGCGTAGTCCCTAAGAAAATTTTCACCACCGAAAAAATCGTAATTCGGTTATCGCAAATTGATTTATTATAATAATTATCGGATTTTTCCTTTAAAAAATCAGTTCTCGATTTCGCAGCTTCGAATTACGATTTTTTCGGTGGTGAAAATTTTCTTAGGAACTACGCAACACATCGGCGTACAGCAATTGAAGTTTCTCGATCATGACTTTTCATGCCCATTTCGGACCATGACCCCGGGGTCATGGTCATGGGTCAAAAATGTAGGTGGCGGATTCGATTCCAATGGTGATAAATATTCGTAATATGGCGTTTTAATATTTTTTGAGTCTTTTCCCGTGGAAATTTCATTGATTGCAAGTAGGTAGGCTGCCCAAATACTGAAAAATCGTGTTACCGTAACCTTTGAAGGCAAGAATGAGCCAATATAGGTATTTTGAAAATTCTGAAAAAATTACCATATATGCAACTTTTCACGAGGAATCGAATGAAAATAACCAAAAATGCCGAATAGTTCGAAAATTTTTCAGGGCAGTCAGTTTTATGGTAAAAATCATGCATAACTTTATTCTAAGGATGCGTAGCCTTCCATTTTCTTTTGCAAAAATGTTAAATTTTTAATTGCCTAAAAGGTTTTATACTTCATAGGATCATTTGAAGCTCCGTTTAAAAAATCGTATGGCCCACCTCACGCAACAAAGGTCCCTATAGAAAATTCAGTTTAAGAGATACGACTTTTTGACCTTGATTTTCGGATTCTACGTGCAAAGTTACTCCTAGAGCATTTTTTTCAGAATTTATTATTTTTCCTTGTACGGTCACTAGGTGAATTTGCTTAGTTCTCTCAGATAGTGTCTCATAAATTCTTTACTCAACGTGCGAGCTAGTATCGTCGTTAAATAAGGTGTCTTACAATAATTTAATGAAGCAATTATCGGTTTTTGTCAGCGAATAACGTTAGAATCCTAGAAGGCGAAAATCTAATTGCATCAGGCAACGTTGCCTCCTCTCCCATCCTTACTCTACCCGAGTGTAGTCTGCGAGGGAAGTGTCAGTATCAATCACTCAATCGACACAAGAACGAACATATAAAATGGAAGAACAAGAGGGCGGAAATCTTCAGTGAACGAATATGCGGTTGCCAACGATTCTCCTGTTAGTATCATGTCTCCAATCAGCTTCATCCTACAAGATTCTCGTGTTCAGTCCACGCTTTAGTCAATCGATCACAAATTATCTCGGAAACATCGCTGACACGCTTGTTGATGCGGGACATAACGTGGTGAGCAACTGTCTTTCTTGATACCCTTTTTCGACAAATCGGAGGAGCTGAGACGTTTCCGATAAATTCATGATGGTTTATCCTAGTGCAATCAAATCAAATTGAAAATTTTCAATAATGATTCAGCAATGAAACACAACTAAACAATTTTTGAATTGGGATATTTTTAGACAACGGTGATCCCGATAGTCAATCCAAACCTGCGAGACAGCACCCACAAGTCCACCAAAATTCACGTGCAACCAACGGAGGAAGTGAGGAAGGTGAGTTTATTTTTATTGTAAAAGAAAAAAAAACTAAATCTAAATAATAAAATTCAGATAACAGAAAGCATGGATTTTGAGGAGGCCGACTTCTTCAATTACAATGACTTCAATGTGTTTAGTGGAATGCCTGTGAGCTTTTCAACATTTCTTTTCACTTAGCTTACTTTTTACTTGCTAGTCTAATAACGCCGTGAGATAATTACAAATTTGTCTATTAGCATTCTTATTAAAAAAACTATTTACATTGTAAATAGGCATCAATTACAAAAAAAAAGTTCTTCAGTTCGGTCACTCGTTCACTGCGTGGTTCAATGCGCAATGCGAGGGAGTACTGGACGAACCGGGACTGATCGAGAGACTGCGAAAGGAGATATTCGATGTGATGATTGTGGAGAACTTTGAGACTTGCGGCGTCGGTGAGGATTTTTATTTTATTAAATATTCCTGCTTTACCTCTGGCTAGCAGGATTGCAGCGTATCTTTATGCCCCACATTCGAATAAGAATAATGGTCCGATGTATCTTAACCTAGGATCAATCGGTGACCGGTTGCCTATCTAGAATCGTGCGAGATCACTGTTCAATTCCATCCGTACTTGCCACAGTACACGAACAGTACTCTATTACACTAACACGAAGGGTAGATTGCAATCAGGATTGTTTTCGATTAGAGTCGGGACGAGAGACGACAATCTCCATTTGGTTGATGAAACATATAGAGTAGGCAAAATGAGGAGTGCTCTATCTAACCAATCCTTGATTTGCTCTTGTTCACCTTGAAAGAGTACTCTAGTTAGAAATTATGCATCTCAGAAATCACAGAAAAAATAAAGTTAAAAAATTATGCATCTCAGAAATACGGAAATTAATTTCAGCCATCTCGCACCTGATCAAGCCCAAGTCGCTGATCACAACGGCCGGATCAGTGCCGATGGGACAGCAGGGAGAGGATTTCGGTATTGAGAGCGCGTTGAGCTACAATCCCAGTGAGTGATTTGTTTCCATTCCTCAAAAGGTGTGAGAAAAGGAGCCGGTGCAAGAATTAGATACGTTTCACGGATTCCATATCAGAGTAGGAAGGCGTTTGTATAGTGCTCTTTGGATGGAACATTCTCAAAAAATAAATCAATAATTTTTTTCTGATTTGCATTCTATACTCATAGCCTGAGCATTAATCCTTTGATTTCAAAATAGAATACCAAACAAAATCACTTCCAAACAGATCCCCTGATCACTCACGTCAACGTCCACTCTATCTGGAGTCGCGCGTGGAATCTCTACGCAACTGCCGTCTTCCGTGCCATGTGGTACACGACCAGGACCGAGGTGAGCCTTAGATTTGCAATTTACGGACATGACCGGAAAATAAAATTGTCCTAAATCCCGGCCTTGCAGATCGACGCACTGTTCCAGCGGCGCTACGGCCCGACGTTCCCGAGTGTTTATGTGAGATTTGAAATATTAAAAATAAATAAATATATAGATATATATATTTCGGGGAACAATTAAAATTCCAGGAAATCGGCTCGAAAGCGGCGTTCACGTTCATCAATCGAGAGCCGTTGATCGATTTCGCGACGCCGATTTTGAGTCGGTGAGTCCATGCAAAAAGTAACGAAGAATAAAGGAATCAGATACAATATTAGAGTAAAGACACATATTTGCAGAACAATTTGCATCGGCGGAATTGGCGCCAAGGAGCCGAAGAAGCTGGATAAAGTAATTTTTTGTTATAATATTTTTACGAAATTAATAAATTCAGGACCTCGAGCGCATCTTCTCGCTTCGTAACAAAACAGTTCTCATCTCATTCGGATCCATCGTACAAAGTCACGCACTGCCGTTGGAAGTAAAACACAATATCCTGAAGGTGATTCGTAGTGGACTGACGGCCTGACGGCTTTAATCTATCTCAGTCGGCCAGTTGCAATATGCGTCCGGGCTTCCAGAATTGTGATCATTGAATTATTTCAGACAGTTGCGCGATTCCCGGAGATTACATTCTTGTGGAAATATGAGCGACCAGAGGATGCGTTTGCCAAGGTAAGCCCAGAACCAGAGAATCGAAACAGAACAGGGGTCACCTTTTGAAATTGGACAGATGTTTTGAAAAAAACGTGCCTAGTCCCAACTAAAAAAAATTATGATTTCAGTCAGCCCTAGCCTCTACGCCCAACCTGCAAATCCTCAAGTGGACCCCTCAAAACGACATTCTGGCTGATAAAAGACTCCATGCCTTCATTACTCACGGAGGAATGGCCAGCACTCAAGAGACTGCGGTCAGGGGCAAACCTGGTACGATCAATGTTTATTTATTAATCGAAATTCGGGAAATCGTCTCTTTATTACGAAAGAGGGGACTAGTATTAGTTTAGAGAAACAAACGAAATTGATGATTATCTGCTCAGGTCTCTTCATTCCTTTCCTTGCCGATCAACCGCGCAATTCGGGAATGATGGAGAAGAATGGACTTGGCAAAGTGAGTTTCACTGATCGTATGAAGGTCAATGATTTTTGAATAGTCAATGAGACCAATCGACGCAATCTAATCGAAAAAAATTCTTTGAAAGAGAAAAGTCTTACTTATCAGGTCTACCACAAGCAGGACCTCTTCGATGCTGAAAAGTTCTATGCAGCTGTGAAGGATTTGATAGAGAACGAGAGGCAATTTTCTGATTGGATGTAACTAAATTCGAAAATCTGATTCAGTTATCACACAAACATGTCCAAAATCGCTGCAATGATCGCCAAGAAGCCGTTTTCCTCGAGAGATCAACTCGTAAAGTAAGCGTGTCATACCAGATTCCGAGCACCGTTTCTATTTTCGATATCTTCAAAAGACATCCATCACTTTACAACTCTTTCGCACATATTATGTGCATTTATTTCAGAACCGTCGAATTCGCAGCCCAATTCGGTCCATCACCAGCTCTCCGCCCGCAGTCCTTCGACATGAGCTGGATCGAGTACCACAATGTGGATATTATCGCTGTTTTCGCCGTTTTCTCCGTCATTGCTGCATTTGTGGCTCTTAAAATCGGAACTTTCGTTGTAACCCAGTTGTCTTCAGTTGTGAAGTTCAAGTTGGAGTGATAACCCAATTGACAGGAAATGATTGTTCGGGTTCTGTAAATAAATCAATTGAAAATATAATGCAGAAGACAACCGGAAACTAGTCACAGATTACTCTCTGAGTTCAACAGCGCACTTTTCAGTCTAATTAGATCAGCGTTCAATCGTGATCGATGGCTCGGGTTGAATGGTTAATGTTGTTCTCTGGCTGATCGTCATGCTTATAAATTTATGATAAAGAAGACCGTGTGGTCCTGATGTGCCTTATTTGTGTTACATTATCAAGTGACTACACTTTGCTAACCCTACGAGCACCGCCAACTTTGTCCTTTTCTCTACGCGAATAGGTTATCGGTTATAGGGCGAGGGAGCGCGCGCAATGGGGAGACACTTCAGTGTCTCTGATCTTTGCAACTCATTCGTCTGCGTCAAAATCAGTGGCCAAGGGGTATATAAGAAGGGCCGATATCGAAGAGGGAACGGGCACTATGCGACTATCAATCTTGTTTGGAGTCCTGCTGTGGATTAGTTCCGCACAATCGTACAAGATCCTAGTATACTCGCCTCGGTTCAGTCAGTCAATCAACAACTTTCTCGGAAATATCGCGGATACGCTGGTGGATGCGGGACATGATGTGGTATGTGTCAATTTATTCATGATATTCGAATAATCAGAGAATATCCACATCTATCGATTTCAGACAACGCTAATTCCAATAATTTATCCGCACCATCGCGATGGCACACTCAAATCGAAGAAGATCTACCTTGAGCAGAGCGAAGAGGTCAAAAAGGTGAGCATATTTGAAATTGAATAATAATTAGTGATAACATTTTTAGATCGCCGAATCAATGAACTTCGATGATTCGGATTTCTTCGGATACGATGACTTCAACATCGTCCATAGTGTTGCCGTATGTATTTTTTCATTCAAATTTCAATTAATAAGTTCCCGAAACATAAAAACTCTTCACTTGCAGCTGGGTAATGCCTACAGCACGTGGGTGGCCTCGCATTGCCGTGGAGTGCTGGATGAACCGGGGTTGATCGAGAAAATGAGGGACGAGAAGTTTGATGTGATGATAGTGGAAGTGTTCGAAGTTTGTGGCACGGGTGAGTTCATTTAGAATTGTTTTAAATTTACGTTTACCACAATAACAGTGCTTCTCAATTAGAGAATTGAGCTTTCACTTTCAATTCACTTCGAACAATGATGTGGATCACAATGAGCGCCTTTCTCTTGGATGTGAGATAAGGGATGAGCAAGCACGGCTGAGTGGTCTAGTGGTATGATTCTCGCTTAGGGTGCGAGAGGTCCCGGGTTCAATCCCCGGCTCAGCCCCATCTTTTGCCTTTTCAATCTAACTATTTGTAATTCGCCGATCTTGAGTGATTAATTGATCGCTAATTAACATGGCTGAGTGGTCTAGTGGTATGATTCTCGCTTAGGGTGCGAGAGGTCCCGGGTTCAATCCCCGGCTCAGCCCCATCTTTTGCTTTTCAATCTAACTATTTGTAATTCGCCGATCTTCAGTGATTAATTGATCACTAATTAACATGGCTGAGTGGTCTAGTGGTATGATTCTCGCTTAGGGTGCGAGAGGTCCCGGGTTCAATCCCCGGCTCAGCCCCATGTTTTGCCTCTTTTAATATAACAAATTGCAATTCGCCAAACTTGAGTGATTAATTGATCGCTAATTAACATGGCTGAGTGGTCTAGTGGTATGATTCTCGCTTAGGGTGCGAGAGGTCCCGGGTTCAATCCCCGGCTCAGCCCCATCTTTTGCCTCTTTTAATATAACAAATTGCAATTCGCCAAACTTGAGTGATTAATTGATCGCTAATTAACATGGCTGAGTGGTCTAGTGGTATGATTCTCGCTTAGGGTGCGAGAGGTCCCGGGTTCAATCCCCGGCTCAGCCCTTACTTTTTGTATTTTTCAGCCCTTTCCTACTTGATCAAGCCCAAATCTCTCATCACTACCTCCGGCTCGGCACCTTTTGGAATGATGAACCATGAATTCGGATTGGATTTAGCTCTAAGTTCTAATCCAAGTGAGCATTCATTGTTTTTTCCTTAATAACTTGGAAAAGAAAGGCATGATCCTATCCACACTCGACGTTCATTCCTTCTGGGGCCGTCTCACGAACATTTACGCTGAGTTTATCGTCCATCTGTCGTGGTATAGCACGAGAAGCCAGGTTATTTGTTGCAAAGGTTAATTTGTTCATTTTAATTTCGTTAAAATATTGTCACTATTTTTCATTCCAGATCAACAGCCTCTTCCACGAGCGGTTTCTTGATTTTCCGGGAATTACGGTACGTGAATACTTCTTTTTTGAGAACATAGTGATAGATGCAGGAAATCAGTTCGCACGCTGCCTATTCATTCATAAATTCCGAGACGTTGATTGAGATTGCGGCGCCGACGTTGAGCAGGTTATCATAGACAAAGATATAATAATGTTCTGGGTATTCAATCTATATTTATCGATAATCGACGTTGATAGAGTTGATAATGATAATGATCATGTTCAGAGTGATCTATATCGGAGGCATTGGAGCAAAAACCCCGAAGAAACTGGATGATGTGAGTTTCGAATTCATTATTCACTTTGCAACTTTTAATTTTTATCAGGAGCTCGACCGTCTCTTCACACTCCGAAACAAAACCGTGTTGATCTCCTTCGGTTCGGTTGTTGTATCACAGAAGCTGCCCCTCCAAGTAAAGCAGACCATTGTCGAGGTGAATTCTACAGTTTATTAAAATAATGATACAAAATATATTTTTTCGGTCGCCTCTCGCTTCCCAGAAGTCACATTCCTGTGGAAGTATGAGAAGCCCGAGGACGAATTCGCTAAGGTTTTCATCAAATTTAGAAGAAATCTCAAAAATATGTTTGCAGTCAATATTACCCGCAACGCCTAATCTGCACATGCTCAAATGGACGCCTCAAAATGATATATTGGCCGATCCCAGATTGGCTGCGTTCATTACTCACGGTGGAATGGCGAGCACTCAAGAGACGGCGTTGAGGGGCAAACCGGGTAGGCCACACTTTATGAATGGTTAATATTGAGCTTTCGTTGACATTAAAAGTTACAAATGTATAAGCAAAACACAAAAAAAGTGAACTGCAGGTCTCTTCATTCCCTTCATGGGCGATCAACCACGCAATGCGGGAATGATGCAGAGAAGTGGAGTGGGAAAGGTTTATTAATTGTTTTATATATTTTATTCTTTACTCAAATATGAAATCAATGCAATAAAAATTCGCAGGTGTTTAATAAACTCGATTTGTTCCATGCTGATAAACTCCATGCAGCCGTCAAAGATTTGCTCGAGAATGACAGGTATTGGGCCAAATAAAAAATTAAATCAGATTCTGTAAATTCAGACTTTTTTATGTTTAATCTATGAAATAAATTTCAGTTATCGACAAGCAGCGTTGCGAAATTCTGGAATGATTCAGAAGAAGCCATTCTCTGCTAGGGAAATACTCGTCAAGTGAGTTATTCTCCGATGGAATTTCCGTAACAATTCGCGAACATTTTTTCGGTAATGTGGGTGATGTATGATAATGACAAAACTTTGCAGTACTGTCGAATTCGCTGCTGAATTCGGTCCCTCTCCCGCTCTTCGTCCGCAATCCTTCGACATGAGCTGGATCGAGTACCACAATGTAGATATTATTGTTATTTCCGCTTTGATTGTGATTTTCATTGCATCAATTGTTGTTAAGATTTGTAAAATATTCCTAGGGAAGATATTCTGTGCAAAGGTAAAACGAGAATGAAGTATCAAGAAATGTGATCCGTATTTTCTCTTCTAGAACATAATTTGCGCCTTGTTCCAAATTTAATTACTTTCCATCTGCGTAACTTTGTAATAAAATCTTTAACGAAATACTTTTATATAAGGTTTCATTTTGTTACATTCGAAATATGCCATCGTTCTGAACTTGCTCAAATACCTTAGTCAAGGGTAGAGGCGAAAACGTAAAATTCGCAGTTACAATGGTTTCATTGTAGGACGGATGCTCGCACACTAGTTTACATTCCACATTCTTCACTATATCTTTTATTATCCACGATATCGGAAAGCAGAGTAAGAAATCGTCCAGTTCCTCTGTTACTACATACTGAAATTGAAAAGGTTAAGCTCCATATTATGAATCTCGACGTGTATCTTTCCGTAGATCAGATCTAGTCGAATTGATATTTTTTAAATAATAATAAGTAATTCTTACATCTTCCCCGTCAAACTTTTTCAGATCAGAACCATCGATTACACGTGTTACGTCGAATTGCCAACTCACAGGCTCATTGAAAGGAGTGTTAAGACGAGTCTATTTTAGGATATTTTCGGATTAATCACGATATATTTTCATTCATTTTAGATACCTTTATTAGATCCATTAGATAACTGGTATTCACCTCTACCGATCGAAACTTGAAAATCGTAAACCTTTGGAGAGCGGGAAACAATCGTGTAGGAGTCCAATGAAATTGCTGCAGCAAAAACGAAAAATATAGAATGATAATGTACACTTACCAGTGGAATGATAGAAAAACTTTCACATCTGATACTTAGGACACAATTCGATGAAGTTGCGCTCAATTTATTGAGAAAATCTTCCTTGAAAACATTAGCAATGAATTGTGAATATGTTCTAGATATTTCCATCGTTATTCTCTCCGTTTTTGTTTTGATGAACAAATTTTGCATCCTGAGAACTTGTTTAATCTTGATTTTCTAGTCTTTTTGGTTTTCTAAGCGAAAAAATAAAATAAAATGGTGACTCGGATTTCCGCTTTTCTGCGATGAATGAAAAAAAACTTAAAAATCGTGATTATTTGGAACGGAGAACAAGAAAATCGAAACGAACTGTATGATGTTGACACTTATAAATTCGCAAAATCGAAAATCGATTTGACTGGGATACTCTCCCAAAAATGTGGATAGGTATTGTTGGTTAAACGCTTCATCCACTTTTATCTAGAATAAAGCAATTGATTTAGTGGTGTGCCTTCAAGTGACTCACTTTGTGCAGCATAATACGATTCTGATAGGAATATTGCATGAGAAAGACGATGCATTCAAAAATTTCTTCAGGGACCGAACAGTTGGAATGTGGTTGATTGAGTTGATTGCTTTCAAACTGTAAACGAGAAAAAAAATTTAGTATCGTGCACAGCCTGAAACGATTTAGAAAAATGTGTACAACTAAAATATTCAGAGGCAACAAGGCTCTCTCGACTAACCTTTTCGTCAATGAATCGGCTTTCGGTTACGCTTAACTTTTGATTAAATTTATGTAGAGAACTGTCTCTATAAAATTTGCATGTTATCGATTGGTCATTCTCATCAAAAGGATCGAGATATAGGGAAACGTCGAAATAATCCTGAAATATGTACAGATTGAACATGATTTCAAGACTTGTTTCAACCTGTTTAATTGATAGTATCAAATACTCCTTCCGAGGCATCTTGAATCCAGCGCAAATTGCGTTTGTCCTTTGATTAAGTCGCGCCAACACTTCTATGGTGTCCCTGCAAAACAATTTGATTTATGGAAACTAGAAATATTCGAAACCATGAAAATACCTGTGGCAATAGTTGAGCAGATTCAGAAAGTCGTCATCGGGCATTATTGAGAAGAGATCCTGTATGATCGAGCCGATAAAAATGTTTTTTTTAGAAAATGCGTTTTGCGATTTACCTGGCTACCAATAACTGGCGCATTCTCGAATTGCTCTGATTTCTTCACAAAGAAATGAGTGAACATCTGTGATTCGAGAATTTAAAAAAACCAATAAACAAGAATAAAAATACACAGAATTCTTAAAAACATTAATGATTACCTCAAATCGAGAGTGAGAAAGGAGGAATACAATAAATAGGGCAAAAAGTCGTCTAGTGATGAGTGTAACTCACCATCCGTGCCAGCGGGATAAGTGAACTGGTATAAAGTAAAAATAAGAATTGCCAGAAGGAATAATGTCTTAACATCAGCGAATTATATGTATTGTTTCAACACTAACGAATTTATTACTTTATACGAGTTCACTTATCCCGCTGGCACGGATGGTGAGTTACACTCATCACTAGACGACTTTTTGCCCTATTTATTGTATTCCTCCTTTCTCACTGTCGATTTGAGGTGTTTTTTAAGATTGATGTGTATTTTTATTCTTGCTGATTGTTTTTATTTAAATTCTCCAATAAAAGAAGCATTTCCAGTGGGATAACAATAAGAACATGCCAGGTCCAAAACATTGGTTGGCTTTGACCGAAAAAAGTAATAAGACAGCAGCATTCCATTTCAATTCAAACGAATTTATCGATTTGTATCCTATTCGTGCCATCTAGGCCTCGCGGTTCTTCTCAACTTCATTTCCGGCCTTCTCTTTCTGATTGAACGAGTCTTCTTCCATTGCCCCCGCATTCGCTCCGTTACGATCGATCGAGCCTGAATGAGCTACCGTAATTTAGCGAATAGCGCACCACTAATGAAAGCCACAACACAGTACTATTGCGGAACCAAGCTACCGTGCAAGATTATGGTACCACAAAACAATTCCAGACTACCGCACATCAGACTACGGTACCAGACTAGAGTACTCAACTGCGGTACCATACTCGACTACGGTAGCAGTCTACCCTCCTACCGTACCCTGCTGACCGCGGGCTGCTTCGTAGACTGCGAGCGCCGCTCGGGCAGCTGCCATGTTCTCCTCCACCAGAGCCATCGCTTCCTCGCGGGTAGCGACGGGGGCTGAAGAGAGTATGGATACGGTAAGGAGTACGGTAACGATATTTAAGATTATGTTGAGTGAGATAGAAGAAAGTATGCGTGTTGAAGCAACTCTCTGAAGAATTGAATAATCGTGAATAGTTTTTTTTTAAAAGATAAGACAGTTGCAATGAGAAATTGACATTGTAGGGCTGAGTGAAAGATAAATTAGAAACGAACTCTGAAGGTGCTCCTCGAGTCTGCGCATGAAGTCGCGGAACTTCTCCTGAAATGCGGGAAGATAGATATGATTGAAATACGATATGCTTCGGATACTGTAGCAAGGTTCTTTGTAGCACTGGGCAGGGCTCTAGAACTGCGTTGATGACACAAAGAGACAGACACAAGATGTGTAGAAACACTATCGATCGATACCGTACCTCGTCGAGCTCTTCGCCGGGTGCGAGCGAGATGGTGGGCGCGGCCAATTTCTGCAATACGGTAGGTTACGGTAACTCGGAATCGATCTTTATCACGAACTGAGAAGCAAAATTCACCTCGGACATTGCTGGGCGACCGCTTGTGATGATAGCAGGGAGTGGAAATGGGAAGATGAGAAGTGAAGATGAATAGAAAAATATAATTTGATTCGAGTTGAAATTTCAATATTCCTTTGTTCATCTCTTTTTACCAATTGCAAATCAGTAATGAATCAATTTTGTAAGAAACCAAGTAGACGCTCAAGTGAAAATAGAATATTCCCCGATTCGAGATTTAATGCATTTGGATCGTAACTTGAGTACCAATTTTATCCTTTTCAAGAAGAAGAAAAAATTAATGATAAATAATTAATTTCGGTTTAATACAATGGACTTGCTGATTTCGCAGTCTTGCTGGTAGGAGAATAATATGGATTAGGGGGCTATATAATGATTGAGGCGCTCAGCGTTACAAATAAGATAAAATTGCAAGAATGGCGGATAAACGATGGGCAGAGATTGGCATTTACTATGAATGAGAATGACACTCAAAAAACAGGTGCTCAAAAGTAAGATGGAGCCAAATAGACAGAAAAGGACTCGAGGATCAGATCTCTACTCCGATCTGTTCTTCTTCCTCTTCAGAGGGCTTCCATCAACGGCGTCGTCATCGTTGAAGAGACGTTTCCTGCACTTCTTTTCCTTCTGAACCATCTCGTCGTTGAGGACGGGCTCATCGATGTCTTCCATGTCGATAGAAGGGAACCTTGTGAGACACATCTGAAATGAGCACATTTACAATGAGGATTTGGCGAAATTCGCAGCAACTTTTGAATTATAAAAAAATCATTCCATAATTATAGATTTTACCTGTTGATTCTCGAGCATTCTTCTCTTTGTCGTTCTAAATAGACATCCTTCTCTGTAGCTCTTGCCTCGGAAGCGGAAGAATGTGACGAAATCTGTAAATTATCAATGATTTTCTGATTATTTCTCTTGTTATCAATAATGCATCACTGAATAAAGTTGAAACTAACCACAGAATCCCTTATTGTCCAGAGCCTTCCACGCCCAGTCATTGCCGATCGTGGTGCCTATGTAGAGCAACTGCAAGATTTTACACCATTATTTATTTTAATTTAATAAAAAATGAATAATAATAAACATACATCCTTCTTATTCACCGGGAACGAGATTCGCTTCACCATCGGCTCTTCTGCAAAGGGAATCACCAGGTCGCAAGACCACGGAGTACGATTCGTAGCGAAGAAAAGATCCTGAAATGGAAAATAATTAAATTTAAACATTTGTATTTAATTAAATTATTTTGATGTAATGAAAAAACGTACTCCATCCACGTTTTTCTTCATGTCCCGCTCATTCGTACACTTGAAGGAACGCCGTCTCGGATTATCGTCCTTGTTGGCAGTAGGGGTAGAAATACTGAAAAAAACACTGTTTAGAAACCCGAAAAATCAAATTAATAACTCAAAAAACTTACTTGTCCATGGTGAAATCATCCTCCGAGTCGTCAGATGATCCGTAATCGCCATCGTATTCTTCAGATTCAGAGGTTATTTCGTCTTCTTCAATTTCTTCTTCAACGGGCAGTGAGTAGGGACTGGAAGTGGAGGAATCAATAATCAATAATGATTAAAATGAATGCCAAAAAATGAAAAAAAACACATGTTATTTTTGTGAAAATACTCACAAATCAGAGAGGCTGGGCAGTGACTCGTCATCACTGGAAGCATACGCTCCAGAGAAGTTGAGGCAGTTGCGACGCGACGATAGAAGCGAGGGACACTTGGGGAAGCGGGGTTCGATATCGAGGTCCATCGAAGGGACAGAGACGGAAGAGAGGATGGCAGCAGAGCAAGATGTGCGAGGCATGATTACGACTAGGTGATGAGTGATGGTTTCAGGGGCTTATATAGCTATTGCGGGTGGCATCCGTCCTCTGCAGACGGAAGCCGTAAATGGGTGGTTGAAGGCATGAAGGTACGCCAGAGGGGAGATGGGGCAGGGAGAGGCGATGAACAAATTGGAAGGCACGCAATAAACGGAACGAGACTTTTTGCCAAGGGGTGTAAAGAGCTGATCTTCGCGATTTTACGGTCTGTAGATGATCTGCTGAACATTCATATATGGTTGCTTTGATAATATGTTTAGGGGCCACAACGCAGATAGCCGATTCTGCACAATGGGGTCAAATTTGTGTTCAAACAGTCCCTCGTGGTCCCAATATCATCATACTTTTTACCGTTTGTCGATATCTTTTCTCTGATGCGCGCTAGAGCCCGAGAAGTACGCACGGAACGCACTGGGGAAGAGGAGGGAAAGGCGAGACGAGAGGGAAGGGGGCGGAGCCTAATTTGCGTGTGTCTCTCTCCCTCCCCCCGCCCTCTCGCTCGCCTCCCCCCGCGCGTCTTCCAACAAAAAACACAAGCCAGGGAAAAGTGCTAAAATTCTAATTTTTTCTCTAAAAATCCTAAAAAAATTGAATTAATCAGAAAATTCCTGTTCGAACTCAGATTTCATCCCCGAAGCCACTAAAACGACCTATTCCCTACTTTTATTCCCAATTTTGACCCGCTTAGTGACAATTTTCAACTTTTGAACAGTTCTCGATCGATAGGGGTTGGCAGTAGCTTCCCAAATCAATTTAGAACGTGTGATTTGGTTTAGAATGAGCTTTGTGTTTTTGTTTTCTCGCTTTTTGGCGAAATCGTGTCCGCACAAAGTGGGCGGAGCTTGTGGCCCCTAAATATGTTCAATATGGAAAAGGCTTGCGAAGAAAATATTTATGACCAGTTATCCGAAACTCAAGAATTCAAGCAATAACGGGAATATTGGCTTGGTTGAGGTGCTCTCGATACTCCATGCGAATTCGCTCGGCGAAATCGCGCATGATGTAGTCGAGAAGTTGTTTGAGGTCGTTCAGTGTGATGTATCTCTTCTCGAACCATCGATCTATCTTCGTCTTCTGCTTGCCGACACCTAAAATAGATACGGTTGGGTTCCGGTATGGTTCGGGTGGTTGTAACAATGTGTTGTTATCATTCTCAGGTTTCTATCATTGTTTTCTAATACCTAAGAAGCTCCATCCGGACTGAATAGTGTCCACATGCTCGATGTCATGAAGCGAGAAGGTATTGTCGTATGTAGACAGGCCGATGTAGTAGTTGTCCTTGACCAGCATACACGTCACTTTGTAGTACACCATCGTCCCGCCAATCTCTTTGTCGTACTGAATGAGCAGAAGTTATACTACGAAAGCACTCCTCGTCGTATGAATCAAGAAAAAAAAGGGAATGCCTCAATGGGAGGAGTTCTCATTGATGCTGTGGAAAAAGTCAAAGAGAAGAAGAAAGATTTGAATTCCCGCAATTTTGTATCTCATCTCCCAGTGGTGCTAGGCACTTGAAATTTGGATTCTGGAGTGGTTTTTCGATTTCCACCCCAGAAATATAACTTCAAGTCTATACGTATACGTATACGGGGAGCAGAGATATGAAATTGCGGGAATTCATCAAATCTTTCCTCTTCTCCTTGACTTTTTCCACAGCATGAGTCTGGGCCCCGAAGGTGCTTGGTGCTCTCATCTTCGAAAGAAGAAATGCGCATCTCATGAGTACCTGGAAGTCCTCATCACTGGCCGATCCGTACTGGAAGTAGAGGCACTCCTTCATCTCCTGAATCAGTCTCTCCGCGGGCAGCCATGGCTTCTCATTTGCCGCTGTCTCTCTCATTCTCGGATTGAATTGCTCCTCGAGGTAGGGTTGGAATTGCTCCTTGTTCAAGCTAAAAATGAAAAATACGGTAACGATTTATGAATATCAAGATACGAAGCAAAACAAAGCGAATGGCTACTAACACCATCGTCCTGAAATAGGCGTCCGATTTGATCTTTTCGAAGGGCAGCGATCCGGGATCGACGACCGTACTATTGAGCACTTCGTAGCTGAACTCGGCTTTGATGAATTGCCCAAGGAACTTCTGGAAGCCTGCGTACCTAGAAATATTGGCGCTCTCAACCGTCCATTATCTTATTCCTTACGCTTCAAGCGCCCCCGTTATGTCACTTGGAAAGTCGGGCGCTTCATCGAGTGATCTCTTCATACGGGATGCGAACTGAGGCACTCCGAACGCCGCTTTGATGGCGTTAAGCTGTTGATCCGTCGGAAACACATGGACGACGTCGGGTGCATCTCTCGGTGTGAGAAAGGGGAATCGCTTCTTCGAAACGACGAGACGACCGAGAAGTTCGTCGTCGAATTCAGGAACGTCGAGAGCGAGAGCAACGACAAAAGTTGTAAGAAGGAGAAGAAGCAGACCCATCTGAATATTTAAATGTTCATCGGTAAAAAAGAGAAGCGAGACGAAAATGATTTGAATGAGACTATTTTTATCTAGAGCTTACTCTGATGCTACGTGACTGAACGAGGCTTTTTGTAGATGAGCGATTCCATTCAACTTCATATGTTCAGGCAACATTCCCTAACACGTCCATTACTATTTTATGTATGCGTCGGCGAGGGTGGCATTCAATTCATTCAATGCAAGCCTTTTCGTTACGAACGAGTGACACATATTTCTTAAGATTTGACTGACGATTCTATAGGATTGGCAAATAATCCAATGAATCATGCTTCACACAGGAAGTTTAGGTATTTGTTGCCGAGTCAGTTCGTCTCGGTATAAAACGTGTAATATCCGTGCCAGGATGTGTGAGAGAAATGACAACGACTCAAACTATGTTCCTGCTTTTCGGAATAATCTCAACAGGTAAGACACCGAAAGTTGTCCGCACATTTTTATAATATTGCCAATATTCGCCCATTCAGTGCTGGCCAACGCTCCGTGCGTCGATTACGGCGATGTTTGTGTGCCGGCTCAATCAATGCAGACGGGCTGTCGATGTGCCCTCATCCGACCCGGTCAGCAGGCAACCGCAGCTCTCACCCTCCATCATCTGCTCGCGTTGAACAATCGAACTAAGCGGGACACCTTCGACGAGATTCGCTTCTCTATTCTTCAACAGTCGGGCGTTGATGAGCTCAATCGATTCTTTCCGAGCGCAGAGAGTGAACCGGTTGGAGTCGACAACAATGTGTTCGCGAGTATGAATACACAAGTAAGATTTATGGTGATACCATATGAATGCAATGATACGCGACAGTAAAGTATATTCCCTAAATCTCCGCAAAATTAACCAAACGGTGCAAAGTTTGCATTCCATCCTCATGACAGGTGCACCCCTCCCTCATGACCGTTTCTCGCGCGAACGTCGGCACTGTACTCGATTTGCTTGGCGATTGGCTTACGCCCGATGCCCGGAACGTGCTTCTCAATTGCGGCTCGCCGCATTGCGAGGTTGTCGGCCAAGTAACGGACCTGATTGGCGATTCGAATCCCGCCCGTCCGGATAGAAAGTTTGCTGTGGCTCGCGCCGTTCGCCACGATATCGATGGCGAGGATAAGACGGTGCGTTTGACGTTGGGAAATGGTACAAAGCAGACCCGATGGCAAAAAAGTTCACTGAACAAAATCATCCGCACACACACACACACACACGCACAAACTCGACTTGATAGAACCACCCTTACAGGTGATCGCCTTCTCATCGTGCGTCTCTGAATTTGTGCTGAACACGCAGCTCGTGCAGTGGGAAGAGGAACGCTGCAAGCGGACTTGGTACGGCAAGAAGAGTTGCTGGCAGGTACTGTTTTCGCTCTCCCTACTCCGCATTTTTTCTCTCATGAAGAATGCGGTTTATGCAGTTGTTTCGCTGCATAATTAAAATCCTCCTTCCAGGAGCCTCAGCGCAGGGAGGATCCGAGAGTATTCGATGAGCTGACGATGGGAAATTGGATGAACCATGTGAACAGAGAGCTGATTGGCCAGTTCAGGATGAACAATGCAAACATGTTGGTTTGAAGAGCGTGATGAATAAATTTTATTTTTCAATTTGTTTTCACTTTCGAAAGGAATAATTTCCTAATAAACAACATGACCAATTTGAATACAACTGCAACCGAACACATCACAATCAGAGCTAGCACAACTATGATGTCCGCATGTGGTACTCGATCCAGCTCATGTTGAAGGATTGCGGACGAAGAGCGGAAGAGGGACCGAATTGAGCTGCGAATTCGACGGTTCTGGAAATGTTTGAGGAGAATTGTAGATTATGAAAAATGAAAACGTTGAATTTACCTGACGAGTGTCTCCCTGGCAGAGAACGGTTTCTTCTGAATCATGGAAAATAGGTGCTCGGCCGTTTGGCGATAGCTAAATAGTGGATTCGAAAAGACGGGATTTGTAAAAATAAGGTCACCTATCATTCTCGAGCAAATCCTTCACAGCTGCGTAAAACTTCTCAGCATGGAACAGATCGAATTTGTTGAACACCTTTAAAAATTTTTTTTACCATGATAACTAAAAAAATTTCGTGTTCAAGCATTTATTGGAACGGTAAGTTTTTACGGTAAGTTACTTACCCTTCCCACTCCACTCCTCTGCATCATTCCCGCATTGTGAGGTTGATCGCCCATAAATGGAATGAACAGGCCTGCATTTCATATTGAATTCATATACCAGAAGAAAATCATCCTCACCAGCTTTGCCTCTAACCGCCGTCTCTTGGGTGCTTGCCATTCCTGCGTGAGTAATGAATGCAGTCAATCTTGAATCAGCAAGAATATCATTTTGAGGAGTCCATCTGAGCATGTGGAGATTGGGAGTGGATGCGAGAACGGACTGCATTCAAAGAGTTTGATTGTATTTGATATTATTTCGCCATTAACAAAAATACTACAAATTGTACCGCAAACATGATCAATTACGCAAAATGTTGGGCTGAGCCGGGGATTGAACCCGGGACCTCTCGCACCCAAAGCGAGAATCATACCACTAGACCACTCAGCCATGATGTTCCCGTTCTTGGAAGTCGACTTTCTCTCCCGAATATGCCAAAATAAACAAATAATCCACAGCCTTTTCAAACGTATGCAACGTAGTCAATGGGAAATATAGACTAAATAATAATAACCGTTCATCATGAAATGAACCATGATTATATTTCGATAAAAAAAGTGAATACCTCTTTAGAAAATTGGGCAAAATTAAGGGCTGAGCCGGGGATTGAACCCGGGACCTCTCGCACCCTAAGCGAGAATCATACCACTAGACCACTCAGCCATGTATGTCAACAGCTTATCTCTCATCCTAGAGTGCGCGCGCACGGTTATCCCATCCTTGATCTATAATTTGAAAAGAAAGGGGGCAATTTCCCGTTTTGCCATGATAGAACGTCAAAAATTTGGACAGGATTTCAAGTGGATAACTTGGCTCACCAGCCCCGCAAACGTCAATATTCTCCACGATCATCACATGGAATTTCTCCTTCTTCATTCGCTCGATGAATCCCGGTTCGTCCAGTACTCCCTTGCACTGCGCACTCACCCACGTGCTCAGAACGTTGCCCATCTGGAGGAAAGATGAAGTTATCGGGGGAGGGGGCGAAATCAATCACCCAGAAGAAGACCGCTTTTTACGATTATTTATCAGTGAAAAATCCGAAACTGAGCCTCAGAATGGTTATTTTATTGTACACAACTAACAGCAACTCCCTGCAGCAGACTCCAATCGTCAAAGTCGAAGAAGTCAACCTCATCGAAGTTCATCTCTTCAGTGATCTGAACCATCCGTGATTGCATTGAAAGGGAATGGAGGAATTTTCTAATTACGCTTTGATAAAACATTTTCCTATTCTGGAGATTCAACTATTTGTTGGTAAAATGATGATTCTAACCTTGTGGACCTCCTCAGTAGGCTGAAGGAAAATCTTCTTCGATTTCAGTGTGCCGTCTCGCAGTTTTGGATTCACGATAGGGATTAGAGTTGTCTGAAAGGAATCACATTATGTTTCACCTTGCGTATGTGATCCGTTTGGGGCATTTTTTCAATGTTTATTCTGAATAATCAAAGCAAAAAATACAAATATAGCTCACCACATCATGGCCTGCTGAAGATTGACTGAAGCGAGGACAGTAGACGAGTACTTTGTACGAGCGAGCTGACGAGAGCCACAGCAGGGCTCCCAGCAAGATTGAAAGGCGCATTTTCTCACTTCCCAAATCACGATCGTACCTCCATTTATACCTTCTTCATCTCGTGCAATCAGCGAACATTTTGATGCGGAATAGCTCTAGAGCGACAATTGAAAGATCAGATCTTGGAAAGGTACTCCGCTTATCGCGCCTTATCTCTCCGAGTGAGAAAAGCGAGATTGCGGGGAAATCAAGTGAATTAGACAGTTAGAGTGGGCGCGCGCACAAAGTAACCTAGCAGCGCAGAAAAAGCGCTGCGTGTTAGGCAGAAGTGATCTCGTCTCTCGATTTCATGTGCTCTATAGAACATCAGCGATGTGATAGGATGAAGAATCAACGAAGAATCTGCCCCTACTTTCTACTTTATGATCGTGTACCCTTAGATTCTTCTCGATTCTGCTTATCGATATGATCGTGGATTTGTTCAGTTGCTCTCTCAGAGATCACTATTGCCAATTCTTTCCATTTTTCGCTTTTTCTCGCTTTAAATACTCAGTTGTCGATTGAAAAACGAGAGTGAAGAGTACTGTAACATTTATCGATCGAGTGATTGCACAGTGTGTACGGTAAAGCTTCGAGGTGAAATTCGTGATATGAGAATGGGATAGAGACGGATTGGCAAGATGTACACTCCTCATGTAGCACTCTCCGTTCTGAAGATTGTATGCATAATGGGGAGTCCATCTCTCTCCCAGTCATCCCAAGAAACTCGGTGGGAATGATTGGTAAGTAAGTGATGGGTCGGTTACTCGTACAGAAGGAGAAGAGGGCTGACAAGAATCTCGAGTTGAATGGGGGAGATCGAGCAGTGATGATAATAAGGACGCGAGTGTGGGATCAGCAATTAATCGAGGGATGCAAGCGAAAAAAATCTAAATAAAAATTATGTTTCTATGGTGTTATAGTGAATACTATATGAATATATGTAGGGGGACTTGGTAAAAGTAATCAGAAAATGTGTGCTCGAAGGAAGAGTGTATCGTAGCTAATAGAAAGGCAACACGAAAGGCCGAACAGCAAAGAGGAGCGTAATTGTCTAAACCCCCGACAGCTCCTCGAATCGTCCCTTCGTCGCTCTCAGCCCATGGCAGTAGAAGGCGCCTCCAAGTAGGCAGACGGCGAGTAGGGCGAGAAATACGACGATTACGATGACTGCGGCGAGATTTCGACGGATTGTCTGGAATATCCATTAGAAATATTAGGTTAACTCAACAATTGATTTGTTTATTTTTTCAGGGAGGATTTTTCACTACATCGACACGATCTGATATCGAGAAGATATCGTTTCTCGCTGAAACACATCCGAAATGGTTTGAAAGCAGGAAAGCAGATCGCGAATGAAAATCAATGCACTGTCACTACTCTGGTACTGCTCAAATATAATAGGCCACAATCAGTTAACAATTCAATTAAAAGAACTATTAGGCGGTATATTAGATGAGCAATACCCTATCATCTCTCTCCTTGGTCTCGGCAATGAACTTGTCCAGTCAATATATCCAAGCCCCCCTCTTCACCTCTCTTCTCGTCGTCTTCACCGTCGTCGTTCGCGGTCTCCTTGTCGTTGATTGCTGCGCCTCAAAATCGTCCTGAAAACCAATTGTTTTTACTGTAGATATTGATCCGCTGATTATTTTGTTCACTATCCATTATGCTTCACGGAGATAATATTGAAAGGAAAGATGGAATTGTACCGATGTTTCTGCGATTCTGGTTTCCAATAACAAATTCTTCAATAATCTCTAACCTGCGTGAGAATGGAGCAGTGCTCAAAGTTCTGCGGCGTGCGGAAATACGGGCAGCCCTGGAACGGTTTATTCTCTCGATCCGGAAAATCGTGGACCGGGAATTGCCCAGAACCTGTAATTACAGCTCACCACGGACGGACAGTAGTAGGCGTCCTTGGAGAAGACGGCTGCTGAAGTATTATATGAGGGACCTGCCAGGAGCCGGTTCCACAGCCACTTGGCGGCGTACGTGTGACCGCGACTGCAAAGTAGGCGATTAGATCCGGAGCCGTCTGTCTGCATATTCTCTGGATCGAGCAATTCCCGGTTCTGGATTTTCCGGATCTAGAGACTACACCGTTGCAGATAGCCGGGACATCATCTTCTCACCGATTCAACTGCGGTTCGCCCTCGGTGAAGAGGGAGTTCGGGTCGCGGGAGTGAATGGATAGTTGGGGAATGGCCAGTACGCCAAAGGTCGTGTAGTTGAGAGAGTTGAACTCCATCTGGGAGAAAGACTTCAGGAAAAACAAGAAAAAATTGACTGTTCTAATTTGTGATTTGGATATGTTTCAACATCAAGTAATATCAGTGAAAGTTCAAAATGAATACTATTTTCCTGGCCTTCGATTCACTAAAAAATACATCAATATCCAAGTATGCGAACCTGCACATCATAGAAGATGTTCGCCCACTTCCTCAGCAATGATGAATATTGATTCTTCGAGAGAGCTTCGAGACAGGAGCAGCGCTTTCTGAATGGAGTTTGCAGTGGTAAACTGTGTGCGGCAAATGGATTTTAATGCGTATTGACATCGAAATATTAAAAGACTTAAAAAAAAGAACTTCATCATGTTCACATTCTGCGAATACGAAGAGGCAACGTGCGCAGGACCGAGAAGGATGACGAAGATCTATGAAGGATATGACATGATGTAGTGAAAATATCGCAATCGGCTCGACTCGAAAGCAATCACAAACTGATCTCACCTTGGGAATACCCGTCCGCAGCTTGGCCATGGCAATCCTCAGGGAGCGAACATCGGGCTCGGAGCACGTATCGCACATCTAAATTGTTTTTTTCCATAGAAATGCTGTTTTCAAGTTTATAACAATCTCAACATACGTAATGGGAAAAATTTCACGCCAGTTGTGATAACATTTATTTCAAGATAATTCACTCCCTCACCTCCTCCTTCTAGCAAACTGAAGTGCAAGCGCAAGAAATCAGGAGCAGGACGGAAATAGAAACCAAAATTCTAAAACAGTTCTCACCTCCTCCGTCCCAATGGCCATCGTTGCCATCAGCCACTTGTCCTCGAGCTCGTGCGCGTGCAGCTTCACACGACGCACCAGCTCATCGGCCTGAGATTGTAAGCAAGTTGACATTGGAAATAAACAGCCATGAGAGCATGGAAGATACTCCTAGCAAATCTACGAACTTCCTAAGAAATGCTACTGCTCATCTTTTGTCTGGAATTTTCAATAATAGTGGTTGACCTTGAGATATTTCTCAGTCATATTTCCAGTTGTTGAACTAGATACCTGCTCCGGCATGTCCCTCGTCCTCGCACCCGAGTTGGCCACGTTGAATTGATGGTCGGGCAGACGATCACTGCAAACGTGATTGTTGTTCATCAATATTCCCTATTCAACGGGCTGTTACAGTCTCATCGTTTTACATGCTGTTTGATCTAACCGAATGCTTCGAAAAGCTCGTCTGAGCCAGAATACCGTCCCGCCTTTTAAAGAATAAGAAAAGGTTGCAATCGATTGAGATACCTACCGTGATCCCATTCCGTGCGAGACGCCCTCGAGGTCCTCGTTGAACTCGAGCAACAGATCTGCAAATATTTACCAAATTATTTTATTTCAACGGTCAATGCGCTCACGATTATCGCTACTCTGTACGTTCAGCTTTTGCATTCTGTCTGAAACATACTCCAAACAACTCATACTAGGAAATCATACTAGGAATGGTGACGAGCCCATCGATGTTCGCATCTCCTCCAATAGGAAAAGCAGCGCCACGGAAATCGACCTCCGAAGGCGCCCAGAGACCACGACCGGACTGGAATATGGAACCGATCTTACTGGTTTCACTCTTCAATGTACGATACGTTGACGCCTGTCCAAGTATTTTATTTTGAAACATTAAAGTAATTCTGACCGCCAGTGAATCTCCCAGTGCCGCCACCACATCGATATCTTCGGGAGAGAGATCGGCGAGGGACGTTCCCGTGTGCAGGGCGGGTTTGACGTGCGGGCACAGGAACGACTTCTTGTCCTGAGAAATATTGAATTTGTTAAAGTTATTCAATCCATTTATCATTCAGGTTTTTCTTCGTAAGTTCACATCATATTTTTTTCCAGCTGCGAAATCCCTGAATACCACACCTACTGAAATTCTACAGGAGAGAAGCGCAGTACATGATTTGGTTTCTGAAGGAAACGAAGTAAATATCCAACTCACAGTGAATACGGAAGTGATGCTCGCTTGCTGGAAGTGTGATCCGGCATGGTGCTGATCGGTATTCACATCCCCGAGGCTACAAAAAACATATTTGTTCAGAGATTTCGAAAAAAAAACATAAACTCTTACACAGAATCCCTATTCTAATCGTCATATTCTTATTGAGGTATGTTTCAGGTTGACTGCAAATGCTCATAGGCGAGGGTAGGATAGTCGAGCCAACGTAGGTATTGACCGTAAAAATAATAATTGAATTGTGGTGAGAACAGTCACTGTTCAAGATGGCTAAACTACCGCCTCTTCATGAGAAATGACGTTCGGATCAGATCATCGAGACACTGACCAGCTGGATCAATTCAGCTATGTTTCACACCGATTACAAAAACAAAATAAACAAAAGGGTAAATCTATTAATATTCTGTTCTCTCATAAAAATTAAATTAAGTATAAACCGCCGTACTCGTCATCGTCCTCCTCATAGTCATCGTACTCTTCCTCTTTCACTGCGGGAGTCGTCGTGCGCCGTCGGGCGTACTGTAATGCGAATTTTCGATTTCGATAGAGTTCGATCGTGCATAATCAATACTATTTCCCGAAGCCACAGCTGAATGTAGAAGTATACAAACGGCGACTCGTTTTTCTAGCTCTTTGATCGCACCATGAGCACGATAGCTCATGGACAATTGGGCGAGTTATGCTTTCTTCTGTCAACCTTCTTCCTCTTCACAGTGACGCGCGGAGCTCGGAGTGAGGGTAATGCGCTTATTTCACTGATCTCTTCGCGGATTAGTAATTATTAGAACTCTCTTGTGTTCTCGCAAACTCAACTCTATCTTTCGATCTTCAGTGATGGAAATACATCAGCACACAGCGGGGTGATATCATGCCGAATTAGATTACTCAAGATAGATCAGTCGGAAATAGCTAGACTAACCGAAATAGTCACTTACTATTGACGCGGCCAATAGCAGCAGCAACAGTCGAATTCTCATCGCGGCTCCAGTGTTGATAAGCACTGGAATAACGGATTATTACATGGTTAAACCGGAAGCGACGAATAGATAAGCATCTGCTCATAAAATAAGTGATTAAAGGAGTGATTCTCCAAAAATTTGCGCCAAGTTACACAATAACCCGTGCAAGGAATGCACTGTCTATTAGACAGTGTCTAATAAGGCAAATAACGCGACCGGAAAAGGCAGCGAATGTGAACAACAATTTCGCCACACACTCGCTAGAGAGAAGGCCAACAATCGCGAAAATCGCTCTTTATATCAGAGAGGCGATAGCAATTTCAAATCGGCGATCGCGATTTTCCCGGAAATTTCTTGCTAAATCTTGCAAGGACAGAACATTCAGTGAAACGGAGATAAGCGCAATTGAGTTGAAATTACGCTACTCTAATCGGTGAGCATGCCAATGAAGAGACGTTTGTCCGTATTTCAACCTCTAGCGCGCGATCACATGAGGTTCAAACATGGCCAGAATGCTAGCACCATACATAACAAGATCAGCCGGGGAGGTGATAGTGAATTTCACTGGTGGAAACGGAAATCTCCAGGAAATGCGGAGCAACTGCGGCGAAAATCGTGATCACGCGAAGATAGTGAGCAGCATAGAAGAATGAGGATTCGCGTCTTCATTTTACGTGCTCTCTAACCAGTTAGAATGTCGAGATAGTGTGCGGAATGGAGAGACCAGAACCATATTTTGATCTCTAGAGTGGAGCAAGTGAATATCTAAAAGCGACGGTCACACACTGGTCAAACAGGGCGAATTGGTAGGTGCGATAACAAGCTATAGTGTTTGGCTATGGGCGAGTTGGCTGATATGGGTCGATCACATGTTGATACTGGGCGATGCTGACGGACTGGCGGACAGTCACATGGGATATGGAAAGAATACCCTTAAAAATCGGTGAATTATCGTGAGAAAAGGCGGAGTAATTCGAACGTGAGCGGTAGTCACGTTGCGCGCCTTTGGAGGGACGAAAAAGGGAGTAGAGAGAAGGGAGGAAAGTGAGATCACACGAGTAGAGAGATCGAGAAAGGAAAGTGGGAGAGAGTTAATGATCGCAAAGAGGTTATTGAGAGTAAGTGTAGGAGGTCAGACAAAACATGCAATTGTGTCCGGAATTGGCCGTCTTAATTCTCACATCACCGGAGTGGAATAATAGAAGGCTAAAGACCAAAACGGCAGTCAAACCGGTTTAAGCAAGGCGGTCAGGGATATTTCGATCCAATTCCGTGAGTGAAAGGAAGCAGTTACTGCCGGGGCTAAGCGCCTTACACTGGAGTCAGTGAAAGTGGCCATCGATTGTTGGAGGAAGAGTTCAGTGGGGAATCGGATAACGTCACTGGCGAGTTGCCGGTTCGAAATAAACTTTCAGTGAAATCTTCAAAATAGAGGCAAATTTTGCTGCAGATCGGGAGAGAAATCGCGTCGAGCGGACGAATTATCGCCACCAAATTATCGTGAGAAAGAGTTGAAGAGTGCGGGAAAGAGGAAAAGAAACTTCACATTTCCAAACAATTTTTTGTAGGCAGTTCTCTTTATGGCTTTCGATTCTTAGCATATTTACTTTCTACATAAATTCTGGTACTTGCAAGCCCATTCACAACGCACTGCGCACAATTGTTTTTCTTTTTGCTAAGATCAAAAGGTGCAATTTTTTAGAATTGCCACCAGCCGCGTCGCAATAATTAGAACTTGTTGTTCAATTGAAGGCGCTCCCTATTTATATATCACCAGCCGCGTCAAAAGGTAGACGCTAAAAACATTTTTGAAAAATACAAAAAATCTTACTGTCGTATTCGCCAACGATGTCGTCTCCTAAAGCTAAATGTCGAAGGGTCGATGAACTTCGAATCTCAGAATTGCCGTCTGACATTATTCGCATCATCATCGACATGGACCAGAATGCGATTGACAAGATGCGATTGGTGATTTTTTCTAAATAATAATCATATCAGTCTTGCATATAACATTTAGATATCTCGCCATTGGGACAGAGTAGTGCATGCGTATCTGAGTACTTCGAGTCGATTGCCTGTGATTAATAAATTTGAATTGCAAATGGAAATGACCTGGAAATACTGGAGAGCATTTCTACATATTGCTCAGTCGGACAAACACAATTTTGGAGTTGATAAATGGACGGAATACAAGTCTTCGCTGTGCCGAACGGATGTAAGAAATTTTATACGCTAATGTTGCGAGGGGTTCTCATAATGTTCCACTCATTATGTTAAGGTTATAAAAGCGTATAGCCCTATGTTCAAGTTTGGAGTCGACAACGTCGTTGAGAATTGGCTGATGCAGCGAATTGAACGCCTATTTCATCGCTGCTCTCGTGTCGAGAAATTAGAAATGGGCGTAGAGCGCAATGACAACCACGAAGCCCTCCAAGTACAGCTTGAATCAGTGGGAAGAGCTCTCAGAGGGAAGATCGTCGATGAACTGGTTTTATTCATTTGCAATCACAGTGCTTCTCCAGAAGCACATTTGATCCGAGTCAGGTAGATTCAGCAAAATAAAATTTTAAAATAAATTACTTCAATTCAGTGAAAAAGTTCTGAAATTTATACGTGAAAATTCAGTAAAAAGTCTGATGCTGAATATGGCTCGGAGAAATAATGACGAGTGTGAGTAATACCAACTTGTAACCTCAATATTTGAAGTATTTTTAGTTTTTTCCTCATTCTTCCATGAGACGGCGCCTTTGCTGTCAAAGATACAATTCGAGTTCACTGTCTATGTGAATAATTTACTCAACGAAACCGATTTCCTCGCAGACTGGAAGACCCACATTAGCAGCCTTCTCAATTCCGAAAATTACTCGGTCACCGTTAAGATAAATCACAATAGTGGCGCCTACCCACTCCTACGTATCATCGTTAATCGAATTGATTAGTGAAAAAAAATCTTTTCATACTGCATTGCCTCAACCTGATTTACTGTAATCTATAATTTCTCCCAGAATAATATCTATAAGTGTAAGTAGCATACACACCATGCATGCTAGATATTACTCTGGGAAAGTCTTAATTCAATTCAAAATCGTTGTCGAAGCGTGCGATAAATCAAAGTTTTGTATAATGATGTCTGTAGTTGCACGAAGATGATTGAAATCACATTACAATCAGAAGCCGGCAGCGATGATGATGTTCACCTTCGATGTCGTATTTATTTGCCTAGCCTGGTTGACTAAAGTTTGAACAAGTGACGTTATGTTTTTTGTCGCAAGTAACATTTTCGAGACATGTAGTAATGCACATTCGTGGATTGGAAGAGTTCGCGAATCGTAAGACTCAAGATACGCTAACCGATGGGTTTTTAAATTAAAATTAAAATAGATCGAGTAATGGGTTGCTGTGTGTTTGTGAAGTGAATAGAAAAGTGATGTACAAAAAACTCATTGAAATCCACAACTTCAATTTCATAATTTTTCTTGTCACCGCCCCCCCCCCGGGAAATTCAAAAAAAATATTAGTCGACTCTTGCGATAAGTACTTTTTGTTTATTTGAGGGCGCATCCTATTCATGTATCACTAGCCGCGTCAAAAGTTAGACGCTAAAAACATTTTAATAATACATAGAAATTTTACAGTCGTATTCGTCAACGATGTCGTCTCCAAAAGCGAAGTGTCGAAGGGTCGATGAACTTCGACTGTCCGAATTGCCGTCCGACATCATTAGAGTAATCATTGACATGGACCAGAAATCGATCGACGAGACGAGATTGGTCATTTTTCTAAATAGTTTTAATATGAATCTAACAGCTCATCTTTCAGATATCTCCTCATTGGAACAATACAGTACTTGAGTATCTCAGAACTTCCATTACCCTTCCCGTAATTATACAATTGAAATGGAAATTGGAAATGACAAACTACTGGCGAGCGTTTTTGCGCATTGCAAAGTGTGATGAGCACTATTTTGGAATCGAAAAATGGAATCGACCACATGCATTGTCAACGTGCGAAGAACCAGTACGTTTTTTGTGATATTTTTTATCGCTGAGAGCGAGGGTCGAGGATCACTAAGACTAGAATAATTGAAAACGTCAATTCTTCGATATTTTACTATATTTAAGATTTTGGATTCCTCCAGTTCTCTGTACAAAAATGGATTGGAAAAAGAATGGTTGAAAAAGCGATTCGAGCGACTTTTCCTTCGTTGTTCACGAATCGAGAGACTTGAGGTTGGCCTTCAGCTGGAATTAATGGAACGAGCAATGGATAGGACGGCAGTCGATGAATTGATAACATTTATGTGCCATCCTGATACTACTCCATCGAAAGACTTGAACGAATTCAGGTTTTTACATTTTGTAGTCTAAATAAACGAGTTTGGAGCCCATTACAGTGAAAAAATTCTGCAATTTGTTCGAGATCACTCAGTAAAAGGTCTTGTGTTACACATGGGCTTAGGCAAGTGGAGACGGGAAATGAAATGTGGGTTTTAATACAACAATATTTGATGGAACGACTAATCGAATATTCAGTTTTCGGCGCATTTTTTAATGAAGAAGCCCCTTTACTCTCACAGATCGAGTTTAACTTTACGGTCAGTGTTAATCAATTTTACAATGAGCGCCAATTGCTGGAAGAATGGAAGGCTCTGATTAATGGCCAGATCAATAACAAAAATTATTCGGCCGCTGTTGAGAATAAGAAAAAGTACGGAGGCTACCATATAGTTTGTGTGCTCTTGAAACGATTAGATACCAAATAATTGAAATAATGAAATCCATCTTGAATTATAGTTTACAAAAATCTGTAATACAAAATATCTTCAATTTCATATTTTGTTTGTCGCCCTTGGCCTTTTCTTGATTCACTTCAAAGATTTTTCGATGTTTGCGATAAATATTTTTGAACTTATTTGAATGAGCGTCTCTTTCATATAAGAAAAGTCCAGGTGCGTTAAAACAATGAGACGCTTAATATTAAAAAAAAGGCAATTTCTCAGATTCAATCGGCTCATACATTCGATTTACTCAATGATGTCGTCTCCGAAAGCGAAGTGTCGAAGAGTCGAAGACCTCCGAATCTCCGAATTGCCGTCCGACATCATTCGCATGGTCATCGACATGGACCAGAAATCGATCGACAAGGCGCGATTGGTGATTTTTTTTCTAAATAATAATATCACTCTTGCATATAACTTTTAGATATCTCGCCATTGGGACAATGTAGTGCATGAGTATCTGAGTACTTCGAGTCGATTGCCAGTGATCAAGAACTTAAAATGGCAAATGGAAATGCAATGGAAATACTGGCGAGCATACCTACAGGTTTCTCACTCGGACAAACATTATTTTGGAGTAGAGAATTGGACAGAATATGAATCTTCGAAGTGCGAAACTGATGTAAGAAGTTCTAAAGGCAAAAGTTTCGGGGGAAGTTAACGCTTTGGAATTATATCATTTTCACCGGGTTTCACCCATAAAGTTTGTTCGTTCTTTGAGGTTTTCAACGCGTATAGTCCACTGTTTGGCGTAGACGATTTCGCTGAAAAATGGCAGATTAAGCGACTTGAGCGTCTATTTAATCGATGTTCACGTGTCGAAAGATTTGAGATAGGCGTCGAGAGCAATGCAGTCGATAGAGCGCTGAATGTACAGCTCGAAGTAATAGGAAGGGCGATGGGAGGGAAGACCGTCGATGAATTGGCTGTATACACGTATGTGTCCCTCGCACGCCCGGAAGTGGATTTAGTCGGTGTCAGGTAGATCGCGTTATTCAAAACGAATAAATTTACTTAAATTTAGCGAGAGAATTCTGAAATTTGTGCGAGATCACTCAATAAAAAGTCTAGTACTGAGAATGGGACTACGCAATTGGAGAGAGGAGGCAGAGTGTGGGTTATACGATATTAACTTGACATCGAGAAATTCGAAAACGATTCCGTTCAGTTTTTTCATCATTCTTCAATGAGGCAGCACCGTTGCTGTCAAAGATAAAATTCAAGTTTTCTGTCTCTGTGAATCAATTCTACAACGAAGCTGAATTCTTGGAAGAATGGCAGGCTCACATTAACAGCCTTCTTAATGTGGAAATCTACTCTGCCTCTGTCAAGAATAAGAATAAGCTCGGCGGTTACCCGCAAATGCGCGTCATCGTAAATCGAAGACATTCGTAAAACCAAATTACTGATGTCATACTGCACCCGGTGCAGCATTACTATCTAAAACTTTCCGAAAATAGTTGTCATCGTATGGTCATCGTTAAATCTGTTGTTGGGTCTTCGTCAATAAACAATATTTTTTTAAATGCGGTATGCGCGCATTATTTACGCTTGATTTCCTCTTGTACACATCTTCTATCAAGATTCTGTTCGATTAATGATCTGCGGGCACGGTAAAATAAGAATAAATATGCGGATAGTAATGGTCATCTTCGATGAAAGAATGAAAAATATAATGTGCGTCGTCATCTCCCACACGATTGCCCTCGCAATTTCGCCCACTCGAACAGAAGAATATAGAGAAGGTTACCCGTATTTCGATCTCTTACAAGAACATCGTATGATAATGATTATCTTCGATGTCAGAATGTCAGAAGAATGCAACGCATCTTGTTCATCTCCCACGCTTTCACGCCCACTCGAGTGGCCAAATTGTGTGCCGAACAAAGTGCTGTTCCGAGCTCCAAAATGAAAAGATAGCGATACCAATTTGACATTTTTATCTTCCACTCTTTCACGCTTGGGGACAGACCCATTATGTGTGGAATGAAAAAGCGATTTCAGTATTTTGAGTTCCAAGCTGTGAAGCGATGACAATGATCATTTTCGAGCCGTCAACTTCTCATTTGAACTTTTGAGGAATGTAAAGACGTTCTTTCCGCGCGAATAACAGGGCACCGCGATATAAAAGATAGAATGAAGCGACCGCTACGTCGATTGCGCAATTTCCTCGCTCGTCTCGAGCCTACAGTACACCTACCTTGAAGACTTTACCTTGAAGACTACTTTCAAGCTGGCGGTACAACTTCGTTTCCACCCCTATACACTAGAAGCGCCCGAGTACAATTGCAGGTTGGCAAAAAGTGAAGTAATTTAAAAAGTAATTTTGTTTTAGCGCTCACACTCCCGAAGAATGAACTGAGTTGTACGGAACGCCGCAGACAGTGTTAGGGCTCTGGTCGCTAACGTTTGCAACGATATGCCAGGTAAGACATTTAAAAATTTACCTCATCTTATTTGCGAGTCAGATCCTCTACTTCCCCTCGCTGGGTGTGTTCTACCGGGAGCGGAGGATGACTTGCTACAAGATGCGTTTATTTAGAATATATAAATTCACCATTTGACAAATTTTCTTTTAAAATTTTATAAGTATTGCACGTTTCATTCTCACTGACGCATTCCGCTCCCCAACTCCTCATTCATCCCTCTTCACCTCCTCCCATGCGGTCGTTTCGCCTCTCCGCCCTTCTCCTTCTCCTTCTCGTCTACGATTCAGCTGGATATATCAACCGTACGTTTTCTGAACTTTACGTCAGCATTACTTACGTTATCACCTGCCGTTAGGGGCTAATAGTGTTCTCTAGCACACCAAACCATATCAGTGTTCAGTCTGAGGCGTGACAGGATTACTGTAATTCCTATTCCAGCGCTCATGTCACGGGGCTGTCGCTCACTCATTGCTCACTTCTGCAAAGGCGACCACTGTGCTGAAGTCACCTTCGAAGAACAGGTAGTTAAAGGGAATGTGACATCAATATCTGGAGTTCTTGATGCCAGATGATGGGTAATAGGCACTCGATGACACATTGATGCCTCTCCTGCTTTAAAAACGAACCCAAATCGATCAAATCGAAATCCTTCGATGTGGTTTTCTGATATTCCATTTGTGTATGAGCCATTCGGTCTTGTTTACCGTTGCCCATTTCAGGCATTTTCAGAAGAGTTAACGAAAGAACTCAACGTATCCCACCTGCTCAACATCACCTGCGCTGATGGATTTCAGCTATTGTAAGTCGTCTACTCGCTTTCGCGAAACGTTACAGTATCATCCAGGATTGCGGTACCAGCGATCATCATTGATTACCGTATTTTCATTTATTGCAGGCTGACCGAGGATAACAACGAGTATCCGAATATAACATACGAACAGGGCAAGCTGCTGTGCAAGAACGTCTCGCCCGACAACTGCGGAGACTACTGCCAATTCGATCTGTGAGTTATCACGGCTGCAGCTGCATATCAGTGTGGGTACGGTAGAACAGTGATGGTGTGGACACAGTAATGGCAAGGGTACATCCACGGCTAGCGATTTAACAATCGAAAGGCAACGCTAGGTGAGACCCATCGGCAAGTGTTGTCGATGGGCTACGATACCCTGCTACTGTAGGCACCATAGTCGCCTGTCTCGGAATGCATCATAAATCTGATGAATTTCCAGAATAAACGAAGAAAGAGGCGTGACATTTGTGCGGGATCAGTCGAAGCTGGAGTGCTTGAGTGAGTGGTGATCTTGATCTTTGATCTCCCGTCAATCAATCGATAATTCAGATCGTCAATGGAGAAGGAAGGACACGATCATTGCATCGACCGTCGGCGGGATCTTCCTTGTCATTATCATTGCCTCTTGTCAGTTTGCGATCGGGTATTTCGGCATACTGTAGCCTTTTTTCTTCTTGATATACGGTAAGATTGCTGTAGCGTATTACCACTGCGGAACTGCGTGATCAAAGATCGACCTCTAAGGCGTGTCATACTTCTACCTTCGGTCTCGCGCCAATCGACCTCCTCCCATTGCCACCACACCTCCGGTACAGCAGCCTCCGCTGTCGAGTAAATGAGGAGATGAGGAAGCGAGAAAAGAAGAAATGTGAAAACAAATACTGCGATAAATGTGTTTACTGATTGTTGCTTTGCGATGATGAATACTTTGTGATGGCTATATTGAAATTCAAAAATGACTCAATCAGCAATTCGAGTCATTTCGCTCTAAGTTCCCCCTCCGATGCGGTCTTTTCTCCTTTTCTCCCTTCTTCTTCTCTTTCTCGTCCATGATTCAGTTGCATGGTTCGACCGTAAGAACTTTCATTGTTGCATCAAAACAAATAACGATGATAAAGCGGTGGGAATAAATAAATCGTCGAACTGCATGATGATGAAGAACCGCATTATTTATACAGATTGCGATAAACCTTTGTTTACTGTAATCCATTTCAGCACCACTCTCGCTTGGTTGTTTATCGATGGTTGCCCACTACTGCAAGGGAGATCACTGTGCGGAGATTATGTTCGAAGGCAATGAAAAGGAGCGAATAAGCCAGAAACTCAAACGTGCACCCGTGGATTCCAACTGATGTTAGTCGGGTTTCTTATTATCTTCAAATAATTTTTAAAACATTTGGTGCATTTTATTAGGTAGTGGTAGACCTATTGCAGACTGACTCCAGACAAAGCGTTTCCTAACAAAACGTACGAAATGAAGAAGATGTTGTGCAAGAATGTATCAAACGTCGGCTGCTGGGACTGCCCATACAATATGTGAGTTACAGGTTACTATCGTTGTGTGACATTGTTTGATAGGTTAATATCTGGGTTTATCTGTTCCTTGAAATGTCCTTTTTCAAAGAATCGACGAAAATACGGGCGAGCAACTTGTGAGGGATCAATCCATATTCGAGTGCGAAAGTGAGTGATGATCTTTGATCGTATTGACAATCGATATTTCAGATCGCATCTGGGGAAGGAAGGATACAATCATTGCTTCGACCGTAGGCGGGACCTTCCTACTCATTATTATTACTTCTTGTCAGTTTGCAATACTATGAAATTCAAAGATCACCACTCAGGTGTTTCATACTTTTATCTCCGGGCTCGAGCCAATCGCCCTCCTCCCATTGCAACGACTCCTCCAGTGCAGCAATCGAGTAAATGAGGGGAAGAAGGAATAAGAAAGAAGAAATGTGAAAACAATACTGCGATAAATGCGTTTACTGAATATTACATTATGATGATAATCCAGAATATTTAACTTATAATTAAATAATTTAGTTTGATAATCAGTTTTAATTAAAGGCTGATTCGGTGAGCAATCTTCATTTGTGTCTCATTTCCTCCTTCGATGCAGTTCTTTCTCCCCTCTTCCCTTCTCCTTCTCTTTCTCGTCTATGATTCGGCTGCATATTTGGACCGTAAGGTTTCAATATTTTATCAAAAAATAGTAGAACATACGATGAATATTATAATACTATAAATCATTTGACCTCCCTGATAATGCGGTCAAGATGAGTATCGTTCCTTTGACCTCCGGGAGATTACGAGAAATGAAGACACGCATTCTTCATCCCGACTGCACTGGTCCTTTCGCAACCGTAATTCATTGCAGCAGCACTATCACTGGGCTGTCGATCGCTTATTGCCCACTACTGCAAGGGAGATCACTGTGCGGAGATTATGTTCGAGAACACAGCCGGCAAATTCATTGGCCATGAACTCAACCTCACGTGCACCAAGGGATTTCAACTGATGTCAGCATTTTGTATTTTTGTTGTTGCAAAAAAAAGGTAAAGATCACCCCGTACTCTAGGCACACGAAGTCCTGCGGGAGCCCACTGCTAGGCCAGTGACTATTTTATAAGGCCAATTCAGTCCGTAGGGCCCAATCTATTGTTCGGACCTACTTTACCGCGTGGTCTTGTCCAATTCCACTTTCGAGCGCCTTGGTGGGGCGGAGAGCGGTGTTGTACACACAGTTTTTTGTGCATTACAGTAACAGTCAATACTGTTGCAAGGGATGACGATATGATAAATTCTCATTGCAGACTGACTCCAGACAAGGCGTTCCCTAACAAAACGCACGAGAAGG
Source organism: Pristionchus exspectatus (assembly GCA_911812115.1). Lineage (NCBI taxonomy): Eukaryota > Metazoa > Nematoda > Chromadorea > Rhabditida > Neodiplogasteridae > Pristionchus > Pristionchus exspectatus. Next base: position 17,740,307 of record OU461584.1, on the reverse strand, counting down.
CAAAGATGTGGTGTAGGAATATATCGACTACTGAATGCGACGGTGATTGCGAATTCAACATGTGAGTTACTAGAATTTTCGTATTTGAGGGAATACTGATGCTAAGACTTGACGCTTATTTTTTAGTTAAATTTTCGCTTCTTTTTTTAGCATCGACAAACATACGGGAGTGCAAATTCTGCGTGACATTTCAAAGTTGGAGTGTGAAAGTTAGTATTGATCTTTGATCTTTGAACTCTTTGTAATAAATCGAGTTATCAGATCGTATTTGGGGAATGAAGGATACAATCATTGCTTCATCCGTCGGAGGAACCTTTCTTCTGATTATGTTTGCATCCTGTCAGTTAATTATGGTGTTTAAAGGTCAAAGATCAACTCTCAGGCGTGTCATACTTCTATCTCCGGGCTCGAGCCAATCGTCCTCCTCCCATTGCAACAACTCCTCCAGTCGAGTAAATAAGAAAATTAGCAATGCTGCAATAAATATTTTCACTAATTGATATTTTCTTATTCTTTGACAGTTCGTCCTGTCTTTCCTTATCTTTGGAAGAAAGCCTGATAACTGCTTGGATTTCAACTATACTTGCACGAATAAAACATAATTTGAGGACTCACCATAAATGATGAGTATGTTCATTCCCATTATGATTCTTTTCAGAACAACAACCAATAAATTTCGAAATGCAAACGTTGAAAGAAAGCGATAAAAGTCTAGTAGAAGACATGCCGAGAGGATTCTTTGACATTTGCCGATCTGTGTTGCGTTTATTGCTCGTAAAATACCCGCCTTCGAAAGAAACCATCGTACATTCATCGGACAGTTAATTAATGGAATAACTTATTTTGTAATAGCAATCAAGAGATGTTCATTTCCCATATTTAATGTCTCCTGTCCTGTGACAGGACTCTTGACCAGCCTCTGAGACGTTTATTCACCTAGCGTGTCTGCAGAATGTTGATCATTCGCGCCTCTAGGCAACTAAAGAGAGATAAGAAATGAGGAGAGGTTTGCCGTAAAAGATCAAAGAATCTTAAGAGTATCACGGTGTCTAAATTACACTGACTGTGCAAATATTCTCCTTGGGAGAAATGAAATTTAATGGTTCACGTTTATTGCTATGAGTGGGATAAAAGACAACCCCGTTGTTCAGGAAATCAACATTCCGATATCATGAAATAGTCGTATCTTCTTGATTGTTCACTTCTTTAATTAAGATGCTTCGTACATGTGGTCTACTCCTGTTGTTCGTATACTCTGTCGTCGAATCCCGCGTAGACTTCACAAATTCAGTAGTGCTGGACAGTCAGGACTTCAAAGGAACAAGCACAGTTAGTTTTTTTTAATAATTTAAAAATGTAATTCTTCGATATTTCTCAGATTTCTCTCCGATGCTCGAACGGGTGCCGAGTGTTCTCACCTACGAGAAACGGCGATATTGTTATTCTGGACGACAAAGGGAACACTTTGAAGAGGCATGTGGTACCTTACAACTGCCAACCATGATTTTACTCGGGTCGCCTTCCACCTTCCCTTCCCTTACCCTTCCCTTGTAAACGTATAATCATTTCACCATTTCAGTTTGCTGGACCTTTCCAACATGAACACTGGCTATGAACTTGCCGTAAGCAATTCCAAACTTTTTTCAAAAAATTCTTCTATCATTTTTTCATACTCAAAAGCAATTATAGGCCAGCAATAACAACTATCAGCTGAGAAACAAAGGAAAAGCAAATCCGGAATTCGTATTTTATTCTGTGACGAAGGGGGCAGGTTTGTTCAAATTTGTTGTTGATCCTGAAAACCGACTTGCTTCTACTTAACTTATCGATTCATCTTACATCTCAGCCAATTACAACACACGCGTTGTCTACGTATATGAAGATGAAACGAGCATCACCATTAGTGCCAAGGACGACGAGATTGTTACTGTCATGTCCGACAGCGGCTCGATTGGCATCTCCAATTTCCAAGGAGATTATTCGGTCAGCACAATGTCAATTATGATTTGATTACAGTCAATCTTTAAGGACGCCCTTCCAACGGTGTATACGAGTGGCTTCGACGCAATATCCTCATGCACTGCAGTATACACTGCGAGGTGATTCTAGACAATCTCCAGCAATCGATGCTTTCCATTTTTCCTACTTTTTTTTACAGTTCAGCCTCGTCCGTTCTCAACACATTCTTCACCCTCTGGAGTCCGATGGCGACATTCAATTTCAAAAAGACTGGATTTGGGAAATCAGTTGTGGTTACCGGAAAATTCGGTATGACTTTAAACTCTCGAGTGCCTCCTATTTGGTAGGTAGGTTGGATCATACAGAACACTTTTTCAACAGATTCCAAACGCTCTACTGTATTGGATTCGAGTGCAGTATACGTCTCGCCAGGTTGGCAAAAAATATATTAGGTTATTTGGTTCTTGAAAATCCATGTTTGAAATTTTGACAGTCAATAAAAAATATTTAATAATTAAAATCTTTGTTTTAATGGAAAATTCTCAGTGATCCTCTAATATAGATAATTTAGGATTTTCATGCAATAAAGACAAAGCTCTCTACACGCTTCACCCCGTTTTCGGAGGAATCGAAAGCAAATATTCCTTGGCAGACTCCAAGTGAGTATATCCAGGGTTACGGTCTTTTTTTATATATTATTACTTGCTAATACCAACTGATACTTCGTACTGGTGCCATGCGATAATAAATATTTTCAGCGTAATCAGCGTTAAAGCAGCTGGCGAGTTCATGATTTCTGATTCCCCCATCACATTAACAATAAACAACGAGCAATTGAAGTATCATTCCTTATTGGATTTAACTTTTTCAAAATGAGTACCTTTTGCAGAATGCAGAAGAGTGGTGGTACGCTCCAGACGACGGTATATAATTCAACGAAATTCGATATCAGCTTTTACTGGTACTACAAAACCTCCAGCAGCAGCCCGAGCGGATTCAGGGATAAATTCGCCATTCAAATTGATAACACACCAACGGTAGTTAGTACAACCCCTATGACAACAACTTCAACGACTCTTGCTATTGCCACTAGTCAAACGGTCATCACAGTCGCCTCTGGTCCTACCATTACTACCACAACGACAGGCAGCACCGGCTCTACATCAACCAAGAGCGCTCAAGCAATTGATATCCTCTCTGCTTTCACTCTCACTGCTCTCTTTTTCATCACATAATATGACTCACGAACTTTTCACGACCAATCACGATCGATCCAGCATTCTGAAACGTTTTTATATATATAAACATAACGAATTATTTTCCCTTTATTACGAGCTGGAATTTCACGTTGTTACGCTTGTTGACGATAAATATGTAATGAGTTGAATTTTTTGGAACTGTACCATTCAGACAGAGCACGAGATAATTCATGATGGGCAAAACAATACTTTAATGTCAATAGAATGAAAGCAGATGAAAAATCAAAATAAAGAAACCAGTTAAATAATTGTATTTTGAATTTAACTGGATAGCTTTACATTCATATACTTTTTGCGAAAATTCTTTAGCTGTGAATTGAATGTGATTTCACATTATTTGATAAAAAAAGTGGTATAAAATCCGAAAAGAATACGAGTAACGCTCAACATGCTGTTTTTCATCCCTGTAGCTTCGTTCCTCGGCCTTCTCGGAGTTACTCTTGTTGGAAGTTTGTTCATTCAACTATTTTTCTTATCTAGGCATTTGCAACTATCTTTCGACTATATTTTTTGATGCAGTGGGCCCATTTGACCTATTCTGTTTCCAGAAGCCGGATACACAGGATACAAATATTTCACAGGTTTGTATGTAACTCCAAAGGTTCTATCAGTATTTTTTCAGCAGGCGAAACTGAAAGCACGTTCAAAGCAGATTTAGAAGGACGTCTTGTCTGTTTTCAAAGTGAATTTTTAAAAAGGAGTAATGAAAGTTTAAAAATAAATAAATACATTACAGACGGTTCATACTCACATCTTCCACAACCTTTGCGAAAAGTATATAGAATATTCGAAAGGAGCTTCGAGATAAGTATTTGAATTTCAGGTCGATATTGAGCTATGGAGCGCATCGACTTCATCATTAGACAACGGTGTGATTTTGTCGTCAGCTACAACCAATGAGACGGGTCATTTTCGAATGCTTGGCGAGATTGAGGAGGTCGAATGAGATACGCTAAAATATTTATTGTATTTGATTCAGCTTGACGACGAAACAAAGTTGTTCACTCGTCTCACCATTTCGTGTAGACTAGACAAAGATGCTCCCCTCTACCCGTGTCCCGATCGACTGAGAATGATTGCTGATCAGACAAGATATCGAGATATTTCGTAACTCACTCTCGCATAAATTTTAAAATTCAGAATTTTTGTAGGTGCGGAAACGAAAACTGCTCTTACATAATCACATCAGAAATCGTGAGCAGCGAACCTCGTAAATCAGTCGTATTATTTGTGTGATAATCAAATCAATATCACCAAATTTTCAGTATTTCAACATGTCAAATTTCGATCTGACTAAAAGCAAGATTGAATCAGTTACAGTTAAGTGCCCGAATGGAGAAAAACCGATTTTCTATGAAACAAGTGAGCTACTCGATATAATGCCTTACTAAAGTTCAATTTTCTTAAATTTCAAATTGAAATGGTTGAATTGAATGGGATAGTAGAGTCTAACAGTTTATTTTTGTTTCCAGTCCGCGATTCGTTGGAACAATTCGAACCGATTACTACCGATCCAATGTGTTCTTCGGAATATTGAATATTATAAAGATAATTATGTATTGTCGCTGTTTACCAGTTCATACAAATATCATAGTATTCTAATCAGTCGTTGAATTATTCATTGTGGCAATTTTCTCACAGTCACGCTCGTCTTCTCCTCCCTTTAATGAAAACTATTATTATCGATTATTCAAACATTGAAACAATTCACCTCGCAATCGACTACTCCATCGCACACCCTCTCAATATCTAGACATCGGCCATTCGGAAAGATTGCATTGCCGTGCCACCGTTCGCACTGTCCACAGGCACATTTCTAAAACGACATTTTTACACAAATTCTTGGTCGCAAAAACGTTCACTTTTTTCAGCGACTGGCGTTGTTTTTCTAATGGGAACCTATAAACGCTTTTCAAAGGATTTCTAAAAAAATATACACAGCTAACCAATTCATCGCTGATATCCGGGCAATCGTCCCGTCCATCGCACACTTTTGACTTATGAATGCACGTTCCCAAGGGAGCACATAACTGCAATGAATGACTTATTTTTTTATGAATGTATTACGTTGTTTTCAAGTAATTCTATCGTATGCTTATATCTAGCCCGTCAGGATAGAAACGAGATAGCATTGCAAAATGAGAGAGACAGACGCTCACTTTTGCCGTTCTCTCGCATTTCGTGCAATTCCTCTCGTCACTTCCATCCTCGCAGTCTACTCGCCCGTCGCAGATCGACAGCGGGCCAATACACCTGGGCATTGCAAAATTCAACCGGTCTTTTTCGCAATACTTTCAAACGAGAAAAGCAGAGTTTGAGCCTTAAAAAGGGTGTGAATTTACTTAAAAAATTAGGAACATACAATTGTTTTTTTTAAATGGAAGTACATTTTTGACCCTGCCACACACCTCTCCGAACCCGCTCTCGTACAACGAAGATCCTCGGGCGAGCAATTAGTACGGTCTAAAAAACGATAACTATTTGCATGTCAATTCGGATACTCCTTCAATCAAATTTGGCCGTTTTTTCAATGCGAGTTCAATACGTAACGCACCACCGAGTTTGAAGGCCTCTTCAGTGTGCATGTTCTTATTGTAAGCCTGTCGTTCTTTAATCTGACACCATTCCAGGTCTGTCCTATTCATATTTTGACACTCTGCAATAAATGTTGAGTCGAATCGGCTTTAAACATCCTAATAAATACCTTCACAAAACCAGTCATCCTTGTAACAGTCTGAATGCAATCTCCAGAATGTCCCCCTGGCTATCGTAATTGGCTATCAAACAGAAGCGAATTGAAGAAACAAATCGAAATTTTGAAAACGAATTGCTAAAACATCTCTCACGTTGCTCATTAGATCGAAGATGGTGCAATCAAAGATGGCTTTGTTACTCCAAGCAGGAAGCGCATCTCTTGCCTTCAAGAATCGTCGTCGTTCCTTCTGAATGTGAACTCCATGATTATTAGGGTGTAAGATAAATAATTGGAATGACTCTCCACATTTCATCAGCTATCTCCCGCCTCCTCTGAGCTGCGAGAGATCACACGAAATTAAGAGATAATTTCTTGCGAAACCATTCCAATTATTGATATTGATAAACGTACCTCTTCATCATTGAATTCATCGTTATCTTCGGAATCATTGTTTTCGGCTGCGCTCACTGCCAAAATTATTACGAATAGAAGTATATGGTAGTACATTGAAGATCAAAAAGAAAATAATTATTTTAGAGTAGTACCTTCAACTCAAAAAAAAAAGAAAGTAAGGTCATCTCTGAGGTTTTCACGCGCACACACGTAAACCAAACCAAAATATGCTCACAATCAGCTAATACGGGAGTCAACAGATAATAACGAAACGAAAACTGAAAGTTATTCTCTCGCGAAGTTGACCTTCACCTCTCACATTGCGAGGCCACCTAGTACTCCATTTAGACTTATGATATCGCTGAATATCATTTTGCGAAAGATGTTTGTCAGTTCTTCATGGATTTAAAAATATTCGGGAGCGATGCAATTATGATCTGACAGCTGCTGTGAGCCGCTCTGCTGGAGATGGTTATCTACTGATATCTCCGTTTTTTTACTGCTAAGAGACCATTTCGGAATTTACTCATGTTTCACTCTATCTACTCACTCGTGTTTCAATTTCGCTCATATCGTACATCGCTCCAATTACCGAACAAACGGCCTTTTCTACCTTTTCGGCCTTTTTTTCCTTTTCGCGAATTCGCGCTTAATATTCTTGTTTTATGTTTCATATTTTTTGTCCACCCCGATAACTGGACGAATACAAAAATTGGCCGGTGAAATATTATTTTAAATGGGTGAAAAATTACAGCCGCCGTACAGAAAAAGAACAGAAAATTTGTGATGACGTGGAGATTACGGTAGAGCCGTATTTTCATTGAAAAAGGTGGCAACGGCTCTCATTTTTCACCTATTTAAAATAATATTTCACCGGCCAATTTTTGTATTCGTCCAGTTATCGGGGTGGACAAAAAATATGAAACATAAAACAAGAATATTAAGCGCGAATTCGCGAAAAGGAAAAAAAGGCCGAAAAGGTAGAAAAGGCCGTTTGTTCGGTAATGGGAGCGATGTACGATAGATCTTTCAGAATGGATAAAGACGCATGCCTTCTACCTACTACAGGTCAATAACTATCACGTACATGCGCCATCGAATATTGAATAGTTTATTATAAAAGTTGGTGCAGACAAAGCAAAGAAGAACGATGTATTAGTTACACGTTATAGCACTGATTAAACTTAAATGTTTCACTTTTATTTCTTCCTAGACATCGAATCCAAATATCTCTTGTGTGCTTCTGCTTCTCTACGCGATTGACCAGCACAAAACAATTCATCACGAGCTGTAGGGTTGGGGCAGAGCGAGCGATGTCCACAGGCGGCTGATCTGTAAAAATGAAATAATAATTTCTTCCGTTTTCACATTTTCCTGTCTCAAAAAATTCAAACTATGCTCACTTCTTCAAACAAACCCCCGAGGCTTCGCAGGAGTACGTATCCAATCGGCCTTTGGTGCAATCTGCATGAAACAATCAATCTCAATGATTTTAAGGATGATTTTATCCACGAAAAATTACCTTCACACGAGCAATTTTGCTCATCCGATCCATCTTTACAATCTTTAACTCCGTCACAAAGGTTCGCTGATGGCAAGCAAATTCCATCGCATTTGTGAGAGTCGGTTGGGCACTGAACAGTAATTTAATAAATTCGTTGCCAGATAATCTTTGTGAAAAAGTCCCATGAGTCTTCTTAGTCTTCAATATTTCATAATTTGCTTTGTTTCTCACCTTATCGCACATCTTCTCATCACTTCCATCTGCACAGTCTCTAATCCCATTACAACGATGTTCCGGAGTGAGGCACTTGGTACTCTTCCCTAGTCTATCCTTGCACCTGTAACCATTTTTTTCAGAGATTTCCAGATATTCTTTACAAATATTCACCCTCATCAACTTACGTGAAGTAGGGAAAATTATAACAAGCATTCAGGCAGTTTCTCTCATCTTCCCCGCTGTTGCAGTCGTGATAGCCATCGCACACCTGATTTTAATAATTTTAAAACAAACAAGTTTCAATTGTAGATACCTTCGATTTGGGAATGCACTTTCCGTCGCAGAAAAAGGCAGTTCGACAATCGCATTCGGCCCGCGTGCATTCGGCTCCATACACGCACCACCTGCTTATATCTGCAACGCGACCAGCGCAAATCTCCGACTTTAGATAACTGAAATGAAGAAATATTGAAAATAAATAAAAGGCATCATTAATGCTAACCGAAGTGGAGGTTTGTCGGTCCACAGGTCGCAAGTCACAATCGTCGGCATTATCGATGAGTTGGTCACTTCGGTGCCGCACGAAGTTGGACAATCTTGCTCGTCACTCGCGTCCTGCGAAGAATATGTTTCAGTGTCGTCATGGAACTCTTTCATTTCAATTGTAGGACAAAGAAGCGAAATTGTGCCTAGTAGTGAGGGGGTCAGACTATCGTGGCGTTTTCTTATTACCTGGCAATCGATCACTCCGTCGCATACTTCATTCTCGCGAATGCATTCGCCGTTTCCGCACAGAGCCCGACCCGATCCACTACATGAGGCGCAAGTGCAGTCCTGATTTCAATATTTATAACCAATTTGTTTTAAAGTCAATAGACAATTAAAAATAGTAACTACCACCGGCTTCCCACCTGTTCATCGCTTCCATCGTCGCAGTCCTCCTTTCCGTCACATAGAGAGGCGACCGGGATGCATTTTCCGCTAGGTTTGCACATCTGCGATTGTAATTTTTGGACTCTGATGCAAAACGAGCTGAACAAGCTTCGAAATCGTCTATTTTTTCGAGATTCAGTTGCAGTTACTGCGTACCCTGGCTCCTCCATTGCACGTGGTGCAATTCTTCTCGTCTGTGTTCGTACCAGTAGGATAATAATCTCGGTATGAATATCTCATGCGTGGGACTCGACAGTCATCAATGCCATCGCAAACTGAGCTTGACGGGAGACACAGTGGACCGTGGGTGCACCGATGGTCGTCCTCGGAGCAACCGTGATCTGAATGAGAACGATGTTTTGACGATTATTTTATATTTGAGATAAGAAAGTAATAGAAAATCGAGTCTCTTGTAATCGCCGTACCCCAGCTTCTCGCCATCCTGTCTCTCTCGTTTCCATCGCATTTCTGGTAGAGTTCACTTCGCATTCCTTGTCGCTTGTTGTCGCGAGCGTGATTTTCAGCATGGATGCGCATTTCAGTGGCCGTTATGCACTCTAGGATTCCGTTCGGACCATTGACAGAGAAGGGCGTGCGGCATTCTGGAACCCATGGCCAATATTTACGAGAAAATCATAGCTTCAGAGCATATTTCGATATTTTAATTTGTACCTGTGCAGTTCAGCTCGTCCGATTTGTCCTCGCAGTCTTCGTTTCCATCGCATCGCTTGTGCAGAGGGATGATAGATGTCTGAAAAAAAGCTTGATAAAAAAAACTTAAACGAAAGAATCGTTTACCGAGTCATTTTTGCATGTGAAAACGAATTCGGCAGTGCAGTTCACGATGCCCGTGCTCTGCCATCGACGCAGCTCGGGAAGGGGTCGTGTCTGATCGGAAGATGATAATTATGATAACAATTACAAAAAAATCGGAATACTAGTAAAAATTTGCCATCTCTGATGCTACTATTAAATTCCCGAATTCGTACTCACCTCATTCGTCGTTGTGGAGTCAGTAAGGGCAATGACAATAAGTAGAAGAATACTTTGAGAGAATATTTGCTGGAATACGCATCATTGATTACACCATCTCCAAAAACCGAAGATAATGGTGAAACCAAAAAAAATACCTTTGAGACCCGCACATCTATTTTTGTTGTGATCATTGTGGTTGTATTGGCCCTGAAACACAATTTCAACATGAAAAAATTAAATTATTTGTGATTATATTTGAAGATACTAAAGATGTGACGGTAGAAACCAAAAACCACGTATTGATCAATAGGATGAATGGCCAATAGGACTCGACATCTCCGCCATTCCATCTTGCCGATCAGATAAGAGATATTGCATAGGGCACTGGGAAAGACCTGATACTGCAGATGGCACACTGATGGCATCGAGATTAGTTTCGGCAAGACCGTTGTTGTGCTAGATTGCCTTATTTGATAAGAGGAGCAGCGATTTACAAAAAAAATCGGACTTTCAGGAGAAAAAATGAATGTGTAAGGGTATTTGATTTGGATGTCCTCCGCCGATTGATGGTCATTAAGGACTGATAAGGACAGGAATACAATTTTGAAAGATGGTTGCTGATGATAACCATCTGTTGCAAAGAAGCTTATTCAATCGATGGATATTTGGAGATGCAATACCAATAATAGTTCTGTTTCAGCGACCGGGGAAAATATAGGAATAATTGCGATGAATAAATGCGATGCTGATAAAACAAGAGATTTATTCAATCGTAGAATAATGATAATTACAAGCAACACTCCAGTAAGTCATTCATCCCAGAAACGCGATGATACTTTTAAATGTGAGGGTTGTCTGCGAGACTGCCGAATGCAAAACAGTTCATCGCGAGCTGTAGCATTGGGGCAGAGCGAGTGGGGGCCGCAGGCGGCTGACCTGAAATTATTATTTTTTAATAATGCCAAAATTATTTTAAAAAGTGATGCCACGCACCGTTGCAGGCAAGTGCCGCTCGCTTCGCAGGAGTACGTATCCAGTCGACTGCCGGAACAGGCTGCAAATGATACCTTCGATGCCGTTGATATTTCAGAGATGTTCGACTAATCTCGAAATCAGCTAGATTAAGTTTCATCACCTCACCTTCACACGTGCAATCTTTCTCATCCGATCCGTCCTTGCAGTCTTTGATGCCGTCACAACGCGACAATGCCGGCACACAACCACCATCGCATCTATGGGCATCGGCGGGACACTGGAATTGATACGAATGGAAATTATGCAATTTTTGAAAATTTGATTTGATCATGAAATGTTGCGTTGCTCACTTTATCACACTTCTTCTCATCGCTTCCATCAGTGCAATCTCGGACTCCATCGCATCTATGGTCGATTGTGAGACACTTCAGCACGAGTTTATTCACGCACCTGAACACTTTGATGTAAGGCAGTATTTTCGCAAATATATTGGATAAAACTGACGAAAAATGAGGATATTTGGCGCAGGCTTTCAGACAATGTTTCTCATCTTCTCCGTCCATACAATCGCGTTCGCCGTCGCACACCTTCAATTATTCAATGTACACCTGATTTAATGATGAAACTGAGTGTCAGTTCAATTTCAATTTCTTTTTTTATCCACCTGGATGAGTAGGGACAGAGAGGGAATAACTAATCATAGAATCATATCGTTCACTCACCATATCTTTTCTGATGCAATTGTTTCCGCTGCTGCAGAAGAATGCCCTTTTACAGTCGCATTGTTCTCGGGTGATTCGGCAACTGGGACATGCTCCAGTGTAGAGTTCAGACTTCAGGTACCTAAACAAAATGGTCGGTGGAAGTCCGGTGTGTGTAGTGGCGCATTGATGATGGTGATTCTCACACTTTCTATCCATCTACTGAAGGAAATGCGTACCGTCCACTCCAATGGTTAACGATTGAAGGAAGAACGGTCTCTTTGGTGACAACAGCACCGCACGCAGCAGGGCAATCCTGCTCGTCGCTTGCGTCCTTCAATGGGATTAAATTGAAAAGATCGTTGTAAAGACCGTAAATCTTCCAAGTACTTCTGGACAAGCGAAATAAGAAAAATGGAAAAGAGATACCTCGCAATCCCTAACTCCGTCGCACACTCGATGGCTGGCTATGCATTGGCCATTCCCGCAAAGGGCCCGGCCCAGACCGACGCATGTGGCGCATGTACAGTTCTACAACGACCGCAATTTCACAAAAAAAGGAGGCGGGGTTGAACAAAACCTTTTCATCGCCACCGTCGCCGCAATCATATTTCCCGTCACACAGAGACGATTTGGGGACGCATTTGTCATCGCATTTCTGGAAAAAAATATTTGATAAATTAATTAATTAGTGATATTATTAATTTAAATGTAAAAAAAAATTTGATTAATTATTTAATTAGTGATTATTAATGTAGATAATAATTTATACAAGGGCAGTACCAGGGCGCCGCGGGTACATTCTTGACAGCTATCCTCATCGTCGCCTCCGGAAGTCCGGATCGTCGACCAAGAATGCGGTTTCTCTTCGGAGCAATCAACGACGCCATCGCACACGGAACCAGCAGGCACGCACATGGGCTCGTGCTTGCAGCGCTTCTCTCCCTCCGCACAGGTTGAGGCTGAAATGGCAATTACATGTTCGGAAGCAGCCGAACGCATCAGGGTCAGGCCATTGAAATAGAGTCGTCATTGTTAACCAGATCTATTTGAAATATCCGCAACTGACTCCAGTTTCTCCACATTTTTTGCCGTTCGGACTCGGTACACTTGGGGTACATTGATTCTTCGGTCTTCTTCTTGTGGTTTCGATAGTACGCGACGCGGTACCATGCAGGATATCCGCTGACTTAAATTTTAATATAAATGAATATCTTCAATGAAACATTTATCATTCGTTTGCATATGTACTCACTGCGCTCTTGTTCCACGCGATTAGCGCGTTCCTTGGCCAATTCTTGTGCTTTAATGCACTCAAGAGTACCATCCTCGCGCTTGACCGAGAACGGCGTTCGACATTCTGAAAAATAATATTTAATTCTTTGCCCTAAGTGTTTTAAAATCGAACAATGACCAACCTGTGCAATTTAGCTCATCAGATTTATCCTTGCACTGAGGGATACCATCGCAGCGTTGATGCATGGGGAGCACCTTCTTCTGGAATAATAACAAATTATTCTTCTGAAATAATATCAAAAGCAAACCTTGCTATCGGCACAAGTAAATTCATCCTGAGTCGTTGTGCAATTCGCGATACCCGTGCTCTCCCAGCGACGCAGTTCGAAGGTCTAAAATGGAAGCATAATCATTGATTTTATCCACGAATAGGCCTAATACTTGAATGTAAGATTATTCAGTGAACCTTTTTGGCGTCAGAAGCAGCGATGAGAAACAGAATGATGCTGAGAAACGGCTGAAAAAAATCACTTCAAGCAAACGCTCGCTATATAGATAGAATCCCCATGCCACGGTGATGTGTATTCTAAGGCCCATAGAAAATAAAGCCTGAAATCCGACCTTTATCGACCACGAAGGACTGTGAGATATTATCATCGCCGATGCGCTGATCTTCAAGTACCTATCATATTGTATTTGCATTCCTTTTGCACCGAAACATAAGATCACGCTTCGAAACAAACAAAAACACACAGAACTGTTCCTATTGAAGGCCAAATGAATTCTGGATAGCGATGTCCACAGTATTCTTTTGGGCGGAGCAACCAAAATGTATTTTTTTCCTGAAAATGTTATCACCTGCCCGCCCCCTTTGTCTATTGCGTAATCTATTGCAGTAGCAGGTCTCTTGCCGATAGATGGCCATTGAGATAACGTGAGACCGCATTTATCAAAGATGTGTGTGTTTGATAAGCACATCTATCTTATAATCTACAATAAAAGTGCAAAGTAGTTGTCTAGTTTGTGAAAATAATTGAGATGAATAATAGAGGCCAATGAAACAATAATACAAAATGGTTTATCATATTCATCAAAGGTTTTTTTTGGTCATGGAATCACGGTAATTACAAGCAATGCTTCAGTAATTTCTCAATCCCAGAATCTCGACGTGTCTTCCGTTTTCTTCGTTCCCTTTGGACCTTTTCTTTGTGATTGACGAACGCAGAACAGTTCATCTCGAGCCGTGGGATTGGGGCACAATGAGTAGCCGCCGGCGGCACATGCAGCTGATCTGAAATACGTTTTATGATAAGCTAGTGGTCCAAAACAGTTAGCGCCTGTTCAAACGAGCAAGAAATATGTGGTATCGAACCTTTTCAAGCAAGTGCCATTCTCGCATGAGTACGTATCAAGTCTGCTGCCTGAACAGGCTGCAAAGGAAGCGATGACAAAAGAGAGATCAATGAGCAAAATCATTATTGCACTAACCGTCACAAGTGCAATTCTTCTCATCCGATCCATCCTTGCAATCGATGACACCGTCACATCGTTTTGATGCAGGAACACAACCACCATCGCATCTGTGAGCATCGGCGGGACACTGAAAGTGATTTATTCAAGTGATGCTTATCATCAAAGCCTTAATTTCTTTGATAGTATTTTATTCCTGGGAAAAATGGAATGCAAATTGCTTACTTTGTCGCACTTCTTCTCATCGCTTCCATCAGTGCAATCTCTGACTCCGTCACATTTATGGTCGATTGTAATACACTTCAGTACGAGCTTATTCACGCACCTAAGCACGTTTATGATTTACATTTCGGTGATAATTTCAGAGCGAAAAACTAACGAGAAGTGAGGATATTTTGCGCATGCTTTCAGGCAATTCTTCTCGTCTTCCCCATACCAGCAATCGCGTTTGCCATCGCAAACCTGAAAATACTCATAAATGTTCATCCAAATTGGATCTTCTGTCTCTTAGCGTGATATCTCGTCACTCTAACCGGCAAGAGAGCACTCGAAATGAAGAGAGTGGCGTGCACACTCACCATATCCTTACTGATACACTTATCGCCTCTACTACAATAGAAAGAGGTTTTGCAATCGCATTCTTCTCGTGTACATGTGCAATCTGGACAGGCGCCAGTGCAAGCCTCAGACTTCAGGTATCTGCAAATCGTGATCGGTGATGATATTCATCATACGTCCAGATGGCTCACCGTCGGTCCTCGACAGTGATGATTGAGGCAAGAATGGTGGCATTAGTGATCGCAACCCCGCAGGCAGAAGGGCAATTCTGCTCGTCGCTTACATCCTTCAAGGGAATACTTTTAATACTATATTTCGCGGAATTGAGTTCACAATTACATAAGAAATGTACATTATAAAAGAAAGAAATGATAGGAAAATACCTCGCAATCTCTCACTCCGTCGCATACTTTATGGCTGGAGATGCATTGTCCGTTGCCACACAATGCCCGGCCAGCACCACTGCAGGTGGCGCAAGTGCAGTTCTATAAACATGGCTGTGATTTCGAAAGAGAAAGCGTGCGCGTATACCATTTCGTCGCTACCATCCTTACAATCACGTTCACCGTCACACAGAGAAGCGCTGGAAACACATTTGCCATCGCATTTCTGCAAAAAATAAGTTAAATCAAGAATTTAATTAGTTATTGAAATTATTTGGATTATAATTAATAAATAAGCATACCAGGGCGCCGTTAGTGCAATTCAAACAGACATCCTCGTCATCTCCGCCACTGTTACTCCAATACGATTTGTAAAAGGTGCAATCGGGGACGCCATCGCAAACCGAGCCCGCGGGCACGCACATTGGCTCGCGCCCGCACCGCTTCTCTCCCTCGGCGCAGGATGAAGCTAAATTCGCATTAATCATTTTGCGTATGTGGCTAGAAACAGAAAGACTGATTTGTTTGGTCACCATTACAAAAGAGTAACTGACTCCAGTTCCTCCACAGCTTTTCCCTCTCTGATGCTGTGCACTTGGGGTACATGGAATCTTCCGTCGTCTTCTTGTGGTTTGGATGGTACGCGACGCGCATCCAAGCAGGATATCCATCAACTGAAATGAAATTATTAATCAATATATTTAAATAAAATTATCATTCGTTTGAGCATATACTTACTGCGCTCTCGTACCATGCGCTCCTCTCGTTCCTTGGTCAATTCTTGTGCGTTAATGCATTCCAGGGTTCCATCCTCACGCTTGACGGAGAACGGCGTGCTGCATTCTGAAAAAATGCATGTAGATTATGTTCCCCACGTCAATATTTAAATAATAATAATTTATCTACGCCCGAGGCGCAACGAGATCGAAAAGTGACACTCATAAGGTTGAAAAGCAGGAAAAGGGGTGGGGGACTCTCCTTATTTTCCAAGTTTATCGATATGTTGTTGGCTAACCTGTGCAATTCCGCTCATCAGACTTATCCTTGCATTGAGGGATGCCATCGCAACGTTGATGCATAGGAAGCACCTTGTTCTGGAATACCAACAATTTCTCGAATGCAATTGGGATGCCAAAAACCTTGTCATCGGCACAGGTGAATTCATTCTGCGCAGTGCAATTCACAATGCCCGTGCTCTCCCAGCGACGAAGTTCGAAGGTATTCTGCAGTGGGCTTTGATTCATGAAACCAAATATTTAAAAGTTACCTTTTTAGCATCAGTTTGCGTAACAGCTGCAAGGATCAGCAGAAAGGAAACAGTGAGAAGCGGCTGCAAAAATAGTTACGACTAATGACATAATGAATAGGCGACGAAATAATTGTGGTACTCTCACCTTCATCGTCCAAGGACGACCGCAAAATGTGATCATCGCAGATGCCCAAAAAGAAACCCTAAAAGACAATAACTTTTATAATAACATTAGGGATCGCACTAAATGTGAGCAATGATCCAGCTCCGAAATCTGAGCTAATGACATGTACTAGTATTTTGGTCAATGAACGCTCGACTGGGCGGAGCTATAGGCCAGCAATATTCAACAGTTTATTGCTTACCCATTGCAGGTCTCAATCGATGGTCAACGAGATAAGGACGGGACTGATCTTAGATGGTGGCACCTGATAATGTACATAAATCCTATGGCAGATCTTATCGGATTAGCCATCTGTTCACCTGTGCCTAGTCGGAAGAAACGTCGTTCTATTGCAAGGATTGCTTTGGGATAAAGTTGCTTCCACAATCAAGGCGATTTTACATGAAAAACTTTCTCTCTGATATACCTCGCGATATCTCAACGTGATATTCAGTCCATGAAAACATACAGTTTCAACTGATTCTGATCGACCTACCCAGAGGAAATACTCTTCTTCTCCTCAATAAGTGGCAAACATCACGTTTCACAGCCGTAACTCTTTTCATATCGAAACGCTTCCAGTCTCTCATGGCTGATAATATGTCGCCCCTCGAGCGATTGCCTCGCGAAATCTCTTGGATGATTATTGGTTATGCAACGGAATCGTTTTCTGAGATTGGCTCAGTGGGTTTTGCTTGAAACATCGCTGTTTCTACTATTTTGCCATGGCTGAAAGAGAGATAATTTATCGGACATTATCTTCGTTTAGGGTGCAAATGTACGATTCTTTCGTTTTCAGACATCGCGCCGTCTTCGCTCATGTGTAGGTGATTATGCCTTAAATGGCTGCAAAGCAACTATCGTCCAAGAACTTACCGTTTGGCGGGTTCGACAAATACGTCCTTGTTATTTCGAAACCGTTCTTTCGCAGAGATCGTATCACAGCATCCTCGATATTCAAGCAATCGTTCCTACACTAGGGTTGGCAGAATGAATCTTCGAGCGAATCCCGAATCATTCCTCGCCGAATCGCGCGGTTGTGGGATTCAAAGAGAGGGATTCAATTGAATCCGGGATTCATTTGAATCCCCGTTATAAAAACAGCTTCAAAATCGCCGTTTTTCGTGAAATTTCTGGTGTCTTTAAGTTTTCGAGGCTTGCGAATCCGAATATGTTAATTTTAAAGGACAAATTTCAATATTGTGCACAATCTTCTCACTCTGGCCTTCCATTGCACCATTAAAAAACTTGTTTAGTAGGCAAAAACGAAGAAATGGTAGTTCTAGTGAATGCTAGTGAGCAATTGCCAAGGATTCTTTTGAAAGTTTTCGATCTTTACTATCGCTACAGTCTATAAGAAGTGCCGCTCGTTCATTGCACATGGAGTCAAAACTCAGCCAAAAATCACTCTCAATTACAACCATCTCACCATACAAATATATTGAAGAACCATGCAATTTTTCGATATTTTTTGTCATAATTCGACGATCGAGAAAACGGGGATTCAAATGAATCCTAGCTGGGATTCATTTGAATCCTTCATTTTCCCCTCCTCTCATTTTCGGATTCATTCCACTCCCTCTCAGCGCGCGTAGAGCGGTGAAGAGGGATTCATTCTGCCAACCCTATCCTACACATTTGTCAAAAATATGCAAGATTCGATTTGAAGAATGTGGTATTCCAAGTGATCAGATACAGCACTTCAACAGAGAAAATTCTGTTGTGAGTGGTCATGCTTTAAAATAATGAAGTTATAAGACATTTTTAGGCGTTTAGATTGATTGCTCATATCTCTGATTCTAACAAGCTAGAAAAGATTGAAAAATCTATGGGAAAGAGAGTCGGTACAGTGTCACTGCACCAATGTAACTATGTCGAATTGATAGCAGTTTCGAAAATATTTGGACGAGCGAAGTTCGCATATCTATCAACCTCAAACGAGATTATTTCGAACGAAACGATGTAATATTATTTTTTTTTTAAATTTCAAACTTTCTAATATTTGCAGGATAGGTTTTATCAATATTATCGAAGCAAGTGAAGTGGACCATGTTTCGATGGATGTGAGAAACTTCTCTCTATCAAACAGTGGTGAGAAAAAGAAAAAAGCATTACGAATGGAATGAGATTAAGTTCTCAGTTGCTGCTGTAACAGAATTGTCATCACTTGTTCAATCTCTGCATATCAACCAACAACGAGTAAAAGCAAACGCTAAACTCGTGCTGTATTGAGAATTATGCATGTGTCAATGGAGAGATGATCAAGCATCGCACAGTATTTTGAGATACACGAATGCCTGAAATAACAGCGTCTAACCGTTTGCAATTGTAACCTTAAACGTTATTATTCTGTTTGTAATGCTGATAAACAATGTTCAATGTTTAAACGACTTCGCAGAATGTTCAGACTCCTTTTTGACAGGATCTTGTTCTATGCAGCCGAGGGACCAATGACCTTCTGAGAAATACCCAGTGGATATTCTCTTATACTCGCCAATACGCGCACGAATGGGTATGTGCTGCGCATCGGACAAAGCGAGACATCGGTTTGATACGTATCACCAAGAAGTTCTTATTTGATCTCGAAATTGTTTGCTTCTTCCAATCGAAACGATAATCAATTGTTGAATAAAATACATTCGCGAACACGTTGCATTTCTTGAACTCTTGCCATCAAGATACAAAGCAAGCAAAAGAATGAACCACATTTGCGTACACTTGTCATCATGCGAATAACCACAATTTACACTGCGACTCGTGTTATAGTTTATTCTATACTGTCATGTACAAATGTGTTTCTATTGAGAAGGATACGTTAGAAAGAACATTGTTTACGAAAGAAGATGATGATTTACAAACGAGGATCAGATGGTCGTTATCGTTGACATGTCACTGTTGCTGTTGACCAAAATGGACGTTGTCTTCTTTAGTCCGAGAAATATTCGAATGGCTTGACGATAATCCGAACTGACAAACAATCATGATTAAGTTTTAGAATGTTGTCTAAATAAAACGATGATCAGACTGCGATAACAAACGACGTTAGTGATGTCTGAGAGTACGCACTAGACTAACGCGAATGCAGTGTATAATTAGAATTCGTAAGTGGTCGGACCTTATCAAGTAGTAGATAACAGTCTTGAATGCGATTCCAATGTTGACGAATAGACAGGCGACGTAGTGAAAGGGCGGACGATGTTCTACAAATATTATATTTTATGTTATCAATAAATTAGGCTTCATCAAAGTACATATACAATGTACAAGTACATAAAGTACATGTACATAAAGTACATATATATAGTGTTTACGATCTCATAATGACGATGTGAAAGATTCTAAGAAAAATATTATTGAACTGTTTGAATCTTCTCATGCTTTCGTTATAGCGAAAACCACCAGGTAAGTTAATGATAGCATTTGCTAATGAGCGCAAATAATACGGCAAACTTTACGTCTCCACGCGCGTGATTTTTCTGGTTCGTTGATCAGTAACTAACCCGGAAGTGCGATTATTTGTGATAGATTAATCAGCGCCGTAGAGATGAACCAAGCGGTTACTTCGAACGTCATCACGATAGCCATACTGGTGAAGATCCTCTTCGCGCTGGCGGATACTGAATGATAATGCAATTTTAGAAAATTGAATTTAACGCATTTCGATAATGAAGCAATGGATAATTAACATTTTATACGACATTGTACATCTGGTTTCAGTTGCGATTGTACGAAAAAAATTGAAATGAATAGAAAAAAATCCTTCGTCAACATTGGCTCCGCATTCAAGACAATTTACATGTCTGAAAGCTAATTGTAATTATAAAGAGCTCACAGCTTTTCCTAATCAGAGTGCGCCACGTGATAAAGTAGAGTAGGGCCGAGGCGAGGTTGACCAAGTGGAGGGACCGTGACCAGAGAGCAAGAGCTGACCCGTGGAAGGGCGATGGCATACCGCAGATTAGCTTCCTGGAATTAAGGATAATCAATTCAGACTGCTCGCATTTATAATACTGAAAAGTTGAAAAGAAGAAGAAGCGCATTCGAGATTTCAATGGTTCATCGCTTCATCGTCTTATTTCTTCCCTTTATTACCGGCATTGCACTCGTCAAATTAAAAAAAATTGTTTGCAAATGCTCACTTCGGCGTCCAATACGCGATCATCAGATATGCAGTCCAGCAGCAAAATAGAGCTATGGCGAGAAATTGGTACTGAAAAATCTAATCTTTAAAAAATGTTTCAAAAAGATCTAAAATGCGTGAATTCATTTTGCGTGCTGAACGTGTGCAATGAAGAGGTCTGTATTTCGGAATATTTCTTCATGTGCATTACGAAATCTAGTAAACTCACTTTGAGCAACTGCTTGCTGCCCAATCGGTTGTAGCCCAGCGGATAAGCAGCAGAGAGCGCTCGATCAATGCCAATGCAGAGTACACAGAAAGCGCCCGCACCCATGCCTAGTTCGGGTAGGAACTGAAACGGAAAACGAATATGTGATCGCAAAAAGGCAAAAATGAAAAAAAATCTAGACATACTTGCATGCAAGTGCAGTAAAAACTGTCGATATAGTAGTCAGAGAAGAGGATGGGGAAGAAGACGAAGTAGCCTGTCTGGAAAATATTTAATTATTATTATTATTTTCGTAAATCGTCACCTGATGCAAAACATCGAACGCTGCGCAACTGCCGATTAAAATGTTGGCTGTCGATCGAAGGGATCTAAAATGGTGTGATGATTATTGACTTTCTAGATCACATCCATAACGTTTTTAAAATATTATGGATGAGGGATGTAAATATTTGAAGATGAATATGAATAGCAAATGCTCACTTCGTTCTCAGCGTCGTCAGCAGCAAGATACTGTTGAGACAGACTCCGATGAAGGCAGTCAGAGCGAGGAACGGATAGACGGTACGGGCGATGCGCCAGGCCAGGGCGTCCATAGCAGAGTTCTTTGTCTTTCTGGAGATATGACTTCTGAGTTTCTAGTCTAACCGCACTTTCATTAGTCGGTCAGTGCAAGATGTGCAGGGACGCGTGCGAGGACATTGAAATCAGTCGTTCCAACTCTATAATTTGCAGTTTGCTGCACTCTGAGACGGTGCTTGCGAGTGGTGAAGTGAGGCAAGAAGAACAGCGCAAAGTATGAAATGGAAATACAGCGTACACTGAAGCGCTGTGCTCGATTAGTGATCACTAAGTGGCGATGATAATGATGCGCAAAGGCCTACGCTATCTAAACTCTTGGTGCAATTGAACGAAAAGACATGACTGAAAGTAATGCCAGAAATCGTAGTGATTCACGGTGGAGTGATAAAACGAAAAAAAACAAGAAGAAAGGTCGACAATATCGTAGGTCGGATAACGGAGAACAGATTGAGGTGAAATTTACTATTGTGATGATTTCAAAGTATAGCAATCGATGATCACAAAAAATGGAAAACATTAATTCGGTTTGAAAAGATCTTCAAAATAAATTTTTTATACCACGTCATTTTTACAATTTTTGTGAGTTTAGTGATATCAGGTACACGACCTTTATCGTGATAACATCGTTAGATAGGGGATGAGGACTTGTTTAAAAGGCAGATTGCATACAATACACCAAATGGTGGAAATATAAAAGAATCATGCAGGCGGCTCGAGTGTTCATGAGAAATTATTCTATTTTCAGCAGATTATCTTCTTGTCCGACATTGGAAATTTTCAATTTATAGGCTCCGATTTGTTCATATGTCGGGTGGTCCTTTGTATTTGCGTATAGAAGTACCTTTTTGTCTAAGTGATGGAAAAACTGCAATTGTATATTGTTAGATGACCTAATTAGATTGTTAGATATTGCGATTTCTCAAAAAAAGTAAATTACTTGAATCAATTTTTCAGCGTGTGCCTTTTTAAAGCGAGGTGTATTATTCACTAGGTACAAGTTTTGGCAATTTCCAGTGAATATATTCCGAATAACGGAGATTAGCTCGGTAATTGTATTACTAAGGTAGCTTCTCTCTATCCGAATTGCGATTCTAGTGGCTATTTCGCCAAGCCTCTTAAGAAATGTACTAGATTCTGCAACGTATCTTTGTGTGTGAATTATGTAAATTTATTTATCTTAATTTGAACTGACCTTTAATTAATTTCAACTCGAAAATGACAAATTCTGGATTTATTGCAGTGATGAAGTCGATCTGTGCAGTGCTAAATAGATAAATGCTAAGTAAGATAAATGCTAGCAACTATCTTTTCACTACCATTTATTTTTGCCAAAATCCTGTTGTGAAATGTGGATTTTTTCAACCGACATTTCTTTGAAGAAATGTTGACATTCACGAAACAATTCAGGGTCCACCTTCTGAATTCGTAAATCGCTGATACTTATCCTCCCAAATATTAGACTCTTTAACAATTCAAATACTTTTTTCATTTTATCCAACGACAAGCGAATAGAAAAGGCCTGAATCGAACTTATAATTACGAATTTCTGTAAAAAGACTAGAGAACGAGAGGTTCCACATCGTCATTACTTTGATAATTAATTTTGTTTAATGATGCTAAATAATTACCGACATTGTGGGAAGCATAAATCAAAACGCTCTCTTCAGACATATTTAACTTTTTGAGTACAGCTTCTAAGCAATATTTCCACATCAAATGCCTTGCTCTACAGTTAAATTGAAAGTACAGCACTGGCAAGTGTGTCTTCGTTTTCTGCAAATGCATATCAAAGGAAATACAAATATTCGTGGTTACCTTCGATTTATAAACACAGCAAAATTCCAGAATTTTTTTACGAAAACTGAGAATGGAGATGTCGATTGCTTCTCGTAGTTCCTTACACACCTTCAACATTATTACAACGTATGTGGCTCACTTTTTGAACTCACTGATCTTAGCTGTAGTATAGATTTGTTGCTAACAAATGCGCATATTTTATGCAGAGTGTTACTTGGAAAATTTAGAATGTCGACTGGCATCTGGCAAATAAAATAATTGAAATTTAGAGAAATGAATTATGATAGCAATAGGAAACAGAGGGAATATTTGAATGAGCTTATTGATTAAATTTGCGAGGGAAATTGAATCCAAGAGACTCTTCTCCTGGCATCGCTCAATGATAATTCCACACCCTACTCTGAAACATGGTGTGAATTATATTTTTAGGTAGTGAGTCAAGCCATTCACAATAAAATCGATTGTGGTTCATTAATTAAGTTCATTAATTCAACCTTAGCTCATTAATTCTGCTGTGTTGCTTATTCGATTAATTGCACATCTTGGATACCCTGTCTTTAATGAGGATCTATTCAATTTAACATTTTCTTTTGCAAAGGTTTTGTGCTGATTATGAATCACGCCATTGTTCAAGGCTATGAATATGCGGTCTATATGGTCACATGTAAGCGGCGGTGATTCAATTTGGTCACCGCTTGCACGGCCTCCACGGTCGATCAATACGGCACTTTCTTCGCTGACTATCTCCGATAGGGCTGTGTCCGAACGAGACGTGAGCAGTCTTGCCCCTATAGAGAAACTTCCCCGAGAATTGGCGTGGAAGTTGATCGAATTCGCACCTGAATCCGTTTACGATCTTCGTCTGGTCAGTTGCAATTCAAATTAATTTTAGCCCTTAGTTTAGCTTAGTTCTCCGGACTGTATTGGTCATTGAAATAGTGACTGACCTTGCGATTTGGAAGTGCGCTTTTTAGTTGTTGTCTTTCATTTTAATATTCCAGTCTTCCCGTAATCTCCGTGGTCACGTTGACAAGTACGCTGCACAACCTCGCCAGAATATTCCGCTCGTTAATGAGCTGAGAGTCTTCAGTACGAACATGTTCACAGTATCTCTCAATGTTTGTTAAAAAAGTACATATAATTTACAGTCTTTCCACATTACAGCTAGTGCCGCTGAATTGCATTCTGATTGAAGTTCCGTCGAGCAAATCAGACTTGTTTCAACTTCGTCTCAAGATTCGCAATTTTCCGATCTCTTCGTTGAGGAGGACTTTACATGATGGTTCAACGGTAGGAAAATTCATCCCCTTGTCAGCATGTTTTTAACGATTGTCACTATCATTTTCTGAAGGCGTATTGGACCACGTTGAGTGAAACTGAGGAGGATAAGACGACGTCTCTTCGCGACTGTTTTGGAATGAAAATTGGAGCCATTATTCTAAATGAATACAGCTTTCTACTGAACGGAGCCAAACAGCTGATCAATAGAATACAGTTTGAAAAATTGGAAGTATCAAATCAAATTCTTCGGGAAAATGAAATGTGAGTACAGTGATAATTATCGTGCAATTTCAATTGATGTCGTTTAATTTATTGCAGCAAACCCCTCATGTCATTTATCAAAGATCATAATATCAATCATCTTTCATTAAACGTGCAAAACACCGATCTCGCTAATCCGGGTGGAAAAATGTAATTTTGCTTATTCACAATCAGTGATTTTTTTCAGTCCTAACTCTATTGGATCTATCGTCAGTTGTCAAATCATTGCATATTCATCAGCATCTTCTAGAAGTTATGCGAACGCCTACAAACTATTTGTTTGGAGTTTACCAGGGAAATTGGTCGTCAATCATTCTGGAGATGTTTTCAAGAAAACTTGACAAACTGCAAATAATCAATCGCGCATATCCAAACTATCTGAACAATAGCGCAGTTGACAAACTAAGAGAGGTTTGATTCATGCCTATTTATGTATTTATAAATAATTTAATCACAAATAGGCATAAATTAATCACAAATAGGCGTTCGTGGAATATGATCGAATTAGCACAATTCGACAAATATCGTTTCAGAGTTTACCGTTTATCGGAAAGAAAGTATGGTTCTCTGCAATATGCGTGCGGCCCATCTTGGCCATTTCTACCTCAGTTAATGATCACTTCGTAAGAGTTTATTGTGACGGCAATATTCGAATTATACACAAATCGGGACAGGCGTTTCCGTAAAGATCCACTATCCGCTGATCTGTATTGCCTTAACCATGATGCATAAAGTGAATATTTTTGCACTTTTATGCATTTTCTCAGCATCAATCACCTGGTCTAATTGAATTTTGAACTCAAGCTAGCCCTGTCGAGATGCTTACATGATGCACACACATCAGCAAATCGTATGTTGTCGCAAAGTGTACAATAAATACTGTTTATTGTCACCGACGCGAGAAATTTACATTAACTTTCGGATACTCGATTCTACTCGACTTTCTTGGCACTTTTGTTATCGTTCTCTTTCGCTGGTCCATTCGTCTTCTTGTCGTCTCTCGGAGGAGGGAACAGAATGGGAACGACCACAGCACAGAAGAGAGCGAGAATGTGACCGATGAAGTAGAGACGTCTGCGGAGATCAAAGATCGAATGGGGGTTAAAAGATCACAGGTGCACCCAAAGGAGGTGAAACTCACTTGTACATGCCGATACTGGGCGCCCAATGAAGAGAGACAAAGGGATAGGTCGTGTAGGCCAGCACCATCTGCATTTTCAGCATTACATTTTGAAACAATTTCATCCCATTCAATGATCCCTATATAGCATAAGACTCCAAATGGTGGCAGGAATGATCGGTTTTTCGAAAAAAAAAATATGCCAAAATATTACCTTTGTACCGATGAAAGTGATGACGTCATAGATGAATTTGAGCGAAGGAGAGGACTGGAAACGCCAGCGGAAAGATCGACGGAACTAAATGAAGGCATTTTCTTAATTTTTCAAGTTAAAAAAACAGCAAAGAAAGCAGTCATAATGTTCAAGCAATTTTTAATGATTAGTAGTAGACGGATCGGTGCGATAGTTGAGTGATAAACAAATTGCTCACCGCCTTGCCGCCCAGCGTCATAATTGCTCCAGTAAGGAATGTGAGATAATAGCCCATGAAGATACCGTGCCACCACGCCGAGAGGAGATACGTCGAGATGGTACGGTACCTGGAAGTAGTCCCTTGATTTTCAGACGTGACCTCTTAGTAAACTAGTTTTGACCCAATAAGTTGATCTTTGATCTTTAGAAACATTAAATGGAATCGTACTTCTTGGGTGCTCGATCGAACGCCACTCGTCTCAGCCATCCCATCGTACTCGTGTTCCACGCATCCAACGTCTCCTTGAAGCTCGTTGCCGACTGAAAGAAGTTTTCACTTTTTGCACGTTAGAGGTTCAACTTGGTTTGCACTGTTATAATGAATTATCTATAAACACTACCGTACCTCAACCCTCCATGCGTGGACATTCGTGGTGAGATCCCACTTGGCCTCGCCCGTCTGCTCATCGTAGCCACTGAATCCGTATCCGGAGAGATTGCAGATTCCGTCAGCTGAAAATTTAATATTTTTTTACTTAGTAATCATACTCACTGGAAATGTGAATATAATCTTAGAAAATTGAATATGATTGAAAACAACACAAATATCATAAAATAGAAGATGGAATTCTCACCAAAGTACCATGCGTAGTAGTAGGGCACGCGCTGAAGCACGAAGCAGAACCAGAAGAGAACCATCCTGCAAATTATTACAGACATAAATATGGCCCAGAGCTCTGTCTGTAACTTCACAAGCCAATCTTCCACTCTATCGTGACAAAGGCTTTTAAATGGGGTACGGCATGCATAACTTTCCGATACGATCAAGTAATTCGTTTTCTGTAGTTGTTTCGGTTCAATGTGTATTTGAGGATAAGCCACAGTTTCAGACTAACCACGTGATCGGGTTGAGATCAGTTCGGTCCAGTACAGTCGGAGGGAAGTGCGGTTCGACGAAAGCAATGATGAGCATGAAGACGAACGTCTTCATCAATTTGACTTTAGCGACGGGATAGGGATCGGGCATCTAAAATGATCTTTGTCATCATCAAGATTGGTTAACGAGTTGACACGCAGCAAGCTGTCTACAGTATGTCTTTTACAATGTTTCAAAACTCCCAATAATCTGTATTCAATGAGGTACATTCATTATCTTCTCAATATAAATCGAACAAACTGACCTCTCCCTTCTCGTTCTTGACGATGTGCGTGCCTCTCGTCATGTTGATAAAGTCCGTGTAGTAAGTGAGTGGGCCGGCAAGGATCGTTTGGAAGTGGAAGATGTATGAGAGGTAGGGAAGGAGACCGGGCACTCGGCTGGAAATGATTAATTATTACCAACGAAATAATGCTTGCTATTCTCTAAACCATGCCAAAAATTATTTAGGCAAGTACTTCTTGAATGATGAATCGCTTTTCAATGCTGGAATTCTTTCCATTTTCATAGCACGTTTAAATTGAATGGCTAGCATCGTGCACGTTTTCTACTTGCCACACCTGATAGCCTCTCTCTTCTGCAGTGGTGACAGTTCTTCCTCCTTCTTCACAGCTCCATCGTGAAGGGAGAAGGCGAGAGTCGTCATCTTCTGCACGCTGATCATGAATGGACCTGGAATAATTATTATATTTTAAAGAAGGCGTCCCACGAACCGCGCGGGAGATTATGCAAAGTGAGGTCAGACAGAGCGAGCTCTCCTCATTTTGCATACTCTCTCGCTCGTTGCCTGCTTTTCAGGGTCATTTGGCATGCAGCCAAATGCTCATATCTCAGCTCAAACGAAAATTGAAAACATGGGAGTTTCGAAAGTGTTATCGTGTAGCCACGACCCGCCATCTCACATCGAGAACTCAATTAGCCAGATATTCGTGGGACACCTTCTTTAATTTATTTATCATAGAATAAAAAACTAAATGAAAGTGTCTGGACGTCATATGTTACTAACTAGTCCCGCTCACCAGTGATGTCTATACTGTACTCCGTGATGTAGTGCCACCGGTAGAAGTGCACCCAAGTAAGATAGAACATCGAAAAGAGGAAGACAACTCTGAAATTGTTGGATACTGAGTTACTTTAGCGTTAATTATCTGAAATCAGAGCTACAGAAGGTCTCATTATTTTATTATGGAAACCGCAAAGATCGTGAAATCCGAAAACTCCGGGGAAAGCCGTAAAATAGGCACCAACCCTGCTTCTCACTTGTGAATGTGCTGAGCGGGTGCGATGTGCATGAGGGCGTAGTTGACGAGACAATTGGCGAAGAGATGCTTGATCGCACTGAAACATATCTCATGATTATCATCTATCCTTTTGTTCATCAACCGTGTCTCCGCCCTCATGAAGGTGTGTATCAATAACAAGCCCTTGCGAAGACAATGTCAAATCACCTTCACGTTTTCTTACGTTTTGTCGATAACATACGCATTCACCGATGCATCAAAGAAATCAAATTATTCTACATATCCTTTCAAAGGTTTTTAGGCGAAGAATGCGTTTGTGAAATTCCCATATTTCAAACTCTTCAATTACATACCTTCCGAAGCAGAAGCAGCAGATGGCCACTCCAGCCACGAGGGAAAAGAGCTGTCGCGTACTCTCCGTTGCCTTCCCTAATCGTCGATTGAAGTAGATCGCCAGTGGAATGGAAAGCAGCATGCACGTAACGAAATTCAGCTGAAAAAAATATTTCGATGTATTCTTGCTTTTCCGTTTCAATATTTCATTGATGGTGTATATACATTTATGCAGATGGTATCGTTCACCGAGCCCATTCTCCACGAAGATGGTCCGTTATGGGCCAAAGTGGGCCATCATTGTCCATCATATTTCTACACTCAAAGTATTTTTGCTTAGAAAAGGGCTCTTTTGTGCTTGTTGAATACGCAACTTGTTACATTTCTAGCCTTCCTCCTTCAGGATGACATGAGACTATTCAGTGTAGCCAAAGGGTGGTAAGAATCGGAAAAAGTGCTTTTGCTTGCCTACAGAGAAGGTAACAGGACTATCACCAGGTCGGGAAAGTGGTGTGACTTTTTTGCGATAGATAAGGGAAAATGAGAGACGGGGCATTGCTTGACTGGACTTTTGTGATGCAAATTCAAGCACAATAAGACGACAAATGCTAATATATTGGGATTTTAGTCTCATATTGCCAATATATTGGATTTTAAAGATTTAATTAAAGTTATTGGTCGCAAGGTGGATGCGTTTGATCAGCCCTATTAGGGCTAGTAAGATAATGCTCTTCTCAGGTCACGTGGTTTCTTATCGGTCAAAGTTGTGAGATAGTGTGTTAAAACGGAATATGTCTTCGATTTTTTCTAACTTTAGATATTCCCTTCTCACCCTATCAACGGGGAGTCCGGTCGCATCGGCAATCGGTTGAAAGAGTAGCGAACCGGAGTTAAAGGTGTGCTCGCCAGGCATGATTACCTAAAATGGGAAGGACTATAGTTGCCGATTCGACGCAATGGATGCCATCAACAAGTTTAAGGGAACAATGCGGAACATCAATACCGAAAGTACAAAGGATCTTGCAATAATCCAATTGTGATAAATTATGCATGAACGATGAATAATTCACGAGCGAACACGAAAATTTAGTGCTAGTGATCACGATAGGTTTTTGTGACCTCTGGTCTCTGATAGCATGCGGTTTACAGCCGGACGACTCAAGAGTGTAGGACGCGAAATAAAACTGGACACCGCAGGTTGACCATTATCAAAACACAAAGTTTGCAGGGATCATGTCGACAATAGAGAATCGAAAAATAAACAACTTCGTAGCAGATAGGAGGAATTGGGGGGGGGGTGAATCGAAATGACAAATAGACGAGAGAGAGAAAGAAAGTGGGCGAGAAGTGATGCACTAGGTGATGCACTGACAAAAAGAGCAGCAAAACGAGCGAAAGTGAATCTAATTAACGGGTGAGTGGAGTTCGAAATGCTGCTATTCGTCTCTTAATTTCAGGCGATATCTCGCCGGTATGAGACGCGAAATAGTGTGCGAAAAGGAGAGACTATTGCCATTATTTTGAACTCGAAATGGGAGTGCTCAAATTTCGATTGGCTCGATCGCGAAACGACGCGCAGTTCAAAAGGTAGACAAATCGAAAAAGGAGCTGACTGATCGAAATGGCAAGTGATGCTATTAACTCTCACAGAGGATACTGCGGGATTAGTGGGTAGGCATTGTGTTTGAAAATAGAGAATTGAGGAACGATAAAGCGGTCAAAATACAATTGCGAATTGTTCTTGCAAATAAAGAAACGAAGACCGATAAAAGCGATCAAAATACCCGCGAAAAAAATGCAAGGAACAGCAAAAATAAGTAATCGCTTTGCGTAAAGAGCCGAAAATATTTCGCCACCGACGCGAAATATTTTCGAGGACGAGGGAGGAATCGGAATGATAAGTGCCGAGTGATAAGAAGTGAGGAAGAGAGTAAGAGAGGTAGAGAGTACAAAGAGGATTGAGGGGAAGAGAAAGAGAGGGAATCAGATAGATAAGTGAGTAGTGACCAAGGGACTCGCGTGACCTTACACTCTGGGGCTTGGTTCGTCTGGATGAAGAATCCCTGTCTCTTCATTCGACGTACTCTCTCACGAGCCAGTGCTGCTAGAGAATGCGTGAAATTAAGAAACGAATTCTTCATCCAGACAACACTGTTCGCCTGAGAATAAACAGAGATTGGACTTTGTTGAATCGTCCATGAATCATCATAGGACGGACAATGGAAACTTTTTCGATTTGTTGCCCATGCAACGAAAGCGACAGAGATTTTACATGGGAATAGTGAAAGTAAGTGAAAGGCTACTTTATGAGAATCGTCTGGCCCTAAAGTCAGGGATGCGAGGGAAAATAAACACGATGGAGAGTGAACACATGTTGCGTTGCGGGTAGACCAGGGGAAGAAATCGACAAAGCGCGGCGGGTTGTAAACAATACGAGAGAAACGATGAAGTAAATACACCATCAGACACAAATACATCTTCAGACGCTATAGGGATATTGACAGCAATGCATATCACTTATTGCTAAGGATAGGCTGCGCCACTGGGTTGATCTCCATATTCAGCGTGCTCTTTCACCTCAATGACCGGTTAGAAAGTGTGTGAAATTAAGAGACGAATTCTTTCTAAGCCATCAATACTACTGGGTGCAATACAGTTGATGTAGTGAGGGCGGATGGTTATTTGGCATCTAGAGCTATTCATTGTTTGACTTACGCATTCCACTCGTGCCAGTGGCATGGCTCTTCTCTTGGGTTGTCAGGGTGTTGAAGCCGTCTCTTCATTTCGCGTGCTCTCTCGTCACTCTGACCTTCGAGGAGCGAAGAGACTGATTCTTCACCCTGGCAACCCTTCGCCTCGCTCTGTGCATGAACTGGAGTCTGAAAATCGAAACAAGTGTGTTTAGGTGCGCAAAACGAGAGTCAAATTGAGATCTCAAGAAATAGTTCACAAAGATGGAACTAATAGATTACGCACCAGAGAAAGTCCGCCACCTTCGAAATGTTAGTTCAAAGTCTCTTAAAATGCCTTTATGAACATTTATGCAGATAAAACATTGTCGAAGGGAAAGGAATCATTCTCGTTGAACATCTATCTACCCTTATAACTAGAGGCATTTCGAATTCTGACACCCATTTCACAATCGAGCGCATAGATTGGATTAGTGAGAGAGCGAAGAGAATGAGAGAGACAAGAGGGGATTTTATTATCGAGAGTCGAATAGCGAGCTAATCCGCGCTGTGATTCAATTACGATGTCTCGATTGAAATGGAAAGGGGTTCATTGTGAGCGAGAGGGGTGAGGGAGGGCGGTTTCTCTTTTCATTCGATTGTTCGGAGAGGCGTCGTTGGAAGGAGTGGATGAGGAGTGAGTGAGGAGATACGGATTCGAGCTAGAGAGATATTGGCTTTCAAGATCAATCAGTTCAAGTTCCCTCTCAGTTCAGTCTCCCTCTCAGTCTCCCTCTCAGTATAGAATCAGTTCAAGTCTCTATGGGTATTGAGACTGGGGAACATAGAGGGGAGATCGGAATACAAGCGGAAAGACATTATGAGTTTTCCGGAAGTGGACACCCTCGTTTTTTTTTTCAGAGACTCGACCCATTTTCACTTTTTAATTTTCTTACGTTACAGTATCAGACTATTGTTCTCGAAATTATTTATGCAAGTGGAAAACAATCAATATGCATATCCAAGACCGTCTTCAGTCACGATTACATCATCAGGAGAATGATCATCAAGAGTGAGTCTGTGCACTCTGGACTGCGAAGTGGTCGTGGCTGCGACTTTAGACTTGACAGAGAAATCACGCCCGTAGCACTAAACATATTTAGGAAAATAATCGAAAAGCGAGATCTTAGCGATACCCTCTTGAGGTGTTCCTTGAAAGGTCGAGAATCCGAAGTGATTTTAAACGAATTCGTCGGACTGCACTTGCACATGAGATAATGCTTGCTCGGAAAATAATAAATTATGATCGGTGTTTTGTAGAAGTTTGAACCTTGGCCAGGGTAGTCTTGTGGTGGATAAAAAGGTGCTTGATGTATCCATAGGTCGTCGACGGGTGCTCCTCGCAGAGGAAACACTTCGGAGTCAACTATATTTCATCATTCATTAGATCATAGATTTTTTGCAACATTTCTAGATATCAATCTATGTTGAATGTCATTCAGGCAAAATGCATATGGGAACGAAATGACATTGCGTTTATGAGATAGTCGGTAAATATATTTTACAACAAACCTTTGGATCAGTCAATCTACGAATAGGTTGATTAGTGTCTCGAATGAGCATGAAATACGGTGGACGCCACACGCCTCCAACAGACACATGCTGAATAATATATGTCGAGCACATGTCTTGGTCAGTAATGCCCACTCTGTGACCCTCCGAACGGGATTCATGTCCACATTCACAGCGAAAGGTGAGACCCGCCTAAACACGATCAACTGGCTATGCTTGGAAAATACAACTAACCAAATGAGGGGTGGTCGAATGCTTGAGTCTTAGATGCATGATGAAAGCCCTGCGGGATTTCGACAAATACTGAAATATCGTTACAAACAAAGGAATCTGCTGGATAAACGAACAAACCTCGCATTCAGGACATTGAAATTGATCGTTATATTGCGTAGCCATCGTAGGAATAGTGCAGGCGACCACTCTGCACCGTAAAGAATGACTGAAATGAGTGAGAAATGTCTCTGATGCTTCAATCAGAGAATATTGACTCATTCCACGAATCCTTGCACGTAAATTGCCTTTTCGCAAGCGAGTGGTATCGAAAAACTCAGCAACTTTAGGGCAATCGTAGGTCGGAGCGATGGTAGACGGCATTCATGGTTGTAGTGATAATGAATGAGTGACCTTGTGAAGAGTATACAAGTAATGATAACCGAAAGATTCGGAAAAAAGCGCCCGCGAAACTGCTACACGCAGGATCCAGCGATTAAAAATACCGGGATACCAATGAAGGAAGATGGCGTACTAGGGGAAGGAGATTCGGGTACTAGCGAAGGAAATACATATACTAGCGAGTGAGATACGGATACTCCCAGGAGATATTGTCCATTTTTTGGTTTGTTCTTTTTTTTGTTTTTTTGCACTGTATGGATTATCTACATAAAAAATTTTAACAATTTTACTTGATAAATTCGCATTGCCGCGTGGCAACCGTGTCGCGCAGCGACACTGCCTTCCGCAGGAACTAGCCCCCGAAGGGGGCTAGTCTATTACATCTAGGGCAATCTCGAATTTCTTGTGGTCAGAATCGAGCAGTTAAATTGGATTAGCGAGAGAGGAGAGTAATTCAATTAGTGAGAGTCGAATTCATTCTTCGCCTCGCGCGCATAAGTAAGCGGTTCGCGAGCGTCCGCAGGACGCTCGTCTATTACAACTAGGGCAATCTCGAATTTCTTGTGGTCAGAATCGAGCAGTTAAATTGGATTAGCGAGAGAGGAGAGTAATTCAATTAGTGAGAGTCGAATTCATTTCTCGGCTCGCGCGCATAAGTAAGCGGTTCGCGAGCGTCCGCAGGACGCTCGTCTATTACATCTAGGGCAATTTCGAATTTCTTGTGGTCAGAATAGAGCAGTTAAATTGGATTAGACGAGAGAGTGAGGGGAGAGAGGAGAGTCGAATTCATTCTTCGCCTCGCGCGCCTAGCGGAGCGGTCGGCGAGCGCCCGAAGGGCGCGAGACGACCGCGGAGCGTCACGGGGCGAGCGTAGCTCGCCCCAGCCCCCGGCAGGGGCCTCCGGAGGACTAGCCCCCGGAGGGGGCTAGTTCTCTAATAAATCGGTGCTCAAATTATCAAATTCCCGCCTCGGAGCGATTCATTTATCTTGTTATCTCAAGAAGTCTAGCGAAACATGAGTTGAAACATCTGCACTTGACTCTAGTGCTAAACCACCTTCATTCTAATCCTGTTTTTTTTCCTTCTTGTTTCTGATGCTGTCGACTAGTGAAATTTTCACGTTTGCAGGTATTTGTTTCTTATACATCATGTAAATAATTTGAAAATGTAATCAGGAACAATGACCTAGTCATTCCTCTGTCTTGGTTACTTACTTCTGATTGTTGTGATAGCGACAACTCAGACTTCTGCACTGAAGACTCCATTTTACATAATTTTTGTGGTTACAGGTATTCCAACTAATTTATCGGCGTCTCAAATTTGATTCAGGAATCGCGGCGATTCTCAATGACCTCGTCTCATTCATTCTGCGCATATTCAACCAAGTCTTCTACTTGGGCCCAGAATATGGTGATTTTGCATTTTTCAAATTCAATAAAACATGTTGTTAATCAGGACCAACTTGTCTTTCGCTGATGTACCTCAGCCACATATTCGTATCGGCGCACTCGATTCTCAAAGCGTTGCAAGTTATCAATCGATTCACCGCAGTTTTTCTGCCTTTCAAACACGAAAAAGTAGGCTCTGTTCTGGTAACGGGGTCCCAAAAATATAACGGGGTCCCTCACAGATATCGGGGTCCCAAAATATAACGGTGTCCCAAAAATATATCGGGGTCCTAAAAATATATCGGGGTCCCTCACAGATATAGGGGTCCCAAAATATAACGGGGTCCCAAAAAGATATCGGGGTCCCAAAAAACATCTGTATTTCAGGTATCGTAGAAGTAGTTTTTTTCCTTTTTAAATTTTGATTGACACTGTACTCGTTGGATGGTATGAACAGAAGATTGCTTTAGGGAAGGTACGTTTGTTTGACCCATTATTCCGTGCTACAGAATTCGAAATACGGGTAATCGTCTCTTCATTTTGCACACTCTCTCGCCTCTGTGACCGGTGAGAGAGTGCGAGGAATGAAGAGACTATTACCCGTATTTCAAACTCTACCGTACTATAATTACATTTCAATATTATTCAATTAGTAAATCTAGTTCTTTGTTCAGGAATTTATCGCTCAGAGAAATTTCCAGGTTGTTTCTTCATCGTGAGCATGTATTGTTATTAAATGAAATAATGCATTCTCGCTAGTGTAGAATTCAGTTCGCAGATGTGATTATCATGTGGAAAGAAAGAAAAGCCTCCTTCCTTTTTTCGAGTACACGTTCGGGTGATTCGAGTGATTATTTTTCGGACCTCGACCTCTGTGACCTCGACCTTTTCGGACCTCGATATCTGTCCCAGAAACCAGTACAGAGCTGATCATTTTAATATATTCATATTGTAATGCACAAACCAACAATCTGAATTTGGGACCCCCTTATATTTTGGGACCCCGATATCTGTGAGGGACCCCGATATATTTTTTTGGACCCCGATATATTTTTGGGACCCCGTTATATTTTGGGACCCCGATATCTGTGAGGGACCCCGTTATATTTTTGGGACCCCGATATATTTTTTTGGACCCCGATATATTTTTGGGACCCCGTTATATTTTGGGACCCCGATATCTGTGAGGGACCCCGTTATATTTTTGGGACCCCGATATATTTTTGGGACCCCGTTATATTTTTGGGACCCCGTTACCAGAACAGAGCCAAAAAGTAAGCGATCTTCCGTGCTAAGAGTTCATTAGGTTTGACGAGCGATCGCTAGAAGCCAATATCATTCGTGTTCGATATTACACCGAAAATTTCGTTGATTGTGATCTTTGAAGATTTGGTCATCTAACGGACTATGGGTAGTTATGGCGGCCTCTTTCGCGATTCCGGCTGGAATGTTTTGCTTCATGATAATTAATCAGGCATGCTAAAAATACGTTTGCTCAATAAATATTCGTTGACAGACAGCTCTGTACATCGATATTGGTGGAGGAAGGCTGAAATATGCAGGCATTGAGAAAGTGCCTACGCTGGTGGGTTACGAATTAATTTTTTTTGTTAAAAAAATGGCACTGTTTTCCAGATTGCTAAAATACTTATCACTACCGTTTTTGGGCTTTTTATTCTCGTTACTTTTCCACTAAACGTCCTATTAATTGTGAAATTGCGACGTCTAAAAAGGGAAGATGTTAGTTACTGCTTCATCTTTTTCTGTTTGACGCAAACAAATTTAGGCAACTGTATTTCAAAAGGAGAAAATGTATTTGGGCTACGTGCTTGCCATTACTGCATCTCACATAATTAGTGGAGCTCATCAGGTTTGCGAATATGAAAATAGATTTAACATTTAGATATACAAATATTTCTAGATATTCTGGCTCATAGCGACTCTGTTGGAAAGCCGAGAATTGAATACCATTGCAATGTACATGGTAGACTGAATAGAAAAAATACAGTAATTTTGTTGATATTTTTCAGTTCTCATATCCGAATGTGATCATCACCTTCACTTCTCCGATCGCCCTGGTGCGAATGTCAAAGCAAGTTCAGCATGAGTTGTTGTTCTTCGTAACCCGAAGACACATTGGAGTGAGAATCGGCGAATCAACTGTTTCTGTCCGCGTATCTTCATCGACATGACAGTGTGAAGAAGCAATAAATCATTTACTTTTCGTATTATTATATCTATTCTAGAAATAAATCGATTTCCTCGACGTATGGAAGCCATTGCTTATTTGAGAAAGTGTTTGCAGATCTTTCGAAATCTTGTATTTGCCCTGTTTTGAATGATTACGAAAAGAAAACACCTGCTCGATTCCCCCGTGAGTGGAAGTCAACTCGTTGTTTCACTCACAAATTTCTACTTGAAACTCCAATGCTGTCAACAAATGAAAAACTAACGTTCACAGGTAATTGTGCAATTTACTCTCCTTTCTAATACAGCAAACATTAACTATTCCAGGAACAATAGCAGAGTCTTGTATGGGGCTCGGTTACATCTTTCTCATTATCGTAATAGCTACGACTCCAATTTCTTCTCTAAAAATTCCATTTTATAAAATATTCATTGCTACAGGTTTTGATTATGTAGAAAGAAGCCAATATTACCGTTGCTAAGGTATCGCTGCAGTTCTCAATCTCATAGTTATTATTGTATTGCGAATGTTCAACCAAGTTTTCTATTTGGGTCCGGATTTCGGTAATTTTAATTATTTATTTCATAAATATTTCGAAAAAAAATTCAGGACAAGCGTGTAACTTTCTAGTGTACTTCAGTCACATTTTCGTCTTCGCACATTCATTTCTCAAAGCAGTTCAAATAATCAATCGATTCACGGCAGTTTTCTTCCCACTCAGACATGATAATGTATGCATGTCCTTATTCACCTGGCAACAGTGAAGTGCAACTATTTTTGACTATAAAGATCTGGTCATCAAACCGATTATGGATAGTAATGGCAGCTATTTTTATATTTCCGGCAATTATTTTGAGTTTCATGGTTATAAATCAGGTCAGACAGATGTGAATGGGGCAGTATAAAGAACACTTTATAGAAAGCAGTGTATATCGATATAGGCGGTGGAATTATGAAATATGCAAGCACCGACAAAACATCGCAACAGGTAGCCAAAGTATTGCTAACCATTCTAGTATCCTATTTTTCAGATGGCAAAAATACTGATAACTGCAGTTTATGGCCTATTCATTGTTTTTACTTTTCCATTAAATGTAATGCTTATAATGAAGATGCATAAACTGCGAAACGATGATGTACGGAAGTCAGTTTCATGTACAAATGAAAACGTTTCAGATCACACTTTTCAACAAAGAGAGAATGTACCTGAGCTATGTTCTTGTGATTACAGCTGCTCACATGATCGGCGCCGCGCATCAGGCACATTTTTTTCAAATTTTTATTTTAATTTATAATTTGAATACATGAAAAAATATTTCAGATACTCTGGCTTGTCGCTACCGTCACTGAAAACCGCTCACTGAACACGATTGCTCAATACAGTGTAGGTTACCAATATAATGAAAACAAAAATTAGGAATAAATGCTATTTTCCAGTTCGCGTATCCCAACACGATAATCACATTCACTTCTCCAATCGCTCTTATTCTCATGTCAAAACAAGTCCGCAATGAAATCATGTTTTTTGTCACCCGACGTCGTTTTGGATCTGGCTTCACCGATTCAAATGTATCAATCAAAGTCACTTCCTCCTCAAAGTGATAAATGTTTTGATTATTTATGGTCTGGAATAGAAGTGTAGCAGCATTGTTGCTGAACTTTGCACCCCACACCATCTTTCCATCTTCCCATCACCGATCTTGACTGATAATATACGATAGTGTTAGTCACAGATCGCAACCAAGAGAGACGCGAGAGGAAATGCTTTTAAACGAACGTGACTAATGACACTGCTTTCATTTGCACAGCTTCATCTTCGTGTTTTTTTCATTTTATCTGGAATTACAAATCTTACTGTGTATCGATATCGCTTTGTATTTATCGGTCGTTTATAGATTTTCATGGAAATTTTGACGGAATTCGTGCAATTGTATCGACGAGTGGCAGCTTTCCTCGCTAGAGTGAGCTTTTTAATGCTTTGGCAAAATAATAATTATTTCTTTGGCCCCTCTATCCCTTTCACTGTGTGCTTGTACTCTATGTTGGTTCCGCGCACTCGTTCGGAGCTATTTGCGGAAAATAAAATTACCAAATAGTACAGACGTCCCATATTATATCTTCCTGGTCATCGCATGCAATTCAGATTATTTTTCCTTCGGGAACTCCGATGATCAATGCTGCGGACGAACAAGAATTCATCGGAAACGGCTTTCCGTTCGAGGAATTGCCGAGCGAACTTTTTCAGAAAATCATCGAATTCGTTCCGGAATCCGTGCTCGATTTGCGATTGGTGAGCTCTTTCATAGTTCATTATCTTGTTTCTATTTTTGCATCGAAAAAATGAATTTTAGACGTCCCAGGGCCTCAAATCTTGCGTCAATAAATTTGCAACTTCATTTGGGAATATTTGTCTCGTTAAGGAGCTCAAGTTCTCGGGCGGTTTCTCGGTTTGTGCTTTAGAGTAAAAAAAAACAAAACTCAAGTGAATCGATTTAACAATACAGGAAGGACGCGATCCAGATGATAAAATGTTTGATGTCGCAATAATTGTCCCCAAGAATCTGTCAAAATTGTTCGAGCTACGACTTAAACTGAGCGAATATCCAGTCGATTTTCTGGAGAAGGACATTGATGACGACCACTACAAATACGTCGGTTTGGTGGTGAGTTATAGTGATGGGTTCTCGGCAAGCCTTTAGAGTTCGAAATACGGGTCACAGCCTCTTCATTTCACGTGCTCTATCACCGGTAAGAGAGACGAGAGAGTGTTTGAAATGAAGAGTCGGCGAAACGTTTTGCGAACTCTACACTCCCCTCGATGAGCATACTTTCTCTTGAGAGAGTATTCGAAATAGACGCATGCCAATGTGACTAATCGCTAACTTTTCATAATATTCGTATCCCAGAAGTACGTATTCGAACTGTCCGAGCAAAATACGGACATGCTGAACCTATTGCTTGACTACGTGGGACAGATCGACGTGGCTTCACTCGACGGATGCGAGTATCCAGCAGAACTGGAAATTGTGTCGAAAATCCTCAGTAAAATCAAATTCGAGCAACTGAAATTTGCCACGGACTGCCTGTCTGATGCTATTGTGTGAGTGAAGGTTTTTCTATGTGAAACAGTTGTTATTTCAGAAATAATCTTATAAACATTATCACCGAATTGAGAGTGAACGACCTCACGCTTAATGTGGAGGATGTCGTTTGTGAAGACAAAGGTAGGCTTTTAATTGCGAGGGTGAAGTAACAGCCTCTTCGTACTCTGTCACAAATCTGATCTGAGATAAAGCAGATGAAAGAGGAGTCGAATTCTTCACTCTAAAATCTTCAACTTTTGGTAAAACAATGTTATTCAGTGGACGTTCTTCTTCAATTGTCATCGCTCGTTCGTTCCTTGACCATTCAGCAGACATTTGTCGAACATCGTCACACGTCTGCAAATCGTCAAGATTTGTTCTTCGGAGAATTCGGATATGATTGGGTGCCAATCTTTCTCCAAATGTTTACCAGAAAGCTCGAGAAACTGAACATTTACAACTTCTCCTACATGTTTTATATCAAGAAAAAAGACGTCGATTTATTAATCGAGGTAAGTCCGTTGGAATCCGAATGAGTAAATCGTTTCCCGTTTTCAGAGCCTTCCAAAAATCGGTAGACCCGTGTGGTTCGAAACGAAGTGCTACTATGAAAAAGAGATCAACTTTACGGAAAACAATCACGTTGTGAGACTTGGAAAGAACCCGTTTTCCAATATCTTTTATGTGAAGCATGCAAAGTGGAAAAATGAATATTGGCACAAACTAGATTGAATGCAATTATCAATTATCTATATCAATGCAATTATCTAATTAATTATTAATTGCAATTATCGATGTTTGTTTGTGCGATTTCATCATCACTAATATGGCTGGTGAATGTATTTCACACATGTAATTCTATACTGTCGCCTCTCACGCTTCCCTTTGTCAGTACGGCAAACATGGCAGATAAATTGTTTCACTTTTTCCCAAGTCCTTCTTCTTTCACTTTACTTTTATTATGGAAAATATTTCTTGAATTGTCAATCATACTCTAGGTGGAAAATAAACTCAAATAAGTGCATAGTTTGAAAGTTCTAAGAATTCACTTTTTCAGTGCTCGCTAAGACAAAGACATTCCAACACAGTGTACTTGTTTGCAGCGTTCAGATTACTCGTACAAACAAAGTCGGAAACATGTGGAGAGGGAAGAAATTTACTGAAGAGGCGGTATTCCTAACCAATATGTCTCTATTTATCTCTGCAAAACATCATTTTAGAGGATTGCACGACTTCGTTATGCTATTGGCTGGATATTGACCGCAAATGTTCTCGCTATCATTCACGCTGTTCTCTTCTCTAACTATCGATACTTGCCTTCGATACTCGCAACCTCTCTCGCATCCCTAGCAGTGATCGGATTGCTGGTGGCCCACATCCAACTGGTTCGTTCCATAATGTAGTAAAAAAATTCAGTAAATGGGTTAAGAAATGGGTGTCAAACCAAATCAGTATTTCATCTTCGGTAATTAAATTCAGATGCATTGGATGCTGTCCAAGTATCGCTGGTTCTGCGATGTCACCATCACTGTAAGCAATTTAATTTTGAGGTTCTGACTAGAGCTCGAAATATACGGATAGCCGTCCCTTTACTCTTTCTCTCTATCTTGAACACTCGGCTAGGCGAGAAGAGTCTGCGGCCCGTATTTCGAGCGTTTGGTTTGGCCTGAAAAAAAAGACGCAGAAGTGTGCTTCTAGGTGTGCTCGGTGTTGAGTGTGGCTGTCTGGTGTGGAATCGCGGAGTTGTATGCTGAACAGGATGAGTTGTATCGGACGACGGGGCATGTGAATTACCGAAGAGCTGTGATTCATTCGGTCGTCATCGTCATTATGCTAATGTTCGTTTGTTTGATAAATTTTTGCTCGATGTCAAATTTGATGATAGGTTAATTCTGTTGCAATAGGTATTTCAAGGTTCTTCCACCACTGGCGCACGGCAGCTAAGATCAAGCAGCGGGAAACGGTTGAAATAATACAATTCCCAATTATTAACAAACAATTTGAGGAATCTCTCTGGCTCAGTGCGCATGCTGTAGACACAAGCGCCATCTACGCCATTTTGACTATTGCAACAATGAAGGTCTACTTTGACCTAATTGGTCAATGAATTCATTTATTCAAACTCAGGCAGCAATTCTCGCGCATTACTACATTGAAGCTGAATTTATGCCCATTTTGATGCTTCGGATTGATTTTATGACCATTGGGCTTCTATTTCTCGCCCTTAGCGATGTGCTCGACAACCTCAGAACGACTGTGAGTTGTAAAGGGCAACTTATGATTCAACGGGAAGGAATTCAGTTCATTGCGAAATAGTCTTCATTTCACCCATTTTCTTCCCACTCTGATCAGTAAAACAACTAAAAATGAAGATTATTTCTCATTTCTCGCATTTCCCAAGGAGAAATATGGCAATAGCAGATTCAGTTATTCTAGCTGGCCTACTTCTCCCTCACCCAAGTCCTTCAATACCTCTCAGCAACTTGCGTTGTCGCTATCTCATTCCTTCTAATCAGCCTTCAGCAAATGGGACGCGAGGTATGGTTCGGGATTACCGAACCCTTCGCGCCACACTTTTAGAGACAAGAAATATCGCGCGTGAGGGAGAGAGATTTCGCGACCTTTGTTCTCCCATCGTGCTGATCAAGAAGAAATCAATGTATGACCGAAAAAAATAATTCATAGGATCTTCTATCTCGCCCCGCTGCTCGAATCGCTTCGATAATAATCGTTATCTTCATGCTGCTCGCATTCCATTTCGAGGCGGCGAGAGAAGAGCACGTATCGGTTAGACGAATCAGTGTTTGTATCCAATTCATTTGTAATGATAACGTGCAGGAAGCAAGGGAGAATTCTATTCGTGCACCATCCGAACTGACTTCATCCTCTGAAGAGGATGTGGCAGTACTTGTCACAAGAAGAAGATCAGCAATTTGGAGAAAAAGAGAATGATTAACCAGCAATTTACCATTCTATGTCATGTGCTTGACGATCTGATAAACATTTTCATATAAAGGTTTCAAGGATATATCTCATAAAAAGGTTTATTAGGCCACCAACATCAATGCAAATTGTGAGAAACAGTTTGAACTGTGTAGAAGTGGGATCTACGAGCATCAAAGGTCAAAGATCTCAGATCGGCCATCAGTAGTTATGATAAGTAGAAGGGCAGTATTCGCAGCATGCCGCGCAGCAATCCTGACACTTGATCAGACACATGCAGCAACAGCAGTCAACGCTGAAGAATTCGATTGAATTAAAGTTCGAAATCGGATGATGTGACATGATGAAACAACAAATCGTTTTTTTTCAAAAATTTGCCAGAAACAGTCCAAAAGAGAGTCAGTGAGGTCTGAAGAACATCAAACTGATGCTTACCATCGATTGTATCCCCTCGCGTAGTCTC
The DNA here is from genome assembly GCA_911812115.1 of Pristionchus exspectatus. Lineage (NCBI taxonomy): Eukaryota > Metazoa > Nematoda > Chromadorea > Rhabditida > Neodiplogasteridae > Pristionchus > Pristionchus exspectatus. The sequence goes on along the minus strand of OU461584.1, from coordinate 17,696,410 downwards.
CGTTCTCGTGATTGTTCCCTCTGTAGTCGTATCCTCCCGTATCCGGTCGACCACCGTATCCGTAAGGATTCGTACCGTAGGGCCCCGCCCCGGAGTACGGACTGAAATATATGAAATATTCAAAATTAAAAATTCAAATTAATTTGAAGAATCGTAGAAGTGCTTACAGTGCTTTTATTCGAAAAAAATTGAAGGACGTATTGATGATTGAACTGCTCACCCATAGGCACCGTAGCCGTAGCCCGGATCACAGCCGTACACGCCGCCCGCGTACATCTGAGTGGAGGAGGTCAGAGATCATAGATTAAAGACCAACGATCATATGACATCTCCCTGCTTATTCCAGGCCGAACAAACCCCAAAAAAGCAACGCTGAATAGGGAAACGATGACCAGAAAGCAAAAAAGTGACAAATCAAGACGAACAGGTTGAGTGACGATGACCATTCTGAATGTGAGAGAGAACCGCTCGCGAGAACAGAAAGACGAAGGAATGATGCCAGAAAAATATATTTTTTGTTCGTGAGGGCCAATTTACCATTTATTGCTTTCATTACGTTTTGCCCTCATATCAAACTTCATCGGGTATCTGATAAAGGCTTTATCATGAGGTTTTAGATTTGGGAGCTGCAAGCATCTAAGGTCAAAGATCATCATCGAACAGAGATCAGAGATCAAAGATCAAAGATCATCTAGATCACTAGTAGTATCCGCAGCAGCATCCGCAGCATCCCCTACACGAGCAGCAATCGTCACTGCAATTGAATTGAATTTGGGATTGTGTTGAGAGGGGAAACATCGCCAGACCCGGAGCCGGAAATTACCCAACACCGGGTCAGGCCTGCGCAACACTGTAGTCGCAATGCATTCAACCGTATCCGGGCTTAGTATCCACTCACTAGTATCCGTATCCACCGTATCCGTAGCCGCCACCGTATCCGTACGGATTGTATCCACCGTAGTAGCCGCTGGTCGCGACCACCGGAGTCACGCATGCACTGGAAAAGGATTGTTAATCGGGTCAAAGATGAAAGATCGAAGATCAGTCCTGAAATCCTCACCCTCCATAGCCGCCGTAGCCATAGCCCATGCCCATACCGTAGCCGGGATCGCAGCCGTAACCGTACATCTGAGAGAAGAGATCAAAGGTCAAAGTTCAAAAATCAGCAAGAGCAATGTTCCTCACAGGCTGAGCGACGATGACCATCCTGGCAGAGAGAGAGAGAGAGAGAGAGAGCGAGCGAACCACTCGCGAGCAGTGAAAGAGAAGAGAATGAGGGAGGGAGTCGCCCTCGTTCTTGTTTTCGAAATATTCAACTTGATTTGCATTTTTCTCAGTGAATAAATTATTTACAAAGAACGCTTTATCATGAGATTGAGTGAAAATTGGGAGTCGCTATCATCAGAGATCAGGGATCAAAGATCAACGATCAGAGATCAAAGATCAAAGATCATCGTTGATTAGACGGCGCTCGCCAGGCAGCAACCGCAACACATCGCAGCGCAGCACACGCAGCAACACTCGTCACTGCTGAAATTTGAATAAATTATAATTTGAATGAGACGTGATGATGCAATCGATGCAAGTGAAAAGCTTTTCATGAAATGACCACTTTTTCAACTTTTGAAACGACTCCTACCACATCATTCTTCAGAGAATGGGGAGATTTTTACATATGTACTTGCGCACTTTGCATGAATCGAACTACAAGGCCTGGGCGGAGGGAGCGGTCGCTCTCCCCGCTAATTTTGAATTTTTGCAGTCCGATTACGGTGTGGCGGGAAAATTCATAGTTAATCCCCTTGTTCACCCTTTTCTGGAGAGAACAATGGGGGTCAGATTGCTGTGCTACGAAAGATCTCGCAGCACAGAGTCGCATAAGGAGTGTAGATCTGAGTAGAGGGGAAGATGCAGCTCACCCATAGTATCCCCGGCCGTAGTATCCTCCTCCTCCATAGTAGCCGCCACCGTACCCGTACGGACTGTACCCGCCGTAGTAGCCACCAGCGACGACCGGAGCGACGCACGGACTGCGAAAAGATCAAAGATCAATCAGAGATCAAAGATCAGAGGTTTAGAATCATCGCATTGTGAGTAATGATGGCGAAAATGGCAAAACTTTGAGCGAAGCATGATCAGTGATTAGTGATCATCAGAGATCACTGGTGAATCGTTCTAGTCGAGCGTTGTTGTGTTCAATAACGATTGGACAGCAGTAATCAATAAACCTCCTCACCCGCCGTAGCCCATACCGTAGCCGGGATCGCAACCGTAGCCGTACATCTGAGCGAGATTAAAGATTAAAGATCAATAATCAAATACCAATGCCTCACCGGTTGAGTGACGATGACCATTCTGCGTGCGCGGGGCGAGAGCGAACCGCTCGCGAAATGAAAAAGATGGAGGAATGAGGGGTGAAATTTTTCTCGCACGTGAATTTAAATGGACAATTAGTAAAATTGCTATTTTGCATTTATTAGTGTTCTTTCTAATTACAGTTTTTCTTGATTGAGTGATTTTTTGAGTAGGAGCCTCATAACATCAAGGGGCTATTTTCAAGACTAGCATATTTGAGACCTTAGTTATTTCGGAACTATATAATATTTTTTGAAAAGTCTAATCAGTCGCATCGTCTCAATTAGCCGCTTCGAAAACGTCAAGTGTTATTTTTGGCTAACGATCGGCGTGATTTATCTACGTACGTCAAGAGACTAATCGTAGGTGTGGTGTTGCTGTTCTATCTCCATCTCTTGTGCTAATTGTGCAGTGATGGAACAAAGTCCCCAGATTTAGAATGCTGACTTTAAAATAGAACGAAAACATTCTAAGTTTCAAAATGATTCCGATCTTTGAAAGCCATTACATACATGTAGAGTTCGTGAAGCTCTGAGGCAGCATGGACCATGCTAAATGGTATCGCATCTCATGAATAATTGCAGGAAAATAAGGAAATGCAGGAAAATAAGTGAATTTAGTTCGATTCATAGGTACAATCTAGCTAGTCACCTCTCGATCATGATCACTCATTCCATTCGCCCAAACACTCTCCCAGTTCCTTTTCAGTTCGTTATGAACCCAATCACTTACGTAGCGAGAACCGATCGAGATCTATCAGTGAGGGAAGGAAGTTGACGTATCTCCATTTCACTCACTCTATCGTTACTCTGTCGGTATAGATAGTGACTCTAGTGAGAAAAGGAAGCGATCGAGCCAATGGAAGTGTCTTCAATCTATCACTTACGCTAACTGGTCAGATAGCGTATTGAACTGATAGATTGGACGACCAATCGGTGAGATCGGAAAGTAGTGTGTTTGTGACGTAGTGAACGCAATGAGCGAAGATGAGGTAAAGGAAAAAGGGAAGTGTGATCGGTGGGAGCAAGAACTTGCGCGGCCCTGAGCATTTCACGTGAAGCAGTGATGGGTCCAATTTTGTTCTCTTGAATGCGAAAGTTCTCTGGCTGGTGAGAAGAATCGAGATAGTGCGTGAAATGAGGAGAGGCGCTTGTAAATGGAACTTTGAAACTAATACAAAAGATGAATTTTGTTTACTACCATTTTGATCTCGTGATGATAGGAAATCAAGCAAGGTCTTTGCATTGGAAGTGGTCATTTGAAATTAATTACAGAATATGAATTGTGTTTACTCCAATTTTAATCTCGTGATGATAGGAAATCAAGTAAGGCCCACTGTAGTGTGCATAACAATCATTAGATACAGTATGCTCCTCGGAGCAGCATTTATTAGATTACATTGCAATTTGTATGTACACAGTAAAGCTCAGGGTTGACGGTACGCGTAGCAGCAGCATCTTTGGCTCTTGAGATCTCTTGATTATTGATGTTCTAAAGGCGGTTACTGATCCACGCCCCACGGCAGAGCTTCGCGCTTCCATAGCCGGACTCCGACCTGGAATGGGCTATTTTAGAGGTGGCTTAAACCTTTTTTTGGATCATAACAGGCCGTTTGATGCCAAATCCAGGCAAATTCCACGCGAAAACTCACTCTCGGGTGCATCGAATGGAGGGCTCTTCTTAGTCGCTCGAAGCCTCCGTCATCGACCTTGTCAAGGTCGACGTTCTCACTGACGGCCCTCGAATCGACCTCGTCGTGTTCCCATTGCAGATGCGCCTGGCGGCGGACGAAGGTGCGGGCGCGAGGCGCGTCCCGCTCGTCCGCTTCGGGTGCATATGGCGCGTCAAGTTGACGCGTCGGCGCGGCGAAGCGCCAGCCACGGGCGAGCACGCGCCGCTCAATGTCCGACTTGCTCAGGCACTGCGCCATTCCGATGAAAGTTGTGAGAACAATGAGGATAGAGATGTGCACTGAAATGCCAATTTTAATAACTGAATGCGATATTTCCAAAATAAGCATTAATAAACCACGATAATAACTCACTTGTTGTAGTGCAAACGGAGTACGTAATAAGTTGCTTTCAGAAGATGTCTTGCAAACGACAAAGCGCTTTGGCTCTCCATCTCCTTCCATCGCCCTGCTCTTATAGCTGTTTGTGACGTAACAAGCACGATAGTCGAAGGAGTGCAGCGTATTGCTCACTTCCCCTGTCTCTACACTGCAAACGTTCTCTAATGAACCCCTCATTATCTCTGGTTCTAACCCCTTTGCGCTATCTCTCATATCAGTTCACAGGGAGTGATCAAAAAGTTGGCGCAATGCATGAGGAGAAGAGAGATCGAGAGCAGGGCGAGAATGAGGTGAATAGATCACGCAAGGGTTCGGCAGATGAAAGTGGTGTGAATAAGAGGATGATTAAGAGTTTGATGACTTCAGGAAGCTTGTGGGATACAGCTTTGCCTTTTCGCCATGTTATTAGCTATGCTTAAAATATACTCTTTAGCACAAAATTTGTGTGACCCTTTTCTGCGTGAACTTTTGTAGTGACAACTTTGGATGATCGCTACCGAGTCTAAGGTCTCAACAAGCCAATGAGTGGGTTAAACTTAGATCATTTTGATTTCGGTAACCTTTTGTGTCGTTCACAAAATGAAATGCTTTGTAGTTTCAATGGAATACTCGATTTGGACCAAGTTTGTATCTATGCGTTACGATTAACTGACAAAACAAGAGATACCAGTTTATGACGGTTTTTCAGTCGCTTTAGGCGAAGGTTAGAGAGTTTGAAAATATGAGCACATCGTGCGCTGAATAGTGAACAGAATGGATAGTAATTGCTAAGTTTGATGTATTGACACTCAATTTGCGATGCTCTTCTTTCTCATAACGAACTCTTCTTCGTTCAGTGGAATGTCCATCGGGTTGGCCTGCAATTTAAAAAAATATAGATTTCTTTACTTTATTTCTTTTTAAAGGTAAAGGTGAATCCACGTCAAGCGATTTTACAGTCGTAAGACAACGCTAGGTGGGACCTACTGGTAAGTGTGGGACTAAAATCGTTAATGTTGAAGCAAAACAACAGCATCATCTGGGTAAGGCAAATACTCCGAGAACGAGCAAACAGCGACGGCGACGCAATAAACAATGTTTTAATTATTTTCTATGGCACCCGTCATGAAGGAAAATTCGAAAAGAGGAAAGTTGCAAGCCCTAATGAAGAAAACTAAAAATACCTTGGAATCTTCCTCCTTCAGCACCTTTCTCTTGTACCAGTAGTCGGCGCAGACTATGATAATCTCACCTAAAAATTCATTTATTTTATTTTTATTTGATCTGTAATTGAAAAGGCCAAGATATTTTCTACTATAACATTGCTGTGAAACTCATCCCAAATTCGCGAATTATTCGATTCCACGTAAAATTAAATACAAATTTTCGTACCAATCGTGCAGAATAGTGTAAAGTAGATCATTGCTGAGTGCATCGTATCGAGTAGAGTTGTGCACACTGCCGGGTCCACGCTAAAATAATTATTATTTTAAACATTTAATTTTACTGTCTCGCATTTATGAGTGAGCCAGTTCTTTGCAGTTTTCTTCGCCTCTCTTTTTTTTTGTTTTCATGAACATAATTCACCCCCCCCCCCCTCAGCATTCACTGGGTCACGCCAGGCAAACCACAATATCGCCCGATTCCCTAGAATTCCCACCATCTCAATATCCCCTCCCAGCACGTATTTGCCACCACATTTCATTCCCGATCTTAGCTCCCTACAATCTCGTCTTTTTGTGAGGTCTAGCTCAAAAAGAGGCGAAATCTTGGAAGCCTGGATGTCTGGAAGTAGGCTATTGATCCTCAGTCTTTGTTAGTCGCTTTTTTTCCTTCGGACTACAGTATAGCCACTATCGGAGACCCAGATTTTTGCTTCATGTAAAAACTTGCACCCCTTTCCCTATCTCCCGTTATTCCCATGACAACTCTTCTCTCTGAGATGGGAGTTGCGATAGGGAATGAGTCTCAGAAGAGGGAAGAGGAGTGAGAGAACTTCGATCTCCGATGTTTCCTCCAAACAAACTGCCTCGTTTACTCGCGATTCAGAAGGAAAAAAAGTTGAGCGCTTTTCTTGATACTCCTACTCATTTTAATGAGCGCAAGTTTCCTTGTACTGAATGGACTACAAAATTCATGTTGACTTTCGCTGTTGAACCAGTACCGTATTGTTATTCACCCTTATTATTAGGCGAAGTATCTGCCTCGATAACTGCACTCTTTCCGCCTCACAGATATGTAGATTATATTCTCTGCTACTGATTTATTTCTATTGTGCGTCACACCCCACGCGAACACTATAATCGTACCGCGCACTGTATTTAGCACTGTGGTTTTTGTAATGGTGTCAAGCTTTTCCCTCTTTAAAGAGATGGCGAACAATGATTACTTTTACTACCAAGAATATCTACGCTCTACTATAGTTTGGTTGATTCCGTCTCTACTGCTAACGTATTCTTTAACGGATAAGTTCAGATACGAATCGGTTTAGGTTTTTTCTACCCGTTAGACGTACTCAATAATTGCCGTAGACGTTGACTCCAGTAGCGTTGAGTTATCGAAGGTCGGGATATCAACAACAGTTGAATTGCCCAGTACAGTCGCGAATTTGGGCACACCTCGGATGCATTGATCGCGATGCTCGGTGAAGCCACCTCTGAAATTTATAAATATATTTCATATCATTTATTTTTTTCCATGATCAGCCCCAAAGCGGGGGACTGTGGGATATTCTCAGTGCTCAATCATTTCTCCGAGCGTAACTCGTTATTGCGGGAATCTCTGTCGGGGAATATACGGAGAAGCAAATGGCACCCGCTTTTTGCAATACTTCTTGCACCCGGAAGTCTGATCGGAAAGTAGGCGAGCAAATACATGTAATATTTGGGCTTAGTCAATCCGGCAAAATAAAGATGATGTGGAAAATGAGAGATCGCAGTGCGTGATACATCCAACAGTATCTAGTCATGCTTATTTTGCGTGCTCAACGCTGTTATTCACTGCTGTCTGGACCGAGTGATGCAGCCAGGTTTTCGCGTTTTTCCTCTAGTTTTGACTTATCATTTCCTAAGAACTCTTTGATATGCTTTTCAAACTCAAATACGCGAGCAGTGCGGTCGATCTGCAGTCATGCGACAACGTGAAAAATTGTAGTAGTATGTATACCAAGTACACCTAACACGCGGAAACTGAGTTTCGCCAATTCGCCAAAAATTCGCAAAAAACAATGAGCCAAGGAAATTCGCCAAGAATCCCACACTTTTCATTTCACTACCATCGTGCTACAATTGCACTTCCAAATCTTAAGAATGCTTTGATTTATCGTTGCTTCGCCCCATTTTTTTCAATATGTACCTGTCCAGTAGAGAGATGAAAATGAGCGGAGACAATTGCTCGGACGGCTTGGTGAAGAGTGCTTTCAGTGTGAAAATCAGCGTAGATAGGGGCGATCTGAAATATTCGTAATTGATCTGGCATTTCGAAACTCGGTCCCTGACTGCGCCTTAGACTTGCAAACGAGTCCTACGTAGAGGGGCAGGTGCCCCGTGATTACTTTCAACTTCGGGTAGGAGCTACGAGAAAAAGATCCGCACACTTTGCTTGACTAAATTGGTACCCTTTCAGTGTGTTTATCGGGCAAAAGTGAGTGAGTAGTTGAAATATATACTATTTCGGGAACTGATCGCACAGGGTTGACTCTCGCAAATTGTGTTATTCAATAGGCTGTCTTGTGATATTTTATTTTCAATTTAAGAGCGAACTATGCTAGACTAACTGACTACCGCGTGCTCAATGAACTTTACTCCTTCTACCGTCCTTCTTGTTAGTCTGCTCAATATAGTGGCTCTATCTCTTCTTATCTCACATCTTGGGGAGTTCCCATGACTACATGCCATTTCCATTTCACTATCATCTCAACTAATGAGAGAACCGCGCTGTTATTGATCATGAACGAATCGATGTTTTCATTACTGTTGAAGTTCATTTTGAACAGTTGCTCAATGCTCTTCCTGGTAGGTGAGCATGTACAATATTCCGAATATCGAGCAATACTGTTAATTCGTCGAAATATCCTGTGTCTTTCTGTGCTTTGACCAGCAAGGTGCGTAGATAAGCGTCCTCTAGTGCGAAATTGATTGTCGTAGGCGTTGCACCTGCCGCAATTCACGCATTTCTAAGCCCCCTTTTCGTCCGTGTTCGATCTAAGCTTGTCGGTATTTCAACACATTACTGGCATGCTTTGCACGGTTGTATTATCTTTGATAGCATGGGAATAACAGGGAAAATTGTGTTCAGGTTCCCATTATTATTCGCTCTGATTGCTTGCCTTCGTTAGGCGACCATAGATTTCCTCCGCGCGATTCATTAGGATACTATTCCTTTACTATAATATATCATGTGATGAGCTGCGTCATTGATATATTTCCTCTACGCATGTGCAGATAGAGCTATCTATATTTCGCACAATGTCATCGGTCAGAGAGGCGAGAGAGCATGTGGAATAAGGAGACGAATTCCTCATTCTAACAGCCAATGTATTCGCGTGTTGCGTGTGTGTGCGTGTATCTAGCGCATCCCCAGACTGCCCATTATTTCTTCTATTTTATTAGTTCCTTGTATAAATAGGGGCCACAATGCAGACAGCCGATTTTCCACAATGGGGTCAAAAGTATGTTCCAACCATCCGTCATGGACCCAATAACATCATGCTTTTTACCGTTTTTGGATATCTTGCCTCTGAGCCGCGCTAGAGCCCAAGAAGTACGCGCGCAGCTCACTGGGGAAGAGGAGGGAAAGGCGAGACGAGAGGGAAGGGGGCGGAGCCTAATTTGCGTGTGCCTCTCTCCCTCCCCCCGCCCTCTCGCTCGCCTCTCCCCGCGCTTCTTCTAACTAAAAACACAAAATAGGGAGGAATGCTAAAAATCTAATTTTTTCTCTAAAATTCCTAAAATATTCGAATTAGTCAGAAAAATACTGCCCAAACAAAACTTTCACACTGCAACCCGTCAAAACGACCTCTTCCCTTCTAATTTATGCAAATTTGATCTAATTAGTGATGCTGTGCACATTTTGGACAGTGCTCAATCGAAAGGGGATGATAAGGGCTATCCATCGCGCTATCAAACGTCCCATTTGGTTTAGAATGGATTTTGTGTTTTCCTTTCTCGCTTTTTGGCGAAATCATGTCAGACGAAAGTGGGCGGGGCTTGTGGGGCCTATGTATAAAAACGCATTTCCAGGTGCTACATGATATGATCACAGACAATTTCGTGTGGAAATCGATAGCTACTTGTTTTATGTGCAAAAGGGGACAGGGGTGAGATTTTTGAATATTTTTTCCCAGGAAAATAATAATTCCGTTTATTTTTAGTAGAATAACGCCAACGCCTGAGACAAAGGCTGAACAACCGGAAAACGAAAGCGCTGATTCGAAGATCAACAAGGTATTGTGTTCAAGAAAATTTCGACAATGATCGGTTAAATAAAGGATGCGGTTCATTAAACAATATTACGATTTGCTCCAAAACAGTTCTCCTGAGAGTAGTCACTATTGTATCTACGATCATCAGTTTTCTGATCATCCAATTAGTTATTGCGCAGGTTGAATCTATTTCTGTGTACAATGTAAGCTGCAGCTGACGATGATCTTTGTCTGAGCATTCGTTTTCATGACTTTTGGACAATTAATATCTTATTGAAGTTGCTCAATATTAGCTACTGTAGCGTAGCTTCAAACGAAATCTCAGTTCAAATTCATCTGTTTTGATGGCTTGAAGAATCCAATAACAACGTTTGTGTGTAAAACGCGATAGCGTGTGGATTTTGGAGGATAAATCCAGATTCCATCGAATTAATAGCATCTCGTGTTACAATTTGCTCATCCGTCCTCCACGTATTGCGCAAACTATCTACAACCCCAACTGCTCACCCAGAACCCTAAAATGTTATGAATACGTGCGTTTTCTTTTCTAGCTCGTGATCCTCGCCGACGGTGGAGATGCGCCTGTGAAGAATGCGCTCGAGATTCCCAGCAATGGAATATCCGATGATGGGAGCAGAATGATGGCTGTGGTAAGAACTAAGAAAAATAACTAAGAAAAAAATGTGGTAAGAAAGTTCCTTGTTTGGCCCACCAAGAAAACAATTTAGAACGAGAATTGTAGGGAGGAATTGTTGGGCTATTAAACTCTGGGTGTGAGTGCACGCACGAGAAGGATTCGATATTCCTGAGATTCTTCGTCAAAATCAACAACGCTGACATCACTTTGATTCTGTTCGGATGAGCTAGTGCACATGATGTCTAGTTCCTTGCTCCAGTGTAGTTTGACGGTTAGATGAAGGAGAAAGAGTCACACTTTTTAAGTACAAGATTACTCAGTGTTTTCTTAGAAATATCTTAATGAGCGCTGAGAAACATGAGATAAGTCATCCACTTCAAAATTCTAAGAGCGTTTCTTACTTCCGATGTCTAGACGCGAAAGTTCGCTCGGATCTCAGCCCAAAAAAGACATCTCTAGGCGTAAAATTCCGAGAAATGTCAGGAAAATTGAATCCTTCTGAAGAGTATTTTTTTCAGGAATCAATGGCGGTCCGTGGAGTATCGAGTAGCGACGATGCTCAAGAGATCTCCGATGATCAAAATGCGATGGCATCAAAGACTCAGGTGATTATAATGTTCCCAAACTATGCCCACTCCATGCTTTGGATCTCTCCTCACCCTCCGAACAACGCACCACTACAAAATCCACTAATTAGTCATTCATTTCACACAATTTTTTCAGAAAAGTGTAAAGTTTCTTCAACTATTCATTCAGACGATCACTGTCGGCACGGCGGAAAGTCTGCCGCCCCTTGAGATCGACGCCAGAGAACTGGACGTCGAGCGGTTAGATGAAAAGGATGATTCCAAGGATGACGACAGCGCGGACAAACTGCCCCCTATCTATGTGAGTATGACACTGGAGTTCTTGGGAAACTTGTGTTTAGTGTTTTCTTAGGCTTTTACAATTTCATTAGATATTTAGGATCCTCATTGGTGAATGTTTAGGTTTCACCCAACAAAATTGCCTTGCGCGATAAACACAGCGGAAAGTAGAAGCAGCTTGAGTTTCACTGGATAAATATTAGCCTGGACAAGAACGCCATTTGATGTATTCTCGTTTTCCGCTTGAATAAAAAATAAATGAAGCTCTTTGTGATATTCGGTAACAGACAGCGAATTGGAACTGTCTTGGAAGGTAGCGAAGCTAAGTTTTGCAGCAACACCTCCAACAGCGTCGTCGCCCCTCCACTGCCACCACAGTTGCCAGCAGCAATCGACCGAAGAGCAGTGGACCGTACGCGAGGATCAGCTTTGTATGTTTTCTCTTTGTTGTTGTTGTTGCTGTTGTTGTTATTATTGTTGTTTTCACAGTACTAGCCAATTGTTGAATTTGAAAAAGAAACCTTCTATTTCGAAATTAATTGTTTTCAGATTCAAGAGCAGCGCGCGCTCGCCAGCGTCAACTACAAACGGGAACGACTCGAGGCCATTCAGTAATCAACAATTGATCATCATCTTATCACATGGGCTATCAGAAAGAGAGTCCCGTGATAGAGTACGTGACTTGAAGAGAAGGATTCGCCATCATGATAGCCCTATTTATCACCGCCTGGTTCTAATCACTCGGGTTAAATCAGGCGTAATATCGCTTCGTTTTTGTATCATAACTGAGCTGTAAATAAAATCGATAATTAATAACTACTAATCAATAAAACAAGTAATTAATTAATAAACTGACGTCCTCTTGCGCATTTTCGTGTCCGTGTCGACGACCTCTCCAGAGAGAAGCATGAAGAAGGAACGACCGCCGGTGGATGAGCAGATACTGAAGATCAGAGAATGAGTAAAAAAGAATCATCATCTTCACTTTAGTAGTTTTTTTTTTCAATTCGGAATTCACAAGAATCATGCCAAAATACGTTTCACTCCAGACCGATAAGCAACAAGATTTTTAACATGCAATCGACTACTGGTATTGCATCCAATACAAAAAAAGAAAAGCCATGAGAGATAGAGTGTTATGTTTTTAACCATTCTCAAGTCCCATAATGGACGATAAGCATCTAGTTGTATGAATAGTAAAGATGAACTGACACTTCGACGCCCAGGAAGACGATGACGTACAGTGGATCGGAACGACCGACGAAGATCGCCACGATCACATTGACCACTAGGAAATAGAAATAGAGAGGAAATAGAAGTAGGAAATAGAGGGAACTAGGAAAAATATTATCTAATGGTTGCAATAAAATAATACTGAACAAAATAAGGAAGTACGCCGAAATCATCGGTATAAAACATGCTGAAAATGAGTACTCACGCGCAACGCCAAGCAGGATGAGCATCATCTTATGTGTACCGAGCAGCGAGAGGGGCTTCCAGAGGAACATGAACAGGATCTGAACGAGTTAGGGGTTTGATCCGTGATCTTTTCAGCAAGCGTGTATTTTCGCATATTTGGTATAGTTGGTAGATCTGTGGTATGAAACATGCATCAACGAGACAAGCATCTTGTGCAAACTCGGTGTGTGTGCATTTACATGAAAACTTGTTACGCTTACACACTACACTGACAAACTATTTCTTCAATTGAAATACTCACGCTTCCAATAGGCTGAACTATCGCGTAGAAGAGTGACAACGCGGGCGATCCGGCCTCCATGAATCCCGCCCGAGATACGAGTGCGCCGATCAGTATCATTTGGAACGTCATCATCGTCTGTGTCCTGCAAATTAAAATATATCAATAAAATTTAAACATTTAAATTATTCCTCCATGTATTAGAAGTCGTTCTGTCTAACCGTTTATTCAGAACGAGAAGCAATGAGTATTGCAGGGAAATTGTTTACCCAGCTCTGGAATTCTTGCCTCGCAAATTCAAAAAGTTAACCTGAGCGTGCGCATGAACTGAGCACCGACGAGGAAGAGGAAGCGCGGCTCACAGACGATCTCCCATGAAACTCTGCAATGTGGAATGATAAAGAGGAATCCACAACCATAGTTGACCTTACTCAACGTAAAAGGAACCTTTTTCCCCATTACAAAATAATAATCACGGAATATTGAGTATCTTTATCGGAACTGTGTGTGCAATATGTTTCACTGTGTTCTTATTGCCGATGGCGAACAGTTGATTCTAATTCTGCTTCCTTCTCTCTGGTTAGAAAACAACTGATTCAAAATTCAAGCGTACCTCATCGCTTTCTTGAACGAGCTCTCGTCTGCGGCTTGAGCTGTGTCCTTAACAATGGTTAATCATTCGTTCATATAAAAGGAAAAGGTGTATCCACGTCAGGCAATGTGATTGTCGTACGTCAACGTTAGGGTGCGCCCACCGGTATGGCCGAGAGATACAAAATGGAAAAAGGGCAAATACCTTGGACATCTCGACCTCTTCTGGCTGCTCGATCTCCTTTCTTGGGTTGAGGAAGTAGGCTCCGCCTAAACTTTTTTTAATGTTTTTGGTTTCTGTTGGAAAAAAGAAAATGTTCAGAATCCAAGAAATAATTTTTCGAACCAGCCATGGACACAGCTCCGATAATTGCAATCACGAAGCAACCGGCCTAAAATTGTTACATTTTTCAAAGAACTTCACTTTTTATTTCAAACACCCAGTATGCAACAGAGCAAAAGAAAGACATGACGCCCATATTTTGAGTTCTACTAACCTGGAACCGTCCAAAGTTCTTGGCTTCATCGGAGAAGACGTTCAGAGGGAAGATAATCGATCCACCGAGGATCAGGAACAACTCGGCGTAGACAACGCAGCGGACGCGTTGCTGGAAGGCTATTCAATTTTTTAGTGTTTTTATGGCCCAGTCTCATTCCGAGGAACACTAGATCAGTAATCTGCGCCTCTAGATATGACCGTCGTGAAACATAACACGCTCAAAGGTTAGTCGAATGTATTTTTGGAAAACATTGGCTGGAAAATGTAGTGAATCGTTTGATCAATCATCGTAAATTCGTACCGAGTGTTTCGAGCACGTCTCGACGAGAATGCCGCAATATGCCGAAAGAACGAGGGTGAGAATGGTATCGAAGAGGAAGAGCGAGATCAGCAGATGCATTCCCGTAATGAAAGTGTTCGTTCTGAAAAATCATCCAATGTATTAGATTTTTAATTCCCTTATTTCATCTCAATTGTCCAATAAGTTTCACTTTTACCTTATCACCGACGGAGAAACATTGATTCTAATTTTGTCTCACTAAATGTTTCAGAAAACAAAATAATTGTCAGCAATAACACGTAAACCTTTTCCCTTATGTAAATATACAATTTATGGATTCGGATTATGTGGTGCAGATAGCAGTGACGTCAGGAATCAAATAATCTCGAACTCACGTCGACCATGGAAACCAGAAGATCATGTAGGAGAAAGCGAAGACTGGCGCAACGTAGAGGATGACCTGAAGTTAATATTTTCAGATTAATTAAAACAGATGCAATCTACGTTCGTCCTCCATTTCATTGCTCTTACGTGCGAATCGTCTTGACTGCGCCCATCAAGCTTATCAGTGCCATTGATTTCGCAAAATCATCGATAATACAATATCTTTCTTGATTCCGAATTCAGACAGTTCAATTTCTTAGAAAATGCACTGTTCTAGTCTTGAGGCGTCATATGATCGCCTGTTTCCTCCGTGTCATTTTCGTGCCGGCTGCTTTGGTGGACAGTGAGGGGCTTAGAGTAGCGGATTATCACACCTACTACAGGGGCTTAGGATAGATAAAGGCATTATGACACCCTCACGGCGTCTGATATAAACTATAAATCCCTTCCATTTCTTTGATCCCTTCCGGGAGAGTGAGGCGCCGCGCGGAGTAAATAAAGGATTTTAAGTGCGCCATCTTATCAGCTTTAGAATACATCCGACAGTGATTCACGCTGACTATGTGGATGATGAATCGATCATTAGAAATAAAGAAATCAGTTTAAAAAAATGCAATAAAATATAAAATAATATACAAATTTCGATCAATCCTATGGATATGTGATAGACGTCTAGGAAAACCGTCTCTTCATTTCACGTGCTCTCTCACCGGATAGAGGAACGAGAGAGTGCGTGAAATGAAGAGTCGATTGCGCGTGTTTCAAACTCGAACGCTCACCTTCCGCCGGTCCATGATCCATGTCATTCCGCAGCAACCAATGTCCTGAAAATGTAATTATTTTCTAAATCACATTTTAAATTTTGTAAAAAATAATAAAAAATATTCATGTAAAACGGACCTGAAGGTATCCCATCATCGGGTCGTTGACTGCGTTCCATACGAGAAAAAGTGCCTGATTGGAAGAAATAATGTATAATTAAAAAACAAAATTTCGAAATAATGGGAATACCTGCACTATTTTGATCCATCCTGTGGATATGTGATAGACATCTAGGAAAACCTGAAAACAAATCGCTGACTAATCGAATTGAAAAAAAATTTTACGCTTACTTTCATGTAATACAGCATGTATACAGATAGGAAGGTAGCAAATCCAAAACAGAGAAAGGCCACCATCAATGGTTGGAAGTGCTTTGAGTCTCGGAATGTCCTCTAGAATGACAGTGATTATGTTCAATCCAAACAAACGCACATGCAAAGTAAATTAAACTATATTTTCTCACCGATTCTTTCTTCTCCTTTTCATCTTGAAGCGCTATCGTCTCTGCGATCTTATCCAAACTTCGCATCGACATGATTAGCGATTACTAATTATCGATCAGTAGGTAAATTTCGGAGCGCGCTCTTCCCTCACGGAGTCGAATGGAGGAGGCGAAGAAAAGGAGAGACTTTTCCACTGGTCTGTTATCAGTAGATATAGGGAGGAAAGAGACTAGGATAGTCACAGTTTTCAAGCACAATCGAGCACATCAAAGAACATGTTCAGTGAAAAGTAAAGGTAAAGGTAGTTATTTAAGCGGGGTCCTGGTCCGCGGGTGTTAATCAAAGCGGATGCATTCTAAGGAAGATCACTGGTTCGCAAGTTATTCAATGGAGGTTTAGTCCGGAATCACTGACAAAAAATCACCGAAAAAGTTGCGGTACTCAAAACTTTGCTACCCCTTCACGCGATCAGAGGAATGTTCCACTGAATCATCCCGTTCAGAAACAATTAATTCACGATCCAGATGATGTTCTTTCCCGCTCTAGCAAACACGAAGGGTTCTCTGTATGGAGATTGCAAGAGTTGCTCATAAAAGTTTATTCTAGCTATTCGCTTTAGGCAATGGAACATCAATTGAACTGCGAGGAACGCAAGCTGTTACACATCTCGCTTCTTCATAATAAATTCTTCTTCATTCAGAGGAATTTCAAGAGGATTCGCCTAAATTTGAGATTTTTATTGAAATTTTTCTAATCGAGATTCAAACCTTGGAGTCACTTTCGTGGAGAACTCGCCTCTTGTACCAATAATCCACGCTGATTATGACTACTTCACCTGTAAATAAGGATTCGAACGGATCGGAAAAATCGCAAAGTATTTTTCATCTCGCCTATTGTTTTTGTTTCCGTTTGAATAAAGATGCGTGTCAGGAAAAGGAACGCCATGGCTGAGTGGTCTAGTGGTATGATTCTCGCTTTGGGTGCGAGAGGTCCCGGGTTCAATCCCCGGCTCAGCCCAACATTTTGCATTATTATTTTCCCTCTGGCATTTTTTCGAAAGAAAAGCAACTGGCAAGAACGGAAATAACATGGCTGAGTGGTCTACAGTCAATATGACACAATATGAACCGTTTGCCGCAACTTGCCGGAAGTTGCTGCAAGATCAGGCAAAACTGTGATTACGGAGCGGAGACTACTTCAATCACTTTGAAATTTTGGGTGGAAGCATATTTTGTGATCCCCGTTAAAATGACATTCTCGAAAAATCGATATCTCGCACGCGTCGCGGTCACGCGTTGCGGTCGCGCGCGCGTCGAGTGGGCGGAGCTTAGTAGTAAAATTGGGAATTGTGCATCGCGAGAGTTCAGAATATTTAAATATCGATAAAAAATATTTTTTTGCTAATAATAGGCGAAAATAAACAAATTGACGTAAGCTCCGCCAACTCGACGCGCGCGCGACCGCAACGCGTGACCGCGACGCGTGCGAGATATCGATTTTTCGAAAATGTCATTTTAACGGGGGTCACGAAATATGCTTCCACCCAAAGTTTCAGAGTGATTGAAGTAGTCTCCGCTCCGTAATCATAGTTTTGCATGATCTTGCAGCAACTTCCGGCAAGTTGCGGCAAACGGTTCATATTGTGTCATATTGACTGTAGTGGTATGATTCTCGCTTTGGGTGCGAGAGGTCCCGGCTTCAATCCCCGGCTCAGCCCAACATTTTGCATTATTATTTTCCCTCTGGCATTTTTTCGAAAAAAAGCAACTGGCAAGAACGGAAATAACATGGCTGAGTGGTCTAGTGGTATGATTCTCGCTTTGGGTGCGAGAGGTCCCGGGTTCAATCCCCGGCTCAGCCCTATCTTTTGCCGTTTTGAATCTTAGTGAACTGACCAATAGTGCAGAATAGTGTAAAGTATAGCATCGATGAGTGCATTGTGTCAAACAGAGTCGTACATTCCGGTTGCTCAACGCTGAAAAGATCTACTTTTTTTATTTTGGTATTTGACACTTTTGCACTTCGTAGATAAGATCAGTTGAGTTTCACTCATCCCAGATTAAGCAATGGGCGGAGAATTAGTATTGAAAGTGAGATTCGTCGTAGAACTCACTCAATATTAGCGGAAGCTGGTGTGGTCTCCAATAGAGTTGTGTTGCTGAGTGCAGCGCCTATTTTCGGGGCTTCCTTGATGCAACTCGATCGGTACTCGGTGAAGCCTCCTCTGAAATATACAATAACTCCGATATCGACATCATCAATAATTGCTTTGATCCATACCTGTCCAGTAGCGTGATTAAGATCAATGGAGCGAGCTGTTCAGCAGGCTTTGTGAAGAGCGCTTTCAGAGTGAAGATCAGTGTGGAGAGAGGAGACCTGAGCAACATCATCTTGCAAACTCGAAAAAGAATGCATAATGCATTTACGTTCGCTTGTGCTGCTTTATGTCAGTATCGATTACTTCTCCAGCGAGAAGCATGAAGAATGAGTAGCCGCCAGCGGACGAGAAGGTTCTAAAATAATTCACATAATTTATTGAGAATCGTTTTTAAAAAGAATTCATTTTCTTATAGAAATGATGTGCCATTTGAACAAACTCACATTTCAACTCCCAGGAAGATAATAACGTAGAGGGGGTCGCCACGGCCAGCGAAGAACGCAATGATGACGTTAGTAACTTAACAATCGCGTAGCTATTTTTTAAACTCTCGGTAATTATAAAAACGTACGAGCAACAGCGTGTAGAATCAGCATCATCTTGTGCGTGCCTAGCGCGGCGAGAGGTTTGCCGATGATGATGAAGAGAATCTGGATTACTTTGGATACCACACTTTCTTAAACTTTTGACCGTGCCCTATGGGCCTCTTTTTGGTCATGCCCTATGGGCCTCTTTTTGGTAAGCGGCCTAGTGAAGCCTGTACTAGAAAGGACATCGACGATAGAACAATATACAGTATGGTACGCTAGTACGCCTAATCGTACTCTTGAATACTCACGCTGCCCATTGAATGGATGAACGAGTAGAACAGCGAAAGGGCAGGCGAGCCAGCCTCCAGGAATCCCGGGCGAGAAACTAACGCATTCACGAATATCATGAGGAACGTTCCCGTAGCGGTTCTCCTGAAGTGAGAAATCATATTGGGCATTGGAGGGTCAGAGTATTGAATTTTAGAGATGATAACTTACCGAAGAATTCGCATGAAGTGAGCTCCGAAAAGAAATAGGAAGCGCGGTTCACGAATGATTTGCCAGGAGACTCTGAAAGTAGATGTCTCTGCTGGGCAAGGAGATAATGCATTCGTTTATGATTGAAGCGATGAGAATATGAATACCTAACGGCCTTCTTGAACGAGTTATCCGACACTATTTGCGATTTTTCGTGCGCGTCGGGGTCCTGCAAATCACGAATATTTGAAACAAAAAAGTCCCGGCAATGCTAAAACCTCGGCCATTTCAATTTCCTCGTGCAGTTCGTGTTCCTTCTTCGGTGCGATGAAATAGGCGCCACCTGAATAATGGAAATTATTTATTTCCAATGTATATGAAGAAAAATTTAAAATATAACAAGAGATTTTCAAACAATACCAGCCATCGTAACCGCTCCGACAATCGCGATAACAAAGGCGCCGAGCTGAAATTCGTATAGCATCGACCTTGAACATTATGGATTTGCAAACCTGAAATCGACCAAAGTCATTCGCCTCATCGGAGTAAACGTTGAGCGGTAAAATGAGCGACCCTCCCAAGATGCCGAATAGTTCAGCGTAAACGAGACAGCGGACTCGTTGCTGGAATATTTCTTGTCAGTGTTATCTCAAAATTTCACTAAAAGACTATCAAAGAACTGGTTAAATCAAACTAGTGAAGCTCATTTTGTATTCCAATATGTGAAAAATTAGAAAGTACCGAATGTTTAGAGCACGCTTCTACTAGAATTCCGCAATAAGCAGATAAGACAAGTGTTAGGAAAGTGTCAAATAGAAAGAGACCGACGAGAAGATGTATTCCCGTGATTATGGTGTTCGTTCTGGAAAGAGGCTTAAAATTAGAATTTGCAATTTTGCGACTTACGTTGACCACGGAAACCAGAAGATCATATAGGAGAAAGCGAAGACGGGTGAAGTATAGATTAGGACCTGCGATGATAATTGCATAGGTAGATAGGTTATATAAATACATCTTTTTGTCTGAATTCGTGTCTCGCTTTATCTCGATTTTGTTAGGCTTCGGTCGCTTCCGATTTTGATAAGAAGATTGTGTGGAAATCACAAGAGCAGGATTTTTGCATCAGGTGAGGAGAAACTGAAGTCATACCTTTCTTCGATCCATAATCCATGTCATTCCACAACAACCTATGTCCTGAAATATTTCATTGTTGCAGGATTGTTACGAATGTACAATGAACATTTTTAAAACGATTCAAACTTACTTGAAAATACCCCATCATGGGGTCATTAACAGCGTTCCAAACAAGGAACAATGCCTAAATTCTTGATAAATAATGCGAGTTCTACAATGATTATCACCAACCTGAACAATTTGTATCCAACCAGTCGATATGTGATAGACATCAAGGAAAACCTGCAGCGTTAGGTATTAGACTGAATGAAACAAAAAGATGAGCAATCGAAATTTAAAAAAATACTAACTTTCATGTAGTACAGCATGTAAACGGAAAGGAAAGAATCGAATCCGAAACAGATAAATGCAATCATCAATGGTTGGAAATGTTTTGAATCTCGGAAGGAAGTCTGGAATATCATGAATAATTTAGGTTCATTTAGGTTAGGTTCAGGTTAGGTTCAATTTAGGTTCATTAATAATTATGAATAATTCATGAATAATATCATGAATAATTAGGGTTAGGCAGATGTAGTGCGTGAAATGCATAAAACCTCACTGTCTTTGTTAATTTGTCCTCTGTCAGCGCTACATCCGCAGCTATCTTATCCACGCTACGCAACGACATGATTATCAATTATTGATTTGCGAATAACGAATATTGATATCCGATTGGCAGAACAAATGGTCAAACCCTTTCGGCGTCGTGTAAGGTGCGAATGCGAAGAGGGAATGAAGTGAAGACTTCTCAGGTTCCCTGGTCTCTTATCAATAGATAAACATGAGAAGAGAATGCACTAGAATGGCCAACCTTTCAAAGCACAGATGACTACATAACTTGATCTATTGAGCTGTAAAATTCGTGTTTTGTGCACAGATAGTAAATTTAACGTTTGATAGAGCTTCCTTCCTTATCGGATCATTTCTTACTTTTGCTGTAATCAAGTGCCGTGGAATTTATTAGTAGTCGTCATTTTGATAATTACATGAGTATTTACAACAAATATTGATAACAATTAGATCAAGCTAAATACAGTCGATTCGCTATACTTCCCGCTTCTTCATGATAAATTCTTCTTCGTTCAGCGGCATTTCGAGAGGATTCGACTGAAATTAAAATGTTGGCATGATTTATCGATAGTCATTTACCTTGGCATCATTTTCCTTGAGCACCCGTCGCTTGTACCAATAATCTAAGCTGATTATTGCGATTTCGCCTGCAAATTTGTATTTGTTTAGAAAAATGAGAACAGTGACTATCAGGAAAGGAACGCCATGGCTGAGTGGTCTAGTGGTATGATTCTCGCTTTGGGTGCGAGAGGTCCCGGGTTCAATCCCCGGCTCAGCCCCATCTTTTGTCGTTTTGATTCCAAACAAACTGACCAATCGTGCAGAATAGCGTAAAGTAGAGCATCGATGAGTGCATCGTATCGAGTAGAGTCGTACACTCTGGCCGCTCCACACTGAACGATTTAGAATTTTTGATATTTGCATTTAATCGTGTTTTAGCAATTTCAGTATCTCACAAATTAGTTTTTAATTGTTAAAAATATTTTCGGAACATCTTACTCTAACAAGGCGGCGGATGTCGTAGGGATATCCGTAAGCGTCGAATTGCTCAGATTCGAGACGATTTTGGTATCTTTCAGGCAGCTAGAGCGGTGCTCGGTGAAACCTCCTCTGAAATTATGGACAATTCGAACAAGCATACTTTAATGGAAACCAAAAGTACAAGAGAAAATGTGCAAACATGAAAGACCTGTCGAGCAATGAGATGAAGATGAGCGGGGAAAGCTGCTCGGCTGGTTTAGTGAAGAGCGCTTTCAGTGTGAAGATCAGTGTGGAGAGGGGCGATCTGGAATATTTTATTTTTATTTTTTATTTTTTCATTCCATTATTTTGTATTTTATACCAATATTTTTCGAAACTCTACTCACGTTCGCTTGTGCGTCTTTGTATCCGTGTCAACCACCTCTCCGGCGAGAAGCATTCCGAAGGAGTGACCACCACACGATGCTGAGATCCTGAAACCAAAGCAAGCTATAATATAGGGTATGAATTGGGATTGTGGATCGTATCAGTACGGTATCACATTATTGCTCGATGTGAGTGAAATTGCATCGAGAGAGTAGACTGATAATCACTCACTGCTCAATCGCAATGTAGACGATGACGTAGAGGGGGTCGCTGCGACCGAGCACCAGAGCCGTCGAGACATTCACGACTGAAATGATTGATAATTTATCAAAATATTTCACGAAATTAGCATAAGAAAGGGAACAAGGTCCGAAATGAACTAAATAGAACTAGTAATGAATAAAACACAATGGAAAATGCCGTACGCGCTACTCCAAGCAAGATGAGGATCATTCTATGAGTGCCCAGAACGGCCAGTGGCTTCCAGAGGACCATGAAGAGAATCTGAAAATGTTTTGCAATACTTTGTGACTATTCTGAAATCGTTTCCATACGGCTTGACATAAGTCGCATCTTTCTGCCATAAGCTATCGTGCCACGAATCATCACTTTACGGAGGTTTCCGATGAAATATTTTCAAGTACTAACGCTTCCAATCGGGTGGATCAGCGAGTAGAATGCGGATAGAGAAGGCGATCCGGCCTCCATGAAACCCGGTCGAGAGACGAGTGCGCCGATCAAGATCATTACGAATGTACCCGTCGCGACGGTTCTGCAATGGAAAATTGGACGCTAAGTCACGGCGACTGTTCTGTGAGAATTCGCCGGTATCAGAAACCGGAAATCGTGTCGAGTAGTTGTGTTTAGCGTACGCGCAATGCCCTTGTCCGATTATCATCACTTGTGGTTGTGTTCTACTGATCTTGTGAGGTATTCACACGTGATTGTGCGATCAAGAGTGGAATGAAAAAAATATCCGAGAATCGATACGTCACAGACGAACCATTGCTTTTACTACGATAGATGCGAATCAATACTATTGTAATCGGTTTTGAATAGCCTCACCTCATCGACCGCATAAATTGTGCGCCTACGAGGCAGAGGAAGCGCGGCTCACGGATGATCTGCCAGGAGACTCTGTAATGAGACAGTTTGCACTTTAAAGAAAATGAAACGCCTGACACCTTTTCAATCGGCTAGCAACTTTGTAAAAAAGGAGAGAAAAATGAATAGGTTTCATTGACATTATACATACAGAAGTGTAACTCTGATTCAATCACTTGTCTGCACGATAGATCATAGACAAATATCTACAGACCTGATAGCCTTCTTGAACGAGCTCTCCGGCTCCTTCGGCGGGAGCTCTTCGGGATCCTCAACATGCTAACTTTTATTATTCAATTGACGATCAGCGCAATTTTGTTCGAATATGTTTCACAACGTCATCATTAGAATGTAATCCCCATTGATGTTGATTTTCGACGCTTGCTTCGCTCAAAGTAAACATAATCAGATCCTCATCAGATGTCTGACAGTTCAATTTCATAAATTGAATGGTAAAGCTATAAAAAAGGTTAACCAAAGCACTTGCTCCTTGCGAGAGATCACTGCTAGGCCAGTGATGAAGTAAATACCTACCTTGGCCATCTCGATCTCCTCGTGCAGTTCGTGCTCCTTCTTCGTGTTCAGGAAGTACGCGCCGCCTGAAATTAAGAAATTAAATAAAAATGAAATTCAAAATCCAAACTGATAGTTTTTTTCTCGTTTTTATCATATATATATATTTCAGTATTCGACACATAAAAAGGTTTTCGGCGCAGTAAATGATGATGATTGGAAACGCTTTTTATTCGAAATAAACTTCGAATGCACTACCTGACATGGACGCCGCGCCGATCACAGCGATGATTGCGCAGCCGACCTGCAATTTACGATTTAATTTAACGTGAAATTTCGTAAACATGGAAATGATCATACCTGGAATCGGCCAAAGTTCTTGGCCTCATCGGAGAAGACGTTCAAAGGGAAAATGATGGATCCGCCGAGGATTCCGAAGAGTTCAGCGTACACGAGACAGCGAACGCGTTGCTGAAATGTTTTGTTATATTTTTTTAGCAATTGCTTCCCTGATCTCCACTGAACGAAAGGGGAAATCGTTAGATAAACGGAACTAGTGAAACATAATCAATATTCGGCGCTATTTCACCTCTCAGAGCGTTTGGGTACAAACGTAGTGAGGTAATCAGAGTTGTTTTTTTTTCTAGGTGAGGAGAGAATTACCGAGTGTTTCGAGCACGCCTCTACGAGAATGCCGCAGTAGGCCGACAAGACGAGGGTGAGAATCGTGTCGAAGAGAAAGAGGCCGACGAGAAGATGGATACCAGTGATCACTGTATTCGTTCTGTAACGAAACATCAATTTCCTGCCAAAAATATATATCGTTTTCGTTGGTGCTACCTGATTATTATCTTATGTTTTTAGAAAACTTTGTAATCATCACTATATATTACTTATCACTATTATGAACATGAGTTTAGCATGCAACTTGGCGCAATGCGACGTTGCTTATTTCAGAACGTTTGTTAGGTACTTACGTCGACCACGGAAACCAGAAGATCATGTAGGAAAAGGCGAACACCGGCGCACAGTACATTATAACCTGCAATGAGTATCTTTATTTTCCATGCCTCTCGGACATTAAGAGACCGGATCTGAGAAAAGTGACCACTGCCCGGACATTCATCCAGGATTTTTGAATCCGGCCACCATACTCATAGGGCCTGAGGGGGCCTTGACCTTGTTTACAAAAATGATGACGTCACCGGCCATATTGCGAAATGCGGCGCGCCAGGTGCAGGCATGTGGTAAGATGATGAAAATTCATAATTTCTCAACCGAATGATCTAGATCCAAAATTTCTTTTGCAGTATGTTAGGCATGCCCAGAGTGCACCATAGCACTATTGGGATCGAAATTCGGGCCATCCTGATGTTGACTTTTTAGCTCATAATTTATATTTTTTCGAATTCACACTAGGTCAGGATCATTTGGGCAAGGTGGTTCATATATCTGGGTGTACCGTATACTCACCCACTTCGATACCGCATATCGCTTTCATAATTGGATCATACCCAATTCGAGAAAAATGGACCTGAAGCGATTGGGGTCGATGCTGCACCATACTTTTCTGCCACTGTCTACCTTCTCTCTATGAGAATCATCCGTAAAATGACTAAAATAGAAAAGTTAGGACATTTAAAGATTTATCATGACCATAGAAGTCAATTTCGAAAACAAAAAAATGTGCCATGACCATGAACCCGGGGTCATGGTCCGAAATTGACCGAAAAAGTCATGATGGAGAATCTTCAAGTGCTATACACCAGTGTATGCTTCAGTGCCCTAGTATTAAATTGGGACCGAAAACCCCATAAGGCAGGTGTCGCAAACTTGATTTTTTCTAAATTTTGACAGAAAAGCCATTTGTCGATTTCTCAACCACCTGAATACGGTAAAGTCGGCTTGTATATATTACTAGATCACTGTAGCATACATTGGTGTATAACAATTGAAGTTCCTTCATCATGACTTTTTCGATCAATTTCGGACCATGACCCCGGGTTCATGGTCATAGCTCACTTTTGGGGGCATGAACCCCGGGTCATGGTCCAAAAAATCCTATATATTTTTTGTTTTCGAAATTGACTTCTATGGTCATGATAAATCTTTAAATATCCTAACTTTTCTATTTTAGTCATTTTACGGATGATTCTCATAGAGAGAAGGTAGACAGTGGCAGAAAAGTATGGTGCAGCATCGACCCCAATCGCTTCAGGTCCATTTTTCTCGAATTGGGTATGATCCAATTATGAAAGCGATATGCGGTATCGAAGTGGGTGAGTATACGGTACACCCAGATATATGAACCACCTTGCCCAAATGATCCTGACCTAGTGTGAATTCGAAAAAATATAAATTATGAGCTAAAAAGTCAACATCAGGATGGCCCGAATTTCGATCCCAATAGTGCTATGGTGCACTCTGGGCATGCCTAACATACTGCAAAAGAAATTTTGGATCTAGATCATTCGGTTGAGAAATTATGAATTTTCATCATCTTATCACATGCCTGCACCTGGCGCGCCGCATTTCGCAATATGGCCGGTGACGTCATCATTTTTGTAAACAAGGTCAAGCCCCCCTCAGGCCCTATGAGTATGGTGGCCGGATTCGAAAATCCTGGATGAATGTCCGGAGAACGGCCAAAAAGGTAAATTTTCTCAGATCCGCTCTCTTAAGATGTGCGAATTCATTATGTGAAATCATATGATTTCCGGGGCTTTTCTGTGCTTGATCTATGCTAGTGCTTTCTCTGGACCGTACGCGACACAAGAGCTTAGTGAAGATAAGGACAATACGTCTAGCACATAGAATTCACTGAATTCTTTTATCTCTGCCGAGTAATCAGTGATCGTTTGTAGGCCTGTCACAATTCGTTTGTTCTTTCCGCTTGCTATCTAGTTGTTCAGTCCTGCGGCAGAGTGCGAATAATGTAGAGTCGTATAAGAATCAGTGGTCGGTAGGTTCATGCCATATCAGATTTGAGCGAAAGGTGAAGAAAAAACAGTCTACTTTGACGCAGATTGATAACCCCTTGAGGACACCCGATCACTGACCTTTCTTCTGTCCATGACCATTAATTTTAAGTTTAAGCGACAAAAATTTGAGAAAAACCGAGAAAACTCCAAATATAAAAAGTTCTGACCTTTCTTCGGTCCATGATCCATGTCATACCGCAGCAACCAATGTCCTGAAAACTTTTTTTTTAAATTTTCCAATCAATCAACACATTCAAAGCTCTGAGCTAAAATGATCAAAGTAACTTGATGAAGGAATTTTACAGATGTTTCTCGGAAATATTTTCGAGAAACGCACTTTTGTGTATTGCATTTTTGCACTAACCTGGAGATATCCCATCATGGGATCATTCACTGCGTTCCACACGAGAAATAGTGCCTGAAATATGTCACATATTTTTTTGGGCTGAAGAAAATCCCATTGCTCAATTGGAGCATTTTGAAGCATTGTGCCACATACCCACTCTCGTTATTACGCTGACCGCGCTTTAATTTAATTTTATTTTAAATACCTGCACTATCTGAATCCATCTAGTGGATATGTGGTAAACATCGAGAAAAACCTGAAGAGTATCATCGTTAATGCAAGACGAAAATTCAGCCGCACTATCCCATTTTTCATTCCTCGTTTTCTATCAACATTTCAAGTGATAAAAAAAATCACAACTCACTTTCATGTAATACAGCATGTAAACGGATAGGAACGTAGCGAATCCGAAGCAGAGAAAAGCAACCATCAATGGTTGAAAGTGCTTCGAGTCACGAAAGGATCGCTGAAAAAAAGCAAAGAGTTGGGTTCAGCTAAATCGAGATCATTGGACACTTTACAAACGCATTGCCTTCCGAAAACTTTGAGATGTAGAAATTCACAAATGTAGAAATTCTCACCGGTTTCGCTTCCTTCTCCTCCTTTAGCACTGCCTGCGCAGCTCCCATGTTCAGCCTGTTCAGAGACATGATTATCGATTTTCCTGATTATCGATTAGTGAGTCGGTCCAGCCAGTGGTCTTCGAGTAATGAGGAATGAGTGAAGGGTGATGAGGACGAGGAATGGGAGGGGTGAGAGACTTTTCCGTACCACTACTCCCTCAGTCGGTTATCAATAGATAACAGTGATAGACGTGTGGGAATCTCGTCCCTTGTTCTCCTTACGAATGGCCAATTGTTGTGCGATTGTGTGGCTGATTCGTAGTGCGGGAAGTTATGGTGCACGTTACCAATTAGCTTCCGCTCAATTTGCAGCGCGCGCCGTGCACTACCATTTCAGCCTAGTTGACTACACTTCACAGTATGTGTTCGGATAGGTATTTTTGGCCCGGGAATTGTCCAAGCCTTCCCGACTTCAACTCAAGTCAACTGAGAAGCTAAAGGATGTGATCGGGTAGCACTACTCTGATATATCCTATAGGCTAAATGTGTAGAAGCGAGCGCAATGCGTACACTACACATCGAGCACGGATAGGATACCGGTCAAATCATTCCAACACACATAAAATGTCATCCGAGATCAATGTCAACGGATGAGTGAGACAAACAGGCGCAATTTCCAAGGAACACCCCACAAATTGGAAGAATTTCCTCTGCAGAAAGTACAGATTCGAGTTAGTGTATCTCGCTGGTCGTCAGATTCACTAGAGACTGTGCGAAATGAAGGTGCGATTACTTTTTTGGAACTGCATTGCGCTCTCATGGAACACAAACAGGTCACAAGGGATAATTGGAGGTCGAAATACTGATCTCATCTTTGAACGCAATATTTTCTCGGTTATAGTGGCGATAGAGTGCGAGTAACTAAAAGTTGATTGCCTGAATTTGTACTGATAATTACTCGATTTCCGTGTCACAAGTTCCGGGAAGGTCATGATATTTGTGTTTCGGAAAGAGTGAGTGCAAATCCCTGTTTTTCCGGTTGAAATTTGCAAGATCGTAAATGAGTAACGCCGGCGGGGACTAGCTACGATATTGCAAGTGTTACCCATAAATTAGAGAAAAAAAATGCAAAAAAAAACCAAGTGAGCTATTTATGTGAGCTACGAAAGTGAATAAATATTTAAATTGTAATAATAAATCATAAATCATACCCGTTCTCGGGATCGGCCGGTCGCGTAACCTCTTCAAACTTCTCGGAGGGCGCAACTTGACCTCGCTTCATTCTCTGAAATCCACTGAACTTTAGTAAAGTAGAAGAGGTAGAAAAAGGTAGTTATCATCAATCCGCGCACTTTCTAGTCTATCTGGAACATTAGAGAAAATGCGGGAAGATCCGTTTGTTATCCAAACGCCTCTGAAACCCAAACAGCGCGATGCTAAAAAGGGAAAACAGATGCACACATCATTCTAGAAAACGGGAGGGAGATAAGAGCGTTCCGAATCGTGAAATCAGGAGTGTTCCCAATACCTGCCTCTTTTTGTGCGCACTCTCGCAATCAGGATGAAGTTCGAAATGCAGCGAAAATGACGAATGACAGAATTATTGCTCATTGAGCAGAGAATAGAGAAACATGCAAGCAAAGTAGCGACCAACTAGGGTGTAATTAGGTCGAAATTCGGTGCGCGTCTGTGTGTCAGTTATGTGCACGAATATGTTATGTTTCTCCGTTCGATCATTCACTCTTTTCACTCTCTCTCTTTCACTCGCTTGATTACCAGTTCTCGCCTAGCCAAGGACACTCTACTCGAATAGTGGATAGGATATTGAACCCTGCGATCACTAGCTTGTCTAATACAGTATGATCAAGAGAACATCACAAATCGAAAAAATGAGTTGCCGTTGGGTGAGTTGGAAGGGTGAATGATGCGATGAAATGCAACTGTTTTTATGGAGCGCAACGGGATTATTCATTGGTTATGCAAAGTTTATTTGAATCAAAATGGAAAATAGACATTTAGATGATAGAAATCACATGAATGAAAAGAACAGGTGAATAAGAACTGGAATTGGTTCTATTTCTAAATAAAGTTTTCCAGAGCATCATCCTAGTTAGATCAATTACTCCTACTTTTGATTCGTTCGCTTCACAAGAAAGGAGTAGATGATCAATGCTGTTTGCTTATGATAATATAGGCAGAAACCTCCTATCGTGTTTAAAGTTCGCAAATCGCAGAATCGTTTCTTTATTTCGCACGCTCTTTTGCAAATCTGACCGAAGAGCGAACACGCCATATGAATAGACGGTAATCAGACTCTACGATCATTATGTTAAGCACTCATAATGCTGATATTCTGATCACATGCAGTGCAGATGCTCCGACGGGCTACCTTTCTGTTCATCAATTCTCTAGTAAGCTCATACCGCAGTAATCGGAACTTTTTAACATATCGCTAACTGATAACTGATTATTCATATTTTGAATGAATACTGCACATGTCAGGGATGTACCGCAGACCTTTCCGTTCCCTGATTAGTAAGGTGAAACACCAGTACGAATGCATCATCTCCTGTTATGACCGCTGCTTCCGGGAGGAAAGATCGTGGAGGGAGGAGGGAGGGCGGTCATTCCTCATTCCTTCATGCCTCCTTCCGGAGGAACTGCGAGTGGCGGCAGTGAGAAGTACGAGGAGGAAGGCATCAAAGAGATCAATACTCAGTTGTGAGTTGTTAATTACCATATAGATACTGTAGCTTGAGATTTTTCACCTTTTATTTGTATTTTTAAACTACCGTTTTTAATCATTTCGAAAATATCTACATATATCGCAGCATATATCAGAGATACTGCGATGAAAGCATTCGAAGATCGTCTAGTCCGTACCGCTAGACAGGCCAACGACGTCGGCCATCGATTCATTGACGAGGCGTTCGTTTCTTTCTTCGCAATCTCTCACTCCATCTTTTCATTAGTTTTTTTTGTAAACAGGAATTCTCATCTACCAAATTACAGCAAGCATTGGTGGGAATGGCCTCCAATTCTCACTCACAATTTCACCAATGCCTTCAACAATCTGATGCCGCTGCGACAGCCAATGATTGTTAGTATTTTCAATAAGTCAATTATTTAAATATGCTTAACATCACGGAAAATGGAAAATTGGACGAAAAAATAAGATGAACAAGATATTTCTATTAAGGAACTAATGTTCGTCCTCACCGTCCTTCTCTGTCTGCTGATCATTCGCTGGGCTTGGGTGGTCAGTTATACTTTTATTTTTATTTTTCTGAAATTAGATCTTTTTTTATTATTCAGGCGTTTCTCGAGTGCCTCGAGGGCCTGAACGTGTACTGCTTTCCCGAGCCGAAGTGAGTCTAATATAATAATAATACTATCAGTTCTGATTTTTCCGGACGATTGCGAGAAAAATAAAAAAAATGTCACAAAAATACAGTTCCTATCGTAAAGTTTGTGAATGAACTATTGGTGCACTATCGGGAACTCGGTTTTAAAATATCACTACGCTCGGAAAGTCCGGCAGGCGAACAGACTAGAGGATGGAAAAAGTAGGTACTGCTGAATCAGCGTTTGGAACTAGACCGACCCGATTTCATTAGCAATTGATCGCTAAAAATCTCATTAATCATGCCTTTCAGCATCATCTATCCGCCGTGCGCACCTCCTCCTATCGTCGACAGCTGCTGTGATGAACTTCCATGCAAACCCACTCTCTGCGACGCCGCTCCCTGCCCCGACCCTTCCATCTGTCAACTTGACTGCACCGAGAGCATTGAGATGGCACCCTGTCCTGTTCCACTTCAGCCCCCGTGCCCGCTCGATTGCACTACTAACATTTGCGAGCCACCCGTCGTTGTACCATGTGTGATCGATTCGCTAGACTACGTCGAGGACCTTCCCCGCCGCCCCATTGAGATCGAAACAGTGCCCGATACGACAGAGACAGTGGAAAGAACCGAAGAGCGAGTGGTGATTTCCCAGCCGGAAGAGATAATTCAGTCATCTAGTCTGAGAAGAAGCGCGAGGTCGTCGATAAGAACGATCGGCGTTGAACACTCGATCAAAATGAGAAATGCACAGCGCACCGAGCACATTGAGCGGACCGTTGTGTCTAATTAAAAGTTATGTATAAAATTTTGTATGTGAACTTGTAAACTCGTTCTAGTTGCCATGCTCTTGAACATTAGTTTGTTGAAACCAAAGATAAACCACGTAGTTTCGCTAACTGTTTCTTCTAAGAATTCGATCTCTTTCGGCCTCTCGCATGCATAAAGTAAACACATTGCCGGATTTGCACTGTGCCATTGATAAGGATCCATTATTCGATCGAGGAAAAGAGAGAGACAGTTGAATTGTGCGAGTACATACATTGAAGAGAGCGAGAGTTAGAAGGAGGAAAGCGAGGCGCCAAAGAAAGGGGCGATAAGCCTCCCTTTCTCAAACAGTACGAATCGCCGACGCGCTGTTGCGCTTCGAGTTGCAATCCCTATCCATTTCACGTTCACAAAACGCCATGAATTGTTATTGTTCTTGTTTTTTCTCGGGTTTTCCCAAACGCTTAGCTTCAGGCTGTAGAGCATGACAGCCGCTCACCATGTTATCGTCGACAAAGCTCGAAAGCGGATAAGCATCAAAGATAATTTGTTGCGAGAATTATTAGCTGAGCTGGGCGCCACATTTCTGCTTGTGGTGAGTCAATTCCGTTTTATTTCTTCGTTCTTCTTTCTTCTTCGCACATGATTCAGAACGGCTGCACAGAGCTTCTTGCAAGGAAAACGAGCCCTGGTCATAATATTTTAAAAAATATCTTTTAGTAAAGTTTTTTTCAGTTTCTCGGTCTTTGCAATGTGGCGCAGTTTGTGCTCACCCAACACAAAGTCAACAGTTGGGTTTCGGTTAGTTTATTAGCCAAATTTCTTCGTGTACTTTACCTCAAACTGCATTTTTTACATTGATGGTTGAACTAGTGTCGGCAAGGAAACACTATAGAAATAAAAACACAAAAATGCTAAAATCTACGAACAATCATTGCAGGTTCAACTTGGCTGGGGACTTATCATCACATTTTGCATCTACACTGCAGCGAGGACCTCGGGTAAATGTTTAATTGCAAATAAATAAACATAATCGTGATTTCGTGATCGTATGAACGTCATGTGAAGGTTGCAGGTGCACACATGAATCCCGCCATTTCGTTTATGATTTACACTTTTGGACAGCTAACGCTGAAGAAGTTCCTGCTCTACTCACTGATGCAGGTTTGATTTTCATTCTATATTTCTTGCAACACAATGCTACTTTGTAGCCCCCTATTTTCATTTTGAGAGAGATTTCATGATCTTCATCTGATTATTTTAAATATCCATTATTTGCAGTTGATCGGAGCATTCTTCGGGTCTGCAGCAATGTACGCGTATTATTACCGTTAGTTAATCTGTTCCTTGTATATTTTTTGTCCCAAAGAAATTCAACAGGCATGGACTCCTGCTAATTTTTGCTTAGACTCAAATTTCAGCCCTATTCGACTACTTTGACGGCGGTAATCGCACGGTTAGCGGTAAGGAATTTAATTATTCTACGAATTATTTTTTCCCTAGTAAAGTGGAAATATTGAAGGCGAGAACACCTCCAGCGCGATGGTTTTCTGTTCGTATCCGGGCGCGCACATGAAAGATGCTATCTTTGGGCCGTTCGTTGACCAGGTGCATAGATAGATCATTTTCAAAATAATATGCAAAATAATAATATAAATATTTTCAGTTCGTTGGCACGGCAGCCCTTGCGTTTATGATCTGTGTGATCTGCGATGATAGGAACGAAATTCCCAAGGTATTTTTTTTTGTTTAATGTAATTACTAAGAGACTATAATTTTTTTGTGTCTGTCTGTCCGTCCGTGGGTATGTGGGTATGTGGGTATGTGGGTATGTGGGTATGTATGTCACGCTCCGGAAATCGCCCAAAATCGCCCTTTTCGCCCGTTTCCAAGCCTAACTCCTTCAGCAAAAGTCTTGTAGTGGTGATCCGAAAAAAATCAAAAATCAATAATTTCATCATCACTATGCAATATGACGAAATAGCTTACAAACCCGTTTTTCGCGCCGTTCTCGCCGGAAACTCAACCAAATCGATCGTGCTTGGCATCAAACTACTCGTAATCAAAAGTTTCAAAAAATCGATAATTGATTTCGTCATCACTAGGCAATATTACGTAATAATGATAAATAATCCGTTTTTTGCGCCGTTTTCGCCGGAAACTCAACCAAATCGATCGCGTTTTGCATCAAACTTCTCGTAATCAAAGTTTTTAATAAAATCAATAACCGATTTCGTCATCACTATGCAGTATGACGAAATACTTGTTTACAAATCTGTTTTCCACGCCGTTTTCACTGGAAATAAGGCTGAACTGATCAAGCGAAGAACCAAATCTTTTTCGATTTATGACTTTTGTCATAAATCGATACCGTACCACTATTACCATGCACCAAAGTTGTCGACTAGGTCAAACTTAGTCCACTGGGTCAGATTTATGACTTTTGTCAAAAATCGATTCCGTCTCACGGGTATAGTACCCCAATCGGTTCGGCGGGTCAGACTTAGTTCGGTGAGTCAGATTTATGACTTTTGTCATAAATCGATACCGTCTCACGAGTACAGTACCCCAATCGGTTCGGCGGGTCAGAATTAGTTCGGTGAGTCAGATTTATGACTTTTGTCATTAATCGATACCGTATCACTAATACAGAACCCTAATCGGTTCGACGGGTCAGACCCGGCGACATTAGCTAGCGAGCGCAGCGAGCCTGCGAGTCCCTGGCGGAAGGCTCGTGGGGCTGAGGGCGAGCCGGAAAAAGATGGGATGGGGCCACGCAGTGGCCCCATCCCATCTTTTTTCGGATCGCCCGAGGCCCCACGAGCCTTTCGCGAGGGACGATGCCAACTCGGTCCGCGACTGTGAATATTTTATCTACCAATGTAGCCCACTAGCCCAAACGTAGTTCACTGGGTCTGATTTATGAGTTTTGTCGTAAATCAATACCGTATTACTTTTATATAATATTAACGTGATTCGCTTGATCAAAGTTAGTACGGTGGAACGCATTCACGCTTGCGGAAGGCCTCACGAGCCTTCCGCAAGCGTTCGCACATAACTGGGATAAAACCTTAACACACAACCCGGCGACGCGAAGCGCTCGCAGAAGACTATCACAACCCGGCGACATTGCAGCCGCAGGCTGCTTGCCACCCGCAGGGTCTAGCCGGGCGTAGCCCGGCTAGTTTCAAGCTATATTATTTTGTTCGGAAGCTCATAATTTTGCATTCAGTTTTTATTTTTGCAAAAAAACAAATTCAGTACCTTCGACCTCTGCTGATCGGTCTCTCCGTAGTGATGATCGGCACTTGCTTCGCTGTCAATCTGGGATACCCGGTAACTAGAAATCCTTCATAATGAAAAACCAAATTTTATGGGCTAGATAAGATGTAGGCGGTTCAGTGGTAAGGTAGGATGCCCACAAAGGATGTGGAGGGACAGTAGGTCAGGGAGAGGTACGGTAGGTTAAGGTAAGGTACGGTAGGTCAAGGTAAGGTAATAGATTTATCCAATCATTCTATAGAGACAATGGGAACGGATGATCAGTGTGATTGTATCAGAGCGAAGTGAGAGAAAGAGAGGTGGGAAGGATCAGAGCTAAGATATCTCTGGGGTATGAGTGGGACGTGTCTAACCGACACACAAATTATCATAAAATATTTCCCGTAATTGCGCAATGAAGTGATCATTCATTACATTTAGATCAATCCCGCTCGTGACCTCGGCCCGCGTCTTTTCTCCTTCTTCGTTTACGGATCAGAAGTATTTACGTGAGTTTCATAAATTCAGATTTTGCGCGTATCTTCATCATTGCTGGTCACTTTCATCAAATACGCGACAACTCAAGTGTATTTCGTATTATTTTTCTCAGCAAGCCGACATCCGTCTACTTCTTCGCTCCAGTGATTGCGCCCATGTTCGGAGCTCCCGCTGGAGGTTTGTTATTCACTTGGTACACACGGACATTCACAATCAGACTAAAAGTGGGCAAGGAAGAGGGAAGAGAATGTGAGTGAGAGCTCTGCCATAAGAGAGACACAGTGTTTGAGAAGGTGAGAGCGGGTGAATTCATACAGACAGTCAGAAAAATAGATAGCATGACTTGCTTACAGGCTGGTTCTACTACTTGGTATTCGGCTTTCACCTGCCTCCGAAGAGCGGTGACGTCTACAGGATCATCCACAATTATGAAATGAACAATCTCAAATGATCTCATAAATTATGTTGTGTTCTCGTTGTTACTGTTGGTTCCTGATAAATTTGTAGATAGTCATAGAAAGTCAGCATCATACAAAGAGGATGAATTCAAATACCACAAAAATGTTTGTTGACTAATAATCAATTATTGACAACTACCGGTTCAATCTTTGCATCTTCTTCCTCACAGTATGCGAACATGTCGACAGTGTCGAGAACTATCTGAAAGAGTAGCACTATGAATTGAATAATTCCTTGCTGCTCAGATCAGGAATCAATTTATGTGAAACTGTAACAAACTTCTATAAGAATGCGAACAATAAGTATTGATAGCCCAATGCAGGTGAGAATGAGAATGATCTGAAGAGATGCGTGAATAATTATCAAGTGAGTGAGTTTTAAATCATTTACCATCTAAAAATGCGAATTTACATTACTTCCACCTTATTTGTGAGAAAAGACTAACCTTGATCGGAACCTCGAACACATCGACTATACCTAGTATCGTATCCGACCACTCATTGAGATCATTCCCGAACGCGAACCATTCACGACTGTAACTTCAAAATTGCTTGAATAAAAATGATAAACCCACAAGTCTTTCCGAATTTCCTGCGCTTGCCGGAATGCATATTCGGTCACAGAATCGACTGTCTCAGCTAGATTCTGAGCCGAAACGGCGCTGCAAAAAATGAGATAAAGAAGGAATGAATTGATGGTCAACCGTATTTCGAGTTCGACAACTCACATAACACCGGCGAGTTTCTTGAGAGCATACGCCTTTCCTTCATCTTCCCTTACTTGATCGAGAATGTCCTCTTTCGGTTGGCGAGCTAAGAAAATGAACTGTCCAACACAAGAAAGAACAGAAGAAAAAATGTAACCTTCATTTGAGCCGAGCAATGTTGCCATGATCGATGGGAGAGGGCAGCGAGGTAGAATGAATGCTTCATGTTCAATTGAAGTGCGTTGTGCCTATCCGTAGTCCGGATGTGAATCAATCGCTTGTTCCTTGTTCTATTTATCGCTTGAGGCATCGTGACCTTTCATATTACTGCAGTGCACACTTGCAGATGTACGATTGTATTGCAGTTTAAATAAATATTTATTAATATAATCTAAAACAATGGTCTTCATGACATTTAATATATATTCGTACACTTTATTTCACAGCTAACGACTTTTTTTTACGAATTTATACATCCACATACTGCTTCATCGGAACGACAATGTTGAGCGAAGAAATCATGCATGAGCTTCGTTACGCACAGTACAATCAATTAAATAAAATCTGTTATTTTCCCTGACGACGGTTTTCGATCACTTCTGCCACCATTTCTTTCCACCATTGCTCCCATTTGCCTCTGTTGGGATGAGAAGTTTCCATAGTACAGAGATTTGCACACACTTTCTCTGACTCGGGCCCCTTTTGCATCTTACTGATGCAACTGAAATTGGAAAAAAAATATTATATTCGAACATGAATACATACTCCGCAGTGCACAACTTTAAGTCGCCTCCAACATATTCCTTGAGAGCATCTTCCTGAATTACCCTATCTCTTGAATTAGTTTCAAATGTATTGCTTACAAAGCTAACTTCTAATTTCAGCTCGCTCCACTTCTTGCACTCGTTTTTGCACCCTTTTTTGTCATCGAAATGGCAATACCAAGCAAAGCATCTGAACAATAGAACGCGTTTATCATTGTTATTTTATGCTTACCCGAGGGCACTCTCCTCAGCTCGAGTGGAAGGTCTCTCAGAAGCTACGAGCTTAATTTTTTACAATTATTTTAAATCGATTCACTTTTTTTAAATTCTAAGCTTGCAACTAAAAGATTAAGTTTAGTTTCACCTGCAATTAAGCATTAAATATATAAAAGGAACATGAAAACAATACCTCTAGATACTTCTTGTAGAAAGGATGAGTTGAATGAACGGCATAGAAGACGTGGATAATAGCAAATAGATAAGCGAGAAAGAAGAGAAACTTCATTGCTCGAATGAATAATCTTCTAAATGGGAATGTTATATAGGAGAATCGTTTGAGAAAATTGTTGCACCCGCAGCAAGAAAATCATAAGCGAAATAGAAAAAAAGGATTTTTTTAAAATAATTATTTATTATACACTCGTTCTTTCTCCTCCTGTCTTCGCAAAAATACTCTTTACCATTGAAATGTTTGCGCCTTTCAATTTACCATTAACATTTTATAAATTTTGTCGGTTAACAGAGGAATTCTATGGGTTGGTGGTGTTAGATAACGGTTGCATTTGTTGTATTATCCTGATACAGCTCTTAAGCACTAGTAAATCATGAATTTTCATTGGAACGGAGATACGGTCAATTTACTGCCTGTCAAGTGACTCATAATCACCGGAAAATGCTGAACAGAAGTGAGGAGATATTTCTCATCAGCTTCTCGGGACCCGTCTATTTAGCAAAACTTCAGTCAAATAAAATAAATGATCTTTGACCTCATGCAACAATTATTGCGTTGGTTTACGTTTGATTATTTGAACTCCGTTTGCAGAACATGCAAAAAATTTCCCACGATTCTCCTATAAAACACGTCCATTTAATCTTTCAATAGAGCCATGAAGCTTTTCTTCTTTCTTATCTTTCTGTTTGTTCTACCATTCGTCCTCAGTGGCAAGTCTGAAGTCAGTGACGATAACGTCCTTAGCAGGAAGTGGATCAAGGTAAATTCCTTAATCATGTTCTTTATTTAAAAAAAGACTATTAAAATTACGGTTGATGGAGACCGAGAAGCCTTCGACTCGCGAAGAAATACTCGAAATTGCGTATGTATTTTATATTTATTTATCATTATTCAATTTCCTCAGATGTTTCGCTTGGGCTTGTCATTTCAAAAACACAAAAGAATGTAGAGCGGAGTGCAATAAGCTGGCTGGGCTGAGATTGAGAGTTTCTGAGGTAAGAGATAATTTTCTAATACTGTTTTTGGGTTGCAAACTCGGTATCGGCACTACCAAAAGTTTCGCGTCTTTTTTCTCCAACCGGTGAAGGTAGTACCGATTCCAAACATCCGCCCCTAGTATTCAGGAAGATAGCACGGACGCATACGATGGTGATGATGCCCAGTTGTGCACGGCCGAGTAAGCTCAGCAATATTTCTGTCATCAATTAATACTTTTTTCAGCTGCATTGGAAAGATGAAAAAAGGCGAAGAATCGAAGAAAGTGTGTGCAAAACTGTGCGAGATTGAAACATCTCATGCTGATAGAGACCAATGGAAGCAGTGGTGGAACGAACTTCTGGAAGCGAAGAAACCTGTGATTCGGTGTTAATGAACAAATGAAGTATGTCGAACTGAATACATACTCTTGACGAACAATATTTTGGTTTTGAAATGGTCTACAGCATTGAACAATCTGCATAACCATTCAACAGTAATCAATAAGAAACACGGATGAAAAATCCTAAGGAAAATAGTGAAAATAGTTCTGACTGTGAAATCATTTTTCCTAGCTTGGTCCAAGTTCACTTCTTTTTTTTGTATTCAAAAAAAACAAGATATTATCCAGTTGTGCAGCGAGATGCTTTTCTTTTATTCAAGTGAAACGATATTTAATTATCCCTGTCGATAACGGCGGGACAGATTAATCTCCTCCACCAATTCCTTCCACCATTGCGCCCATTTCTCCCGATTGCGATTCGATGTTTCAATGGCGCAAAGATTCGCGCATACATTCATCGATTCCGAGCCCTGTTGCATTCCTCTCAGGCAGCTAAATAGGGCACCACTATAGGGAAAATAGGGTTCCTTGTTATTTTGAAAATAACAAGGAAAACATACTCAGCCGTGCACAAGTTCACATCACCTCCGACATATCCAATTACGGCATCGTTCTAAAGAACAATTTTTTACTAGTTTTGTCTCATCCGATCATAAGCCTATTTTTTCATACCCAGTTCAAGTCAACTCTCAGCTCTCCACGTTTCTTGCAATCCTCACGACATGTGCCCCGGTCTTCGAAGTGACAGTACCAAGCGAAGCAGCTGATTATGAAAATCAGTTAATATTGCGTTTAGCTTATTGCAACTTTATAAAAAAAGATTATTCTCTACCACTTACGCAATACGAATTTCGTCAGCCGGAGTCGAGGGAGGTTCGTACTTCAGTAACTGAGAATTGATCACGTTTTATCGGAGTTTAATAAATTAACATAATTTATACCTCAAGATACATCATGAGATAGGGGTTATTCGATACTGTAGTTTTGGCATTGAGAACGCTAATGAAACCGAAGAGAAGAACTAGGAAGAAGAGAAGCTTCATCGCTCAATTGAAAATATGCAAAAGTAACGATGCTTTATAGAAGCATTGTGGGAAGATCGGTGCTAACGCATCACATGCCAAACTAACATGTTTCTCGATTGTTCTCGACTCTTTGGGGATGTTTTCTTCCCCCATTTTCAAGCTTCAGCTCCTCTGATTCCGAGTTTTCTTTGTAAAAAATGGTTGTAAAGGACGAGAAGTTATGCTTATTGTTCCCTGAGTGCACATAATTCTCCTTGTGATTGAGATATCCTTCAGGATTTCCCAGACGAGAGATCAGGGGAAGTGTGAGAGCGCAGAGAAATCAGAGCAATGCAGCTGCTGCCCTCAGTTCTTTCCGAGTGCTTTTCATCTGATGGATAACCTGAGGAGACGAGAGAGCACGCGAAAATGAGAGAGACCAGAGAAACAACTCAAATTTTCTCGATAATCATCTTCCATCTCCTCGTGAATCCATAATTCAATCTCCGGATCGAATTATCCCTGTTTTCCCCTTTTTCCAGTGCGCATGAGTGTCAAATTATCTTCGAGGTAGCATGCTGACAACAATAAGTACCGCAAACCCATTCCGCCCACTCTCATTGATTCCATATTTAGCTTCTGATGTTATTCCTGAGAACAAAGAACCCCACGAAGCGCGCGAAATTCGCACCCGACCCTAGCTCACAAAAATAACCCCCAGTGTACTTCGTCCTCCTCCTCCCCCTCCTTCCTCTATTCTCCCCTCCCCTCCTTCCTCCCTTCCTCCCTTCAGACGTTTCTCTCTCTGGCGCTTCACCCGCAGTCTTCCCCCTCTCCCTCTGCCTCTCGTTAGAGCAAGTCACATTCGCTGAGGCTTCGCACGTTTACGCGCTTAGGAGCACGGAAAAGGGCAGATGGCGTTGAGAAAGTGATGAAAATCACTGGAAATCGCGTTAGTGAGGTTGTTTATCCCCAGAGTCAACCCGGTTGTTTGTGTTGGTTTTTTTGCGTGGCTTCTTTCAATTCTTCATTGACCGCACTGCTGAGACTCAGAACTAGCCAGAAAGAAGAATCCGTCCCTGCATTCCTCCTATTTCTCTTCACTGGCTGGCTAGAGTTTGCGGTATATAAAGAACAATTCATCATCTTTCTGTCTGCGCTAGTGTAGGAAACAAGAAAAATAGCTGTTTGAACCGCTTCTGGAAAGTGCGTAGACAGGAGCTGTTGTTTATCGCCCTGTTCAACACCTTTATTTGTGGGAACTCTTTTTGCGTGTCTGCTTCCCTCAGTTATCGCACTCCTCCTACTCATCGGGCAAATAATAAACCTTGTTATCCCCTCAGTTTTCCATTGTTCTCAATGTTCTTGAACGCCAAATCAAAAGCACTTCAAAAGCACGAAACAAAAATATTTTTTTAATGTTTTGAGACA
Source organism: Pristionchus exspectatus (assembly GCA_911812115.1). Lineage (NCBI taxonomy): Eukaryota > Metazoa > Nematoda > Chromadorea > Rhabditida > Neodiplogasteridae > Pristionchus > Pristionchus exspectatus. The sequence goes on along the minus strand of OU461584.1, from coordinate 17,654,593 downwards.
GGGCATTTCATCAAGGGCAGAAATATTCCCCACACCCAGCCACATCTCCTCTCGGGGCATTTCGTCAAGAGCACAGATCCCCGTGGAGAATAGGAAGGATTCGCTAACATTTCGTCAGGGCAGGCAAATCCACTCGCGCAAAATAAAGAAGCTAGGCAAATTTCGTCAGGCGCGCGACGACGTCATTTCCTCAATATTTCTTCGCCAGAGTTCGCTCAACCGCAGCAGTCCTTTCCCTTACTTCGTTTGACGAAATGCGCCCCCGCCCCTCGGGATCGGTATTTGGTTCCCACGTTCAATGCTTGCCTGAGAATAGTGAGTCCGCTCCACATGGACTAGAGTTTTTTTAACTACTTAGCCTATTTTATTAGAGAATATGCTCAAGTCTGCTTCAATGTCAACTTCCTTGTCGTGTTCTTTCTCGAAACGCACGTTTAGTCAGTCTCGAAGCTATAAATTTGACGACACAGCGGCTGTTTTATGCGCCAGATGTCAGTTCTAAGAAATTTCCTGCTGAAATTGCTTTCTAGTCGCTCTCTATTGAACGGGATCACTTTACGGGTGCACCCGACTGAGATTAATCCACTATTTGATCAGAGAATTGGATGGTTGCTGATGCCTTGAGTCTATCTGAGCTATGAGTTTGACTTCTCAATTGGTTATGGGCGTCGTCTCTTCATTCCTCGCGCTCTCTCACCGGTCAGAGTTACAAGACAGTCATAGGCGTGCGGTCTTTGTCGCTCAGAAAGCAATGAGAGTTTTGCTGCTCCGCCAAGTTCTTAGTTCCAACATCATTGCTCAACTTCTTGCTGTGGGAAGCCCAACACATGTCGCAAGAAGTACGAGCATTGATCCCCTCATTCCCATCGTTCTCTCGCTGTCAGACATACTCAAGGAGTATCTGGAATGAAGAGATTGCTCCTCTTTCTTCCCTTATCTCATCACTCACCCCTTTCCCCTCCCCCGATCCTCTCAGTTCAATGAGTTCACTGCGTTGGAAATAAAGAGGAAGTTTCCCTCTAATCCACTTACTCTTTTGAACGAGCCACCCTCTCTGACGATGTGTCAATTTCACTTCTCGTAACCACTAATTCAGCGCTCCAATGAAGTTTTGGACGTTCTTTGAGTAAGAAATCGTGCGATTTTGGGTGTTCAAAGGTTTCAGAGACTTTAAAACCGCTGGCTTCTCCCATTTCCCCATTTTCTCTAGTTTTACGCTGAATTGAGTGGGCTTGCACGTAGCGTGGAGATTCGCACTCTTATTCTAATCGGATTTCGGCAGATTTTCGAATTGCACTCTCGATTGTCTTCTGTATGTGCTAAAACGATTTTCACTCAACTATTTTGCCGTGTTTGAGCATAAACTGAAATTGGAATCTTTCTGAACCTTCAGCCACTGTAAAGATCATTGATTACAGCTCACTGATAGCGCGCTTAGGGTCGTAAAGTGTTGCCGCTTAGCGCCGAGTGATTAAATCGAATCCGACTCTCGTGATATAAATCTTTTCATTGATAAGAGCGGCGCCATGCGCGATTTTGAACGCGCTGATTCAACGCCTGAAACAATCGTTTCTTTGCAATATTACCTTGGCCGAACCCGGACGCACCTTTACCTTTATTCCCTTCTGTCCAGATTTCAGCTAGAAATTAATTGGGATTTTCACCAAATTGGACGCTTCCTGGGTGAAATAGAGAGTAGGTGCAGTGCATACTCTCTGATAGCCGTGGAAACGCGGGCTTCTCTTTGGATTTTCCCCTTTTCTCCCTTTCTTCTCGTTTCTACTAATTCTGATTCTCCATTTTCTAGTTGTTTGATCTCCGCTCACTTTCAGAAGTCGCCGCCGCCTTATTTGACTTGACAATTCGTTCGCCTGCTAATCGGCAGAGAGTAGTTCAAACGATCGTTCTCTCGAGTTTTCGCTCCGATTGGGAGTGTCTATCTATCCCTATCTCGCTCAATCGCAACTGTGAAAACCACCACGCTCGCTTCCTTTCATCTTCGTCCTTTCCCTACGCAGCTTTACTAAAGTTCCTTATCTCCACTCATAAATTCCAGGTTTTATTAGGTCTCGGCAATCTTTGAGGGTTTCAGGCGGATCAGATTGTTGCCTTTGGTGATGTTATAGTTTAGTACGGCTCTCTGCGCGAATTCCAGATTTCAGCGATCCCAGTAGAGATTTTATCGCAAGCATCCTGCGGTGGCCTGCACTCATTCCACACCCCCTCGAGCTTCTCGTTGCTCAATAACACAATAGAGTGCACTCGCTGGGAGAGAGTGCAGACAACGAGCGTAGTCGGGCGAGAGATCAAGCGCATTTGAGAGGGCTCAGACAGTTAGAGAGGACGAGAGATCGGGCAAAATCGAGAGGGCGTGATCATAGCCGAATAATGGTCGCATTTGCAATATGTGTATCGGACGATAGAGAGGAAATGGCTTATCTTTCTCCCTCTATGCTCGCTGGTAGTGTGTCCTTTACTGTGTGCGCCGTACTATGCAGTTTGATTGGATCTGTCTTGTTTTGGATAGGATAAGCGCTAATGCGATTACGAATTTTGGAAAAAAAACTACAGCACAACTTCATAGGCATACGACATTCCGAAATGTCCCCAATTCACGCGATTGTACTCTAGTTCCCACCAAGTCACACAATGTACCGACAACGTCCTGCCCAGAATGCGCAACGGTATCAGCTTAGCCGTTAGCAGGCTAATCGCCTCCCTCCAATTCGCCCCTCCTAATACCCCTCCATCGACTCAAAGTATACTGCTGCGACAGTTATCACCTATCGGTTGCCTATCGGTGTCAATCTTTCTCACACCTCTGTTGACAGGTCTCGGGATCACTGTAGGGTTGACTTTTCGTCGCAACTACCGTATCTCGACATTGCTGATCTTATTCTATGTATTGTATCAACACCGTATTCCGCGCAAATGCTACCGTAACCCTACCGTATCTCAGACAATGGTTGCGTGCGACCCCGTAGCCCGGCTACGTGCCAAGCTGCACATCTCCAACCCGCTCTACGTTAACCTCCTCTCCGAATTCTACGGAACCGCCCTGCTGCTGGTACGCCTTTTCTTGGTCCTGGGCCGGTGCCAGGTTTCCGTAATCTGGATTCCTGGCACGGTTACAGGTTATCGTAGTACGTGTTTTCTTGATCCCTGGAAAAGTGCCAGGTTACCGTACCCAAAAATTCCTGGCGAGACCTAACTATCGATTACAGGTGCTCGGTCTCGCCATCGTCATGCAGTTCATCCTGACGAGGGAGACGATGAACACGTGGATCAATGTGAGCATACGGTAGATGGTCAATCGATAACTGATTAGGGATACGGTAGATCGATCGACGACTGACTTTATTTCTTCTGGATTACGGTAGCTAATCGATAATTGGCAGATCAACGTCGGCTGGGGCTTCGCCATCACGTTCTGCGTGTACTGCTGCTCCAAGACCTCCGGTGAGATTTATAAACTTATTTATTTTCGAATATGAATTCGTCCAAAACTGACATCTTTGGTACGCTCGTAGTCTTGAAATAAGGGTGAAACGTATTCGATCGTCTCTTTATTTCACACATTCTGTCATAGCAGGGCCAAGCGAGAGATTGTGCATAGTGGAGAGATGACTGCACGTATTGAGCTTGAGTAATTGATATTTCAATTCAGGTGGTCACTTCAACCCCGCCATCTCACTCGTAATGGTCACTTTCGGTCGTCTCTCCGGCAAGCACTTCCTCCTCTACTCTCTTGTCCAGGTAATCCATTCTTTGTACTTCTTGCCCAGGTTAAGACAGCTCTGAATGCGGAGGGTAAGGTAATCAATGACAACCCCGAGAAATGAAATATCGTGATTCAGCGCTAATCAATATGCCATAAAAGTGGGAGAATGAACGATCAGCGCGTGCGTAATTGCGCGCAGACAGGGCAAAAAACGTGTCGAAGGGGAAGAAAAAACAAGCGCTGATTCACCTCGTGACCATGAGCAAAAATGCAGATTAGAAACAAGAGATAGGAATAGAAATTGTCCGCTATTCTGACGAGAAACGCTTCTCTTATCGCTGGTCGATACGGAGGAAAGACCGACTGGTTCAAGATTAGCGCTGCATCTTGTGGTAATCCGCAATATCGTTTCTCATTCATTTTATGAAGACGTGAAGAATGTAGATGAACTGAATGAATGACGATCTGGATTCTTCATTATGATAACCCTTCCAAATACTCAATTACAGACCCTCGGAGCGTTCGTCGGAGCCGCGATCGCCTATGGAGTGTATCGCGGTGAGTGGACCGAAGATGAGATGCTTTTTTTGCCTCTGAAATGAAAATTGAATATTTGCAGACCAATTCCTTCACTACTACGCCGAGGCGGGCATCAAGGGCGACTGGATCGTGCACGGTCTGAACGGAACCGCAGGTGAGTATTTGAGACAGCGAGAATTGAGAAGAGCCTCTTCTTTTGGTTAAATACCCCCGATTGTCTACAACTTTATGTCAATTCCAGGCTGCTTCTGCTCCTTCTCCAAGGATTACGTGTCCAACTACACCAACTTCATTGATCAGGTTTGAATTTCAAAACGAATACTAATAACAACAACAACAACAACAACAAACAACAACAACAACAAAATTAATGACAATATTTCAGTTCATCGGCACCGGCCTCCTCGCCCTGTTCGTTGCAGTGATCATCGACAAGAGAAACAAGATTCCCGATGTGATTAATTAAATTTTAAAAAAAAATACAAAAAAATGATTTCAGGTTGCCCATCCCCTTCTCTTCGGTCTCGTGCTCGTCATGATTGGATGCGCTTACGGAATGAACCTCGGATACCCCGTAAGCATTGTTTCTATTTCTATTTCACATTTTTTTGTTTCTATTTCACAGACAGATTCTCCAAGCGCAGCAAAGGCTATAAAACGAAACAAATAACTCTATTATGCGTCGTAAAAATATAATTTAAAGATCAATCCCGCTCGTGATCTCGGACCGCGTCTCTTCGCCTACTTCCTCTACGGCGGAGAGGTAATTTATTTTTATTAAGTTAATTAATTAACTATTAAATTAAGGTCTTCACCCAAGGCGGCTACTACTTCTGGGTGCCCATCATCGCGCCTCTGCCTGGTAAATATTAAATTAATTAGTATATAAGAAAGTTGCCAAAGCCAGAACTAATATACCCTACACTCTTTTTTCTTGACGACAGGGTGAAACGTAACCGAACAATTCTAAATGCGTCTAGTAGTGTTAGAAGACCAATAAAAGTTCAAAGATCAAAGATCAAATCCCATCGCAGGAGCGCTCTTCGGTGCGTGGTCGTACCACTTCTTCGTCGGCGCCCACATCCCTGACACGATCGAGGACAGAGAGATCAACTACATCAAGGAGGCCGAGATGATGCCCCTCAAGAAGAAGTACGAAAGGAATTAATGATATATAATTTTAAAAAATACCATTAAAATTCAACGAAAAACAATGCGAAATGCTATGCAATGCTTCGACAACTCATTTGACCAATTTCAGCGAGGCCTAAGTCTCTTCTCGCCACTTCTCCGTTTCCAAGACGTACAACAGAGCACTAGTCATCGAAAGCGATATGTAACGTATTTGCTGTTATCTCATCTCTATAGCGCCGTATTGCTATCAACCGTAATTTGGTTGAGATATTCATGAGCTTTATTTCGTTTTTGATACCCAGATGCACCACCTGTATTATTCACCACCCATTTATTTGTGACCGACCACCATCGATATTTGTGTATTTTTTCTTTATTCTCGCGTTATAAAGTTTGTCGTGGATACTCGAGTGATTGTCATCCGTGAGAGGAGGAGGGTCTGAAATAATTTATTTTTGAACAACTGTAACTCGACAATATCGCTCAGAATGCGACCGGTTCGCATTAGCAGATACTTGAAGCATAACCGATTGTTCACTCACTTCGGTTGAAAGGACGGCATTTCGGAGTCGAATCTGTACTGGGGAGCTGCAGTGACTCGCTTTCGACAGATATTGCATGAGATTACGGCTCGTCGATACGATCGAACATAGTACATTGTGACGATTGGACTCGATCCAAGACAGATCTCTCCCAACTGCAAAACGAATAGTAATGCTGAAGTATACTGAAGAATCAATCTACGCAGCTCTACTTTGAAAAATATAGTTTATCGCTATAGCTAGGGGCCACAACGCAGATAGCCGTTTTTACACAAATGAGTCAAAAGTTAGCTCAAACTATCCCCCAAGGGCATGATAACATCATACTTTTTGCCGTTTGTCAATATCTTGTCTGGCAGCCGCGCTAGAGCCCGAGAAGTGCGCGCGCAATGCACTGGGAGAGAGAAGGGAAAGGCGAGACGAGAAGGAAAGGGGCGGAGCCTAATTAGCGTGTGTCTCTCTCCCTCTCCCCGCCCTCTCGCATGCCTCTCCCCGCCCAAAAAACACAAGCCCGGGAGCAATGCTAAAAATCTTATTTTTTCTCTAAAAATCCTAAAAAAATCCAATTAGTCAGAAAATTGCTGTCCGAGCAGAACTTTCAAACTGAAACATGTCAAAACGACCCATTCCTTTCGTTTATATGCAAATTTGATCGTCTTAGCGATGTAATGTATTTCTCGGACAGTGCTCGATGGATAGGTAATGCTAACAGCTATCCATAGCACTTTAGAGCGAGTGATTTGGTTTAGAATGAAGCTTGTGTTTTTGTTTTCTCGCTTTTTGGCGAAATCGTGTCCGCACAAAGTGGGCGGAGCTTGTGGCCCCTAGCTATAGCATGCACACGATAAAACAATGTAAAAAGAATCTCCTACATGTGACCTTTTTAAAAAAAAATTAACCTACCATATGAGTGGAGTACTCAATCACAGCGCCGTGCACCAAATTGAACTGCATTAGCACGTAAGTGAATACAGAAAAGGCGAAGATCACAGTTAGTGATGCTTGAACCGTCAGAGCCTGTAATTATAGTAAGACATTTTATTAGCAGTGCCACTTAAATTCCCAATTTCAAGGAAAAAATGTTTTCTTATTGTGATCTTTGCATTCCCTGAAATATGGAGCCCTATTTTGCACTGACAACTTCTTAAAAACAGTTCCGTCCTTCACTATAACTCTATTTGAATGCAATTTCAAATAAGCACAGACCAGCATCAGTTCCCGATGCATGAGCCTTGTGGTCTCGCTCATGGAATGAGTTCGCGACTTCAATTTCTGATGGATTCGACTGCCCAAGAAGATCTGAATTTATAATTTTCTTGTGAAAGGTGCACCTATCAAAGTTGCGACGAATAATCCCTCTTCACTACTCCGTGAAACATAACGGAAACGTAATGAGAAAACGTACAATCAGCCATGCGAAAGTTCCCGAAGGACCGCAAACCCAGAAAATAGCAAGCGTCAAGCGAGGCTCGAATACGGATGAATAACCTGGAAAAACGCCTTTTATTCAGAATGATTTTTGAATTTGTACCAGTAATCATGCTTCCTCGGAGGTCGTACCCGATAGTGACATTGACCTTCTCAATTATTTCATTTTCTGGAGCGATATCCGAACCAGATAATACACCCTAGAAAGAAACTGCATTTAAACAAAATACATGAAAACTGACGAAAATCAGCGCCGTAGGCACATAATATACAATGCAGACAAGGGCGACTGAGCGAGACCGAGGTGTCGGTTTGATCAGCACGTAGTATCTGGAAATGCATTCTTCTTATCACAACAATCATGGTGATTGAAAAGTATAGTAAGATAAAGTCATTTGCACTATCAAAGCTCTAAGACAAACTAATGGGGCACGGTTGCCTTTCGAAATCAAAGTTGTTATCATCAAAGCTGACCGAAAACAAAACAGCAGCGCCATCATGCAAATGTAGTGAGCGTGCCCATGCATCATTATCGCGTACAGGACGAAACATAATCTGCAACATTGGCTTCGTTATGATTGGGGTAAAACGCAAAACCAACCGCCTCGAATCAAAGTAGATTGCAGGCCCGGAAGATACCATAAATAGGGATGAGCCGCATGGAATCAATCTGAGAAAATATTAGTTGGAAAATATGGTCATTATTCGATTACATACCGCTGAAAAAGAGCAAAAGAGGTTAAAGCCGTGATGAGCTCCAGAAGTGACAGCGATATTATGAGAACGGAGTACGATCTTAATTTCGAATATTTTCCAATGAATCTATAGAAAACTTTACCTGTTGGACGGTGGAGTATGAATAAAAATTAGAGTCATCAGCAAGAGATTGCAAATAACTGAAGTTCCGCACAAAATGCAGTGAAGAATGTACAAAGGGAGTGGAGGACCGGCCATAATGATCGAAGGCGGGTGTTTGCTCCAATTTTCGCTGCTGATCTAACGTTTTCACAGCTCACGGGAAGTTGTGAGACAACTAACAATTTAGAGCAAGCTCGGCATCAAAATACCTGACACAGAATGGGAAATGACATGTTGACTGCGAGTAGCACCTAGCGATTGGAGCTGTTGGTCTTCTCGGAAAGAACGGAATTAGATCGGGACTTGATTGGTTGGAAGAGAGATTGTGCATGGCGAAGAGATCAGCTTCCACTCACCACTTATTCTTATAATGGAAAAGTGATAACATCTGATAATAGCAGAACTTTTTCAATCATAAGTTGTTGAAGAAAGATTGATTATTTTAGAGAAGAGAAACATTCCTCAGATCCAGTGCTAAAGATCAAGTTTGTTTTCTCTACTCTGTGGAGATGAGAACCTCTGTGGGAGTTCTCACACTGCAAAATCGCACGTCAGCATAGAGAAAAAAAAGATTGAAAAATAGTAAAAAAACTTTTTGATATTGCATTTTACACTTTACTCAATAAAATACTGTTTCAAACTGTTCCTCAACCGAATATGGGAATTGCAAGTGCGAAGTGGGGAGATCCCTCTCCCTCTCCCTCCTCCTCCTCGTTTGTTCAGTTATCAAGAGTTAGAGAAATTAAGCTCGCCTCAAAGCGTGCGCGAGAGAGCAATACAAACAATGGGAAGGAATCGAGCCCCCTTCTCAATTGCCTCCTACTCCCATCCAACCTTCCCTATCAATTTCATTTTACCTGTTGGAGAATGCTGCCGATTATTGCTTCCGGAATATAGATAATGTTTCTTCTCTCCATGTGCTCTCTGAATGACTAGAAAGGATAATGAATGAATTTTCCATAGTCAAATGAGTTTTCCAAGTTGCAGTATAATCAATTCGAATTTCGAAGATCTCAGGTTCCATTTTGTTCCTCCCACTTGACTTGTGCCAAAACTGCTTACTGTCGCGGGCAATTAGTATCTTGAAAGAGAGTTCCGATCCGCTATCTGCAGTTCGCATCTTTTGCCGGTTGCAACCGAAAAAATGTGACAGTGATGAACCGACTTGTGGTGTTTGCCGCATCTTTGGAGCGTGTCTAAAATCTGCATCTGAACATCCAGGAAATCGTACATTCGTGTATCACCAAACTGTTCCCTTTTGTGCCTCGAGGTGACTTCTGTTTGAGCAGCTTGTCACATTCAAAGTGCTCTTCGACCATTCCGCCAATCTCACTCTTCTTTTTCTCCAATATTGCTCAGAATATTGTCCCTTCCATATTATTTCCGTTCAATCGTCAGCACACACTCTACGGCTAACACTGAGTATCGAGACCGCACCTTTACTAGTGATCGAAATACGGGTAATCGTCGCTTCACTTAACACACTCTCTCACCGGTCAGAGAGGCGAGAGAGCACGTGAAATGAAGAGACGGCGACCCGTATTTCGAACTCTAACCTTTACAGGGAATGTCCGGACCTCCGCAGCCCTACACCAGCCCATACCCGCCAGTGACCTACTCGGCTCCTTACAATAGCCAAAACTACCGAATGGATGATGGAGTGGATCCGAATGCACTTCTGGCTGCTGGTAAAGTGTTCAATCCCTGAAATATTTCGCAATGTACTATTGAGCTAATCTTACGATCTTGTAGTTGTTGTTTGTGCAATTTCGTCTGAAATCACATTTGAATCATAGCGCGTCATCAAACAATTTCGAATATATCCTCCTACAGAGTAGTATCGGCATCATTTCCGATGACGTTGTTGAACTAGATACCTCCCGGAATAGGTGCCGATAGCGCAAGCGTAACGATCAGAGAGCAAACACGATGATAAAGGAAGCGAGAACATTGAATAGGTCAGCGGAGAATCGGCGAGATGAGTCATCTTGGCAACTTGGTAACCTGGTTGGGTTTACTCTACCGGGTCGAGAATGAGCTGTTCCTTTCTGTGAAAAGTGATTGCTCATTCGCAACCGTTGCAAGTCTTTGAAGCGCTGGCTCATTTCTGTCGAAGAGCACTTGCCGGCCATTTTGCCAATCACTTTTCGCGATTTGAAACAGCGATTTGAAACAAATATCACCGGGCGCTTTCGTGGAACAGGAAATAATGAATAGATTCATAAACATGTGGCTCGCTGTCGTTGCCCTGGCCTAGTAATACCAATCTTTATCGACGGTTGTTCTTTGAATAGCTTTCACATTCCTTCCATATACTCCTTTGAGGGCTTCCTCGTGAGGAAACAGCTGAACAATCATCATTCACTTTTCACGGAATGGGGAATAATAACGGGCATTCCAGGGCTCACGCCTGCCCAGATCAACGCATTGTCGCGAATGAACCACTCCGTGCTCATTCGAGCACCGCCCTGCTCCGACTTCTTCAAGGGTTTGTGCAACTGCTTTACTTGCTTATCCTGCTGTTTACAATTTACGTCAACATGTTCCGACATCTTCATTTATTTTGAATATCAAACACTGAAACACGGCTCATGTTTATGAAGAAAGTCATTGAAATACCCGTATTGCAGCCCTAACGGGTGTCTATCTCGCCTTCTTCATCATCGCTGCCATTCTCACGGTGATCGTCACGATCGTGTGCATGAAGATGATCGTCGAGGTCTTTATGTCAGTTTTAAAAACCATAACGATGGATTTAATTTTTTTATCGTAGAAGTGGTCAGATCCACTCGAAGTAAGTGATGAATGTTTGAGAACGAGTGTAGTTTGAATAATGATGAACGTCGAAGTCTTTATGCCAGTGATTTCTATATCAAAAAGAGATTTTTACTACACTCCTCTGTATTTTCAATCAAAAGTATCGCCCATGAAACATACGTGAAATTGTAACATAAATTTGATAGAATGAAAATATCGGGCGGTACGCGTCTTGTCACATTTTAAATGTTCCAGTAAGATCAAGAACGAGTACGTGCAGGTGGACCTCTACTGGCTGCTCAGCTCGCCCATGGTCAGCATTTATTATACTATTTTTCTGACTGAGAAATTCGCAACAAAACCTTTGCATAACCTATTCACACAGGGATTGAGAAATGTTTTTGCTCGTTAGATATTTGGGGTATCGAATATGTTTCGTTGCTGAGTAAAGATAGTTAGACGCCCACATCTTTCGATATGTTATGGAGGTAGTCGATATAAAAAACTTCTATAAAATGGTTCAGGTCGTGTGCTGGATCTGCTTCCTCGGCATCTGCTTTCCCCGTTCATCCGGCATTCTCTACGCTGTCGGTCTCGCGTGAGTTCATGCTATTGTCTGACTCTCTCGATTTTGCATGCTCTCTCGCATTCTCTAACAGATATCCGTGAGATGATGGATGATGGTAGATGAAATTAAAAACCAGGGAAAGATCATAGCTTCCCGAGTTCAAACTATCTTCTTTCCCTATCACAAACACAGTTGCGAAAGTAGCTATTTGCGAGCTCTGATTCACCCGTGCCGAGCTACCGTTTGTTTGTTGATGACATCGAGTAGAATCTATCTTGCAGAAATTGAAGGCGATAAAATTTATCGATTGTTTTACCGTTTTTTCCCATTCTCACGCCCTTGCTCTCTGGTCAAAGCGCGTGAGAACTCGGCGAAAAGTGCGAAGAGCCGGGAATTACAACGGGCCGGGGTCCGGCAAATAGAAATCGTGCAAATCGAGGGTGAAGTGATCGGGGCAATCAAAGCTCGATCTCAATGCATCATCTTGGTAAACAATCCAGCGAGGGGTTTTCTAGCCTTTGTTCGCGCACAATTCACAGTCAGGTCCACTGCGAATGACTCACTTGTGTTAGGATGAAACCTGCGTCTCTTCTATGCGCTTACTTTCTCGTTACTCTACCTAAGCCCAAATTGTGACCCCTACTAGAGTGTAGTCGGATAGGGTTTCGTCGCTTTCGCAATATCTCAAGGGCTCGGAAGGTCGCCTTAGTGGTCATGATGTGGCCAGCCAATGAGGAAATGGAGTAATGAAACAGACAACAATATCAGAATCATGATCATCAATGTCCAAGACAGAAAACCATAGGAGTCACACTATAAAGGCCAGTACAGAAAAGAACGATTTTGAGTGTACAAATAAATTGCAGGATGGTTGTCATGGCGCTGGCCACTACATGCACTCTCTTCGCCCGATTGTACGGAGGCCGGAAGGGACTATCAGAGTACCTGCTTGCGCACAGTCAGTATTTTTACATATAATCTATAGCACGACGAATTGTTCTGTTAAAATTGACAGAAGCAAAAAAAAATGAAATGGCAGGTTGTGTTTCACGAATAGGTCAAAGTTACCAGGTGATCTAGTGGCCTGATTGTCTCAATGGACCCGTCTCAATAGAATAAACTAATTTAAAAATCACAATAAACTGATTTAAAAAAATGATAATCGTATTTCCAGATCGTCGAATGGAGTTCGCTGCGAAGCCGCTGTGCTGCTGCTGCAAATGCCTCTCTTCCGCTATTCCTACGGTGTAAGAAACCTTTCTCAGTTTTTTTTTCTGAGTGCTCTTGTCATTGCTGCTCTAGACATTGTCATACGTTCTGCGAAAGCAAGGCCAGATTGAGTCTACGGGGCTATAACACGCGTGACACCTAAGAATCAAATAAAAAGCGAGGGTGCTGGTCACATATTTTGACCCCCTACTTTCTTTACAGTTTTCGATAGCCCTTAGGGTCCCTTGAAAGATAGCTTCGAGCTTTGTTCGAAAATTTTGATTTTGAAGGCATGAGACGTCCTCATACTTTGTAAAAACAAAAATGTTCCAACTTTGAGGCCGTGTATCTCAGTCCAGAGTGGTCCTCGCTCTTAGCAATGAAAAGATGCAATACCTCAAATTTTGTGGAGAATTCACCTGCACTCACGGCCCATTGATATATTTGATTACATTTGCATAAATCGTTTTTATTGTTTCCTGCTCGTCACAATTTCGGGCCGTGAGTTTTGAAAATCCTAATCGATAGAGCTCGCGAGGACGAATCGAATGATATGCTGAACATGTAGAAAATAAATATGCGGAACGGAGATCGCCTCGTTTAAAGCATATTTTTCATCTGATATTCTCCGATTCAACACCATTTCCCTTTGTTCCCCTCTCCTCTTCACCCACTCATTCCTTGTCGACGCCGCTCAGTGAAAAGAGAGACAAAGAATAATTGGATTAACTTGACTCTGGGAAGGGAAAATTGCAGACATTAGATTGGAATCTGCTATTTTACGATTATTTCTGTTCCGCATGTTAATTTTCTACATGTTCAGCATATCATTCGATTCGTCCTCGCGAGCTCTATCGATTAGGATTTTCAAAACTCACGGCCCGAAATTGTGACGAGCAGGAAACAATAAAAACGATTTATGCAAATGTAATCAAAGATATCAATGGGCCGTGAGTGCAGGTGAATTCTCCACAAAATTTGAAGCATTGCATCTTTTCATTGCTAAGAGCGAGGACCACTCTGGACTGAGATACAAGGCCTCAAAGTAGGAACATTTTTGTTTTTACAAAGTTTGAGGACGTCTCATGCCTTCAAAATCAAAATTTTCGAACAAAGCTCGAAGCTATCTTCTTAGGGACCCTAAGGAGTATCTAAACCTGCATTCAGGAAATTTTCGATTTTTCCGATGTGACCGAGTTTATTTGATTCTTAGATGACACGCGTGATAAAATCCATACTTTCAGTAAGAACATCCGTCTCTTCTCCCTGCTCGTTGATCAAACGCCTTTCGTGAGGATTGTCCTTGCTATTGCGCTTCTCATCATTTCAATGGAGGGATCGCCCCTGAATGATCCGTGAGTCTTAATTTCCCGATCGGTTCCCTTATTGCAACAGAATAAATAGAGTTACAGTGGCGAGCACAATGCGTTGACGCAGTAAGTTTTACACATTGTGATTTTTCGTGTTTCGTCAATTTTTAAGTTTTCCTTTATTTGCTACTAACAAGCTCTTCTTACGTTTTCCATTACGTATTGTCTTCGTCCACTTGACTTTATTATTTTTGTTTTATAAAGTGATAGCATCTCGGCATGAGTCTCTCGTTACTGTTTTGACGGTGAAATCAGAGAGGCGCTTGCCGATTTGGCATCTCCTTTCGATATGGGAGTTATCTGTAATGAATATATATCGGTGATTGCAGCGTCGTCACCACTCTCAACATCATCGGCGTCGTTTCGACGCTGACGGCGCAGTACGCAGCGCATGTGATTATGAGCATGTCCGAGGTGAGGATAAGAGTGTGCAATACGGGTCATCGTCTCCTCATTTCACACACTCTCTCGCTCGGAGGAGTGACTTCTTGTTCTAGAGGCTCCTTTCTTAAATTTCACTACATGTTGTTCGAAATGTCACCAGTTTACAATTCCGAAAACATGCATTGTTCTTCGACAGTTGCTGCAATGCATTAGCTATAGCATCCAGGGATGCGGCGTGGACAAGGAAGAAAACTATAATTTCAGAACGATCTCACCGAATCCGGCTTTGACCTGCTCTTCAAGTGTATGAACGTCGTCCAGACCGTATACAGTCTGCAGAGGTTTGCTATTTTCATCTCTTCTACCAAATTAACAATTCGAAAATTCGGATATGTTACATAACCCCTTCAATAGCTGTTCGAACATTATGGTTATGATAATGTGTGCATTGTGCTTGCTTCTAAAAAAATCAAATCATTCGGCAGGTTCATTCTCGAGATGATCGGTCGCTACGACGGCTTTCCCGAGCTGCCGCCGATGACGCCCGAAACCATTTCTGCTTGTGAGTTCACAGTCGTGATTATGGTTTGCTACGAGGTTAACGGGCTGCTGCTGAGAGAGTGTAGGGAGAGGGTTGCGAGTGCGCAATATCGGTATCGTCCCTATCAGTGTACGACTCTCCTCGAAATACATACTATCACGACTACCTGACAATTAGCGATGAGAGCTCGTTTGAAATGAGACCGGAAATCGCAGAATTGTCGTCGGTAGATAACAGTTTCTGCGTGTAGTCCTTCACGTGCTGTATCTTTTAGTTGTATCTTTTCACCTGCACTCATCCAAAACATTTTTTTTATGTCTATTAAAATGTAGCTTTGGTTCTTTGTCATGCGGAGAAAATTACGGTCTACAATGATGTTTTGATCTTTGCTCCCTCGGTCTCAAGCTATTTAGCTCACCGAGACATTAAAAAGCATTATCCGAAAAGCATTACTCTTCGGCACACGTCACTCACATTCTCTCCTACTTCCCTTCACCTCCTCGGATCTCTGTTGCGGGCCTGTTTACGGTGTCTTACAACGCGAATCTCTGGCAATATGAACGCTTCCGATTTCCCATTCCTGGACGCAAGTAGTAGCCAAACAAACAAATAAAATATGAGCAAGACGAAAAATGGAGAATCAGCGATTTTTTTTAGGAAACTATCTGTTTTTTCGACTATGGACGCCCCGAAATGATTCCACAGAGAAAAAATAAATCGGTTGTGCTTCACAAACATTTGAAGAGATGCTCGAGCTTCTAGAAAATGATCGCATCCTCTCTAATTCTCCTAAAATTTTAAATAAATAGTGAGGTTCATTCTCGAGATTATCGAACTACAGTCAAAATGACATAATGTGAACCGTTTATGATAAGTTATGATAACTTATCATAAGATGTCATAAAACCATGATTGCTCAGCGGAGCCTGAATGGATCACGCTGAAATTTTGCATGGTAGCACGGTTCCTGTGCCCCTTCAAACTGACACTTTCGAAAAATCGATATTTCGTAAGCGTCGCGGTCGCGCGTTGCGCGCGTGATAACCAAAAGTGGGCGGAGCTTAGCTGAATTTGGAAATTTATTAGTCCTACTCGCTAAAATCTCATTTTTTATGTATATTTCGGTATTCTTCAATTTTGAGAATGAGATTTTCGATTCAACGAAAATTCTCGTCCAGACTCCGCCCACTTGGGGTCATCACGCGCGCAACGCGTGACCGCGACGCGTGTGAAATATCGATTTTTCGAGAGTGTCAGTTTGACGGGGCACAGGAACTGTGCTACCATGCAAAATTTCAGCGTGATCCATTCAGTCTCCGCTGAGCAATCATGGTTTTATGACATCTTATGATAAGTTATCATAACTTATCATAAACGGTTCACATTATGTCATTTTGACTGTATAATCGATTATGTTATTTTCAGTCTGGTTCTTTGTCGGAATGATCGGCTGGTACACGGTTATCTCAATAGCTTTGGCTGCGCGAATTCGCCCGGGCCGTAGCTCGTTCTTCGATGATGAAAAACACAACAAATCAGTGAGACCTTTATTATTTTGCTATTCTATATGTGTAGGAAAACACTAGCAATATCGTACATCGTCCACATTACCGAACAGACGAACATTTTTTACTTTTTTTTTACTTTTTTTAAAGTCAGCGAATTCGCATCGAATATTCCTAATTTTTGTTTCATTTTTTTGTCCACCCACAATTCCGCGTGATTTTTAAAATTGAACGGTGAAATATTTATTTAAATGGGTGAAAAATTGGAGTCGAAAGTGTTGAAAAGAGGGGCAGCTTGCTCCAAGTAAAGCCTAAACGCCGGCTCTACAGTAATCACCCTTCCGTAGTCACTTTTCGCTCTTACGGCTCCAATTTTTCACCCATTTAAATAAATATTTCACCGTTCAATTTTAAAAATCACGCGGAATTGTGGGTGGACAAAAAATATGAAACAAAAATTAGGAATATTCGATGCGAATTCGCTGACTTAAAAAAAAGTAAAAAAGTATAAAATGTTCGTCTGTTCGGTAATGTGGACGATGTACGATAGTGTATGAAAGTTCCGATTTGAGGAGCAAAGCGCGAATGTTCCTTTACTGGATAAAACAAAGTGGAGCCGGCAGAAGGTGTTTGTTAGGACTGCTTTTGCATGTGCTCACGGGCTTTAGTTTGCGTTTTTAGTTGTATGTTTTCGACAGATGAGTTCATCGCTCCCGAATCGTTGAAATAAAAAATAATAATTGCAGACGCGAACGCGAATGCACATGGAACCGCCTCCGCAAATAACGCAGATTGAGCTGACCGATCGAGTTTAGGCAAATGTGGTAAGTTGCATTTCTCTTTTTTACTCTTTGTTGTCTGGAATGAAAATGGAGCGAGAAATATGTCTAATCTTTTTTTCTTCAGATTATACTTCCTTCACGGGTTCCTGGTCGTCGCAATCGACGTCTCCCCTTAGACGGATAGGTTTTGGTGCTTCTTTCAATTCTTCACTACGTGAACGTCACAATACTCGCATGGCATTGTCATGTCAAAGGATGGCTTGGCGAGAAATGACTCTCCCCATTTTGCATGATTTCTCACCTGTATGACCGGCTTGAAAATATGTGAAATGAAGAGAAGATTTCTCGCCGAGCCATTCCTATTTCAAATCGTGTTTCGGTCTAGTTGGCCTCTATTCAGCATAACCTTTGTGAGCATACATCGTGTGATCTCTATAGCCCATTCATTGAGAAATTATGTACTTTTTTCTGATAAACTTTTTCTTGTTGTTATGTTGATATTACGTTGTTTGTGATGTTAGCTTCGCGAAAAAAAGCGGAAGCTATTTTACCCAAGCACCACTCACTTTCAATCAGTTACAAGAGTATGCTTGATCAAATCAAATTGTGTGGTTTTCGAAAATCTAGATTATTGGTCTTTGGATCAGTGTTGTGTTGGTAAGTGAGTGAAGATGCATGAATTCCCTCTTGAATTATGTATTCTGAGTTCCCGGAAAAATATTGAGAGGTTCCAAGGGAGGGGGCTGGACCGTAACGTTCAGTAAATTCGCCCTTCATTCAGCAGTTACGTGCAATTGCCTCTTCTCCATTCACAGTCTAGTTCTTTCAGTTCCCCCATGAATAAAATATGAATGAATATTTAAACGAGATATCGTTTGCGCACAATTATACATCTCGAATATATTCCCGCACCAAACATCCTGGGAAAAAATTGCAAAAAAATATCCTCGTGTTATTTTCGCACTATTCTGACTGCGTCACAATATCGCATGATTGCCACAAGTCCATCAATAAAACTGAAGACTAGACTAGACTCTATTTCACACGCGCTCACAAAATCCCAAACTAGAGAAGCATAGTCTAAATAACCACATTTTTGAGGACGAAGTCCTTGTCCTCAATTAGAAGGTCAACTGCTTTACCTCAATAGTATGAGGAAGTATTATTTCTGAGGGTAGACTTTCAATTCGCACGCGCTGACAACTACTTTCATACTTGATCAGGTGGATTCGTTGATGCTCTCACAACACACAACATGTATGGTAGCTGTTTGATCTAGCCTACTCAATAGGGCTCGAAATACGGGTCAACGTATCTATATTTCGCACACACTCTCGCCATTCATGCTGGTGAGAGAATGAGCAGAATGAAGAGACGATGACCCTAGTTCGAGCTCTACTAGTCAATCTGACGTAGTGCACATTGAACATTCGATTTCTGAATAGTACACTCTATCCTTTGTTGGGACCACGTTTAAGGCCTATCACGTGTCGTATCTTCAAAGATCTGGTCATGCGTACTTATAGAGCAGATCTTGTTTATCAGAGAAACACTTATTCCCAAACTCGGGAAGTAGGCAGCTCTTCTAAACTAGGCCATTCTAATTGCTCGCTCGGATGAAATTGCGCGGTGGAAAGTGTTCCAATCCCTACACTTCATATTTTTGAGCTTGTCGCGAACTTTGATCTGTCTGCTGTTGACGCCTCCCTGTCTCGTTCAGTTATTGCTCGCATTTATGAATTTCTTCCTATTTTAGAGACTCGGCAGACGTTCTCTGGCCTTCCGCCCCCTTGACCACGCCCCTTTCCGCGAAACTTCATAGGCCTTGGGTTTTCGTTCCTTCGGAAACATGGCCGACCTCTCGATATCGCTGGACGTAACGTTTTCGTTCTTCATTGGCTTTGGTCAGTTTGTCTGTGCACTCATCTATTCTAACTAAATATTCAAATTCGAAAAAAATACTATTTTCAGGAGCCCTAATCATGCTGGTCAACACACCCATGATCATCTACATCTACACTCATCATCATTTGAGAAAGCAAAAAGAGGTATTTTCTCATTTTCGGAACAACAGGTTTTCAAATATGTTTCAGTGGCTCCATAATCTCTGTAGCGAATTCATTTTTTAATCACATCCTTGAACATTGTCTTGAAAGAACGGCAATCAAATATAATTTCAAATATTCGTCAGGTCGTCATAATCGGGTTCGTCTGTCTGGCCGATCTCTCCAATGCCACTGCCTTCTTCTTTGCCGGCCTTCACAGACTGGATCTCGTGCGCACCGGGCAAGGTTTGATGCTCACGTATTACTTTTTTTAAAGCTCATAGATGAAAAAACCGAAAAACAGCATGCTCTACTATTGTTCTCATGTTGAGGCAAAGACGCTTCGACTTTTTTCTTCGAATCTAAGATAAATAAGGCAAAGAGTGGCCATTGATGTTTGTACGAATGGCGAAATGCAGCGGTTTCTTGTTCAAACATTGGTCAACGATGGTCAGTAGCCTAATGATAGAGGTAAAACTACGCGCGATGTATAGCAAATTGCCTGTTGTGTGGGCATTTTTCGTAAGATGTCAACTGCATGCCTGGGAAATACGTGACGAGTGTTTCGAATATGATAAACGTTAGACCTAAAGCAGAATACTTCCTTATAGTGTCAAGAACAGACACGCACGTACGTGTAAAATATTTCGGGGGCTGAAAGGCTGACCTATTGGTTTCGCTTCCGTGCTTTTGTGTCTGAAAGAGGGAACTTCCTCATACGCAACAGGGAAAACATCTGTCCGATTGTGCCTGATTGTGAAGGTTAACAAATCAAGGAATCAAACTATCGTCGAAAATATCCTTGCGATAAATAAGGAACTAAGTGAGTACTCAGTAATCTTCGTCCACCTCGTTTGAGTCTGTAATTTGCTCATTCCGAACAAACTGATCGAAGCGGTATTATGAACTTTTGACAATTGTGAGATCCCGAACAATCGAATCTTTGCAGTTTCCAAGATGTGGACTAATCACGAGTGCGGCGGAACGATCTTTGCATACGTTTTCATCGCAAGGTCGGCTTACCAGACCATTTACTTAGCGGAGCCCTAGCACTGGTGAAAAACAACGGAAGAAAAATATACGAATGCATCGGTCATCGGTCAGTAACTTGGTCTTAGAGATAGATTAGAACCATATATCGGGCCAAGTTAATAAACACAACAGTGCAGCATATCGTATCTGAAGAGAAGAGAAGTTTCCTTTCAGCTACCAACTCATTGGCGCCTCGACTCTCGCCATTACCATCGATCGAGTGATCGCTGTGACTCGCCCCTTCAAGTACCGCACATTCACCTGGCGCTACGCTTACACCGTGCTCGGATGTGAGTATTATTTTTTCACTCTTTTTTATTCGACAAGAAGAACATACTAAGCAAGATTTGAAAATCAATTGATATGGAGACGGTGAAACATATTCAATGGGCCCTGAATCCGTGCGGAATCAAATTGTCAAAGAAAAACTTTCGATGTGCTTGAATGATGAAAAAAATGTGAGAGAAACAACTGAGTGGGAAAAAAGAATTTTCCCATATTCAGTGGGTCTCGGCTTCGTCTCGCTCGGCTTCTTCGTGTGTCTCTACTTCTGGTACACTGGCCCTCAGCTGATCGTGCCCGCCATGTGCTACACCTCCACCGCCTACATTCCACAGGTGGACTCGTTTTCCATATTATTTTGGTATTAATAGATCTGAATCGATTACTAACACGAATGTTTTCAAAATGTTAAAATGAATTTAGTGAAACCTAACCGAATTTCGTCACATTCCTTCATCATTTTCTCAAGGATTACAGTTTAAAGAAGGAGTAAACCCAATATTTAGTCACATATACTGCAATCGTGGAACGATAGGGAATGGTTCAACGATCAAAAATCAGTTTCAAAAATAAGTAAAAAGTTGAAACTTCAAAATTGACCGCGCAGGGTTTTCGCGGTGAGACTCATGAGGTTTACTCCTTCTTTAAATTCTATGCCGAATTCAGGTGTGGAACTACATGCTCTACTTCCGTCAGTGTTCGATCGCCGCAAGCATCATCATGTATCTGCCAATCGCCGTTAGAGTGATCTACCTGAGAAAGAGGGCGGTCAGATCATTTATTTACTTCAAATTGAAGATTTTTAACATTACAACGTTGCAAGAACTGTTTTTATAACCAATTCATTATCGAAATTAAATTCCAGCTCGGACAGCGATCGGTGATCAAAACCAGCGCCAATCCGCACCGACGGCTTGTCCGAACTACAGTGTTGATAGGTGAGACTCATGTTTTCTTCAGAAAAATAGCCCCCAATTTAGGCATGACATTGCTCTGCGAGATTCTATTCGTTGCAATTCCGGACTTCTTCCTCAACTTCAATCTGTTTGGACTGAAGAAGTACGAGATGATTTGGTGAGCATTTTCATCTTCTTGATTTTTTTTATTTATCAAATCAACCTATTTCGAAAATCACAATCATGGTTGAAAGCAATTCAGGTACCTGATCGTGCTCTCGAAGGGCATCGTAAACATCTTCCTGTACTCATTCAATCACGAAGACATCAAGGGCGCACTCGTCAGCCATCTTCCAGTAGGAATTAAGACCAGAGTCGCAAGGTCCGATGCCCATCAAACACTCACTGATCGTGTGGTGTACCACCAGTAGTATTGTGCGTGCCTTTCCCTCTTTGCTTGCCATATTTTTCTGAACATACCTGCACTTAAACCGACCGTGAAACCCGGGAGAGTGCAGGAGTACCATTTGTAATTGTACAAGTTGTGTTGTTAGTTTGCGTGCAGTTCCCTTCTCTTCCTTTCCTCGTGTGACCTCTACCTCGACTGTCGCTTTGTACCTCTTTTCTTGCTGTGGTGCGTTGATAAATCTTCAGATGAAACTAGCTTATACCAAGAAGTTGGAAGCAATGATTCAGGTTCATAACCATTCGCGAATCTACACATCACACCATTGACTATTCCCATGCCACCCATAGAACCGGAAGGTCATCAACGAGAACTGCCGGAACGGAATCCACCCTGCATTAGAGGTCAAAATATAGGCATCCGCCTCTTCATTTCACACACATTCTCGTCAGGTCGAGTGACAAGAGTGTGTGCTGAATGAAGAGGCTGCGGATCATATTTTGTGCTCTACCCTGCATTGATGATCGAATATTTGACTACACAGTCTTTTTTTTCTGCTCCCACTTGTACAATAAAGTTTCAAAATCTATTCTCGTCAAAATTCGCTTTCGAATCGAGTGAAATTCCCATTTCATTTGCATAACCAAATAAAGACAGCGTAATTGAGTTAGCTCTTGTAGTTATAATGAGTTAACAATGGATCATTTCACAAGCATGTTGTCGAGCGAGGCAGTCGAATCGGTGTGTTTTCAATAATGTTTTGGTATTATTCTTGAATTCCAGCAAGATGATTTTTCCGCAGAAGAGCCGGATTTCTCAGATCAGGAGGTCTCCGCTGTTGAAAGGCTACTTAGGTTAGCCACTATGCAACGGATGACATATTGATCTTTGATCTTTGATCTCGAGCATATTGTCCTTCAGTAGGGTTGCAAGTTCGAGATCAATACTCTCGCACCAGTGCGAGAGTATCGCAACGATGCGAGACTCTCGCAGTCCCTTCCCATAGGAGGCGGCGAGAGAGCGTGGGAAACGAGAGAGCAAATTCCTCTGCTCTGTCTGCACTCTCTCCCAACCCCATGGTCTCTCGCCGGCGAGGCAAGGGAAGAGGTCAGTGCGAGAGTCTCGCAAGTGCGAGACTCTCGATCTCGGTCTCGAACTTGCAACCCTATCCTTCAGTATCAGCGATCCCCACCGCCAGGATAGCTCCCGGCTCACAGGAAAGATGACGAAATATCCGCGGGCGAGTCGGTTGGATATTGTAGGCGGCTTCAATCGATAACTGACTTCATTTAGTGAAAATTTGGACTTCGAACGGGATCGGCTCACCTACGAACACACGCTGGTCAGATACGGTAAGTCTTAGGATCAGGAACTAACTTTTTTAAAATTGTTATTGTTATTGAGGTACATGGTTGAACGTCCGTAGACAAGTTCTCGCTTATGCCATGCTTCTCTTCGTCGGATTCATTTACAAGTCGCATGTGTACGTTTTTTCGAGCCTGTTATCAGCAATTTCTTCCAAAAACAAACACAAAATCGGACAATTACTGTTGCAATCTGAAACAGAAACTAAGTTTGAATTTCGAAATCTTTCAGTGATTTCTACGAGTTCACATCCGCCCTTCACACGATCAAAGAGGGTCGACACATTCACTGCTGCTGCGAGAAACCAGCGAGAGCAGAGTATCTCAGGGAGCTAGACAAAAATGTACGATGCTTCCGTGCTTTTTGACTCATTACTGTGTAGAAATGAATAGCTGGAAGGGATCATTCAGTTCAACTCGCACGGCTTCTACTTCTACGTCAAGATCATCGTCCCTTTCGCGGCCAGTCTCACTTGCCCGCTTTGGGAACGGTGAGAAATAAACAACAACAACAATAACAACAACAATAATCATAATAACAACAAGTAATTCAGCCACATCAGCCGTCACAGTGTGCTGATCTGGTCCGTACTCACAGCAGCTCTGAGCTCATGTACGTTTCGGACATTTGATAAATTGAATTTGCATTAAAAATTGATTAAATAAATAAATAATCTCCAGTAACTCTCATGTTCTCGCTTGATCTGGACGGAGTTCAGTTAGTTCACGTACTGCAGAATCTGTGCATGACTGTAAGTTTTTTTCGTTCTTTTGTTCAGATAGACAAACTCTCGCACAGATAGACACTCATACATTGAAGCACAAGACTAAGCAAACTTCATATTTTTCTTCTTTTTCATTTTTTTCTGTACAGAGTGTGATGTTGATCTCCATGATCACTCTCACCGAGATTCTGCCCTACAATCTTCGATTTATCTCGGTCGGCCTCTACATGTTCGTCGGCGGTTTGGCCACTGCTGTTACGGTAAGGATTCATTGTATCTTGTATGTACCGTAACCCAATACCCCAAAGAATGAATTACAGACTCTCCACTTTTATCTCGGTTTCTCACTCACTACCCTGGGAGCTCTCTTATCCATCGGCTATTTCGCCTGTCTTTTCGTGGTGCTTTTGTGAGTTTGTTCCAAAAAAATCATTTACCAATGCCGTTTTCAGCGTTGCTCACGATTCGATACTGCACATGAACATCAGAAACAAGGCTGATATCGTGGAGAAGGTTTTTTAAAATAATAATTATTCTAATTAATTAACTCAAGATAATTCGCAAGAGAGAAGCGCGACTATTCGCAAGCAATCCGGAGGGCGACATTTATTATCACACTCGCGTAGCGAAGAAGGTCTTTGAGGATCTCGTCTATCTGTTTGTTTATTTTCGTTTTTAGTAGATTTTCTCGTTGCACATTGAAGATAAAACATTTATTACAGAGACCGCGACGAGCTCAAACTGAGCGATTTTCTCAAGCGACTCTGTCGCAATTCAGCCATGGGCGAGATCGTGCTCATCCTCTTTCAAGCGTTCGCTTCATTTAAAAAAAATAAAAATTGACCAAAATATTTTTAGAATATCCGCTGGAATGCTCGACTACGAGCTGATTCGGTTCTGGAATGAAAGATTCGTCGGCCCGTATCTGATTGGGGCTGAGAGAGTAAGTTGTAGGATTGTGAGAATGATGAATTGGTCTCTTCATTTCTCGTGCTTTCACCGGTCAACATGACTAGATCGTGGAATGTAGAGATGAATCCTTTCCAGATCATCGGCTATCCACTCGTTGTGCTCATGATCTTCATGTTGAGAAGGTTCGATTTTTCACAAATTAACATATTTTAAAGTGTCGAAACTCCCAGATTCCACCGTGTCAAAGCCATCTCCCTTATTCTGGCGGCAACTTTACTCGTTGCATCATTGCACCATCTTGTCGTGAGTTCTTCCATATTTACATAATTTCATTTCGCTTGAACTTTATCTGCGGGAGACTTGATCGTAAACAATTTTATTTTTCTTTCAGATCAAATTCGATAATACGAACGGATGCGCAGAGTTCGGGATTGTTGAATGTAACTTTTTGCATTTTGATTTTCCGGAACCTGTATGTTTCAGCGAAATACGCCTTTCTCGGGGCGATTTTCAACGTGTTATACTTTGGTCTGGTCACATGCAATCTAATTCTGGTTCGTTCTAAGGGTCGACTTACCAATTTGTATATTTTTCCTTCGCAGATGCTGATTCACTTCATGGAAACGGCCCCATCATCCCTTCGAATGACGTGTTTCATGATTGTCTACTTCCCCTATGTTAGCTTTCTTACATTTTTTTAATCCTGGCATCTCACAATCGCCAGAAGGATGCAAATGCGCGCTATTCTGTTATATATTTAAACACATATTTTTATCAGACAATCGCGAATATGATGACACCAGTCATCTTGAGCGGCGAAACCTACGTAAGCTTTTCTCATTGTTCAAATGCAAAGGTAAAGGTAACGGCCAAGGCGGGCTAGCTTCCCACCGTCGATTAGCAACTTTTCAAAATGACTAATGACGTAAACTATAATAATATTCATTCAGAGCACTCCCTCCGTTATCGTGCTCTACAGCTATCATTTGATCGTTATTGTGATCACTGCGTTTCGTGCACGATCCAAACTGCCCTTCTCCCTCTACCTCTTCGACCTCATGCCCGTGTATGCATTACGGAAAATTTTGAGGCCATGATCGAAATGAAAATATATATCACAGTTTAGTTAATTATTTTAGATCGGAGCGCGAACCCGATAGTGAGAGGGAGGAGAGTACGGAAGAAGAAGTTGCTCAAAAGCCTGCTGAAAATGTGAGGACTAAAATATGTTTTATTTGAATTTCCAGTAAATCGATAACTACGTTCGGTATTTGACAGAATGCCCTCGTTTCAGGTAACATCAGCCGTTGTGAGCAATATGCGAGAGGCCGAGTCGCCCGAAAAGGACAAAAAGAGATTCGACCCAATCGCAATTATTAAGAATTTAATGACGAGGAAGGGATGAAAGTCGAAAATCAAATAACAAGCGAATAAACTCCAATCATGACAAGTAATAAACTCTAATCATAACAAGCGAATAAACTCATTATTAATTTATTTGATCGCTATAAGCATGTCACGCATTAAATGAGCAGAGCTAAGCCCAAGAATTAACCACAAAAATATCAAAAAAAGAAGAAACATCGAAAAGAAAAAGTACTAAACGTTGCCTCAGGTAAAAAAGTAAAGGTAAAGTTGCTTCCACAATCAAGGCGATTTTACACTTGTCTTGAGACAACCACGCCTGGTGGTGTACACAGGTAAGGCCAGGTACAGCGAGGTCAGCGTGACCCCTGTTGGCCAGACTTCTAGGGCACGTTTACCTTTCGTAACCGAGGTTACTACCAATTTGCCGACCCCTGGGGGATAGCAAGGCTTGGTCTGCCTCGGCGGGGGATTGAACTCGGTACCCTTCGAATGACCGCTGGCGCCTTACACCACTCGGCCATCCCGCCTAAGGTAAGGCGAGCTTTTTCGAAAATGATCGGTGAGCAACATCATTGTGCTTTTCATTTTTTTAAAACAGTCATTAGATACATTTCAGAAGCGCCATTCATGATTTGAACGATTCACAAGAACTGACGGAGTTGAAAGCCTTATCTCGAGCGGATCTTTGGCGATAATTTCAACGACATGAAATAGCATGGATAGATATTATACATTGATTCATGTTTTATTCTCATCCGTTGTCTATTTTAATTCAGATCTTCTATGGTGTGAAAATGCTCGCATGAAGAATCGTAGCTCCGTTCTGTCCTTTGATCTAAATTTAATTCTAAATTGATTTCCTTTGAAATCACACTCGCCTCCAAAGGTTGATCCAAGCTATTCATGAGTTTGTTCTCAAATCGACAGACCGTTCCGGGGAAACCATCGTTTAGTAGATTAGTCACTCGAGCTGGACCCACCAACACGTTTCCCACCTTAATTTAAAATGTGTATTTTGAATAATAATAGCAAATACATTAATCAATTTGTCTCCGAGTCGATGGATCCAAATGTGCTCGAGATCACCGGTAGTCCCGTCAGAAACGCACTCGGTTGGTGAGCAGTTCTAAAGAATTTCTCGCTGGATTCAAAATGTTTAAAGTCATTTTTAGACCAATATTTGAAAAAAAAATCGAAAGAAACGAACATCATCCAAGCACTTGTCCTCTTCACCCGCCGTCTTGTTGAAGAGATAGATCAGGCTCTCCAATTACATAATTAATTAATGTCAAAAAATTAAATTAAATCACTTTTCTGCCCTTAGTCACGTCTTCGTTCCACTCGTGGTAAAAAGTGAAAATGCCATCGTAATTATCGGCATTTTTGGGAATAAATTGAATCTTTGGCCTCTCCTGCATTTTCAATCAAATCACAACCCGTTTCAAGCAATCTTGCCTGTCTCTTTTCAGGATTCGCTCCAAACCAAGCCACAATTCGTTGGAGAGAACATCGAATTGGAAGTTGTAGTTTTCATACTGAAAGTAGAATACATTTTGAATGTGATCACATGCTCTCACGTCTCTTTAGATGGTGAGCAGCATGTAATATAGGACTTTATACTGACAGCGTAATGATGACTTACCCAAGCATTCTCCGGGTGTACATCTAGCACGTACACTGATTTGATGTTGGCTATGGACAGCAGAAAGTGGCGAACACCCGCACAGAAACCTACAGTGCAATGCTGTACTTTGGTAATGCTCTACAAGTAGTAGACACACTATTTCCACCACTGGCGAGCAAACTAGTATTCTAGTAGTGCAGAGACTAGGTTCACTTAATATTCATGTATTTTTTCGAATTCATATTTTGAAGATAATATTATATTAGGAGAGGCTTGCACAACCTTGCACGCAAATCAGCATTCGATGATCGTCAAACTGCAAAATTTTCAAAATTTTGAAAATCAGGTAATTTGAAATATTTTTCATCTCAGGTATACTAGTTGACTGATAAAAAGATACCTTGTACAAATCAACTCTCAACCACTCGGAATTTCGCAGTTTTTCAGATAAAACAATATATTCTTGCTTGTATGAAGATGAATTTGCAAACCATTCTCGCTAAAAAAAGTAATGTTGTATAGCTATATTTAATTAGTGGAAACATTAAAAAAATTACCCCACCCCAGGAAGGAAAGAATCAGTGACAATAATTGTTCCTTTACTCCAGATATTAATATGAGCCGGAATCTGTATCAAGAAATTAATCATAATTTTGATCAAGTCTTACTTTATACTCTACGTTCGGATTTATCGATTATTCCTCATAGAAGTTTAGGGCGAAACTGAGAAGAATCAATGTTATCGAGGAAATTTGCGTGAATTTACTCACTGTTTTTCAAGATCAACAGGTTTGAAAAACAAGGAAACAACGGATCCTGGAATAAGCTTGATCGCAGTACCCTTTTCACGTTAGTTACGGTACCTTCAGGGAAACCGGAATGGAAAGAGCGGTAGAAATGTTTACGATCGCCAATCAATGACGCCTGTGTGAATGCGTCGTCCGCTATTATCTTCACGAAGAGTAATGTCAGAAAAATGAGCCCCAGCCTCTGAAACATTGCTTCTTACGATGATTATTGCTGTAACATCAACGAACATCATCAATTTAATTCAATATCCTGGCCGTTTCATTTCTGCGACTGTACGGTGTTATAACATGTTATTTGGAGGTAGTTGAGTGTGAAAGCTAATAATGGTTCACAGATACTTGTGAGCCTCAGCCATAAATTAGTGAGCAAAAATATAAGGTATTTACCATGTTGCCGATTCAGCCAAACACCTCGTCGCCGCACCAACCGACTAAGAAGAGGAATCGAGGGAAGAATGAGAGAAGAGTCAATCCCACTTGTTTTGATTTTGACAAGTTATGTTAATGCTCCCATTTTGCATTCGAGGATTATATTAGGCTGTTCCATTGCTAATTTAAAGAAGGGATGGCACGACCATTTGGCTAACAGAGCTCTCGATGCCTGATGATGGTTTACTGTCCCCCGACCACACTTTCACTTTCGAACCTGCCATGTTTTTATTTTCCGTATAAACGCTGATCAAGTTACAGTCGTTTTATTAACGCTGAAGAAAATGTTCTTTTCAGGGTCAGAGGAGAAAGTCAGTTCTGGCAACGTTCTGGATTATAATAGCCGACCATTCCTGCATTTGAACTCTGCTGTAGCCACCTTTTTCTTAATTAGAAAATGTATCAACGATCGCCCAGTTGTATCCTACGGGCGCTATTACATATTGTGATAAATATTAATTGAGATACAGATACACCTATTCACAAAAAATTGCTCAATGGATCGAAGATCTTTCAAAGGTCGCATTGTAGCCGTGTGAAATCATCGCAATCATCATTTGTCTCGTTTTTGCCTTCACTTGTTTCTTCCCACGCAGTCACAAGTGATCTGCGACATGTACTGGATGTTAAAAGCATCGCACCTTCGTTGAATTTTAATACGATCTTTTGGTTCATCTTTCAGCGTCCATAACGGCGATCACACTAACCCTGCGAACAGCCCCGAAACGTTTTTTTCCCGAGAGCTACGTGATCTTTTGCCATGACCATACACCGAATGTGAATCAGCCTATGCAGCAAACATCACGGCACATCTTCAATTCGTAATGAAATATATGCATAAACATGACCTCGGAAGCGCTCTAGTGGCTGTTTGATCTTCATTGATGATGCATCGCCCGTATCCCTCAACAATGCGCGCAATACGCGATTTCCCGATCTCAGTACCTGTGAATGCCGAAAGCGTTATCATTGTTATTGTATGATTCAAATAGATTATTATTTGCTCCTAGACCGCTGCCGTCATTTCTGCATTTTTTAAACGAGAAGAAACTCATTTTGTTCAAATCGCAAGACATCATGGTATGGCATTAACTTCGTTAGCACGCACAAGCGTTTCGCTGCTCAAAATTATCATTTTAGCAGAGAAAAACCACATCTCGCTAGACAGCATCTGCGTAGTGCATTCTTGTACTTCTTATCTTTCTTGACGTTAGAATTTGAAATAAATATATACTCAAACCTAGTAATACTTTTTCCAAGTCGTTCCTGATCTTGAAAAAATTGCCACAAACCACGTTCAGTCATAATGTGATTCCGTTCGTGCGCACATGCGGATGAATTTCCGTGAAAGAAAAAAACTTAGTCACTTGCTCTTTTTTCCTGACCTCATTCTGAACATGTACGTCTTTGAGGATTCATCGCATAGCTTAGAGATGAGCGGCGTTTCACTTGAGGCTGGTTTCGACTTGTTTATTGGCTTCGGCAAGCTTTCAAACGTTTTGTATGAAATTGAAATGTCTATTCAGGTGCACTTATTATGATCGTCAATATTCCGATGTTGATATTTATCTACGGCCATCCAAATTTGAGAAAGCAGAAAGAGGTTTGCATTAAATTAATAAAAAAATTATAAAAACAAGTATTTAGGTTGTGACAATCGGATTCGTTTGTTATGCCGATCTCATCAATGCGATGGGCTACTTTTTCGCTGGTATTTATCGACTAGAGATACTGCATAGCGGACAAGGTACAGCTAAGTTTGTCAGACAGTTCAAAAATTACAATTATAGAGAATGATTTCTGGTTGAACCTAAATTGCACACGCGTTGTGTTTCCCTACTTCCTTCTAGCAAGGTGAGCCTTATTCGTTGGGTCAACCTTACAATTTCAACCTCTCAGTTATCAACTAATTGGTGCTTCGACACTCACGATCACAATCGATAGAGTGATCGCGGTTACAGTACCTCTCAAATACAGAACGTTCACTTGGCGATACGCCTATGGATTGGTTGGATGTACGTGTCTAATCTCGAAAATTAGTTCAGATTTTTAGTTATGCGAGTATTTAAGGCACTCTGGCTCTTGTTTCAATGGGATTCCTTGTATGCGTCTATTTCTGGTTCGCTCTCAGACCCCTCAACAGTATCCATACTCTGTTACACCTCGACAGCTTATGGGCCGGAGGTGTTTCTCTGCTAATCTATCTTTTTTTATTATGATGCAATTAATTTTTTTTAGATCTGGGACTATATGATCTCTATTCGTCAATATTCCATTGTAGTCAGCATTCTAATGTACATTCCTATCGCATTGAGAGTATTTTTCCTGAGAAAGAATTCAGTAAGTTCGGTAAATATTCGATTAAATTACTTTTTTTTTAAATTTCCAGAGAGCCCATCAAACTGTAATTAGAGGAGCAAATCCTTATAGAAGACTGGTGAAAACTACCGTGCTGATAGGTTTTCTCAGATTGCTTCTTGAGTAATCTTAGTTATTGGTTCAGGTTTCACGCTGCTCTGCGAAATAATCTTTGTCATGATTCCTGATCTCTTTCTCAATTTCAACCTGTTTGGGCTGAAGCAGTATGAGCTCGTTTGGTTGGTTCACTGCCTACGAAACAAAGCACCTTCCATTTTCAAGGTACCTCTTCGTAATTTCAAAAGGAATCATCAACATCTTTCTATATTCCTTTAACCATGACGACATCAAAGGAGCTCTTCTCAATCATTTGCCGTCGAGAATGAAACAGCGATTGACCAGGTCCGAGTTCCTTCAAGAATCGGATAGATAACGATGTATGGCATTTAACAGCAATATTAGCTTTGTATGTAATTTGTAGTTGGATGGGAAATGGAAGACAGAAAGTTGTTTAGATTCTTCACCATCAGAGATCAATCTTCCCGGGCTGAACAATCACACACAACGCTTAGGACACTAGCGACCTCTACGAGAACTATTGGATGACTTGCAATGTATAATTCAGAGAGTTGAATGATGAAATTTGGACCCCTCTTGCATGATATTGCTCAATCTTATTTCAATGTTTCATCAACTCGGAGAGGGCTTCTTTTTCTGGTTTTCTTGACTTCCTGTTAGACAAGATCATCTGGGATCAATTTCGCGCAACTCCCACTTGGTGCCGGAAAAAAACTACACTCTGAAGATTATTAGTTTCTCAGACTTCCTTTTTCTCTCTTTATTTTCTTAGATGCCGATGATTTCTTTCCGATGAGTGATTCTGAATTGAAATAGTCTTTCGGGCGGGATTCATCTCGTCAAATGTCGATGGATTTCGTCGCTAAGTAGCAATCAGTTAGAAAGCTAACGCGGATACAAGCCATCTTCAAGGGAGAAAAGGCATAATCAGGAGAAAAGGCAGAATTAGCCTCCATGCTTTAGCCCAAATTGAATTACTCCAAGCTGCTTTCACCTTGATCAGTCGGATTTCGAAAAGGACTCTGATGTATTCAAGTGCACATTAGTCATCGATACATTTATCGAATGAAAAGAACAGGACATAAGCTCTCCAAAAAGATGCATAGACGGGGCAATAATTTACAACAACAGTGTGCGATCATAACAGATCAGAGGTAAACCCGTAGGGGAAGCGATAGTTTCGGTAAGATCTCAACTTGCAATACACGAATAGACACCGATTTAGGGCGGCAGACAAGGAACAGGGGGCAATTCAAAGGGCAACCTACACGGGCAAAAGTTAGCGTTAACCTTATACGAATATGTACAACAACCGAATGAACAATGTGCGTCGAGATATGGGCAAGACACGAACAAGGAAAAATCGCAATAACTTAGTGAGATCCAGAAGCAAGAAACTCAGTCTGCGATCGGGGGACAGGCTACCGTAACCTAGAGTCGTCAACGGATTCAGACGGCCACTTCATCGTTGTTGAGAAGTGACGTCCGGTACTTGGATATTGCCGAGATCTTCGGTGACGGTACGAAATCGTTCGAGAAAATGGACGATTTGGGACTCTCGCCGCCTGAAAAATATTGAATAACAATTAAGAATTGCCTCGATTTTTAACGAGGTCCTATAGTAAATTCGCGTGGGATGCAGATATCTTATAAGAAGACAAATGCTCACCATGTCCCTGTTGGATCACGAGCGAGTGTCCGTAGGTCGAATCATCGAATGAGCAGCCGGCTCCACTACTGCGATACGATTGTATGGACTGGAAGAACCGCAACGATGACGTCACCTGGAAATCACAAATTCAATGATGCGATGAGACACATTTTAGACTTGTTTTCGCACTTCAACAAATTTTGAATCTCGTCACACACGAATTGTGATGTCGCTTGCGGTTTTGCAATTAAGCACCCGTGATGTATATCTTGAGCATTTCATCTCATCACGAGTCCTCTCAGTTCCAGCAGTAGCAAACATGATAATGTTTCTCCCCGCGGCGGGGCTTCCGCCTATCTCTACCTAATCCAATCATTCGCGACATTATGTCGACGCTGTGCCCAAAGGCGCAAGCGAAATGCAGAAACAGAGTTTGAAAGTTTGACTTACTGGTTCTAGATCCCGGATTTGGATACAGTTACTAAGAGACTATAATTTTTTTGTGTCTGTCTGTCCGTCCGTGGGTATGTGGGTATGTGGGTATGTGGGTATGTGGGTATGTATGTCACGCTCCGGAAATCGCCCAAAATCGCCCTTTTCGCCCGTTTCCAAGCCTAACTCCTTCAGCAAAAGTCTTGTAGTGGTGATCCGAAAAAAATCAAAAATCAATAATTTCATCATCACTATGCAATATGACGAAATAGCTTACAAACCCGTTTTTCGCGCCGTTCTCGCCGGAAACTCAACCAAATCGATCGTGCTTGGCATCAAACTACTCGTAATCAAAAGTTTCAAAAAATCGATAATTGATTTCGTCATCACTAGGCAATATTACGTAATAATGATAAATAATCCGTTTTTTGCGCCGTTTTCGCCGGAAACTCAACCAAATCGATCGCGTTTTGCATCAAACTTCTCGTAATCAAAGTTTTTAATAAAATCAATAACCGATTTCGTCATCACTATGCAGTATGACGAAATACTTGTTTACAAATCTGTTTTCCACGCCGTTTTCACTGGAAATAAGGCTGAACTGATCAAGCGAAGAACCAAATCTTTTTCGATTTATGACTTTTGTCATAAATCGATACCGTACCACTATTACCATGCACCAAAGTTGTCGACTAGGTCAAACTTAGTCCACTGGGTCAGATTTATGACTTTTGTCAAAAATCGATTCCGTCTCACGGGTATAGTACCCCAATCGGTTCGGCGGGTCAGACTTAGTTCGGTGAGTCAGATTTATGACTTTTGTCATAAATCGATACCGTCTCACGAGTACAGTACCCCAATCGGTTCGGCGGGTCAGAATTAGTTCGGTGAGTCAGATTTATGACTTTTGTCATTAATCGATACCGTATCACTAATACAGAACCCTAATCGGTTCGACGGGTCAGACCCGGCGACATTAGCTAGCGAGCGCAGCGAGCCTGCGAGTCCCTGGCGGAAGGCTCGTGGGGCTGAGGGCGAGCCGGAAAAAGATGGGATGGGGCCACGCAGTGGCCCCATCCCATCTTTTTTCGGATCGCCCGAGGCCCCACGAGCCTTTCGCGAGGGACGATGCCAACTCGGTCCGCGACTGTGAATATTTTATCTACCAATGTAGCCCACTAGCCCAAACGTAGTTCACTGGGTCTGATTTATGAGTTTTGTCGTAAATCAATACCGTATTACTTTTATATAATATTAACGTGATTCGCTTGATCAAAGTTAGTACGGTGGAACGCATTCACGCTTGCGGAAGGCCTCACGAGCCTTCCGCAAGCGTTCGCACATAACTGGGATAAAACCTTAACACACAACCCGGCGACGCGAAGCGCTCGCAGAAGACTATCACAACCCGGCGACATTGCAGCCGCAGGCTGCTTGCCACCCGCAGGGTCTAGCCGGGCGTAGCCCGGCTAGTTCCGAATAATGAAACGAAAGCCTCACCTGTTGTCTCAAGCTCTTGTGCAGTGGGGATGGTGAGCATTGCTGTGAGAGAGTCGAACGCTTCCTTCGCTCCGTTGTCAATCTGAAAAAACACAGCTTTAGGACATTCCAGAGCGATTTCAAAGCAGTTTTTCATCAGAAGCCATTACGCCATAACAAAGTTTGAGGAAGTGTGCGTAGTGTCTAGTTTCGACTTCAATTTCACAGTAGTTCACGTCTGCTTACGTTGCATTTGCTCGCTCATAGCGCGTGATTCGGTGCCTCGGATTAGGCTGATTTCTCATTGGCTTCTCTCGAATATGTCAGAGAAGGCGCACAGAGTATAGCGTAAGAGGCGAAGATGACCGAATAGGCCCCTGACAAATTCGCGGTCCGGCCTCGGTTTCAGTCCCTATCCACACACCTTTAAACACCGCCTGCGAAAAAGCCCATTCTTGCGTGAAAATAGTGATGTTATGATGATATCAACGAGAAAAATAACAATAATTACCTGATCAGATTCCTGAGATCTCTGTTCATTACGGCGTAGAATATCCAGTCGCCCGTCGCGCTCACATACGTCAGAATGTGTGCGAAAAACACCCCGATCGAGACCAGACTGTAAGGACCGGGGTTTAGAATCGCGTCCGGAGAGCAGGGATTCAGAACCGGGAAATCAACGGACCTGAAGTCCTTGAAGTTGCCGAACATGCGGATCGAAGCGGACAGCTGCGAGATCGAGTCGCCGATCGGCACCAACCTGCAATTGGTTGTGGTAGAGCCGGGAAATGGCTCATGCAAAGACAGATCCGGGAAATAGCGACTTACCGTAGCGCGCAGAACGGCAGCCAGCAGACGACGTGGAACAGGAGCACGCGAAGAATGGCCGAAGTCATCTCGCGCATGTACCGAGGCTCGGACACCAGGGACTCGTGCTGACGAGAGTGCGCGACCACTGGAAGGGAGATACTGAGTCAGTTTACGATTGCAGTCAGTTGTCGATCGGGGAAAGCTACCGTACCTCGGGCCTTTCGCTTGCTGAACTTTCGCCGGACGTGGCGCACGATTTGGGAGTAGTTGTTGGAGATCATCAGAAGTTGAGCGATGAAGGACGCAGCGACGACTTGGCCCGAGATCTCCATCCATACCTGAAATTGAATTCAGGTTAAATTCATGTTCACCCATTCCATTTGAGGATATTATCTTCCCTACGTAGCTTGTTATGCGACTGATGCTTCCGTCTCAGATTATTCGCGTTGTTTTGGTGCTTGTGATCTACTTGATCTAGGCGTCTGATGTTCAGGTTATTCTTATTCTGACTTCCGCCTCCTACGAATTATGCGCGTTATTTGAAAACTTCCGCAGGATGTCTGCCGATGCCTTCGCGTGAAGCTTGTTTGTCATGTTGCAAGAGACATCGTCGCACTTGCGGGCTTCCCTCCCCCACTCGCTAATCATTCACCCTCCCCATATTCCTTGATCTATTACTGCCTCTCTAACCAGTGCAAGTGATGCGCTCTGTTTGTGAGGGCCGGCGTCCGCTGATTAGGCTCGTGCGCCGAGTCGTAACATTATCCGGTCATGAGCACTCTCCGGCTCCTCTCGGAACGAAATATTACAAGTGTCAGAAGGTTTCCAACGCACAAATTACAAGGGATAAACAAGATGATGACGATATAGGGGATTATGGGTACTTCTCTGCGAAATTCGTTGGAATTAGCCCCGTTTGCCGTCGGAAATAGACACAATTTCGAAAGAATGTAAGTTAGACGACGCGAGAGCACGTGAGATTGAGAGAGTCAGACGACATAATTACCTTCTTCTTCGTGCTCTGCATGCAGTTGAGCCCGTCTGAGGTGACGACGACATTGTTCATCTGCAAGAGGGAGGATTAAGTCGTTCCGCCAATATCCAATTTCGTACCTCCAGCAGCAGTGCGGCGCTAAACACCGTAAGTGCGCAGATGGCGATCACCGGCGTCAACTGGATGAAGCGCTTCCGGATCTGCAAGGTAGTTTATATATGTCGGCTCGGGTTCTATTCATATTTCCCGGTTCTATTCCCGGCCCTGATGCGAAGTATCTAAGAAAAAGGCGAAGCCCGTGGTCAGCGACGCATTTTTCTTTCGGTCACCGCGCTCAGAATAGGATTTCTCACTACGCATTGCCAATGGGCATGGAACACACTCATCGCTGGATTGTTGGATCATCGTTCTGTTATCTTCCCGATTTCACCGCTACGTAGCCGCCCTCAGGAACTAAATTCGCGGGGATTTGCCGGCCTAAAAGCCGGCTCAGTCTCGCCCCGGTTCTGCGGCCGTTGTTCCGTACCCTAGACCATGTGTGGGGGGTCCACATTACTCATGCTGCATATTTACCAGACGAGGAGCGGGCGATGGCTTCATAATCCGGGCGGATTTGACTCGCTATCATTCTAATAGTGCGAATTTATTGCTCAGTAGGCGGGATACAGTGATGCGCTCATGCCCCTCAACCTAAGCTACCAAAGATCTTAGCTCCGCTAGAGCGCATACTATTACTATGCATTGGATACGTGCGGCCTTTCTAGCTAGACTGTTCGGTACGTGATAAAGGGAGACTGTATTATGAACACTCTCTCGTCATTCTGGACAGTGAAAATAATGAGACGGTATAACGGTATTTCGAACTCATAATGAGGAATAATTACTGACCGAAGAGCAAAATGGCTTGCGGATGGTGATGTATCGCTCGACTGAAATGCACGAAAGGCACGTCAGTGAGGCCAATTTCACCGTGTGATCGAGCAGAAAAACCGCTCGGCAACTGACGTTATCTGCAATTAATCACACGTCACATTTGCATTATTCATCCCCCAAAATCTAGTCTAGGAGAATCCATTACCCCATGCGAAGGAAGCAATGCATGGACAAGACGTGCATGTATCGGCGGCGACGTTTAGGAAACGTCGCCTCCGAACACACTACTATACTCACCAAGTCGCAGTTCGGGCAGCACCAGGTACAGGGTGCGCACGAAGAGCGCCATCAGGGCCGTCAGGTCGACCACAGCTAGCACCGCGATGTAGGATCTGCAATCAGTTTGCGATAAGAACCAGTGGTGCGACTACCGTAACCGTACCGTAGTCTGTCACTAGGCGATGCGGGACTGGTCTTGCTCTTTGGTCGGCGCGATCGCACAACGGAAAGGACGACCCAGGCATTGCCGGCAACTCCGACCAGGATGATGAGGACGTAGATGAGGGCGATCGAGGACGGCACCGGATCCATTCCTCCTTCCTGACTCACTCACTCACTCACCGACGGTGGCGCAACGCCCGACTCGAATCGAATCTACAATAATAATTTATAGGCTGTCTGAGATCGAGTCGCGACTGCATTAAACTGTTCCAAATTAATGAAAAAAGCTCGGAACAGACGCAATAAAAAAATGTGTGGAGCAGTAAGAAATAGCTCGGCCAAGCGCGTGCGAAAATGCTTCAGAACTTTGGCCTCTAAAACAATGGGCGCCTATTCAGAGTACCCGGAAGGAAATCGAAGGGTACTTGGAGTTCGCGCTTTTCTCGGATTGAATGGGCGACGGGTAGGGGGAAGAAGCTGAGAGGTTCCCGCGCTAGTGAAGTGCCTAATTGGGCTCGAGAGCTGCGTGGTGGACTTTGCAAGCGCACAAATCTCCGATAACAAACTCGCTAATTGTGTGCGAAATCTAAGAGCACAGATGCGAATGCGTCACGATTTTCCAGTGTACATAGTTCATCACATGTGCTGGAAAATATGTTTTGACTACTTGAAGCAGGTGCAATCTATGTGAGATCGTTGGTCGACCAAGCTCCAGGCGGGGACTTATATATACCTTGAAGGCCCTAAAGGAGTAAACACTGGCGTCATGTAAAGGGGATTGTAGAACGTGCACGAGGCCTATTAATCGCTGCGGCGGCGAAATTGGATCACGGCACTTGTGATAAGATTCTATCAGTGCTGCACGGGAATGATATTAGAGCAGCCCAGCAACGGCATGAGGTTTGCTCTGGCAAAACACCACAAAAGCACATGATTTGAGTCGCTAGAGGACAATCCATAGTCAGAGGGGGGAAGTGAGCCCTCTCTGTGTGACAGTCGCCGATAATTGGCATGAATTTCACGAGTGGAATAGGAAGAGAAGGGGAAGGGAAGGCGATAGATCAAACCAGCGATCGATCAGACAGAAGGAAGAGAGGCTACTATGAGCCCCCTTCACTCCTGTGGGCAAGGGAAGATGGGAATGGATGGAGAGTGAGAAGGCATCTCTCTCTCGATAAAGTCCAGGGGCTTCACACATTCGCTAGATAGGAGAAGATATTAGAAAAGGGGGCGGAGTCGGCGGGACCATCTTATCGGAGGAAAGAGGGGGCCACGAAGTACGTTGAGATTATCTCGAATGCCGGTGAATTAGGTGGGGTGAAATGCACGAGTTTCTAGTCAATTTCACAGCAACTTATGCTCGGGAGACGCTAATTACGAACCCATTCAGACAGTCTCGCATTACCCACTCAGTTCATGCAGCAGTGGAGAAATTCCATAGAGCAATCACAGAGTATGAAGTAAATGACAGGGTAGAGACAGAGACGGAGAGAGACAGTCTAAGGAGGGGGTTCGCGCAATGCGAGAAGAATGACGTGAGGCTGGATATACTCGGGATATAATGCGACGGAAGAAGGGATAAGCCGTCACTGCAACAGAAGATGAGAAACTGTTGTGACAGGGGAAAATATCCGGTGGGATCTTTG
The DNA here is from genome assembly GCA_911812115.1 of Pristionchus exspectatus. Classification (NCBI taxonomy): domain Eukaryota; kingdom Metazoa; phylum Nematoda; class Chromadorea; order Rhabditida; family Neodiplogasteridae; genus Pristionchus; species Pristionchus exspectatus. The sequence continues at coordinate 17,614,600 of OU461584.1, read as the reverse complement.
CGAAGGAACCAACGAAATGAGATATTGAATCTGCGAAAGCCGAACGTTTCACCGATATCATTCATGCAATCTGCGGATTCACTTCCTTCACCAAAGCTAGCAAAACACTCAAAGCCGATTGAGGTTTTGTACAGTTAGCAGGCTCAATGACGATAAACTCGCAGCAAGTTAGGCGAAACCATTTTCCCTCTTGAGATTTGATCGTCGATTAGCGATGCAATAATCTGAGCGAAAAACTTCTGAGATTTGTTCAGATAAATTGCTCGCCTACTCGTTTCGCTCAGTATAACGGTGCACTGCCCAAATTTATCCCATCACAGCTCAACAGATGCATGGTCCTCACTATAGTTACGGCGACCGAAGAACTGTCAAATAATCTCGTAATCCTCGTAGTTAAGTCACCAGACGAGATCGGCTTACCCATGCAACCATTCGGGGAACGGAAACACGCAACATCCAACCGTTCACAGACCAAAGTAATCATAAATTTGGGAAGCCCGAAGAAACTGTGAATATTCGGCAAGATCCTGTTCAAATCACGGATAAATCCACGCCTTTCTGTACAGATCCGCGTGTTATCACCAACCATTTGATCATATTGGAACCATTGATCAATTTGATTAAATTGAGGAAGTCTCGATCAGAAACGTTACCTAAAACGGTGCGTGGGGGAGGTCTAACGAGTTCTACTGTAAACACAGAGTAGATTCCCAGGATGGCCCCATTAGCGACGTGATGACTTCCCAGAAACCATAACTGCCCCCCCCGTTGCGGAACTCTCTAAATGGACATCACTTTGCTCGCGAGCCCGTAGAACATCTCGGAAGCCCTTTTTACTATCATAGTTGGGAATATCGCCTGATTGAGCACATGCCATTTATTAGGACTGCCCTGTGATATAAGAGGGTCTGAACGAGCTCTGGTTCTGACGTGTGCGCTTATTTGATTGCCGATGAGTAACCGTATTAGAGAGAAGCCAGCGATCGAAAAACGTGGAGCCGAAATGCCGGAGGGAAGCACCTTTGCTACTGAATGGAGGCATAGACCGATTATAGCGCCGCCCGGTCAGGGGATTTGATTCAGTGTCGATGAGGAAGCAAATGTTCCCTACTGGAACAGATGAACCCGGAAATTCTGGGCATCAACCCACAGAGCTATGCAGGCCATATTCTCATGCCCTCTCCGCATTCAAAAAGGTTGATGACTGCTTGCAAATCAGATTAGTTCCAAAAGTCAGAAGGCTCATTCTGAGGAAACTAAGTTAGCGCATTCAAGAAACCAATCGGAAGTTCGACCAGACCAATGCGCCATCGTGATTCAGTGCATTCAATCGACGAGAAAAGTAAGAAAGTGCGCTAAACTTCAATATGTAATAGTGGTCCAAGTTCCGGAAGGCCGGCTCAGACTCCTGCGCAATAAAAATCATGAAAATGGCCCGATTGATCGCGCGCCGCTTCAAACATCGCTTGTAATTTGTGCAGTCGAGACCCTCAAAACAAGCGAAATCGCTTCCGGAAAACTGCTTCATTGCGCTAAAAGCGATCAAAATATATCAAAACCACTGCACAACAAGCTGATGACACCATGCTTCCGCTAAAATTCAGAGCAGATAATGACGAGCAGATATTTCAGGGCATTTCAAGGTCGTTTTCACTTTTTGTATACCGATTTCGCGTAAATGACCTAGAAGTGCCTGAAGACCTTGGGTCGTTTTTGTTTTTCATCTCAGAAATGTTCGCATCGAGGAACCGGTGTGACACCGAGAACGTCGTTGGTGGAACGGCAATGTGCTTAGGCGTGCGATTCTGAGGCAATAAATCGGGGGAAAATGCCGCAGGATTAGGCGCCGAGAACGAAGTGCTTATGATGCATCGAAGGCCCCTACACGATTCACGGAATACGTGGACCTCTCAGCGCTCTGTCCGATAAGAAATCGCGTGAAATGTGGAGACGAATTGTTCATCTGTCAAGTCCTCATACAGACGAATGATTGCCGGAGATGCGGCTTGCAATCCGGGGCGCGTGATGTCACTTCATTTTTGAGAGCGACAATAAAAATGGCTTACGGAGCGAAGATCGCAGGAGGAAATGCACAAATAATATTATTTTTCGAAAAAATATTTCGAAAAACACTGCGAGAATTAAGATGGTGGCTCTCCTGAGGTGATATTTGAAGATCAGTGAGGAACGTACGTAAATTTCACATCGTGCAATATTATTTCAGCCATTTTCACTAGATACCACGGTACTTCCACGAACTCATATTTCGGAGAGAGCAGGTGAGAGTCATACATCGCACACGCGGTTTCTTGTGGGGAGGCGGCGCCACTTCGCGCGAGAAACCCAATTGACATTCCCTACTTCGGAATTTATTAGCGCCTAAGAGATCGGCCTCATTTGCGCCCCGAAGTGAGTGAGCCAAAACATCGAGAAAGAGAGTGAAGGAGGAAGTTTTAGGACGCCGGTTTATGAGCGCTAATACATGTTCTGCATAAAATTGTATCCATCAGCGTACGCTCAGTACGGGAATAGCAGCCGTGGTTATATTCAATCTCAGGGAAAACGTAGGAAGAAAACATGGCCACAACAGTGGGCGTTCATCGAAACCAGCACCAAAAATGAATAGCAAGCCGGAGGAGAAACTAGAATCCCACGGAAGACATGTGAAGAAAACAGTGATACACAACAGTAGTGGATGGAGGAGGTTCCAACACACCGAATTGTGGACGGGAATTCCGTCTATTTTGGGTAAATATGAATAATACGAGGAACGATCTTAAGTGGACCGAGGGAATGTCGTGGTTTGACGAGGGAATACCACGAGGAATGAAGCGTACGGTATCGAATAACTCGGGGCGGTATTGCATAGAACAATAGTGAAAAGTGATGAACACGGAATACATTCCGACTACGAATGATGGCCTAGTAAATAGTGCAAAAATGGCTTGGCATATAAATGATGAGGTAAAGACAGTAAAAACAAAGTAATGCAGTGAAGTTCTTCCACGGGAACTGCACTAGAACGATCGTTGCGCAATGAATGGTAATGAGCGTTGGAATGAATAAGCGAAATCAAGGCAGAATATACTATTTGAAAGACTTGTCGCTTCTCGTGAGTAGGCAAATCAAAATGAACAGTTCATACTATATGAAAGACTTGTCGCATCGCTTCGACTCGTTAGAAGATACAAAGTATGAAGTGTCTCGTCGGGAGAAATTCTTTGTCCTGAGAACTCGTTAGCAGCTTGAAAAGTTGTCAAACGAGGAAGCCAGAGTAAAAGCCACTCGCATCGCGTACTCTTCGTTCGTAACGCTACGTGAGCCACTTGCATGTCTATCGCCTAGCAGAGGCAGAATCCATTACGGAACGAGCAACTTATAGAGCGAGCAGTTTCTTGTTAACCGCACCTAGACGTCACCTGTAACAGACTATAAAACTGCTATGATTGTGGTAGCAACTTTAATATATTAATATTTTTTATCTCACAATCAGCGCTTTACCAATGTATACCACAACAACAAGCTTCGACGTCACACTGACAAATAAAAAAATATGTTGTAAATAACTTTTTTGATTGGGGAAGCAACGTTGCTTTACTTTTCCTCTTAGTTTTTTGGTCAGAAGATCAGCGTGCCGGAACAAATCCTTACGGATTTCGCGCAGTGATTCATCACTTTTTGAGTGAGTGAAATCGACGAACCTACGATCTTTAGATTAGACAGGACGAACTACTGATGCGCATTAGGTCGCAATCCGGGAAAGAAACCCGAAGTGATGCTATACGAATCGGTCAGGAAAACGAAGACCACGCTCAACTTTGAATTTCAAGTAAAAGAGAAAGCAAAACAGCCGGACATTCGATTGCATCGCTCATTGACTCACAAAAGTGTGTGAGCAATCGCGTTTCCCTTTCCGGGTCCTTCTGCATAAACAACAAATACGCAAGGACACCGTGGAAATCCTCCGGGTTTCGCCGGCTGGCGATTGAGTGGCAATTTATGTCCTATATGGTTCGTGCACACCGATAAAATAAAGGAAACTGCGTATGTAAAAATCTCCGAAGACGGAGTTACCTTTACTTATCTTTTATCCTCGTGAAAGAGGAAATCCTCGTGAGCAACCCTTGAAACCGTCCCGGTCACAGAACTGTTTTGTGTCAGTGCGCAAAAACAACTCGTCGTACTCGTTCGTTCTTCGGCGATGTGGCTCATAAGCAATAAATAGGGGCACTAAGCGCTTTTCTGACTATGGAACGTGACTGGACATGGGAAGGCAAGGATCTTCATATTCAAATCGGGCAAAGCACGAGTTGCAGATGATCCAGAGCGAAAATAGCGGGAGTGAACGAAACTAAAAAAAACTTTAAAAAACTAGAATCTTGTGAACCAATGAGCAATGTGCGCATATGGAAGTTGCTTGAAGATCAAAATCTCATCCCGCGCGAAACTAGAATCTTCCCATAAAAATCGCGCAGAATCTTCCTTTTCATCGCGTGTGCAGAGTCAAAGGCACCACAGTTCATCGAAACTACCAGCACCAAAAAAATGGATAGCAAGCTCGAGGATAAACTAGAATCTGCTTCACGGAAAAGGAGAGGCCGACTCGTTGAGTCGATGTGCAACCCGAAAATGGAAGCTTGCTCCTGATTACTAATGCAGAAGCAAATCCCCGCATTAGAACCTACTACGCAAACGACGATCCGGAGGCGACTCGAGGCGAGCCTATATTTGCCCCTTCCTCGAGTTACACCTCCTCCACCTCTGCAACACTCCCCTGTGCTAGTTATTAGCGTATTCCGGCGAGAGGGAGTGTGTGCAATGTCTAATCAGCGGATCTGCTCGGGTTACTCGGATCTTTTTGCAAGAATTGTGTAGCAACGACTGAATGGCTAATAACATATAAGAGAAGCACGATAAATATTGGGAACGGCGCTACAAATTCGAAATGAAAATGCATAAGAGCGTAGCGGACATAAATTAATAGGCGGAAGAAGCATCGGGGAAAATTTACGGTCGGATCGTTGTTCCATTTTTTTCATTAGACTGCTGGGCAAGGATCAATTTGCAGGCAGCAATTCCGCAGGAAAAAACCGATATCCATGTGAAAATTGGTGAGAACAAGGCGCTAACTGTACAAAATACAGTCATAAATAAGCTTTTGCTTCTTTGCACATTTGGGAATACAAAAGAGAGGAGCGTTGACTATCAAAGAGTCAGTGGCGAACATGAGGGAGGGAATGAGCACAATAGGAAATATGCCAATGAATGAGAGGGGGTAGCATCCCTCCTCCTCCTCCTGCTGATGCACACAACAGGAAATTCGAGCGAGCGAGCATTGTGCGCCTGACGCGCATTTTTTGCATACCGAACAGGCTCTGAGAATATTTGAGATGTCTTGGCGGTGAGAGAGCGTGTGAAATGAAGAGAGCAAGACCATTGCTCATTATTCGCCAGACCCCACTGAACAATACCGTGGGAATGGAAAAAAGGCGTCTACAATGAGGAATTCGCCTCTTTATTTCGCCTACAATCTTGTCGTTCTGACCGGTGAGAGCGTTCTCTGAGACAGAAAGCCGAACAATGCCCGGATATTGAGGCCCGTCGGCCGGCCGAAATCTGATTGCTTATATTCGGAGGCGCAAAGGAACGACGGAGAACAGGCAAAAAAACGAGGCAATTGTCCGGGAATGACTCAACAAATCCGGGGGAGAATGGCGCAATTCGCAGTGAATTTATGGCTGTATGTGGTGAAATCAGCGATATTCGTCAGGAATGCAATGGCGATTACGCACACATTTAGTATGATTCGAAATACGGATGATTAGTATGTCTCTCTCACTTCGCCATACTCTCTCGCATCTCTGACCGATGAGGGATAAGGCAAAGTGAAGAGACGAGATCATTTCTCGAATTACGGGTCGTCTCGTCACTGTGGACGATGAGGCAAATGAAGAAGCGATTACCCGAATTTCGAACTCAATGTGTGCATCATTCGAAGACCCATGATGCACAAATCATTTCTGAGGATCTACGGGGCTAAGCCGCCGGCCTAAAACAAGTGTACGCGACGTGCTTTTCAAAGAAAACGAAGGACTTTCGCCTTGTTCCTGGGAAAAGTCCTGAGCTTCGAGCAATGAAAGGCTGTCGAATGAGGCTAATCTAAGAGCGATGTATGTTTTCGTAAGGGGAAGCTGTTTAGCTATGATGATGACATGGGCGGTTAATTTGCGATAGCGAGCAAGTAAGGAAGTTGTTCTCGAACGCATCTTTCCTTTAAGCGAACGAGCACCTTTTGCTTACGCGCCGGACGGTAAGCAAGAATTAGCGCGGCCGTCGCAACTCACACATAAATATACCGGGAAAATAAAGGGAAATGGTGATCTGGGAACGCCACCTCTCGGACGGTCTCCTTTCTCACAGGTGGAAGCAATATTATCAGGTTGTTTTGACACCAAGCAAGGTCATGTGGCAATGATAGCCTGAGAACCGGCGTCATTGGGGTAGACGCTGGGAAAGCGCTGCACGAATTCAAATCAAGTCTTGTCATCTTCTCAGAACATAAAAACCCAGACATAAATTGAAAATAACTTCGTTTCGCAAAAAAATGGACAAAAAAGGAAAAATGCCATTCTGACAAAGAACGAGTATGACGATAATAAGCGTTTTTCAGAGTTGTTGCCAACGCGCGCGCGACTGTATTCTCAGTACTCGACAAACTAGCTTCGTTCTAGGGAGGTGGGCGCGGTATTTCTCAGGGATGGCATCGCTCGAATGGTCTCTTCATTTCGCGCATTCTCTCAACATCAAAAGAACCGAGGAAGAAGGTGAAATGAGGAGCGCATTTCCATTTCCCACACGCTCATCCCGTAATATTCCTCCACTGAGGGGGATGTGTAGTCTTTGCAAGGGGGCGCTCGAATCTGGAGGATGCGACAGAAATAGCCTACCGGAACATGCGTCTTGCGCTATGTATAGAAATGCCGAATCTCGTTGACCAGAAGGGGCGATTTCCGCTTGTGCCTAGACGAACGGGGAAAATAATAATAATGATAATGCTGCTGCGCGTTCCGAGAGCAAGGACTGTTCGTGACTTGCCTAATAGCTCTGTCTGCTTCCATGGCCATTTCTTACTAGAGGACAATGTTTTGAGCTCAATAGGTGAAGGTGTATTCACGGCAAGCGATTTTCACTCGTAGGCAGGACCCATCGGGAAGGCCGGCTAAACAAAATAGTCCCGATCTTTCGAAAATCGCCCATCGCCGTACAACATCCGGTCACGGCGACGGAAGTTTTTCATTGTGGGAACGGAAGGTGCGGCGAGCGAAAAAAAAAAGATCTACGAGGGGAAAATAGGTACTTTTTCAGAGGGAAAATGTTTCCATGATGGAACAAAGCTGTCCTAATCGAATTACTGTCTAGTATGAGTGAAACAGGGGAGAAGGAAAGGCCCGGAAAATGAACAAAAAATAGGTTGGAGCTAAGAGAGCGGGCGGGCACAGGGACAAGGCTTGAATAATTTAGAGGAGCAAAGTCATTGCGAATGTATGTCCCGCCGCGCGCTGACTCTAGCCGAGGCGAGACCTTCCCGGAGATCGGAGCTGATGTCAGATTGAGGGGTTCAGAACACAATCTCATGTTCATGGTAGGGAATCATAAACAGTGTAAAATAATGGAGATACTGGCGCTATGATGGCTTGAATATGTCTTCCTAGATCTGATGTACAACTGAAGGTCTAAAGAAGCGCTGCGCTTGGAAACGAAAAGGTGCCGAAGACAATAAAATGGTGAATATCGTATGCTCAGGACGGGATCAACGACCTCTGAACTCGTGGTCAACCACTAAAATTCTCGGCAGGCGGCGGTAAAGGTAAAGGTGACGATTCGAATATGAATGCGTACCGCTGCGCAATAAAATACCGAATGCATCAGAAAGATTAACGATATCTCAACAGACCACGAATGAATAAATTCGAAAATTCCTTTGAAGTTCCGTTGAAAACTGTGTGAAAACGAAGATTCATGAAACGAAACAGTTCATTAAATTCCAGTACAGACTCCCTCTTCTCCTTCCTCCCATTCCACGAATCCGTATGTACAGGGATGTTCACACACATGGTCGGAGCTCTCTTTCTCCCTCTCACACATAATAGGGATGGAGGAGGATGAATAATGGGAGGAAATAATGAGCTTTCACCGGGTGTTTGCCAGTGTTGTTGAGGGAGGATTCGAGAGAACAGAGATCTCGGTGTTGTCATTGAGAACAGATGATAATGGAGGCGATAAATGGATGTCTGACTCTCTCATTTCGCCATGCTCTCTCGCCTTTCTCTGACTTATGAGCGGTAAGACAATGATAGACAAAGAACGCTGCTCCAGAGATCATGGAAAAAGCGCGGCGACCTAGACAGGCGCCAATATCAAAGCAGATTGGAAATTCCAGTGGCCTGCCTTTATAGGCGCAATGCAAGGCCAAAGAAGGACGAAATACGGATTGTTTCCATGGCGAGTGCATAGAAAAGTGTGGAAAAGAACGAGGTGCAAAAAGTGGCGTTTGCACTACGGATACGAAAGGATGAATGTGGGGAGCAATGTTCTCGTCTCTTCATCATTCCTTATCTTTCATGGAAACGAGAAAATGTGTGAAAAGAGATAGATACATTTGAGCGGGCGAAATCAGAAGAAAATGAATTGGAGTCGAACTCTTTCAACAACAAATGAAAGGAGGAAAAACAAAGAGTTCAAGCAGATTTGCTGGCATGTTCTTGGAGAGGAGATGTGACAAGTAAATACGGATGGGGCTGTACAGCGAAATGGAAATATTGCAAGGCAAAACAGAACGATGAAGCGGTGCTGTAAATAGTCATTGCAATTGTAAGAACAATAATATCATAAATATTCAATCAATACTCAATATATCGTAATCGGTAATTCTCGGTATAGTGATTAAATTACTCAAGTTCGAGGTGTTATTCCTGACTGATGATGTGCTGTTTGAACTATAAAGTTACTGCCATCAATCGATACTCGTTTACCATAGAAGGCCCTCGGGGATACCCCCTCGGGATAACAGCGAAAGAGGGGTCGATATGATCCAGTGATCGTGAGAGATTGATAAGAGAAAAGAAGTGAAAGCGATCGCTGCCGGCAATAAATCCTCCCGTGTCACTTCTTCCCCTTTCCCATTAGAGTACGCAATACGGGTCGCTGTCTCTTCATTTCACACGTTCTCTTCTCCGGTCGAGTGGCGAGAGAGCAGGTGAAATAAAGAGAGGGCGGCCCGTATTGCGCACTCTGCTTTCCACCTCGCTAACCGTGGAGATAAGGCGTGGAATGTATCGCGGTGAGAGCATGTAAACACATTTGTAAGGTGCGTACAGTCTGGAACAAAACATCAGATAATCGTAGCCGAACTATCATCTGATTTGTATGTTCTTCAAGCAGTGCGCACAAACGAAATATAAATTATTATGAACTAGAAAGATTAGGAAAACTACTTCAAACAAATCATTGGCGGTGCGCGGAAATAATTCAAGGAAAAACTTGGCCGGGAGTATATGAAGTTGTTACAGTTCACTCATCAGACCGAGTAGCAGATGAAAAACACAAGAGAGCGATTCTAGGTAGGCGACCAGAGGGGAAGCAACAACAGGCTAATGGTCTGTTGATAGAAAGTACCCTCACTTGGACCAATTTTGGGCCATTCCTGATGTTATCTGCGCAGCAGTACTCTAATTTCCCTCTGAAAGTCGAGGCAAAGTTCTCGTGCTCTCGAAAATGTGTGCGTAAACTAATTTTTGTCACGATGGGCCGCCGTGTCTCAGGCAGAGGAGCCGAGGCCAAACCATCATTCATGCCGAGTGGTCATCAAACGCTTTTAGCGCACTGTGCTAGAGCAGAGCGCAGCAGAAAACAAACGTCATCAAGTCATGAGGGCAGAGCCGAATACACTTAGAGGTTGAATATATTTTGATCCGAGGCGTAAAATGATGCAGAGAGATGTGGGAGGACTTGTAAGCGATGCAATGTGAAGTTATGCAAACATGCTAATCGGCGGGAAAATGGGTGCTCATGCGCCAGCGTCAAACACATCTCGAGCCTCGTGGCGTGATGGAATTTCTTGTTTTGAGCTTACAATGAAACACAATAATTGCACAACGCACACTAATTTTCACGAAATTCGCAAAGAAGAACATTGAAATAAACATGAATTAGCTTAGCTTGCTCAGTGTTCGGAAAGAAAGATGCGAGCATATGGTTAGAAACGAGGAAATTTCAGGCGAAAATAGTCGGCTAGAAAGCGAAATCTCGCTAGCGAGATGGGATGAACACTAAAAGTGGAGGGGCACGCCTTACTTAGCGGTCACTCGTATCCTTTCCTTTCTTCATGACCTTGGCGGATTTTTCTCCCCCGCTCTAGCGTTTCCCACCCCATTTGACTTCATATGTATGGACAGAGATGATGGGAAAGGAGGAAGATTGGGGACAGAAAAGAAGTTCCCACGAAGTTGGCTCTGTTTCAGGGCGTGTTCTCTTCTAAAGGGATCGGAGACTAAGCGGCGGGCACGCGAATTTGCATCCAAAAAAGCGACGATCGAAAGTCAAAACATCAAAAAAGTGAGTTTGCAAATTCTCGTGCCGACTTCAAAATTCTCATCAGAACCGAAGAGGAAGTTCCATTTCCTGCGTGAATTCCTGAGAAACCGACGGGACCAAAGAGTTTCCATGAATTCCAGAAACACCCAGAAACTATAGAACTTCCCCCGAGCACGTACACTCTTCTCGCCAGAAAGACAAAGTAAGAAGAAATTGAGATGATGATGCATTTTGTGTTGTTCTGAAACGGCGACGACGCGACGTGCTGAGTCAGCTGGCTTTTGTTAGCACTAACGGGACGAAGAATCGTAATCCTCTTTCGGTAGGGGGGGGTAAATTAAATCGGAATGCGAATGCGATGATGGAATCTCACATGGTCAAGGGCAAATGCATACACGAATTTCAAAAGCACAAATTTGTATTCGAAAACAACGACGATGCAGAAAAACGAGAACTACACCTGACATTGCCACCACTTTTTGTGCTGTTGTTTGCGGAAACGCTCAGCAGCTACAAATCGGAACAGAGGGGAGGAAGGGAAGTGGAAGAGGAATGAAGAGGCGCGCGCGTGAGAGGCAAATGGGATAAATGTCAATCGTCTGGTGACTGCTCAGATAGAGCCAATAAGCGGAGGAGATCGGACAATAATACGACCGGCCCGAAAACAAGCTGATCTTATCGAGCTACTGATGTACGGCTGAAGATCAGGAGGAATCACGCGACAGCGCTTAGGGCTGTCAGAATGTATACTTTCCACGATCAGAGAGCTTGCGGAATAGCGAGACGTAGTCTTCATTCAGACAGCCCTAATGCCGCCTGACACTGATCCAATGAGCAGATTTTTGAAATGGAAATTGGTAGCCAAACATGATCTCGAGATCTCGCCTTCTTGATCCCAATGACCATTTTATCCCAATATTCTCTCCGGAAAACTCTCGTGATTAAATGCGATTGACGCTCTTAGGTGAAACCGCCGTAATAATTCGCTGATGTAATCTTGCAATTCCCAGATATTACGCGGATAAGATATAGAATTATCCAGAATATCTTGACTTCTTGCGAGATTTAACGGGATCTTATCAGATGCGAAAATGATACTACTAAAACTGACAGAATGCACACAAATAATAGATTAGGGGTGGGCAATTCATCATTCCATCACTAAACTGCAGCAGCGCAAAATGGAACGGGTTTCAGTTTCGGAGGGGAAAGCGAACGTTTGGAATACTTGAAATGAAAGGAGCAGAGACTAACTAGTCGCGATTACTCTTTTCTGCTTGTCACTGAGAGGGACCTCTCTTCGCATCAGCGGACCCGGTTTCTCCAAGTTCTCTTATTATGCCTAATAGGATCCGCTCTTTCCTCGAGAGTGGGGCACACTTAGATAGAAAGCAAAGCAAGAACTGCACTCATTCTACACATTTACCATGCTTTTTCGTACGTTAGACAGGACTAGAGACTACGGGAAAGGGAGAGATTTATGCGAGACATGGCGATGCGCTCCTTGATAGGGTCACTTTGCTGGGGGGGGGAGCTAAATGGACTATTCAAGGTCCGGGAATGGGGGCCGACCCGATCGCATAATAGACGCGGGTTATGGGGTTGAACTTTGAATACACAAGCACGGACGACAAGGTCAGCGGCTACTTTATATATCGCCTTGAGCATTTTAGACACCGGGACGGAAATTAAGGGGCGCCTACGCATCGGAAATTACGCCATCGCAAGTTCCAGACGTTGTTGTGAAATAATTACGAATTCCTAAGCAATTACAACATATTTAGAAGTGTTCGAATTTTGAATTTGTTTCAGTTTATTTGGTGAGGATGGCTCTTTATTCATTTACAGGTTGTGCGTATCCCAAAATGATGAAAAATGGCTGATTATCGATCCTTCAATCACGCCAATCATCTCACTTTCTCCTTCCGAGGAATTCGAGATCGAAAGTGGCTCTCGGGATAGAGCAGCAGGGAGAAGTCCGCTCATCGGCTAGCCAGTCCGCGGCTTATCTTCACTGATCTCTCTCACCAACCTCTCTCTCTCCATATCGCATGATCTCTCGTCCTGTCTTACCACCGAAAGTGAGCCCATCAAGGAGAGTAATTTCTTTCCCGACTGACCTGGATTGAAAACGGCTTCCTTCTCTTCCCGAGGGAGGGAGTCGATCATTTCCCTCATTTGCTCTTTCTCGAGCCAACCCTCAATCATCTTCTTCTTTCCTAGCAAGGCGACTCAAATCAATAGACTATTTGACTTACCCTAGTCCACTATGAGCATTCTTTCGTCGAATTTGCGTCACTATTTTTAATATATTTACTTATTATTTAATTAATTATTTTACCATTTCCAGACGACTATGACGGACTGGCTGGCGACACGCCACGCCACCATCGCGGCCTCCGTGCTGTCCACAGTGAGATAATCATTTGATAATTATTGTACGAAACAAAAATACCATCCGTTTTCCGCAGTGTGAAATATTAATTATTCATCAGAACCCAAACACACATCAAAGCAATTCGATTTGCTCTTCTTTAGAGCTAGTTGTGAAGCATATTTGTTCATCATGGGTAAAATCGACAAGGTATAGACACGAAATGAGCAGGAGAAAAATCATCTGCGGCACCATAGAACAGGAAAGAAAACAAATATAGTGATCAGTGAAATTATTTATTTATATTTTGAATTCTTGAAGAACGAGATATCGAATAACCAAGCAATCACTCATTCTTTGACCGCTTTCTGAAACATATCTGCTTGAAACTTCCATCTCTCCATTCGGAGAACTTCTGAAGCTTCAGAATATTAAAATAGTTTTTAATGAATCATATTTCTTCCAGATTTGTCTCGTCTCAATAGTAATCGTCCTTCCCCTCATGCACATGCGAGTGCAGCGAACGACCACTCTCATGTTAGAGGAGGTGAGCACTTAGGCGCGTTTGAAACTGTACACAACGATTCTTAGATCCTCTATGGGCTGCTATTCTTGTCACTCAAAACGTAGCCGAACGGAGCAGATGCTTTTCCAAATTGGGTTACCGCAATGAGCAATCGTATGAAGATGTGATTTTATGAATCAACGTGTTCCCAGGTGGACCTATGCAAGGCGGAGTCTCGCGACATCTGGAAACAGATGAGTTTCACTGCGGGCGGCGGAAGACTGAGAAGACAGACGTACGATGAGGCAGCGCCCGCTGCTGGAGGAAGCGGAGGCAGTGCTGGGGCGAATACCTATGTTGGAGGTAAGCAATAGGCTCTTATTCAACAACTGTTCAACACTAACTCGTTCAAACATTACTCATTTTACACATGTAAACAAAGGCCCGTTGATATACTTTGGGTATAACGTATGCATTTCAGGCGCCGCCGCGCCCGCCGCTCCCGGCTCATGCTGCAGCTGCAGCCAGGGCCCGCCGGGCCCTCGCGGTGCCGCCGGTCAGGACGGCGAACCCGGCCTGGACGGCAACCCGGGTCGCGAGGGGCATCCGGGTCGCAACGGCGTCTACCTGCCGCCTCCGCCCGTCGGCCACAACGCCTGCCAGAAGTGTCCCGTCGCACCTCCCGGCCCGCCTGGAGCTTCGGGCGCCAAGGGACCCCGAGGACCCCCAGGAAGACCCGGGAAGGCTGGCAGACCCGGAGACGCCAACAGAAACGGACCACCCGGAGCGCCGGGCATCAGAGGAGAGCCCGGACCGCCCGGCCCGAGAGGCCCGAGAGGAGACAGAGGAAAGGTGCGAAACTTTTATTTATTTATATCGTGGCGAAGTGCGATTTACAATGTCTCTAGTTATGCTTTATGAATTTGAGTTCAACGTGAAACTCAATTGATATCTGCTTGATTCGTGCACACATATTTTATAGAAGCATCAAGATCAAGGTTTATTCGTTCGTACAACAAATCCAATCACAGGTGCTCAACGGCGCCCCGCCCGGCCCTGCCGGCCCCGCCGGTCCCGTTGGTCCTCGTGGTCAGCCCGGAGATCGTGGTCGTGATGGAAAGCCGGGAATTGGAGGACATCCGGGAATTAGAGGAGCCAGTGGAGACAGAGGAGACGCCGGCAACCCGGGACTGCCCGGCCCGCAGGGAATGAAGGGCGAGAACGGATATCCCGGATCGTGCGCCCATTGCGGTTCGTTCTTACAATAAATATTATTTTCCATGTTTCAAACAATTCTTGACTTTCTGGTCCGAACTCCAACAGGTGTAAAGCGCAATGGCAGGACACCTGAATCTGTTTTCAAGCACTATAAATCTGAGTGACTAATTTTCTTGCTACCGGCCATCAAACTGGCACTGATGCACTCGATTTTGTGACTTGATTTTTTAATGTCTATATTGCAGAGAACGGCGGTGGCTCTGCGCCTGGCGCCGCGCCCACACCCGACTATGCATCTGGTGGAGGCAGCAATGGAGGGGGACAGGGAGGAGGAAACAGTCGGCCGTCGGGCGGAAATGGATATGAGCAACCGAAGAGCGGTGGAGGATACGGTGAGGATTAAATGTTGTAATAATCGGACAGCAACTTAGAGCCTGATCGAAAAGAATGGGCATTGAAGAAGGACGTAGGTGGCGTGAAACATATCTGAAATGTTTTTTTCCTTTGACCAAAAAGGTGCGCACAGTCTTGTTGCGATACCGTATGAAAAGAGGACTAATATTTTTTTTAAATTATCGCTGCCTTATCTCAGATGAGCCTCGGTATCCGGCTCCCTCATCGCACGGACGCCCCGCTCCCAAGTCGCGTCCGGCGCCAGCGACTCCCTCGAGGCCCGACTATCCTCGTAAGATATTTATTTTTATTCCAATGAACATCGCAGAACCACCGGTGAATCAAGTGAAGGAGGGATTAAGAATAGGCAATGAAACATATCCGATCAATTTCCAATGAACTTTCAAATTTGTAGGCATTACATGATGACTATCTATCAATTTTCAATGAGGATGTGGGCTTCAGAACTGAGAAACTCCTAAGTAACAGTTGATTCCTATTTCCCATTAATTTCCAGAGGCCGCGCCCTCCTACACTGGAAACGACGGAGGGAATGGTGGCAACGGTGGCAGAGACTTTGACAACAGCCAGTACCTCTGGGCTCTCTAAGCTTTTTCGATGATCAATCAACAGTGTGTCGTGATCTACTAACCCTTTTCCTGCGCTGTATCGATCTCTCATCTCATAATGAGTGATCTGTACTGTCCAGGTCCCCTTTTAACGCTTCTGCTTGCCGCTTCTCGCTTTGCATCACGCTCAGCACCTGAAAGCTTGTAGAATAAGCCCGCCCTCGCTCCGCTCCCATCCTTCCTATTATTGTGCCTTGAAAACCGCTCGCGAAAGTGTCATTAACTCCAGAGTTCACTCATCTGGGCTTAATCAAGGCCCTCCCTAGTGAACTCTAACTTGTGCATGATGTGTGTTGTGTGCCTGCGTGTTGCTTGTTAGTTTGCTACTGCACTGGCTCATGAGTCGTTCATGAACAATGATCCGGCTTCTAGTTAGTAGGTTCGGATCATTATAGCTCGGATACCGAGAACAGGGATCTCTCATCAGCCTCAATCACGCTTCGTAGAATCGCTCACCCTCACTCATTTCACCATCCATTCGTAATAAATATATTTTCTCCCTCACCCGTGCGTGAAATTCTCGATAACAACCGCATATCATACACACATAGAGAGATAATCAAGACTGTGGGAGAAAGTCAGTTATTGGGATACAGACAGAGAAAGAAGGAGAAGGAGAGGAAAAGGGGGAGAGTGGGTCGCCATAGTTCCTCCTGCTCTTGTTCTACAATAAATCAGACTTCAGGAAGCGATGCGAAATGTCGTCCTCAATCTTCTTAAATAGTTTATTCATCGTTTTCTTTGTTGTATCGGCACATCGGCATTCGGGATCTGATGAGGATACGTGGAATCGAAGAGATGCGGGAGTGGTGAGCGATAGGAGAGTCTTCGTGTCGCCTGTGGGTTTCTACTGCAACAGATTGGTTGAGAAAAGAGATTTCGGCTTCATTCAGCTATAACTGTTACTAAAATTCAGAGCGACGATGCAGATACCGGCCAGAAGAAGGTTGATGAGACGGCAGGAATCGTTGCTAATGCTCTAGGAGGTTCATTTTCTGTAGCTTTCTTTATTTTCGTCAGTTTGCTAGAAGTTTCTTTTAGCGCTTTTCGGAAGATCAACGCGAGACGATGCTCCGAAGAAGAAATGGACTTGGACCGAAGGAGCTACGAACTTTGTCAAGGATTGTGGAAATTTGTTCTCGAGATTTATTGGTTAGAGTTTTATTATAGTAGAATGCATGCCAAGCTTCAATGTCTGTGGAACAATTCTATAGCACCTGATGAAACATATTGTGCATTCTCTTTTTTCTCGCTAGTGAGCTCTTTTTGTGAAACCTGATTCTCCACTCACTAGATTGGTCATCTAGCGACGGTCTATCGAGAGGACGAGGAGATGGAAGAAAGGGCCGAGAAGAGTCTAGTGGTGCACACAGCGATGAGTCAGGTACGCCCTAGCTACACTGGGTGCTCTTCGATGTTCTAGAAAAGACTCCTCTAAGTTGTGTAAACTTAGCGAACATGGGCATCAGCGACAATTATAGAACTTCTGAAATTGTTTTCAGGCATTCGCGCCAGAAATGTGCACAAAAGAACGACGACAAGGGTCACTAGAAGTGTGGCGGAGGCAGAAGAGGTGCGCCCTTTTCTTCATATTTTCAGACATAAGAAATTTGTGAGAGCAAATGTTGGACACTTAGTTGAAGTAGTATTACGCTCTAGAGACTGTTCAATAATCGAAGTCGCATTTGTCGCTTTGTGTCCAATTACGGAAACCTGACGTATATAGAATACAAGGATACAAATACGTCAATCACAAAAGATTAGGAGCTGAATACACATAATAATACATTTATTTTACTTGATGAATAGCTTCCCAATTAGCAGTACAAAGATGCCCCCGCCGCTCCCTCCGTAACCACTTCGCTCTACATCGTTGCCTGTTATCTAGGCGGATGGGGATGCAAGGTGAGTTTGTTGCATTTTTTGTACGGCTACGACGGACAATTACTACAGCGAATCTCTGCTTAGAGAGTTTTACACGAGTGTGAAACATAACCAATCATAATCATTTCTTTGAAAAAATTCAAACTCTAATTCCAGAACGGAGCTGACCGAGAATCCAGGGACTTGGCAACTGCAACACAGTCTCCGACTGGAGGGAAAGCTGAAGTTGGAGGTATGCTCTCTGTATTTCAAAAATGAATAAATTTTCTTGCTTTTGATCAATAACGATTTTGACAAATATTTTTCAGGCCAACCATGGTACGAGCGTGCTGACAACAATGGAGCGCCATCTAATCACGAATTCGGTTCAACTGGACATCAATACGGCAGGAGTGGCGGACTGTCGAATGGAGGCTACCAGGAGATCAGCGGCGGTTGGTCTGACGGAGCCAGTTCAGCCTCTGGTGGACGACAAGCTGGTGAAGATCAGGTGAAGCGCTTATCGGTTCCCGATGGAACTTCATCAAGCAACGGGGATCGATCATCGGGCTCAACCGCGCATCTCTCTCACGCCAAGTCCACATGGGCCGAGGTCACCAGCGGCCTGCCCAAGTCCCGCAGCAGCATCGGCGACGCGGTCACGAGCGCGCGCACGGGCGTGAGCGAGGCGGCCTCTTCAGCGGTTACGAGTGTCGGTCAGTTCCTCGGTCAGACGAGAGCGTCCGCGGGTGACGCGTGGGGTGGAGCGAAGGAGGAGGCGCGTCGACTTGGATCCACGGTTGGCGGACGCGTATCGTCAGTAAGCGAATCGTTATCGTCATCAGCAAGTGGCATCGGGGAGCGAATCTCATCGAAGTGGGACCAGTTCAAGAGTGGAACGAGTCAGACGCTGTCTGGGGCAACGAAGTCCATTGATGAATGGGGAAGTGAAGCGAAGGAGCGCACATCGAAGACTCTCGGGGAAGTAACAGCAGCAGCGAAGGGAGCGGTTGGAGAAGCAGCCAACTCGGTTGGGCAGCTCGGATCGTCGATTGGGCAAGGCTTCACTGACACTGCTTCCACTGCAGTGCACAGTGTGGGATCATCTTCGACGCGAGAAGCCCTGAGTGGAGCGAGCCAGTCGATCACTGAATTCGGGAAGGAAGCCGGTTCAAGAGTTGAAGAAGCATTTGGCTCCACGAAGTCGGCTCTAGGAGATACCGCTTCATCAATTGGAACTGAACTTAAGAATGCTGCCTCTACTGCAGTTGACGGAGTTGGATCGACTTTGGGCGGTGCAGTTGACTCTCTTGATCAAGCGAGAACCTCTCTCGGCGAATTTGGTTCATCAACAGTCGATTCTACCAAGGAAGCTCTGAGTGGTGCATCGAGATCAGCTACTACAACGTTGAACCGAGCTGGATCTTCTGTTGAAGACGTCTATCATTCTACAAGATCATCACTAGGCGACGCCGTGTCAACCGCAGTTCGTGGAATCAATTCAACTCTTACTGCAGTGGGAGAAAGGACGAAGGAAACATTCAGTGGAGCTTCCAACTCCATCTCTGAATTTGGTTCGAACATCGGTGACTCGGTTTCGACTGCAGCTCACAATGTCAAGTCGACTCTTGGAGATGCCGCTTCTTCTGTCAATCAGTTCGGTAATCGGGCGGGGTCGACGATGGAAGGCGCTGTGGATTCCGTGAAATCTACTCTCGGCGATACCGCGTCGTCGTTTGGTGAGAGTGCCTCGACAGCTGCACAATCCGTATCGGAGTCGCTAGGTGGAGCTGCAACTTTGGTCAGAACTGGTCTGGGAGATGGAATCGATGCTGCTTCCAACAAGGGAAGCGAGTGGTTGTCATCGGCTCGCTCGTCGCTTGGAGAGTTGGGCAGTGAAGTCACTGATTCTCTCTCCTCTGCTGCTACTCAAGCAGGAGAAGCCATCGACTCGACGGCGCAAGAAGCGAGCGATAGCTCCTCCTCATTCTTCTCATCTGTGAGCTCAACCGTCTCCGGTTGGTTCTCGCCGGCTCCCACTGAAGCTCCTCCCGTTACTGAAACGCCTCCTCCAAAAGAGGAACCTACCGGTCCCGGACTCATCTCTAACATTGGCTCTACACTCTACAACTGGATGACGCGCGAAGACGAAACGACCCCAGCTCCTACTGAAGAGGCAACAACCTCTACAGAGACACCGACGACAACTACGGAGGGAATTACGACAGAACCGCCTCCTTCGGCATTCGCTTCGATCGGATCGACGCTCATCAATTGGTTCGCGAGCTCCGTGGCCAAGGCTGGTGAGGCTGCGGAAACTACACCTGCACCATCTGATGGTACGACGTCTGAAGCAACAACAGAAGCACCAACAACAACAACAACGACGACGACGGAAAACCCTCGGCCGGGCCTGATCATCAACGCGGGTAGTGCAGTGTACAATTGGTGGATGAAAGAGGCGGAACAGGAGTCGACTGAGCAGCCCAAGGCTCCCGATGGAACCGATATTTCTAGTGCTGCTGAAACGACAACGCAACCAAACGTATCAGATGAACAGACGACCACAACGAAACCCGAAGACGCAACCACTGCTGGTCCATCGACCTTTTCATCGGTTGGTTCAACGATAATGAGCTGGTTCTCTTCGAATTCTGGAAGCGCGGAGGCCAGTACTCAGTCTCCTGATATAGCTTCGGAATCGACTGAACAGACAACAGGCGAAGGGGATGCAGAAGCGACAACTGTTTCATCGCCAGAAGAGACAAACGGGCCTGGCTTCTTCTCCTCCATCGGAAATACCGTGTCTGGATGGTTTTCTTCCTCTTCCCCTGGCGGAACTACTGATGGCTCCACGGCAGCTCCTCCAGAAGATTCAACGGAAAGCTCTACTGTCAGTGATCTTGAATCCCCGAAAACCGGAACGACTTCAGAAGGAGCAGATGCCACTACACAAGCCCCTGATGAATCAGCTGGGCCATCGCTCCTTTCTTCAATCGGAAACACTGTCTCGGGTTGGTTCAGTTCCTCCGGAGCTTCAACTGAGTCCGCATCTAGCGAAGCTACACCCGCAAGCGAAACTACTGAGCTGATTGAAACTTCCCCAGCAACGGTAGACGAGACTATTGCAGTTGACGAAGGAGGTGATTCGGTGACTACGGTAGCTCCAGAAGATTCAACGGGATCCTCATTCCTGTCTTCCGTCAGCGACACTGTATCTGGATGGTTCTCATCCTCGAGCAAATCATCTGAGACTACTCAAGTGACCGGTGAAGAATCATCAACTAGTTCCTCCACGACCGTGGAGGAGACCACTGTACCAGCAGAAGGAGTTGACTCGACAACCACAGCACAAGAGGAAGCTACTGGACCCTCACTCCTTACTTCAATCGGGGACACAGTCTCAGGCTGGTTCTCGTCCTCTGGGAAATCGATTGAGATCATCACATCTCCAGCTGATGGCACAGAATCCTCAACAGTCGCATCAGAGACAAACATTCCCTCGTATGAGTCTTCCGAGTTGACGACAACAGCGAGTGTCGATGACAGCGCTACAGAGCCAGTAACGACTGAGTCCACCGGATCCTCCTTCTTCACTTCAATTGGGGATACTGTTTCCGGGTGGTTCTCTGGAGGGTCGAAAGACACTAGAAGTGAACCGGATACCACTCTGACGACAGATACTCCCGATACCACCACTGAATCTGCGACTGTTTCGAGCGTCGAGGAAACGACCGCAGCATCGCCTGAAGAAACCACCGGTCCTTCCATACTCACTTCCATCGGACAGACGGTCTCGGGATGGTTCAGCAGCTCTTCTTCCTCTACTTCTGATGCGCCCAGTGATAGCCTTCTGGATACGTCAACAGCATCGAATTCCGAAGCTTCAATCGCAAGTGGGGAGACATCGACAACTTCCCATGAGGCTTCTCCTATAATAGAGACCGGCTCGACGATGTCCTCCTCGATGCCAAATTCGGATGCACAGTCCGTTGGAGAGCCTGGGCATAGTGAACATACTACATCATTGGTGGATATGGAAGCTTCAACAATGACGCCGGGTTTCGATTTGACGACTACACTTCCGGAACCAGAAACAACCAGGCAAGAATCGACAATTCCTGTAGATGAAGGACAATCGTTACCAAGTACTGCTGACTCCTCGACAACATCGCCTCCTGAATCAGACTTACCGTACCAGCCTTCCACGACCATTTCCATTTTCGAGTTCACTCTACCTCCTCAAACAACAACTCCTGAAGAAAACTCCATTACAACTTCCCCGTACTCACCCTCGACGTCCTACTCAATCTTCGACTTCACGCTGCCTCCTCGAACTTCTCGACCAGCTGAGAACGAGTATGGCAGCACGGATGACAACACGATCCACGTGACGGAGAGCACGACGGAAGAGCAGAAGACTGAAGAAAGTGGCAGCAAAGAAACTACGGATCCCTCGCTCATATCCTCAATCGGATCGAAGATTACGGATTTCTTCTCATCATCCTCCTCATCAACAGAGCAGTCGCCAGCCACCATAGCCGTCGAAGAACCTCCAACGCTGACCCAAGTAGAATTCTCTTCAACCCATGCTCCTGAAGAATATCAAACTGCAGCTGTTGTGGTTACAACACAACCAACTTCAGAAGAACTGACAACTTCTCAAGTGGACGTACCATCATCCGAGTCACTGCCGGAAACTACTGATCCCTCTCTCCTTTCATCGATCAGCTCGAAGATCAATGAGTGGTTCTCTTCATCTTCCTCTTCGACGGAGCAATCGCCTGAAACCACTGCTGAACTGTCTGATGGGCAAACTCCGTCGTCATCGATCACAGAGCCTCCATTGGAACCGTCCTCTACCCAGGATCCAGTTGCTGAGGTCCCTCAAGGTCCCTCAACAGCTCCTCCGTACGAGCCATCCACGTCTTACTCAATCTTCGAGTTCACTCTGAATCCTCGGATGACCACTTCACCAGACAACAACGAGTACGGCAGCACCGATGGCAATGCGATGCAAAGTGTTACCATCGAGTCTACACCGCCTTCAAGTATCAGCGAAGAATCGACCGTTGCTGAAACAGGCGCCGATGTGGCTGAGTCCACGACTCCTGCAGGTTTTACTGATTCACATCCCGATACGACCGACCTCTCACTGATCTCCTCGATCGGTACAAAGATCAATGAGTGGTTCTCTTCATCATCCTCGTCAACAGAGAAACCACCTGAAGTCACTGCTGAATCATCTGATGGACAAAATCCAACGATCACAGAACCCGCCTCTACACAGGCCCCAGAAGAAGCACAAGGTGTTGCTATCGAGTCTACGACTCCATTGAGTATCCGCGAAGAATCTGAAACAGGCGCAGGCCTGGTTGACTCTACGACTCCTGTCGGCTCTGCTGAATCGCCGCCAGATTCTACCGACCCATCGCTCATCTCCTCGATCGGTACAAAGATCAGTGAGTGGTTTTCATCTTCATCTTCGACCGATCAGCCTCCTTCCTCTGAAGCTGGAGTGGAAGAAACGCCTACATTATCTCCAGAAGATCAAACATCGATCAATGCGGATGCAACCACACCAGCCATCGAAGCATCGACTGCAACAGAGCGATCACCTGATAACGAAGATCTCACTACTGCATCACCAGGAAGCGAAGGATCAGCGTCGATGTCCTCAACCCTCGACGACATCACCGGTCACTCCAGCCTAGTCACTTCCATCGGATCCACGGTAGCCAACTGGTTCAGTTCTTCGTCCTCGGGAGTACCCGAGGAAAGCGACTTCATCAAACCAGATCGAGAGGAGACGACAACAACAAATACCATAACTGAAGATGTGGAGATCCCCACTGTGACTACAGAGCAGTCGGTCCTCGTCGACCCCTACGAGCCCATCGTGCCTGCCTCCACTGGACTGATGACGACTACGGCATCACCTGAATCTTCAAGAGCTTCCTCTGCTGAAGAAAATTCCATTACAACGACTCCGTACGAACCATCAACATACTCCATCTTCGAGTTCACTGTGCCACCTTCGACAAGCACGCCTCGACCAGAAGACAACAATGAGTACGGCAGCACCGAGGACAACACGATCTTTGTAACAGAGCAAGGCAGTGATGGCGAGCAGACGACAACGACGACGGAGGATCCGAAGATCCTCGTCAAGGAGATCATCGAGGAGATGGAATCTTCAACGTCGGCCACGTCGACAAAGGAAGAAGCGAATGAGGTGAAGAGCGCCGTCGTTCACGCGTGGAGCTGGCTGGAGCAGCATATTGGTGGGTTGCAGTTGGAGACTTAGTAGGGGAGTAGGGGATAGAGATCCGGGATTGAGAGAGTGAGATAAAATAAAATTCAGGAAACAAAACTTCCGATTGGAAGCATCTGTGGGAGTGGATGAACGAAGACCAGAAGCCGAAGCAGCCGACTGCTGGTACTTTTATTTTATGTGTTTTTCACTACTTTTTTGTGGGCACAATACGTGCTATATTCCCAAATATGAGACAATTTATGCATCTCTTGCAGTCACCGGTCACACGCGGCCGCACGAGCACTGGCCGTGGGTGCACGAGCAGAGCCGGGACAGGTACTATTGGAAAAAACTAATCCATTTTTATTTATTTCTGTTTTCTGGAAAAAAGAGCATGCTGGCATATCAATAATAATGGCATTCAGCACCGCACCTCATCGAAGCGATCGCGGACTGACTCATGCAATCACCCCGCAATGGCTGTGGGATCAGTGAGTGGAATATTTGCGTATTCAGACAGAAATATGTTTCGATGTATTAAAATCGGTTACCACATGGAAAAGTAAGAATAACGCGCAAATATGAAAAACTTCTTCTTCAGGGCAAGCGGCTCCATTCGGTATGCACGCGAGTCGCCCACGCCAACTGTCGAGGGAAAAGGGGTGAGAAACTAGTTTTCTAATGATGGGATATTGCAAAACATTGTTAAAAAAATATGCACGTATTACTATAAACATATAGTAATACGCTTGTAGGTGTGCTCAGCGATGATCGCAGCTTCTGAATTCGACAACGACGAGCGAGGCAGTAGAAGAGTTCGATCGCCATCGAATCCTATTCAGTATGGCCTGTTTATATTTTCTCTTTGCTCATACTCATCGATAATTTATTTTAATAGTATAAAATAAATATTGTTTCAGATACGCCGGCAACGAATACTACTGGGACGCACGCTTCCTGCCGATAATCGTTCGGTCAGCTTTAGCAACAAAGTCCATTAGTTTTTTTGAAGATCTACATGACTGGAATTATGTCTATGCATATTCTGATTGTGAGAATGCCTTTCAGTCCGCAACGCCGTAGCATCTGCACTCACTTCATCACTCGGGATGAGATGGAGGAGGAAGTGGAGCTGGGCAATGGAACCATGTCAGTGCAATTATCATCATCAAATACATCAAGTGATGCTATTCCTGGTGGAAAGTCAGAGAAGTTCCGACAGCGTAGTATTTGAAGATGAAGCTGATCGTTTCAGCAGCCTATTCCATTTCAGGTTCTCCTCTATAGCCTGGACGTGCCATCCGCTGCGCGAGTGCTGCGAGTGGGAGTGCTGCATGAGAATGGGCGAGCGGCGGTGGATACTATACGGGTAAGTTTTTTTCTTCAGTGGTTGGCAGTGTGAAGGCATAACGATTACAGAACAAACATGAATTGAAATCGAGAAATACCAAAAAAAATATCCGTCAGATACTTCCTCCTCCTCTTCATCCTCGTAATCGTCCTCACAGCACTCACCGTTCTCCTCTGCTATTATATCTGTGTCGTGCGAAAGGTGACGATGTCATACGTTTATTGATTCCTCGCATTCAAAGTGACGTGGAATAAAACTGCTTATTATCATATGTTTAATGTAATATATGCAGAAACGCTCCAAGACCGCGCCCATTCCATTCGCCGTTTACACAGCTCCTCCCATCACATCGCCCACCACCGGAGCAGCCTTCGGTACCACGCCCTACCCTCATGGAACCAGGCCGAACCCAAACGCACTCTACAAACCCGATCCCGATCCTACCTCATTTATGCCGCCTCCTCCAGCCTATCATGATGTTCAGTATTACGTATAGCCTCTGACTTACCCTAGTCGAAGTCACACACAGAGTTTTAAATAAGATAAAGTCATTCGAACGTGTAGTTTACTCATTCACAAAGCAATTATAATAGAAAAAATACTGAATTTGTATTCAATTATTTCTAATTTATCATTGTCCTTCACATTCCATTTTCATTCCTCATTCCTCTCGATCTCGATCGCTCGCATCAGTCTGTTGGCGCGGCCCGCTATCCGCCTTCAGAATGGTAATCACACCGTATTATTATTTTGTTAGTGATATACTAGGGAAATTATACGCAGAACGACTGGATATGCTAAAACATGACTGCGGATCAATCGTTCTAACACACGGCTTTCATCTCTCGGATTGCAGAAGCTGCTCGTTGGAATTCTGCTCGCGATGTTATGCGTTTGGAGGCTGAACGAGTGTTTGGACGCTACGGAGATTGGAGACGAACCTCACGTTTTTTCCTCGTTCCATTCCGGCTTTCCTGACGGTACGGTAATATTTCAACCTATCGCTTGCTGTGAGGTGGTGGGCATACTGTATTCCTCTATTGTATTGTAGTCATTCATTGCAGGAGTTCATGTCACAATCTGCTTCAAACTATAGAAGAAACTAAATGATACAGAGGGGTTCGTTTTCGATCTCATATCATCATCTCTGTTTGCGTTTACAGTGTATTCATCAACTTTTACAAGGAAATGGAAGTGGATGTGAAGAACCACAATGATGATGTAAGGAACTGATGGGAACAATAATCACTGGCCCTATTTGCCTGAGAATTGAACAAAAGCGAACGGGCGAATGTATTCAGATCTATGCGCATGTAGCCGTTCGCCCTGCAGGTGTATACGCTCTGTATACTGCTGAGATTTCACCAGGGGTCGGCAAGTTTACTGCACTTACTGAGCGCATTGTTTTACATTCAAAAACTACGATTTGTTCAGTTCTACATCGATCTCTTCACTAAAAAGAAAGATAGCGAAGATTCGCACCTAAAAGTGAGCAAAACTGATCGTATGAATTAGAAAATTAAAATATTAACAACTCGAAACTCGAATGTCCGGCTATTAATTATGTACAAAATTTGATTGCTTCAGGATTTGAGTGCACAAGAATGCATCATGGACGGTTCTGTCGCCGATATTGCCCACTTTCGAATCGAACGACTAGACAATGGAGCGATACAGGTAGGGTCGATGGATTCGTACTTTTTTCCTATTTTTCCCTGAATGCAAATTCCAATGCATCTTCAAACTGTAACATCAAATCGATACTCTTTTCAGGTGACGTCGTGCCTTGTACGAAACAGCGAATAATATGTTCTCTATCACTTCTATTAGCATTCTTGTATAGTTCTTGAACATACATAGAGATGATCCGGAAAATGAAAGGCCGATCTGTTAATCAAATTGAGCGTCGTAAGTTTGGCAAAATTCATTCGGTACAAACCTCATAAACAACAATAGACAACAAGAAGAGACAACAATAAAAAAATCGTTAAGAAGAAACAGTTCAGAGATGGTTTGATGGATTCATTTCTGTAAGATTTCGACGTATTTCTCCAGGAGCTCAATTTTCATCGTGTCCGAAAGTTCTGTGTAGTGATGCGTCTTTTCCTGAATCGCATCGATTGAAATTTGAACAGCTAAATCAAGGGTACCTCAATGCATTTCAGATCCTCTTTCTTTGTGAAGACAGCGAAACAATGATTCTGCAATTATTTCTTGAGTTGCGGAGCCACTAACATAAAAACGCCGCGACACTTTTTGGTCCAACCTTCCCTAACCTCGCCACATTCAGAGCGGTCGTCGCCTGGGCCAAACAAACAGGGGAAGTTCCAATGCCGCCACCGATATCATCTAACCTTCAGCTGAGGCAGATTATACCTATCGGCAAAAAGGAGTTTCGTCGGAATATCGTCTTCCGTTGAAGAGATGAAAAACTTTTCGGCAAGGTCAACGATGAGCTGGAAATATTTACTGATTATAAATTTATGTTTAAAGTAAAAATACACAAACTCAGAGCTACGAACTGCTACTCTATCATTACATACCTTAACCTGGAATCGATCAGCCAGCTTGAGAAGATAATGAACATTATAATCTGAAAAACAGCCTTCGATTGCTCGAATTTCAAATTTTAACTTTACTTGTGATTCTTTCTGTTGACGGATAGAGAACTCGAAGAAAATCCAGAAATTGCTGAAATGATAACAATGAACCAACATTATTGATCAGCACTCACTTCTCTGTCAACCAACTCCAGTTTAATCTCCTTCTCGCTTGTTGGCAAATTGTAGAACATTTCAGCAAAATATGCTGAATGAGCAGCAAGAATCTACAATGTTATACATATCAGGTACGTAGAACAAAAGAATATTTTAAATACCTGCTTTCCAGCATATATCTTCTTATCTCTGATGACGAATGTCACGTCGTGGCGTGGATCAGCTCCATTAGTGAAATCAAGCGGTTTTGTGAAATCGAAAGAAGGCGGTGGGGTTCCCGCATTCGAAAGATTCACAACAACTTTGTCTCTTTTCACATTAGCAATGCTGATTTCAATGATAAGCTTGCCTTCATGGACGAGTCCCTGGAATTGAAGATGAACTGTAAAATAATACAAATCATTGCCTTACATTGCTCTCATCCAAGGCAAATTCTGCCTCAACAATATCGTTATAGCAAACGTTGACATAGCTTTTATCTCTCAGCTGAGACACAGGCATAACGAGTGCGGTCTGAAAATAAACATTTTGTGAAAGATAATTTAATCGAAAGCGAACGGTTCGACTGAACGGTGAAGCATGATTCTGTCCCGCTATGTGATACGTGACATCAGCTGAGATGCGTTCTTTACCGTTACATTCAAATTTTGCGGAAAAGAATCTTTTCGATCCCTGATTTCTCACGAAGATCGAAGCGTTCCTTCAATAGGTTTGCGTTATTTTTTAATGTTTACACCTGGTCGGTAATTGTATCATCGCGAATCGGTCTTAACCTCTTATCTCACCGTATTTCCGGAATAGTTATGCGTGGAAATGTGATGGAAACTAACCAAACCACGCCTCCAACTGCAATCGCGGACGATTTCCAAACCCTGTCAGAAGATGAGCAGCCATGACACTCGACGCTTAGAGTTCCTGAAATTCATTTATTTTAATTCATATTCATAAGAAACAAATAGTATTCTTTAATTTATATGTATCTCTCTACTAAATTTCACTTTATCGACAATTAGCGAATGTTGAAATATTAAAGAAATTCACCACAATCGGTTGCATCGTTACGAGATCTTTTCGATGGAGAAGCCATACTGAAATTAAATTCTAGAAATCGATAATAATAAGTTTTGCACGCAAAGAAATGCTCAGTGTGACACGTATCAAAGATAGAATTTATAACAAGCGCTGTCAATATGAGTCGTAGAATACTTTTTGAACGCACACGTTGAGACACTCTCACTGGTGGAAACACTGTGATTCAATGAGTAAATTGTCTCTATCTTAGATCAGATAAATCAAAGGCCGCGTGTAGCAAGAGAATTAGAAAAAAACGGAGGAGATAGATGCTATCAGGAGAAAGCAAGAGATGATTCAACGGAAATTAAACGGAACTCTGATTCTAGAGTTTAGAATCTGGCTCCGTGCAAGGAAGAGGAGACCATACTATTGATACTGAACATGGAACACTATCGTGAGTTTGAAATGCTCAGCAAAGTCCATGCGCAGGTTAGCGTGCTTTCGTTTCCCGGGATGATGGAAGTGGAGAGGATGCAAGGTAGATCACTGCCTCATCCCTGCCTCGATAATCAGCGATTATGGGACGGAAACTTTTAACAAATGGAAAATATGAGGGTGCTCAGAAGGAAGGATGGTAGCCGAAAGAGAGAGAAAGAGAGAGAGAGAAAGGCCATTATGAATCACCGATGGTCGAAAGAAAGTGTCTAGCGGGCAGAGTGGAAAACGTGCTACAAAGAAGATGGCAGGTAGAGAACAAGAGAGAGACGTAAAGAAAAAGAGATACACGGGCGGGGGAGAGCATCTCTTGTCTGAGCCCTAACTATCGCACTTTCCACAAGGCTCCAGAGAAGAAGGTCGAAGATGCAGTCATTTTTGAGTAATATAATCTGAAATACACATGATAGTGAAATACCGGTAGAACAAGAGTAAGACTGACAGAGTGAAGAATCGGTCTCTTCATTCCTTACACTCTCTCTTCGGTCAGAGTGACGAGAGAGAACGGTGAAAGAAGAGACGTATTCTTCATCATGGCCTACTAACAAGAAGTAATCGTCTTTGATCTCGTCAATTAAAGTCAAAAATATTATCTTTATTCTCTTTTCTGTTCTATAGTTCTAGAGTGGAATTGTTTATCTTGTTATAGCTCGAATGTACACCCTTCCCAAGTACTGAGTCAGCACTGAATGCTCTCCGTTCTTCAGTTGATGCATTTCAAGCCAGAGAAAATTGAGAAACGGGAAAATAAGAGAGTGCTTCTACGTGAATTCATATTTAATGGATAATAAACTTCCAGGCGAAGTCATGAATCCCGGACGTAAATGTCCAATTTGGTAATGAGTCAATGTGGCCCATCTTGATTAAAATATATTCATTACTTCACATCATACAATTTTTAATAAAGGAGTGATAAACATTCAATGCAGCCGAGTTTATAGACCGAACGAATTGCATATTACTGCGAAATCTCAACATATTTCTCCAAAACCTTCTTTTTCATCGGTTCCGAGAGCTGGTTGTAGTGAAATGTCTTTTCCTGCAAATTCATCGATTCGAAATTGGCCAAATATTACAACCATAACCTTAACGAATTTCATGTCGCTCGTCTTTGCGAACGTCGAAAAGCAATGATTCTGAAAATATTGTTATCTCTAGAGACACGAAACTGCAAATCACAATCCACACACACAATAATCGTCATATTTTCATTATTTCATATTTTTGAGACCGACGAATGGAGTTTTGAGACCATCTTACCTCCAGTTTAGGCAGTTTATACTTGTCGGCATACATTAATTTCGTCGGAATATCATCATTTGATGAGATGAAAAACACATCCGCAAGGTCGACGATGAGCTGAAAAATATTTCAAAAATTATAAAACTAAATTAGATCATGAGAGTATGCAACAGTTTCTTGCCGAACGATAGATTCTCAGGAATCTCCAAAGAGATTTTTTAAAGTGGAAATTAAGTTATCATTCCATACCTTGATCTTGTAGTCTTTCGCTAGCTTTAGAAGAGAGTGAACATTGAATTCTGGAAAAAATGTACTTGTATTTAGAGCTCGAAATATGAGGCATCGTCTCCTCATTCTTCACATTATCTAGCGACTCAAGCGGGCGAGATAGTGTGAGAAATGAAGAGACGGTGGCGTATTTCGAGCTCTACTTTGATTTCTGAATGATCCTAATATCGACATTACCTGTGATTTTATAAGTAGACGGGTAGAGAACGCGAAGTAACTCCAGAAATTCCTGAAGCGATTGTAATGAGAGGGTAAAATGGTAAAGTTTTGTCCACATCCCGAGATTCTACAATCATAGAACAAGACTAGGTGGGACCCTCTTAGCCCTCTTAGAGAGCCCTTATATAGTAAAACAGACCAGAACGATCTACTGTCAAAAGTTTTCTAGGGTAGAATACCTCAGCTAACTACTGCCCATGGATTAGAAACATAATGGTACACAACGTACTTCTGCATTGACCGATTCCAGCACACATTCCTGCTCGTTTGTCGCTCCAGTGTAGAACATTTTAGCAAATTCTGGTGAATGAGCAGCAAGTATCTACAACGGTACCATGTTTATTATCAGGAATATAAAAACACAATATTCTTATTAAATACCTGTTTTCCAGCGTATATTCTCTGATGATCTCTTGTGACGAATGTCACGTCGTGACGAGGATCTGATCCATTAGTGAAATCAATTGTCTGATTGAAATCAAAGGGTTGCGGTGCGGTACACACTAGAATATTGGAATTCTTCTCAATGTTTGGGTCCCGTTTCACGTTGGAAATTCTGATTTCGACAATTAGTTTATCGTTCTGTACGAGCCCCTGAAAACGAAGATGAATTATTGAAAAGAAATGCTTTCTTACATTGCTCTCATCCATGACAAAATTGTACTCGATTATATCGTCGTGACAAATTTTAACATAATAATTATCACTCATATAATGAGCATGGTTAGACATAATGATCGAAGCCTGGAAAAGGTAAATTTGTAGAAATAAATCAAACAAAAGCAAACGTTTCGTGTGAAGGGTTCTGTAGTATTGTTCTGTCCGGCAATGCGATAAGTGACATCAGCTTCGATGCGATCTTTATCGTGGCACTCGAACTCGGCAGATATGATACTTTTAGAATTCTGATTCCTCACAAAGACAGACGCATTCCTTCAATTTTTTATTGCATTTTTAATAAATAATACCAAATAGAGATAACTAAGCGCAGGTATATTCTAAAACAAGTGGCTAAAATCCCTTCGAAAATATTTAAAAATATTCTTGTGATGACGCAAGAATCTTGCTTCGTGGAAAGATGCTGGCCTCAGCTCAAGAATCCTAATTCAATTGTCTCGTCGACCAATAATTCTTGAAATCATTTTGTACTTTCGCAAGATCTTGACTCGGTAGTTTATCCCACGAAGCCATCCCTAATTTGTTTGCTTACTGCAGCTTTCAGGTTTCTTTCGCGTGCTATCTGCGATCTCTAATCAGATCAAAGTATGGCGATAACGAATCTGCAACCCTCGTGCGTTTGGAATACACAACCAACGCAATGTGACGGTTAGCGAGCTACCGATTCCCCGGGTGGGAGGGAGGGGGGGTCAGGCAGGCACTAACCTCCCTCTGCCTATCTTCGCCCCCTCGAACGTGCGCACGCAAAATAATCTCACGATAACTAACCAGCGCACGCCTCCTACTTCAACCACGGGCGACTTCCAAATCTTATCAGTAGATGAAATTCCAGTGCACTCGATTCGTAAAGTGCCTGAAATTACGTTATTGAGAAGTCAAATCAAAGAAGTTCCAAGTTATCGGGGGGGGGGGGACAAAGATACTTACCACAATCTTTTTCCTTACGTGATTTTTTTGCTTGGGGCGGCATTCTGAAAGTGACCCTTCATTAAAAGGTCAACACGAGTAGAATAGTTCAGTCAGTTCAAGTGAGTTGCACATATATGTATATATATATAAGAAGAATGGCTCGATCCTAGGTTGTTTTTGCATCGTTCCTCAATCGCGTTGATCCCTCGGGATCCCATGGATCGCCAACTCTAGGAAGAAGTTCCAAAAAAGTAATGCTCTGACAAGCAACATGTAGTAGTCCGCATATAAAGGCCAACTGCGAATCATATTCTCGTGAAGGAAAATAAAATTGCTCATTCAGTTCTTTGCGATTTTTAAAATAATTTACAATGGTTGAAATTAGGGTATGCCAAAAAGATATCAAGATAGCGGACTCATAATAGGGGGGGGGGTGTGAGAACGCATGCGATATAGAAAGTGTGTCTTCTCTTCTCGTAGGGAGAGTAAATGCTACAACTTGGGTTGGCTAAACGGTAGCGAGGATAACGGCTACCCCTCGCTACGTTGTGGGGAAGGGAAGGGAGTGTGAAGCTCCGCCCCCTTTCACTCGCTCTTCCTAACCCGTCTCGACTAGCGCCTCCCCCCTCCTTTTTTTGAAGACTGAATGGAAAAGAACCTTGTCCGCAACGTAGCGATGGGTAGCGGTCCGCTACCCACTCCCTCTCTCGTAGCGGACCGTTACTCTCGAAATTCCATCCCTAGCTAATGCTGCGGAAATAGTAGGAGGAGGAAAGAGAAGAGGAAAAAATCGAGTGGAAAAAGTCAAGGGAGGAAATCAAAAATTTGAATTCCCACATTTTTCTCTATTTCAAAATATCTCGGTTCCCATTGATGCTAGCCACTTGAAACTTGGTTTATACGTTTTAAAGGTGTCAGAAAAGCCCAAGTTAAATTTTTAAGTCACTATCTTTACGGGGAAGCGAAATACTGAAAAGCGCGCGAATTCAAAATTTCGAATTCCTCCTTTTCCTCCTCTTTGACCTTTTCCACCCGAGGAGGAAATTTCCCCTGACTTTTTCCGCAGCATGAAACGAGGAAGCGCGACGCAAAAGATGGATAGTGAAGGAGGGAGAGAATGTATCCTCCCAGTCATGGTCTCTACTCGACATGACAATAGGTCATTAGTCAAGAGAAAGGAAGAAAGGAATAAAGAGCGAACAGAGTAATGCATGTGTTGCATGTGAGAGAGGGCCAGATGGGAAGACTCCTAGATAAGATAAGATAAGATACACACGCGGGGGGGGGGGGGTGGGGCGCCAAGGGACGCCAAGAGGGTTTATAGGTCGTATATCATTGTCGGGCTGAGATGAGAACATGTATCAATCAAATTCACAAAATAATTGTATAAAATGGTTTAATTCAGGTGTAGATAGCTCTTAGAAGTGTTGCCAGAATCACATGAAATTTTATGTTTGACAAATAATGTTATATTTATCACCAACATCTAGGATAAATAATGTATTAACGGAAAACAGTTTTTTAATAGCAAAATATTTAGTTGATGTTGTAGGTAAGGTTCATGTACAACTGGACTACCGTAGTCGAAGAATATTCAAAATGCTACTTAGTTACATGACACATTCCTTGGCATTCAAGTCGTTCGTTTTCTTATTAATCATTCCCTTCTGCTCATAGGTCAGTACAATGTTCCGTCCTCGCATTTTTAGCACAACTTGTGCTTTCGTTCCGATTGACTGCAATATTTTGCTCACAATAAATTCAGGAAAAAATATTTACAAGAAGTCGCGAATATTTCCTAGTCTCTTGCCTCTCTGTAGTGAATGGGCAGTAACTCATTTTTTAGGGCTTCATTAATTCCTGCAACAAATTTTACAACGTCAATGAAAATCAGCTTTGGCAAGTTGCCAGTGCAACCAAACTGATAAACCCTTCTGGCAGTGATCGCTTATCAGTTCCATTGTCAATTCCAATTAAAGTGACCCTCTGGCAAGCCTTCAATGAAGAATCAAATCGGATTCCTTCAGAAGCGGGTTTCCGATATGAAGAATGTATCGCCAGTCCACCTTTATTCATCGTGCCGCGCTGCTATTGTTTGGTCCGGTTTTTTAAAAGATTTCGTAACTTATCGATATCGTTTCAGATATTACAAAATGCCCCCCGCACCGAAGCGGCGCCGAGTCTCCTTCTCGCTTGCGCAGGGTAAGCCTTTGGCCAATACTTTGTTTTGGCCCTGTCATTGCTCGCAAAGTATTCCCTCCCTATTCTTCTTCTTCTGCCTGGGGGACGTTCCAGAAGCTTCAAAAAGAGAAGTTCCAGGCTTTGTTTGCATGTAATTTGGAATTATAATCGCATTTCCAGCCGTGCTCAAAATCGAGTGCTCGAACGTGTCGACGAACGTGCGTGGATGGGGCTCGGGCGAGGTGGAAGTGGGAGGAAGGAAGTGGTCTGTTTTTATTATACATATTTTAATATTAAATAACTATGTAAATGCTATGCTAAATACATTCCATTGCAGGAGCGCAACCGTGTTCAAGAAAGCCCTCGATGGCGATGATGACAGACTGAAATCGCTCTGTTGTGATCTCGGATGCGATGATGACACGCCGATTGATGTCGATATCGAATATGTAGCCATCGGAGACAGCGGAAATCATACGAAAAAGGTGACAAAGATGATAACATGACACATTCCACATTTGTTTTTTTAACGGTTTCTCATTGTGAATTCCTGAATCATTTTTATTCTTTAATTGGTCATAAATAAGTTAATAATTAAACGAGTTAACAAATTGTGCAGATTTCTGCCACGTTTCTGAACGGATGCGACAATTCAAACATGGGCCGCTTTTTCCTGGATCCGGAATACTTGATAGAGGAGGAATTGGTATGTTACCCATGTTGTTTCGGATGCATTAAATTAGTGAATTTTTGCAGGGAATCGTCAAGAACGACACGATAGTTGTTGAAATTCGAATTTCCGCAAAGGATTTCAGGTTAGTAAGTACGTCACGTACAGCAACGATTAATCGAATCGAGCCCTTCGTGGCGTGCTGGAGCTTCTTTATTGATTTTGTATCTGTTTGTGTACTTTTGTATCTCTTCTCGAGAAAATTTTCCTCACGCTTTGGCGGATAAACACGCACCCACTGCAATTAATGTCTAGTATGTACTCTTGCAGAGCCGAGTCTCCGGTAGATTTCGATTCGGGCATCGATTTCACTAACGGATTCGATCCCCGTCACGATGTCACATTCATCATTGGCGAAGAGAGAATACACGCTGGCAAGCAGGTATTGTTCATAATTTATTCGCAGAAACTTTTAATTG
The DNA here is from genome assembly GCA_911812115.1 of Pristionchus exspectatus. NCBI lineage: Eukaryota > Metazoa > Nematoda > Chromadorea > Rhabditida > Neodiplogasteridae > Pristionchus > Pristionchus exspectatus. Next base: position 17,578,526 of record OU461584.1, on the reverse strand, counting down.
GAAAAATTGTCTGACTCTCTCATTTCACATTAGTCTCTCGCCGGTTAGTGAATCGAGAGATCAAGGGAAAGTGAGAGAGTTAGAACATTTATCTGTGACAGCCTCATGTTCCTATTTTGCACTGGGGTGTGCGAGCCCGCCTGCATAATTGACTTTTCGCTTCGTAGGGTCGTTGAATAATACGAAAAGATAAATTGATGTGTTTCAGATTCTCTCACTTTACTCGCCTGTCTTCACAGCGATGTTTTACGGCGAACTGAGGGAAGAAAATGATATTACGCTTGAGGATATTGATCGAGATGTAAGCTATTATTCCAATTAATTTTATTAAATCAATAATTCAGGATTTCCTGGAGTTTCTTCACTTCATGTACCCATCAAAGCAGTTGATCACAGGTATAACCTTGGTCCAGTCAAAAAATAACAACTAATTTTGCAGGTAACAACGTGAATAACCTGTTAAAGCTGTCGGACCGATATCAAGTCAAAGTTTGTCTCTTTACTCTTAATATTCTTGGAGAAAACTGGAAATTGCAGCTTATCACTGACCTGGCTGAAGAGTTCCTAATTAAATCAGCAGACGATCTGGCAACGAAATTGTACGTCGCGGAAACATATCGACTCACTAAACTAAAGGTGTGTTTTCTGTCAACATCTTGTCAACGGGTTGCTTTGACGAGTAGCCCTTCCAAAATAGATGCGGTTTGGGTCAGGTTTATGCGAAAATTTTAAGCACCTCTCAGTTCCCAATGCTCTCTCGCCGACCAGACAGGGCGAGAGAGTATGCAAAATAAAGAATGCAGATTTTTTTTGAACTGTAGCCACGTTTAGTAAATAGGTCGAGGTGGATAAGATCCAAATCTATTCCATTTCAGAACCACTGCTTCAACCGAATAACGGCTGAGGACTTCCGAACGATCAAGGTAACCATTATCCGTCCAAAAACATGTATACAATAATTCTCTTCAGGAATCATCACTGTACAAAGAGATGACTGACTCTTTGAAAATTGCCCTTTTTGAGAAGCTTATCAATATCGCCACGTGATCTCCCCAAGGTTCCTCACTGGTTCTGTTTCACATAGATATTGCCTAAGTTTGTTGACCATTCGCCGAATTTCCTAGAATTCAAAGTTTGTCATTCGATGATTTGAATAAAATCGAGTTGTAACGGTAACGTTCAAGAAACGGGAATATTTTCCGTTGAGGATAAAATAATGATCTCTCAGTTAATCATTTGAAATGACTCGACGTGTTCGAATTCCGGCAAAATTCCGGTAAACTCCGCTTCCCATCCCGTTCCGACAGGCGGTTCAGTCCCATTTGCAGAGAAAACGATCTGAATAAAACGAAAATATATTTTAATTTAATAAAATCAATTTCTAAGGCTCTCCGATGTACTAATATTGCGCGATTGGAAATTTGTCAGTATTTTTCTGGCTTTGAATAAAACTGAATGCTTGTTTTGACCCACTCCTATCCGACAATAATTATGTACAGAAACAATTGGGATAGGATGACAGGTCAGTGGTCTCTATTTTAATTGAGCCGTTTTTGCCTCTATTCCTTACTTTCAATACGTTTGACGAAGAAGAGTAGTACTTATTGAGTTCAGGAGAGTCGGTTGTGAATCTGGAAACTTTATTTTAATTTTAGATATGACGAAATTTGGAGTCTAGAAAACTATAAAAACAAAACGACTGACGTTTTGAATGGTTCATTGCTGTTGAGTCCGTCAAAGAAAGCGAGAGTTGTACCCGATTGGCAGTTGTACGAAATAAATTTTACGCTTGCCTGATTATTATTGAGTATGATCTCATGTTTTCAAAAATAGGATCGGCATTTTATTTGCACGATGAATATGGCACACCTGTAAGCCTTCGACCGTTCCAATAACGTATTCACAGTTTTGCTGATCGGGAATTGATAGTGGATAGTCAGGAGAGAAGATCTGATAAAAGGGAAGTATTTCTCTTTCCTTATCTAAAAAGTTCACTCTGTGTGTAATCTGTGTTTGCATCGATGTTTCTCATGTTCACTAAATAACAACAATCCAAAAAGATGACTCACACTTCCCATTCCGGAGTAATATTGAATTTTCGGACAGTGTGCGTCTGCTTTTGCATCTGAAAATATATTTTAAATATGTTTAATTTTTTTTACTACCAGGACGTACTAGTGTTGGTAATTCTACACTCCTTACACTTCAATATTTAACGCATGACATGCTTTTAAGCTTGTAAAAAATGTAGAGACGCGTTCCGATTATCATCATCAACTATAATGAACTTACGGGGTACATCGGTGGAATCTGGTACTGAGCCATCTCGGATGCACAAGTAAGGCTGCTTGACGGAGCATTCAATATTCGTCCACGTTCCCTGCCCACCAAATTCCGAATCGAGCAAAATCTGCACGCAAGTGCCGAAAATCGTATTCGGAAAGCCTAGAACGCTCATTTTGATAAATATATTCGACAAGATGTCATTTACCGTATGCCCAAGGTTTGTAGTTGTAAATGGAGCCATCGGTCCATTGGAAAACTGAAATAAGAACTGCTGGAAAACGAGTGTCCATCACTATTTGCCTCTCAAATGCAAATGTGTGCGTCCATTCTGACTAAACAACCATGGAAGTGCCTCACCTCCATTAGCGAATTGTCCGCCGATGGTGACAGTTCCCTTGATTCCGGCGTCCAGAGCAGCTTGTATGTAGACATGATTCTCCTGGATAATTTGTGGTGATCTCTTCAACAGTTGAGTTGAGTAGTCCGTTAGAACGAAAGTAATGGCAAAAATGAAATAAAAATCGAAACTGTTCTCACATTGTAGCTATGAATGCTAACTAGACGTCCTCCAGGACAGGATGGTTCTTCACTCTTCTCATCGATTGGAGGTGTATAGACGTATATACATCCTCCGTTGTATTCACGTTCACCTTCCACGCAATCGACAGCTAAATAATAGCGTTCAAAATAGGGATAATCGTCACTACATTTCTCATTCCTTGTCACACTGACCATTCATAGAGCACATCAAATTTTAATGTAAATCCATGTTTATGCGACAATATTATTCGTTTTTTCTTAAAACAGATTCACTCACTTCTCGCTTTGACACGACAGACCCAGCAATCTCTCTCATTTTGACCGCAATATTGTCTGAAAGAAAAAATTATTGGCCAGAAGTATCATGTTGTGTACATTATTTATGGAAGTCTTTCAAGGGTTAAATTAAAATTTCAGATAGTAAAGGACATACTCTTGCCAGGTTTTATTGTAGTATGATGATCCTGAAATTCCATAGCATCTCGAATTGTTGTCATCGGCGGGACCTGCGTATTGAACACGAATGTGCGATAAACAATCCGGTCTCATAAGTTCCTTCACCTGTCATATTGGCCTGTCACTTCATATTGGTGAATGGGCCAAACAGAAACCCCTCATTTTATGTTCTTCATCTCTATTTGTCTCACCGTTCTCCCAAAATCGTTCGTAATTTAGAGGGGAGCCGTCATCCCACTTGCAATCTCTTCCCTTACACTTCAATCCAATGTTTGAAACCATTTGATTGCATCCCCCTACACTCCATATCGCCGCATTTTCCTGCAAAACATGTATTACAATTTCAAAGTATTTCAACATAAATTAGAGACGCATACTTGATCGCTGTGAATAGACGCTAGCAATCCGCCATTATCCATATTGCAATCATATTCAGCGTCATCGAAGGATGTCGGAATGTATTGGCCATAAAACGAATCGAAGTATGTTCTCACCTGCAAATTATCCGTGTTCGATGGAAGTAAACTATTCAAGTCGCTCACCTTATAGCAATCTCCTCCGCTGATTTGTTTGTATCCGCTGGGGCATACACTACAGTGAACGAGTGGAAGAAGGAACAGAATGGGCAACGATTTGGCCTTCATCTGATTTACCGCGCCGAATAGATTTTCAGAGGTAAATGAAACTATCATAAGACACGACGCCTTTCAAGCAGAAACGGCTGTTTACCAGCCTTATCATTGCTGATAATGAAACGTCTCCAATCGTGCTGTTGTGTGCCCTGTCAAGGAGAAGAGGCCAAAGCAAAACAAACGTTTTGCGTCATTAGAGTGAAGAGTATGAATGCCGATAAACTTTCGCATAATACTGCACACTCTCGCATTACTTACATTGAAAAATTGTATGTAACATAATGAGGAGTGCTCGAAACATTTATCGAAAGTAAATAAAATACAAAGGCTACCAAATCCGACATCTCTGTTCTGGATTCATCGTCGAATTTGCCGGACAGTTGAATGCCTACAATTTCAGTTGAATATTTAACACATTCAGAATTTATTTCACCTTCGCAAACTCTGGTTTGTTCTGGAGCACAACATTAACGCGTTGCCTATTCGGCGAATGAACATCGCCGAAATACGCCTCTGGTTTCTCGCATTCTTGCTTCAATTTTGAAATTTATTAATATTATTTTTAAGGAAGTGATCTGGACATTATTCGAGTAGAAGCTGTGTTCTAATTTACAAAATATTAGTTCATAAATGAACTCTCTGCCGCGTCTAATGCCTTCCCTTGAGCGAGACGAAAGAAGGAATCCGAATTTCCCTCCGAATATTCCTCATCGTTATTTTGATTGTCCCACGAACCACAGACAAAATCTTAAAAATCGTCGCAAGGATCTACCTGCAATCATATGTTTATTGGAAGCAAAGTTAAAAATCCTCAGAGTCAGGTCAAGTAACTGTACTTTAAATTCACTTGGCTTAACGCTTTCCGTGAAAGCTAGAAGCAGACAAACTCACCGAGAAATTGGCCGACTTGGAAAAAACTTTAGCGAAATCGCTAAGATCATCGCCTTCCTTGAACGGAGCCGATCTAGAGACTAAACTCAATGTCAGACTAAACTCAGACAGTTTTTCAACGTCGTTCGCTGATTTTTGTCAGCAATAATACCTTCAAAAACAATGGAAAACATTATGCTGATGCAATTGCAAACAATCTTTTGTCATTTCATTCCCCCTCATTCGTCTCTCCTCTCATTCGTCTCTCCTCTCATTCATTCATTTCTCCTCCGTCGCGAGCGGTTCCTTCCTCTTCACGGCAATGCCATCGGTGAATTTATCGTCCTTTATCGTTGCTATCTTACTCCTTTTTCCAGATATCGTTCCCGATCCTCGCCGTTTCCTTCCTTATTCCATTCACTTCGTGTGCATACAAGTGCGATCCTGACAAACGTGAAAATGTGAGAATTTACCATTTAAGAACTTTTCCTTGCAACGCAAATGATGAAAAGAACCTCTGTTAAACATTGGCCCAAAGAGCCGAGATGAGAAATGTATTCTGGATCATTGACATGTTTAGGTGTGTTTTGTGCCCTCATCGTGCATCGTTGGCAATAGCCTGCCCAAGGATCAGTTTGTCGAATTCAACTCAGCAAGGGATAAACTCAACAATGATTGCGATATTTTCATTTTAAAGTCAGTTTGCGAATCGTCGGAAATAGAACATTAAAATCGTTAAGATGCATGAACAACAAACAATGGTTTTTGCAATATTCCACTAAAATAACAAAAGCAGCGTATTATTTCGTGATTGGTGATATTTTTCCCGACATTTTTCGATTTATCAAAATTATAATCGAGCTCTAACTGTTTTAAACAATCGGAATGTTATCGTTTGGTAGGTGGCCTCGGATTGGGTTGCGAGTATGAGGATAAAGAAGGGAAGGTAATCACTTACAATGAAACTGAGACACTCCTATACCAAGGTATTCTTATTTTTAATCATCATGAAATAAAGAATAATGTTCAGATATTTCGTACGTTAATGTTCACAATGGGAAACTTTATTGCCAATCCATCATTCGCGCAAGTGGAAGCGAGAATGTAAGATAAATTGGACTGGCGCTTCTACGAACCATGAAGAATAATTAAAAATCACAATCAAATTTTTAGTTGCACTCTCTTCTACAGAAGACGAATTTAAAATTGAGAGTTGCAGCCGATGAGGCAAGGGCCTCGATTTTTCGATTTTTCTCATTCTCAATCGATTCAGGTTGAATTTGCGCTCACCGATGATTTCTTGCTTCGTGTGGAGAAGACCAGTGCGTTTTTATACCGTTGATGAAAATTGAATTCGCTGTTGTTCAGAATCTTGCGATCCCACTCTAATCGATGTGAAAAAAGGAACTTCTCACGAGGGAGAACTACTAGATGTGAGACAATATTTGAACCGTTTTGATCGTGACATCGCAGGTTATGACCGTCATGTTTGGAGAAGGAGCTGCAATCGATTGCAAGCACAAAAGGGCTGACCGGCTATAGTATTTTTTAAATTTTATTTTTATTTTTAAATTTTATTTCAGCATCAAACGAGTATCCGACCCTGAGTTCGTTGAAGTGAATGAAGTATCGTGTCCGAAAGAAGTATGGGCAATCACGTACATGAATCAGTGAGAAAATAAAAACTGAATAAAAAAACAAACAAAATGATATTTTATAGGACAGTTCAGAAACTCGGCACGGAAAGATTTGAGCTAAAATGCGTCAGAAATTGTCAGTTTGAAATGGGGTTGGAGGAATCTTATTGTGTTGCAGATTGCAAATTCTGTGGAAAGATCAGTGAGCAAACGTGTGATGAATGCACGCCAATCGAATACGATTATTGCCAGCCACAGGTTATTTTGATGATTGCTACAATTTATTTTTGTTTCATTTTTTTAAATTTATGTTCATTAACATATATGTCATATCCGAATTGGCTAGCAAATAGTATCTTTCAGTGCAAGAGCCAGCTTTGGGTGAGGAAAAACCGCATCATCAAGTCCAACATTACGTGCAAGGTTGGGAAGCGTTACATTTCATTGAATAACGAAATGCATTCTTCAGCCGCTCGATGGAAATAAAGATGCCGACTCTGGTTTGTGGTATCTTGTGAGCAACGGCGTCGATACTCCCTTCGAAGAGGGATCTTGCTATAGTGAGTATCCGTGGCTGTCAGGATGAAGTATTCGTCTCCTCATTCCTCAAACTATCTCTCCTATCAGAGGGATCACAAAGAATAAAGAGACGTATTTTTAATTTCGTCCTAAGTGTCTTTTTATCCTCGTCCTTTCAGACGGAACCTTCCCGCTGCCTGCGGAGGTCAAGGCGATTTCGGGTGAGTTTCGTTTAAAAATTTCGAAAAATTACGAAAATCTTCGCAGATTCGTCGCCCTCATTCTCACAACGAGCGATTCTTCTCGTTCTTTTCATTGCTTTCATCATCTAGATTGGAGCGCGGTACCGAAAATGAATAAATGTACCGAATATCGATAAACCCAATCTTACCAGTGCTCTTGGTTGACGCCATCAAAGAAGCCAAAAAGTAATTATATTAACTGTTTGAACCGGTTGTTATTCTGTATGTGGTGTATTCTCAAGAACTTCAGTGAATGCATGAAAATGTTTATCAAAAGACCCAGTACAGCATCAGAAGCCCATCACGAGCAGCGAATTCGTCATTTTCGCGTCGTATTTCTCGGCGACGTCAGCGTTAGCATACGTCGACAGATACTGCTGTCCGTTGATCCACCATCCGGGACCGGTCGAGGCGGAGCCGGTGTCCGTCACTTCCGCCGTATAGCCGTGATGGCGCTCAGAGAAGTGACCCACGAACAACCACCAGTAGTGGATCGGCTTGCGCAGTCTTCAAATTATGATTTTAGGGTATTTGCGAACATTTAGTTTATGATCTGGAAGAGGACAAGACCCACATTTCCCAGTGGCATTCCTGTAGGAGGATCACGACGTTTGCCTTGAACGTTTTCTGATTGACTGTTTCCGATGAGCCACTGAAGTACGGCGATACTCAGGCAAAGTAAAAGAGATCACCAGTCGAACAATCCCGAGAGCGAATTTTTTTGTTCATCTGATTGAGGATTGAAAATCGATAAATTGTCGCGTGTTTTGTAGATGTAAAAGGTAGCATCCGCTGCGGAAATTATTTTCATCTGAATGTTTTTTTGAAATGTTTTTTAAAAGAGTACTGAACATCCTTTCTTTTCTCTAGAGAACGATTGCAAGCACACATATCCGAGTAGATGATGATAAATAGGTCCCTGGAAATCTGAGCAATAGAAAAATGTGAAAAATATTGCCAACTTGGTATGAATTTTGCTCATGCTTTCTCTGAGATTCTCGACTTTCAAGTTTGCAGCAGTTGCCTTTTTGTCCGCTGCAAGCGCCAATTTATCCACAATATCCTTGCTCCAGTAATCATTCTGAAAAAAATCAGAAAATGGTGTACAATTTCATTTTGAATACTTTTTCGAGATGATTGTCAACAAAATCCGTCACGTATTTTTCAATTTCCATGCATTTGTCGAATATGTGATGATCGTAGTTTTTCTCGAACTCTTCCAGATACCTGAAACAGAAGTTCACATTGTGTTTCATTTATTCATCTACTTACTTGGCTGCGAGCTCCTCTTTCTTAGCGCCACCTTTCTTCAGTTCAGCTGTAGCTTTGGACCACCATTGCGAAGCCTAAATTCATGATTTCTCCTCATTAAATTATCTGAGCTCACCATTTTGTCTGTTACTCCAAAGTGAACGGCGTCCACGAACAACTGGAAACAATTTACCACTATTATAATTCAATAACTGCGATTTACCAGTTTCTTGATCATCTTGATGATTCCGTTCTTGTCACTCTCCATATTTTCGCGAGACCCTCCGAAACCATCCGTTTTGATTCTCGATTGGAGTGGGTTCGTGGTCGGATTTTCCAATTCGACTTGGAGGGACTGATATTAATTAATTACTCAATAGACATTATTATGATCGCTACATTGACAAGATGATACACTGCGGATCGATTGTAATTCTTCAAGAATTCCTCCATGAAGAAAGGATCCTCAGATTTCTTGATCGCATCTTCCATGTACAATTCCATCGTTTTTATCGGATTATAGTTCTCCTAAAGAATAAATTTGAGCTTTGATCGTGCACTTTCAAGCTTGCCCTCTGGAAGAATTGGTCCAGCACATGAAAGTTGATTTGGCGAATCTCGTTGACCAGTCTGTATTCCATCTTGAAATAAATGTCGAGTTGATATAAAGATAATTTTCACGCCTGTTCCAGGGCCCTCTCAATGTCTTCAACTGCCTCTTGCAACTCGTCCTTCATCGCTTTCGATCCTGCTTTTATTCCACCAGCAAGAGCGGATATTGCGCCTAGATGTAAAAAAAAATTGCGGTCAAAATTGAAATCGTGGCTTACCGAGCAGTTTCTTCACTTTTCCCTTCTCTCCAACAACCGCTTGTCCGATCTCTTTCACAGTTGTCACAGCGATAAACGCTCCGGTTAGCGGCCGAGCATGCTGAGAATTTGATTTAGAAGCAACTCAATCGACCACATGAAAAATTGCAGAAAACAACTTACCAGCGAAGGCCGCACCGCTGAGCAGAAAGTATCTCCAGTGCGTCATCAGAAGAAGGTGATGGCACCATCGCGATGAGTTTTGCTTTTATCCTACTTCCATCCATTCGCATCACGAAGAAAATGGGTCTCTGCCTGTGTTATCTTTTGTTACAGAAGAATCAATCCACTAAAATTCGAATGTGTGTGAAAAAGTGTTATTGGCTTGTTTGGAACTGAATTTTTCAAAACGATCATACGAGTGTTTGCATTGCTTGTTTGTGCTTTCTGGATGTCGATGAAAAAATAGTACGATTTCAATTTCTAATCCGTGATCTTCGCTATCATCGTCATAAATTTAAAAATGCCCTTCACAATTAGCAGAAGAACAGAATAGACAACCGCGTCCATTTTGGCAGGCTTCTTTTGAGCGCTAAAACAGTGAATAGCTCGGCCATTTTCATTCAATACATTGCTTTTTCCTTCTAGTTGCGCGTGCACTGAGAATACTTCCTTTTTGTTTTATACAAACATTAATTTCATATTCTTAAGGAAATATCTTCTCGGCAATTTTACACCCTTCGTTTCCTTGGTTATGACCTACGGAATCGACCGCGCAGCAGTCTTTCAGAAGATGGCATTCGATAACACGGTCGAGAGTGTGAGTTATTTGAAGAAGAATTAAATCTTCAAATTATATTTCCCAGTTTTTCGATTTTATCGATGCTATTGTTGTTTTCTACACTAACCATCCAGATCAACCGATATTGAATGAAAATTTGACTGCTGATGAAAGAGAGGTAAATTTGAATCAAATTATGATTAATTTGATTAATTATTCAGGCAATCTTTGGGGCATTTTATCTTCCGGATATGACCTTCCATTTTTTGCGTTGGTCAAAAATGCAGCGTACGTTGGACGGTTTGAACAGTCTTCAGCTGCCAATAGACCGACTGAGGTCCTTACAATCTATTATTTTTTTCAACTTGGATTAATTCGAAGATCGCTTGAACATATTTCAGCGCGTTGATTTTTCAGAGACTTGTTGAGAGGGTGTCAATTGCTTCGACTTAACCTCTATCCAATCTTTTCCTCCATAGAAGAGGAATTATTGGACAACGCCGATAGATATTTTCGCAGCGCATCCATGCTCGTCTGTGAGCATGCATTGCAAATACTTGTGGTATGAATTGGTGGATCGTTTTAACGGTGGATGTGGCTTGGCTAGAAGAGTCCTCGGAGTGCTCGCAAATGATGAATCACGAGCACCCCCATGGGACATAGACAAAAACTCTTGTGTTCTCACTACCGATTGAGCTATGTGGGGATAGCTAAGTGCCAAATATCTAGACTCTGCATGAATTCATGAAAACCCACACTATGTCATATATGATCGCGGTTAGTAATATTGTCCTTTCAGTATCCGTCACTACCACGAAATGTAGAGCGTTTTGCTCAATACGAATACGCGCTCGAAGACTGAATTATAGAACATCACATATTTTTGAAGGCATTGTTGATCGGATGTATGCGACATTTTTATGCATTGTATTGTAAACATGAACGCGTTATTAGTCAGTTTTCGATCGATAAATTGTTAATGAGCTCGATAAAATACACATTCGTTATCGGAAAAGCTGTGCACCACACATTTATTCTTGGTTGTTTCCGTGTTTTGGGATGTGCAGACTTTATAAATGAATCAACTCGTATAAGTTGAAATAGATTCCGCAACTCTGGTGGACCATGGTGTCCCGTTCCATCAGAAAGACTGCAGCGCTTGAACACAGCGTGAATTTGAGCCCAGATACTACCTTATGTTAAAATATGCTGCACGAGTTTGATGAAGTAATATCACATTACGCAATTTGAATTTAATTCTATATATTTACACCATTTATCTTACAAAATTGGATAGAACATCAAATGAGTATCAATGGGGTAGTGAACATCTGGCTTGTTAGTGTGTTAGTGAATGTTCCCATCGCCGACGTCAGTCTAGTTCAGCTTTGACTGCAGCTTCGCCAGCAATGCCGCATGGGACATCTCCGACTCATCCGTTACCTGCAATTGCATCATCTGACCTGGCAGGCTACAGTATCTGGCACTTGTTTTTCATGCTCATTTCCTATCCATTTTCATTGAAATTGATTGTTTTCCGTGCAAAGAGTTATCTGATCTGACCCAACGGCCTACCGTACCTGGAAGTTTAGCAATTTCGCTGTGCCGAGTGCGGCCTTGAATGCAGAGGCCGACGAAGCGTAGATCATTCTCTGCTTAATCGGTGCGCCGTCGGGACATCTGGAATGTAGTCAGTTGACGCTTCATCTGCTGTTCCAACAGAGGAATCGGCTCATCATCTCTGTAGACTATGGGAGCCAAAAGTCCAATAGTAAGCCATTCCTCGTCGGAGTAACTAACGAGAGCATTGAGAAATGCATCATGTTGCAAGCTCTAGTCTACGATTTTACATCCCCTTCCGAATGCTCACAGCTAGGGATGGCTTGGCAAGAAACAGTACCGTTCATTTCACCCACTTTCTGGAGCGGTCGGGCAACGAGAGGGTATGTAAAATGAAGAGACGGCGACCCGTATTGCGCACTCTACTTACAGTAACACGAAGACCAGCTTGCCCATCTTCGCAACGCCGGCTCCGGTTCGAACACACGTGAATTTAACGTCGATGACGGCGAATCGGCAGTCGGCGTAGCCGGAGGTGCGCGTCTGCGAATTAGAAAATAAAGAAAACTTCCGGCTACTCGATTTTCCGAAATTCGCTATAGACTGGACTGTCAAATCTCTCGAGTTGATCTCCTACGCACTCATATCAGCATTTCGAAATACTCGAGCTTTCATGATGCACACTTTCTCTCTGGCTTATGAAAGAGTGTGTGAAATTAAGGGACGATCGCTCGTTCTGAGAAAACAACAAGCATATTAATGCCTACCTTGACATCTTCAGCAAAGTTATCGAACGTTCCCTTGCTCGAGTCGGCATAATCATCCTCTATCGGTCCCAGTTCATTCTGGGTGACTGCCGTCTCGAGAACCACCTCGTTGTCCTGCAACGAAATTCATGGTTACGGTAGGTCGATATTCAGGACGCGTGTTGACTCAAACAATAGTACGGTCTGAAAGTACAGACTTGTCAAGCTATCCGATAAGTCGATAATTGGTAACCTACCGTAATCTTGAAGATGGCGTATCGGAACTCTTTCTTTCCCTCGCCCATCCTACTGAGCAGCAACGTGACTTCAGGGTGTACTTTGACTCCGGAGGACTGAAATTTATTCGTTAAATGTCTCTCGAACGGAAGATGAGGATACGGTACCGATGGGTCGATCATCTTCGCTTCATTGTAGTAATCGGCGAAATATAATAGAAAGACTCACCATTTCTGTAGTGAGTTGGTAGCGAGGTAGCGTTGGTTGGAAGAAGTGATTGATCTGGTCCGAACATCCCTTATAAAGACTCCCCAGGCGTGGGCGGAGTAGCAGCGAAGGACTGTAGATGAAATGAAGAGATGTGGGCTAGAGGCGAGGAGAGCGGGGTCGACGGGCGGAAGAGAGAAGGGAGAGAACACACTCTCACCCCTCCACTCCCCTCTTCCTTATTCGTTTCGACCAATGGACGAGTGAGGGAAGAGTGCGCCAAATTCAAACTGTGAATAAATGCGGGTGGGGATACATTTCCCCATGGCCAGTAATAACGCTGAGCTAGAGAAATAGAGACGGAGATATGGAGAGACAATGAGTCACCGTCACAATTCGTTATCTACTGGCTTGAAATCACACAAGATTTCTGACGGAGAACATGAATCATAGGTAATGTTGAACGTGCTTGAAGTGTAGCGAGCATTGGGGGAAAATTGAATCGAGCCTTATTGTCAAAATTGAATACAACGACAAATTTCAATTTATAAATCAAATTTTACAATTCAATGAATAATTCCCATTCCTCGTATCTCCCATCATTCAATCATCTCAACTCCGTCGCGAGCAGTTCTTTTCTCTCTATGGGAATGCGATCGGTGTGTTTCCTCTTGTTTCTCTTGTTTCTTAAATATTTTATCTTTTTGCATATATTGTTCCTTCTTCTCGCCGTCTTCCTTCGCAATTCACTCTCGACGGAGATCCAGTGCGATTCTACCAATCGTGAATATGTAAGACCCTTTTCAACACTTTTTCAATCTCCCGATACCATCTCTATTTTATGAATGATGATTTAAGCTGTGCCTTGTGTTCAACGAGTGTGTTATTGGCGACACGCGACCGCACCAATTTATCGTTGAATTCAACTCTCGAACGCAACAGCTCAAAGACGGAAAATGCGATGTTTTCATTCAAATAAGGTCGGATTTTTGAGTTATGATGCCATGTTTTATGAATGTAAGCGAATGGTTGTTTCGCAAACCGAAATCAGAGAAAATATTTTTTTAGTTTGTATTTCCGATTGCAGAAACGTCGACGATCGACGATGGTTTTTCAACGTTACAACTGGCACTGCTATGAATACGTACTATCTGGAACAAAGTACGTAAGCAAATATTTATTAGATTACTTCCACTTAACATAGCTGTACAACAACATAAACAAAACCAGAAGAAGAATGTGTTCTGGAAAAAAATCCGTATTGGATCAGTTTTGACCCTAAAGCGATGTAATTAGTGAACATTTATGATGAGCTAATAATATTAAATGGTGTCTTTATTCCGACGGCTAAATAATTAAGATGGGCGAGATGTTATTTCTTTCAATGGGTTTCCCACTTCTTATGTCTCAACAGGTACGATTGTTGTCTTTCTTATTCATTTGTACTGTTAATTATTATCGGGGATGTGAGGAAAATTGCGATCCAAAAAACACCTTATAATCTCAGCTGCACAAAATGCGGGTAACCGATAGTTTGATTCAAATTAGGCTCAAATTCGAAACAAATTTTGTAATGATGTTTCCCCTTGCTTTTCAATCATCATTAGCAACAGATTTTTTGCACTCACAATTAGGATCAAATAATAATGACTTGTTTTAGTAAAATCAAATTGTACGGAATCGAATTGTGAAATCAGGATTGCAACTCCAGAATCGTCTGCGGAGCAGATTGTAAGTGACAAGTAACATCATAACAAACTAAATGTTATGCTATTTCAGTTGGAAACTTACCTTTTGCACAAGGGCGATCTATCATTTCTCTATTTCCCGAAAATTGATAATCGTGAACGCGTAGTTTTTCTTTGAAATTTTTATGAAGTATACTGTCCTTAAGAAACGCTCATTCGATGAAGGTTCAGCAAAGATAATTCGAAAAATCGCATTAACTCGTAAGGATTTATTTAATTGGTGTAAAAGAAATTTAGAAATTAAGGCAATTTCGGTTTTTCATTTAGGCAGCTGCGATCATTCTCTAATCACCGTCCAAACTTTGATTGTGCCAGAAGGAATAATGTTAAATGTGCTACATGGAATCTGTGGAACCATGAAATTTTAAATAATTTTAGGTTTCGACTGAGCTCGTAGGCAGAAATGCAGCGATCGATTGCAATGAGAAACGAGCAGACAGGCTATAGTTCGTTATTGAGGGGTTTTTATTAGAAAACTCATAATGAACAATCCGACTCTTCATCTCCCAAACTCTCTCGCCAGTCAGTGGACAAGACACGTATTCAAGGGATCCCTAGTCTTTATCTCCTCCAATTCATACCCTAGAAAGTGTCTTTCCAGTATCAAGCGATCCACGGACGCCGATTTCGTAGAGGTGTCCAAAGTATTCTGTCCGGATGCTGTTTGGGCTGTAGAGCAAAGTGACGGGTAACCATTAATCTCCAAGATCTTAAATATTCTAAATTTTGAAGCAAAATTGAATATCTCGGTGAGGAAACGTTCGATCTCAAGTGCATCAGAAATTGTTAGTTTTTTTTAATATATTTTTTTTAATTTACTAAAATGATGCTCGCAGTTTGCAAGTACTGCGGAAGGATAGCCGAGCAACCGTGCGATTCTTGCGAGGATATCGAATACGAAGATTGCACGCCCAAGGTTGTTTCAATGAGGGGTTTCGGAATGAAGAATCCGTCTCTTCATCCACTTTCTTCTCATTCAGTCCGATGAGAGAATAAGTGGAATGAAGAAACGGATTCTTCGTATCGATAGTCCTAAAATTTTTTTTTAAATTTAAAACGAATCGAAATTAAAGTGCCCGAGGAATCTCTGGGTGAGAAGCGGAACCATCATCAACTCCACTATCAAGTGCGACGTATGTATGTAGGAGCAAAGTTTCAACGTTTAGCCAAGTCGCTTACCGATTTGCTATTAGAAAACTAAAAAAAATAGAAAATTGTCAATTTTATCAACATCCCGCAATGGAATACGTTAGACTTGTACATAACAATAAATACTCGATTTGTCTCTGCTGTGCATTTCTAATCACTTGTTCCGCAGGGTAACAAGGAGAGCAATGGAGACTTCGGTGAATGGAGTCTGAGGAGCAATGGAGTGGACGTTCCGTTTCTAGCCGGTTCCTGCTATAGTGAGCATTTTTATTCGACTCGAAACGGGCCGAGAAAAAAATGCGAATAGAGAATAGGAACATGCCGACTTGTCGTTACTTGTGATTTTTTCAGCCGGTCCCTACCCGTTGCATGAAAAACATAAAGCGATTTCGAGTGAGATCACTTATTTTTTTACTTTTTGTAATTTCAAAAATACTGTAATCGTTGCAGATTTTTCGTCCTCATTCTCACACCGAGTGATTCTTCTCGTTCTTCTGGCTGCTTTCAACTGGATTGGAATCTGCTAATAGAAATCACAGAATACCCAAAAATCGATAAATCCAATCTTACCAATGTTCTTTGTTCCAAAATATGGCAAAGACACGTGCATTTGGCAGATCCACATTTATTTATAAAGTGAGTGTACTGAATTGCACAAATGTTTAGAATTGATTGCATATGCACGACAGTGCGCTAATGATCTACAAAGTTAACAAAGAGGCAAACGAACTATCGTACATTGCCCACATTACCGAACAAACGAACATTTTTTACTTTTTTTACTTTTATTAAAGTCTGCGAATTCGCATCGAATATTCCTAATTTTTGTTTCATATTTTTTGTCCACCCACAATTCCGCGTTATTTTTAAAATTGAACGGTGAAATATGTATTTAAATGGGTGAAAAATTGGAGTCGAAAGTGGCGAAAAGTGGGGCAGCTGGCTCCAAGTAAAGCCTAAACGCCGGCTCTACAGTAATCACCCTTCCGGCATCACTTTTCGCTCATGCGGCTCCAATTTTTCACCCATTTAAATAAATATTTCACCGTTCTATTTTAAAAATCACGCGGAATTGTGGGTGGACAAAAAATATGAAACAATAATTAGGAATATTCGATGCGAATTCGCTGACTTTAAAAAAAGTAAAAAATGTAAAAAATGTTCGTTTGTTCGGTAATGTGGGCGATGTACGATATGCTATCTAGAGATCGAAATACAGGTAATTATCTCTTCATTTCACGAGCTCTATCATCGGTCAGAGTGACGAGAGAGTGCGTGGAATGAAGATACAGCGACCCGTATTTCGAACTCTAATGCTATCTCATATAATTTAACCATTACCTCCCTGACACCAAAAATACAGCTCATCGGAGGGGAGGGGTATCATTCTATTATACGGGTCATAATACAGCTTTCCACCAATGCACTTGGCTACTTCCTTGCATTCTGTTTCCCCAGGTTGTTGATTAGTGCAATGTACTTCGTAGAGGTCAGTCAAGCCCTGAAATGAAATACAAATGGAAGAAAGGCGTCTAAAAAGTATGGTTTGTATAGAATCGGCAACTTACTTGGAAGAGAGCCCCCGGGCAAGTGATTTCGTTATCGACAATCATCGCGCCCCCTCTGCATCTTTCGGCTCCTGGGGCACATGCGAGTTTGACTTCGGGGCATTCTGCAAAGGAGAATCAAGCACAAATATTCGTTACCTGTGGTTTCTCCTCTTTCTATCATACATGTCACTTTTCGCGACTAACCCGACGCGATCTCACCAATGCTACTTTGAACGCCATAATAGCATGCAAACGCTCTATCCCGAGAATCATTCCAATTTTGAAAACGTACTTATCGCGGGAATGCCTGGTGTGGGATCTTTCGTCCGGATGCAGGCGTATGACACGGAGATTATGAACGATGCAGCCAGGATTGTTTGCTGAAATTGCTTCAATTATTGTTTTGTTTTTATAATGAATGCATTAATGGGGGATATTTTCGATGAAAACACGCACATTTTTACTATGTAACAATTACAGATATCTTACCATTGCTTTGCAGAGAAGGGCCGACGTCCTGTTGGCCCAAAACGTGCAAGTGTTCGGATAGAGAGAAACAATGGTATTTATGAGCCCAAGTTGAAGTGATTAGTAGGACAGAGAACGTGCAAAAAGGTGCACAAAAGATAGGAAAAGAGAGCGCGGTGATGTATGAGGGGAGAGGATGTTAGAGATTAGATCAGCACGTAAAAGCTCAGGAGAATAGCCAAAGATCCTTTTGCGATCGTATAACCATCATAAAATCCCCTCATCAAAGGCAGATATCTGGTTAACTAATTGATTTCTCGATGAATGGTGATGTGCGGCCAAAGTATTCCATAGCACTTTCGAAATTCTCACGAAGTCAATTTTGTTTTAAACTTACGTAACGATCGTTTGACTGCTGTCCAAGTGTCCCGCACATGCGTACAACGAGCTAGAGATCGTGCGAAATGGGGAAAAGTTGAATCTCACAGTGCCGTATTTCTTACTGTTTCTTCAATAAAGCATTGAAACCTGGAGCGTGTAAATAAAATTCGATTTATCTTCTCGCACGGTTATTTTCTCTTTCGTACGATCCTATCACCACGATCCTATCGCATTAATTTCCCATGAAAGTGAAACTCGGCCATTGTTCCTTTAGAGTGATCATGGTTCGATGGATTAGATAACTTGAAAGGGAAGTGGGAGGAGAGACCAGCGATGAAAAAGTGGGCAGTGAGCGCAAAAGGATAATTCCTGTTGATATTTTTTTAGTGAAATATTTCAGATAATGTGAGCAATCGGATGGGGACGAGGCATATTTCTCTCATCAATAATTGCCTCAATACGAACAGGAGATGAGAGGCTAGTGTTCAACAGTATTCATTTGAAAGTTGACAACAACAAATGAGGAATACACTATCACCAAATCAGAAAGTGGGAGCGAAACAGACGATATTTCGACGAGATTTTAAAATGCGCCTTGCAGGAATCAATATTTTGTTAGCCATTGATCTTTAGGAGGCAGCGAGCGTCGAGCTAAGAGAAGAAACAGAAAGAGGAAACGCGAGAAGGGGAGAAGATGAAATAGTACAATTGAAGAAGGATCAATGAGAGGGGCAGGTGTATAGAGGAGAATGTGGGATGAAATGACGCCGAGAATGGGAAGAATAGAGAGGGCTGACGGATGGAGTACTATCATACTTATTTTCAGTACTTTTTCCTTCTCACCACTCAGCTGATCTTCACTTATTTTCACAACAATTTCATGTCATTGTGTGGTTGCGAAATAGTCTGTCCATTCATCGTGTGCTTTGTTGTTTATCTTATCTTTCCTCTCACATAGCCGAAGGTTGTTGGTGTTCTGACAGAGAGAAGGATCGTTAAGTGAATCATTCTCCATTCGTGCTCTTCACAAGCTCGTGCTCTTCACAAGTTGTTTGCCTGTTCCTGTTACGTATTTATTCTACCCCAATCTCCGACGTCTATTATTTTATTTCAAACGCAATTAGAAAGATATCTTCTATTCACCCTTAAATAAATGCGCCGCCAACCGGAGCTCAGAGCCAAAGTCGTTTTCATGGGAAATTCAGGTTACGGTTTATTTATTTCATCCGCTGATCTTTGAAATTCCAGGAGTCGGAAAAACTTCGATTATCCTTCGAGACATTGAGAAATTCACATCGGACGTTACCTCCACGCTAGGAGTGAACTTTGTGCAATCCTCAATGTGGGCTAATTTCTATCAAATATTTTTACCATTGAATTTCAGTGCTTATCGGCCGTCAAAAGTATTGGAACTAGAGATATGGGACACGGTAGGCACCGAGAAATACGCATGTACTGTTAGCGAAATTTAATAAATAAAAAAGTTGATCTTTGGTCTTTAAGATGCCTTGCTATCTTCGGCATGCAAATGGAGTTTTCCTAGTGTTTGATGTCACTAGTCGAAGGAGTTTCAAAGATCTATCACGATGGTATGGAGGTGAGCGCGATTTACTTTAAGCCTCTTACTAGAGCTCAAAATCTGAGCCTCCGTCTCTTCATTTCCCACGCTCTCTCTCCTCCGAGATAGTGTGAGAAATGAAGAGACTGGTGCTCAGATTTTGAGCTCCACCTCTCACTTTTTTCTTTACTTTCTTGTAAAGATGCTCTATTTCAGAACTAGAAAACGCTACCAACGTCTCAGGATTGTGTCTAATCCTAGTAGGAAACAAGATCGATCTCGACGATAAGAGAACAGTCGATGCAAATGAGGCCAAGGAATTCGCGAAGTTAAAGTCTATGGTATCTTTACAATTAATTGGGGAAGAAATTATCATTCTTTTTCGGATTTACGTGGAAACGTCGGCTCTTCTGAATCGAGGAATTGAGGAAATGATGGGTACTATGGGAAAATTAATAGTCGATCGATACGAATGCAAACATCTCTCATCTCAATCGAAGATCGAGTGTCTGGATTCGAATTTCATCAAGTTAAAGAGTCATTGTAATTGTAATTAAATGCTGAATACACAATACGTGCCTGGCCAAACTTCAATTTGTTCGCTCCGATGACTAATTTCTACCCCGAATAACTGATTCGTAATGCACGTCTTCCGACGCGGTTTCTTCATGGTAGAGTGCACAAAATCAATAATTCCAATCTCAATGTTCTGTGTCGAATCGCCCAACCTTTCATACTTCGATTTTATCATAACTATCTCAACATGGAATAAATTAGTACAAAGGTGGAAACGCTTGCGGAATGTCTAGCTATAATAATACCTAACAAGGTCGTTTTTCTCACAATCTTCTTTAAAAAATCGATAATATTACTGGCTGCTTCGGGACGCGTAGATGATTAACAGATACTGTAGAACAGAAGGTCGATATCAGAACATTTTGCCTAGACACGCAAGGTAGATCAGAGTTGCAAAGTGGGGGGAAAGTTATTAACAAAAGGGGATGGAATCAGGGGTATGATTGGTAAATAAAGAAAAGCTCTCTCATTCTGTGCACTCTCTCGCCTAGTCGACCGGTGAGAGACAACGTGGAATGCGGAGAGCATTCTCTTCATTTGCCTTTCATAGTCAAAGGGAGGGGTCTGGAAAAGGGGCGGAGTCAGGAAAGTGGGCGGAGTCAAGGGGGTGGGGCTTAGTACTGTCTGACGACAATCTCGGACACTCCTCCGATGAGGGTGATGCCCCACTTCCACCATCCAACGGCGAAATGCGTCGATTGACGACGAGAGGAAATGAGCGAACGAAGCTGACGAAGCGTCTCCGAATTCTGCAATGGGAAACGATAAGATTGGTTACTCACGTCGCCGGCGACTACATATTGGCATGCTGGTCATTTATTCAATAGGAGCATCAGGTGAAGCGCAATGCCAACTATGCAATTCTCAATGGACGCGGGATAAGATTTGTTGTATCATAATAACTCTAATTCACCTATCCAATGCCCAAGATGGTCAAAAGGTCCTCTTGGACATCCGATGAAACACATTACCAACTTTGCCAAAGCTGCTAGTTCGCTTTCAAATCGTTTCCAGTATCACAATTTACAATTTCTACCCTCATTCGCCACTCATCAGACCAATTTTCGCACTCTTTTGAATGCAAGAGCTTATCTTTCCCTTCTCAGAGAAAGTGAGATAGCAATAGAATCAAGTAGAGTCCTCACCCCCCCCCCCTCTCTCTTTTTCTCTCTCATTCTCTCACCTGATGCTCTCCGTGTGCGTGATGAGAGGCGACTGCCAACTCGAGCGACGCCTCTTTCGCCACGTCGGGGAAGGAATCGCCCGTCTGTAAGGAGATGGAATGAAATCACAAACAGTCAATCAGATTGCAACTATTCGACCACGGCTAAAGTAATTGCTTAACACAACATAAATGGCAAACAATTTTTATGTTTCTCAAGAGATAGAGATACATATAAAGGCAATTCGATGGTGATTTTGCGCCTATCAAAAAATATTGTAAACACTCTCTAATTCAATCCAAGACGATTTACAGTTTCAATTTTAATACAATTCTTCGACGAATCGCCAAACATAATGAAAGCCGAGACTGTTCTTCAAACAACAACAAATTGCTTCATCTATATCTTCGATATAGTATAGATAGCTGCTGGATAGCTGATCATTCAATCTTACCCCTTCTAATTCTCCTTTCTTCCCCCCCCCCTCTCACCTGCTCCAACACGAGCCAGAATTTCCTCGTCGGCGGCGTCTCACTGCCATACGTGAGGAAGACGAAGTACGTGTCTCTGCCAGGGGAAAAATAGGAACGTTTACATTTTTTGTCTTTCAAACTCCCTTGAATCCCTAGTAGACTACCTAGTCGATTTCCTAATAGACTCCAAGTAAACAATCAGACGTATGCTCATTGTCTGCCTACACAACTCCTACAACCTTTCAGTGATTTTCCCTTATTACAATTCGTACCTCTTGTTCACGTCCTGAATATCCAGCGGGGTGAAGCTCCAACTCTTCAGTTCGAATCCGTTGAGGGCCGTCACGTGCAGCGACATCTTGTCGTATCCACCGTTCAACTGAATCGAATTTCATAATCAAAGGGGACTTCACACAACATCACGTTTTAGGATTCACACATTCCTGATACACTCTTCAACAAACATTCAACGATTACTTGCCGTCAAACAGTGGAAAAATATACCATCCCTTTTCCTGCTTCACCATGCAAGCAAAGCCCAATACTGGAGGTATATTACAATTTGAGATCGAGCAGCGATTCATAACCAACCTCAAAGGTCATATTGAGCAGCTTGCTATTGCCCATTCTCTCCCTCGACAGCAACTTCGTCTGGATGGGATAGGGAATTGTCGGCGCTGCCGGGACGGCCACCCACACCGATTCACTGCAATTATAGGTGCGGTTGAGAGGAGAATAATGCGACGATCGCAAACTTAGAAAATATTCAAGATATATCACGGACATGAAACCCACAAGTAACTGTCGCGAAAGTTTTCATTTCTCCATGAAATTTGCCCACAAAAATGGTATGCGATGCATACTTCATTGAGAATTTCTTAAGTCCTTCCTTACTACTTCTACCGTATCCCCTAATTACCGTCGTTCAAAAACAGTACCCCCCCCTCTACCGTACCTCGGCGGGAACAGCTCGTGGATGGCGGTGTAGTAGGGCATTCTGCAGTACTCGTCCTTCGTCTTGTGGCAGTCGGTCGGAGGCGAACCCTGCAATCGATCGATACCGTAATCCCTGATCCCTAATTTTGATCACGAACTGGACGCTACCGTACTCCATGAGCCAACCCATACACGCGCCAACAATTACTGATTCATAATCACACTAGCAACCGTGCTCAAACCGAACATTTATGTTTCGGCTGAACGCTACCGTACTCCCACACCGTTTCCTTACCGATAGGAATGAGTGAGCGGGGAGGTCCTTGGTTCCTCTGTAATCGAATGACTGGATGAAGAGAGTGTTCTCCGCAGCCTCCCGTTTGCCGTCGAACGAGTAGATAGTGCGGTGAGAGTGCTGCAAAGAGAGAGGGATAACATAAATCGTATTTTTTTGTGAATTCAATGGCTATGGGAATGTCAACGTTGCGTACACTACTCATTCGACTGTTGAATCAACTGTGAAACACCGAGCGACTGTTTTTTTTTTGTTTTGCTATATCATTACTCGCGTTCATTGCAGATAACACCAATTGCAACAATTTGAATTCACCATGAAACGTAACTTCATCATGGCCAAAATCAAAAATCCTTTTCACAAGTGTTCGGGCTACCGTTATAGGGTCGCTAAATTATTCCAACAAGGACGATAAGGGATTTCTCAATAAATTCCACTCACAAGGGCAATCAGTATCCTGCCCCTGAGCACCGGATAAGTTTCATCGAAGTGCGGGGGGAGGGGGGGGAGAGTGGGCTCATTCAAAAAAGGCATAATAAAGTAACAATTTCCTCACCAGGGCGATCAGTCTCCTCAGTCTCGGGGCGTCATCGGTGAATTTGTAGGGCACGCCCAGATTGGATGTGGCGAGGGCGATGAAGAGACCGAGCATCAACTACAAGGAATAAGGTTACTATTGGACTCAACGACGACGGTCACTCGAATCCATTCCGAATGCTCAAGATAAGTAAAGTCCGTGAAACCAGAATGGAGAAGGGAAATGCAGACACGCCAAAAAATATTTTGTAATATATCTCGAAATCGAATTATGATCAAAACTAGAGTTCCGCAAGTGAGCTTATTCAGAGGGTGAAACCGAAGAATTCCAGGAGTAATTTCGAATTGAGATGTTCAACAACTATTGCTGGGCACTATCCACGCTCGTAGAATAGCACAAATTACTACGATTCCCGCACAGATAAATACCCCCAAAAACAGTGGGGCCCTGGCCAACTAGCGGCTAAAAAGAGGTACCTGACAACAATTACTCACCAGGAAGGACACACGGAAGCCGAACTTGAGCGGGCGCGAGATGTACACGAGATTGTTCTGCAATTATATTTCATATTAATCGTATAGTTTAATTATTTTTTGAGCGCTCACTCTTACAACTACTGCAGAACAGGTCTCATGGTTATAATTGGATGTTGAAACGCGCAAACAGACTGGCTAAATTCACAAGACAAGTACGTGCTTCACAATTTTCAGATAGGCGAGAATACGGGCACAATGTTGGTTTTTGCTGTAGATTCGCACGAAATTAAGAACAAAATAACCGTAAACAGGACGAAAGTTCATTGTCGAATTTGCGTTTCAGCTACCCATAATGCTCACGGCTATTCTCGCACTTACTGATTTTTGGAAATACAATACCCAAGAAATACTGACCGAAAACAGGACGAAAGTCCATGGTCAATTTGTGTTTTAGCTATATGATATACTCTGCTTTTCTAGTATGCATTGGTCTCTCGAAAGCCACTTTCAATAAAAATAACTAACCGTAAATAGGACGAAAGTGAAGGCGATGACGAGTCCGAGCGGGGCCATTATCGCCTCCGGATTGATCGCCATGCCGAGACGACCTGACAGTTGGTAGCGATATTTCGGAACCATCTTTCGATCCTCTCATCTCGCACTGTTCTCTTATCAGTGAAAAACAGTCAATCAGCGTTCATTAAATAGCAAGGAACAAAGAACGTTATCTTCAGAGATCAAAGATCAAAGACCGAAGATCATTCTCATTCCCGCTCCCTCCTCTCTCTCTCTCTCTAATCCGGAGCGTCTAGGATGTCTCCTCATTGGAAAAAACGCCTTTCAGGTGAGATCATTCTCAAAAGATCAAAGATCAAAGATCAACTCCACCCACCGATCACGGGCACGAAGAAGTCGACGCACTGCGAGATGGCGTACGCGGCGAAGATCTGTGAAATTATTTATAAGAGCACAGTGGGATGACGGCTGTATTGAAGATTTATGGCAAGCAGCACAGTTGTAATAGCCATGAAACACAATGCTCACTAGGAGTCGAACCGAACGAAGTCGAGCACAAATTTCCGAATAACTACTTATTTTGCTAATTCTGAAGCATTTATTTAACTTTACTCACTTTTTGCATGGCGTTTTCTCAATTCTACGTCAAGTAACCATAATTTAAAATAAAATACCATCGCGGGAATGAGCGAGAACATCTGTACGGCGAGAATCGCGCGGGGAGTTACCTGGAAAATATATTTTATTATTTTAAAATCAAAACCCGCCAAAAACATGATATTGCAAGTAATATCTAACATTCGACTAAGAATCATCAATGTATCAAACAAACACAGCCTTATGGGCTCTTATGCCACAGATAGAACATCGATCTACCCAGAATGTGAAACACGAAAATGCTTGAAATTCCTCTCACCGTTTTGAGTAGTCCAATTCGTCCCATCACGAATAGGATCGGATCTCTCAGCAGAGCGAATAGGAGGTAGTTGAGGAGAAAGAAGGCTGAGGCGAGACCGGCCTGGAATGAATGGAGAGTGGGTATTATTTTGTTTTAGCATGCTCACACCTCACATGATTAGTTTCAACAATCTCATGTGCCTATGGAGGATTGATGAAACATGAATCTACACCTCAGAACTCAAACCTTTTTATTGCAAAAAAATGATAAATAAAGAGGCTGATTTGTTTCCGTTTCACCTTCAATGTGCAGTAACAGTTTTTTTTCAAGTCGGAGCGGCTGCGGGGTTGTATTCAAGAAAAAAAAATGTTGGATAGCCAGATTCACTGCTGTTTCATCATTACTACAAAACCAAAGCTACTTGCTCCATCCAATCAACTTTCGATAGCAAATAAAAACAAATTGAACTCATCTGCATCGTCCACAGCATGTAGCTGTGGATATAAAGTTCAAAGTTATTATAAACCTTCGTCTTTTCATAAAACCCTATTTATCGCCGTTTCCCCACTGCTACAATACCAAAGCTACTTGCTCCATTTAATTGGACGCCGATTGCCGGTGCAAAAATAAAATTCACATGCGTCATCCAGAGCAGTGCAGCCGCGAGCAGTGCCAAAACAGATTGCCACCCATGCACGTTTTACTACTGTTTCGGCGCTGTTACATAGTACTGACAGCCCCGCATATTGTAAAGGAAATCTTTTTTCAGAAAAAAAATTTCCAGATTCATCGCCGTTTTAGCATTACTACAAGGTCATGTTCACTTCTTTGTTTCAATCCGCCTCCAGTACCCGATAGAAATAAAAACTGACATGTGTCATCCAGAGTAGGGCCGCCGCGAGCAGCACCATCACCGAGTCGAAGTGGGCCATCTCCGCGTTACGCATCTGAATAGACGAGATGGCTCTTCTCTGTTTTTTTGGCACAGCCTTTTCTCGCAGAGTATCGCCTCCCATTCATTCTCATTCTCTACCCCTCCACATCCAGAGCGGTCGCAGCCTGGACCAAAAACAGAAAAGTTCCCACGAGATTAGTGATGGCAATTCGGCATTCGTCTCTCCTCGATCTTGCATGCTCTATCTGACCGCCGAAAGAGCATTCGAAATGGGAGAGACTCATGTCGATCGCAACAACTAACACTCCGAAGATTGAGGTATCTATTTTATTTTAAGAAAAAAGTCGCCACTGTCACTGTGGCTCAACAGATCGCTGAAACTATGCAATGAATGTCAAGCTTAGGTTAGCCAAGTACAATCTTGCCATCTAATCACACTATCAAAAAAATAATATAATAGACTGGCTCACATATTGCTTGGCGTGGAATAGCTCGTGCACGTAGAGGCCGGCAGTGACCATCGGAAGGACGTAGAGACCACCGATCAGCTCGGGTAGGGAGTACCTGCGATGGAATATCTGTATGATATTTGTTAAATTTAATATAAACAACGGCACATCATCAATTGCTTTGGGCGTTCTAGTTGACTTATGAAATGAAAATGAAACACAAATTTTCCTGAAATCAATATCACGAGATCGGGCAGGGAGTACCTAAGCGGAAGAAGTATGATTGTTGTTTAATATAGACCTGCAAAGACGGGTGAATTGTTTTGTGAGTTCTAGCTGGCTTATGAAAAGTAAGTGAAGCGCAAATCTCCTTGAAACCAAAACATGAGCCCGGGTTGGGAATACCGCTCCGGTCAAAGCACAAGTCACATTAGAATTTAAAAAAATAGAAGAAATTTGAACCTAGAGAAATGAACCTCATAATCAGCCCATCGAAGACATTACAATTACTTGGAACGTTTATTGGAAACCCTTGCGCACCGAATATTAAGATTAGCAAAATCTTCGACCAATAACAGCTGCGTGAAACACTACTCTTCCAGATTTGTTTTTCACCATCGTCAAAACAATGCAGATCAAGATTTAGATCAAACTATCGCCCTCACCAGCACATGACGAGGTCCATCAGGTTGATGATGATGGCGATAGCCCCGCCCACGAAGGCCATCGCGATGAGGGAGAGGATGTGTCTGGAAATGAAGAGGGGTGTTAGTGATGTTACCGGACAGTTGAGTGATCTAGCCAAGATCAGGCTATAGAATAGCAGGCAAACGAATGTTTTAGGGAAAAGTACGAATGAGAGGATGTGTCTGCAGAGGAGAGAGAAAGGAATATTGGGTTTGCAAGTCAACTGAAGAAGAGTTCATTCCCGAAAAGCAAATTCCCTTGACTAATTAAAGACATGAAACTGTTAAATCGCAGTGGGAAAGTATTCTTATGAATAGCTTATTGTTAAGGATAATACCACTGGTGAGCTTGGATGCCATAGTTTCCCGGGGATCCGCAAAAGGCCAGGTGCGGGGATCAGCAATTGGAAAAAATAACACTACGCAGACCCGCAAAAGGCGAGGAGCGCCGATTTTTTATTCACGAAATCACTCCGCCGATCCGCAACCCAAAAAACTATGACATTGGTAGCTCACAAGTGGATAATACATTGAATACACCTCAAACTTCCAAGCTATACGGTATTTGTGAAACGGGAAAACTCTGGGACAGTTATTTTACTGGGGAGAAAGGGGGATATTAGTGTTCAGCAGCATAAGACAACACCCGTTCATTACGGAAAAGCGAAAATACTTAATACATTAGCTTAATGAAACCTAACAATTCCAGGAGAAAGGTATTTGAAAATTTCCTATCACACTACCAAACATATTGAACACGCCTCAAACTCCCAAGCTATACGATATTTGTGAAACCGGATGATGCCGGGTCAATTTGAGCTCATTATCAAAATAAATTCAATCCCACCTGAAGAACACGATGAGCATATCTGACAGAGCGTACGTGCCCTTTCTTATCCTCATGAAGGTGAAGAAGAGCGTAAGGACGGAAGTTCCCACGTTGAGAATCACTCCTGAAATTGCGAAGATGTAGGTATTTGATTAGGCTACCCCATCTTCAATCGCCTATTTATTTGTCCTGCAGTCTCCCTATAATTGTCAAGTATTGTTTTCGTGATCAATGGTTTAATCCTATTAGGGATTTGAAAAATGATGCACACTTGTAGGCAGATAGAAAAACTAATCAGACATGTATCAGGCAATTCTTCTTCAAAAACACGCATTGTCTTATTGAAGTCGCAAAAGTATTGTGTAGAGAACAACGCTAATACGATAGTAATTTTCAACTGGAAGTACAAGGAGTTGTTCGGTTTCACAGCCTGTTCAAAGTCCCAGATAATCAGAGATGCTCGATGCGACGAACGTTTGGAGCTTCTACGATCAAACAATCAGTCCTCGATACTCACCGAGTTCTACCGTATACCGGACGGTAAAGAGACCGACGACGTCGTAGAACACCCACTTGTTCGACTCGGCCGCCTTTCCCGGCTGGAAGCATAACAAATTGTTTGTTTAAAAGTGCAGGACCGCAGTTATTAATCGGCAAACCTAGCTCGCAATTATCACCTCTACCAGAAACACTTGATTACTTAGTTCAACTCATTCACATATCATTCATTGAGAATCAACTGAATGCAAACGACACTAACGTTAGAATAAGTTCCCAAACCTCAACTCTACCTGAAACACTCACTTACCTAGTGCATGTCGATGCAAACAGACAATCTTATCAGACTCTGATCATAGGAAGTAATCACTAATCATCAACCGTACCTTGGACAGATCCTCCTCGCTCAGCACTTTCCTCACTACGGCGAGCACATTCTCGCCCGCTCGCTGGATCGAACCGGCGTCGATTCGCTCTTCCTGCACAAAATACAATAAATTTTAGGCCTGAGCATCCAGGTAGAATCACGTTTCCAGCATTCCATATATTTCAAGTATGCCATGGAAAATAATGAATCTTTGAGCACCATTGGAAAAAAAAACAGTAATGCAATTTTAAATGGAAGGTTTCATGATTGGAACATAGTGACGACGTGCTGCCGTAATATTACTAATGACAACCCAATCCACACGACTCAATCTAGTGCCGTCATCCGTTAAAAAAGACGATAACAAACTCACAGTGTCAAACTCGGTGTGGTACACCCATCCGTTCCTCGTGTACGCAATGTCGAGACCTGCGAGAGATCAAAGATAAACATTAGTCAGGCAACGCTACCGTAATCAAGTCAATTAGCTAATCGAAATTTCCTACAGCCCAATAATGATCATTTAGCTGCCGAATTCAAGTCAGCAATCTAACCTAGACTTATATGTACCAGAGATCAAAGATCAATGAAAACAAAGGAACTCACCGGAAACCCTTCCGAAATCTCTGAATATTCTGAAGTCCGTGTCCGATGGAATGATGCCGGATTGGAAGACCTGCAGAAGTTGGGTTTCTTTGTTTCTACAAGTACGCCTCATTTCCCATACCCATAATCTAGGCAATCTACGAACAGGATAAAACAGGAAAATAATCAGAGACCTGGAAAAAATTCAGTTTCTCTGTTTCTACAATTACGCCTTACTTTCCAAACCACTAATGGATCCAAATGTCACCAGAAAAGAGAACGGCAATCTGAGGCTTGGGGAAATCCTGTTTCTCCGTTTCTACAACTATGTCTTACTTTCAAAAGCCCTAATTTGTTCGTGGTATCCATTTGTAGGAAGAAAAATAGAATAATTGACTTCTCCGTTCTCCGTTTCTACAACTACGCCCCATTTTTCAAACCGCTAATAGTACTTTCCCATCTGACATTAGACAAAATCGATCAATAACTAGAGGCCTGGAGGAATTCAGTTTCTCTTTTTTCAAAAGGTGACGGAATATCATACCCCTCAATGAATTTGTCCCACGGTCTTGAAAATAAATAACCCCCCATTACCTCCTGGGCCAGAATGGAGCAGTAGGGATGGGGCGCGGCGTCGAGGTACGCCTGCAGCAGCCACGAGTTGCCCGGTCCCGCCTGGAAGAGGGCGGATTACGGTAGGTCAATCGATATCTTTCAATTCTAACCCCTCAGTTCGCGATCTACTATACCTGGAAGAGGATTTCCCTGCCTCCGCTGCCCGTTCCCTCGAGGTTGATGAAGGCTCTAGAAGGGAGAATATTTTAAATGTTTGCACCAATCACTGATCCGTTTCAAGGGGTTTTTATCACACATCATTCTTCAAATGAGTGATCGTGCGCTGTTGTTGAATTCTATTATCCCCCACCACAATAATCCCAACGGATTTCACAACAGTCAAGCGACGTCTTCGCTTAGCGGGGTGTACCGGTAAGGTCGGAAACAGTTTGTTTTAAAAAAAAAGCTCATACCATTCTATGTTCGGGCCCACGCCTCCTTGCTACCTCTTCTTCTCAATCACAACCTCCCCCCCCCCCCTCATCCTCACCTGATCGTATGTCTCCACGGATGGTTCTCAATGAAGCCGTGCGCGCCCTGCAGGAAGTTCTCCTCGGCTGCAATTATTATTGTGTATTATAAGCGATCTCTGGAGGGAATCCACATTACAATACAACCAATCATTTCACCAGTGCGTGATGCTCGAATGCGCCTGCTTCACAAATACACCGATTATCATTTTATTTTCCAGAGAGAATAACCCCAGCACATCGAAAATCAGATGCGATCAGTCACTTCATAAGGGAGTGATGCCCGAATACGCCTGTTTCTTGAATACACTAATTATGATTTTATTTTCCAGATCTAAATCCGATCGAATCAACATTTCGAAAATCACCAATGATTTCAAAAGTGCGCGATGCCTCAATACGCCTAGCTAGATATATTTGATTTCCACCACAAATTCCCGTTACATCAAACAGGTTCGTTAGTTCCCCAGTTTAACTCGTTCATGCAGCCAAAATTCACCTTGGCTCGCCATTTTAACCTCTTTTCGGGGAAAAAAAGCACGATTCTTACCTCCATTGAAGAGGAATACGACATCGTACTGCAGCTCCCTCTTCTCTCTCGCAAGCACGTCCAGAATGTCCATCATGATCGCGCATGACACCTGACGAAGAGAAAAGGGAATACGACTAGATAGTAGGGCTAATCAAGTAGCTGGAGGGTGAAGAAGGTTTGATCAGTGACTACGGTTATTTCAGTAATGAAATTAGCGATTTTTTTTCAAAAAGGACGACCAAAAAGAAATCAGTGTGCATGCAGAGCATTTATTAAGAAGATTCTCAGAAGTAGCAGGCCCGCTGCTCGTCCGCGATTCGCCAAAAACACTAATTTGAGCCAGATCAGGCAGCATTCCTCCCACAATCCTCATCAACAAACCAGCGTCATACCCGTTTCAATGGTTCTACAAGACCTAGCCAATTTTTTCTCATTGGTGGGACTCTCCTTTCGATTCAAACAAAATACAATCAATACTCACTGCATCATCCGTCGCTCCGGGCGTGTCGGGCATCGAGTCGATGTGGCAGTTGAGCAGCAGCGAGTGCGCCGCGGGACCCTGCGAGGACATCGATCGATACTACCGTAATCAGCTTTGAGCGACCTCCCGAATAGTACGGTATCCCCAGAGTAAGGGTTCCTGCACTGTCGAAAACACACAAAGGACTTTTCAAATTTATAAAAGCCAAACAGCGAGCGAGGTGCTCATCACTGGCCGTGATCGATACCATAATCCCACAACAAATCAATAACTACCGTACCTTAGCCGGGCCAATCCTCGCAATCTTGTTCGTAACATTCTGGTAGCAGAGCGTGAACGCGGACAGGAACTTGAGATCGAAGCAGCCCGTCGGATGCTGAGTATCGATCTGGAATGAAATGAGTGAATCGTAGATAGCAACAACCAAAGTCCTAATTCATCCATGTTTCAAACATTCCTCAAGTTCACAAATTTTCTTTTCAAATTAATGGATTTGAATAATCTTCTCTAAAACAAACACAAAACTGACGTTTCACACACAAATCAGAAGAAAAAGGGACCCAATCAATTCATGTTTCACCCACTCTCCAAATTGAACTATTATAATTTTTTCTGGTTGAGGATTTCGGGAGAAATACAAAAAGAACTCCACCGTTTCACCAGCAATTCAAAGCCTCAATTTCGCCTAAAGTCTAAAACAGCATCCCAAATTATTCGTGTTTCAGCCACCCTTCAGGTTCATCAAATATCATTCCATATTCTTGCAAGTCGCTGTGAAAAAATACAAAGCATATCACTCTGGTGTTTCAGCCATTCTCCAAGTTCAGCAATCATCTTTACAAACCAATTTTGTTAAGAATTTTGTTACCAATTTCCTGTATCGAAATACAAATGAAACTATACTCTGGTGCTCCACCCACAAGCCAGATACTCATTTTCAAGGTAAAAGGTAAAAAAAGGCATTCTCATTCATTCGTGTTTCAGCCATTCTTCAAATTCAATCAATATTCTAAACCGATTTGTCTGAGAAATGGAGTGAAAAGAAAATAATTACTCTTGCGTTTCACCAGCAAATCATAGTCATAGTTTCACCTATTATCTCAATTTTACCTAGGAATATCTTACAAATCCATCCTACTCACCTCGACTCTGTTCAATCCCACTTCGTCGGCCGCCGCCTGCGACAGCTCGAGATGCTGCTGCAGCAAGGACATCGCGTGCTTCTGAAGAAGGGTTGTTGTTATTGCTGTTGCTTTGGGTTGTTGTTGTTTTTCCCGTTCCCAGTTACTGGCAGTTCCTATAGTTCAACGATTCCTCGAATACTTCCCCTTTCGACTGATGTTTCTCGCTTGATTCAATATCAGGATAAATCAATATCAGTCAATGAATGCACCCAAAATATTTCAATCAACCTTTCACATTCCTACACTTCCAAAGTTTCACTTGTTCATCAAGTATTCGATCTTCTAGACATTGCAATTCGGAGTTAATTCTCGGTGCAAAAAAATCCCTCTCATCTCCCACACTCCACTACTACTGAGCACCGGTCGTGCGCCGATAAACCAGATTCAATCAGTGGACACGCCCTCATCCAGTGGATTCTAGCCCCTAAG
Organism: Pristionchus exspectatus; assembly: GCA_911812115.1. Taxonomy (NCBI): domain Eukaryota; kingdom Metazoa; phylum Nematoda; class Chromadorea; order Rhabditida; family Neodiplogasteridae; genus Pristionchus; species Pristionchus exspectatus. Next base: position 17,545,008 of record OU461584.1, on the reverse strand, counting down.
CTCAGCTCACCTTTACTAGGTTTCGGGGCCCTGCTGTGAAGTACTCAATCTAAGAAGTATTCTTTTCTTTCAAAAGTTACCAACACTTTCCATGCTTCACCTCTGTCTCAAGTACTCAAACCCACGATGGGTTGCAATTAGTCGTACGTTCCCCCCTCCAAGTTAGCTGATAATCCCCTCTCCTCACCTCCAGCGCGGCACTTCCACTTGGTCTCGGTCCGAGGGAGGTGATCGCCTTGAGCATCGAGCGCGCCCGCACCTCCGAGAACTCGTTGTAGTCACCGGCCGGTCTGAAACGTTTATTTTATTCTGAGTATAAAGACGATAGGTCATTGCATTCAGCTTGCTCAAGCAGATAAGCTACAACTACGCAGCACAAGTTCACCAACCTCTAAAACCCAAATTGATTTTTGCACTTAAATATTTCGACAATACTGTCGGCACCCTGCTCAGATGAACGAAATAGATTCCTCGGAACACGACTTCACCAAGGCATTTTTCTCCCCATCTCACTTTTTTGAGAGTTAATCTGGCGGAATTCGTGAATGGGTTGAATCAACAAGCTCCTACTCACTTGACGTCAGGCAACTTGTGATGCCACATAACACGAGATCGCCAAGGCAATATTAAATTTTGATCTTTGATCTTTAAACACTCACTTGACATCGGGCAGTTTCTGATGGAAGAAGACGACGCCGCCGTAGACGATGGCGATCACGAAGATGGCGAAGAGCCAATGACGAAAACCGAGGAGCGACTGGAAAGAGTGGTACGGTAAGTGCTGATTGTGAGTGACCACACTAATATTAGTGAGGCCACAATTTTTTTTACAAATTTTGACAGTACCAGTAACAACTCATCGAATAGCCCATTTTACTCAAATTTATAATAATACGAATGTGAAACCAAAATCACTAACAACATTCTCCATGCCCCTTATAGGAATCATGAAACATTATCCTCTGGTTCATAATTTAACTGTCACGACTAATTGAATAGCTCTTTTTAAACAAATTGATTGTGATAAGAGGGCGAAATTCTTCGTGCACTAACCATCTTTGTTCCCCCATGATATTTATAGTAATCATGAAACACATCACCATCTAGTAAATTTGTATGGTGGAAAAGGCTTATTCAGCCGTTTGTCGATCCAATTCTACCGTACCCCTCTACCGTACTCACCGGCTTCTTGTCCTCCTCGTCGTGCAGTTTACCGTACTCGGCGGTGTATCCATTCTCATTCGTCGTCCCGCCCACACCACCCGCATGCCGCCGCCGCAGCTCCACCATTGCTGCTGAGAATTCTTATTTTAGGAGCAACGATTACGTCATTGCGAGGTAATTGAAGCATAGAGTACGATCGTATAAGAAAAAGAGAGGGTCACGTCATCGCAAGGAAATAGATAATGCCGAAATGAATGAACAAGCGAATTGTTCTAAAGAAGGAAATTCAGCGACTGTCTGCGTCTCTGAATTTCTCACAGTCTATCACCACAAAGAAAGAACACCACATTCAGAACGAAATGGCATTGAGAAGAAGAGAAACTAAAGAGAACGCGGATGATTCATAGCATTGCAAGAGAAAAGTAGAGGAAGAGAGCGAAAATAGAAACTAGGTCAACTGCCGTTTCGCGAGGCGTGCAAAGGAGTACAAAAAAAATGTAATGGACGATTTTAGCAATGGATAGCAATAGATGTGTCTACAACAATTCCTATCTCGAGTAAAGATGACAAACCGCTATCTCAACCCAATCTCGAGATCTTCGTAAACAAAAAGGCGCGCGATTGACTCTTTCAACCCTCAACTTCGCCGCTTCAGTTAGACCACAAATTCGCTACTTATACTACAAAAATGATCGTGTTCCTTCCATTTGTATAACAAAAAAGTTAAAATGGAACCGACAGAACAATACAAAGAAAAAAGTGTGTAGAGCTTTAATGGGATCATTAACGGATTCAAAACACATATGGGAAACCCTGTAATTTTTCGCTTCGATCAGATCACAAATTCGCCGCTTCTCTACCGACCCTAATACTTTCTTCAGGAGTGAGTGAATAACCAAAATATAAAATAGCAGATTTGGTATACGGGGTCTCTAGGAAGGATGAATCACTGTTGAAAATAACGAGTCCAAGCACTGATGTAAGAACCCTGACAGGGTTACTCTGTACTTTGCCGCTTCAGAAAGACTGCAAATGTGCAGCTTCTCTACTGAATGTGATAACGTGAATTAAAAAATATTGAAGACGTAAACTTAGACTCTATGTCTAGAAGGATGAATCACTATTGGCATCTAACGAGACGCGGTAAACATTAGCACTGATATGCGAACCATGTACTTTGCCGCTTCATTGAGGCCACAAATGCGCCGCTTTTGCTTGGATTCCGATCGCAATCTTCCGCTCATTCATGAATAAATCATCGAAACAACGCGAAACCGAAAACACAAGCACCAATTCGGATCCCACAGTGAACAGAATACCCCGCAATAGCAGCGCGAGGCACAACTTTAACTCTTCAGCCCGCAACTTCGCCGCTTCACCTAGACCACAAAGCGTCGCATTTCCCGCGAATCTTATTGCACGATTGGAAATCATCGAAACAACTCCAAAACGAAATTTAGCGAGGCATGCATTCAATATCTTACAATTACGGTACGAAGACCATTCAATTTCCAACGCGAATGAAACAGAGCCAGTCTGGGCATTATTATCGAGGAAGGGAGTAAATTACTAGGTTCGGGGCCAATCCCTATCCCATGCCCCTCTCTCGCCCCCTAACAACAACCGTGCCCTTCGCTGATTGCACACACCGCCGATGCTCTCTCCTTCCCCCTTCACTCTCGCCCCTCTCTAACTCTCTTCCGCTCTCTCGTTTCCGCTTGATCTCGCGCCTTCTCCCTTTTTCTGCACTCTCTTCACTTGGCAAACATGGTCCCACTAGCTCCGCTGGAAACATCTAGAAACGCTCTTCGAAAAGCGAAAGATGCAAAACTCGGAAGAGATCATTGAGAGAGTGCGGTTTCTCAGAGCAGAAAGAATCGCCAGTAGTTAGCCCAAGGTCAGGCAAGGTCACCCACAATTGAGATGGAACAAAAATGAGTGATGCAGCGAATCCGAGGGGCGCTCTCTCCATTTGCCATGCTCTTTCGCCAATCAGAGGTAACGAGATAGTACGCGAGATGAGGATAGTCAGATGGTCTGACTCAGATTAAATGCAGATATTCCCTTGCGTCGACTACGCTTCACTGTAAACTTCCATCTAGCTTTGAAATTCCGCCAAACTTTATTTTAAAGATAAATTAGAGAGGGTAACATTGAGTACGAAGGTAATTGTGTGCATCTCGATGCGAGCGATAATTAAAACGCGTTCTCTGTAAGAACGCAGCTGGGAGTGTACAAAAATATCAAAATCATCGCCCGGGGCTCACACTTCACCAACATGACCCCTAGGGACGTTGTTCACGATTTTTGAACTTTGATCCTGAAAATTGTGATCTTTGATCTTTGATCTTTCGAAAAATAAATTTCGGATATCCCTATCATGTGATAGCTCATTCGAAAGAGCATAAAAAGTTATGTAAAAATTTCGATTTTCAAGCATTTTCATCAATATTGGTTCCAGTTATGACTAAAAGTATGACGATTTTTGCCAATTTTGACGAAAATCTATATGGCTACCCACTATGATATGATTTCCGGGACACCAATTCGAGATATTTTACGTATTTTATGATAAGAAAAAATGTAGATAACTTTGTGGGGCATATTTTCGGTGACATTGTGGCGAAATCTTCTCCCAACCATGGTTAGCCAGGTCATTTTTCCCAAAATGGTCTATACGAAGAAGGCTCAGAATGTTTGGCCAGAACTTGTTTATGCCTCTAATGATGTTTTTCCGTCATTATGAACCTGTTTAAGATTTTTCGTCAACATTTTGGCCATATTCGTTGTCATGACCCACCTCGACTTTTTTCACATAAGGGTCCCCCCCCTTATGTGAAAAATCATGTTGGGGTCATGTTGGATTTGAACCTCCGACCCAACTAAAAGTATGATAGGGTGCTTAAAAATTAGTTTTATGTTATTTTTAGTGCAATCGAACATGTTATTGTGGCCAATTCCAACATGACCCCAACATGATTTTTCACATAAGGGGGGACCCTTATGTGAAAAAAATCAAGGTGGGTCATGACAACGAATATGGCCAAAATGTTGACGAAAAATCTTAAACAGGTTCATAATAACGGAAAAACATCATTTCAGGCATGAACAAGTGTCAACCTAACATTCTGAGCCATCTCGGTATGGACCATTTTGTGAAAATATGCGTGGTCGGCCGTGGTTGGGTGAAAATTTCGCCGCAATGTCACCGAAAATATGCCCCACAAAGTTATCTGCATTTTTTCTTATCATAAAATACGTAAAATATCTCGAATTGGTGTCCCGGAAATCATATCATAGTGGGTAGCCATATAGTTTTTCGTCAAAATTGGCCAAAATCGTCATACTTTTAGTCATAACTGGAACCAATAATGATGAAAATGCTTGAAAAACGAAATTTTTACATAACTTTTTATGCTCTTTCGAATGAGCTATCACACGATATGGATATCTAAAATTTATTTTTCGAAAGATCAAAGATCAAAGATCACAATTTTCGGGATCAAAGTTCAAAAATCGTGAATACCGTCCCTAGGGGTCATGTTGGTGAAGTTTGAGCCCCGGGCGATGATTTTGATATTTTTGTACACTTTCCTATCCAAATCACTGCGTTCTTACGGAGAACGCGTTTTAAGAACAGTAAGAATAGGGTTACGGTAGGTTCACAACAAACAGTGATCGATCGATCAGGGAATACCACTAGTGGACGAGGGGGTTGATGTTTAAAAGACACAATTATTAAGGGGGTGCGATGTTTGATCAGTAACTATGGTCAGAGCAGTATGCAGGGGCTAGGGATGACTTTGCTAGGAATTGTCTCTCACTTTCGCATGCTCTATCAGCGATCAGAGAGGCGAGAGAGCACGCGCAAAACTACGAGAGTCTTTCATAGCAAGCCATCCCTGAACAAGAAGAGGTCGGGATAATCACAATTCGGGTTTGGTCTACAGGAACGGAGCAGAAATTATAGCAAAACAGCGGGTAAAATATCGGATAAAACGCGATTACAAAAAAAAGAAACAGTTAAGGTATGGGGCCATGGTACCATGACCAATCGGGGGACGGTGCCACAGGGGGAATCCGAGGGAATCGGCCAATCGATGGAATCTGCCCGCTTAGCGACGATCACGTCTGCAAAACAACAAGAATGACAATCGGTGTTACCTCCTCCCTTTTCCCGCCTTATCACTTATCAATCCCCCGCTCTCCCTTATCACTCAACGTTGGGAATATCACCACTTTTTCGTGTGCTCGAGAAAACCCTCCTCGTTCCCCGCAGTATCTAGGTTTCAATGCCTAGAGATAGCAAGAAACGAATAGACCACAAACTAGCTGGCCCGTATTGTGCTTTGCATCGTTCCACAAGTGACTAAGCTGGCTAAAAAACACGCGATCACTAAGCACCTCATACCGTAATCAATCGATACCACCGTATCCCTTCCCAACAATAATTATTACCGTTTAACAACAATATCATCGGTTATCGCTACACTCAATTTGACCGCTCCCAAAAATAGCCTAAGTTCACTTTTCAACTCTATATTTCACTATGATCACAAAAGCGGAGCAACACTGCGTTTCCTAATATTTCTCGGAACAATTTTCAAAAAAACATTATTTAATATCGCACGAAATTTATAATTACCGTGTCATATCATACCTGAATCAACCTAAAGTCCGCCGCTTACAACTTTCTTTGAGATTTCACTTTTTGCATCTATGTTTCACGGATATCATAAGAAAAGCTGCACCTCAGGTTCAGTGATAGATTCCTCTTCCAAATTCAATATTAAAAACAGCGCATTTGATTACTATTTTTCCATCCATAATCGTATCTACCCCTCTATCTCTCCTCTCGTGCACTACCGTGCCCAGGTTCTAATCAATCGATTTTACAGTACCTGTCGCTGCCCCTTCTATCATCTCTTCTGTCGTCTCTTCTCTCGTCCCGTCTGCGGTCGCCGTCACGACGCGAGCGGTCGCGAGAGCGGCTGCAATGAGAGGAAGATCAATACTTGAGAATATTTTTATTTTGACAGCACTTGAGTCTGAGCTAACACCCGAAAAGGTTCGGACGATCAAATCATGAAATCGCGAAACACAACTTCATTAGGGAAAAAGGAGAAGATTTGATTGTATTTTTAGTATTCCGTACCTACTGGTCAATATCATGGCCATCCTGATCAGTAGATCATAGCTTTCGGAAACACAAGCTCACCCGGACAAACTTTTACAATGTTAGAACGAAAAATACAAGCGGAGTTGTTTTATTTATTGAAATTCTAACGGGCAACTATCACTGACAAGATTCGATCGGACTACTTAGGGAATCGTGAAACACAACTTCAGTAGGGAAATACAAGGGAATAAATTGGACTTGGATTGCATTCATGAGTCACTTTGTCCAACGACCAATATCATGATCATCCTGACTATTGGTTCATAGCTTTGGGAAACGCAACCTCCTCACCTCCACCTCCGGACTTACTCATAATATTATCCCATCAACCACCACTTTATTTCAAGATATTGTTCCACCCTCGAAACCCTCTCCTCCCTGACCCCTTTCAGAACAGCATTTCTCACCTCCTATCTCTTCTATCCCTACTATCTCTGCTGTCCCTCTCATCTCTCCTTCCACTGCTGTCTCCTCCTCCTCTCTCGTAGCGGTCGCTCCGACGATCCGGACTGCGTCGTCTTCAATGGAGCGAGTATTAGAGATGTCTGATCAATTCCTACACCCAATTAATTGTCTTTGCGGCAGCTCACTCCCTCGGAAAATGAGGAATATAAGTAAAGAAATTGGTCAACCAAACATCAATTACTCAATTAATGTTCTGTTCTCACATTTCTTCTAAATTTCTAAAGTAAAAATGCAACTTTTCCGATCTATGTTTCACTAGGCACATAAGAGCAAAGAAAAACTGCGTTCATTAATGGGTGTGCGGAACGTCTTACAAAACTACAATTTTTGTTTGCCATAGTACTCAATCCACAATCCAGCGCACCTCTCTCTCTATCTCCTTTCTATCTGTTTCAAAAATAGACCAATTTTGCCTCTCAATTTTATGTTTCACGAGTACCACACAAACGTAGCCACACTGATTGCTTTGATTTCTCCTACTTTGGTTAACTTTTCAACCAACTCAATACATCTACTGTACCCGTCTATGTCTTCTCTCAATATCACCTCTCAATTTTTTGACAAGCTTCACATTTAGCATCTATGTTTCACTGACATCATAAGACAAGCTCGGCCCCAGATTCAGGAATATATTCTACCTTCATATTTAAATAGAAACAGGCCTTTTTTAATAGACTTCTTTAGTCCCTGAATTATCGTACCCTACCGTACCTGTCTCTATCTCTCCTATCTCCTCCTCCGAATCCCCCACTGCTTCCTCCTGCGCCCGCCTCGTTTCTCGCCTTCTTCCTGTCCTCGATCGTCGGCTGAAACGGGCATCAATCGATTCCGCTCTGCTACCGTAACCCATAATAATAAAATAAAATAAATAAGCCAGTAATCGATCGGGCGGTGGCTACGGTATAGGATACACAACGTACGGTCGCCGCCCGCTGCGTCTCACGCCACAGCGAGCGCTTCTCCGGAGGAGGCGCGGTCGGCCCGACCCTGACCCTGATGACCAGGGTGGGTCCCGACACGGCAACCACCAGAGGGGCGAGTATCGATTGGATTTTATTGGTGTGAGAGAGGGGAGACAGAGTGTGTGTGGCCTGGATTCACCACTCACGCCCGGAGTGAGACGCGGCCTTAAATGGACAGCAAACCAGTCAGCAACTTCGAAACGGTAAACTCACACTGCTGCTTCTTCCATTTTACTCATCTGAAATACCCCCTGAAGCCAGAAAAATATAGAGACATGCATAGAGCCAGGAGCGGATAGACAGAGATACAAGCGTTCCATAGACTCCTTTTAATTATAGCAGCAGAAAATGGCCAGAAAGACAGAGAGGCGCACCCCCAGATTACGGTATCAATCAATAACTGGCTACCGTACCTTCATCTCGTCGTGCTTGGCGCGAATATCGACCATGCCCAGGTGCATCTTGCCCCCGAAGTGGTCGGCCAGACGCGTCTCGTGGTCCAGCAGGTTCAGCTGAGCACCGCAATCCTAAACGGAAGAAATTATTGTTCAGTTTTGAAGAATTATTGATTTTTTTATATTCTGAATCAAGTTCAAACTCGAATCGATTATGGGGAGAATCAAAGAAGAAGTAGAAACAAGGCAGCATGAATCTGCCAGGTATTGATGATTGGAAACCGTCTCCCGAACAATGATCAGAATCAAGAGTAGAGCATCATTCAAGTAAAACTAATACAGCACGCACCCACGGGGATAAATTATTGATCGAATTTGCGAAATTATTGATTTTTTATAGGATGCATTGAACTGGAATCAACTACAAGATAAACCAAAGAAGAAGTAGAAACAAGGCAGCATGAACTCGCCGGGTAAAATTGATTATGGTAACGGCTCCATGAGAACAATCAGACCCAGGACCAAATCACGTTTAGATAAAACCGAGACAGCACGTGCCCACCGGGTGAAACTTTCCTTACAAATTTGATAAACAACGAACAAAATAATGGCCCGTATCATACGTGTTGCAATGACTATATGTATATAGGAAACTTTCGTTGCTTACAATGGGGCCATGGTATTCATACTCAATAAAAGTAAAACCGTTTTAACTGACCTCGCAGACTCTCAGCTGCTGACGCTGGTTGAGCGAGCCCACCATGCGGAGATCAGTCTGCAATTAATATTATTTAAATTAATGTTTATTGTTTATAATCAATACATATTCGCCGTCTATCAAAATCATTTGCATTACCAAATCGTAAATAGGAGAACCAAAAGATGTTTGTGTAACCCACTCTCTCGGTTCCCCGGTCCAGAGATCAATTACCTAGGTGAAAACAATTCTTTAAGGTGACTACGTTTTGCAGTCCAAAAGCGAAAAGACGGGCATGTTTTGACAAAATTTCATATTTTTTTTCAATTTGTTCCCCTATTTCTCGGAGTGGGCCCGTCTCCGGCGGGCACGTTTTATGTCTAAAATCAGAAAAAAGCGGGTACGGTAAGTTAAAATTAACGTACTAGTTGACCCTTGGCCCCGGTCAACGAATAGTTTTCTAACTCACATGACGCTGCTCCTTCTTCATTAAATTTGTCTATGAGCTACATAGGTGCCCAAGCGGACCGCGGGGGGGAGCCCACCCGGGAGGGCTCCCCCCCTTCAACGTACCCGGGTTCATGGTCCAAAATGGGTGGGTAGGTCATGGTGGAATTTGTATCTGAAACATATCCCAATGACTTCTACAGTATACCACTATCAATTTTTGGTTTATTTATTAGTAAAGTGCGCATCCTACAATCACCTGGTTTGAAAAAAGCAACCGAAATCGATATTTTATCCAACCCGGCGATTCTAGGATGCGCTTTTTACTAGTAAAGAACCTCCGTAATCTAAGTTTTCTCCAACCCGGTGGTACTAGGATGCACTCTTTACTAATAAACAACCTCCGTAATAGAAGTTATATTTAATCCGGTGATATTACCGAAGTTGTTTACTAGTAAAAAGCGCATCCTAGAATCACCGGGTTGGAGAAAACTTCGATTACGGAAGTTGTTTATTAGTAAATAGCGCATCCTAGAAACGCCGGGTTGGATAAAATATCGATTTCGGTTGCTTTTTTCAAACCAGGTGATTGTAGGATGCGCTCTTTACTAGTAAACAACATGCGTAACCGAAGTTTTCTCCAACCCGGTGATACTAGGATGCGCACTTTACTAATAAATAAACCAAAAATCGATAATGGTATACTGTAGAAGTCATTGGGATATGTTTCAGATACAAGTTCCACCATGACCTACCCACCCATTTTGGACCATGAACCCGGGTACGTTGAAGGGGGGGAGCCCTCCCCCCTGCGGACCGCCGTGGGCACCTATGATGAGCTAATCTTCCCAACACTCCCCATGTCAAAAAAAAAAACCTATATTATTATCGCTTCACCGATACTTCAATCAGGTCAGGTTTTCGTATCAATCATTCCTCCTTTTCCGGTTTCGAATAAACCAATAAATCAATAAATACTCACATGCAACTGCTCCTTCTTCGTCTTCAGCTAGTTCTCCCGAATTGGTTTTCAAGCACAAAAAATTCAGCCCCCACTCGTGCTTCACCTCTATCATATCCACGAAAGAATTCGCAGAGGCTAATTTTACATTCCAATGTAGATCAATTGCCACAAATTCCCGCACCACTCCCGCTTCACCGTTGTCATATCATCAGGCAATTTTCCCGAAGGCTGATTCTCTCTACGTTCCCCGGTGAAACAAATAAATACTCACATGCAACTGCTCCTTCTTCGTCTTGAGCTCCTCCACGGTCTGCGACAGCTGCATGCTCTCCTCCACCTGAACAAATAACATAATATTAATTATATATATAATTAAAAATAATTTTCACGATAAAACGATCAAGAATTCGATAAGCCCACACGACTATACCTCTGCGATTGTAACGATATTATACAATATTCTATATATTGGCTTTGAATAATCACTCGTTCCATCTGCTCAACTCGAAAGAAACTAATTCGAGTAGGGTCAACGTGGGATTTAATAACAATAATAATAACAACAACAACAACAAAAGAGAATAATAAATGAGACCCCTCGTACCTTTCCCTCGTTGCCCAGCTCCTCCATCCTCGCGAGCGCCTTGCCGATCTGCTCGTTCAGGTCGTGTATCTTCTGCGCCTGCAAAGGATCATGTGTGTTTCATCAAGGCATGAAAGTCCTTCTATATTCAATACATATGATGAATTTTCGATCGGTATTCAAACCACCCTAAAAACAAATTCAATGATTTCATAACCTTTCTCATACTTTTAGATCTGCAATACGTGCAGAATTCGTGAAGTATCAATCACTAACTTAACGAACAACGCCCTATTCTTGTTTATAATTACCGTAGCCAATAGAAAAACGGTACTACCATATTCCTAAATACCGTAACCTCCAACAGTATCCAACCGTACCTTCATGTACTCGACCGAGTCCGCGTGCTCCTTGTTGTCCCGCTCCAGCTTGTCCTGCGGGTATCACTCTCATTTTTAATACAAAATAAATATTTAAAATTATAAATTTAAATAATTAAATAAATTCAAACCTTGATCTTGTTGATGTCCACGTCAACGTTGCGGATCGCCTGGCCCAGCGTCTCGAACGTCTGCAAATTCATTGATTTTTTTCACAAACGAGGTCGAGAGGAAACATCTTTAACGGAAGAGATTAAACCTTATGCTCACCCCGAAACTGGACTATCGCTGGTGAGATGGTGGTTAAAGTCAAATTTAGCTCTACAATCGTGCAAGATTATTTATTTATCTATTCAATGCTTTCCGATGACGCAAACGCTGACCTCACGCAAGAAGTAAGAACTGTATTTCCGGATGATCTCACTTACCTCGAAGCCATAGCACAAGTAACAAATTCAGCGCTCCTACAACTTGTGCAAGCCACACACTTCAGAACCCCACCCCCCCCCCCTCCCCTACACACCTCGATATCATAGAAGTGATCCTTCTTCTCCTGTGCCTTCTCGTACTCGCCCTTCAGCGCCGCTTCGTGCAGCTTCCGACACAGCACAAGACTGAAGGAGATGTTTTATAAATAACTAGTTTGTTAAATGAGGGGCTGGTCATTGCAAAACGCAAACCCAGATCTAACATTGCTATTGCAAGTTCCACATTTCAAATTATCAATAAAGTTGCCTCAAGGAATTTATGTGTTTCACCGATTCCATATCTTACTAGGAGAGCCACTTAAACGTTGAATTCCGGAATTTCTGTTCTAATAATAATGTAACCAAAAACTGCGCTTCGTGCAGCCTCCGACACAGCACAAGACTAGATTGAATCATTATTAATATCTGTCGGGAATTCTATTGCAAAAATTGACATTTGACATTTCATTTTTTCCACAATAATCGAAGTGTTTTGTGTTTCCAGGAATGTATGCGTTTCACTACTTCCTTAACCTGTCAAAATGGCCCTCGGAACAATAGATCTAGAATTTTCTAGGGAAAGAAATGCTTCCGGAAATTTCATTGTTTCACTAGTTCCATATCACACCGAGCAGGTCACAAAAACCAATATCGCCACAAAACGAATCAATATCTCAATACTATCCGCTACCGTACTCCTCCCCCTCTCCTCTACCGTACCTGTCCAGTCGCGTGTCCACGAGTATATCCGCCGGACAGCACCCGAAGAGGTAGGCACGGCACACCGAGTGGTGGTCGTACGGCGGCAGGTTGCGACCTGAGAGAGCGGTTATTGATTTACTGTAGCCATCGATACCGTATCATCTCGTCATTCTAATCAATACTAACGTAGAGGGCCACAGTTATTGATACACCGTAATCCTTTTCGCACCCGTGATCAATATTGCCGTAGAGGGCAACGGTTTTTAATCTACTGTAAACCCCTTCGCAATCGCACCACTTCAAATAATGTAAATGATACTAACGCTGGGGCCACGATTATTAATCTACTGTAATTCACTTCGCTACCGTATCATCTCATTTCTGATTCCACAATCAATACTACCGTACCTTCCTCCTCTGCTCGCTGCGCTCCCATGAGCTGGTTGATCATGTCTCGCATCACATCCGTCATATTGACTGAAAGGGAAATAGTTTAATTGAAAATTCGGGATAAGAAATGGAGAAAAAGCTCTCTCCATGCGGGCAATTGATTTTTACAGCAGAAGTCAATGGGGTTGTTCAGCATTAAATCGGCAAACGATCAAAATTGCTGGAGGTCATAGGAGCTGGACAGTTCAGGACTGGGAGTGGCGAGGGAGGGAGTAAAAAAGGTAGTAAAGAAGGAGAGGTGGTTGGGTACATCCTATTTGAGATCGGAACCCGCTCCTCGGATGGACAGACACAAAAAACTGACTAAGATCGGAAGGTCAGACATTTCGAGATTTATCTGATCGGAAGCCTGCCGTGAAGAGTTCGATCAATAAATTAGGATTTCGATCAATAATGGAGTAAACATTCAACCCCTCTAACACACACCAACCAGGTATTTCATCTGGGCAACAACCAGTCGATACAGATCACAGCGAATAATATATTCAAATAATTTATTCACAAACATCATTCGAGTTTCACAATTACTGCAAATTTGTACAACACACCCGAGTACGCAAGAGAAAGTATTACTGATAGTTACTACAATTAGATCTCCTATTTCAATCAATGTCGATACCGTACTAGTCGATAAGTCAGCGATACCGTACTCTACGTGAGGAAAATCAGTTCCCTTTCCTCTATTGCATTCCCTTCTTCGCCTTTTCCTCTGCCATTTTCTTCACTATCAATCGTCCATAGGAAGTGCACAGCCATCCGAGAATGAAGCAGCCAATGAAGAATTCGATCATCCTAAAATCACCCTTTCTTTTATTCATTTTTTATCTACGAGATCTCCGTATTACTAACAAAACATCGAAATAGAAGAGCTTATGATGCATGTGAAACCCAAATTTGGCGAGAAATTTCGTTATTCACGTATAGGATAGTAGCCGGATTGAATGGCAAAACACTAAAGAAGTAAAATCAAACCTCCATCCGGACACTGGATTGAGTGTCTGGATGTCGACTCCTTGCGAGAGGGCGATGCCCATGCCCTGCTCTTCAGCCCGCACATCGGCCCTGTAAGTAAGTGATTCATCAAAAACCGAAAATTTTCGGAAATCTATAAAAAAATTGTTTTTCCAAGTTGTTCCTGTGGAAAGGAGGCCATGCAACTTACTGTTAGGAAGCATGGCTTCAATATTCCATGCCTAGCTGCATTTTTAATGTTTTCTTCTTTAAAATAGAGCATATAAAATCAGTTTCCAATGAAATCGTGTGATTTTTAAACAACGCTCATAAAATCGTAAGGCTCAAACTCACCAGAACTGCGGAGCTGCGTGGGGATAGTTGATGACGATTTGGGCAGATTTTGCCTGAAATTAAGTGTAAAAATAACCACAGAAGACCGAATTGAAATTCAATGTAAAAAGAATAAATATGTATAACTTACTGGTTTTCCATCGATGATTGCTCCTGGGAACAACGTGCCAACCGCCTTATCCTTACCCACAACGTACGTAATCTTCTGGATCTGCAACATGAAAACATCGGGAAGTTCGAAATTCAAATGCATTCGGAAGAAAAAATCAAATAGAATTTTGTTCATTTCCTTTCAAAGTCTCTTTTATTTACTGAAGATATAATGTTCATTGAGAAATGTATACCTCTCCCGCCCGAAGATACTTCTTGGCGAAGGTTTCGAAATCGACTTGCGGAGCATCCGCAGGGATCGCGCTGTCAGCTACCGTACTCTCCGCCTAGAAGAAAATTTTCAGAACTGAATCAAACGAATGTATCAGCTGTGCTTCGTCACAATAATCGAAACAATAAAGCAATAAAAACGAGCTCACAATTAGCGTTGAGAAGATGAGTGAAGTGACTGCCATGGACAGAAGAGCAGCCATGACAAACAACTTCCCTTTACTGGCTGCAATTAAATTAATTATTTCTTCTTAAAATATTTAAATAAATAATACTCACGCGGATTGGATCCCATCGGCTTGATTGGCTCGGGTCCTCCACCATTGCCACTGCTCCCATCGCTGTGCTTCGTACGTGCTCCTTTCACTTCTTCAGCCTCCTCCCAATCCTTGCCTTGACCACCTCGAATCCATACGAGCGACGCACCTGAAAGCGAATTTCGAAAATTATTTTTCGAACCATTGTAAGAAATGCTTACTCATTAAGCTGAATAGTACCTACCGAAATGCCGGGCCACCTCTGGCGTGCATGAGGCGATTGCGTGGTTGTGGCGTAGTGATAGGGAAACTGTCGATGGAGCTATTCTTGACGCAGAATAGGAAGTAGACGGGGCGGAACTACAGTTCAATCGAAGAACCGCGACCGGAATTCGTGCGGTCGACGGACCTCGGGGAAACATCTAGCAAAGAAAAAAATCAATAACAATAGCCATAAACACGTAACAATGCATATTGAAAACAACTCGTGTCGGTTGTTGCCACACAAATAATTGTGAAAAATGCCAAAATTACGGTAGAATTCGTGATCAAGTATTGGTTTTATTTTTTTTAGAGCCAGGACCATGCTAAAGACCTGTAAAACTATACTCTGAGTACAGTATTCAACACTTTCGTCTTTGGCAAGAACTGATTTTATATTTCTTCAAATTTATTTCTAAATCATTTATGTGCTGTTTCTGCGGGTTTTTAATGCATATTTTGCAGGTATGGAGCAAACCGTTCCAACTATGGAGCAAACCGTTCCAGATATGGTGCATCCATGCATCATTCACGGGTGTAAGTACTCGACGAACCGTCGATGGAACCTCTTCACGCACCTGCAACGCAAGCACCAATACCCGGCCAATCTGATCGAGTCGATGAAGCACGTGCAAGCGAACAACAGGAAGCGCACGCGGATGCTCATGCAACACGGCTACGACTTCCACTGCGGCTACTGCGATCTCGCCTATCCGAGCAAGAAGCGGCTCAACGAGCACGTCAAACGGAAGCATCCCGAGCGGGTTCGTGCGCCATTTCTCCCCTTACTTTATTTTTTAAATTTTATTTTATTAATTAATTATATTCAGAGGAACAGCGAGAACGGGGCGCAAGTGACCTGTCCTGTCCCCGGGTGCAAGCATGTTTGCCAGACGCGGGAACGTCTTGTGCACCATGCAGCCGTCGCTCATGCGAGTGCCGAGTGCAAGTACATGATCGAACATGTCGTATTCGACAACGAGGACGTCTTTCATGTGAGTCGTTTGATTATTTTAACCTTTGCTACTTGAAAAAATCTAAAACATTTGCTCCGTTCTCACTCTATTTTGTTAATTTGTTGGGGCTAACTGTGAATTTTCTTATTGTTAGTAAAGAGTCGAGCATGGCTCATCAAATGAGCCACATCGGGCCATAACCAGTATTAAACTAGGGTATTTATTTATTACATTTCAGTCGTGGAAGCTGGACCTCGAGAAGGACACGGAGTCAAACTT
Organism: Pristionchus exspectatus; assembly: GCA_911812115.1. Classification (NCBI taxonomy): domain Eukaryota; kingdom Metazoa; phylum Nematoda; class Chromadorea; order Rhabditida; family Neodiplogasteridae; genus Pristionchus; species Pristionchus exspectatus. The sequence continues at coordinate 17,528,714 of OU461584.1, read as the reverse complement.
CTCGATCAACTCGGGCGCATCCGCAGCCGACTCGAAGCGAGCGTACATGTGGTGTGCAAAGGCGAACAAAGTGAGGGTCAGCAAGCCACTGCCTGAGTGAGTCTTCCACTTATTTTCATTGTTTATCGACACAACTTTATCGATAGGAGAGGGGATCTACTGTGAAGACGGACCATAAAATTGGGTCCGTCTGGCCTGGTTAAGATATTAGTTATCCGTCCAATTGCTGTATTTATTTTCCTTCAATATTTTTTCCAGTGCTGAGAGGAAGCGGTTCGGCAATTACAGTGGGAGAACGAAGCGAGTTCAGTCTCACTGCACTGCTTTCATCACGGTATGACTATATTTTATCTGTGAAACATAGGGTTGACATTTATTTCTTCACTAAAAATGATAATTTATTTAGGGAGGGCAGCGGCTAATTTTTAAAGACAAGAAATAAATATTCAGTTATGCTCCACCTACGCATTCGATAGTGCCGGATCATATCATAAAAATTAAAATTTGAAAAATGATCGAAAACAATAATAATTGTAGTTACAAAAACAAACACCAAAAATGCTCACCTACCGTACTCCCCTTGAGTTTGCGCTAGGTCAGAATAATGATCTCGCATTTTTTAATTTAAATTTTTTTGTATTACCTTATAAAATATATTTTTATGAACGTAAATACATTCTGAGCACCTACAAAGTACATCCGATTGCTTTTGAATCATTCACTACTAGGGAAAATCGAGTTTGTATGTGGTCAAAAAAGGGGTACGCGGCAAACAACCCCCAGTTACGGCATCTCCGAATGAGAATTTTTGAAAAAATTTCCGATAAGAAAAAGGGATAGGGTGTGTGCGACAATTCCAGAGTGGTTTGTTTCGGTGGGAAGGTCAAGTATAGCCACGAGAGGGCAGATACGGGGACAAAACCGATCAGTCGTTCAGAGTGACATCATTCCAGTCAAGGTTTCGGTACTTCCGCACGAGAATACCGGGGATAGGGGATTTCCAGGGGAAGGTAATAGGCATGGGCGATAAATTAGAGACGGTTTAGTTCGGTGGGAAGATCTGGTACAGCGATGGGAGGGTGAAAATCTCGGGAAAGTGAGCTGTACGGCAAAATCGCGACATACAAGTAAAGTTTTCGGTACTTCCGCACGAGAGTTTCCGGGATTGAGAGTCACCGGGTAAGTGAGGAAGGTATAGGCGATAAACTAGAAGCGGTTTGGTTAGGTGGGAAGCCCTAGTATAGTCACGGGAAGATGAAAACTGGAAAAAATGCAAAATTTGGCCAGAATCACGACGTTCAAGTAAAGTTTTCAGTACTTCCGCACGCGAAATTCGGGGATCCTGTGTTACCAGGGGAGTGAGAAAGACTTGGCCGATAAAAAAGAAGTGGTTTGGTTAGGTGGGAAGACCTAATATAGCGACGAGAAGGTGAAATCGAGACATTTACGAAAGGCAAAAAGTGGAAGGTGTCCATATTTACAGATTATAACGAAATAAGTGCCAGGTATGTGATTTATATGATATGTGTGAGTCGTATAAGTTATTTGAAAGCGAAACAATAGTAATTAAACTCAAAAGTAGCCAATAAATCGATAATTTAAAAAATTAATTTAGAGACGACTAAAAAATAAAATCAATATTCGATTCGCTCGAAAAAAGTTGCTAGCATACTGTATCGCGTTTCGCATCGGGAACATGCGCTGCCCTCCCTAAATTTATTGAAGAGAAGTGGAATGCATTTGATTTCTAATTCCCCATTGTTAAATTCTTAATTTTATTAATCTTAATTTTCAGGCGTGTTTCCACTCGAACGGTCTAGTGGAAGTGAAGTTCTGCCGTGATCACATCGGCCACAATCAACAAATTGACAAGGAGAGAAAACCTAGAGTGAAGAAGGAGCAAATTGTGAGCTGTCTACCATTTGAATTCGGATTCCTTTAATCCCTTAATTAATTACTCCTTAGTCCTTACTTATTTTAATTAAAATTCCTCAATTCTATTTTTTTTATCTTTAATATTTTCATAGAAAATTATACATGATAAGGAATGGTTATTAAATAATTGTCGTGTAAGTACCGTACTCTAGGACGACGAACTCGAATCGGACGACGACGATTCGTTGATCGACGTGGGCGGAGATGAAATCGACCATGAGGAATACGTGGACGACGAGGGAGTCGACGGACAAAGAATGGTGAGCACAGTTCAATGACTGATGCCAATACGGCAAAAATATCGGGAGTTTCGAGTAAACCCGGTAAACTTTATGGTATGTGCATCAATCCAGGGTTTTATTTCTAAATACGTTCCCGTTCTCTTCCCTGGCACAATTATTTATAATTGAGTAATGTATAGTAGTTATTCCACAATATTTGTTGGATTTCTTGTGAGTCGCGGATGCAGTATTAGCGACTGTAGAAGCTACTGATCAAGATCGATCAGAAAGTAATTGAGCCCTTAAAAGTTAGCAGTAAGAATTCGTGTATTTAAAACTATTTTGCAGTATTTGGACGAGGATGACGACGAGGAAAAGAAGCCCGTCATTCGATTCCTCACGGCGTCTGATCGAATGAGGCCACAACTGAATCCCGTGAGTACGGTAGATTGAGGTCCTTGTCTTTACTCAATCAATCAATCATTTATCAGAATCATGTGCATGGGCGTTACAATTAGGTAACATGCTGATCCCTTCTAGTTCTGTATTCCTCAGGAGAAATCGACCACCAGTTATCTCCAATTATGTAATGAGTTCTCTAGCGGGTTCTTGGATTGTCTTTAATAACGTCGATAAATCAACAAACCACTGAAACCATCTGTTAATGTATGATCATAGCAACCTCAAACCCCCAACCCAAAATTCAAACATCGCTTGCAGTCGTACGCAATGGAAGAAGAGTACGAAGAGGAAGAGGAGGAGCCGGGACAGTCTCAACCCGCCATTAGATATCTCCCTCCTACCCTCCACCCACAGGAGCGACTGAGAATTGCCTACGTGAGTGTGATTATGGTAACTGGGGGGGGGGGGGTACGGTAGAAGGGAGGTATTGAGGAACTTCTCTGTTTTCGGCCCAGACTACGACAGCTCTGAATGCAGAGGGAGAGGGAATGAGAATGATAGGGAAGGAATATTCTGCCAGAAAAGGCAGGGCTAAAAAACAGAGAGATGTCAGTATTGATGATGTTAGAATTAGTTTGAGAACCTGAATAGGTACGGTAGAATAGAGAGGCACCAAGCGGTGAATTTGATGATTAATCTGCAGCCTCGACCCGTCCGACCGCATATGAGGAACGAAGAAATTAAGGAGGAGGAGCCTGATCTGACTAGTGAAGTGAGGACTGTTTTTTAAACAACAATTTTGAATTTCTCAAAAAAAATACATAGATTGTTTTCTTTTTTTCTCCGAATCCAACGGGTTACTATACGGGAGAAACATTATTCCACTTGAACTGAATATGTGGCGCCAATTCAGCGGGTCCTTTTCCAGTTGTTGCGCCAATCTCACCTTCGAGTGCGATCGATGCACGGAGTGATAACGAAGAAGGGAAGAGATCAGGGAAGATACAATCATCATCTGCAGGTCAGGGATTGGCTTATTGAATCTTTGAAATCGTTTGTTTCTTATTGAAACTTTTCAAACCGTCGATAGATAATTGTTTTTGTTCGATTGGATTATGCACTAAAGATAATGTATCTGCAAAAATGGTTACTATAGTAGAGATGACTGTCACGATTAATAGTAGGAAAGATTGTGTTTCAGGTTCCGATGAAGATTGTCTCACCCATACGACGAGTTCGGAGGCCGACCAAGAACGAGCCAGTAGTTATTGTAGAGGTACGGTAGTTACAGTATCTACAGGACCAAACGTATTAGATTAGTGCTAATCGCTTGAGCTGACGATGATGTTAATAAGGGTTACTGTAATCGGTACAACCACGAATAACGTATTACTTACGTTTCATCTTCATTTTCAATGATTACGGTTGCAATTGAGTGCAATTTCAGACGGATCGTCAACAGCTGTACGAACTCGACCCAGAAGACATTGGACAGGAGGAAGTAGTTGAAGAAGAGACAGTGTATATGGAGGAACCAGGATCGAGTTACGAAGTATATTATGAATCATGATTTATGATGAACAAATGATCTAGTGTATTACCATCGCTTGACTAATTGTTTACTTTGTCATTTTTTTTTATAGAATTTGTCTTACTAATAAATTGATCCAAACTAGAATTCGCTGGATTCGCTCCAAGAATACAAGACAGTAGTACGGCCGAATGAAGAGAATTTCATTGAAGAGAGTTGTGAAGAGGGCAAAAATGGATCGGTTCTGTAAGAATTACTAAACAGATAACCAGCAGTTTAGTAGTTTCATCGATCGACATCGTGGTATCTATACTGCAGAGTTTTCGAAATTCTTGTGCTGCAGATTGGATATCTTCAAATAAACAAAAATTACGAAATGCATTTCGAAATTCGGTCACGTGCTCGTTCACCTAACCCGTATCAAACCAAGAACGGCCATGGAAAGCAAACATCGTCATAAAAGAAGACGTGAAAATCAATCAGAATCTCCTCATCACAATTCACCCATTTCCAGTTCTTCCTCAAATGTATTTCACACATTTTTAGCAGCAGTTTTGTTGTTTTGCTAACTTTATCTGTCATTCAGGTAGGGGAGGCTTTGAACGGTCAGGTCGAGGGTCAGTGGTGGTTCTTTATCTCGCTTCTAATCACCGCTCCCAAGAGTCAGCTGACTAGTTTCACAACACTTGCATCTTTCACGTTTCATCACTAATGGAGGTATTTCTTGCAGAGTCTGCATTTTTATTGTTGTTTTCCACAAGTAGATGCCGTATATTTTATACCGTATATTTTCTGCTCTTCTTCATGTAAAAGATCGAGCGAAACTCTTCAGAAAACGACCGCGGCCGCCAACGCGACGGCAAACGCTGTCTCCGGGGTGATCAACGTCGCTGACGGCATCGAGAACGATGGAGTGAGAACACTTACAAGGACCGTCCTGGTCTTCCCTGCTGCAGGGGTCGCAGCGGTCGGAGCCGTCGCGACGACGGGAGCATTCGTGTCTGATGTCGTGTCAACGCTGCGATCATGGCCCTTCAGATAGGGTTGAAGAGGGAAGATGCAGCTCTTCAACGTTCTTCAATTTTTTATGTGCTCTTCATTCGCTCAATCCACTCAATCTCGCATGTGTCTCATACCTACTCATCCGGCATATTTCGAAATTTCAATTTTCATTTCAATTAAACTGATGATTGGATAAATATTTGAAAAATGTCAGCTCAAATATTCATGGGATAGATGAGATAAAGAAAAATCTACTATTGATATTTGGTACACCGTCTTGAGAAAATTCGGCGAAATTTAGTTGAGAGAAAATGAGTGAAGAGGATCGGTAGGTTTTTCTAAATGCAATTGTGAGTTGCTCGAGAAGAGATATATTTTTATGCGAATGAAGTTTCGAAACTTCAAAGCTGCAAAACAGTGGCTGCTGTTTTCGAAAGACTTCGTGAAGATATTGATGAACAATTTCGAAATTGCCGTGTGACCAATTGTCCACGACATCTTAGAAAGGATGGGGGAATATAAAAGGCGGATCTTCTCTCCAGTCAACATCTGCACTACTTCTTAGTCTTCAGTTGATCAACCAATCGCACACATGGAGGTGGGTTAATTTTCTTCTTATCTAGAATTGCAGAAAAGTTATGATGTTGGGAAGTTCCCATGTGCCACGATCTACTATGCATCTCACACAAGCAGCTGTTTTGCCAACGTTATCAGTTGTTCAGGTAGGGGTGATTTGGAGGGGCCAGATCGAGGGTCATGGGTAGTTGTTAGATACTCTCTTTCTGCATCAGGGTCAGTTGGCCCTGACAAAGTAGTGTCTCAACACTAGCTATCTACTCTTACTTCCTTGAACTCCACTTTTCTTCAATTATGGAGGTAGAATTTCTCAGCCATCCTTATGAAGATTGTAAATGGAGACGTTAGACTGTAAGTGGAGACGTTTTTTTAAAAGTTTATTTCCAAAAACAATTTGATCGTATCTATACCGATTTCCACCTCTTTTACGGGTAGAAATCAGCTACGGAAACTAGGAATGTGTGTGGTCACGGTGTATAGCCTGAACTGATTACGCAACAAAGAAAGTTTATTACGGGTAACAGACTACAAACTACACACGCTAGTAACTAACAAGGGAAGCACCAAAGTCGGGGTCGTCGGCCCGGTAAGAGACCTATGTGGGCCGGTAGGGCATGGGGGGAGAAGCTCAAAACAATTTTCAAAACCTGCTAAAGTTTTATACCGTAGTCAGGAAAATCGATAATCGCTCACCACATGGATTTGCGCACGCGCCATCCCAAGATAGGGATCAAGTTGCAACATGAGAGAGGTATGAGCACAGGTAGCGCAGCTGGTAGTGGGCCTGACTTCCACCCGTCATCCCTTGGTTCGATTCCCCACCTATGCATTTTACTTTTGCTGTTTTTTCGCAGCTTCGGAGGGATCTGTTTTCTATTTTTATTGACCTTACCGAACATTACGATGAATTTCAAGACTTTACAAAGGTGTGAAAGTGAAAATGCAAAGACGGGGACGAAATCTCGTCGTCGAAGAATTTTGAAATTCTGCACACTTCAAACTCCGTTGTAAAGTCTTGAAATTCATCGTAATGTTCGGTAAGGTCAATAAAAATAGAAAACAGATCCCTCCGAAGCTGCGAAAAAACAGCAAAAGTAAAATGCATAGGTGGGGAATCGAACCAAGGGATGTCGGGTAGTAGTCGGGCCCGCTACCAGCTGCGCTACCGGTGCTCATGTCTCTCTCATGTTGCAACTTGACCCCTATCTTGGGATGGCGCGTGCGCAAATCCATGTGGTGAGCGATTATCGATTTTCCTGACTACGGTATAAAACTTTAGCAGGTTTTGAAAATTGTTTTGAGCTTCTCCCCCCATGCCCTACCGGCCCACATAGGTCTCTTACCGGGCTGACGACCCCGACTTTGGTGCTTCCCTTGTAAGGGAAGAAGTTGATCCTGCAGGGAGGGACGAGAATGAAATGGATGGGATGGAAGGAATAATAATGGATTACAGTGGGTGACGAAATACTGGATCTAGTTGAGTGACCAGTTTATAATGGTGATAGTAAAGTGGAGATTGATTGGGAATGGAATGGTTCTGTGTCAACTCGATGGAAATTGACACAACTAATTGGAAATAACAAGGAAAATAATAGGAAATAATAAATAAATGGCACCTGACACGTGTACTAGGCGACCATCGAGTGAATTGAGCGGGTTGGAAGGAGAACAACCTTCCTTGATCCAACGGCCTCCTTGGGAACGGACTGCGGTCTCTAACGGACCGGCCGACGCAGCGGTAGAACAGAAGAATGAGGAAATATCATCCGCAATCGCGAGAAATGGAAAAGTCACGTAGGCAGGAAACTCCCACGCCGAAATTCCCTGATTCTAGCGATGCGGGAATTTGAATGGGTATTTTGGGATTACTGTAAGTCAATATTTGACAGGATCGTATCATGGACTGGTTTTATATTTGGAAATGGAATTTAATAGTGGATTATTGATTGATTTGGTATTTGGGTAGCGTCTTTCGCTAGAAAGTCGGTACACTGGGGGAGGGGGAAGACGTGTTGGATGGATGGAAATGAAGAAAAATGGGCATCATAGTCGATGTTGATGAAGAGAGTTGTTGTAGATGAAGAGTCAAAAAAGTTGGGCACAAACAAGAGAAAATAGGGTCACAAAATGATCTAGGCAATCGAAATAGACAATTTGAACGAAACAAAAAATATTACATTGAATTGCTCATACGCAGTATGATCCTCCCAGAGGGAGAAAGAAGGCGGAGGTCCGTAGACTTAGGGTGGATAGTCGTGGAGGGATGGGTAGTGATCACCATCGTATTCGTACTCTTCATCAGAGTCCTCGTACTCACTATTGGGCTCAGCACTGAAGATGGACATGAATGCCTTATCGAGTTTCTCATCTCGTTCGGCTTGGTCATCTGGTTCGAATGGATGGGAAACAAAGACTCCACCGCAATACAGAGGAGTGCTTTCAATCTTCTTCTCGCCAGTTTCGATGGAATGGAATGGCTTAGTTCCGATAATGATCGGTCCAAGCTGACTGTAGAGCAAATCGAGTCCACTGGGAAGTCTAATGGATTCAGTGTTCTTAGTGAGAGTATGGGTGATATCGAGACCGAGAAGGATCTCGGGAGATACCGTATGACTAGTGAGATTGGATGGTGGAATGAATATTGATTCATCCTTAATGAATTGGATATCCGAAGATGGAAGGGCATCAACAGCCATCGAGGGTATACCTAGTGTGTCTTGAACGATGGCTTCAACTTTATGAGCACCTGAACTGGTCATGAGATCGAATTGGACTACATCTGCTACCTGGGGATCTGAATAGCCAGTGATCCCGGCAATGGAAACTACTCTCATCTCGATTGGTTCGAGCTTGAGTTTGTCGGAGAGACTGCGGGAAATTATGGATATTTGTGATCCTGTATCGAGGAATACGGTAGCATCGCGAGCGGTACCGTGAACTGGATTGCGAATGACTCCGGTTGCAGTATGCATGCGGGTCTGTGGCCATGGGTTGGTAACGATAGCTGCAGCCTGGATCAGTGTGTTGTTGGAATGAGTGGGAGGGGAAGTGGATTTACAAATGGAGATGTGATGGGTGCCTTTGCACTTACCACACTTAGCTATACACTCATTGTAATTGTGATTGGGCTGTAAGCATTTCCTGCACACTCTAATCTGGGAGATTCTATTGGTGCGCTCGTCACTCGATTTGTACTTGGAACAATTAATAGATTGGTGGATAGATCCACAATAATCACACTTTGGGGAATCATGGGACTTCTCATTGGGAGGGCGGATGTACTGTTCACTATTGGAATCGGGATTGGAATGGATGGATGTGATCTGATTGGAATAGAATGCACTTTCAACTGCACGACACTCTAACTCCTCTCGAAGTTCTTTGTCAATGTAGGTGAGGGCATCCATCATAGACTCAGGATTTAGTTTCCAAATCTTCCTCACGAAACTTGGGTTTACTCGGCTGGCAAGCTGCTCAATCAGCGGGAGACTGTTGAGGTTCTTGGAATCATCGAGGTGGTACACAAGGTTGATCATATCACGTACACAATTCAACTGGTCCTCTATACGGGAAGACTTAGGTTTCATACCCATTAGTTTCTGGTAGAGAAGGGCAGTGGAGTGGTTGGAACGATCGTAAGCTACTTTCAATCGATCAAGAGTATGGGAGTAGAGGTCGTCTCTAATGGGAATAGACTGTACTAGCTTGAGCGCGTCACCCTTGAGTAGTGAGCGGAGGTAGTTCAGTTTCTCTAGAGGGGACAACTCTGATCTGGAACCGATAATCGATTGAAACTGAGAGTGGAACGATGACCATAATGTGATATTGCTACCATCGAATGGTTCAATGCGCAATGGAGGGAGTGGAACGAATGCCTGTGGTAAGTAAGTGAGTGCACTTGAATGGTCAGGCACGGGTTGAATGGATGGAGTACTAGTGGATGGCCGATTCTGAGGCAAACGGGCGAGCATAGAAACTCTATTGGTTGCTGCCTCGAAGGCGCGATCATACTTAGTTCCCTGCTTGGCAGTAAGCTTTGCCAGCAGGGGAAAACTCACAGGCAGTTGGGTCGATCCGTCCGTGCTAGTCTCCATCGATGAGAAGATTCGCTTCTCTTCTTCCTTCTTAGCACCGTCCTCCATGTCGTTGATCTTGTCCTCGATGCTCGCAATCGCCTCCTTGTAGTCGTCCATAAGCGACAACACCTCCAGGTGTGCCGTCATCGCAGTGGATGACAGTTGGAGAATTTCGTCAGATGACGACAATTGAGGGAATTGGGTGATTGCGTTATTGTGGGTGGAAAGATGGCCGTGGAGGTTGGAAAGAATGGAATGGATAGTAGAGTAATCGGACACAAACTGGGAAGTCATCGTCTTCCCTGAATGGCGCCTACTGGTATTAACACGAGAATAATCAATGGAAGTGAATGGAGAATGCTCTTTGCTGCCACGCGGGTCGGTTGGACGCGAAACTGGAGTGGTAATGGACAAAATGGACATAAACCGACTTGTTTCACTAGTTCTTAAGTTGGTGGATGCACCATATACCGATTTCCACCTCTTTTACGGGTAGAAATCAGCTACGGAAACTAGGAATGTGTGTGTGGTCACGGTGTATAGCCTGAACTGATTACGCAACAAAGAAAGTTTATTACGGGTAACAGACTACAAACTACACACGCTAGTAACTAAGGGAAGAAGTTGATCCTGCAGGGAGGGACGAGAATGAAATGGATGGGATGGAAGGAATAATAATGGATTACAGTGGGTGACGAAATACTGGATCTAGTTGAGTGACCAGTTTATAATGGTGATAGTAAAGTGGAGATTGATTGGGAATGGAATGGTTCTGTGTCAACTCGATGGAAATTGACACAACTAATTGGAAATAACAAGGAAAATAATAGGAAATAATAAATAAATGGCACCTGACACGTGTACTAGGCGACCATCGAGTGAATTGAGCGGGTTGGAAGGAGAACAACCTTCCTTGATCCAACGGCCTCCTTGGGAACGGACTGCGGTCTCTAACGGACCGGCCGACGCAGCGGTAGAACAGAAGAATGAGGAAATATCATCCGCAATCGCGAGAAATGGAAAAGTCACGTAGGCAGGAAACTCCCACGCCGAAATTCCCTGATTCTAGCGATGCGGGAATTTGAATGGGTATTTTGGGATTACTGTAAGTCAATATTTGACAGGATCGTATCATGGACTGGTTTTATATTTGGAAATGGAATTTAATAGTGGATTATTGATTGATTTGGTATTTGGGTAGCGTCTTTCGCTAGAAAGTCGGTACAGTATCTATCTCGCATTGAGGTTAGAAGCTTTTGTTCTTATAAGATCAAAATTTCGAAATTAACAATCTGCAAATGTCAGGCAACAACCGCTACCGCGAAGGCAACTGGAAAGGCCGTGGAAGCAGTGATCAACGTCGCTGACGGCATCGACAACGACCTCGGAAGGGCTGTCACCAAAACGGCTCTCTGCGTCCCGGCAGCTGGCGTTGTCGTCGTTGGAGCCGTAGCTACAGCTGGAGCAATGCTCGTTGACGCTGTCACTTGGCCGTTCAAATAAGGTGACCGTTTCTCAAAGTTGGATACGGTAGTCCGTCCGTAGATAACATTTTTTTGAGATAATGATGCTGATTTGCAGATGGCGACGGATTCATCCCGCTCTCCATTCCTCTATTCATCTTCGATAGATCTACTGCACGACATCTTGCAAAATTATATTTTCTCGCTTTGTCGTTCTTGTCGAGATAAAGTTTTCTATAGAATTAAGTTGCACATTTTTTTCTGAGGAAAGTGTACAAAATAAACTCATTTTCGAATAGTGGGTTCATTCACATTTTCCATGAATTTCAAGTGGTACCAATCGCATACTAACAATAAGCACCAATCGCATCTCAAAATTTAAAAAAAAATCTAATAAAGTCATTTATCGATGGTACAACCTCAAGGTACGGTACGAAAAATCATCAACCTTTGACTAGTTCAGCGCGCGGCGCGCCATTTTCCAAATTTTCTTTAATTTCGCCTATTTTCGCGTATTGTTGTTGTTTTGCTTTGTTTGTGTTCAATTTCGGTACGTGCAGATCTCGATCGAAGATGTCGTCGTGCGAGGATGACGTGGTGGCCATCAGAAAGAAGCTGGAGAAGATGATCGAAGGATCCAAGCCGGTCAGTCGCTCCTACCATGTTTTTCGCTCGTTCTCAGCGTCCTTGCGCTCCGTTTTAGAGCCCATTCTCGTGAGAAATGCCAAGGTCGCCGTTGAGATAGCGAAAACACGTGTTTTTTTATTCATTTAAAGGCTCACATATTGGAAAATTCGCTTAAAAGTGGTCAATTACAGCAGGACGATGCGGCCGAACTCGTGGAGGCGCTCGCTCGGCTGCCCATCAACTACACCGTCCTCAACGTGAGTTTTTAGTCTATTTTTTTGTTTAAAATTCGTTAAAATACACTAAAAATGTTATGTTTCACCTACATCGAGTGCATTTTAGCACCTTTCCCATGAGATTTTCCTTGAAACAACGAGTAAACTGCGCAGAACACGCGTGTGGGTCTCGTGATGAACGATCTGCGGAAGAAGACGTCGAACGAGAAGCTGTCGAAGAGGATCAAGCAGCTGATCAAGGACTGGAAAACCATCGTCGAGACGCACAACAGTGGGAATGGGAACGGAGGAGGCAATGGAGAGAAGGCAGAAAAGACGGTTTGTATCATATATGAAAAACCTAGTCGAAAACTACCTGGAATTTGAAAACATACCCCGCTTTCGAGGTTTACGTTAACAAGGCATTTAATCTACGATTCGCAAACATACCTGGCTTTCATATAATTAGTCGGTTTCCAAGGTCCTTATACCCGGCTTTCGGAGGATTTTATCACTTAATTTTTTCATGTATGTTTAGTATTTCACTTCACCTATAGAAAACTAGGTGGTTTTGATCGCATTTTGCATCAAATCTTCGAATTTCGATTAATTTAACAATTCCCCGAGTTTCGTATTTATGACGTAATTCCTGCAGGCGCCTGTCGCCCGCACGGAGTCATCGTCGTCGTCAAAGGAAGCTGGAGACTCCCAGCCAACTCCCACGCCCAGGGTGAGAAATACATGGTTTATACGTCTTTTGAAGATGTCAGGGAATGAAGCTACTACAAAAATGAATCATTCCTGTATGCGATTTTTTGCCTCGTATTCCTAGCTTCAGAAGCATTAAATTTATATTGTCCTGAAATGTCGCCTGCGTGCGTCGTTTGAATATCATCAATGCGTCGATTGCATATAGAAATGGGGGCGAATGGATGTGCTTCGCATATATCATTATCAGTTCAATTTATACATGAGAAAGAAGGAATATCGAATAATTCCACCAGACAAGGAACTAAATAATATCCTTACAGCCCAAACTCGCCCCGACGGTCGCGCAATTCTCCGGCGCCTTCCCACCCAAGAGCATCGAGGGAGATGATGTGGGTTTGAGTTGCTGTTGTTTATTGAATATTGAATATATGGAGCAAAGCGCTAAAAGTAGTATGATAGAGTCTATGTGGTACTCTAGACGCGAGAAATCATTAGGATGATTTGTTCGAGAAGATTTCTGCAACTCATTGCGTGCTTTGCAAATAGTCGGTTCTTATGATATTGCACTAGCGCAAAAAGTGCGAGGTCTTCTGTGTTTTCATAACTTCAATTTATTTGGGTTTATTCTGAGGCAAGAAACCAATGACGAATCAATGCCATCGATTCCACTATGTTGTGTAGTTTTCCTGAAACTAATATTCGCAAGAGTGGTACATTTTGTCGTTCTACAAATGCTTCTCCCATTTCACGCCTTCATTAGTCCACTAATAGTAATGATGCTCTTTTCGCTTTTCTTAAGCTCTGCAATCGAAATTACCAGAACAATATGCTATTTCAGATTCGCGTGAAATCGGCGCAGATGCTGCTGTCGGCGCTGAAGATGGGCGAGATGCCGGACGGGACTCTCGACCCGGAGCAGCTCGCGGTGGGCATCGAACAGAAACTGTATGATGTGAGTCGTCATCTTTTTTTATTTATTATTGGTTCTCATTTATTCATATCCAAATCGTTTGTAATGGGCTGGTTTGACAAACGGTAAGCAAGTTAGACAGGATGAGAGAAGCTGTATGATGCGAGTGATTATTTGCCTTAAGACTTGCAAACCGTAGACGGTTAAGACGTTTGGTGTTATATTTTATATACGGTTTACCTTGTCAAAAAAAAACTATCGGGTGACAATCGTAAACCCAAGCTAACGTCCTTGATAGAGATGCAGTGAAACACAAATCATTTGGTGGATTTTGGTTCAATGACGACGTATGCTGGTATATCGATGGAACCTTTTTTCATTTCGATAAAAGATAGCTGGTGAAACCCCTATGAACAAGGTCATTTCTGATTATTCTCCAGGTGCATCGTGGTACGAGCGACAAGTACAAGGCGGCCCTTCGATCGCGCGTCTTCAATCTCAGAGACAAGAAGAATGTCGCCCTCAGGGAGAACGTCCTAACTGGTTAGTGCTAAGATTCTATTTTTGTCTCTGAAAACAATTACCATTCGACCTGTATCGTTTTACTAGATAGTAAACAATGGTTTTTCTTTCAAAACAAACTTGTCGCTTTTGGGCAACAGTGAGATGACATCTACTAAGATGAGCGGATCCGTTGATATGCGACAGGCCTTGCTTCTTTATCAAGAATTAATAATAATCAAAATCATCGTCAGGCGTGGTCTCGACGGACAAGTTCGCAGTGATGCTGCCGGAGGAGATGGCGTCGGATGAGATCAAGAAGATGAGAGAGACATTCGCGAAGGAGAGCATCATGGAGCATCAGATGAGCGTCACCACGGGTATGGAAGATAGGGGGGGGGGTACGGTAGAACCAGTAGGGTTAGGGTTACGAAAGATAGTCAAGAGTCTGGCAGGTGTGGAGTGAATGATTCTGCCGTTACTGTTTCTTGTGTAAAATTATAACAATCTGAGCAAGCGTATGCTTATGGGGCATCAGATGAGCGTCACGACGACAGAAAAATAAGAGGGGATATTGGAATAGCCAGTAGGATTTGGGTTGTGATAGGTAGTCAAGGGTCTGAGAGGTGTGAGGCGAATGATTCTTTCGTGATTCGTAGTATTAAAAATACAATAATTAGAGCTTGTACAGGCATTGCTCATGGAGCATCAGATGAGCGTCACCACGAGTACGGTAGAGGGGGTACGGTAGAACCAGTAAGATTACGAAAGGGAGTCAAGAGTCTGGTAGGTGTGAGGTGAATGGAGCATGAGATGAGCGTCACTAAGGGTACGGTATTGATAAAGAAAGAATATTGGAATAGCCAGTAGGATTGCGGTTGCGTTAGGTAGTCAAGAGCCTGGCAGGTGTGGGGTGGATGATTCTGCCGTTGCGGTTTCTCTCTTAAAAATCAATTTGAGCATGTGCATGCATTGCTCATGGAGCATCAGATGAGCGTGTTTTGGAAGTTTAGAAATAAAATACAATAATGACAGCATTCGCATGCTTATGGAGCACCAGATGATCGTCATCACTGGTACGGTAGAAGGGGGGAGGGGTACGATGTGAAGATGAATTTGAAAATTGGAAGAGACAGGTGGGTTTGGGTTGTGTTTGGTAGTCAAGGGTCCGAAGTGTGCGAGGTATATGATCTGTGCGCTGTGTTTCGTGATAAAAAAATAAGCGATTAGAGCTCATGGAGCACACGATGAGCTTCACTACGGGCATGGAGTGGGATACGATAGAGAGAATGGGAGGGTATGCTCACAAACAATGCTAACAATGCTTAAGAAGAGGTACATTAGAAAATTGGAAGAGCCAGCAGGTTTCGGGTTGCGGTTGGGATTCATAATCACCAGATGCGAGAATGTAATGATCGGGAAAGCTCTTGCGGCTGGAAAATGAGTACAAAACCTACTTCGTCATTGCTCACCTGATACTAATATGCCAAGTGTGTTTTGGGTTTCTTCTTTAAGCTATGATCATGGAATCGCGACTTTTTCGTTAATAGGCAGTGCTGGTCTTTATAAAAAAATCTATCAAAATGTAAAAGTGTGCTATCTGCAGGTACGCCTCATTTCGCGACTTTTACGATCAGATCTTTAAAAAAACAATAACAACCTTATTAATTGTTTAATTGCAGGCACGCCGTCGGACATGTTCAAGTGCGGCAAGTGCGGCAAGAAGAACTGCACGTACACCCAGCTGCAGACGAGGTATTTTAGATTATTTAATTTATTAATTTTAATTAATTAATTATTGAAAATTCGAAGGTTTGGTACTTGTAACAGTTGCGTTTCGGTGATAGTACGTGGTGAGAAATGGCTAATGTGGTCGATGGACATGTGATTGGTAGGAATATAATTATAAAAGCGATTCGGAATTAGGTTAGAAGTTGCGACACTTGATGCGTCTTGGTTTCGCGAGGGCATGATACGATTTGCAATGGGTAACTAATCAATGCAAGCGTGATTCCCCTAGTTCTTCAAATTGCGAAGTTTTAATACTGGCCACAGTTGTGTTTCGGTAATATTACAAGACGATTAATGCTCGCCCAATGAATCGTCGTGTCGCACTGCTAATATAAACCAAATGAGCTTTTTTACGAAAATATTGGTGTTTCGAGCTTGAGATTTGAAGTTGCAACACTTGTTGATTCTTGGTTGCACCAATTCATGATACGACTTACAATAGGGAAGTCAACAATGTAACTCAGGTTTCCTCTTTCACAATCAATTCCTCCTTTCCAGAAGTGCTGACGAACCGATGACGACGTTCGTCTTCTGCATGGAGTGCGGTAACCGCTGGAAGTTCTGCTAAACACCGCAAGTCCGCTCGAGGCTCCGCCCCCTCCGAGACTCCGCCCACCACCCCTCCCTAATCCAGCTCCCTGATCCCCCCCTCCCCCTTGCCTTTCGTAATTTATTGAGCAGGCGGCATTGATAAGTTTCCCCTCACTAATTAATAGCTGTTTTCATTATTATTATTATTGTCTCGTCTTAGCCTCCCTTCCCCTAAGCACAATTTTATCACCTTTATCATTTAACACCCGTTTTCTTCGAGAAAGTTTATTATTCTTGAATTTAAACTTTCCTGAGAGCGCCTGGCTACCGTATCTCCTTTCCTACCGTATCCCATCCCCACCCCACAATGTCCATAATCCCGTTACTCATGTTTTCCTTACGTTGTTCCCGTGCTGAGTCCATCCATTCATTTATCGATCGATCTCTATTGTTGCTTCTCCCCCGCCCTAGGTGATTATCGATTGATTACCGTAATCTAACGAGGCCAACGAGTTTGTGTTTTGTCGTTATTTATCCTGTTTGTGGTACTTCCCTCCCCTTCCGATTCTTATTATTCGAATAAAGTTGTGAGCTGGCGAAGCATGGATTCCGTATATGGATTTGTCGCTCTTTTCCTCGTAATCCCTTGGCCGTGGGAATCACATTTATCTGCCGAGAGAAATGAGCACGCGCGTCTGTCTCTCTCATTTCACAATGCACTCTCGCCCATCAGAGAAACGAGAGAGCATGGTAAAGGGAGAGAGTCAGACCATGTATCCGAGCGTTTCTATCCTTCCGAAGCGGGGAGTTGGTGTAATTGCCACGTATCGCCTGTGCAAACACCCCTCCCGTCTACTCGCGGTTTCACTCTCTGTTAGTAACCTTATCAAGTGACTGATTGGTAAATAGGTGAGAAGAGCAAGCTACGCGCGATAGTATTCGTCTCGGTCTGGCTGTATGTTGATAGGGGGGAACTCGACCATAGTAGCAGAGATTGCTAAACATAGGATGTCAATTTAGTCCGCGCATCCGTCTATAAGCTGATATCTACGGTAGCGTACATTTGCATAGAGGAACCTCGACCAAAGTAGCATCGGTGGCTAACTTTAGACTCGCACTGCCAGTGCCACTAATTGATAGGCTGAAACACGCCACGCGGATGTCATGGCTACGAAGCGTCTCTCGTTATTTGTCTCACACTCGTGGCGGAATTTTTGGCTGACGAGAAAGAGAGGCATGGAAGGGAGAAGGGAGATGCGCGCACACACAAGTGCGCGGCGAATTAATAGAATTGAGTGAAGCGTAAGGCTTCTTCAGCTCCTTCTTGAGGGGAAGGGAAGAGCGATGTGTTTGACCTACTTGAATTTGACTGTTTATGGACATTAAATTGGCTGTCAGAGTACCATTTTCCCCTCTTTTTCTGATACAACACTTGCGAAATCAGGCAAGGAAGGCCATGTAATCAGGCCGGCCTTGTCAGAAGCAGCAGTGTCCCCTCTCCCTCCTTTCTCTGCCTCTTTACCGCTCTCCTTATCTCTCCCACTCCCTCGTTCTGGTCCCCTCCCCCCTCTCCCCACTCACTGCGCCAGTTTACTTTCATCAGTAGAGAGTCGTTTAGCGGGAGTAATAGTAAGCGAGATGGGCTACCCCTTCCCGTTTATCTATCCCGGATGGTGACCTACTAATAGCAGCCGCTCAACTTGTGGGACAGCTGAAACACAACAGCGCCCATCAGTAGTTCGCATATTTTCCTTTCTACCCTACTCATGACTGCCACTATTAGAGCAGCTGAAACACGGATGTGCCTATCAGTTGCCTCCCTTGTTTACAGTGCTCATTAGGCCTATATCGATTAATGTCCTTTGCAAGAGTGCGTCATTACCATTGTATCCGCGTGTCCCTTTTTTGTTCTTCTCATATCCCACCCTCTCCCTCCTTCCTTTTTTTCTCGCTCTAGAGCAGTCATTTCACATATTTTCCTTGCTCTCATTCTTTCTCGTCTGTTGTCTCGGGGACTTTGTTGTGAGATATGGCGTGCATTCGAGGGGGAGAAAAGCGGAATTGGAGTAATGAAGATGCTTTGGCAATAAACAGAAGCTGATGCTAGAATAGGAAGTCACGCTGGTGCCCGATTTCACCTGGTTGAAACGTCGAGACGCAGACTAGTGATTAGCACGGAGTTTTCTTGTTTCGCGAGGCTGGTAATTTGTGCGTTGTAAGATATGAAATGCTACGGTAGTTACTTGACGAAGCCAATTCGCTAAGTTATTCATCATTGCACATAGGGTTAGGGAACTTTAAGCAAAGTTCTGGTCTTTGAATTTCACCTTATCTCTCGTTGGTTAGACAAACGAGTGAGTATTGCGAGTGAGTGAGTATCGACCATGCAATTGACTTTATTCGAGGTCACGCTGCGCTAGTCTTCTGATGGATTGTACTGGCAATTCCTCTTTATTTCATTAATTCCTCCACCCATCGGTCCTCTCCCTCCTCTCCCCCTCATCCCCCCCCCTCTTTCTTCGTCTATGTTTTCACTTCTTTTGCCTTCTCCTTCTTCTATATTTGCGACCTCTCCTCACTCCTCGAAATTTCCTCGCTTTCCCTCCGTCCTTCCGTGCGTTTTCAAGGTCCTCGAGAAATTTCGCGAAATGTGACTTTCGTCGGCCTCGAAAGGCCCCCGTTTGAATTAATGAAATGGATACACACTTCCCTTTCACATTCCGTTCCTTGATAGGAGGATAGGAGAAGGGATACAGATTTTTCCCATTTTGTATGCTCTCGTTACTGTAATCGGTGTGAGAGTACTGAAAATGAGTAGACTGATTTTTCATCCTGACGGCCCCTAATATCACGAGGGAAGGGGGGAAATCTGACTAAAAATGATGTTGTTCCGTCGTCCATTTCCCCTCGCGCCGTCCTCCGCCCGCTTTTTTCCTCCGTCGCGGGAGTAATACTTGATTAGTGAGGGTTTGTTCGCGCGACGGAAGCTCTCACGATTCGGTGTGGTCTATTGGTCTCACTGACTGGTGAGAGAGAATGCGAGGAGAAGAGAGCACGGCTCTTGAAGGCACTTGGTTAGGTTGGCGAGGAGGGAGAATGAAGAATGGAAGGAGTGAGAAGGGAAGCAGCGTGATTGGATGAGAAGAGTCTAGTGGGGAGGAGGTGGACGAATTGGAAATGTACTAAGAAATAATTAACAATGGAAAACTGATTTTATGAGGTGTACTTTGAGAAACGATCGGAATGGGGGAATGATAGGGAATCTTCAACCTTTTCTTATTGATACGTGAGGGTGTTTCATTCCTTTACGATGTGGCTGAAACGGAAGTTCACGTTGTGGAGAAATTTTTGATACTGTTGGCGATAGTCATGTAGACGGTGAGGTGTGGGAGGGGATAGGGTGTGACATCTATGGGAATGTTGTTTGTTTTTGGAAGTGAGCTGTGTTGTGTGTTGGTGTGATTGCCGTCACCTCTCGTCTCTGGGCTCTCTCTCCTCTCATCTGAAGTGGTCGCTCACCCTCGTTACTGAGATTGTTGATGGTCATTTGTAATTTGGAAGGGGAGGAGGTGTAGTTATCGCGCATCCTTCCTGAATTCCCATCAGTATCTAAAGCGAGATTGCACGTGAATACGAGAGAGTTCTCTATAATCGGTTCTCCTGCGCAGATTGTTGATATGTTCACTTGCAATTTGTACGTATCACTTAACTCCGATTGAATTTGTTTGTCGATCGATAACTGCATCTACCGTACCCCTCTCTGCAGGTTTCGCTCCCTTCCACTCGCAACTAAGCAGAGAGAGAGAGAAGCATGCACGCCTTCGACAATGAGGAGCACAAGGTGAGTGATATTGACTTTTCATGCGCTATGGATCGACCATCGTTCAATCATGGAAAGCCGTGAGTATGTAAGAATGGTGAAACCCAGATATAAGGGGGTGTCTAGGGCATGAAGTCGAAATCGTTGATTATTGTTAGTCTTTTTGGTATTACTGGAAGAACGGACGATCGTCGAAACAGAGAAACCAGTATGTATGTAGGAACGGTGAAACCGAACTTTGGCTAGGCGAGGTAGTTTAACCTTGTAGGATACTAATTTTCAAAATGAATAATTACAATTGCTTAGAACCGTGAGCTGGCGGAGCTCGAATCGACGAAGGAGGACCTCGGAAGGATGCCCGCTGAGGATATGAAGGATGTCAGTTGGGGGATGTTTATTCCATTAGACTGGCGAATAATTAGAATGATCTTACGGAAAATACAAAGGAAGTTAGTAGGGAGTTCTGATTTTTTTTATCAAAGAGTGAAGGCTATATGAGGCCGTCCGCCTACGGTTCAACAAGCCTCCACAGTGGTCGGGAACAGGTAAAAAATCAAAAGGTCTGAAAAGTTGCCCCTAGGGGTTATTTTTGACCCTCTACACGATGGTGCACTCGATTTCGCAATATGTCCCCTCCCCGCTCCAGGAGGGGCACCCCCCATTTCGCCCAAAAACGCGTTTTTCGATATTATTTCTTTAAAAATTGGCCAAAATGGCACGAAATCTCACGTACCCGACCAGAATTTCGAGCTCTATCTTGTGGTCATCTTGAAATGTCAGGATTTCTTTTCGTTTTCGAGAAAAAGCCGTTTTTTGACCCAAAGGATAGCGCAAGAAAACCCTTGGCCAGTTGATAGAGCTGATTCTGCTGATCATTTTGGTATATTGGACTATGGGTTTGAGTTTACATATTGATGTTTTGGGGGGTGGAGCAAAAATGGGACACAAGAAAAGTTCGCGAATACCCTCGTGTTTGTGCTCATTTTGTAGAGCTCATTGAACTGATCATTTTTTGTGTTGGACTTTTTCATGGAAACGTTTCCTTAGGAAGCTACAATCGCTCAAAGTTGCCTTTTTCACGAGATGGCAGATAACCATTTTTTCGAAAGCTGTAACTTCCTAAGGAAACGTTTCCATGAAAAAGTCCAACACAAAAAATGATCAGTTCAATGAGCTCTACAAAATGAGCACAAACACGAGGGTATTCGCGAACTTTTTTTTGTGTCCCATTTTTGCTCCACCCCCCAAAACATCAATATGTAAACTCAAACCCATAGTCCAATATACCAAAATGATCAGCAGAATCAGCTCTATCAACTGGCCAAGGGTTTTCTTGCGCTATCCTTTGGGTCAAAAAACGGCTTTTTCTCGAAAACGAAAAGAAATCCTGACATTTCAAGATGACCACAAGATAGAGCTCGAAATTCTGGTCGGGTACGTGAGATTTCGTGCCATTTTGGCCAATTTTTAAAGAAATAATATCGAAAAACGCGTTTTTGGGCGAAATGGGGGGTGCCCCTCCTGGAGCGGGGAGGGGACATATTGCGAAATCGAGTGTACCATCGTGTAGAGGGTCAAAAATAACCCCTAGGGGCAACTTTTCAGACCTTTTGATTTTTTACCTGTTCCCGACCCTTGTTGATCCTAACCCGGACGGCCTCATATAAACCGGTTCGTGGAGAATGCCTGTGTGATAGGTGGGTTGTGAAACATAAAAATGAGTAGATTTGAAAGGAACAACGTAGAAAAAAATCTTTCGTTGCATGTATGTTCTCGAAAAATCGACTAGACTGTGCATGCAGGTTGATAGGCTGCTCGTGAAGCATAAACAAATGGTTGCTAGTGTAGATGGCCATAATGAAATTTGTTGATTTTGGGTGAAAATTGCACCCAATGTTTTTTTTGATAGCGCTACTTACTTGTGAGTGTTCCTGATGTATGAAACGAAATAGTCTACCTCACGAAAGTGACGGGGGGTATTTGAGATTATGTAAACTCCATCATAGTTGGATGAGAGATGGAGTAGGGAATCGTCGGTGTTTTTTGGTCATCATCTATTCTGCTTAATGTTAGCGGATGAATTAATAATTCGCAACACATTTTTTAGACACTGCGCATTTACGTTTCAGCCGCTCCTCAACAGTTGGTCGTGAATCACAGTGTAATCTCGTCCAATGGCTTATGAGCATATATAAATTATTTAATTAATTCGTGCAGGAGATCGAGCACCTGTTCACGACGATCCGTCTGGCTGAGGAGGCGATCAAGCACGGATGGTACTCCCTATTCACCTGCCATAAGGGTCAGTACTTGGTTTAATTCTTAAAAATAGGGCTTATCACAATCTTTTAATGAGATGTTCCTAGAGAATTACAAGGAACTAATGGGATGCTAGAGCTTGACATACGGATGGTACTGGCCTATTTACTGCTATAAAGGTTACGAGAGGGGAAGCTTAATGTTAGTAACTGCAGGTAGAAGTGTGTACATATCACGTTTCAATATTTTCGAAGTGCTTCATCAACAGTATCGAATTAGTGGATTTCAAAGAGAAATTACCGTTAGGATGAAACGGGTATGGGCCAGGCCAATACAATTATTAGCTATAATGGCTAGTGTTTAGTTTTACATGGGGTATTTTGGGATGACACTTGGTTTTTGTGTAGAAAATGGATAACTTCAATCAATCAAGTTGTTTATTTTTCCGAGGTAATAATATTATCATGAAACGAGTATTGGCAAAATACTAATTTTTCACAAGAGACAGTGGTATTCGCTCTATTTTCTATCATGACGGTGCTGAGATCATTGTGCCAGCGCACGACTGTCTAATAATGAAGTGGCTGTGAAACACATTTGTACACCTTCGAAATGATGCCTTCAATAAACTAAAGAATTTGTGTTTTGTAGCCGTTAGACTTCTAATCTACAATTGTCGAGTTGGGGTTTCAGCCTCAAGTGATAGCCGGTGGGGGAGGCGTGGGTATGATGGACGTGGATTTTTCATGACAATGAATAAATAATAATAATAATTGTTTTTTCCACTTCAGCAACGATCGCTGCCGGCATGGACCTGATCTTCGCTCGTCTCTCGTCGGACTTCTAATCGATACTACCGTATCCCCCAGAGGTTACCGTACCCCATACCGTACCCCCTACCTACAGTACTCCCTTGCAATATTGATTGATTATTATCGACCAATTATTCTGTACCACAAAGAGAGCATTTGCCTGACCGTACCCCTATTGCTTTATGTGCCCCTACCAGTATTATTCCCCCACCATCTCTTGCTTTACTCTGGCATTTTGACTGCAATCTGATCATTCCACCATATTTGCTGACTAGGACCGCAAACCACCACCAAAACTATTGTATCATATCGTATTTATTGCGATACAGTATCCCTGTTTTCGAGAAAGATCAATAATAAATATCGTATATTTTTACGTCGTGCAAAGATCAAAATACCTGTCACAGTCAAAGGATGAGATGCTCCTCGAGTACACTGAAATTCGAGATGATGAATGATCTATGCGTTTCACACACTTTCTCGCTGGTTAGAGGAGACGAGAGAGCATGCTGAAGGAAGAGAGTCAGACAAAGGAGGGATGGTCATGGAAAAGTACACACACAAAGTGACCACTACTAGCCATGTCTTTTTGGGGAGGAGTGGGAAGCGCGCAGTGTATTTCTGGGCCGAGAAAAGAGGCGATACACGGTTGTTTAGGCGATACTTCTTATCAACAACTGCTAGATCGCATTCCCGAAATGCCTCGGATTCTATTCAATTTTGATCAGACGTGATCAGACTATTTCCGGAGGAATTCCAGAGAGGAAACTGCCATGTTTATTTGCGCATTGTGATTGTTGTATTTGATCTGCCCCGAGGCAACGTTCGCTCTGTTCACTCGGCGTTTTTGTGTTTCGGATTACGTACTACTCGTGCTTGTTGCCTGTCTTCGAACACTGTCGGTACTATGTGCTGTGATACTCAAAAATCGTTCCTCCATTTATATTTTGTAGCTGGGAAATTAGTCTGATTTCTTTTTCTTCAAAATCGTTTTCACAGTTTGCGGGTTTTTTTTCCTGAATTTCCCGCTAATCGGTTCCTTATCTCGCCCACTGCGTGAAAACAGTCTACATCTCTTCGATTCCCCTTATCTCTCACCGGCTAGACAAGACGAGAGAGAGGGTTGATCGAAGAGAGCGCAGACAGAGTGCGAGTTCACACCATTCACAGTCAAGATCAAACAATTGTCTCATTCACCTCCCTTTCTAGAGGGGCGACGTTCCTGAGAAAAGTGCGGCGAACTCACTCACTTCCATTCACTAGATTCGAATCGGAGAGACGATTCGGCCTCTCTGTCATGTTTTTCAAAACTAGAATCACCAGATTCAGATTGACACGTTTTTTTTTCGTTTGAGAACCTTTCATTCGCTCCATCTAAGAAGGCCGCACCTCCCCCCTTTCGGCACTCTTTTGTGGTTATCGTGTGATGCCTCTAAACGAAAAGCGAAGTTATTTATCATGCTCAAATCATTGTAGTTCGAGTAGATTCAGATTGACATCTTTCCCTTTGCTGATCCACAGACTCTTTATTCACTCCATCTCACACCGTCATTCTTTCGGCACTTTCTTTGTAGCTATCTTCAAAAGAGAAGTCTTACTTTTTTGTGACTCTTCTAAACTGTCTACGATGCATTACAAAGGATAGCGCGCGTATTTGTGCATCTTTCCGAAACAAATCTTCATTTTTCTACAGTTTAACCCAATTCAGATGTCGTTCCTCCTTCCCTCCGTCCTCTCCCTCCTCCTCCTCCTTCCCTTCTCCTCCCTCGCCCGTCCACTGATCGTAACGCCGCGTATGGTCGACGTCGTGCACATTATTGATGATGTGAGTTTCATTTTTTTTAATTCAGAGACCAAAAGTACACTATTCTATAATGAGGCCTATAAGTAGTAACAGTGAAACGTAGCTGAAATATCAGAAACGAAATGAAGTGCATATTTGAAAATGCGCGAAGGCAGTTTGAAACAGCTGAATACTTGTCGGAATGATGATCGAGGGACCCAGCGATACTGATGCCAACTGTGATCGCTTCTTTTACAAAGCCTTTGTGAAACACATCCGATTACATTTCGGGCGTTAGGCCGGATAGTCACCGTCGGATGCAAACAAAATTTTGTTCGATACTGTATTTCATCAGGGTCTTCTAAACAATCACCGGGCAATAGTTCCGTTTCGGAACGTTCCGGAAAAAATGGCGCGATTTCGAATTGCAGTTTCAGGAGAGCTTCAACCCGACCACAACGACGACGACGACGGAGAAACCGAAGGAGGAAGAGAAGAAGGAGGAGGGGAAGAGTGGTGAGTGGGATGATCATCGATGTGATAGTTGATAATGAAGAAAATGAGGGAAAATTGTCTCACTATCGCTATTTATTTATCCTGATTCAATGATGGGAAAACGATAGCGATGATCATTACGAGATCACTTGTGGCGTACTGCGGAAAGTGATCTTAGCAGTGATCCCCCAGGACTTCTTTTTTTCATTAACGTGTTGACGTTACCTTTACTACCTTTAGGTGCTTTCTATTTCCAGCCTGGCCCTCTGGCGACTACTGCATCTTCTCGGGCTCTTCTGGCAACTGTCCCGAGAATTTCGCCCATGGATCCATTCAGTTGGCGGTGCCGGTGAACATCGGCATTGGGGAGGTATGGAGAGATTATTTACCAGCCTTTTCTTCTCTAGCATCGAAATCTTATGAGGATGCAGGCTTTCATTGGATTTGTGAAACTCAACTGAATCATATATCGATGAATTGTGAAATATGAGCATTATTGCAGATGTATCGTAACGGGAACGAGCTGGAGAACTACGTCAAGGTGAGCTCACCATTATCGTGGGGCGTAGGGGCTCGCCTTTATCTGCCTAAAATGAGCTATAAACGAGGAGCGCAATAGCTATCCCCAACGAAGTCACTAATCTGAGGCGTGCGTGGTAGCTATTATTATCCATTCATGCTTTCTACTACTATGGTATGCCTGGAAAACGGACTTTATCTATAAATATTGTCCTCATCAGGTGGGTCGAGTGGGCGGAGTGGAGCTGTCGATGCTTCCCTACGAGCAGATATACTCGCTCAAGCTGAGCGCCTGCTGCAGGGTCGAGACGGTACTTTTTCCGATTGTCAACCATGATCAGGTTTATGAAATTGATATCGTTCCCATTATTATGCTGTAGGGTGGAAACGGTTTAATTTTTCTTTAATTTTATTAAGATTTTTTTATGAGACATCTGTGGAGAAGACGCACTGCGGATCAATGAAAAGTTGGCTGTTGATTAGACTGAAACATATCTCAATATACTTGCAAATTCATTTGTTTCAGCCGAAGACAACAACAACGACGCCCATTACGGAAATGCCGCAGCCATTCAAGGCCTGATCTTTGATCTTTTACTTCCAAGGACGACCTGTGATCTTTGATCTTTCATTCAGTACCCGTGATCTTTGATCTTTCATTCAGTATTATCTATTATGCACAGTGTATGTTGTGATCTCTCCGTTTACTTCCGGTGCCAACTATGAACAGCTTTATGGTGATTTACTCTTGAATAAAGTATTTCTCTGGATGTACAAGCCGATTGTTGAACTACAAATTCATACACTCCATCCATATCGTGATAGATTCGTTTTCATCTTTGTGATTTCATAGATATTATAATTGGTTATTATAGACTCTGACAAGGACTGAACATTGAATCACAATCGTCTCAGCCTTTGGTTGGCCTGTGAAGCATATCCAAACGTTGAGCCCTCTAAAACCGACGATGAAACAATCCCTTCCCTCTCTATTCCTCCCTATCTAGGATGGCTTAGTATGATCTCTTTATCTCGTATGTTATTTCACTAGTCAGTGAAATGAGAGAGCATTTGAAGGAGTGTCAAGCCATTCCTTACAATTAGAGGAGGAGAAGGGAGAACAATTCTCGAGAGGAGGGCTCTGCTCGCGCAATCAAGTTCACTCCATTCCTTGGATATCGGCGGCATGACAGTGTGCCTTTTTCGCTCCCCTATCCTCCCCTTCTCGTCGCTCTCTTCCTCATTCCTTCTCCTATCACCGCTGATTTTCACTTTCACCTTGATCCGATTTGCCATTGGCAGGGATGCTGCGGCAATGCTACAGTTGATCAGCTCAGCGAGCCTTTGTTTCGGGCTCAGTGCGCTTCACCCTTGCGCTTACATTGAAGAAACGTCATGGCTGTGACCATTAACATTCTCCGCACCGCCCTGGATTCACCTTGATCCGATTGGCATTGTCTGCTGCGGCAATGCTACGTTCCCAGCAACCAGCAGAGTCCTTGTGCTGCGATTTTTTGGCAAATCGCAACTTTCGTGCACAAGGCTGCACATCACTGCAGATTGTATGGTCATTTACGCAAACTTTTACGATTGACAAACGTCCTTGCAACCTGTCGATAATACCCTGTTAGTGATGATGCGCAAATCGGGATCGCGGATCAAGAACATACGCGATTTCTTCATTTCCAAATATTTTTATTCGTTCGGGCCGACCGATCCTCCAGTTTATGCCTTCTTATTCTAACAATAAGCACTAACTCGTCATTCGAATAGATTCCAAGATTCTCCGTTTCAATGATCGTGTAAGCCACTTCCCCATTGCATGCACTGAAGGAGGCAGAGATCTTTAGAAAAGCATAGTTTCAAAAGAGCGCGCAAAGCGGCTTGTAAGGAGGCAAAGTAGTGTTGGCCTATTGAAAGTCCTTTGCCATTGTACTATCTGCAAAAGCCTTTATTCCAAATTTCTCATATTTCTTTCTTTACCACTTTTTCCATAAACACTCATTGTGTATTTCGTTATGTCAAACAACACTCTCTTTCGCGCGATAATGACGTTCCATTCGTGAGACCGAAACAGTTTGTTTTTGGCATTGAGCTCTCTTCCCATCCATGTAATCCCCGTTTCAAAGTAGAGATGGTCCACTTCCCCCAACTGTAAATGCTCGAGATTTATGGCACACCTCCTTTCCGCATTTCTCATTGTTCTCTCGGCTTCATTGATTGTTCGATAACGATTCCCTTATTCCGATAGCTCCGTCACAATTTCGATCTTGAATGCAACTTCCTTGTTCATAAATGAATCGCTTTATCACGCACGATACGCCACGCCTCCTATCCCGGTTCCTCATTGTTCTCACAGTGATAATGTTTCACTGCTCGGTTGATGGATCAATAACGACCGAAACGTACCGTAACAGTGATAGAGGGGAACTAGAAAAACTCTCACCGTGTTGAAGGTCAGCAGGAGGCTGCCGAAGGGCTTTATTGGCACTCATTGCGCACTTGCGAGGAGGAATTTCCCAGCTTTTGTTCCTTTTGTGTACTGATATGCCCATTTTGTAGTCTATCTAGGGGTTGGCAAATGAAGAGCCGAATTTCTTTTTTCATTCCTATCCTCATTCCTGCGCTTACTGCCGAAGACGTGGACTGTCAGACGTCTTCAGATATCTTTCCTTGACTACACTGTAGTTTAATCGACTATTACTATTGCTCCCTTCGACCCTTCAAATCCTTTCAAGATCCACGCTAATTCCCTGTCTGCCCATTGGCATTGTTTGCTGCCCTTTTCCTGCTTTTCTCATCACGTTCAGCTCTCAATCGAAGTCGATCCCTCACTCTTTTTATCACCCTTTCTTGCCCTCGTTTCCTCTTCTTTCGCCTCTCACCGTTCAACAGTTCTCTCTAATAATCATTGCTCTAACGATCCGGTATGAAATGCTCAATGGATTCAATTTGTTTTCTTCATCTCGGCATTCTGAGCCAGTATTAGTGCCTGTACCAATTATCGCAAAAGTATCATCCTAAACGCTGCGGTTGACCCGACGGAACTTTCATGCGCGTATCTCCAATCATGCTAGCGGCTCATGGATGTAGAAACAATATGTACTTCCAGGTAACTAATGCTAACTATGAACAGTGAAAGTTAGTGAAAGCCCCCCACACGTCTGGTCAACCGTATGGAACCACCAGGTTCACTCTGTCACTCCCATTCCCCCTCCCCGCTTGACAGTTTGCCCATTCTCCCTCTATCTCTCTCGCACTCTGCTGCCATTGAATATCCGTGCCGCGGGGATCTCGTTTTGCTCCTTGTCTCTCCTATCCCACATCAGCAGTTACGCAACCAGAGCACTGATCCGTAAAGTGCCCTGCGAGCAAGGGATGGCTTGTCAAGCAATGACTCTCCTCATTTTGCGCTGTCTCTCGACTCTCTGGTTGATTAGAGAGTATCTAAGTAGAATGAAGAGATCGTGGCTCTCTTGGGGAGGGACAAGGATGAAGTCCTTTGTCTCTGTTTCTAGTTCGCCCCCGTCATCCTGCACTTTTTGCCTGTTCCTTCCTCATGCCATTGATGAACACGCGGACAGATTGGCAAAAAATAGTTCATCACTCGCCATTTCTATTTGTTATGCCATATCGGTTATTGTATATTTTTCGAGATTATCTCCCACCGTTATTGATTATCATTTATCATTTTGTGATAACCTCAGGCATGGGTCGGCTGTCGCCATACGAGGAGGAGCGTATGGCGCACTCCTATCACAGCTACGCCGTCATTGGTATGATGTTTATTTCATTTTGTTGCAAAACAATGCCACTGACGTCGATTTATAGCGATAATGACATACTTATCATAGAAAAATGAAGCGTAACTTAATATTTTGCAAAGACAAGAGTAAAATGCGCTATTTCAGGGTTCATCGGCCTCCTCTTTGCGCTCATTCCTCTTTCGTACACAGCCTACGACCATCGCCGATACTCAGTGCACATTGTGGTATGCATTTTCGAAAATTGAAAATTGTTCTTTCCCAGAAATCGAATTTCGAATGCTCACTCCTCAGAACAGAGAGATAGTGAGAAAAAAGGAAGAAAAGATTGCCATATTTCAAATGCTGAGATTGAGCGACTGCCTTCTAGATACGCAAACAAATATTCGTTGCAGGCGCAAAACTTTGGCTGGATCTTCGATGTGGCCGTGGCTGCCGGTCGCACTTGGGACGTATCCATCGATGAGGTTTTGCAAGTTCTCCTGATCTTTGATCTTTGATCTCTAATTTTGCCCTGTTTTCAGGTCGACTACCGCCATTGGGACGGCGACTTTGAGTACAATCAACTTGTTTGAAAAAAAGCTTGGTGAAATTACGAAATGGCCATTTTTAGGTGTACCAAAAGTACGAGCCAGAGCAAGTGCAGAGAGTGCTCAATAATCCGTGGGCACTGTGGAAATATAAGGTGAAACAGATCTCCTGCTTTAGAAATAGTTATCTGTTCAAAATTAATTGTTGTGTTCAAAACAGCCGAGTGCCAACGTTCACAAGACGATTTTCAGAATTATCAGAAGATTTTGAAACATAACCAGAATAACGTGTAAAGCCAACAAATTCCGAATTGAAAATGAGCTGCCGGTCACGATAATCCTTTTCAGTTGATGATTGTCGAGACAGAACGACACAGGAACAAGATTCCGAGACCACCGCATCGTCAAAGCATTGCGTCAGATCAACTTACTATTTTTTTTTATTTTTATTTTTTTAAATTTTTTCGAAGTTCCTAGAAAAAAGAAAAGCATCATTGACAGTTGTTTCAGCACATTCCAACGCGATTTCTACCGTGTAATGTTTGGAGCGACTGACTTCAACGTCTGCAATGTATGTGCATCAAATTTCTTATCGATGGTTCACAAACGATTTGCCGTTCATTGCAGTACAAACCAGGTGGACGACCAGCAGGAATCCCGTCGATTTTGCGTACTTTTGAGCTGTCTTGCGCAGTGAGTTTCTTTATTTGGAAGCCACTTTTCTGAACATTTCGGACCGTTGTGTTATTATTTTGTTAATTATTCAATTGTGAAAAGGGGTCCAAAAAGAGTGCAACGAGCACAAGAAGAGCCTGATTATTCTAACACTATGTCAAAAACTTCAAACGATTCATCGCATTTTCAGTTTCAACTCTTCGTACGCGTTATGGTTCTCTCTGCATTCTACGTTCGATGGTACTACTGTTATCTGAGATGCATACCGATACTCAGCAATAAGAAGACAGGTACTACCTATCAAATCGTTTTCTTTTTTTCGCATGCATTATTCGACTGCTTCAACCGTTTTCAAAAAAAAAAGCAACATAGCCAATCCATTTCATTTCAGGCCTCGTCCTCCGTTGCCTCGCTCTTCTCACTCCCAAACTCCAATTGATCGAGATGATCTTTGCCTTTCTACTCACTTGTCTGCAGCAGGAAAATGATAAACCACGTAAAGCTATTTTGTTTTTTTTATCTCGCCGAGCAATGCAGAATCGACGATGCTAACGAATTTAGAGGATGTAGGTGTGTTGAAACATAGGCGAAAATCTCGAAAGTGAAACGGCCACTTTAATGATTTTTTTCGATCTTATTACTCGTCCTGTATACAAATTTGTGTGAGTAATTACTATATTCATAGCCAAGTTGGCTCAAGCAGCAAAGGCACAATATCTTTAGAGATCAACGAGACAATGATCCCCTTGCAGTGCTCTTCCTCTTCCCGTTCGTCCTCATTGGCTGGGCCATGTCCATCTGTCTTTACATGCTCGTATTCACGCTCATGTCGCTGATAGATGGAGGATCTAAGGTGAGCAATTCACCATTCATTATCACATTATTTTATCCAAGACGATTCGGGTACAGTTGGGGTCATACGATGTCTTCTTGATCACATATTCTTCGAAGCCACTTCAGTAAATGTGCTTGTATCGCCAACTCTCCATACGAATTAACATTAGCAAGTGAAAAATGTGTATTTTCAGCACTCTTCCCGCCTCGCTCAAATCCGCTTACTCTGCCTTACAATCTGCGTTTCCTGCTCGCCAATTTGGATTCAGAACCATCTACCGTTCATTGAGTGGAAGAGCTGCTTTACTGAAGGTATTATTTGCAATAGAGCCGATTCTCCTTCGATTTTTGGCCGGTCATTTTCTCGCGGAGCTACCTACTCCACAATCAGAGCAGAAAAAATCGAAGAAGTTCCGAAAGTCCACCCATAAAACTATACAATATTTTCCAGTTCCCTATCGCGAGGCGCTTTCCGAATACGCCACTGTCCTTGCAGTAATCGTTTTTGTCGGGACGCAAGTGAGTTTCACAGGTTCAATTATTTCCGGGAAGGATTACAAAATCAATTCTGACCTGTTACCGACTTAATTTAAAAAAAAATCACAACAAATTCAGTTATACGAAATGCGCAACTTCTGGGGGCTTCTCTCTTGCACCGATCACGATTATTGTGTGGAGGTAAGGAAAGTTCGCACCTAAGTTTGGAGAATGCAGTTTGGGAGCAGTTTGGAAACAATTCTCACTCGATCTATATCTTTGTTGCTCTGAAATGTAAAATGTAGCGCTAGTCGTGAATATTTTCAGCTCAACTCCGAGTTCGAGGGCAAATATCGGCCTGCGCAGGTCGACATTCGACCAGCTCGCAACAAAAATCGGCTCTCATCAGTCAAAGGATCTGATCTATTTGAGAAAGTTTTTCGATGCCTTTCCCATGGAAGCGACGGGTGTATGGATTGTCTTAGAGTTTGCCATGTTTGATTTGTTTGAAGTTTAGAAATGGAGAATCGTTGAAGAACCAAACTATGCATTTGTCCACACTCTGAGTAATTTATTTATCCCGTATCCAATTATTCATTTCGTTCCGTTGTACCGGCACTACAATATTTCTCGCCAGATTTTGTACAAACTTTCCAGTCAATTCGCAGCTCAGTCAGAAGCTTGAACGGGTCCTTTTAAGTTTCATTTTGGAAATAAAGTATTTCCTATCTCCTTTACATCTCTGAAATGTACACATCAATGCATTTACGTACAGTACCCCTTTTTTCAGATGATAAACTTGATCTTTCGAAAAAAGGTAACGTCCAGTAGTCCAATTATCCCCTCTGGCTAATCATTCGTTGATCATTCCATTTACAATCAGAAATCTGGAACTAAACCCACATCAAATTACTCAATCTATGCAAGGGTAAAAATTATCAGATCGGGTGAAAACAATTAGCAATCTTCTATCACAAATTCATTTGTTGCGTGTATTTTTTAACGAGGATAAAAAAATAATATCAACAACTAGTACTCTCGAAATAATTTCAATTCCTAATTTCAACATTGCGTTTTTCTTTGTTCCTTAGTTTTCCAAGATGTCTCTATAATCGAGCTAGACTGGCGAAGTAAACTTTTTACTACCAGATATTTTTCGGACTTGGTCGGATCATCAAAACGATCTCCTGCTAGGTTGTGTTTTCCAATGTTCTTCACAGCACTGAAGACTGTCAAACAGATTGTTCCGAGTGTGAAGAGGTTGATTACCAGAATCAATGAAACAGAGGACCAATGAAATACTTGGCTACTGACGCAAATCGAGAAGAGCTATCAGTTAATTCTACCATGTCCCCTTTCTCGAATCTGTTCTGTGTTCTATTCATTCTCTGTATTGAAACTCATTGACACTCCTCCATTCTTTATCAATTTCACATAAAAGTGAGAGGCAATGGGGAGGATTGGGAAACGTCGAAGCGCACGCCGATCAATAGTATGCTACAATGGAATACGATTGTTGTCAAGTCAGAGACCAAAGATCACTTACTAGGCAGGATTTCAGTCAGGTTCCTCTTGGCGGGGGTCAGAGGCTGCTTCTTAGGAGGCAAGGGGCAAGATGGTACTGAATAGCAAACTGTTCGTTGTATGGGTTACCTAACGGTACCTGGCATAATAACACATCCGCTCCTTTTCTCGCATCCTCTTGGGTAACAGATACACCACTCGTCAGATGAGCTACACAGGGTCTCGCTAGCCTCGCGCTTGCCATTGTTGCAGTTTGAGACTGAAAGAACATCACATTAGCCATTGAAGATACGGAACCTCTGGGGATATTACCCGGTCCACAATTTCCGTTGACACATTTCGTGCAATCGCCGTTAATGCAGTTGCATGAGACGGAGTCCTCAGCCTCGCGCTTCTTGCGGTCGCAGTTTGAGACTGAAAGAACATCACATTAGACATATGAAGATACGGTATGACTACGGTAGGTAGGGGCGGGGGTATGGGGGGGGGAGGGTCATGGGGATATTACCTGGTCCACAGTTTCCGTTGACACATTTCGTGCAATCGCCGTTAATGCAGTTGCATGAGACGGAACCCTCAGCCTCGCGCTTGCCATTGCCGCAGCTTGAGACTGAAATAACAACAGTTTAGACATTTGAAGATACGGTATGACTACGGTAGAGGAGGGGATGGGGTATTACCTGGTCCACAGTTTCCGTCGACACATTTCGTGCAATCGCCGTTAATGCAGTTGCATGAGACGGAGCCCTCAGCCTCGCGCTTGCCATTGCCGCAGCTTGAGACTGAAATAACAACAGTTTAGACATTTGAAGATACGGTATGACTACGGTAGAGGAGGGGATGGGGTATTACCTGGTCCACAGTTTCCGTCGACACATTTCGTGCAATCGCCGTTAATGCAGTTGCATGAGACGGAGCCCTCAGCCTCGCGCTTGCCATTGCCGCAGCTTGAGACTGAAATAACAACAGTTTAGACATTTGAAGATACGGTATGACTACGGTAGAGGAGGGGATGGGGTATTACCTGGTCCACAGTTTCCGTCGACACATTTCGTGCAATCGCCGTTAATGCAGTTGCATGAGACGGAGCCCTCAGCCTCGCGCTTGCCATTGCCGCAGCTTGAGACTGAAATAACAACAGTTTAGACATTTGAAGATACGGTATGACTACGGTAGAGGAGGGGATGGGGTATTACCTGGTCCACAGTTTCCGTCGACACATTTCGTGCAATCGCCGTTAATGCAGTTGCATGAGGTGGATGTAGAGGACACCAGAGATAGCCTGAACGAGGATACTGTAGAATGAAGCCAGGGAACGAGGGTGGAGAGGCGGAGGGTACTCGGGGTACGGTAGGGTATCAGCGGGGGTATTGGGAGCTTGGAAACGAACCCGAGAAGGGCGAGCGAGAGGAGAAGAAGATTCATCGAAGAGACGATCCAACCGAGAGACGATCGAGTGAGGAGATGGAGGGAGCGAAGTCTATTTATAGTCGGCTGATGGTAGGCAAACTAACGGATAAAAAACGAGATATTAGTAAATAAGAGAGAGCACTCGATTTCCATCAACTTGTTTACGTGTTTACGTTGTTGTTTACGTTGTTGTTTTGAATATTGTGGACGTGAAAATAGTTCAATTGTTTTGCAGTGATTTATTCATTCTTCAATAGAAAAAAAATCACAGCTCAAAGATAGACGTGGTCCATTTATTTTTTTATTTTGGAGGTAAAGTATTTCCTTGTTTGAAATTGGTTTCTCAGAAATGCAACGCAATGCTCAATCACTGTCATTTTCAACACGCTCACGTTATAAATAATATTCTTCGATAAAGTTCACGTTCAGTAGTTCAAATTTCCCCTCTGGCTAATAATTCTGATTATCATTTCGTTTACAGTCCTTAGACTGGAACCCTACGGCCCCCACTCCCGACAAATCGCACAAACTCAGCACTGCCACAGGGTAAATATCTATTATCAGATCGGATCATAAATTCATTGGAACCTTCCGTTTTCTAACATTAAGTATTTAAGGAGGCTTGAGCTTATTGTTAGTTCAATCAGTCTTGTCAAGTAACTTTCTACCATGTCTCCTGCTCTCTTCGATGGTTCCGACTTCGTCACTCCCGTTGTTATTCGCGAGTGGAGTCGTTATCCAGCCAAGCAAGAGGTTAGTATTATTCTATGTACTATTTTTTCTAAACAATTTGAACTTGCCACTAACCGATTAAAATTGCAGATCTCTCGAAATGAGACTGTCAAGCGCACCAAGGAGAAGGTGCAGTTTTCAAACAAAAAGATTCTGCTTGAGTGGAGAAAGAATTATTCTGTATCGAGGTCTATCTCTACGTCTACTACTGGTTAGTTCATTCAATACATTTATTTTTTTATTTTTTTTTATTTTTTTTGTACGTCCTTTCACACTTTCTGAATAAAAAATATTTCAAGATCAATCAGCCTCTTCCGACTCATCTGATGATGATGTCGAATCTAAGATCAAAATCGACATTGAATCGACTGATGAGGAAGATTTTGATGCCTACAGCGAGGTAAATATCTTTCTATGTGGTTGTAATGCTACCCTTTCTCTGCTACACTAGTAATTTCAAATTTGACTTAGATCTGACATTGATTTTGCAGGAGATTCGTAAGATGGCATCATCGGTCACTGAGGAAGTCACGCCTTCCCTAGAATTCAAATGGCCATCGTTTGAGTCATCCCATCCCATGTCTTTCCTAGACCAGGTACATTAAAACATTATAAACATGAAATTATCATTTAAATTTTTTTAAACCGTTGTAACATAGACAATAAATTTCAGATATTCGTCAATTTCTGCATGGCAGAGTTCACGTCGGAATTCTCTTCTACAGCCATCGACCCTTCTGAATTCTTTCGACTCGATACTTACAAGAAGACTGTGGAGTTTGTGAACAAGGAGAAAAGGATCAGAGAAGATGAGAAGGAGCAACAGGTAAAACATATTGAAAATAGACTAGTTGAATGCGAAGCTCTGAAACGTATTTCACTATCTAATTTCACGTTTAAAATTGTTATATTTCAGAAGAAGACAATCGAGGATCACTTCTAAGATTATCAAGATGATCACTCGCATCTGAAGACCATATCTACCTTTCTTATTCTACCCCTTGCCCAATCCCGTCGACACTCGTTTATTTAATATTCCTTGCCATTATTCGTCCTTCTCGAATATTACATTGTTCTGCATTTATTCCCAAATAGTTTGGCTCTAATTACAAATTCTATTCATCCATATCTCAATGATCAATGATAAATAAATAATAAATATTCAACAATTTTCTAATGCTCACAAAATACAATGGTTCTCTTCAATCACATCAGGCGCTTTTATTTGTTCTTTTGCATTTTTTCCAACTTGTCTATTCTATGAGCTAGGCTGGCAAAGTTCATTTTTCATTTCTATCCGAATAGGTCCGCTCATCAAAAAGATCTCCTGCTAGCTTGTTTTTTCCCAATGTTCCTCACACCACTGAAGCCTGTCGAATAGATTGTTCGGAGTTCGAGTGAATAGATCAGTACAAAGATCGATGAAACGGAGTAGATCGGACAATCGAATCGAGAAGAAATAATAATGAAATTTATAATGCCCACTTTCCCGAATATATTCTGTGTAAAGGTAAAGGTGTATCCACGTCAAACTATTTTACGTCGTAAGACAGCGCTAGGCGCTAGGGACCCTCTGGTAAGGCCAGCTGTTATATTGCCATATTCTGTGTATTGTAGCTCATTGACACTCCTCCATTCTTTATCAAATTCACATAAAAAGGGGCAGTGGGGAGGATTGAGAAGCGTCGAATCGAGAGAACGATCCTGTAATGGGATACTGTAGTTGGCAGAGTACTGTAGGTATTGATCACTCACAGGGCATGGCCACAATTTCATTGTCATCCATTCCAATTTCTCTCTTCTTAGGGGTCTCTCCGAATTGGGTACCGATCGGGCATTTCTTCACTGAAAAATATCAAATTAATCAATGTATTTTCACTCCAAATTAATACAATTGTTAAATAAATTGACTATTATGTAATAAAATCCGTCCAGTACCTTCTTTGCATCCACCTCCTACACAGAATTCGCACTTGTTTTTGGCAACGCAGAAGCACATTTGAGTTTCCTCTCGTTTCACAATTTCTCTCTTCTTGGGAGTCTCTCCGAATTGGGTACCGATCGGGCATTTCTTCACTGAAAATTATTAAATTAATCATTTTGTTTTAATTATAAATTAACAAAATGAATGAATGAATTAACTTGTATTTAGTCAAATTTGTCTCATAGATACCTTCTTTGCATCCACCTCCTACGCAGAATTCGCACTTGTTTTTGGCAACGCAGAAGCACATTTGAGTTTCCTCTCGTTTCACAATTTCTCTCTTCTTGGGGGTCTCTCCAAATTGGGTGCCGGGCGGGCATTTCTTCACTGAAAATTAACAAATTAATCATTTTGTTTTAATTCTAAATTAATAAAATGAATTAATCAATTAATTAGTATCTATGCAGTCGTCCCGTACCTTCTTTGCATCCACCTCCTACGCAGAATTCGCACTTGTTTTTGGCAACGCAGAAGCACATTTGAGTTTCCTCTCGTTTCTCAACACCTCTCTTCACAGAGAATCCTTGGGCTACGGTAACGAGCCTGAAAAAGATATTCGATTCGGAAGGGCTTGGTAGAATACGGTTGGGTACGGTAGAAGAGCTTCTGGGTTTGAGTATTGGTGCAGTAGAAGTCGTAGGATACGGTATGGGTACGGGTGGTAATGGTGCGGTTACGGTAGGGTATCGCGAGGGGCATTGGGTGAGGCAAAACGAACCCGAGAAGGGCGAGCGAGAGGAGAAGAAGATTCATCGAAGAGACGATCCAACCGAGAAACGATCGAGTGAGGAGGAAGAAGGAGGAGAGGGGTTTTTATAGTCGATTGATGATGAGATGTAAAATGGGAGATCAAATCTAGAGAATAGTAATTTAATGAGAGACGTGGGACTGCGATTCAATTGGAATGTCTGCGAATTAAGGGCTTATTTGAACAAGGAAGAATGCAAAGAATAAAGTGCAAAAGACTAATACATTGTAGATAGAATATGATACAAGGGACAATAGTGAACAGAAGAAGATCATCAGTGAACATGAATCTATAGGGATATGAAGAGTGAAGCTACGTCGAATGTTCTTCGATCAGAGATCAGACACACAGTCCATCTTCCCCGTCTCATTACCATATTATTCTTTATACAAAACTAAACTGATACTAAACTGATACCTTGCGAGATAATTTGTTATGTTATTAAAGTCCGCTTAACATCGAAAAAAATTCTTGAATCTAGAATGATTGGTGTAGATTCTCTAGTATCATTTATAAGTCAGACGAGATCACACAAAGATCACACTAGCCCGGTTCTTATCAGTGCGCGTGGACAAAACATGCGCACGCTGCATTGATTACATCTTGTACTTTTTCGCGTATGGCCCTTTTGATTCGATTTTCTTAATATTTCAACGTTTTCAGATGTCCTCTTCGCTGACGCCAGTTTCGGCTGCTCCCAGTGTTACGTTTGACAAGTTTGAATCCATTTTTATTGTAATTATTATTCAAATTGAAGATGTCCCGGCGCTAAGACGCTAACGTATCCGGATGGTGCGGATTTCATGCGAAGTCAGTGAACTTTATAGCGTATCGATTCAAGTGGATGCAAAATCTGAGTTTTTCGGGCATTATTCGTGCAAAATTCGTTTTTTCAGTGCTGACCTCGCATCCGACAACGCTCTTTCCCCTCCTAATCATCAGCACTTTCGTCTACATCTTCGTTGCGTATCTCGGAATCAAGGTACTGTTGAAATTGTGATCACTTCACATCAACAAATTCCTTGAAACTACAAAATTCAAACTGAAATTTGAATTTCTCACGGGTAAAATGCATAATTTCTAACAGGTTTTACGAGCCGCCTCTCAGATCAAAGACGAGCAGATCCGAAGCGACGTCTACCAATGCCTCTCAACGCCCATTGTCAGATATTTATTATTTTTAATATTTAAATAATTATTTTTCAGGTAGTCGCATCAATCTGTCTCTACGGAATGTTCTATCCTCGATCGACGCCCGGAATGAGCACCATCTCACTGGCGTGCGTTGAGTTTCATCGGGGATTGAAGAGTGAAACGGAAAGGGATTTCCAATATTGCTTTTGATTCCAGTACAAAAATATAATTCATTTGCACCTTTTTCCCATAACACCCCAGTTACTGATGTGCGACTCTTCCGTTTCAACATCTATTCAATTGTCAATTCCAGTTACGTAATGTTCTCCCTCTGGCGCTCCGTGACTCTCCTCTTTCGCATGTATGGAGATGTGGAGAATATGAGCGAATTGATGCATCAAAGTCAGTTTTTAATTTCGTTGTGTCCTGTTGTTGTGTCAACTGTTTATCACATCAAGCGAAGATCATAAAAGGACTATTCAATTCCAGCCAACACTCGCCTCCCTCTTCACTCTATTCCACTGTGTTGCTTTCCATGTCTGCCATCAGTCGAACCGAGTGTGTACGTTCCGCTACATACACTCATCGTTTCCTCTGGGCCTACCATGACTCAGCTCTGACGCTACCCCTCATTCCAGCACGAACATCGAGACACTCAAGTTCTTCGTGCTCCAATCGCCGGTCGTCCGAATGGTCGTCGTCGTGGTGATGAATCAGATACGAGCAGAGGGATACTGTGAGACAACGACGTGAGACGATCGGGAACTGACTTTTTATTATGAAAATAGTTCCGAGAACTAATGACATTCAGAATCACCCGAATCCTATCGTGGATTGGCCTCGCTTCGACGCTAATTGCAGTCTATTCATCAGCCATTTTCGTTAAAATGTCCAATGTGAGTCCCACGAGAGCTGATTGAATCGTCATGTCGACGTTTCGATAAGGTCAATAAAAGCTACACCAAAAAATAAAGGATCACATTGTTCGCTATCGACTCGACACCCTGATTCGCTGTACCAATCTCACCCAAGCACTGTACAATTTGCTCAGGTTGGTTTTATTGTCAATTCTCCGCTCATAATAGCAGTCTGTTGGCAATTGTGTTTCACTAGTTCTTGATATGAGAGACCCTCGTAGTAACAGTAATTGAACATCATTCGATACATAGATAGCCTTACTTTAGACCTCAAAACGCCTCGGGTAGATAAACTACAATATCATTTCAGGTTCGCAGTCGATTCAGCGGCTCTCAACCATGCTGTCTTCGTCGACACTCCATTCGACGATGGTTCAGTGTTGGAGGCACGAGTCAAGGCTGATTGTCAGGATTATTATATATTTTTAGTTGTCGAAACATTAGAAATAATATATTTTTAGTTTGGTACAACGCCCTGCTCATTCTTATCCTCGTTCCAATCTCCCTCTCGCTAAGCTCAAACATCAAGCCGGGAGTGGTACGATTTTTGGGAAGTCATTGAACTTTATCACCGCAATCCCTGTTCGTGAACGTGGGCTCGAAAAGATGCGACAATATCGGTTA
Source organism: Pristionchus exspectatus (assembly GCA_911812115.1). Lineage (NCBI taxonomy): Eukaryota > Metazoa > Nematoda > Chromadorea > Rhabditida > Neodiplogasteridae > Pristionchus > Pristionchus exspectatus. The sequence goes on along the minus strand of OU461584.1, from coordinate 17,487,181 downwards.
TTTAGACCAGCATGGAGTGTCTTTGGATTCAGAGGCTGACTAAAATATCTACTAACAAGTAAGCCATTTCAGTCCGCCCTCTTCGACATCGAACCATCTCCTCTAGCAGGAAGCGCGAGCAAGAGGCCGATTCTTGAAGCAAGGTCAGCTATCTTAATTATTATTATTTTCATTTTTCCTTTCAGACAGCCCGGCTACTCTTCCATTACTCAATGCGAAGATGAAGAGAATCGAGTAGTCTGATCGGCTTGGCTATCTCTCGTCCCATGCCCGTGTAAAAAGCACACTAAAATTGTAAATTTGACTGTAATAACGTTGAAATTGGGATAATAAATTGATAGACAAAAGATCGAAACTATAATTGATGGAAGGAAAGATGTGAAAAAAATCACGATACAAACAAACATGTTATCGTGTCAATAAAATCAATAAATCAAGTTTCTGATCCTATATTTTGCATTCAATCGCATCGCCCATAAAACCAGGTCTTTCCTTCCCTCTCCTCAAACGATCGCAGTTGAATCCTCTTTTCGATGAATCTTCTTCTCCTCTCACTCGCCCTTCTCGGGTACGTTTTGCCTCACCCAATACTCCTCCAGACCCATACCGTCCCCACCTTTCCCATCACCGTATCCCAGTGCTTCTTCAAGACTAACACTCAATACCCGACGTTTTCTACTGTACCCAAACCGTTTTCAATGTCTTTTACCGTTTCAAATCGAAATTTCAGGCTCATTGCCGTAGCTCGAGGACTCTCTGTGAATAGAGGCCTTGTGAAAAGAGAGGAAAATCACATGTGCTCCTGCGTTGCCAAAAACAAGTGTGAATTCTGCGTAGGAGGTGGATGCAAAGAAGGTACGGGACGAATTTGATTACAAACTTTGATTACAACCCACCAAGGGTGCTGTATTTGAGTTTACGGAAAACATCTCTTCGAGTGTTCGGAAGTAAAGTAACGATAGTCTGTATTCCAAACTAGATATAATGAGTAGTAGATAAGCAAATATATTGTCATTCAGTTCCGTACTGCCCCTGGCCCGGAAAGAAGCGCGAAGTTGTTGAAGCAATCATGGAGAAGAGAGAAGCAGAAGTTGTGGTGAGCGATGAAAAGATTAAAGATCAAAGATCAGCAACGGAAAGAATTCGTTACAGGCGAAACGAGAGATCTGTCTCACTGTCACCGGGTGTATCTGTAAAGCGGATGGAACCTGTTGGTACACAGAGAGATGCGACCCACCCATAAAGGGTACGGTAGCCGAATTGTCCGGTAGTTGAGGGTACGGTAGCCTAGATGTACGGTGTACGGTGATGGTGCGGTAGTACCTTTTCGGATATCGCCTCTTCATTCGCTCTTCAAAGTAGAAAGAGAGTGTGAAGTGCAGAGACGATAACCTGTTTTTCAAATTGTAATGAATAGTAAGCGCATCGATTCAGTCGGATATTGCCCCCAGAACGGAAATAAGCGCGAGGCTGCTGAGGAAATTGTTGAGAAGAGAAAAGCAGACGTAGTGGTGAGCGATGAAGAAATCAACGATCGACAAAGATCAAAGATCAAGAATAAACTGTTTGATTTTAGGAGAAACGCGGTCCTCCTATCTGTGTCCCAATGAAATCGTGTACATGTAAGTCGGAAGGCTGCATCTACATCTGGAAATGCGGTGCACCCATAAAGGGTACGGTAATTGAGCCTACGGTGACCGTCTCTTCGAGTGTGCGAAAGCAAAGTAACGATATTACAAACTGTAATGAGTAGTAGACAACTCGATTGTCATTCAGTTCCTCGTTGCCCCTGGCCCGGAAAGAATCGCGAGGCCTACGGTAACATCCGTCTTCCAATGAACCCCTGTTAGTGAACCATCGATCGATATGCCCACAGAACTCTCTCAGCTACAGTATCCCTTTGCAGAATCGGTTTGCCACTTCGACGTTTCCCAATCCTCCCCATTTCCTCAAACTTTATGAATTTGATAAAGAATGGAGGAGTATTCAATAAAATCAACAATGCAAAATGAAAAAAATCATTCAAAATGCAATCATCATAATGCTCAGGGCAGATAAATCGTAGACAGTACCTAGACAGAAGATCAATTTGTTGGCAGTGTTGTATACATTTCAGGACCCTTGCGTTGAGCCGTAAAGACAAAATACTTATAATTTTAGAACAATGAGGTTGAAAATTTCAATGAGATTTAAAAAAAACAAATTTATTGGATTACCTCTCTCTTCACAGTCTACGTGACACATTCTCACTTTGCCTACAATCGGCGGACTATAAAACCCCTCTCCTCCTTCTTCCTCTTCACTCGATCGTCTCTCGGTTGGATCGTCTCTTCGATGAATCTTCTTCTCCTCTCGCTCGCCCTTCTCGGGTACGTTTCCATGCCCCCAATACGCCTGTCGATACCCAAACCTACCCCAGTACCCTCCACCGATACCATACAGTAATCCGACCTCCAGTATCGCCTTCAATTCAGTATTCTACACTTTCTGGTATTATTAGACTTGCCTCTACAGTGGCATAGCCGTTCAGTATCCCAATTCTACAGTATCTTTGTTCAGGCACACTCTGGCGAGCGAACAATCTTACACATGTTTATGCAATACAAGTGTTACTCCTCCAAAGTGCCAGAAATGTGTGAATGACGGCGGATATTTTGTACAATGTGTAGAAGGTAGGCATTCGAATTTTTATTATGAATCTCTGCAAGTTGTGCCAAACTACCAAAAAGTCGTTCATTTTACGCAACGATTCTTTCCTTTTTAGCGGATGCCAGTGAATGTTCTAACCTGAAGAATACTGGCAAGAGCGAGGCCTCCGAGGAAATCGTCGAGAAGATAGAAGCAGTGGTGCGTGTAGGAGAGAGACTAAAGATCAATGAACGGGCCAATGATACGTACTCCACTTCCCTTTTGTACGGAGAACAGACAATAAGTATTGTAATCTCAGGAGAAGCGCGAGTCTGCTCCTGAAGAGGCGGAGGAATATGTGCACGCTAACAACTGCACGTGCTCAGGCTTTGGGAAATGCTATGAATGGAAGGACGGCATTTTCCGAAAAGGTATAGAATGCGACGCATTTCAGTCCCAACAGCTCTCGATACCAATAGAATAATCGCGAATGAGATTGATGGGAGCAGGATTGTGATGCAAATTGTGCCCCGTTTCAGTGCCATTCTGCGTCATCATCAAGCGCGGCAAGAGCGGAGCAGTGGTGAGTGAAGGAGAGATCAAAGATCACTGAATGGATGTTATCGTAATCTCCACGTTGTACCGTAATCTGCCGTATTCTCAGGAGAAGCACGAGGCTGCAGCCAACGCGACAGAGGCACCCCGCAATCGGTGCTATTGCACAGGCCATAAAAAATGCTATGAAAAGAGGAACGGAACTTACAAACCAGGTACCCGCATTTCAAAAGCAATGCCAACCACTCACAAAATATATTTACTCCGGAAATGAGATTGATTGATTGATAGCAATGAAATTGTGCCGAAATGTGCTGATGAGTGAGGTTTCAGTGCCATTCTGCACCGCCAAGCGAGAGGCAACCGAGGAAATCGTCGAGAAGAGAGAAACAGTGGTGAGTGAAGAAGAGATCAAAGATCAATCGATGATACCGTAATCCACTGTATTTTCAGGAGAAGCGCGAGGCTGCAGCCAAAGCGGCAAAGGCACCCCGCAATATGTGCTATTGCACAGGCCATAACAAATGCAATGAAGAGAGGAACGGCGTTTTATTCAGAGGTATTCACTTTTCAAAAGCACTACCAATCATTCTAATCATCTATTTAATACGGAAATGAGATGATTGATGGCAATTAAATTGTGCCGAAATGTGTTGATGAATGATGTTTCAGTGCCATTCTGCACCGCCAAGCGAGAGGCAACCGAGGAAATCGTCGAGAAGAGAGAAACAGTGGTGAGTGAATGAGAGATCAAAGATCAATTGAGGGATGCTACCGTAATCTCCACGGAGTACCGTAATCCACCGTACTCTCAGGAGAAGCGCGAGTCAGCTGAGGAGTCCGCCGGTGGAGTCGACACTAACATCCAGTGTCCGAGATGCTCCAAAACGTCCGGCAAACGTGAGGCTTCCGAGGAAATCGTCGATAAGAGCGAAGCAGTGGTGAGCTAGAGGAAAGATCAAAGATCGAATGAGTCCATAAGCTACCGTAATCTACCGTACCCTCAGGAGAAGCGCGAGGCTGCTGCAGAAGCTGCAGCATCTGGCAACTGCAGCTGCACGCCCGGTCTCGGATGTTTCAATTGCCCGAACGGAGTCTGCACGAAAGGTATCCAATCCTTGAGCGGTGCCTCATTTCAACTATTGTAAATCTGAGATCAATACTGGAGTTCGAAATATCTCTGTCGTGACGCATTTTGAATTTAGCTTGAAACTGAATTCTATCTAGGATAGATTATGATTTTCGCGATTTGTATTTGCAGTTGCGTACTGTCTCAACTCGATGAAGCGCGATACTTCCGAGGAAATCGTCGAGAAGAGAGAAGCTGCGGTTAGTGATGAAGAGATCAAAGATCAATGAATTATCGTATCAATTTCAGGAGGAGAAACATAGTTGCCATTTCCTCGTCTGTGAAAGGCCGAATGCGAAATCAAACAGAGGATGCAAAAAAGGTTATGCCTCTAGAATATTTATAAATTAAAATAACTTAATTATTCCAGTTCCGTGCGATAGGGAATTTGATAATGTCGAGAAGCGAGGAGCTGAAGAGGTGGAAAAGATCAAAGATCAACGATCAGAGAGGGATTTCAGGGAGACGGGCTCGGCTCGAAGGGTCTCTGCCGATGCGTCGACGGAAAATGCTCACTATGCACGGTTATTATTGGCGGAAATCCGAAAGGTTGCAGTGATGGTAAGCTGCGATGCTTTGATTAGTCAAGTATAAGAAGCGATTAGAAATAGCGATTTTTTTTATGTTTTACGCACAATCACCCCTTTTCAGTGCCGTCTTGCCCTCCTCCAAAGCGCGAGGCCGTTATCGCCGAGAAGAGCGGAGCTGAGGTGAGGAAAGAGATCATCAAAGATCATCGACCGAAATGCAGGAGACGACTATCCGTAAGAGGGAAGCGGCATTCGGATTCAAGTCGTGCATGTGCAATAATGGAGAGTGCGAACAATGCGATGATCAAGGATGCGAAACGGGTGGGATTATTAATAATTATTTAGCTAAATACGCCCTGAGGCGCAACAAGATTGAACGTTATGAGGTGGATTAGCACAAAGGCATCTCTGGCCATTCTCAATGATAACCCTGATTAAATCCTTTACTCCATTGGAAATGGATTCTTTCCAATCATAACAAGTCTTATTTCAGTAGCAAGTTGCACCGGCAAGCGTGCTGTCTCCGAGGAAATCGTCGAGAAGAGAGAAGCAGTGGTGAGTAAAATAGAGAGAAAGATCAAAGATCATGAGAATGAACTTCAGGAAGCTGAGGAGGGTCGTCCGTAATGAGCCAGTTGATAGCAACTCATACACAGTGTCCCCGGTGCTCAAAACGTCCTGTAAGTGATCGTCGATCGATAGTTCCCTGATTACAGTACTCAATTACAGTAATTCCCGTTGCAGGATCGGTTTCTCTCTCGGGATCGATTGGTGATCCGCCGTTTCCCAACCCTCCCCATCGCCTTGTATTTTTGTGCAATTGATAAAGAATGGTGGAGAAAGGAGTCTTTGGAACGATATTCACACTCATAATGAAACATAAAGTTTTGAAAATGCACTGAAGGAGCATCCAAGATTCCTGGCGTATTTTGTGAATACTATTTTTTCATTATGAATATTAATTTATCATTTCTTGTTCGAGACAAAAATCGATAGTCCAACAAAGTGATATAGGTAAATAGAAGGACTTGAAATAAGTTTCATGTGAAATGGATAATTGAAACAAGGGGCGCGGTTAGAATAGATAGGAAGGTGAAGTCAGGTCGTTAGGTGTGAGTAGATTATCGAATTTACTGTCTACTCTTTACAAGTTTCTGATAAGCATCAAGACGAAAGAATTCCGAAGTGTCAATGATTGTTGAAGACAAAGGGAATTCCGTCATATATTCCGCATCGCAGAAATTATCGAAAAGTCGTTCTCGGCGAGCTTTCTCCTTGGTCAAAAAATGCAGCATCGCCTCGCAATCGTCGAAACGAGGGAGATCAGATGTTTCGATGGCCATCTTGTGGATTTCCTGGAAAAAAATATTTTTTTTTAAATTTAAGAATCAAAATATGAATTTTGCCAATCATTAACGCGTGTTGAAACGCGTACAAGTTGAACAAGAAAAATATTTACCTCACTGTAAGCTTCGAAATCGTCCTCGTCAGTCGATTCGATTTCGATTTCCTTCTTTGACTCGACTTCGTCATCCGAAGAAATTCCGGAATCGGAGGGCGTTGATCGTCCTAAATTTACTATTTTTATTCAGAAAGTGTGAAAATAATAAAAACAGGAAACGAATAGTCTATATTCTACGAACTCACCAGAGCTTGAACATGTGGAAATCGATCCTGATCCACTGCGATTCTTGCTCAGCTCCAGCAAGACTTTCGCCTTTGAAAACTGCGGTTTTTCCTTTCCACTCGAGCACTTGACTGTTTCATTCTGAGTGGAAGGAAGATCTGATGTGTTACGCTCCTCCTGCACGCTCCGCGTCGTGCTATCTTCATGAGTGAAAAGGCAATGGGGCTGAAAAGGAAATGTTCAGATATATTTGACAATTTTATTTTTATTATTTAGAAACATTAAAAAAATACTCACATCGATGATTTTCTGAATGACGTTAAGAAGCGAGATGAACATAGTGATCTCATTATGAAGAATGATCAGACCCTGGAATTTTTAAAATTAGAATTGAGAAACACAAATAATTCAACGTCTTCTCGAAGAAATGCATCCGAATAAGTTTAGATAATAATGTCTGACCTCTCGTCGATTTCCATCTATTTGCTCCAACTCAATCTTCTCTTTGACATCCCAGCACAGGAGAAGATAATGTCCAGTGAGCAGGAACTGATCTTTCTTTGAGAATCCTCGGAAACTGTCTCGATACTGGATACCGTGGGAGAAGGGAGCAGTTGCATTGCTGTAATGTTGGTAGTTGAAATTGGTGTAGTCTACATCATTTTTTAGAAAAAAAAGAGTTAGACAACGCGAATATGAATAAAATGCTGTCAAAACGCACAAATCCAACTCCATGTTGACTCTGTTAATCAGTTCCTCGTGAAAATCAAGGAAGAATGCATCTATTTCATGACGAGCATCTTTCCAATTCGGAATGGAGTGATGAGGATCACTGAAATTAAAATAATATTAGGTCAAAAATCAATATAATTAATACAATGCATTTTTTAAATGAATAAATATAATATTAAAACAAACATGTGAAGTAGGTAGAAAAATTTGGTGCTGGCGAAGAGATGGATGGAGTGGGCGGTAGACATTGCTAAAGTAGACTTGGTAAGACTGATTTCAACTGAACTTAAGCCTCTTTAAGTACTCCGAAAACGGATGATTCCAATGAATTTACGATAAGGTCGGGCATCCGAATTGGCAATATTGCCCTGTGGCAAGCGAGAGAGTGTGTGATTTGAAGAGAGTGGAGATCCTTTGGTTCCAGACAATGGGCTGTAAACGGAGTGATCACAAGATTAATTGATACTTGGTCTTTTGATACTTGATCTTTTGGAGGGACCCTTTTGCCAAAAGATCAACTTGTGAAAATTGATCAATGTGATCGATATTATCACACTTTTGTACTTAAAAACATCTCAACGTACAATTAGCATCCCTTTGCAAAAGCGCTTACGTTGTCCTCCCCAATATTTATTAGTAATTGGCAAAGAATGGTGGGAAGGTATGTAAAGTAAAAAGTAAAGGTGGTTTGGCATTATCCTCGCTAAGGGCGGGCTAGCCACCCCATCGCCGATTAGCAACTTGAGCCTATCCTGGGACGACCAGTGGCTGGTTGCGAGGCTTGCGAGGTGTTGTGTGCACGTGGTAGGGGATTTCTTTACTGTGGCTTTCACCACTTCCAACATTTCTTAACCCCCTTGGTTTGGGTGGATCTGAGGGCGGGCGGGGTCGAACTCGTGACCTTTCGAGTCGCATTCCTGGCACACAACCACTGCGCCACCGCGCCCTCGAATCATCAAAATTCGTCTTAAAACATTACAGTTATCAAAACTTCACGATAACAAATAACAAACAAACATGTTGTTGTAGTCTCTCAAAATTCCCACATCTCGTTTCTGATCCGTCAATTTCCATACGTCCAACGATCGACAATAAAACCCCTCTCCTCCTTCTTCCTCTTCACTCGATCGTCTCTCGGTTGGATCGTCTCTTCGATGAATCTTCTTCTCCTCTCGCTCGCCCTTCTCGGGTTCGTTTCCAAGCTCCCAATACTCCTGTCGATACCCTACCGTACTCCCCGAATCGGAATTTCGTTTATATCCCTACCGTAGCCCACCTCCAGTATCGCTTGAACCTTCGATACAATCCGCAATTCATCTGCCTTCAAGACTCCTTTCTAACTATTCTGTCTCCTCAACGAGCTATCCATGTTCACCTATTATCATTCCCCATCTTTCAGGTGCCTGGCGACCACCGTTTCAACCGCCTACGGGCCTATGAAAGGAAAAGGCTGCACTTGGTTTGGATGCGTGACCGGCAAGCGCGAGGCTGCTGAGGAAATCGTCGAGAAGAGAGAAACCGGTGTTGTGGTGAGCGATGAAGAGATCAAAGATCAACAACGAAAGGAATTCATTACAGGCGAAACGAGAGATCTGTCTTACTGTTACCGGGTGTATCTGTAAAGCGGACGGAACCTGTTGGTACACAGAGAGATGCAACCCACCCATAAAGGGTACGGTAGCCGAGTTGGACGGTAGATCGCTTCTACATTTCGAGTGCTCTTCAAAGTAGAAAGAGAGTGTGAAGTACAGAGACGATAACTCGTATTTCAAAATGATTAGTAGATAAGTTAATCGATTCAGTCGGATATTGCCCCCAAAACGGAAACAAGCGCGAGGCTGCTGAGGAAATCGTCGAGAAGAGAGAAACAGATGTAGTGGTGAGATAGAAGAGATCAAAGATCAATCACAGTTACTGATTCCAGGAGAAGCGCGAGACTGACGAGGGAGTCAATGAGAATGGCGAAGTTGAAGCTGTGGTGAGAAAACGGAGATCAAAGATCAAAGATCAAGTCTCTAATCGCAGGAGAAGCGCGAGGCGAGCGAGACGCGCTGCAAGACGGGCAAACCGTCGTGCGAGTGCACGAACGGACATGGATGCTTCTATACGAATGGATGCCTGCGCCGGAAGGGTACGGTAGTTGTAGACAATCGTAAATATTGTACGGAAAATATTGTATCTTGCCGATATTCACAAACGATGTCCATTCAGTCCCGCATTGTCCCTGGCTCGGAAAGTCGCACGAAGCTGTTAAAAGAGTCGAGAAGAGCGAAGTAGTGGTGAGGCTGAAGATCAAAGATCAAATATCAGTAGCTAATCTCAGGAGAAACCTGCTGCCAAATCGTGTAGCAAGGGCTGTATCTGTTCCGGTTTTTGGATCGAGAGATGCGATTACTGTGAAGATTGCAAATGCCGCAAAGGTACCGTAACCCAACAATGGCATGAGATCAATAATATCATTCAGTACCGTACTGCCCGGGGCGCAGCCGACTCCCCTTTGCTCCCTGTAAGAAACTCATCGATCGATATAGTTACAGTACTCCCTCAGCTACAGTATCCCTTTGCAGGATCGGTGTGCCACTTCGACGTTTCCCAATCCTCCCCATTGCCTCACACTTTGTGAATTTGATAAAGAATGGTGGAGTAATGGTCGCTTGTATACAGAATACAATCGTAATTCAAAATCCATCAAGTATTGTTTGAAAGTCAATAATTTATCAGACAGAATGCAATCATCATAAGGCACAGGGTAACATAAATGTGTAGACAGAAGATCAAAGATCAATTTGTTGGCAGAGTTGAGTGATTCAAGCGATGACGTCCTTTGCGTTGAGCTGGAAAAGAGATTTCTTTGTTTCTACTCGTTTACCAAATTTCGGTGACAGATTTCACTCTATCACTGTCCTGTGAAACACAACTCACATCTTGCCAGTAAAATTGTCCAGTGAAACATAATTTACAACTTGTAAGAGAATTTTCTGTACCTCGCACACACACATAAATACTGAATGATTCAGTTCACCTTTTCATGTTCAAGTATATTCATGAAGAGTGCGTTCACTGTTTGACAACTATCAATTCGTACGTCCATTCATAATCTCTGAAACGTACCACTCCGAGCAGCGTCCCCTTGTTGAGGGCGACAATGTTCTCGGCCACTTCCGATGCCACTCGCAGTTGAGCGTCGATTGTGGAGGCACCTGAATATCGAATGATCGCTTTCAGATTTCAAGTGTCTCTTGTTTTCTGGTCAGTTTTTAATACAATTTTGATCGAATTTAACCCATTTTTACGTATTTTGGAGCTACGAAACTCACCGAGATGGGGAGTGGCGATAACCCTAGCGTGCGACGCGAGCGAGCGGTCCTTGGGAGGCTCCTGGAGGGAATTTGGGTTACGGTAGGATACGGTAGATCATTGGTTACCTCGAGGAACACGTCGAGAGCGGCTCCGCCCACTCGCCCGTCCTCCAGACCCGTGAGGAGAGCGGCCTCGTCGACGATACCTGAAGAGAAATAATTGGAATCGGAATATCGGAACGACCTCGATTTGATATCTATTGAGCTCACTCTCATAAGAGACTTTAAACACTTTCAGTAATAATGTACACAGAAAGTTCCAAGCTTAATAAGCGGAAGTGATGGGGTTGAAATTTGTGCTGTCAAAATGAAGACGTTCACTCTCATAAGAGAATCCGTTACTAAACGAAAACCCGTCATTGAAATCACTCAACGCTCTACGAGACTAATTTTTTTTTAGTTATATTGAGACTGTAGCAACTTTCACAAATTGCTACCTTTTCCCCTGTCCCAAATACCGAATTACATCATAATTCGAAACCCAACCATCAATCAATACACCAAATAATCATTTAAATAATGATTTCTACCAAAATCACACATGTCCAATATTTACACTTGGCATCATGCCAGAATTCAAACACCATCAGGGTCTGTGCACTCTCACCACGACTCCTACCGTACACCATGTGCGCGCTCTAATTTTGGGATTTTCCCTCCCCTCGCCTCGCGCTCATTTTCCACCTCATGGTTTCACGGGATCGTCCGCAGGGACACCCGCTCAAGGGATCCTCGCCCATGTGCGAGTCATAACCATCAAGGGCCAAGTCCCTTTCCATCCATAGATCCCCAGGATCTCATCCAAGGACGACGTGCTGTCCATCCCCATCCATCCATCCATCCCATCCTTCCTTCCCTTCCCCTTTTCCCCTCATTTATTGTTGTCGTAATAAACTTGTAATAATTCATACCCTCGTCCTATCACACCTTACCACACTGGTATTCACAACACCTCACAAGCACTCTAAGCTGCTCCCTGCTCATTGACTCAGAGGTCAATTGAGTATCGTGGACTGCTAGTTTGCATAGAGACAAAGGTTATCAATTGTAATCTCAGAGCCACCAAGACATCGCTATTAGTGCCAACCGTGAAACTCATTCAAAAAGTGAAGATTTCGAAGATCAAAATTTCTCTCACCTCCACGAGCGACGTTGATGATGCGAACGCCGCGTTTGCACTTCGAGAGCACTAAAACATTTTAATTAAATAATGATAAAAATAATCGATAATCTATTCGACTACCGTATCCTACCGTACCCTCATCGCCGATCAGGTTCTCCGTGGCGGGGATCAGGGGCACGTGCACAGTGATGTAATCGGCACGGGGCCACATCTGCTCCAGGGGCAGCGATTCGATGTTGATTGCAGCCGCGTCCTGAACGGATATAGGCGGGTTACGGTAGGTTTATCGATTAATAAGTCAGTGCTAGATGGGTGGTGTGACTACCGTACCTCCTTGCTGACGATGGGATCGTAGCCGATGACGGTCATGCCGAATGCCTGCATGCGCACCGCCACCTCACGGCCGATTCGGCCGAGCCCGATGACTGCAAGCGTGCGACCGTACACCTGCACACAATGGGTGGTTATCGAGAAGTGATAGTATTTCGAATTCCGCGTTGATCATTGCAGCTGTGAGGCGTCTCTGTTTATGGTGAAATTTGTAAGTTGAGGAGAAAATCCAATCGCTGATTCTCCCTTTTGGTGTGCTGCCGTACCTCCTCGCCCATGTAGTCCTTCCTGGCCCACTTGCCGGCCTTCATGCTCGCGTCGGCCTGAGCCACGTGTCGGGACAGACTGGAAGAGAAACTTGTTATTTTGATCGGTTCGTTTTATCTATTGAAGATCACTAAAGATAGAGAACAATTTACAGAAGAAATGAAACGTATCTATTCGGATGATTTCTAAACAAGGAAATAATAAACTCGCCTCATGATGAGGGCACACGTGAGCTCGGCTGCCGAGCGAGAGTTCGCCTCTGAAAAGAATTGTTAGATTTATGGTGTCAGGCAACATTTGAATGGCATAGTGGTCACGTAATTTCCTTCACGTTCATCTCATTCTAAAGAAGAAAGGTGCAACCACATTAGTCCCTTTCTGATGACTCAACCCTTTGAACGAAAGTCCTTTCACGCACGAGGCTGACTCATTTTCTGCTGATGTTATGTGGTTTGGCTGTACCAATATTTGTCGAAGTCAACATTTTTTTTTCTTTTTAACAAGACTAACCCCATCGATCTCTGCTCATCGTACGCATTTAGAATATCTCTGAAACATAACTCGTTTTCAAATTGCCCAAGTAAAGGTAGGGAAAGGAGCACCGGTCGGATGGTTTTATTCTGAGCATCTCAATGTCTCATTCTCTGTAGATAATTCAATTGCCCCGATAACTCACGAGGTGTGTTCATCACGAGCACTCCATTCTTGCTCGCAGCAGGCACATCGATGTTGTCCACTCCCGTTCCCGCTCTTCCGACGAGACGGAGACGGCCCTTACCGCCCGCCTCCAGCAGCTCGGCAGTGATCTGAATCAATCGATAATTGAGATACAGTTGCCCTACATTCAAGACCCTAAGATCCCATCTCTTTACGGTCCACTATTGATCAAAGATCATAATCCCCTCCGAAATGGCGTTCGTTATTGCAGACTTGATGTCAAGAAAAGATCTAAATCTAAACTATGGATACCTTCAGATCAATACTACCAGCCTACTGTACCTTGGTTGCGGATCGCACAATGACTGCATCGTGGGCGGGCAGCGACTCGATCAGCTGCTCCCGCGTCTGCTTCGTCGCCACCGTAACCTCGATCGACGCCTGAGTGTGTGAATTTTATTCATTGGCATTGGATTTTTTCATTGGATTTTATTCATTCCAATTTGAAAGTCTCTACACGAAACGACCAGATTTTAGAAGTTTTGGAAAGTGGCGGGATTTTAAAAATTCAAATATCTTCCAAACCTGCTTGAGCACGTCGACGCACTCCTGCTCGATGTCGTCGGCGATGAGCACCTTGGTGATCTTGAACGAGGCCATCTGGAAGGGTACGGTAGGTTACGGTGGGTACGGTAGGGCAAGAACGCGTGCGGTAGGTCAGGAACGCAAATTTTGAATTAAATTACTAGACTGATGCGTCGAAATCGAGACGCTTACTCTTTTATACCCGTCTTGGGTGATGAGAATGACGCTTGGATTGGGTGCTAGCTGAGATGGTCTAGATAGGGAGGAGAGATCGTGGGAACGGAGTGAGTGTAGACGGGCAGAGAAAGGGAGAGAGGGAGGAAAGTGATGAGTCTGCCTACTGGTGGTGATCATGATGATTATGGCCTACGTGCACTTTTGCTAACTGCGAACGGCAACGTGACATTAGGGAAGTATTTATGAGGTGGGAGATGAGCTACAATGTACATGATGATTGGGTGAGAATGACAGACAACGAAAGATACTTTCCACAGCTCGGAGGCCACAATTTAATAAATTTCTAAACAATTGGAAGGACTAAAAACCATAGCTTAGTAGGAGCCAGGAATGCCTAGCGTCGGTGAAACACAACGAGAAGCGCGCTCGCCGCCAAGGTGGAATGGACCGTTGTCGACCGATCGGCCGATTTTCGGAGAGGGCGCGCGCAAATTGATAAGGATGATCGAATTGATCGTTTGCGTTCGCACGATGATAAGATAACGAGTAATTGTTCCCTGTATATCGCGCTGAAATTAATCAGAGAACTCCGTCTTTTGCAGCGACACAAAGAGGCAGAGTTCGAAATACGAGTTGTCGCCTCTTCATTTCGCCTTGTCTCTCGTCGGTCGGAGAAATTCGCAAATTGAAAATCAGAGGACAAAGTACCGTTAGAACTGTGATGTTCGGACTGCGCAAAGGGGATCAATCACAATGAGAGCAACGAGGAATGGATTTCATCGGACGAAGGCGGGCAAGCCGGAACGCCCCGGAACGGGTTATTGTCGAGCTGCAAGAGCTGCATCCCCGCTCTCCTCGTTTCGCACACTATCTAGTCTGTCTCTGACCGTCTGCGACCTCTGATATCCCCAATCTCTCGCTGGTCAGCGTCCCTTATCTGCGGGGATAGAGTGCGAAGTGCGATCGTTCTATGCATCGAACGAGTTATGGCTCGATCTGAGGGGTTTGGGCGCCGAAAAAATGCACTCGGGGTGCTTCAGATCAGATTCAGTGCAAATTTTGCAGGGAACAATTGAACGAATTGTAAATATTACGAGGAAAATTACTGATGCTTTGACCCGAAAGCACAATTCTGTTTGATTATGTTTCATCTCTAATACTTGATCACATTGAATTTCCCACATCAATAATTCTCTTCTCGATTCGATAAAAAATAGAAGTGTTTGTGAGCTTAGATGAAATGAGTTCACTGAACTCTATTGGTACGTAATGTTCTAATAATAATTTGCATCTTATTTCCAAGATCATGGATAAATTTCAGAATAAGGGTTTTACTGCAAGATACGTTCATCAGTTTCAGTAGAAGGCGTTCTGCAGTATTTCGATAGGTTCTCATTCTCACATTCGCTTTTCTGTAAGCATGAAAACTTCCGCAACCAAAATAATTCATTCAATCTGTTCAAACAAGCATGTCAATAATCTGTTTGTGCAGACAGTACTGTTGCTTTCAGTTTCTGATGTTGTTGGCTAGGTATCTTCCTTGGTGGCAACGCCCACGTTAATTTTAATAATAAATACTTCACCGTTAGAACATACACTAACAGAGAACCTCGATTGTCTGATAGATGTTGGTAAGCAAGGAATTTATTATATTTGTCATTGAAATTCGCATCTAATGCACGTGCGAATTCAATTTCACCCTATATGTTTTCCCTGATTAGATAGTAATGAGCGACCGATCAACTTCGGTGCATTACACTTGGCAAACATCGCTGACAGTCTGGACAATTCATCCTTTCGCCCATTCTCTCGCCGATCAAAACACGGAACGTAACGAGACGCCTTCCTCAAATTGACACCTCCCTGATGATCATTGACCATGATCAAAACTCTTATTAGATAAATTAGTTCAAATTTCAATTCATGAAAAATTCATGAATGATGAGGAAAGACGATTCTTCATTTATCTAGCTGATCTTTTATGAGATATTAGAAACTCTGATCTGACCTTTCCCAATCAATCTAACCCCCTCATCATTTCATCACATGCATTCATCTCAATTTCGACGTGGTTGGTGCCTTAATGACGTCAGTTTGAGGAAATAGATTAGATGACGAATGAAGATCATGGCTGGCGAGGGAGCTTGTGGAATGGAGAGATTATTCTTGATCGCCACCATTCTCGTGATAGCAACGGCGCCGGGGAGATTAAAATACCTACTGAGAAGGACGTTTCTCCGGTTCTCTTTCCTCGTTATCTCTCTAATTCTCAAGCCAGTGATTGCACGTGGGTGATTCTAGCAGGTCAATGGGAGGACTGACAGGATGGAAAATCATCTCAAAAGTCTCTTCAATATTCCATTGTGTCGCCAGTCAGAGCGGCGAGAGAGCAGGGACAGTGAAGAGACGCATTCTTCATTCTATCATTTTCTAATCAGTGATAAGAAGCACGTGGAGTGCGATAATTCTAGCAGATCTAGAGATGAAGTGTGACCTGGTCAGTGGTCATTTCTGTGAGGTTGAACACGTGGATAACTGGACGGTGGTGTGGCCAATTCGGTTTCGAATTATTCTCTCCCTGTTCCCTTCACTCCTCAGAGGAGAGTCTCCCACAGGACGGGCTGATGTTTCGCTCGAGCGTAGTAGAGACGGTTCCCATTTAGTTCTTCTGCAACGACCTTCAACCCTACAACCGCATGCGGATAGAATGCATGCGGGAGTAGAACGTTAATGAATTGATGAAACGACGATGAGCATTTTTCAACGACATGCATACACACCTTCGCTGCAGTTTTTTTGAGTTTACGTTGAGAGATTGTTCATATTTTTTTTAGTTTTACGAATGAACAGTGGAGGAAGCATCGAAACACGACAATTATCAAGGAATATTCAACTTTTTCACAACATGCTCAAACTGATTCACTATTTTTTGCAACCTTTTCCGGCTAAACATAAATTTGTTCTAAAACTACAATGGAGGAAGCATCGAAACACGACAATTATCAAGGAATATTCAACTTTTTCACAACATGCTCAAACTGATTTACTATTTTTTGCAACCTTTTCCGGCTAAACATAAATTTGTTCTAAAACTACAATGGAGGAAGCATCGAAACACGACAATTATCAAGGAATATTCAACTTTTTCACAACATGCTCAAACTGATTTACTATTTTTTGCAACCTTTTCCGGCTAAACATAAATTTGTTCTAAAACTACAATGGAGGAAGCATCGAAACACGACAATTATCAAGGAATATTCAACTTTTTCACAACATGCTCAAACTGATTTACTATTTTTTGCAACCTTTTCCGGCTAAACATAAATTTGTTCTAAAACTACAATGGAGGAAGCATCGAAACACGACAATTATCAAGGAATATTCAACTTTTTCACAACATGCTCAAACTGATTTACTATTTTTTGCAACCTTTTCCGGCTAAACATAAATTTGTTCTAAAACTACAATGGAGGAAGCATCGAAACACGACAATTATCAAGGAATATTCAACTTTTTCACAACATGCTCAAACTGATTTACTATTTTTTGCAACCTTTTCCGGCTAAACATAAATTTGTTCTAAAACTACAATGGAGGAAGCATCGAAACACGACAATTATCAAGGAATATTCAACTTTTTCACAACATGCTCAAACTGATTTACTATTTTTTGCAACCTTTTCCGGCTAAACATAAATTTGTTCTAAAACTACAATGGAGGAAGCATCGAAACACGACAATTATCAAGGAATATTCAACTTTTTCACAACATGCTCAAACTGATTTACTATTTTTTGCAACCTTTTCCGGCTAAACATAAATTTGTTCTAAAACTACAATGGAGGAAGCATCGAAACACGACAATTATCAAGGAATATTCAACTTTTTCACAACATGCTCAAACTGATTTACTATTTTTTGCAACCTTTTCCGGCTAAACATAAATTTGTTCTAAAACTACAATGGAGGAAGCATCGAAACACGACAATTATCAAGGAATATTCAACTTTTTCACAACATGCTCAAACTGATTTACTATTTTTTGCAACCTTTTCCGGCTAAACATAAATTTGTTCTAAAACTACAATGGAGGAAGCATCGAAACACGACAATTATCAAGGAATATTCAACTTTTTCACAACATGCTCAAACTGATTTACTATTTTTTGCAACCTTTTCCGGCTAAACATAAATTTGTTCTAAAACTACAATGGAGGAAGCATCGAAACACGACAATTATCAAGGAATATTCAACTTTTTCACAACATGCTCAAACTGATTTACTATTTTTTGCAACCTTTTCCGGCTAAACATAAATTTGTTCTAAAACTACAATGGAGGAAGCATCGAAACACGACAATTATCAAGGAATATTCAACTTTTTCACAACATGCTCAAACTGATTTACTATTTTTTGCAACCTTTTCCGGCTAAACATAAATTTGTTCTAAAACTACAATGGAGGAAGCATCGAAACACGACAATTATCAAGGAATATTCAACTTTTTCACAACATGCTCAAACTGATTTACTATTTTTTGCAACCTTTTCCGGCTAAACATAAATTTGTTCTAAAACTACAATGGAGGAAGCATCGAAACACGACAATTATCAAGGAATATTCAACTTTTTCACAACATGCTCAAACTGATTTACTATTTTTTGCAACCTTTTCCGGCTAAACATAAATTTGTTCTAAAACTACAATGGAGGAAGCATCGAAACACGACAATTATCAAGGAATATTCAACTTTTTCACAACATGCTCAAACTGATTTACTATTTTTTGCAACCTTTTCCGGCTAAACATAAATTTGTTCTAAAACTACAGTGGAGGAAGCATCGAAACACGACGTATTATCTGGAAGAATAATAATCGCACCCATCCTGTGCTCAAAACGCTGTTTGGTCGTTGATAATAGGAGGGATCAGAGACGAGAGAAGAGATCAAACGGCCAAGCATGTGAAGAGACAATGAAGAAAACAACCTCGTGAGGAAGGAAGGGAGGGAGGGTGGGTGGGGATATCTATAAATGGAGAGAAATAAGAGGTGTGGTGGCATCTCATGTGTTTCTGAGATTTTCAAGAATCTTTTGATTTGTTCTATGGTAGCTGGAACATTTTAATTTGGTACAATTGCATTTGTGAGAATGATAAGAATTTTCTGAACAATTTACTCCAGCCAAAAATTTATGAGCGTAATTTCTTTCAACGAAAACGCTGCTGCACTATGGATATGTACAAACAAAGATTGCGGCTACTGATAATCAATTGATAAAGTCTCAATCGAACTTTGCCCCTTCATTCCATGGTACTGTCCTGCAACGCTATCTTTCGCAATTCGCTTTGCGCTTCTAGACGCTTCTCCGTTCATCTTTTTCTCTCTTTTTCTCCCCTCGCCCCTTCTCCTCCCCCTCTTCTGACCAGCCCTCCCCGTGCTGTTCACATGCTCCTCAACCCTTCGGGCAGCCTCTGTCACTCTCTCCATTCCCCGTAATCTCTCCCCAACCGTCTGCCCGTCTGCCCTCTCCGCCTCCCCTCGCTCCCTCTCTCCCCTTACTTTTCGAAAGTCACCGCTGGCGAGCTGTTGCCCACTTGTTGTTTTCATCAGTGCAGACTTGCCCTTGGGCCGCCCGTATTTTTAGTCGCTCGGTGCAGTTACACGGAGATTTCCTCAATACAAATCACTTCATTAAAGTCCTCGAATCTGAGTAGATAACGCCCTGAATTCTTGCACAACCATGCAAGAAAGGGCACTAATCGTGACCGATAACTGTGGCTCTTCACATGCCCCTCCCTCCCTCCCTCGCCCTTTGCTCCTTTTCTCCTTCCTTTTCTGCTAGACGCCGGCTATAAATTACGCGCACATTCCGCTACGCTCCTTATCTATTCGCATTGTAACGAAGAGTGTTCACGCTGACGTCTCATTGCAGATTTGGAAGCACCTCTCGTATTTCCTTCATCTTCCTTCAGTCTTTCAACCCTTACTAAATCATGGTGAACGATAGGAGAAAGCGGTCCTACTTCAGCGGTGAATATCACAATCATAACCGTCCCGAAACCGAATTTCCAGGGCTCGTTGCCGATCTTGCTAATGAGTTTGTCGCTGAGAAAAGTCATTCGTCGATCGTCCAAGACCTTAATGACGTGCCTTCAACATCATCATTCTCGACCCAGCCTGATACCGTAACCTTGTCTAACGGTGTTCGAATGCCACTGCTGGGTCTTGGTGAGAAAAGCATGAGATTACGGTAACAATTCATTCGATAATTCTCAGGTACCACTCACTCCGGCGGCTACTATCACGATGCTGTTTTACACGCCCTGAGGTACTGTACCCGACACTTATCGATTACCTATGGATTTATTTAGACACTCTGGCTACCGTATGATCGACACAGCCAGGCGCTATGGAGTAGAGGCCGAGCTAGGCATTGCTATTCGGGTGAGTATCTCTCCTACTACTGAGGCAGAGCACACATGAGCTGTTCTGGCCGAGTGGTCTAAGGCGCTGCGTTCAGGTCGCAGTCCACATCTGTGGGCGCAGGTTCGAATCCTGCGGACAGCAAAACTTTTTGCAGGATTGCGGGGTGCCTCGGGATGAGTTTTTCGTCTCTACAAAGTTGTGGTCGACCGATTACGGAACAGGAGTTGAACAGGCATTCTCGAAACAATGCGCCAAACTTCAAGTTGACTATCTAGGTGAGGTCAATTCGACGAAAACAAACCAAAACGTAACGTAATTTTACAGATCTCTACATGCTGCATTTCCCTGACGTTCCCGATTGGCTCGGGAAGTCGAGACAAGTCCGCGAGGATACTTGGAGACGCATGGAGTTACTGTACGATGCAGGTTAATCTTTGATCTCTCTGAACCCGTTTAATTCCTAAATTCAGGCAAATGTCGATCCATCGGTGTCTCGAACTTTGACGTGGATGATCTGGAGGAGCTTGAGGTGGGCGTATGAACTAAAGATCAAAGATCAAAGACCATTTTCAGGATTACGCCAGCATTCTCCCGCATGTAAATCAGTGCGAGTATCATGCTCTCTATGATCCCACGGAGCTCCGAGAGTACTGTAATGAGCAGGGCGTTCTCTTCACTGTAAGTAGCACACAATCGAAAAGAAAAATCGATATTATGTAAAAGCTGGTATAGGTAAGATACAATTGCTTCAGGGCTACTGTCCGCTGGCTAAGGGACGCGCACTCAACAACGAAACCATTCAGCAAATAGCGAGAAAGCACGCGAGGACGCCGGCTCAGGTGAGATTGTGGCTTTTGAAGACTTTAACTTTTGTCATTTCGTCCTCAAAGAAATCGTTTCAGATTTGTCTCCGGTGGTCGATCGAAAACGGCATTCCCGTGATTCCCAAGTCGAAAGATATCGCCAGAATCGAGGAAAATGCTCAGGTGATGCACCCTTTTCATACAAATGCCGTAACCTTTCCCTTCCTCAGATCTTCGATTTTTCCCTGTCTCCTGAGGACCATCAGCTCATCTCCAGCCTGAATTCTCCCTCGAACAAAGTGCTCAAGCACGAGGATCTCAGCACGAAATGGAATCTGCCTGATGGGTACTGTAGCTTCTCCGAATCGATTATTCACTTCGACTATTGCAGCTACAAACTCGCCGGTCGTGTCTTTGGAGTTCCTACTGAAGCCCCGATCGATACTCAACCAATCAATAAGCCAAATCCTCCGACATACCGTATCCAGAAGCTACAGTCCATCACTATCTCGCCTGCTATGAAGCATAAGGGGTTTTAGGCATAATTTCGACTGTCTGTAATATAATAACTTATCACTTATTATGTACACATTTCGCTATTTATTATGATGAACTTGTTCGAATTATCAATGGTCTGTTATCAACAAAATCCAAGCAACAACCTTTTATCAGGACAATATCAACGCGTGAACTTAACTGAGATCTTACAAGCTTAACAAATTAATAATACCACAATAATACCTAGAAAGGGCAACAATGAGTGAGGATACCGTAACCTATTCAATCAGTTATCGATTGGTGGTTACCATACTCCTCTTAGGCGGTCTCGGCGGCCTTCTTCTGTAGCAGATCGATGTACGCACACGTCACGAGATCCTACGAGTTATATGTTGCAGGGAGTGATCACTACTCTTTCAATTTTAAAATTGACAGTCTTAGGAAGGCAATCATTCATAAAGCCATTCATTCATCTTTTTAGATAGTGCGTAAAAATATGGCAGAAATAAACATGATCTACCTGCCTATAGGGATGTCAAAACGATATTCTAAAACGAAATTTAGGCTATATTCCCCCTCTCATTCCTCAGAACGATCATATCGTATTGCGGTCTGCCCACGTCAACAGCCTCCCCCCCCCCACTCACCTTGATGCCCAACTTCTCCATCAATTCCTTCGCAATTTCCTCTCCTCTCTCGATCGGATCTTCGTCACGCAGACAAACCTGAGGAATTAAGAAATTAGAGAGTTAATTATTATTTTTGACCGGAGATTCTATCGTTATTGATCTCAAGTGTAAGCAGCTGGGTCATAAAACATCTAGGAAGCGCGAAAGAGCCATGAAAGTCGGGTTTCCTATTGACGTTCTCAATCTACCGTAGCCTCTCTGTTGAGCCCTATTGGTTGGCCCTTCCATTGATGTTCGATAAATGCGGGTGATCGATCCTTCCCCTACCGTACCTCCAACTCGGCATACTCTCCCAGTCCCTCGACTCGATCACAATGGACTCTCGTCTGTCCGACGAGGAAGAGTGTTCTCGTCTTGCGCACTTCCCCACGAACTCCGTTAGAGTGACGGAGAAGCGACTGCAATGTATTGAATCACTTGGATAATACATCAATCACTACTACATACCATAGGTAGAATAAACCAAACCAGCCATACTGGCGGGTCTCACTTATTTTTAGCACAGTCGTCATATAACGACTGTAAAATGTTGCAACACAGGAAAATTTGAACACGTACACACATATTGCAAAAAAAAATATTGCATTCAGTTTACACCTGCCGATAAGGGGTTGGAATTGAACAACCCACACTTCTTCTATTCACATAAAACCCATCGAGCACGAAATCAACGGGTTCGAATTTGTATTCAACTAAAAAAAACTAAAAAAACTTTAAAAAACTAAAAAAAATGAACTAACCGTCATCTGATCGCATTTCTCCTGATCCATAGTAATCTTGTCATAGGTGGACAATTTCGGTCCCTCTTGATCACTTCTCTCGTACCAGATCAGCTCGTGAGACTCCTGAGTGGATTGAGGTTTCACTTTGGATACGTTATCTCACAAGTCACGATATTTCAGTATCGTCACGGATTCCTATTTAAATAAAATCAAGCGAACCTTCTAAATACAAATTTCCACCTTCCATTTCTTTTCTCCCTCTTCATACACAATCACCATTACCTGGGTGCCTACATCAGTCCCAGGTACAGTCTAAATTGCCAATCGTATAGCCAAAATGCATCAAAACAAACACACCTTCTCCCCTCCCTCCTCTCTCCTCCCACTGTACCTGTCCCTCCTTCTTGAGACTTCTCATCTTGAGTCTTCCGTTCTGCGAGTGGAAGAAGACGTCGACTTGCTCGATCACCACGCCATCCGTGCCTACGAGAATGAAGGTTTCAGAGATGTATCATTAAACGAAAAATGTATAATGAGCGATGATGCATACAATGGGGAAGAAAACAATATTGATTTCCAATGATTTTTCGAGTCATCACAGCCTGTGAGAACAATGTTTCAGAGATCTCGAATAACACGATAGACATGCGATGAACGATTCTGATCTGGTTAATGCGCAAAAAAAATGTAACGATTAGTTAACATACCCGACTCCTTCTTTGCTCTTGTGATCAGATCGTCCCAATTGGTGACTGACGCCTTGATCTCGATGTTGCGCATGATGGATCGACCAATGAAAAGAGGCAACATTCGCATTACTACTCAAAGATCAAAGATCATAATAGCGCAATGAAGAAATGGTATTCTCAAAGTATCGGATTGCGGATACACCCAAAAACGTGTTTGGGGACGGGGCGTTATTTACACATACAAAAGTTGTTCTATGGCACTTGGATGGCACTAAGCTATCCTTCAAGCAATCGATTGAAGGAGAGGAAGAAATAGTAGGAGAATTCACCGGAATACAAAGACTGAAATAATAGAACAAGCACGACGGTACATTCCTGGTGGTACATCGACCAAATCCAAGTAACAAGAGAATCAATCATTTTAGTTGAATACTTTATCGATCTTCCGTGGGAAAAAAACAGCAAAAAAATAGCGGCAAAATACTTATGCCCGTGTGAGTGTGAACTAATAACAAGAAAATAAGCAACAAGAAAGTTAGCGATAATTAACTTTCACCTAATTCGAAGCAATACCGTACTCAAACGTACGCGTAAATCACTTAAATTCACTCAGGATACGGCGAAAAGCAGGAGTAAAACAATCAACAATCGATCGATAAAAATGTCTGTGAGTTACCTAGATAAAATACTTGGAGAATAACGGGGACAGTAGATTTTTGGAAAATGTACACTCGACTTTGGACAATGACCTTGTATGCGAATACCTATTGGGGATGAGATAATTCCATGAACAAAATAGAGAAAAGATGATGAATACTATACACGGTAGTGGCTCAAAACAGGTGATTACATGAGAAATAAACTGATGCTAATTAGTAAGAAACTTGACAAGTGGGAAATGGTAATGTATGAAATAATGGACATGCGAACAGAAAAAGAAGTCGGCTAAAATTGTGTCGATAACGAAATTGAATCATACAAAAAGTTGCACACTCTATGCGTCTACTAGTAGGAAATGAATGACAAAGCCAAGTAAGTGAAACGATCGATAATTCCTTCGACTACCGAACTCCTCAGGAATTCGTAGCGGGAGCCACCGGCTGACACTTGTCCTTGAGTGCTCTGATCATGCGGAGACGAGCGATCGACATGGCGAGATACGGCATTTCGGGGGTCTCCTTCGAAAGATCAAAGATCATTTTTGGATTGATAAATTGAAAGACAAACCTGTGTCGATCTGTACACATTCACAGCGAGATTCGCTCTGATCACGATTTGACGGACGGCTCTGAACATTCGATCATTTTATGTGGGGAATCAGAGGCCATATCTCAAGGCTGCAACACGGAAAATCCTGGTTTTAAATCAGTGAATAATGAGAAAGAAAGCAAACCTCGCTGCGAGACTATCAGTGAGGACGACCTTGCGGAGGCCGATCCAGCAGAGAACCTGAAAGAAACAGGTAGGAAGATCAAAGATCAGATTTGGATTTGGATCAGAAATATTCGAGGATCAGGCCAGTTCAATATTATTCTGATCAACTGCTTCCCAAAGACGAGATCAAAGATCAATCTAACAAAGATCAAAGATCAAATCTCACCTCTGGTCTCGCGTGCACGAACACCATGCAATTGCACGCGTCCACCGGAGTGATCTGCAAGATTAATTATATTTTATTATATGAGAAACATCTATTGCCAATGACCAATGTCTCGGAAGTTCATGCTCCGATGAAACACAAATCTAACCAATTCTCGAAACCCTACTTTTGCGAAATCTATCGCGTTTTCTCTGTTTTCGTCTTTAACAATGGAAAATAGTAACAACAATCAATTCTGATCATTATTTTTGCACTCTATATTTCACCCGGTACATTCCAGTTACTAACTAATCATATATTCCCTTCCACACCTCAATGGTCGCGTGGACGAACGCGTTGTTCTGCAGCTGATACGGCGCGCCGGATTCGTTGAACAGCACCTTAATCAGTTTAATCATTTATGCTTATAAAATAAAATAGTAAACAATATCCCAAACACCGATACAAAGACTCGAGCGTCATTTACAAGATCGCATTGCTTTCTAGTAGTTTGATCGTAGGAAAGTAACAATTACTGGATAAAACTAGAATTGTATACACCACAGATGATTCGCGTTTCACCATCCATACTTGATCAGATTGCATCTTATGTATTTGATAAAACTCCCTCTGTCTACTTACCATCACATAATTATTGCCGATCAGTTTCTTCTTCTCATTGCACTGCGGATCATTCGGTGTTGTCGGCATGAGAGACGCGATCAGGAATACCTGAAATTTTATTTATTTACAATAATATATTATTATTTATGGAATGGACGGAGCCAGTATGATTAAATCAGGTCATTCCAAAAAACCTAGCAACCCCATTTCATAAGGTTCGCAAAAAGTGCTGTCAGGAAGAAAGGATAGTTTCTTCATTCTTTGTACTCTTTTACAATTCATTACACAAGATAACTCACAATCCTACTGATGGGATCCTTATACTCATACGTGTACTTCCCGTGTTTCCCCTTGATCAGTCCACCGGGATTGTTAATGAGCGAGCGGACATCTCCCAGATTCCTGAAACAATTTAATGCATTATTTACAGGAATTGTATTTATTTACATATTTCCATAGATCAATTCTATCTGAATTCGAAACTCCAGAACATGTTCAACTCGCTACTTTGCGGGTTCATGAGTCTAATAGAACACTCGCAAACTCAATCTTCCAATTAAGCTGCGGATAACTCTTCAAAAATCAAAATAACCCACTTGATGAACTTATTGTACCGCTCGGACCCGTATACGTTCTTGAGGAAATCGGCCTCCGTCGTCTGGCCAACGCCCTGAACGCAATTGATTATTTTTCCAGCTCATCCATTGCAACGATTAGCAAAACGGTGATCTCGGCAATACATCAGAGTGCTGAAACCTCGAACTCCCATTCAGTAAAACTCTTGCAACATTCCGAACAAAAAAACACCTAGCATCCTCGATTTGTGAGGTGGGGGATTAGCTTAGGAATGGATTTCTCCGTTAAAATACTCTAGCTAGCAAATATCATAAAATAAGTCTCTCCCACCTTATACAATACTCCAATGGCGAACAATTCCAATCCGGGCACACGATCGAGATTGCGAAGACGAGTGGCCACTTGATCGTCGTTCTGATGAAGGGAAGATTAATGTATTGAAGGAGTAGCATAAGAAATATTAGTAAATATTATTGAATCACGTACTCATAATATTCGTCGTTATAACGAAAAGATTGATGTTTTACTTGAAAAATGTTCAAGGAGAAAATCAGTTCACGCCAATGTTCGCCTATTCATGAGGATAGTGAAACACCTTTCTACCATTTGGTGGTTGCGCTAACGAAGACATTATTTATTAGAGGAGGATCGACGTAATCATCAGCAAACACTGTTGAACAGCGCACTCATGATAACCGTGAAACACCACTTTACCAATTCGTTGTTCTGACAAGTTATTTTATTTATTTATTTTTATCGCAACGCATTTCGAAGGGAGTATTAGTGAACACGAATGATCGCACACTTATGAAGGCCGTGAAACACCACTCGACCAATTGGTCGTTGCGCCGAAAATTTTAAATTATTATATCGCTATCTGGCTTGGAGACCGAATCAGCCAACACTTCGAATGACACACTCATAATGATCGTGAAACATCACCCTCCCTGGACAGCAAATTTTGATAATTCCACAGCGCGTCCCCACTCGAAAGTATCAAAATAATTTTATTATCATTAATAGCTCAAGCAATATCAAGTACAATTACTACACACATGCTATTATCCATTAATGATTACCGTACACACCCTAGTTACGTTCTGCAACAGTTTTGGATGTGGGCGAGTCTCATGAAGATCCCAAATAACCCCCCCCCCCCTCACCTTCTTTCCGACAAGTGCAGCCGTGGGCAGTCCGGCCACGTGCTGCATTAGTGTCGTCGCGTCCTCGGAAATACCGCGGACTGGAATAATCGAATGAATAGGAATACAGTATTGATGGATGCAAGAATACTAATAGAAGACCTGTCCACGAAAGGCTCAATCACCTTGCACATTCAATACACAAAGTGAAAAGTTATGCAAATCCCGTCCAAAATATTGAAGTTTCACACTCCATTCAGCTAGCATTCGAAACGTGATTGAGTCAATAAGCGAGACACTGCGATTTGTAAAGAAACAGTTATTTGTACACACATTTCAGACCAGGATATAGCGCGTTTCACCAACCCTCTAACTTCGCAAGAATACATGTACCCGCAATACAAGTCCGGCTGATGAGAAACAAAACATAATTTTGCAATTAAAATCTTTTCAATCTTTTATTTCCTTTCCACTTTGCCTATTCCCTTCCTCAATACCATTACCTCTCAACCATTCCTCCCTCTCCTCCCCTCACTCGCTTCCCTTCCTCTCCTCTCAAGTGGTCGTCTTCTCTTCACGATGAGCGATGCGACAACGTCTCCCTCTTGCTCCCCGAAGAGACGACCATCGAGATCCAGGTGAGGATCCCCCGGGGGTCTACTTGGGATCCTGCGGAGATCCCGAGGATCCCAGATCCCGTTCAGATCCCCAGATCAGATCCCAGACCACTTTCCTACGTAATCCGGAGCCACCCTGCCACCTTTATACTCCTATCACAACTAACCTACAGTACTCCCCGTTCCTTCCCTACCATTCTACCGTATCCTACCGTACTCCATTTCAGATCCCGCAAGCCGCACCTCCAGTTCAACACGCTCAACGAGGCCAAGGTCGTGCTTGAGATTCTCGAGGTACTGCCCGAGGCTACGCCCCCTCTAAGCTCCGCCCCCTTTTTATTCCAGAATCGCGTGCGCAACATGGGCGACGAGCGGGGCAGAATTGTCAAGCTGGAGAAGCAGTTGACTCGTCTCAACAAGTCCATTGAGGACCAGGGAGATATGGTATGGTAGAAAGGGGGGGGGGGATAAAGTCAGGTCGTGATAACGACAATGTCAACGAGCAAGGGTTCACCCATCGTTCACCTACCGTAACCCATAGTCACATCACATATACTGTATCCAATCAACCATTTGAACAGCCTGTACCCATTACACCGTACACATTTTTCTCAGTTACCGTAACCCCATCCCTCTCATCAGATGAAGATTCGCGTGCGTGCGGCCGAGGAAGAGATGCGTGGACGATTGGGACTCGAGACGGAACCGGGATGGGGCCAGATCAGAAGGATGAAGTGGGGATCCGAAATGGGCAGTATCAGTGATGAGGTAAGGAAGGGGGGCGGAGTCAGGAACGGGGCGGAGTCTCAATGATCCCTCCATGTCAGTCCTCGATCAGCCTCACGAGATCGGAGCGCAGCCGCTCGGCTTCCGGCGCCTGCGGCAGCCTTAGGTATACGGTAGTGGTGTACGATGGTACCGTAACGTGGCGTGCCGAGTGCGCTGTGTCAGTCGACGTATATCTGCAGTGCGAGCTCGATCGAGCGCAGTGAGGGAACGTCGGTCAGGGAGCGCAGTGTCAGGGAGACGCTGCTGCAGCAGGTACGGTAGTCGCACCATAGATGGCTATCGAGTACTGACTTTATTAGATTCCGGAGCCTCCGAAGAGGCGATTGAATCCCGTCGCTTGCTCTCGCTACGATGAGGCCATCAAGCATCTGGAGCAGGCCGCTGCCCATCTCAAACAGATCGCAGGTGGGTTTCGAATGGAAGAGGAGGGGTAGGTAGAGGGAGGAGAACGGTATCCCATCGGCAATGAGAGGATGTGGAGGGATACGGTAGCTTGGAAGAGTAGAGTATTCCTTTGGTCTCAAGGTGAACAGAGGAGAGTTACAGTAGGTGACAAACTACAGTATCCCTTCCGTAGATGGGTCTTGAGGAGAAGGTTTGAGTACGGTAGATGGAATAACTAAAGTATGCCCTCTCAGTTGTGCCGATCAGAGAGGACGACAAGTTGCTCGAGCACGGCGCCAGTGTGCGACAGCTGATGGAGCAGCTCAAACTATCGGTCCGTTACCGTAGTCATACAGTGTCCAGCCCCAACGCCATTCAAGGGAGTACGATAGTCGATCATGCCTACAGTATATCCCTTGTATAAGGAAGAGGGTTACGGAAGTGCATCATTCCTACGGCATCCGAGTACACGAGGGGGTCACGGTAGATCACGATGCCCACAGTACACCACTTGTACATAAGGGGTTACGGTAGTCTACCACTCCTACAGTATCCCTTCATTGCAGAAGGATCAGCTCGAGTACTGAGCGGGGACGCCGTCGAACTCGCATAAGAAAAGGGCGATATTCTCTACTCGGCAATTGCTTTGTCCACTCAGTTGATAAAGTAGTAGTTTAACTAACAGTGTGCCCCCCTCCAGCAGTCATATACGCCACAGAATTAGGCCAAGGATGATAACTTGGACTAGGTCATCTCATGTTTCATAGACACTCCAAACCTCTAGGTGAGCCACTGAAACAATACTGCTCTAGATCCCGATTAAATACACAACTAATCAACTTCGCACTCGGCCGAGCTGTGTCTGACTATCGAAAGAGCATGCGATACTTGGACTAGGTTAGTTCATGTTTCAAGGTCATTTTAATATCATGCTTAATATGACTCTGCATCCATGTGGAATACACAACTAATCAACCTCGCAATCTATCGAGCTTTGTCCGAATTCACGGTCACTATACGATCATCTATCAACAACTTGAGATAGTAGATGGATTGGTCCGGATCGAATAAACTATTATACTAATCAACCTCGCACTCGGCTGTGCTTTGTCTATCTGCCGATAGAGTACTCGAAATTGAGAAACACCGTTGTTTAACTCACTCATTTCGTAGTCAATGTGCACCAGCTCCAGGCTCTTCATCATCCAGCTTCGTCTGCAATATTTCCCATTAATTATTGGTTATTTAAATTAAAATGAAATAAAGCAACTCACTTTCCGTACATGCTCCTCACGGTCAACTGGGTGAACGTCACTTGCGGAAGCGAGACTGAAAAAGATCAAAGATCACACTGGGAATGACTGGAACATGCATCCAGGATAGTTCATTGCCCATTCCAAACGTGAGCAGGAATCATACAAGTTTCATGTTTCACAGGCACTCTAACAATCCGCAAGCAGCGGGTTTAATAATCTCTGTCCATAGAATCGGTTTTGGGAAACATAACACTACTCACATTCAGTATCGGGAGGGGTTTACAGAGGAAACATGCCCTTCCCCTTCCTCATCCTTATCTTCCCATCTCCCTCCATCACCCCTCCCCCCTCTCACCTTGTCTACTCGCCGTCGAACTTCGCTCCCGCGACCGCTCCGCGTCCATGTCGTCCATCGCTCTGAATTGATATTATTAATTATTTACTTGAATCCCCTGACCACTAACTATTTACCGATCGCGTTTCGGATTCAGCGGCACTTGATAGCTCTTGTCAAACAAACATGAATGGTATCTCCCAAATGTATTTGACAAAACAATTCTGAACAGGCAGAGTGGTGCTGCAGTCTGTTGACAAGTGCTGCTTGGTTCATGTACTTC
Source organism: Pristionchus exspectatus (assembly GCA_911812115.1). Classification (NCBI taxonomy): domain Eukaryota; kingdom Metazoa; phylum Nematoda; class Chromadorea; order Rhabditida; family Neodiplogasteridae; genus Pristionchus; species Pristionchus exspectatus. The sequence goes on along the minus strand of OU461584.1, from coordinate 17,456,067 downwards.
GATAAGCAGCTGTTTCCCGTATTTCACCACCCCTCTGACTCCCCCTTACCTCCTTTCATTGAAAAATTCTATCAGGAAGAGTGCTGTTGCGTAACTTCAATAAGTTCCTCTAGGTTCAGATACTTAGATGGTTTCTCGTTGCCTTCCGTATCACCACCCTATTATTCTCCCTTCCTCACCTTCTTCCATCGAATGGTCGATTGCTGGCCGATTGGATGGCTGATTGGTAGCGACGACGTTGATCCGCGAACGATTGCTAGAAGAGGTAATTATTGAATAATAGGAGATGTAATAATAGGAGATTCATGGTCATTGTGTGAAAAACGCTCGTTCAGAATATCGACTATCCTTGCAACCTCTAATCACCACACATAAATGCATCTTTACCACCCAATGAACAACTTCCGCACCTCACTAATCACTAATAATCAGATTGGCTGTCCACGAACTGATCGACTCATTGGAATCTTAGAATTTTCCTGTAACATCATCATCTACCCATGCAGCGCGCAATCACCAGCTTGATTTCTAGTTTGTATACTTTTGTTAACAACAATGAAGAGTATATAATTATAAACCAAGAACCGTCTATTCATTATTGACATCTGCTTATACATCTGCAATCCCCAAATCACAACCCTCCTCCTATCACCTAAACTTACTACTGTTTCTCGACATCTTTTCTTCACAAATTATTGTATGCTCCCTTACCATCGATCACTGCAGCTAGCACATCCAACCCGTATGTGAGCCGCATCTGCAACCTCCAACCACCAAGTGAATTCCTCACCTTGGGCGTCTCCCTTCCCTCCTCCCTACTGCCTCTCTCGGTCGTCGCTGCAGCTGCTGCAGATGACGTCGTCGGAGTGGAAGTGCTACTGGAGGAGGCAGCTGCAGGGGTGAACACGTCGTCCTCTTCTGCAAGGACAACGAGGATTATTGATTCGAATACGAAACTAATCATGATTGGAAACATCCATATTCACATGTCTACATGCAAGAGATGAAACAAGGAAAACCCTATTGTTGAAATTTTTAACTAACAGAACATCGTCTGCAATGGAATTGGAAATAGCGGTCAGCAGATTGAAAACATTCAGATCCCCAAGCCTACATGATAGTCATGTAACATGAAATTGCCTATTAGAGTAGAATGGACATTTCCAAGAACTAGCTTTCAAATATTCGCAATGCAATTGCAATCTACTGCCTTTGTTTCTAATCAAGATCAAGACCAAAGATCAAAGATCATGCCTCTCCCACTCCCCACCCCAACTCACCCTTCTCCGCGAGTGTTCGCACACTGAGGATGTGGTCGTTGACGAGGAAGTGCTCCTGTGCCATTTCCACCATTCTGGAGAGAACGAAAAAAGTGATTTATTTGAATTCCAGCGGAATCGCTCACTCCGCCATTCTTACACTTATGCAGAACCCCTGCCATCTCGATCCACTAGGTACGTACTTTGAAAAGTAAGAATAATATTTCAATGTGCTGCCCTAGATGAATCGCCATCATTTCCATACTTACGCATATCTAAAGTTCTTGCAACACCGTTTCTCAGGGTTCAACATCAAAGGAACCTCACTTTAGCCTTCTAGCATATCCACTACCGCTCTCAACGCAGTCAATCAAACTGGTGTATCCTCTTCCACTCACAATCAGCCACTGTACCGTACCCACACTCACCGGAGGCTGTAACTACCGTATCCCCCTCATACTCATCTCATCTACCGTACCCCGCATTCGTCAACCCATCTACCCCCCTTCCCCCTCTCCACTTACTTCTCCGCAACACTAATAATACATATTTTACCAGAACATTCCCAATCAATTCATCGTTTCCATCCCACGAATGACCGTATCCTTTGCCCCCCCCCTCATACTCAACTGTACTCCCCCCCCCTTCCCTCCCCCTCAACCACTTACTTCTCCGTCGCGGGATCATCGACGACGTCATCAATCTTTCCCAGCCAGAAGAACGCGCCCAGCGCACGCTCAATCTCCTCCGAGATCTAGAAAGAAATTGGATTATAATTTGTACTCCCCACTGAAGTGGCATCATTCCCCTGCTCTTTGGCCAACTAATGATTGTTTAGCGAAACATTTGAATAGAAAACGGGGGAGGGGCTATCTCCTTAGAGATCTACAAATGGAATGGGATTATTATTGTCAATTTGTACCAAAAGATCAATCATTTTCCCGTTATTTGCCAAGCCTATACAAGCTTAGAGAAACATTGAATTGCTGGTGTGTTTTTTTCGAACTCCTCTGAGATCTAGAAATTGAATGGGATTAGTATTTTGAGCTGTCAACAGAAGAGTAATCATTCCTACGTACTTCAATCGGCAAATACTAAGAAAGCGAAACAAAGAACCCCCGAGACCTGTCTGTGTTATCATTGATTCGAAAATATATACCTGGGATAAATCATACCTCCTTTCCTTGACACCTAATACTTGCCTAATGAAACATTAGTTGACCGCGCATTTTTTCTATCTCACAACAGACATAATGTTTAATGTTAATGCTTGCTTCGTGAAGCACTGGATCACTAGTTAGAATTAATCAATGTCGATGCCACTTTCCCGTTTCATCACCCCTCTATCATCCTCTCCTCACCTCCTCACTGGCACTCGCTCTGGCCGTGACCGCTCCTCCCATGGGCGGTGGCGTGTCGGGTGCACCACCGAGCACGTACATCGACGAGGCCTCCTGAATGGATAGGATATTATTATTGAGTAACACTTAGATTATGATTGAGATGGAAGACGAACTCATTGCAGAGAACCAAAATTGATTGAATAAGGTGTTCATATGAAACACTATCGACGTTAGAATATTGCAATTACTCTATCGGAAGGGACACCAGAATCCATTCCAGATCCCTATGACTCCTATAACTCCAATGTGAAGCAGTCTTCCACAAGCCGAATCTCAGCGAACAATTCACACAAAATATTTCTAATGGGAATAGGATCTGCAGATCGACTGATGTTTGAGGACTTGCGAAGCATATACCGATATTGCGAAGCATCAGCTCCCCTAGTCGCAACTGCCCATATCCATTCTCTATCTACCCCCCATTAACATACATTTCTTCCATCTCCACTCGGTTGTCTGCTCATTCCCTTCGGATAGTAGTACTCCATCGCACGATGCACACGGTCCATCATCATTCTGAAAGGGGAAAATAATACTGATTATTATTGATAAGTTAATCATCGGCATCGCGTACTGAATTGATAGCCATAAAACCGATCATTCTTTACCATCACTTTGAAACGCGCGACCTCGTGTGCAATCAGTGAGCAGAAATATTCTATAATCAAGGAACGTGCCTACTACGACTATTCAGAAGAACGTGAAACCGCAACTCACTAAATTGAATACAAAAGACCACTCCATTATTACATTTTTCTAACAGGAGGTATCGACAAATCACCTTTTAACTTCATTTCGATATTATACCCCCCGGCTGAAACCACAAGTCACACTATATACCTAAATCGTTACTTACATATTACGACCCACTTCCAAAAGACGTTTCTTTTTCCTAACATACGGAAGTCGATAAATCAATCTCTCCATGCTAGTTCAATGTCATAACGCTCTGCTGAAACTGCAACTCACATTCTCACTTCCGGTCGCATCTTTGTGGGCACGAGCGAGAACCACATCTGCAATGGACGATTTATAAATATTTTATTTAAAAAAAACTTAATATCACTAACACGCCTTCCCAGTAGCGTCACACCTCTATTCACGCAATAACCATGAATAAAAATTTTAGTTATTAAAAACAATAACAATATTTAAATTGTCTGACCATCAATGCTCGATGGGCGAGTGTCACAATGTACGGATTGTAGTATTCGACGATCGTGTAAGGGGCGAGGCAGTCCGTCACTTGACGGTAGTGATCGTACTGAAAAAATAGGGAGGTATTGAACAGCCAGTAGCTTTTGTGCTGCATGGTGATATCATATTCCAAACCAGTCACTGGTTCACAATACGACTGGGTGTGACAATACGACAATCACTTTTTAATGAGAGATAACAACATTTACACCCCGGCGCATTGGTGCCGCGTAGTTTCGGCATATTCCAGACAAATCCATAGGGGGTAATTCGCTTTCACTACTGTTGTAAGCAAAATATGAAAAGTATCTCTCCTACAAAACAGTTGCAAGATCTGCTTTGTCTTCCGAATTCAATGATCCTTATATTTATCGAAAATAGAAAAATAACGAACCAGGAAGAACTTGTGGAATTGCTCGACGTGCGCTGCGTCGGAGAAGAACTCGAGGACGGGAATCGCCCTGATATTGAAAATGTTTCTCTAATTGAGGAGATAGTGAATTATATGTTTCAACTACTACTCAAATTTTGCTCAGTTCTTCAAATCAACGATTCCAATCGATCTCATTGAAGAATACAAATTCCTATTCTATATTTGAAACAAGTACCGAAGAAGTAGAGCACCGGAATCGCCATAGTCTAAGAAATGTTTAAGAGAATTTCAACCCGGTACGTTTCCGTATCATCGTATCGCTATACACCAGAGATGGCAACACAATCAATTCATCGGAGAAAGATACTCTGTTAAAAAAACACATAATTTTCCACGTTTTCCTGCATTATTCTTATCCACGTGTGTTTCTCTCTACCGTACCCACTGGTGAGCTTGGATGTCATAGTTTCCCGGGGATCCGCAAATGGCCGGATGCGGGGATCTGCAGTTGGAATGCCACATTTTGAGCCCAATTTGAACAAAAATTAAAGAAAAGCATACCACCAATACACAAAAACAGAGAAAAAATACGAAACCTAACCACAACATGCCCAATAACCTTCAAAATGTGTAAAAGCACGCCACAATTTAAGTTTCATTGCACGAGTATTTGACCTCTGAACACTACGGAGACCCGCAAATGGCGCGAAGCGCCGAATTTTTTTCACGAAATCACTCCGCCGATCCGCAACCCAAAAAAACTATGACATTGGTAGCTCACCAGTGACCGTACCCCTCAGCTACCGTACCCCCCCCCTGCTACCGTACCTTCCGTGGACTGGTTCCTGGGACGAGAGTAACTCGACGAAGAGCGGGCCAAACGATGCGAATCCATCGGGCACTCGTTGGAGGGCGATGGACGAGGCTATGATCGCCTGAAAATTACCCTATTATACCCATACAACCAAAAATTCAACTGAATTTTCGTCTGCCGGAATCCTGATATCTATTCAGTGCAGCGCAAAGTAACAAGGTAGTCTCTCTTTACAGAGCTAACACTGCTAAAACCAATGTGTTGTGGGATATTGTCGTATTATGCTTAACTACAAATGACCAGATCATTGAATCTCCAATCTCAGATCTCCATCTACCGCTAAGCTGATGAATATTCAGCGCAGCGCAAATCTCGTGGGTAGACTTTGCAAGAACAATTCACCTATTTCGATTTCTGTGAAACGTTTAGCGCATTTCACGCCATTTCAGGCATTAAGCAACAGCGCTGAACCGCAAAATCGCCTTCCAGAAACATCCCTCTTAACGACTTTCTTTCAGTGATTTCCTCACAATCAGGTCAGAGAATTCGAAATGGGCTACATTTTTTTCGAAATACGTCATGCAAACGCCACATACCTCTACACTGCCCTGCTTCACATAGTCCACAATCTGTCTACACAGCTCGTGACTTCGATTCTCCGATCGATTCTCGTTTGTGTACCCGATCAGCGTCGCCAGAACGATCGGCAGCAGTCTGCAAGGGTTATTGGGTTAAAACAATTTATCATATTTGTATTATTATTGTACTATTATCCTATTTATTCGCCATTCAAAAATTTATATTTTTCTGAAATATTTCCCAGGTCGATTGCAATGCAGAGAACGACAGGAAGAAGTAATAGTCGTGAAACCTTGTACTTACTAGGTAATTTTACTCACGTGTATTTTCGCAAGGACGTCAAGGGCAATTAAAAACACTAGAAGGATGGAAACAAGTACCATCCATGAAACTCTAATAACGCTCACCTCAATCTCTCCTGTGTCGCTTCTTTTCTGCTCTTCTCTATCATCGTCTCGTCGAATTCCTTGTAGAAATAGTCGTTTCTCGCCGCTCGAACAGTCACATTCAGAAGGGCCTCGACTAGGGCGAGGATCTGGAGTGGATAGAGGATAAGATACTAGCTGAAATGAGGGATAAAATGAAAGACCAGGGCGAAAGATTAGACAACGTTAAGAATAAAGCACTCGCACAATTGAAATTCAGGAGGTTACCCGTTCCACTATGCGGATGTACTCGCAAGATTCCCACTACATCGATTCGTATATTTCTTATTTTTCAGAAACCAGCAATGATCAACTTTTCGCACTCGGTTCTTTGCTGCACCTTCACTCACATATCTAACTGAAACTACAGCAACACTAATGCTCATTCGACGTGCGCATAAAACTAAAATAATAAATAAATATACGAACACTCTTATCTCCGGCCGTTCTGACCATTTCCGTGTACTCGAGTACCTTCGCCAGTCCGGATATGATCGCCAGAGTGACGGGCCAACTGAAATTGGAATTGAAATATACTCCGGGATTTTCTATGTTTGAAGCTCGCATAATAACCAAGTCAGTATCACTCTTAATGTTAAACCGTCCGTTCTCTTTTGAACAAACACTACTCGCAATATTAGCAATAACTATCATGATAACAGCCATTTTGCGATAATACGTTTCAATCTCGCAAGATGGCCTAGTCAGAAGAAGTGCCAATGTTGCGCTTTTCATTTTCTTGAAATCGAACAAAACCAATCATTCGCATGTCCCTCAATTATCCCTTTCCATCATAATTACAACAACCTTGCGAAACAATGCTTCAACTTCGCATGATTTCCTAGTGGCTATCCTCCTAATGATATGTCCTTTCCTGGCGAATTAACAAAACCTATAACTCTCCTTTTTTCCCCTCAATGATCAATAGTCATCACAATTCCAGTAATCAACTCACGATCGGTCGTTCTTCAATGCCTGCACAGTCACATCGGCAATGGAACTCCACGAGAATTCGCCCTCCTTCCCATCGTACAGACGAATGAAGACATTGGCAACGGCTGTCGGAGGAGATCCGTCCTCTTCACGGTATCGAACTGAAATCAAGAGTTAGGTCAAACATGATACACCTTGCGAACGTTCGCGGATACGGTATTTGCGGGTTACGGTTGAATGGACGAGCTACTGACAAGCAGGAAGTCCTTTCAATAATCAGTAAACGTGCACACCCGTGACTCTTGTGATTCACCACTAGCACTTGACCAGATGCATCGAGACCAAAATAATAAATCGTATGCCGCTCCTGCAGTCATAAAAAAAACGAACAATCCGAGTCTCCTCAAGATGGGGCTATCAGCTCTAACAAGTTTTCTTAAACCTACACTACCATTAACAGTTACGCACCAGCTTTGTTATTCGTGATTCACCACTTTTATATGATCGGACGTCGCGAGAAAGGAAACAATCTGATCATGGCAAACGCTATTTGAATAAAACTTTACTAACCGAGTCTCTTCGTGATCGGGCCTGCCCTCACAGCCCGGCACTAATCTACCACACAAGTATCCATTTCGCGAACTCGCGATTCACTACTTTCATAAGATCGGACGTTTCGCGATAGGACACAATGGTTTCGCGTTATCCGCAATATAAACAAAACTCAACTAACCGAGTCTCCTCGTAATCGGGCATGCCCTTACAGTGAAAAGCACGTTGAAGATCGTGGATCGAACCTCGCTCGCCGCCTCGTGGAATTGATTGAGACGGTACTGGAATCTCATTGTGAGAAGAGATACGGTCAGTGAGCGCATCTACTTCTGCACCCCTACGTAACCGTTTAAAATGAAGCAGTGTCCAAATAAAAGGTTTGGTATAGAAATTCTGTGCTTATCAACGGGTGGAATAGGACATAATACTGTTCTAAGAGGCGTCGGTTTGCTTGAGAGTTTGAGAGTCAGTTAATTTATTATTATTTACTCACACAACAACAGCAAGTGGCATTGAATTTCGAGGCATTGTGAAGATAACTCATATGGCTGAAACACGAACCTGCTTGCTAACATTCTGGATGAGCATCTCAATAATGCACTTGAACGTGTGAGGAGGAAGGATCTGCCATCTACAATACATTATTTTATTTTTGTAAGAAAACGGCAACAGACCCCCATTGGATGTATGCTACTCCGGCGTACTAACATAAGTTATGAAACACATTTCTTGCTGGTTGGAGAAAGTTGAAAATTGCAAAAAAAATATATCACTCACTTCTCCATCAGCAGTTCGTCCAGTTCCCGCACGACAATCTCTTGATTATCCATGCAGACTGAAAATATTATCGATTATCGATCGCCATCTACCGTAACCCCTTGTATTCCTCGTGAGACTCACATCCGCCAAACTGCCGATTGTCCTGGTGCACGCTGTTGTAGTTCACGACACCGTCTGGAAATCGATCGATAATTTCTACCGTAATCAATGTCTACCGTACCCATTCCGATCGGGGACGACTCGAAGCACTTGGAGAGACCATCGACGAACATGCGACGGATCACATCGAGGACCTAGAGATCAAAGATCAGAGATCAAGCTAGAGATCAAAGAACAAACTACAAACTTGATCGAATAGCGCGGACTCGCCCGGTCGCACGGAGACGGAGCGGGTGATGTCGAAGAGGGTCAGCAACATCTGAATTTAGATTTTTTGAAAAGGCTGAGGACACGGATTATTGCTCTCCTAAATCACGCCATCTATAGAAACGCTGAAACCTCAATCTCGAACAGCTCAAAAGATTTATTTTCTACGAAATAACCGAAAAAGTAAACGACAACCGCCTTCTCAGCCATCCTCTATCACCCCACTGGAACACGAACCTCCCATGCACCTACTCCTAATATCGCCTGCTATCTTAATCACTCTTCTTACTCCCGTCATTTCACCTCGACTGGGAATAGCCCTCAACAATCCTCTCTTATCCCGCACCAACCTTGCTACCCTATCCCTTGATCATACCCTTTCTTGCCCTATCATCTCACCTGATACTGCACTTGGCAGTCCTCCTCGACGGGGATCAGCTGGCCAAGGAGAGGCAGGAGGAGGGTGGTGACGATCTCGTGTTCGCTTACTGATTTGCACTGATGGTACAGCGTTTGCAGGGATGCGATCGCCTGAGGAGAATTAGTTGATTATACTTCAATCGTGCAGTCAATCACTTCATCGACGCACTCTTGGTTCATAGCGTATACGTGAAACGGAACTTCCCCTGCTATAAGAAGCGATGCGGAACAGAACAACCTTCTATCGTTTAATACACAGATCACAATCACACTTATCGCTTCCAACCCGTGTTACTCGCAAAAAATATATATATTATTCTTTTAACACATGGTTTGTGCATGCCAATACTCCTTCCCAACTTCCTTCCCTACGTCCCCTCCCTGTAACCCCTACTCACCTGTTTCTTCACAACCACATTCTTGGAATGGATGGAAATGTTTTTTTCTTAATACCGGAAGTCTCATTGCCAATAACTCTACCCAACATTCCCACTTACATCCCCTCCCTGCAACCTCAGCCCACCTGTTTTTTCGATCTTTGTTACTTGAAATGGAAAGATTCGTTATTCCCCCCCCCCCCATCATCGTCATTCTCAGTGTCAATACTCTCACCCAAGTCCCTCTTCTTACGTCCCCTTTCCGCAACTTCTTCTTACCTGCTTCCTCGCAGTCATTTTCTTGGAAAGGGTAGATATGTGTTTGTTTTACACCTCAATTACGGATTGTTACTACTCCTATCCAACTCCCTCTCCTCAAGACTCCACCCTGCAACCCCCACTCACCTGCTTCCTCACAATCATTTCTTTGAAAAGGGACATGTGTTATTTTATACTTCGAGCACAGATTCCCACTACTCTCATCCAACATCTCCCCATTACGTCCCCTTCCTGCAACCACTTCTCACCTGCTTCCCCATTTTTCCTTGGAAAAAGTAGATATGTTTCTTTTACACCTCAAATTTCGATTACCACTACTCTCACCCAACTTCATCCCCTTACGTCCCTACCCTGCAACCCCCACTCACCTGTTTCCTCACAGTCATCGAGAATCCCTTGTCCGCGTATTTCTCCACCAATTGCTTCGCGTGCACCAACCAGTCCGGTTGCAACTGCGACAGCTCCTGCGGTGGAGATAAGTTAGTAATATGACTAGCACTTCTGCTTCATTCCGGCCTTATCCCTCATGAAATAGTACTTACAATATCATTGGCTGGCGTGAACTTCTAATGTCATATCACTTCTAATGTCTTCTATCACCAATTAATTTCATTGAAATAGTGTGAATATTATTGGCTATCGCTAATTGTGAGGTAAAGACCCCCCAACCCCGCTCGCTTCGCGCTGCACTGATATACTATCCACATTGATATGACCGTTCAATTGATTTGTGTCCGGGTTTCTGACAAAAACACCATTTTCCTACCCGAAACTTTCGCGTTGCACTGGCATCATATGACCTTTCTTTACTTCATGTCTGAGTCCGACGGTATTTCCAGCTTTCCGCAATCAAAAACCCAATCAACTAACCTTCCTCCTGTACTTCATGATCATCGTGATCGATTCATCGCAGCGACAGTCCAGACACGATTCGAGCAGCTCGAATAGCTCCTCTGGAAATGAATGATTTATTGCTTTTGGAAAGCTTCGAAATATTAATTTCTGAAGCCAATCATTCTAAGCGCGCAATAGTGTGTTTCACTGGATCTACAAGAGGGCAGAGATAGGGGTTGAACTCAATTAACTAAGAAACTTCGTTAATAATAATAAACGAGAAATTATGAATTCGGACTCAGATTCAGTTGAACAGTTGTCAACTATAACCTCCAAACACCATGGTGTAATGCGTTTCTTCTTGTGAGATGATTCCTGCTACTTCCCCCGAAGCCCCAACCTCCAAAACCGAATCGCCATCAAGAAGACGGGCCTCCACCGTAATCTATCGAAGATTTCTAGCGAAAGCTAATATACCTTCCCCTGGTGGATTAAATAATTGTAATTGTATAGATCCCTGCCTGATTGTGAGATGTCAGCGTTAATGTCTCCTTTCCTCGTCCATTGTCTACACAGAGTTTGTCTATCCACTCATAGGCACAGTGAAACTTCGCACTACCTACTCTGTTGAGAAGCTTGAATATCTCCTCTCATATTTATTACAGCGGAGTATCTTTCCTTCCATTGAATTTTCGCAATTGACTCCCTCTCGTAGACACGATGAAACTCATGTCTGCTAGTTCGCCCAGTTCGAACAGTCCCTCTGATTCTCACGTTCACTATTTGACAGGCGTGAGATTACCGTAATCGATGAGAGATTACAGTGATCCAAATATTGCCCATTTTATGTGGCCATCACGATTGAATAAATTGTCTTTACCGCCACTCGCAACCGTCTTGTATGCTCAGCGAAACACAAGATTGCACGCTTGCAGAACCAACTATTTCAAATTAGTAGCTAATTTTTTTTAAAGACAAAACTACGACCAGATCGAGTTCAATCGAGTTCAGTGCTCAAATATGTACCTCCTTGAAACAAAAGATATCTCGACAGCTTTTTCTCAACCTAGAATATAATTAGATTGTTCACTCACCACTACTACCGGAGTATCCAAAGTCGAGGTACAGCTGCTCCAATTGATCGAGTAGAGAAGTGAGAATGGGACGACAGATGAGATACGATTCGTCCTTAAGAGGTAATAGATCTTATCTTATCACGAAGTCGCCGCATAATGTCACTCCTTTCTAATAGGCAGCCATGGCTTATATTCACTAAAGTCCACTCTTAAATTCATTCTGCATAATGCTCGTCCCCTTTACCAGGAATGTATTCAAGGAAAGAAGGGGGAGTGGTTACCGCCAATAAGGCTAACGCTTATTTAACTCCTGGTTCACCCGTGTTTCAACGGTTGCATACAATAACTTACCCCACGATATGCAATTACGATTCGATAGGCGTTCATCACTGATCACTTTATAATTAAGAGTGTAATCAATAGGGGAAGGACGGAGGTTGGATACCAGCAAAGAAAGTGTTTTATCTTGGTTGACCCGCGTTTCAACATCTACATACAACCAACAATCCCTCCACTACACAATTCAGTCATTGAAATCAACTGACCACTTTGATCATCTCATGTACCACATGGAACATCCTCACGATCCTCTGCCATGCAATGTGCTGAATCTCCCTTCCGTACTTGATCACCAGTCTCTTGATACCCGCCAGCACGTCACTGCAATTAGTAATTGTTTGTTGAATATCCTAAGGAGAAATTCCTTGCACCATCCTAACCCTAACATGATTGCGTGCAACATCGATCTCGCTAGTTCCACATTTGTTGGTTTTTTTCATCGTCGCCAGACCAAGCATCAACTGACTGACCTCCTAGGTGCTTATGCAATCCTCGTGAAACTAGAATTCCTCCAGCTGTGCACCCAGTGATTTTCATGTTTCACCGAATCCCTATGTGCCCTCATTGCAAGAAACGACACTCATTTGCTCGATGTTACTCAAAATTAGTCTACTGCAGCTGCACACCAAGTGACTTTCATGTTCCTTAGTTTCGCTATAGTTCTACTATGTAAAGATCCTATAGTTCTACTATGTAAAGACGATGTCTTTCTAACTACATTTTATACAGTTTCGCAACAAGTCGCCTCCATGTTTCCTAATGTCCCTTGGCAAATGCAGTTACTGGCAATCGAGTTAAACGGTTCCAGCCATTTCAGTCTGAAGCTTTCATGAACCTTCCCATGCCCTTCACTCACTTGCACACGACGGGATCGGTTCCCACAGCGCACTCGAGGGCGTCCGTCACGAAGGCCGGCGAGGCACGCACACTCTCGATCTTCTACACGAAGGAAAACATTCCAAAAGCATTAATCATTGCATCAATAATTCCCTCTTTCCTCATACCAAAAATACTTCAGTCTAATCTTTTTATGCTTATAAAAGTAAGGTACGCAGTGCGAACACTCTCGATCTTCTGAAGAGAGATTGCAAATAGTCAATAATGATTCGGCAAATCGATAACTAACCCTCTTCCCAAATTGCATGAAGTAAAAACTCATACCCTAGCCAATACCCTGTTAATTTGCGAATGTTTCTGTGAAGTATTTATCTTTTTGTTGAAGCAGCCGATGGAATAATTTGAAACCCCCGACCCTCTCTTATCCCCTCCCAACGTAACCCAAATTCGCCCACCTGCGTTCCCCACGTGCTCTGCACCATGAAGTACACTGCGCCGCGCAGAGACCGAATGATCTGAACAATTCCATTAATTATGTTAAACATTTGGAAACCGAATAAGTTAAGCTACCGTACCCTTCCCTTGCCAATCGATAATCTACCGTACCCTTCCCCTGTCCGATGCTAATCAATATTCTACCGTACCCTTCCTCTGTCCGTTCCGGGAATCTGCAGACTCTGCTGGCCGCTCTTCATGATCTCCACGAGAATGTTGCGCGTGCGGTGGCCTGCGAATCGATAATTAGTGTTTTACATAGCAAACCGTTTTCAATTGAGCAGAGGCTGCCACTATTGCGTACAAGATCCCTGTGGAACATAGATCTAGCAGGCGCTCGCTGGCTCTCCAACTTAAATAGTCATTATATTATTTTCCAGAAGCAACGTGAATCGCATAAAAAGTTGCACTATTCTGTCGCTAAAACTACTCTCGCTGCAACACAAATCTAGCAAGTTCTTCAACAAATTTCAATGGTTTTTGTTGCTCTGAAAAGGCTTCAATCAATCAAATAGAGCCATTCGCAGAGTAATCATATTACAGTCGCAACATCAATCTACCAAGTCCCTCAACAACCCAAAATCGTCACAAAATCCTCACCCAGTTGGGAGTTGAGTAGATTCCTCGCGACAGACCATGCCTGCTCGCAGAATCGATTGATGACGACGAGACAGCAGAGAGTGGCAACGAGAAGGGGAAGCTCCGATCGGGGAAGCTCACTGATAGAATACAAATGTATTTTGAAGCTGCCACAAAGAAAAACTCTTGTAAGCAATGCCTATTGATGTTTCACGAGGAGATTCCACCCCCCCCCCTCATCATTGATGTTTCACAGTGGAATTAAAGTAGTGTGCATCGAGCAATTGCGATTATGCTACGATAAATCATTGAAAAAAATAACTGCATTATTCGAGTACCGGGCAGGTGTTCTACCACTGAACTACCTGTGCACCTATGCTATCTCTCTCCTGGGTGAATGATACTCTCATATGGAGTCATATTGATCCTTCGCAACGCGGATACAACGTATCACTGCGCACCGGGGTAACAACGTTACTAACACCAGTTTTAAGGCGTCGGATTGATGGAACTAATCAGAATAGTTTAGATCTGAGTGATTACTCTAGTCATAGCCGAGTAGGCTCAAGGAATAAACATTATTTGAGATAGCAAAGGTTAATGCACAGACCGGGAGTCGAACCCGGGGCTTCCGCTTACCGGGCAGGTGTTCTACCACTGAACTACCTGTGCACCTATGCTATCTCTCTCCTGGGTGAATGATACTCTCATACCTGTACCTTTGCTATCTCAAATAATGTTTATTCCTTGAGCCTACTCGGCTATGACTAGAGTAATCACTCAGATCTAAACCATTATTCGAGTTTCACCGATATTTCATATCGAGCGGAGCTGGGGATCATTCAATCAAACTCCGGTTTCTCGTCTATTACCACTCATCTGCACTTCTCGACAGTAGTGATCGAAATATCAGCATTATCCGAGTTTCACCGGTGTCTCATATCAAGGCATATCATTGATGGCGCAATAACTGGTCATTGGATCATTGAATACAGAATAAGCCTCACCTGTACTTCTGAATAGTCGTTAGCAGGTCAAGACAGGGACTCGTCAGAGGATCGAGCAGACGAGCACAACGACTGCACGAGGAACGAACCTGGAAGATTACCAGATCTTATTTACATATTTTTGTTTTTTTAGCAGCTCAGATCGATTACTTATCAGAAACATCAAACATAGCAGCTCTTTTGAACACCCGGTGAAACACATCTGTACCTACGAGAATCAACTAGTCAAATATTAGGGTTGAAGATAAAGAATTGGCCCTATTGGCAAAAGGGTTTCACGGTCACTATCACTACCCCCACGAAACACAACTCCACCTATCACCCTAGTCAAACTTAACAGCTAATTTGGCAATAAATAATTGAAATGTATCACGCACGTTGTTCTTGTTTTCTATTACTGCAGGTTAATAAATAACTACAGCGATACTAACGCCAACAACGGGAAATACTTTCAGAACAACTCAGTGATATGACGAAATTCAAGATTTGAGCAGCGCTTACGCTCACCGAAATGAATTACGGCAAATAACTTCGTTATTCAAACACAACAGAATTATCGGCTCACTAAGATGATAATCTGCGGAACGGCTCACAAAGATGTTCCTTCCTTTTACTACAGTCTGTTCGCTCACTTAGATAACAGACTGCAGCTGCACACAACGTAAACTCTCACTAACTGACTGGCTCACAAAGATAGTCAGTTAGTTTCTCGACTCGAACGATTCCCTAATCAGTCTGCTCACAAAGATGACTGAATGTACCCCTTTGACCGGCTCACAAAGATGGTCAAAGGCTCACAAAGAAGGTACACGTAACGGCAAATCACAAATATAAAAATAATAAAGTGATA
The DNA here is from genome assembly GCA_911812115.1 of Pristionchus exspectatus. Classification (NCBI taxonomy): domain Eukaryota; kingdom Metazoa; phylum Nematoda; class Chromadorea; order Rhabditida; family Neodiplogasteridae; genus Pristionchus; species Pristionchus exspectatus. Next base: position 17,440,293 of record OU461584.1, on the reverse strand, counting down.
AGCTTACTTAGTAGAATATGCAGCTAATCCTTAGGCCTTTAGAATAAACTGCAGTCGAGCGTCGTTAACAGAAGAATATTTATCGCAGAATAAACTGCAGCAACAAACTCCAGCAACGAACAGACGAACTAACTGAAACTAAAACAACTGACGAAAATAGGCGAAAATATGAACTACAGTAATCGGGCGCCTTTTAGGGGCAGGAACACACGAAAATTAACGGAACGATAAATAATATTTGAGTGATCACGAACTGATTTAATTAACAAAATGAATTATTTAAATATTAAATTCAATGATAAATACGATAATTATGCAATAATTAGGCGGGTTTATCTACACGCCCCGCTCCTCCAAAACGAATGTCCTCATTCGATAATATCTTCATTCATCGTAGGACAATCTGATGCAATATGTCCAGTCTTCTTGCAATTGTAGCACTTCTGAGATACGAATGAACTGCGGGCCTTCCGTCTGCTTGGTCCAGTACAATCTTCATCTCCAGTTCTCTTCACAGATACAATCTTCCTCTCAGTAGCTTTCTCATAAGAAAATGCAGCTCCATAGACAATATGCATGATGGCATCTTCGAATAACTCCTTGGTCTCCTTCTTGGCCAGAACGAATAAGCTCACGAGTTGATGAATTGACCATATCATTGCAGAAATTGCAGAAATAATGATCAGGTTCTTCATGGGATTCTCCAGTCTCCATTGAGTCAACCACATCTGATTAACTTTCACAGATTCAACTGCAGCTTCAGAAGCATTCATAGGCAGAATATCAGATCCAATATACGCAGCAACGTCCGTCTTCTTCACTATCTCCTCCATATAGCTGCGGAACTCCTTCAACGCTTTGGGAGCGAATCCCATCTTGAGTAGAATGACGATTGACTTGGGGAAAGAATTTGCAGCTTCCATCGATAGTATCTTCATCTTCAGGTCTTCTTCATCTTCATAAGATATGCATTCCAGCTCCTTCCAATCTCCATAACTCTTCAGAATACGACTGCAGCTCGGGACGAAAATCACGAGAGATTTTCTCAGCAACTTTGCTCCTCCAAGCACTTCAGTAAGAGCATCATTCACTCTCTGATCCTCACTCTCAACTGATACTCCATTCTTGGATACAGAATCCATATCAGCTACATCAAGGATATGACTGCATATTCCCTTCTTGTAGGCTAACTTCAACGATTTCGAGGACACATCTCGATTAGTAACAACTGCAGCAAATCTCTGCTTGATCTCCAGAGGTGCGAGATCCTTGGCACTCTCTCTCAGATCCAGCAGTGCTCCGAGTTCTCTCAGTGTATCAAATCTGCAGGACGCAATCGGCTCCTTCTCGTTCGGAAAGCACTGCTTGAATGATCTGCGGCCACATTCCGTACAATGGTAGTCGGGATGAAGAGAATTACCGGCAATGATCACGTGTCTGGAATCAGTACATTCGATTTCATTATCATTCGCCACAGCACACTCTTGAGCTTCCTCATGCTCCTCGGTGCTCTCACTCTGCCCCTTTCCTTCATTCTCCCCTCTACCAACCACCACACTTCTCAAAACAACCTCAATATTATCACTGCAGCTACTGTTCTCATCAGGAAATCCCACTCTTGGATTCCTGCTCAATGCATTAACAACAGCATTACCACTGTGCTCGATATACGGAACACCACGTTCGTTTCCTTGAACTACCGCAGGATAAATCGAGTCACGTAGTATCTGCGGCTCATCCTTGAGTCTCATCTCGAGCCCCATTGCCTCGAGTGCACACGTTCCCAACAGAACCTCATCAATATCAGATTCAGCAACTATGAATCCAACCGTACATGGATTACCAATATCCATCTTAACATCCATTGCGATCGTACCAACTGTCTTGATCGTCTTCTTCTGAGCATCAAAAATTTCATACTGAACATTTGGAATGATCTGCAGTCCGTCCTGCATCAGATCAACTCTTCTCTTATCGATGAGACTAACATCGGCACCGGAATCCAGACATGCACTCATTTGCAGTCCTCCGATAATGCCATTCACAGAACGAGACTTCTTAAAGAACTGCGGCATACATCCTCGCATCTTTCCCTGGTCCTCGCCTGCCTCCATGGTTTGTTGCTTCAACGCTTTCCTGCGCGCAACCCCACCACATGTCTCCACACTCACAGTCAGCCTTCTTGCTGCTGCATTATATCGATTCGAATATACATTTCCATTGTTCCCACTACCGTACCTATTCTCACCACTTCTCCGGCTGTTCCCAGTACCTGCTGGTGGAATAGTCTGCGGCGTATTCACTTCCGTCACTTGATTCTCACTAATCTGCGGAGTATCTCTATTATTTCCAGCACCTTGCCCACCGGGGCATCTGCTTCTCGGATGGCCCATCTGTCCACATCCGTAACACTCCACATTAGCAAATCTATCGAAATCATTGCGGCTTTCATTGCCGTTCCTGTTATTCCATTGATCACTCACATGACTACCATTGTCATTTCTCCGATACTCATTCAATCTGCCCATATACTCAGACACTTGCAAATGTCTCTTCATCTCCGAATACGGTTTGTTCTCATGTAACATTTTCAGCAGTTCCCTGTACTCAGCACTTCTTTCGTACACAATAGTTAACTGCAGACACTTCACTTCTTCCTGCTTCCTCATATCACCCGGATGCATCCTAGCAACCATCGATTCCAATTCAAAACACACATCATCTACCCTTCTACCACGAGGTTTCATTGCTCTGAATGATCGCTCAATATCTAATGCAGAAAACAGTGCACCGCCGAAACATCTCTCTTCTAACCAGCTCAGACAATCTCTGATTGACTTCTTTTTATAATCATCAGGTAATCCCTTGTACTCAATCTGGGCTCTACCAGTCAATGATTCAATCAATATCTGCTTAGCAGCATCATTTCCCATATGTTCATATCTCATCAGAAAACCATCTCTGAACACTTTCCATGATTCCTTTGCACCATCAAAAGGAAGTAACTGCGGCAACTTAGAAGGATCAACACCAGTAATCACACGAGGAATAATATTTTCAGCACCAACAGCACCATTGTTGCCCAACGGGAGAATGTTCGCACCTGATTGGCTCTGTATCCTCCTTCTCTGATCTCCATTTTCGAGCATCGGCAACATCCGTTCCGCGATAGGATGATGAGATTGAAATTGCAGCATACTTCGCTCGCTTCTCATCATTCTCAGCCTCTGAATTTGAGAATCGAAATTGTCAGTTCCATTCTCTCCTTCAATCTTCGCAAAATTGCCAGAATCATACTCACTCAGCTGCTTCTTCTTTATCTCATTCAATTCTGCAGCCACTTCATTTCGCTCTATAGTCAGCTTATTAATCATATCCATTGCAGTAGAGAAATGAATCTTCAGCTCCTTGAACTTCTTCTCGAGTTCATTTCGTTCAATAATTGACATCTGAATTGAATCAATTATTTCATTCATACGCAATACTTGCACTTCCTTCATAATCAATTCAATCAAATCAGCCATCTGACCATTCTTAACCCTCGCCTCATTCACTTCCTTAACCACCTCAACCATATCCTTGAGTCCCAAATTGCTCAATGCAACCGTAACAACCTCAGATAATCGAGTAGAAGTGTTCTCTGATCGCACATTTTCAGCCATTTGCTCGATTGATTCGAAATCAGTACCACTCAGAATTTCAGCATCTCTCTCATCTCTTTCTTTCATCTGTGCAGAAAGTTTAATGAAATTATTGCGGAGCTCGAGAACATTGACAAAAGTAGTGCCATCAATGGCCTTTGCCATTTCCTCACTCATTTCATCACCCTTTCTCTTCTCATACTCATACTGCAGCAACAATAGCTGTTTTTCCTTTGATTCACAACTTCGAACCACTAGTGCACCATCAAGAATAGAAATATCAGCAGAGATAATCACTTTCTCCTCATCGAAACACTTCTCAAACTCAGCAATTTGCATAATATCGGATCCCTTATCCGTTTCTCTTTTCAGCAGTTTCTCTCTCAATCGCAGCACTCCATCACTCACACGTTGCAACACGTCACGTGGTTCTGTACTAATTGCAAGTGCCATTCTCTGAGCGCGCAATATACGAGGAACTCCATTATCACGAGGAACACCATTGTCACTCACTTGTTCATTTACATTTAGAATAATATCAGCAGCTGCATCTCTCAGAGAATGATAAACAGAAGTGGGCATAGTCTCATCCATCTTCTTTTCTTCTCCAAACAGCAATCCAAGCTCATTATTCTCCTCAGTAGTATCAATTGCAGCCATCCTGATATGACTCAATTATCACAATTCAATCGGTTCTCCGCTTCAAACTGGCTCAGCCCCCATGAAATGTATCACGCACGTTGTTCTTGTTTTCTATTACTGCAGGTTAATAAATAACTACAGCGATACTAACGCCAACAACGGGAAATACTTTCAGAACAACTCAGTGATATGACGAAATTCAAGATTTGAGCAGCGCTTACGCTCACCGAAATGAATTACGGCAAATAACTTCGTTATTCAAACACAACAGAATTATCGGCTCACTAAGATGATAATCTGCGGAACGGCTCACAAAGATGTTCCTTCCTTTTACTACAGTCTGTTCGCTCACTTAGATAACAGACTGCAGCTGCACACAACGTAAACTCTCACTAACTGACTGGCTCACAAAGATAGTCAGTTAGTTTCTCGACTCGAACGATTCCCTAATCAGTCTGCTCACAAAGATGACTGAATGTACCCCTTTGACCGGCTCACAAAGATGGTCAAAGGCTCACAAAGAAGGTACACGTAACGGCAAATCACAAATATAAAAATAATAGAGTGATAAGCTTACTTAGTAGAATATGCAGCTAATCCTTAGGCCTTTAGAATAAACTGCAGTCGAGCGTCGTTAACAGAAGAATATTTATCGCAGAATAAACTGCAGCAACAAACTCCAGCAACGAACAGACGAACTAACTGAAACTAAAACAACTGACGAAAATAGGCGAAAATATGAACTACAGTAATCGGGCGCCTTTTAGGGGCAGGAACACACGAAAATTAACGGAACGATAAATAATATTTGAGTGATCACGAACTGATTTAATTAACAAAATGAATTATTTAAATATTAAATTCAATGATAAATACGATAATTATGCAATAATTAGGCGGGTTTATCTACATAATAACTATACTATTTAAAACAAATAAAATCACTGACCAGCGTGATCATACTTGCCTCACAGACGAAGGCACTGTTGTACATCACCAGCTGCTCCGCCAGTTGGATCACCTTAAATTGACCATTTCACTCGCTACTCTCGGAACCACTAGAGTTCGAAATACGAGTAATCGTCTCTTCATTTCACACACTCTCTCGCCTCTCTGAGCGGTGAGAGAGCACGTGAAACGAAGAAACGATTACCCGTATTTCGAACTCTAGGAACCACAACACCGAAACCACAGGCATTATCGATTGAGGGGTGTGGAAACGAGACTGGTGTGTGCTGGTTACGATACCGGACGGGAAACCACGAGTTCACAAGGCGACCTTCCTTCCGTGTGTTAAGGATCGATGGACTGGGTCCTTCACAACCAAGGATATACGGTAGTACGACGTATAAATCAATACAAACGAGCGACTAGCACGACGGTTCACCCTTCCACATCGGAACTGTGCAAAAAAATCCTCGATCTATGTTCTCACAATGTTTTTGGGTCTTTTTGCACAGCCCAGTTTCACACCGAAAATAATAAACAAGCAAAGAGAGGCCATACTGATTTCACGAATTCTATCCGCACTTCGGGCTGTTGCTGACAAATGAGAAGATTTCCCTTGGAAATTTCCCATAGAGAATCGATGGATCGATCAAGCACAAAGTATTCGGCCATTGAGCACAACTAAGCGAATCGGAAATCGATAGATCGATACCGATATCCCCTACCGTACCTTGTTCGCCTGTGGGCAGTCCTCTTGCGATAGCACGGACTGCATCCAGTCTGCCACGAGAAAGTCCATCGCCTGAAAGAAAAAAAGTAAGGAAACTTCTAGGGACATTCGGGACAAGACGTACTCATGAATCCACGAACTAACTGGGAAATCAAGTCTAGGAAATGATAGTTCATTGCGCAATGGGTGATCTCATTACAATTTCAGTAACATCCAGAACAAGTAATACTTCTGAAACACAAATGAATCATGTCACACCATCTCACCTTCTCGAATCCATTCACATTCCTGCAATCTTCCGACAGAGCATTCAACCACTTGATCGTACCGTCCTCGCAGCCCATGTCACGGATCTTCTGCGAAATATTGATTGGTTACGGTACTAGCGTACCTGACGAGTGGTACGGTACCTTGACAATGATCCTTTACTTGAGACCATTGGATTCTACAGTCAGTCTTTCCTCATTATCAATTATATTCAAATAGTAGCCATGTATTGACCTCAGTCTGCGATAACTACCGTATCCTACCGTATCCACAAACCTCGAAGAAAGTGTGTCTCAGCGCGAGTCCCAACTGCGTGTGCTGCGTTAGCGTCAGCTCGATTATCGCCCTGGAAACGACCAATATGTAGGAATCGTCAGTTCTCGATAGCTTTCTACCGTAACCTTTCCAATCTACATTAATCAAATAAATCAGTACGCAGGTGTATTAGGAATGACCAGTTCTCAATAGTTCATCCTATCGAAACATCGAATCTACAGTAATCTAATCAATAACCCATCAATCAATACGACTACCGTACTTGAGTGTGGCATCCTTCGTCTCGGGATCACCGAGCATATCCTGCGTCTCGTGCCAGATCCCCTCCAGTGTCGACACTTGCAGGTTTCGATTCTTCATCACCTGCCAATCGATTGGGTTACCTTAATTTTCATCCCGTGAAAACTAAGCTACCGTAATCCGTACTTCTGCACACCTCCTTACAATCGATTAGTGAAAATGAGGGACAGTGAGAATGATTGCAAAGTTGATCAGAAATGAGTGTGAATAAATGAGTTAGAAAGGAGTTGGCTAGTGTACCTGATTGTGAGGGGTACGGTAACAATCAACAGAAATCACACAAGACCACGATTACCAGTGCTGCGGCGTGCATGTGTGCATTGTTCGAATTATCCGAGAAGATGCGCGCGAAGCGGTGCTTGATCGTGAGCTGTCGACGCAACGGCTGCGGAGACGTCCTCGGCGACTGCAAGTACACCACACACCGTGCACGCACACGACCACACACAACGGATCGATTGGCTACCGTAATCAGCCAGTGAACTACCGTAATCGGTGCAACAACAGATGTGTGGTAAGCGTGCACGAAAGCAGTGAGTGAGAAGCAAATGTGGGCATACCGTAATTATAAAATCGATACCGTATTCGGGAAGTGGCTACCGTACCTCTTGAAGATTCTTGAGGGTCCTCATTCGGGTCTTATTCGTGTTTCCCCTGCTCATCAATGTCCATGCTTCCTTCTTGATCGATCCCTCTTGAGTGACCAAATCGATCTGCGAACTGCGCTGAAATTGAGCCAGGTGAGTTTAGGTTTCACCAGTTTCATGAAACGTCGATTTCACCGAAATAGACAATATTCAGCGCACATCCATATCCAAAAAAATTGTCCGATATGTTTGGTAATAAACTGGTACAACAAAAAAAATGAAAAAATAATTTTTAAAAATTTAATTCTCACATCGGATCGATCCCTTCCTCCCGTTCCGAAAATGTTCCTCGTAATGGAACTCATGAGTCCTGCAATGGTATTTATTTTCTCCAAAGTAGACAAAGGTCGTCGAGATTTACCTAATATCCGAAAACATACCCAGATTTTCACAATTTCAAGGGGTTTTGAAGGATTTCACAAATGTTCTCGCGTTTCATACATTTTGTACACCTAACTTTTCCGTTCTGCAAGGGTGTTTATTTCCCTCCTGCGAATTCACGCCCTTATCTCTCTCTTGCTATCGGTTGCAAACAGAGTGTCACCACGGTCAAAGTTCAAATGATCAGCTCAAAATAGGCAGGCAAGACTAGTCGGCAAAAATTGCGCACAGTAGGGGTTTCTAATTGATCTAATTGATGAACCCGAAAACCGAAATACGACGCATTCAACGATTTTGGTACTTAAATTTGGGTATTTAAAACAATATCGCTGATCCAGCCAGTTTTATAGCGTAAGATGTAACTAATTTTCACAACTATCAACGACATGGCGAAACTTCTAAGGTAGGAACGGTTGACCTACCCTGTCTCCTCGCGGGCGACGCCTGCTGCTGCGCGGCCGCAGCTGCAGCGGCTGCAGCCGTGGGCGGAGCGACGACCGATGATGTAGGGCTGCCGACTGAAAGAGATCGATATTTCATGCTGCCCGACCTGGAATTGTCATTATCATTGTTTGCAATAAATTTCAGGGGCAAGTCAAAACACGATCGAAAGCAGAATCGTAAGCTGAATTGGAAGGAACCGCGAGAGTGAATTGTGGCGCTTTAGTCGCAGATTGATAACGACTGATATGCAGAGGATTACTTGGGTTGTCACTCTTCTCATCTAGGAAAGAAGGAGACGACCCGGCTCGTATTCACATGTCTCTATATGTACAGAGATGATGGGGGCTCCCGTATTACCCCCTGGCAGGCTAGGCCGCGCTCCCTGGCCAGGCTGGCCAGGAGTGGCCAGCTCCCTGGCCAGAGGGTGTGGATAACGTCTGCACTCTCTCAGGTGTGTAGGGGGCTCCTGATAGGAGGCATGAAGGGGAGCATCCAAGTAACTGTCGATACACAAAGAGGCAAATAGTAAACTGATGAAATATCAGCTAGTTGCTGATGTGTTTCCCTTTCTTTTCTCGCACTGTTTCGTGCATTTGCGTATCTGATTTTTTTATTTCGTACTCTTTATCGCAACTGTGGATATAATATTACTTTTGATACAATACATAGGCAAAATTATGCATTTCAAACATCTATAAAATCATCGGGATGTGGAACTCTGTCAGGTCTGACTGAAAATTTTAATGATTAATGACGAAGTTGAAGTCCACCAGTAGCACTCTTTATTCTTGTTGCAATTGCCACTTTTTGTTTCATGAGGAATGTGTAGACATCGAATTTGATAATTGTTGTGTGTGCCTAGAGGGATGGATAGGGAAAGGTCAAAATAGGTAGGTATAATGATATTCAAATTGTAACCACAGTTGCGATAAAGAGTACGAAATAAAAAAAAATCAGATACGCAAATGCACGAAACAGTGCGAGAAAAGAAAGGGAAACACATCAGCAACTAGCTGATATTTCATCAGTTTACTATTTGCCTCTTTGTGTATCGACAGTTACTTGGATGCTCCCCTTCATGCCTCCTATCAGGAGCCCCCTACACACCTGAGAGAGTGCAGACGTTATCCACACCCTCTGGCCAGGGAGCTGGCCAGCCTGGCCAGGGAGCGTGGCCTAGCCTGCCAGGGGGTAATACGGGAGCCCCCATCATCTCTGTACATATAGAGACATGTCTCGTATTCTCCCTTATAAAAGGACAGAAGCGGGTGATAAGATGAGTCGAGATTATATTGACCTTCTCTTGATTCGTTTTGTTCAATCTTACTTTTTTGCGCATATTGCAACTTGGCTACAATGTGCATCTAGGTATTTTTCTGCTTCGTAGGCATTACTTAATCTGGTCACAGAAACATGTTACTGTCATTTACCTATTAGTATATATTTTACTTGATTTAGTGCGTAAGATAACCGGTGAGTGATACAAGCAATTAAGCAATTTAACCTGTCTCACCATTGGAGCCTGCACTGGCAATCGCACTCGATGCGATCGTATCGCTGGGCGCCGACATCGTTGGGTCCGGCAGACGGCAGTTCAACGACGAGAACGAGGCGGGAAGCGTCTGAGAGCGCCCGGTCATCACCCTTCAGTTTGAGGAGTGTAATCGACGGATATTGGCAAGAGAAAACCACACGCGGCGTCTACAAAACTCGGCCGAAAACTACACTGTAGTCAAACAAAGTATGGAGAACACGATGGGCTCATCGTTTTTAAATTTGGACAAGGAATTGAGAGCAATTTGCTGTTGAAATATTTCAAATCGAGGAGAATGGGAAACACAAATACTCACAGTAGTTTGGCAGTGTGCCCACAACGAGAGGCGAGCGAGAATTGACTTTTCTTCGTATGCGCCCTGCAATAGTTACTCAATATACAACGGAAAACAAAGCAGAAAAAATGAAAAAGCAAAAAAGGAAGCAATAAACACAGAAGTAGGCAAATGATGAAATGCAAAAAAAATACTGAAATTATCTTACAGGAGCAATACGAGATCATGGGAATAAAGAGAATAACTAACAAAGCCCCAAAGAACTACAAAATTAGAATATTCTGAAAGGTAGCAAAGTCGCATGCAAATCGAAAAGAATTTCCGTCGAAAACAATCAATAAAATTTCAAAGTCGATCTCAGGATTTCTTTTCAGGATTTCACAATTTTGACATCTACCGTAAGTATCTTTTCTCCATTACTAATTTTCGGAGAAACTATTTTTTCGTCGATTTCTTCCTTTGTTGATGTTGTTATAATGAATTGTTGACCTCTTCTCGATGCGGGAGGAAACTTCGTGCTCGTTTTCACACCGCGCGCGGTATTTGAACCATTTATTCGCTTCATTGATGCAGTTTATCGTAGTTTTGTTCCACAATCTCATTTTGATCGCTGCGCTGTCCCACTCTCTTTCTCCCCCGTCTTCTAGTTTTGATGTTCACTCTCGCCGATCTGGCCACGTAAACTGTCAGTTCTATTGAATAGAAAGCTATTTTCCCCAATGAATGCTTCCGATTTCGATACGTCATAGCCTTTTCTCACTGCCGATCACTGATGAACAAACAGTATCTATTCGATTGATCCGCAGTCGCTGAAATATTCGTGAAAGCGGAGCATACCTATTGATATTCCATTTCGCACCCTCATAAATCCACTTATTGCGGGGTGAATTCGCTCTGTCACCATCGCTTGTATTGTTCAGTTTGGGAACCATCCTATCTTTCGCTTCAATCTTTCCGTTTCGTTCTCTGGTAATCCAAGTGCAGTTGACCTATCCACTGCTTCTTTATCTCTCTACTTCTTTCACAAGTAGCTAGTCATCTCATGTTTCGCCACTACTGTTTACTTTGCCGTTATTTCCCACCCGCTAGCTCTATCTCACTACCTCTCTCCGCTCCACAGAAAATGCCTGCTTCTCCCTGCCATTTCAATTAGTCCTGCACAGATCTTTCCCCAGATGGGTAAAGTGTCCGTCAAATGGACTTCTTCGGTGCACTCTGTCCGAGACGTGTGCCTCTCTCGCTCCTCCCCCTCTCTCCCTCCGCCTCCTCCCGCTCCCCCCGCTCGCCCTCTGCCCCCAGTAGCTTCAGACTCTCTCACATCCCGCGCCCTTTATTCCCCCCCCTCTTTTCCTCCCCCCTTCTCTTCTCCCTTCTTCTTCTTCTCTTTCTTTCGCCCACTGTCCACTAGTGGCGAAACGCTCGTGCCACCTTCCCCCGCTCTTTTTACGCGTTAGGGTATCTCCCTGATTGTTCTGATTTTATTTACCCCTTGAGAAGTTTTTGCACGTCTAATCTGCAATAATCTTCTTAATTTCCCAATCTATCTTTGTTTTGATCGCTTCCGTTTGGCTAAAGTTTGCTCACAGGGAAACGAAATGAACGGGTGAGGGGGCGGTTCTCAAGGGGGATCATTTCGCGCGCGCGTTCCTTTTCTATCTTTCTTTTCCTTCCGTGTTTTCTATCCCGGCTAACGTAATAACCGTGATCGTTAGGGGAAAGAGATGGGTACTGTCATGTGTGCAAATGGTGGGAAAATTGCGCGTTCGAAGTGAGGGGGTTGAGAATATTTTCCCGGTACCTTTGTTATCGGTGAAAACGCGGCTAACGCAACAAAAGCGGCTAACAGGTTGAACCCAGCGTTCACAATTTCAACTCGTGGTAGATGCAGTGTAGTACAGCAAAATCGGCGCGAACAAAGGCCAAGTATTCGTCAAATTTTGATCGAGTTACGATTGTCGATAGTGTGGTGAGCGTGTTATTGATAGATTGAACACCATTTTCCAAAAATAAGGGGTTTTGAAGAGGGAAATGGGATGAATTGACGATGGAGTGGGGGTGGGTGGACTTGTTGATGAGTGGACCGAGTTTCCAAGTTTCGAGTGCGCGTTTCCGAGTTTCGTCCCCACTCGGGAGCACCAATCCACCTTGTTGACGCTGTTCATCCTTTTCATCGTCGTTTCCCTTTTTTGTCTGACTCTCTTCATTTTGCACACTCTCTAGCAGGCTAGACGAAGTGAGTGTGTACCGTAAAAGTAGAGAGTAGTACCCAGCCCGCACCCCGGTTAATCTCGCTCTATTATCGCTATTTGATCCCGCCGTCACACTTCCCATTTGCATATATTATGTATTGTCTAGCGCCTTGATTCATTACAATAACATCCGTGCGAGATAGTGTGCGGATTTGAGAGAGTGTCGATCGGCCTAATCGATTCTCCTTGTACAGAGTCGGCCGTCTCGGGTGACGCGAGTCCGTCCGTCCTTCCTTCTCCTCTCGATGGGGCCCACTCCGGGCCATCACGCGCTCCTCACTTCCGGTAGTTTTATATTTAATTATTTTAAATTTGAAAATGTTGCTCGATTTGCCCAGCCCGCACGCTGTAACGTCACGTCGTTGAGATGGGGGAAGGTCAGAGACTAGAGAGCGAGGGGATTGGAGAGAGCAATGAGATGGAGAGAGGATGAGATTGCAAGGATTTGGAAGAGGGTGAATGGGGGGGGGATAGAACAAGTGACACGCAGGAAAGCGCGAGAAGTGTTGAGAAAGAGATCTTTGTGGTGGCGCATCGTTCATTACTCCCTAATGCATTGAAAAAGCTATCGAAAAAGTAAACGATCTTGAGCAGATAAAGTGTGTGAAGGCGGAACCGTATTTTTCGTTGGCATCTAAGATCACTCAAAGACCGCGCGTGATCTTTGATCTTGCCATTCAGCCAAATTTATTAGTCATCAAAACGTGAGGGCGTTTAGCATTTGGCATGGTTTTGAACTAATCAGGGAAAGGTGAATGGAGCGACAGTGACTGAGATTGCCCAAGAATCAGTAAACTGATGATAATTTATTTGATATTTCAGGCGATGAAAATCTCAAGCTCTTCGGATACAAGAAGATTCCCATTCGGACGTATCTCTTCTACATACTCTCCGTGCTCTCACTGGGCTCATTCCGACTACTCTGTCATTGGAAGGTGAGTATCAACAACTGTACTCCCGATGTTGTCCTGCATTTGAAGCCTACAACCACCGAGAGTAAAAATATCGAAATTCACCGATTTTGGCTGTTTGTCTGAGGACGGTCACTGAGTTTCCCATGTTTTCTCATATTGCAAAACTTTCCCCGAATTTCGCAACGTGGTGCAATAACGAGAAGAAGCAGAAGCTTATTGAAATTCTGTGAGATGTTTGAGAGAGGGAAAACGAGCGGGCGCAATTACATCTTGCATGCGTTCCCTGATGCGAGAATTGGAGATGTTCTCAAGGAGAAAGTCGGGAAATGGTGCAATTATCCCGAGATGGACGGATTACGGTAGCGAGGGTAATATTGATTCCAGGCTGTAGCGCTTGTGGGAGTGCGACAGGGAGGCTACCGTAACCATCAAAGGATTGATTCATTGCAGGTCGACTGGCTACTGTACTTCCGCGCGCGCAAGTCATCCCTCGAAGATGCAGACTACATTCTGGTCATGTAGGTTTTATTTTTGTTGATTTTCAATTAGTAATTAGTAATTAGCAAGGGAGAGTACGGGTATTTCATCAAGTTGTGACCACCCGGGTGTTTGCACAGACAGTACCAGCGTGTTCCGCGTTGCACGATTCTCAGAAGAGAGGGGAAAGGGCAAGCGTTAGTAATATTTGATGTAAAAATAATAATTGGAGTTTACTGTGTCTTTTTGCTTTGATTGGTAGGAACGTGATTCATGTTTCACGATTGTGAGGAAGCAGGTGGGAGTGGAACTGTCATTGAGTTTTTTTTTATGTTCCAAGTGACTCTTTGCCTCTGGTGCCATTGATTGAAACGTGAATCATCTTATTCGTTTTTGTGAAGAGAAGAGAACGACGGATAGGTGTCGGAAATGATCAATTTGTCTGATATCATCACTCGAAGATGACTTATCTTATGTATTCAATGAGCAATTGTCTCTCTTCGATCGCGTGAACAATTAGAGTGTCAGCGTGTGTGCCTAGGACTGAAACTCGTGAGAAGAAGAAAAGGAGAAAGAAGAAGAAGGAGAAAAGGGGGAGGAAAAACAGCGAAACAGCTGGGTTGTCGTCTACTCTAGAAGGAGGGGATAGTCAAAGACTCTCAATTCCCCCTGCTCTCTCGCTTCTCTGACCGACGAGATAACAGGGAGAAATGAGAGAGATTGTTCTCGTGAAGAAGAAAGACGAGGAAGGAAGCAAAGTCACGAGAAAGTACCCAGAATGGAAAGAGAATCTGTCCAGAATTACCGATCTAGAGGGTAGAGAAGACGAGAGAGTGTGGGAAAGGAGGAGAGCAGAGTCCTGCCAGTCATTTCGCCGTTTCATTGGCCACCCGGAGGGAACGAAAAGCAGTTGCGTAGTGAGGCCAAGAGAGTACGAAGTAGCTATAGATCTATGGATGAAACTGGATTCAGCCTGGATCATTGAACAACAAGGTTTGGTTTGGAAGTCGGAAAATATGTTTTCATCTTGCCGGAGCGTTTGATGAGTTAGTGTTTGGTGCATAATTGTTTTGACTGTTCTGCCATTCTAGCCATAGTTGATACTACGTGTTTGCGAATGTATGGTAAAATGTCGAGAAATCTATGAAAAGGTTGTAACGGAAAAAAATCGAAGAACGGGGTAAACTGGCACATTTGGTTTGAATTTAGAGAGGCATTTTAATCCGAGGGATTTGGTCGAAAGCTTTTTCAATTGAGTGGGAGAGCTAGAGTAACCAGTGGCTTAGAGGAGTATTATAGCAGATACAGCCGATATTACATCGCGATTTCATTTCGAAACTACTAACTGGCATTTGGATGGAGTTTGAACCTACCAAAATTCGATATCACTGCCGTAGATACAGATCTTGTTAATTTAGATAGATAGTGAAACGAGAAACGGGCTGTGCAAAGAAATATAAATTTTCGAAATTTTGAAAAAAATATGAAAAATCTTTTCGTTTCAGTGACGAGCACCAGACGGAATCGGTACGCGAGGTGCGCACTCTTCGGAATGAGAATGGAATGGCCATGCCACGGGCTGATGGATCGATGGATACCGTCAAGGGAATGAGGTACGGTAGGTGGGGAGTACGGTAGGGTTGGATGAGTATTGATTTGTTTAGTATTGATTGACTATGGGGCCTATGTAGGTTAGGTTTGTCCACAATATTGGCAGTGGACATCTAGGGGTAACTTTGTGTCATCAGATTTATAAGTCGAGACGGTGATGGTGTAATGCAATCGGCTCTTGGTATCCGCTGTAAAAACTTAATGTTCGGGACATCCTCGTATCTGTATTGGAACTCTAGGAGTAGTGGTGTTTCACGATATCTATAAGCCGAGGTGGTGATGGTGCAATGCAATAGTTTCTTGGTAGCTACTCATAAAAATGATATTCAGGACGTTCTCGTTCCGCAAGTGCACGTACGTGTGGATCGCGGAGAGACAGGCGTTCGCCCTTCCGGCCGATCTCGCATCCAAGGTTTGATCTTTGATCTTTAGTCTTTGATCTTTGGCCGGAGTGTGACTATGAATACGTCGAGGTGATCAGGTTCCCGTTCTGGAATGCGTTTTAATCCTTTCAAAACACCTGTATTCCAATAGCATACAAACCGTTCGCCTTTACGGCGTTTTCTGATAACGCGGCTATTGAAGGGGAGAAATGTTATCATCGTAAATCTTGAATGGGATAGATTGAGATTGGTCACGCTGTTAGGAGAAATGAGGAAGAGGTGTGACCGGAGTGTTTAGAGATGGGAATTTGATTGAAATGAGGAAGGGAGATGGGAATATTAGAGGGTAGTGACAGTATTGGTCTCATCGTGAGAACAAATGGAGTTCATGGTATGTGATAGAGGTGAAGCATGAAACTGCACGATTGGATGTACGATGAGATTAGTGATTCTAGAAGTATTTGCGGCGGCAAATATTGTGAAAGTAAAGCTCACTAATTGTAAGCAGTTATGATACGGGTGAAACCGTATCATAACTGCTTAGAAAAAAAAGAGTTGGAAACAAAACATAATCAATTCGAATATTTCAGATGTCGCTCGGTCTCCTGCACGATATCGCCGACGAAAACGAGTGTGGATTGAATAGTGATGAGGTGAGAGGAGGGTTTCACGGAATGGGTATTTTTCGATTGGGCTGGACCATTTGATTTTTTTGATCGCTTTAGATGAAGTACAAAAAATTATCCTTTAATTGAACAAAAACAGACGAGGTAATACAATGTTTCACCGTAAAGTTATGTTCAAGGGTTGGTTGGAATATTTGATTACTTGGCTTATGTTTCTCGAAAATATAGTAGTTTTAATTCATATTCATGTGCAATTAGTTCAATGTAGAGGAAATGTTGTGCATGGTGACGAGGTTCTGGAGCTGCGCAATCTTAGGTTTTTTTTCTCAAATCAAACTAATCTCAATGTCATTTTAACTTCTTTCCCTTCTTCTAGGTAGCCTATCGCAAGGCGACATTCGGTCCCAATCTCATCGACGTCAAACTTCGTCCCATTTGGTTGCTGCTGTTCAAGGAGGCCATCTCGCCCTTCTACATCTTCCAGGTCTTCAGGTACGAGGGGGGGGGGTCGGTAATAAGAGAATGGATTAGCCGAAGCACAAAGAGGTTACACGTGCTTGATTAAGAGTTTCATGATCGTTATATTGCCAGAAAATTTTGCTGTGATTGCTGCTTTGCCTAAATGTTTTGTATCACGTTGAAGATGCTGGGCCGGTCGTTGTCATTTGGGCTTTGTATTAATGGAAATATACAAACCTTTTCTTTTATCAACCAGGGAGGTAGGCGTTTCACCGGGTTTGTTTATCTGTCAATGGTGGGTTTAATCAATGAACATTTCTCTCTCTTTTTAAACAACTTATAAGTGGTTGTCCCAATTGCTTAGCGGTTTCACGGCGTTCGCATTTACCTGAAGAGATCAAGTTGATTAATAGATCTCCGAGAACTGTGAGTCAATAAAAACAATCAATTCCCTCCTCATGCAGTAAGACGGCAACAGAGCTCGTCTTGCTTGAACAAGTAAACATCTCTACCGTACCTCTTGTAGTGTGACGGTGTGGTTCATCGACGGATACGTGTACTACGCGGGAGTGATCGTCGCCATCTCCGTCATATCCATCGTCATCGACGTGTGCCAGATACGATCACAGGTACGGTAGATTGGAGGCGGGACACGGTATTCGCTGATGTGATGTTGGCACGATGAATGTAGGTGCAGGAATACAGTACTGTATTTGAGAGAGTTCGGTACTGATACTGAGCATGAGATGCAGAGGTGATAAAGGTACGAATGTTAGTAGGATACGGTAGTCAGGTGAGAAGGCAGAGGTACTGTTTGTGTAGGCGTGAGAATACGGTAAGAGGTACGGTAGATCAAGTGAATCATGCATCGCCAACTGATTTAATTTCTTTCTCAGGAGAAGAAGCTGCGTGCGATGGTGCACTCGACGGAGATGGTCAATGTGATACGGAATGGAGGAGAGGTGAGCAGGGGGAGTGGGGTTTCATGGAGGGGATATGGTACGGGTAGATACAGCGGGTACAGCTGTACTCTTTGAAAGAATTATTGATATTGTAAATATTTATTTGTCTGAATATAGACAATGAGAATGAAGGAGAAGTGAGGAGGATGGTGGTTTCACGGGGAATTAGGTCAGGGGAAGACATGGCTGTTGTGGTTATGTTGTCAATGATAGTCTTCTTTTATTGAGTGAATCAAGTGGATATCAAAGAAATGTGGAAGGTGGCTTGCGTTTGCACGAGCATTTTGGTTAATGCTCCCCGGGAACATCTTTTTACAAAAATGTTTTAAAAAAACAACAGTGTGGTTGTCGTTTCATTGGTGCTACAACTTGCGAGGTGTGGACTGGATTGCCAATACATCGCCGTTTCACATTTCAATCGTAATAATCCTCTCCTCCCCTTCAGATTCACAATGTCTCCTCGATGCACCTTGTCCCGGGCGACGTCCTCGTCATTCCCCGTCACGGTTGCGTCCTCCCGTGCGATGTCGCCCTCCTCAACGGAACGGTCATCGTGTCGGAGGCCATGCTCACCGGCGAGAGTGTCCCGGTTACCAAGGTGAGCTGAAACAGGGAATGGGAGGGTACGGGAAGGTAGAACCTGTGGTGGAGATTGGCTATGATCCTACGGTCCAGAAAGTTAGTAGTGGTGATCAAGGCGGGTTGGAGTTGCGCGATGATGATGAAGGAGCGGCGAACAGTTAGGGGTAATGCTCCTTCCGAGTGTGATAGTTATAAAAAAAAATAAAGTTTGTGTTACACGTATGGGATAAGAGGCGAACGACTTTGAATTTTCCTAATGTGTTCATGGTTGCCACTAGCAAAAAGGACATGCCAGGTGAGTGGGAGTTACACGAGAAGCATAAGGGAACGGCGATGAGGGAGGGTCAATTCTGCATTCCTGTGCATTGCTTGAAATATATCTCCCAGTATCAACATAAAACGCATGCACGGTTTGTGGTACACGTATGGGATATGAAGCGAACGGGTTCGTATTTTCTAATTTATTGATGACTGCCTCTACATAAAAGACCATTCGCCGTCAAAGGTGAGTGGGAGTTGCACGAGGGAAGCATAGAAGATGAGTTGCGCGGGAATGACCAATGTGTTCTCGGGTTCATTCGAAAAGAAGAGAAAACCAATGAATAAGGAATACGCGATGCTCGTTGCTGCTCCGGATTGCGGATACGGAGATTGTGAAGAAATAATGCTAATTATAAGATGAGGAATTTATAGTGGCCGTTGTCTTCATCATTCATCCCTTTTAGGGTGAACTGCAGGACTTATGCATACAATAAGTGGATAGTTCGAGCAAGTAATGGCGCATTTTATTCTATATCGTTTCCATTGAATCATCTATTCTCTTCAGGTAGCAGTCTCCGTTCACGATTCCGAGAGATCCATCCACTTCGACCTCGAAACGCACGCGAAACACGTGCTGTTCTGTGGCACGAACGTCCTCCAGACGAGATACTACGCAGGACATCATGTCAAGGTATGGTAGGATGGGGGTACGGTATGAGTGGAGTACGGTAGGATGGGTAAGGAAGTGTGCGGACTTGAAGATACTCTACTAGGATGTATGTGTGCTATCAAGATCAACGTGGAATCAAATGAACGCAGCCCTACATGATTTGTAGAAACGCTGCAGCGCAAGTTCGCCATGAGTGGTAGCTTGTTCTTTTGTGATGTGAAAAATTCACTATCTATTTTTTGCAGTCTTCTAATGGAATTTCTGGGTGGTGGGATAGCGAACACAAGTCTTGTGTGTCATGGAGTGTCCTATCACTATCACTAACCGTTCTCCTCATTGCAGGCAGTAGTCCTTCGCACGGCGTTCTCCACTCTCAAGGGTCAACTCGTTCGATCGATTATGTACCCAAAACCGATCGATTTCCGTTTCACGAGAGATCTATTCAAGGTGAGAATGGATTCATCTGAATTATTTGTTTCCTACGGCGGAGTACGCACCATTATCGATAGTAGCATTTATGCAGCTTTAATAAACCTGCGTATCCTCAATTTGACGGGTGTCTTTCGTGAGAAAGTGCATTTAGATTTGTTGATAAGGCCGGATGAACATCATTGTGTATTCTACCACTAGGAAGGTATAATAATCCCGTGCAGCATCAGATCGCCGGGCATTTTTGAAGATTGATTTATTCTTAATATTAGAACAGAAATGGCTATGTGATTATACATTGAATCCTTCGATGTATCTCATAACCCCTGTATGTCTAGTTCGCCGGGTTCCCCCAACTCCCGAAAATGTGGTCTTTTTTTACTGGAACATTGTCAGATTTGATCCCCTACCAGTACCACATACTGAATAGTATCTCTCATTCAGTTCGTCGGTTTTCTCTCTTGTCTCGCGTGCGTCGGCTTCGTCTTCACCATCGTCGTCATGTCGTTGAGAGGAGCAGGTCAACATTATTGGTTTATTTTTTTTTTCTCAGAGTCCTAATGCTTAGAGATTCTGGATAGCATCTCATAGGAAAGGTGCAGCGGGAAAGAAACGGGTGGAAAGCGTGATTTTCCTTGAGACATTTTTGGCTACAGCTCCTAATCTAATTGGGCATCCCCTAATCATATAAAATGTTACAGAGGTTGGCACGATCGTGATCCGCGCCCTCGACATCATCACCATCGTCGTGCCACCTGCACTCCCAGGTATACGGTAGGATTAGTACGGTACGGTAGGATGAGGGGAGTACTGTGGGAATACTGTAGACAGGGCTACCGTAATCACATATCGATCAGTACGTTGTAGTATTATGGTAGTCTGACTGTGAGCATTTTTGTAGATGTAATAGCAATAACGATTACGGTCTTTGACTTACGTCCAGGTTACGGTATCCCAATAATCGATCCATTCCCTTTGCAGCCGCGATGTCGATCGGAATCATCGCAGCGAATCTGCGACTGAGGAAGAAGCACATATTCTGCATTTCACCTTCAGTGAGCTATTTTATTGATTATTTTGTTTTAAATTGTGTGATATCAATGGCTAAGAAGCACTGTTGGAAGATGATCTCATAGAGATACTGGAATTGCGAAGTGCAAGGTCGCATTGTTGATGGTTTCAGTTAGATGATTATTAGTGTTAATTTTACAACATGGACTCATTGCTCGGAAAGCGTTGCTATCATGTCATAGAGACAATGGAACAGCGAACCGCCGGTTTCCAAAATTAGCGTTTTTGAATTTTCAGACAAAAAACACATCAAGGGCATAACTAATGTTGATTAAATCTCATGCTCCTAAACAGGGGAAAGGGGAGATCAGGTCTGATGCGCGACTACTGTTGGAGTATTTCATTTTGGGGTTGATCTTTGATCTCTTGCCAGGTGATCAACACTTGCGGCGCGACAAACGTTGTGTGCTTCGACAAGACGGGCACACTGACGGAGGACGGGCTGGATTTCCATCGGGCGAGAGCACTCATGAAGAGGTACGGTAGAAATGAATATTGGATACGGTAGAATGAATTTTAGGTACGGTAGAATGGATATTAGATCGGTAGAGCCGAGAGATATTGATTATACAATAAATGATTGGAAAACATATCGAAAGAGACTTAATTTACGTTAGCAGCAGTGAAATACGTGTTATGGGGACCAAGGTGAGTTCGTGCATCATCCAGTATGGATAGGTGGGTTTGTTGTGAGAAGTTTGATTTTTCGTAGAACTTGTGTGGAATATACAAAAACGTTTTTATTGGTCATTGTTGTATAGTCATATATTCCATATGAATGACATACACAGAATAAGTAATTAATGTAATTACACTATTTAATAAGCAGACTAAATAGTGTGTGACCCGCCGTAATATACCTGCCCCGTTGCTAACTTACCGTAGTTACGCAGTGTTACCCGCGGAACACTTTATTCGTCATACACTCCCATACACTTCGTTCATTGCGTATTATGTTTAGGCTATTCCCCAATGCCTATTCTCTTGGAAGTTGAGTCGACTGGAGTCATGAGTACGCGTCGTCAATAAAGCTGTATTATGCTACTCGTCCCTCTTCTTCCCCACACATCGACATCGGACAATGCCCGGCATGAGTCACAACAAGGATAACGACACAACATCTGGCGTTCAGGACAACTCGAACTCAAAGTAAGTCATTTTCGAATATTTTCGAAATACTTTTTCCTTTGATTTGCAAGTAACTAACGACTGTTACTTGCGCTTTTCGTTTTTCTTGTGAGTTGAAAGTGACAAACGACTGTCACTGATTGAGGAGCAAACGATTGCTGCCTGTGGTTGATTGAATTGAGACCTTCGTCGGTCACAATTTCATCATTTGCACCGGAGGTGCTGCCCGAATTTTGATTTTTCACTCAAAATAAGTGAATCAAAATGGGAAATCATGATGAAATACAACCGGCATGTCGAGTGAAACGTCACGGAACATGGTTCCTGTGTGGTAGCTGGCAGCGCCACGTGATGCGCGCCAGAAGACGTGGTGATAAACCGCGCCAGGCAACAAAAGAGAACGTTGCCTGCTCTGGCCGAACTGCGAAAGGGCAGCATCGGAAGACGTGGTTACGAACCGCGCCAGGCAACAAAAGAGAACGTTGCCTGCTCTGGCCGAACTGCGAAAGGGCAGCATCGGAAGACGTGGTTACGAACCGCGCCAGGCAACAAAAGAGAACGTTGCCTGCTCTGGCCGAACTGCGAAAGGGCAGCATCGGAAGACGTGGTTACAAACCTCAAGACATGGTTACAAACCGCGCCAGGCAACAAAAGAGAACGTTGCCTGCTTTGGCCGAACTGCGAAAGGGCAGCATCGGAAGACGTGGTTACAAACCTCAAGACGTGGTTACAATCCACGTGGTTACAAACCGCGCCAGGCAACAAGAGAAAGTTGTCTGCTCTGGCTATTTTCGTGTCCCCTTGCTGAATTTCATCAGTCCCGGCAAGAAGCTGAGGGAGAAATCACAGCACACGGAAAACAACTCTGAAATGATTTCATCATGTAATGAAATATCCGTGATTCGAAAATCTGAGTAGAGTTTTGCCAGGAGAGGCGTTGACACCATCGAGTAGTTTATGACCTCTAACCAGCCCGGCTGGTAGGACCATCCACGAGACAGTCGCACCAGTGTGGAACGTAACACTGTCGACTAAGCTGGAGATCCGAATTGAGCACGGCAAGGCGTGCGAGTGCTACTAGAAGACAGTGGTGCGAAGCGGTTGAAACACACCAACCTGATTTTCCTCTGAGAATATCAGATGATCGGGAGGCTTATAGGCCCCGATGAAGACTTCCGTATCTCGGATACAGGAAGCACTGTGGTAGCACTCCAGAAGAAAGCTATCGACAGCCAGAGTCCA
Source organism: Pristionchus exspectatus (assembly GCA_911812115.1). Taxonomy (NCBI): domain Eukaryota; kingdom Metazoa; phylum Nematoda; class Chromadorea; order Rhabditida; family Neodiplogasteridae; genus Pristionchus; species Pristionchus exspectatus. The sequence continues at coordinate 17,417,124 of OU461584.1, read as the reverse complement.
GGCCCGAGAACCTGCGACAATGAGAACCTGAAATTTGCGATCTATCGAGTGAACAAGGGAAGCTCGGACAGTGTGCAGCGGTTTATTCCGAGACCACAGCTGGTGCACGATGTGTGCAACGAGGCAAATTCAGTAGAAAATGATCACGAGGCCTACATCGCCTACAAAGACTTCGGTATCCCCGATACTTGAAGCAATGTGAATATGATTTTTTTTCCGTTTCTAAGGAGACGTGGAGAAAGAGTTGGGCGAGTTGCAGAGAGCGATCGTCAACTGTACTCCGAGAAGGCCCCGAGGGCGCGTCCAGAGAGAATCTGAAGCCGAGGTGAATGTTCCCGGCAGGAAAAATAATCAAAGTTCATGTGAACCGTCAAAGTGACTTGTGAAGCGGTTAATTCCGAGACCACAACACTCGAGGCGAATGGAATAAAGTCAAGGTCCAGTACCTGAGACTGTGAATGGATTCGGCAGTGAAAATTGCACTCCGGCATGATAAGCGATACTGTAGACTGTGTAGTGGGGTCATCCTAAGGCCACAGCTATTGAATGAGTAGTCGCACGGAGGAGAAATCGATCTCGCATGCAATTGTCGAATGCTTCTCTAATGAAAAGAGAGAGCCCATTCAAGAATGACTATCGTTTTGAAGAAATGATAGAAGATGCCCGGGATAAAAGTTGGTGACAACTGGTAAAGATTGTCCGAAACCTTCTTTGATATCCTATGAGTAAGGCATTCTGTTCCGCCAGTAAGGCACACGGTATCAACTGGAGATCGTCATCGAGACTGGAGCAACTGCAAGGCACGCGGCACCGTCAACGTCGTCGACTACGGACATCTCTGGAGCAGCTGAAGACTCGATTGCCACGACGGCATCGAGAATGAGAAGATCATCGTCACGAAGGAGGATTCGATCGAGGACAACGACATCGCGAGCAATGAAGGATGAACGTCGAAGACTGAAATATCACCCGAGAAGTGATATCCCTGACCAAAACTTGCTACGTCCTCACCTCACCTCCTTCCCCCAAGTTGTATTTTAAGATCGACAGACTGTCAATCTTGAAGGGGAGGTGTTGTATAGTCATATATTCCATATGAATGACATACACAGAATAAGTAATTAATGTAATTACACTATTTAATAAGCAGACTAAATAGTGTGTGACCCGCCGTAATATACCTGCCCCGTTGCTAACTTACCGTAGTTACGCAGTGTTACCCGCGGAACACTTTATTCGTCATACACTCCCATACACTTCGTTCATTGCGTATTATGTTTAGGCTATTCCCCAATGCCTATTCTCTTGGAAGTTGAGTCGACTGGAGTCATGAGTACGCGTCGTCAATAAAGCTGTATTATGCTACTCGTCCCTCTTCTTCCCCACACATCGACATCGGACAATGCCCGGCATGAGTCACAACAAGGATAACGACACAACAGTCATGTTTGTTAAAAGGCAGATAATAGCGTTGTTGAACGAAATGAGAGAGGGGAACCTTGTGATTTGGTGCACCATGCATTCTTGGTAATAATTAATCGATTTGGAATGCTGATTTGCTCTTCTTTGCTCCGTTAAAAATAATTATCACATCTGCAGATCGATGGGTAAACTGCCACTGTTCACACCGGAGACGGCCACTCTCGAGGGAGGAACACACGGAGAGCTGATCAAGGCTATCGCATGCTGCCACTCACTTACGAGAATCGATGGAGTGCTCACGGGTACGGTAGGGGGGTACGGTAGATCGGGGACTTCACTTATTCAGTTTTAGATTAGTAGCGTTGAGCTATGAGATGAGGTAAATTCTCTTGAAATTACGTACAATTGGAACTAGGTGATTAGGGGTTGCGGAAAGATGTTATATGTCGAGTTCAGCATGATGTGTTTAGTGCAGTCGTTCATGCGTCCGTAAAACAAGTATTCTAAATGCAAGGTTATACGCTCGGTAAATAGAATGATTGACTGAAATTCTACTAGGATGATGCTAAAGTTCGAGTATGTCATGTGCCAGCAATTACAACTTCTGATATCATTTGTAAGCTGGGGATTATTCACCGTCGGGAAATAATCCCCAGCTTACAAATGAATAACTTGGTGATTGTCGGTATCAGCAGAATACTAAAGGAGAGCCATTGGACAGTCAATGATTCCTTTTGGGTAAATTCGAGAAAAAAAATATGATCAATTAATTTCAGGTGATCCGCTGGATCTGATTCTCTTCGAGCAGACCCGATGGTCACTGACCGAGGGAGCGGATGGAATGGCTGAGGATGAGAACTACGATAGCATCCAGGTACGGTAGGAAAGGGGAGTACGGTAGTTATTCGATAAATTATCTCAACGGATTCGGTAGCTAATCGAAACTATGGATTGGGTTTCAGGACAAAGTTGATGTTGTTATGTCAGGGCTTAATGATATTAATGATATTTGGATCATTTGAGGAAGTAGTTTAGTAAAGTTATACTGTAAGAGTACCGTATCCGGATGATCGAATACGGTAGTCTTGCAGCCAATGCTGCTGCGGCCGCCGAATCTGCACCCGACCTATGGAGGATGCACCGTACTCCGACAGTTCCCATTCAGGTAAACGGTAGATTTGAGCAGCAGGGTTTGACCAATGTCTAGAGTGAATTTGGGTTTCATAGATATATCATATCTCAGCAGGGTTCATTGGCCGTTGATTGAAAAATGGTCGAATAGTAAAATTCCTGGTAAATTCAGCAAAGAGTTTTCCTATCATAGGTGGTGTCAAGTTTCTCGAATAAGTGAATACTCTATGGATTATGTAATCCTTTGATTTGTACATTCCTCCTCGTTCAAAGGTTCAATAATTATTTTGCGTTATTTTCAGTTCCTCCCTGCAGCGCATGAGCGTGATCGTGCAGGCACCGCACGAAGCAGACTCCGCCCACGATATGACACTCTACGTCAAGGGTACGGTTGGACAGGGAGATGGGTGATCGAGAACTGACTTTATTAGGGTGCTGTAGGAAATCGTCAACGGTAGGAGGGAGAAGGGTGGTGTTTGAGAAATGATTTTATTAGTTAGGAACAGTACGAGTCACAGAGGCTTAAAGAAAGTCTACGACAAGCGTACTGTAATGGTTTTCCATAGAAAAGACGTGGGAAGAATTAGTTGAGATTGATATCTGATTTTTTAACCTAAGAAATTACGGTATCCCGAACTCTCTTCAGGTTCACCCGAGATGATTCGATCGCTGTGCCATCCGGAGACGATCCCCATGGACTTCGATGACGTCATTGCTGGTGAGAAATTTAAAAAAAAATAGCATTTCACAATATTCAGAGTGAGAGAGTGCGTTTGGAAGCCTTGCAATGTTGACGCTGCAATGCTTCTTAGAAAGGTTGCGCTCAGCGTTTCTATGATAGGTCATATGTTAGCTCTTTTGTCGAAAAACCAAAGAATTTGTTCACTCTTTAGCGATATTTGAAAGACTTGACACTAGGCAGTCCTCCTCCCGATAGCTGTCCATGAAATCTATCTGCCACAACCTCCATCTCCGTTGATTCTCCCCTCGTTGAGGCTACGCCCGTCACGGCTTCCGCATCATCGCTGTGGCAAAAGCCGACGTGGAACTGACGTATGCGAAGGCACACAAGGTCCCCAGAGAGGAGGTAAGAGGGTGGGGAGGGATACGGTAACCTACTCTAATGAGAAGGTACGGTGGAGAAGAGGGGGGGGGTACGGTTGACAGAACCAGAGTTGAGGTAAGTGGGGGATACGGTAGTCGCAGATGGATGGTACTGTAGGGGTCTATATGTAGACTGTAACTATTTGTAGAGTGAGCATACCTGTGCTAAGTATGTACTTGAATTTTTTTGCTCCCTATAAGAACGGGTAGCCGCAAATAACTAGGAATTTTTTCTACGGGTAGCCGACCCATTCCTCTCAAAAACCATCAAATTTTGAACAAAACGCTCAGAAAATTCAAAATTTTCTTACTGGGAGCCGACTTTTTTCTTATATCAGCATTTTTTTACTGGTAGCCGCGTACTTTAGTACTTCAAGTACGCTGGTGTGGGAGTGAGGGATACGGTAGACTAGAAGATCTATACTGTATTTGGAAGTCTGAAACTATTGGCTACTTTGAAAAGGGCCGGATATCATGAAGTTGTGAAACATATATTCTCCATTCACGAAATCTCTTACTGTGAGTCTCGATAGTTTGTCCCCGTCTTTATTCCTAATGCCACTGCCTGTTGAGCTTTCCTCTGCACTTGATAGGGATCTGGGGCATCAAATTACCGGGTTGTGAAATCGCAATAATATCCTAATTCCAATTTCTGTTCCCCTCAGGTGGAGCACGATCTCGAGCTGCTTGGAGTGATCGTACTGGAGAACAGAATCAAGCCCGAGACGACCGGAGTGATTGAACAATTAACCAAGTGAGGAGAGGGGGGGGGGGTTGGAAAAGAAGAGGGGGGGGGGGTGATAGGTACAGTATTGTGGCTGTACAAAAAAAGTGATTTCCTTGCAAAACTAAAAATTAGTGTGGGAATTGGAAAAATTTGGGGTATATGATGCAATCAAAATTAGACATTACACTCGAGTGGCAACAAGGCGCACTCAAGTTGCATGAATGTGCCAAATCGGGAAATCAGTTTCATATACAATAATTCACTGATTTCACTGAATAGATGAATGCTCTTTCGTCGGCCAGCACGCAAAATAAAGAGACCAGATGGTGATTTGTCCATTGCAGGGCGAACATTCGGCCGCGTTTTTTTTGTTGTTAGTGCGGTGTTTTCTACCAAATTCAGAAACGCGCTTCGTTCTCTGAAATCAAAATGGAAATATTAACTAATCCCTAATTTAAAATAGTTACTGTAATAGACATTATCCCCATCTCAGGGCGGACATTCGATCGATCATGGTAACGGGCGATAATCTTCTGACGGCGACGAGTGTCGCCAGAGAATCCCTCATTCTCAATCCCACAAAGAAGGTCTACGCACTCGAGCATACGGTAGGCAGTATTGATTGATTATCCCATTGAAATTGAGCATAGGGGCATTAGCAGAAATATGAGAAGTTGGTGAAACGAAAAACTAGCGGGTGCGTGAAAACATTCTTTTTGCGATCGAGCGTGGAACTAGTAAGTTCATCGAGATAATTGGACTGTGAAGTGCACGGCACTCGAGCACACGGTAGGGAGTAATCATTGATCATGCTGACACAGTTATCGATGGCATATTGAGGGTGAGGTGATGAGTGGGCATATGGGGAGTAGGTGGAGCGGGAAAATGACGGGTTCAAGAAACACGCTTTTTTCCAACTAGGATTCAGCTGGGTAGTGCTAATTATAAAAGTTATGCTGGGTGCAAAGGTCGACACTCTCGAGCATACAGTAGGCAGCATTGATTAATTGTCGTATCAAGCGTTCCTGATGATATTGAGTGAGTGGTGATGATCAGAAATATGAGGAGTAGATGAAGGGGCGAATCGACGGGTAAGCATGTGGTAAGTGTTGATTTATCGAAGAGGCTCCTGAATGAAATTGAAGAGATGGTCATGTACGGAAATATGAGAAGTAGGTGGAACGGAAATTTAGCGGGTGGGTCACACACGCTTTTTGTAAACGAGGATATAGTTGGTGTATCGAGATAGGCCTCCACACTCGAGCGTATAGTGAGTGTATCGATTGATTATGTTCAAGAGACGACTCTATTGTAGAGTTCGCAATACGGGGCGGGTAATTCGGTCTCGTCACGGGTCGAGAGCGCGGCGAATGAAGAATGAGGCGACCCGATACCGGCCCCCTCGAATCGCGCAATTACCCGATACCGGAGAACTTTAGATAGCTGTAACTCAGACGAAACTAAACCGAATCGAAAAATATTTTGGCATGAGACATTGCTAAATGCACTCTATCGATAAATCTAAAAATCATGGAAAGAAAACGATTTTGAAATTTTGGCTCGTTGGAGGTTCGGAACATGAAAATTTGATCTGCATCAAGCGTGATTGAGTTGATATACTCCTGAAATCATTTTGAGCTCATTTCAACGACTTTAAACGAAATCAAACCTCTAGGAAGTAAGGAGAAAGATGGACGGGGTCGCCACATCAACTAGCAACCACTGGCTAGACCGGCGCACAGGTGAAATGATGAGTGTAATTTATCTCACTATGTAAAGCGCGCGGTTATAGATCGCGAAACTCGCGAAAGCAAGACTTTTTGTCTCTCCGGTATCGGGTAATAGACGAAACTTCACGGGCCGGCCCGTCATTTCTCTCCCTCTCATTCTTTATTCGCGGGGCCCCGTGGTATCGGGTCGTATCGTTTATCGCACTCTACTCTATTGATATTGAGTGAGTGACCATGAGTAGGAATATCAAGAGTGGGTAGAGCGCGAAATTGACGGGTGTGTGAAATGATAAATCAGAAATGGAGTGCGCCCAAGTCGGACGACCTTTCCAAATAGTCGCCAATCGCAATTTCAGCACGAGAAGGACGAGCACGGGCGGACGGAGTTGGTGCTGCGACTGGAATTCGATCCGACGGAGGGAGGAGGAGGAGGAGGGCAGATGAATGGAGGAAATGGAAATGGATCGATTGGAGGAAATATGGGAATACGGTAGGTGCAGATATTGATTGGATAAGGGACAAGAATAGCATCGAAACACTCCCTCGTTGTTTTTGACAGGCGATGATATTGATTGAATGGGGGATAAAGCAAGCAGTGAGGATCAAAAGTTTGCCGCAGTTTTCAAAAGCTTACTTTTTGATTCTGACCGGCAATAGAGCATGGGAAAATGTGGAGTGCGTTAAATTTTTGAATACCCCTGATAACGAGCCGGTGGAGAAGTTCGAGATTGCGTAATGCTGACGTAATTGCAGTCTTCTCGGTTCGAAGAGCGGGAAGGACGTCGAGAGAGCGTCCAGTCCAGTGGCGTCCATTGCAGCGAGATATCAAATGATTATCACTGGTTAGTTTTTAGTTGACATAATGACATAAGATGGTGCTATTGAAGGGATGAATACGGCTGAGATATTGAGGAGAGGCAGAAGCGAGAAAGTGATGGGTTGTAATAGCGGCTAGATTTTTGTTGGGTTCCGATGTGCTTGTCTGTCTGATGACCTCTTGGTAACTAGTATTAGGTCAATTTGTGAGTAATATTTTTGAGTGCATGCTTTCTCGACCATCACATGATGGCTTTTTTCTATAAGACTGCAAAATAACAAGATATCAAATTTGATGGCCGGTTAAGTAGTTTATCATCTGCTGAAACACAAACGAGAGTTGGTGATTTCTACCACCCATTCCATCTCACAGTCACCCTCCTCATTCCCATTACCACTCACAAACAAACACAAGTCCTTCCACTCAGGTCCGACCTTCGCTGTGCTCACTCACGAGTACCCGGAGCTACTCGATCTTCTCGTGTGCAGTTGTGCTGTCTTTGCGAGAATGTCACCCGATCAGAAGCAGGCACTCATCCATCATTTGCAGGTACGATAGGAGGGGATACGGTAGGAACTGTAGAGGTAGCAAAAGTGCTGAGGGGGAGAAAGATGCTGTAATTGAAAGTAGTGCGGTATGTGGTCGTACATGCCCAATATTTACGATTGGAGGGAACACGGTAGATGATTAGGGCTAGAATACTGTTAGTACGGTATGATTACGGTATCGCAGGCGATCGACTACACGGTGGTCATGTGCGGAGACGGAGCGAACGATTGTGCAGCACTCAAGGTGAGTCGGGGTTTCAGAAATAGTATAGAGATTGTCTGTTTCAAACGGGGAGGAGCCTCAATAACTTATTGCAAGTGCAAGTATTTATTGCAAGTTGCAAATGAGTAGAGAAAAAATTGTTTCAACGTGCAAGGTGGATGCGAGTTGCATGGGGAACGGTCCGTCCGTTCCGAACGGATAAGTCAATGGAGACGAATATTTTGATGATTGGTCGAACCCTGTATCTAAGAAACATTATTAATCCGATTGTAAAAAGTACAAATTATTATATTAATAGATTCAAAGAAGTGCCTTCCAGGCCGCCCATGCTGGTATCTCTCTGTCCGAGGCTGAAGCATCCATCGCTGCGCCCTTCACTTCGAGAACTGCCAGTGAGAGTGATTGTCTGATTCTCTCCATTTCCAATGCTCTCTCGCTCTGCCTGATCGACGAGAGAGCACGTGAAATGGGGAGACGAGCGTCTTACTGGGCTGTAAATTATATGATTATTTTCAAAAATGAATTGTACGGTGGCCATTTGCAGACATCGCGTGCGTGCCAGCAGTGATTGCCGAGGGTCGTGCTGCACTGGTGACGTCGTTCGGAGTGTTCCAGTGAGTGTGCGAGGGATACGGTAGATTGGGAAACGTCGTATTGTCGAAAATTGACAGAGATTGATAAGTTTTTTTTTGGTAAACGTCGCCCTCACCATGGTGCGCATCGCAGGTACATGGCGGGCTACTCGATGACGCAGTTCATGACCGTGCTCTTCCTCTATACCATGCCCACCAATCTGGTCGATCTACAGGTTTCATTTTATTTATTGTAACAGATTTTGGACTAGCATTATAATTAACCAAGTTCAACGGTTATCATATAATAGTGAAGCACGACGGTGCCAAGTGAAAATTGTGACATGAAACATAATGGCGTGAAGTTTCGGAACACAAATAAAGCCATTAAATTCGCAGTTCCTCTACATCGACTTCTTCCTGATCACGATGGTTGCCATGTGCTTCGGCAGCACTCATCCCTGCAGGAAACTCAGGTACGGTAGGAGTATCGATTATCGATTGTTAAGCTCTTCTCTGTTTTTCTGTTTCAGACTTGTTCACAGAGGGTGCATTTTTTTACGGTACGGAGTATGAGTAGCAATAAGGTAACAAGTACGTGATAGATGCACCACGATATGGTCGACGTTTTCCCTAGTCATAACACCATGTGATTTCAGCATGCAAGCTCCGCCCACTCGTCTTCTGTCCCTTCCGACGATCATCTCGGTCTTCGGCCAATTGGCAATCATCTTCATCGTCCAGACCGTCGTATTCTTTTGGACACAACAACAGATTTGGTTGGTGATTTGAGCAATATTATGGGGAATGCTATATTTGACATAATTTGAGCTATTTAAACCGATTTCGGGTTGTTTATGAGCGAAACAGCAGATTTTGTTGGTGATTACGAATGTGCTTGGAATAGAATGATGTACTTCATTGTCTGATTCAATGGCAGTGAAAGGGGAAAAGAGCAGACTGTTTCGCTTTTGAATATGGTATATTTGTTCATTTGAAATTGTTAGAAACGGAGGATCGGAGATGCGAAATGTTACAAAGGTGTAGAGGTTCACTAGTGAGGTTGGTGTTGCACTAGTTTGCTTAAGGACTACGTGAGGAGTTGAATTCGTTGAACCTCCGTTCTGCGTACAAAAATAACTATTTATTGTGTCTCCAAATGAATTTGCCATAAGTAGTGTTAAATCTGCTCGACGATCTCGAGTTTCAATCTCTCTTTATGATGGGCGATGCCCATGTCCTCTCATCTACCGTAATCTCTAATATTCCTTTCCTTGTCAGGTATCCCGGTTTCATCCAAGAGGAGGGTAACGACGAGACGCCGTCGTACGAGGGAACCGCACTCTTCATCGTCACTGGATTCCAGTATATGACATTGGCTGTGGCATACTCGAAGGTACGGTAGATCGATGAGGATGGGGTAGATCACTATTTTTGGAAAGGCATCAGTACATGTTGCTGGCGGTCGCATACTCGAAGGTTCGGTAGAAGTGGCACGGTAGATCGAGTAGGAAAAAATCTACTTGTCGATCTTGCGGACAAATTGGCATTTACTACGATTTTGTGATTCCTGGTTGCAGCAGTTTTAGATAATGGAGATGTTTGCCTGGAGACGATTGCAATGCGGTTTGGATGTCTAAAATAACTATTCTATCCTCGCAGGGCGCCCCCTTCCGCAAGGGTCTGCTGTCGAACAAGCTAATGTGCGGATGTCTCGGGATCACGTTCTTCGTCCATCTCGCCATCAGCATCTTCACCGGTTCCTTTTTATTTAAGTATTTTTTTAAAAGATTTTGTTTCTAACTATTTGCAAAGGGTTTGACGTTTTTCACTGGGATCTTACGTGTTTCGTAGGGTAGTCAATTTCGTTGGGATCACAGATGAAGTCGATTTCTGCGTGAATGCTATTTAAAACTTATGAAATAATAAAGTCACTCTTCGATCAGATAACGTTGTGTCGGACTGGGTGCACGATGGTCTCTCTCTCAAGCCAATTCCCACGGGTTCCGTTCTCGTCCTTCTCGCGTTCGCTGCCGTATCCGCAATCGTTGGCCTCGTCTTCGAGAAGATTATCGTCGCCAAGGTACGGTAGGGTGGAAGGGGGCGGGGGGGGGGGGGGTTGATCGAGGACTGAAGGGAGACTCAGGTTACGGTAGAGATATTCGGAAATTATTGCATTATGATAAATAAGGAGGCTGTAGTCCACTAAAAACATGTGAAATGAATTTTGAATTGTTCACCAGGAGTATACGGGTTTCGGCGAAGGAGTAAGAGATGTAGTTTTCCCTGTAGCTTAATGACCGTTCCTCACGTCGTTTGACACTACAAAATCCAATTATCATTACATTATTTTTCGACAGGAGGTCTCGGGTTTCGTTGAATGGGTATGAGATGAACGGGTTTCTACATTCCAATTCCGTTCCTCTGTCTTATGCCAAACATAAATCAATAACGTACTACGGTAACAATCCAACTGTATCCCTACAGTAATACCCTCATCTTTCTACAACATCCTTCTTGACATACTCGATGCCAAACCCATTCATCGATACCGTACTCCCCTACCGTAATCTCCTTATCTCTCATCTCAGGTATACGAGCACGTTCGTCGTTCCCGTCGTGCAGCACGAGCTCGTCGTGATCCATCTCTTGCATCGACCGCCTTCGAACGACTTTTACTCCAATCGGGAGACTCACCCTCATGGGTAGGCACTTGGGCTCTACCTTAGGATGCCCTAGGGGTGTCTTAGTACCATTTGGGTCACTGCGTGTTGCGGGATGCTATTCTGCAGTCCACTAAACTTTTACGAATTATCATCCTGTAGAATTTGGGTTACCGGGAAGGGGTAAGAGATGAAATGATCCTGGTCTCCTAATATCGTAGTCACAGACTCTTCAAAACCCCAATTGCGCAGGTGTACACAGCGGCGGCCGATCCTCCGGCCTCCCCGACCGCTGCAGCCGATGCAGCAGCCATGACGTCGTCCATGGACACTGTCATCGTTGAGCCATTCTCCCTCCAGGAAGGTATCGTCAACCCCCAGACGGTCGTCGAAGAGAAAGCATAGATGGCTTACCCCCATCCCCCCTTCCTCCGTCTCGCAAGTTGTTACCGTTTTATGTTGCCGATATTAAGTATTACTGATCCAATCGACTGATCACTACAGTATTGCATCAGCTGTATGCAAGTGTTTTTCTAGATAGGACCCCATTTTCTCGCCAGATGTACCGTAACCGGTTCCCATTTTGTTGTCTGTTATCACCCCCTTTTGACCTACCGTATTTTGCCACCACATTCCCGCTTCATCCTTCCCCCAATACTTTCTATCGCACCATGACCCGCAGTCTCCCTGTGATTCCCTTGCTGCTCAAATCCTTTCGCCTTCCATAACTTTCCCTCATTCGGAATTCCGCCCATTCATACCGTATCCTCCATATTTTCACTCTATGGTTCGTGTACTTTTCTACGATTATGAGCATATCACACGCACACTTTAAGCCTACCGTCCTAATATCACTATTCTGTGAGATCAAAATGCCTCCTACATTATCTGTTACAGTATCCTCTATTGCCCCTCTACCCCTCAACACCACTTTCTGTCCTACGGGAGTTACAGTTTCCGACAAATTACTTCATTGAGCTTGATATTTACTGACTGGATGATGCCCCCCCCAAGTGACTTGTTAGTTTCGTAAGCATAATTCCGGTTCATCGCATGATTATATTTCAACTCCCTTTGGTACGTTAACTACGCATTGTATGCCCTTTCTCACTCGCTAAGCAGCAAATATATAAAGTAATAACAAATTCGCAATATTAACATTTGTAAAAAAAGGTCTGAAAGGAAATCTTCAAAACAGCCGGAAAATGAAATCCGGAAGGACAATAGTCCAACGACAAATTGAGAGCCGTGTTTAGCACGGACAGATCGATGGGCCAGTACTTCGATCTGGGTCTAGATTCCTACACGGAAGCAATGTGCAAGGAGACGTTGAGGTTCTATCACACCAGGGGGACCACACAACCACAAATGCGTGACACCAATCCACACCAATCGGGAATCGCAGCAATAACACGGAACAAGGTACCATAACCGCGCCATGAGATTGGAGGAAATACAGTAGCAATACAAAGGGGTACACAAACACGAGTCATCGAGTCGTGGAAGACACACAGGCCGATACATTAACCAACACGATTAGATAGACCCCCATTATCACACATTCGGATCGATACAGTAGCTACCACTGTGAGATGTACAATGTGCCTCATTTTCAACACGCACAGACCGGTACATTAACCAACCAGGTTAGTTGAATACAATTCCCACCACTTTCACACATTCGGATCGATACAGTAGCTAACACTGTGAGATGTACAATGTGCCTCATTTTCAACACGCACAGGCCGGTTGGCCTTATAAAATAGTCACTGGCCTAGCAGGACTTCGTGTGCCTAGAGTACGGGGTGACCTTTACCTTTTACAGACCGTATAGTAACCAACACGGTCAGATGGATACAATACCTCCATTTTCACACATTCGGATCGATACAATACCTCCATTTTCACACATTCGGATCGATACAATACCTCCATTTTCACACATTCGGATCGATACAATACCTCCATTTTCACACATTCGGATCGATACAATACCTCCATTTTCACACATTCGGATCGATACAATACCCCCATTTTCACACATTCGGATCGATACAATACCCCCATTTTCACACATTCGGATCGATACAATACCTCCATTTTCACACATTCGGATCGATACAATACCTCCATTTTCACACATTCGGATCGATACAATACTCCCATTTTCACACATTCGGATCGATACAATACTCCCATTTTCACACATTCGGATCGATACAATACCCCCCATTTTCACACATTCGGATCGATACAATACCCCCATTTTCACACATTCGGATCGATACAATACCCCCATTTTCACACATTCGGATCGATACAATACCCCCATTTTCACACATTCGGATCGATACAATACCTCCATTTTCACACATTCGGATCGATACAATACCTCCATTTTCACACATTCGGATCGATACAATACCTCCATTTTCACACATTCGGATCGATACAATACCTCCATTTCATACATTCGGATCGATACAATACCCCCCCCCCATTTTCACACATTCGGATCGATACAATACCCCCATTTTCACACATTCGGATCGATACAATACCCCCATTTTCACACATTCGGATCGATACAATACCCCCCATTTTCACACATTCGGATCGATACAATACCCCCCATTTTCACACATTCGGATCGATACAATACCCCCCATTTTCACACATTCGGATCGATACAATACCCCCCATTCTCACACATTCGGATCGATACAATACCCCCCATTTTCACACATTCGGATCGATACAATACCCCCCATTTTCACACATTCGGATCGATACAATACCCCCCATTTTCACACATTCGGATCGATACAATACCCCCCCCCCCCTTTCACACATTCCGAATACCTCCATATGCCCCAATACTCCCTCCCCCCATAAATCGTCATCCTTCCACCCAACTTCCGTAACCTACATGGATGGTTACGAGAAAAAAAAATAAGAACGTGGCAAAAACAGCAATAAACGAAAAGGGAGGATAAAGGGGAAAGAGGAGATGGTGGGGGGGATTGCATCTCCCTCTGATCTTTTGACAGTGGGGTGGGGAAGGAAGAGAGGGGCGTCGATGAAGGAATGGATCGACATCGAGAAGGAGGCACCGCTGAGAGACGGACTGAAACCATTTTTTATTATGAATTATTTAATATTGGAATATCGAAATGCATCTGTCAGTCAAAGCGTATCGTCGGCTGATTCTCACGAGCCTTCAGCAATACTGGTGGGATAGAAAGGTGACAAAGTGAGGGCATCCGCAAATTGGATCCGGGCATTCCTTCGGATATCCGCACATAAAAGTTTGTCGCCATTTAGAAAAGGTGAAAAAGTTCAATAATGCCTAGGCGGGCATCCGCATTTCTAAACGAGTCACCTTTCCTAGCACAACAGTGTACTGCAAGCGTTTGTGCAAGAATGGCCCATTATGGGATAACCTACTGGGATATCAGCGAAGCACATTCTAAACATAATGCACAAACCGACAACATATGTTTCGCACTAGTAAAATCTATAATAATTATATCGCTTTTTTGCATTGAATTCAAGTAAATTAATATATGATGCAGTTTGTGAAACAATCGAGCAACGGCTGCAGTTGGAAAAAAATCAATTCGCTGAACAACGGCGATTTGATGTTCTCGAGTGTGCCAAACTATTCCGGATCTGCTCGATTGTCTCACAAACGGCCTCATATAATAGCGCGCGAACATACATTTTCATTGCCTACCGGGGACCGAAAAAATATAGTGGTCTGCCACTAATAGCAGGGTCTCATGGCTTGAAAACGATTTTATAGTGGATATATTGTGGTCTGACATCAAATTCCGTCTGAATATAGTCTGATTACCGTCCGGTAGTTTCGAAATGTATGGCGCGCGAAAAAGTTTCGAAAATCGACATCATTAGCTAGGAATATCAAACTTTTCTCGCCGTCTCCTACTTGACCCGTCAAAGGCAAAGGTCATCCCGTTAATCAAGGCACTTGCGTCCTGCGGAGATCACTGCTAGGCCAGTATCTCACCTCATTCCATACTCCCTTCAATCTTCCGTGCTGCATTCACAGAGAGAGAGAGAGAGTCGAGTGCAGCAATTGGCTGCATCAACCATGGATGGCACCTGCAAACAAACAAAATATGTTACCATCATTGTGTATTGTGCATCATTATTCAAGACCAAAGGAGCTCGAGAAGCATAAAATCAAAATGAGCTATACTAGTGAAGTTCAAAAATAAATGTCAGAACTAAACTAAACAGGCAAATAATTTGTATTCAGAGATGGTACCCACTGAAGATAAAGACTAAAGGAGCCCGAGAAGCATAAAATCAAACTGTGCTATACTAGTGAAGTTCAAAAATAAATGACAGAACTAAACTAAACAGGCAAATGATTTCTATTCAGAGATGGTACCCACTGAAGATCAAAACTAAATGAGACAGGGAAACAAATCTGCGGGGACCATAATACGGTTATAATCATGGCGAAATTTGTAATGCCAATCACACAAAACAATCAAACTTGAATAACACAACGAATCGTCACAATTTTCATAATACGCTTCTTTATCTCCACTCTTACCTGTTTGAGCCGAGCGCGGCCGCTCTTTATCCTTTCTTCTACGGTCATCTCCTTAACGGAGGAACGGAAGAGAGGGAAGGAGAGGGAGGAAGAAAGGAAGACCACCCTAAAACGATTCGAGGTTACGATAGTGACAATAATCGATAAAAAGCTGTATTCCAAAGGGAGAGAAAACTTTGCGGAGAATTTGACAACTACAATTGCCATGTGAGCAAACTACACTTATCAGGCAAATGCTAATTTTCAAAGATGGTTCCCGTTGAACTGCTAAATTAAAGAAGCCCGAGAAGCATAAAATCAAACTGTGCTATACTAGTGAAGTTCAAAAATAAATGTCAGAACTAAACTAAACAGGCAAATGATTTCTATTCAGAGATGGTACCCACTGAAGATAAAGACTAAAGGAGCCCGAGAAGCATAAAATCAAACTGTGCTATACTAGTGAAGTTCAAAAATAAATGACAGAACTAAACTAAACAGACAAATGATTTTTATTCAGAGATGGTACCCACTGAAGATAAAGACTAAAGGAGCCCGAGAAGCATAAAATAAAACGGTGCCCGAGAAGCATAAGTAGATGACGTAACTAAACAGACAAATGATTTCTATTCAGAGATAGTACCCACTGAAGATTAAGACCAAAGGAACCCGAGAAGCATAAAATCAAACGGTGCTATACTAGTGAGGTTCAAAAATAAATGACAGAAATAAACTAAACAGGCAAATAATTTGTATTCAGAGATGGTACCCACTGAAGATAAAGACTAAAGGAGCCCGAGAAGAAAAATCAAACTGTGCTATACTAGTGAAGTTCAAAAATAAATGACAGAACTAAACTAAACAGGCAAATGATTTCTATTCAGAGATGGTACCCACTGAAGATCAAAACTAAATGAGACAGGGAAACATAAAATCTGCGGGGACCATAATACGGTTATAATCATGGCGAAATTTGTAATGCCAATCACACAAAACACAATCAAACTTGAATAACACAACGAATCGTCACAATTTTATAATACGCTTCTTTATCTTCACTCTTACCTGTTTGAGCCGAGCGCGGCCGCTCTTTATCCTTTCTTCTTCGGTCATCTCCTTAACGGAGGAACGGAAGAGAGGGAAGGAGAGGGAGGAAGAAAGGAAGACCACCCTAAAACGATTCGAGGTTACGATAGTGACAATAATCGATAAAAAGCTGTATTCCAAAGGGAGAGAAAACTTTGCGGAGAATTTGACAACTACAATTGCCATGTGAGCAAACTACACTTATCAGGCAAATGCTAATTTTCAAAGATGGTTCCCGTTGAACTGCTAAATTAAAGAAGCCCGAGAAGCATAAAATCAAACTGTGCTATACTAGTGAAGTTCAAAAATAAATGTCAGAACTAAACTAAACAGGCAAATGATTTCTATTCAGAGATGGTACCCACTGAAGATAAAGACTAAAGGAGCCCGAGAAGCATAAAATCAAACTGTGCTATACTAGTGAAGTTCAAAAATAAATGACAGAACTAAACTAAACAGACAAATGATTTTTATTCAGAGATGGTACCCACTGAAGATAAAGACTAAAGGAGCCCGAGAAGCATAAAATAAAACGGTGCCCGAGAAGCATAAAGTAGATGACGTAACTAAACAGACAAATGATTTCTATTCAGAGATAGTACCCACTGAAGATTAAGACCAAAGGAACCCGAGAAGCATAAAATCAAACGGTGCTATACTAGTGAGGTTCAAAAATAAATGACAGAAATAAACTAAACAGGCAAATAATTTGTATTCAGAGATGGTACCCACTGAAGATAAAGACTAAAGGAGCCCGAGAAGCATAAAATCAAACTGTGCTATACTAGTGAAGTTCAAAAATAAATGACAGAACTAAACTAAACAGGCAAATGATTTCTATTCAGAGATGGTACCCACTGAAGATAAAGACTAAAGGAGCCCGAGAAGCATAAAATCAAACTGTGCTATACTAGTGAAGTTCAAAAATAAATGACAGAACTAAACTAAACAGACAAATGATTTTTATTCAGAGATGGTACCCACTGAAGATAAAGACTAAAGGAGCCCGAGAAGCATAAAATCAAACTGTGCTATACTAGTGAAGTTCAAATATTTTTCCGATTCCGTTTTTTATTGCTCCATCTGTTCTCGGACCTGTTCTGTCTCGGTGGGCTCCTCCACAGCCTTCATAACTTATCTATGAGTAGGAACGAGAGAAGGGAAGAGTGGGGGGGGGGGGACGCCCCGCTTGCGTTCCATCGACGACTGAAATATTCACGAAATCAGTGAACAAAAAAATGAAAACCGTACCTCTCATCCCCATCGATGGCTTTCCTTGCAGTCCGAGTGCCTCATCGAAGAAGATGAAGGAAGGAAGGGAAGGAATGGAGAGGCATCGCCATCGAGTGAGGACTGTAAGGGGGATAATTTCAATCCGATGATCAATATCCGCGTACCTCTCATCCCCTGCCGCGTGGTCTTCTCGGCGTCCCTCCATCGGAAGGAGGAGAGAAGGGAAGGAAGAGATGGCGAACGTCGCCCGTATCCCCCCTAGCGTCGAGGGAAAGACTGCAATAGATAATATGTCAATGAATAGTAAATAGTTGCGACAGCACCTCTCATTCATACCAATCAGACCATCGAATGGAGGACGGGAAGGAATGACAAAGGAGAGAAGAGAACCATCGTGTCGAGGAAAGACTGTAAGAGAGGACACTTTAATTATAGTAAAATAATCAATAATCGCTCTCGTACCTCTCATGCCCTGCCGCGTGGTCTTCTCAGCGTCCTCACGGGTACTTCTCCATACCCGGTTGACCTCATCGGAGGGAAAGAGGGAAGGAAGAGATGACGAGACGTCGCGCCCTTCCCATAACGTCGAGGGAGGACTGTAAAAGGAGTCTTTAATACACACATCGATTCAAAAGTACAGCACCTCTCATCCTTACATAGTGCCCTCTCAAGGGGCCTCCACGCCCAGATGTTCTCATCGGAGGGAAGGAAGGGAGAGAGGGCGAGTTGTCGCCCGCATCACATCGCCTCGAGGCAAGACTTGAAGAATAACAAATCATTTATAAATCAATGGTTATTATTCACAGTACCTCTCATCCCTATGGAGTGGCCCGTTTCTCACGGGGAATCCATCGAAGAGAGGGAAGGAAGAGATGGCGAGACGTCGCCCGTATCCCATCGCGTCGAGGAAGACTGGAATAGGCAGTATTTCAGTAGGGAACACTCAATATTTGCTCGAGTACCTCTCATTCCTACCGGGGCGGCTCATCAGCTTCGACGGCGTCGTCCCTCTGATTGTTGCCCTCGTCGTTGACGCCATCTCGTCCGTCGATGTGTCGAGGTGAAAAGGACATGGTTAAACACTTATCTAACTCCTACGGGGTCCCTACAATCCTTCACTCACTCCTTCCCCCTCTGCCTCTTGGTCCAATTCACCTAGTTTTTCAACTGCCCTCCCTGCTGAGCGGCGAAAAGCGCCCGAAGGCACGAGAAGCCACTCAGAGGGCGAACCACGATCCCACCCTGGCAACCAGGGCCTTTCCCTTCTCAGGTCTGCGATTCCACGGAGAGCTAATCATCCGCTTACGGCTTCACGTGCGCAGGAGAAAGACTAAGCGGCATGGACTAATAGTCAAAGGGGGAACGGAGTGAGTGGAGGAGGGGGCGGGGGAAGTAAACGAACCTTTTATTTGATTGAAAACGTCCTCGTCGATGGCCTCGCTTGTTGGGGCATTGGGGGGGGGGAGTGGCGTTTGTCGGTACCTGGGAAAGCGATGATTAACCAGTGACCCAGAAGAAACCAATCGGAAAGCATGAGAAATGCATTTCGAAAGCGCCAAGGCATTGCAATGGAGGAGGAATTTGAAGACGGGCAACAAGGAACGATACTAGCACTTCGCCCATCAAGAATCGCGCGGTGGGGGCGGATAAAGCAATAGCTCACTCGATTTTCGAAAATAAAAGGGCGGGGTTAGAGGAGCCTCGCGCAAGGACGTCAATCAGCGCTTTATCGACAGGAATAGGACGATAAACTGGGAGGGAACAGGCAGGCATAAGCTTGACTTATTAGCATTAAAAATCAATCAAAAGTGGCGAAAACAATGATAAATCACGAGAAGAACTTGTCGAGAGTGATCGGGGAAGGGGAACGGAGGGTGGATGGGGAAGGGAAATGATGAGAATGGCGAGTTCGACGTGCGAAATGAGCGGTTGGGGAAGGGAAGGGATAGACGAGAGAGTGTGTAGATCAGAGAGAGCGCGGAGAAAGTGCGTGTGTGTCGTCTCGCTGGGCGCGCGCCAGACGATCAATATTCTCTTCCGCGGACATTTGATCTTTCCCAAAATAGAAAGTAGTAGGGAAGGGAAAGGGAATGCGCGGTAGTGAACCATTTCAGGTAAATTGCAATGGATTGGGATCACTCACAGACTGGGTTACACCAGCTGGAAGAGAGAAAAGAGGGAAAGAAGGTACAGGAAAAGGGGATGGAGGAATCATGAAAAGGGAACGAAAGGGTGGTATAGATCCTCTGGTTTCTCGTGACCAGTTGCTAACCAGTTGGTGACCAGTTGCTGGCGGATACGCGAGCAACTGGTCAGGGTACTGGTCAGCAACTGGTCAGCCAACTGGTCAGCAACTGGTCACGAGAAACCAGAGGAGTTTAGCCGTACCTAATAGACGTAAGTACTTAGATATCTGGAAACAATTGCTAGAAGATGCTGTCCATGCTCTCATAGAGACGCTGGATCGTCGAAGTGCAAGGTTGCATTGTGGATTTTTTAGGCGATTATTTTTGTGAACAGCCAATATCCATTGCTCGCAAAGCGTTCCTTTCACATGGGAACGGCGAACCGCCGGGTTTTGGGTTTAGAGTTACCAGGTTTTCGACAAAAAAGCACATCACCGTAATAACTAATGTTGATTCTATATCTTGCTCCTGGTTAATATATCAGGACCGATGCGTGGCAAATGTTTTAGTATTTCATTTTCTGATGATCTTTGATCTTTGATCTCTTACCAGGTGATCAACACTTGCGGCGCGACGAACGTTGTGTGCTTCGACAAGACGGGAACACTGACGGAGGATGGACTGGACTTCCATCGGGCGAGAGCACTCATGAAGAGGTACGGTAGGGGGAGAGATGTTAGGTACGGTAGAATGGCTATTAGGAGCGTTAGGGATGAGAGATGTATTGGGTACGGTAGGATGGAGATACATGAGTACGGTAGGAATTCAGAGAGATTGGATACGGTAGGAATGGAGAGATATTGATTATACAATGAATTTTTGGAAAAGCATACCGAAAGAAATTTGATTTACGCTGAAATACGAGTTTTGGGGACCAAGGTGAATTCGTGCACCACTCAGTATGGATAGATGTTGTGAGAAGTTTGATGTGTTTCAAGTTCGGAATACGTAAAAAGTTTATTTTATGGGGTATTATTGCTAACAGATGGAGAATAACCTTGTTGAACGAAATGAGAGAATCTAACCTTGTGATTTGGTGCACCCCGCAGTCTTGGCAATGATGAATCGATTCGAACTGTTGATTCGCCTCCATTCTGTCTTCCCACTGTCTAAATATTAATAATCATATCTACAGATCGATGGGTAAACTGCCTCTGTTCACACCGGAGACGGCCACTCTCGAGGGAGGAACACACGGAGAGCTGATCAAGGCTATCGCATGCTGCCACTCACTCACGAGAATCGATGGAGTGCTCACGGGTATGGTAGGGAGATAATGGGGGAGTGGTACGGTAGACAAATGATACAGTAGATGTGTATCTGTTTTGCAGTTGTTCTTTATTTAGAATATTGGAGTTATAATGTAGATGAAATTGCGTATAATTGGAACAAGGTGATTAGGAGTTTCAGGATGATGTTGTTAGTCGAATGTGAAATGATTCAATAGTATCTTTTCATATGAAAAAGTTTTCAACGGTCTCCTGATCGGTTGCAAAGGACCGGTTAATTACTGTAAATGGCGACTAGGTTGCTTAGCGTTGTTAGCGATGGGCAAGGAGAGATTCTATCACACCAGGGGACCACGGCACCACAAATGCGTGATGGTGCGAATCGGGAATCTCAGCAGTAACACGACGAAACAGGGTACCATAACCGCGCCATGAGACCATGATTTGTATTGCTACTGTATTTCCTCCAAAGGGGTCAGGGCGTAGACTGGAAGGGAAGGGAAGCGACTGACTGCTCTTGTCTAGCTCCCAGACGATCGATATCTGCGAGCGGATGTGTCGAGGGAAGGTAGACCAAAAGCGCTCTTTCCTCCCCCTCGATCAAACTACAATCAAGGGGGATAGACTGTGTGCTCCAACTCAAGTAAACAATGTGGTTACTGTAAGTTTCTCTCGCTTCAAACTTTTTGCTGTTTTCGAAATAAAAAAGTCTCGCAATTGATGTTGTTTCCAGCCTGCTAGTGTTGAAATTTTGCTTATTTTACCCGTCTCGATTGTTTTCGGTGCTTCTTTATTGTATAGACCGTCCCCTTTCGCACATACAGCGTATCGCTAGCGTCAATATATGCTTCTTTAAACTGGTTTTTAGCTCAAATAGGGAATGGTAGTGGCTGACCCGTGCATCACTTTATCTAGGAAGGTCGTTATCATCCATCCTTTTCCTCCTTTACCAGTTTACAGAATTTTAGTGCTTCCGCATCAAACCAACCACTGAAAACACTCTTATCATTGATATTTTCGATTGAATTCAATCGAATAGTCTGTGTGGTCTGATCTTTTCGTGCCGGTAGTTTTCATTTTTGGTCTCTTTTTTTCTCTATGCTTATGTTAGTTTTAAATGTTGTGATCGTATGTTGCAAAATATTGAGCTCATAGAAGTCGAGCTCCTTGGCTTTAGAAGCGCTTTTGAAGCACATAGGAATTTTCATTCAAAGTTATTGCGCTCATAATTCTGTTTCCCATTGAAACTGGTCATTTTAACGGAGGATCTCCTGATTTTTTTGCTCATCTGTTTGACATCTGCTTCAGCATTTGTTGCCCAGTCCACTCTCTGATTGCCAATACTCGAAGAAAATCATGAAATTCAGCTTCATTTATCTTTTTGTTTCGTTTCTGCCCACCCTTCTACTCGCTTCTGCTATCTACTATAGTACATCTGCCTCTCGCAATCTCTAATCACCGCTTTTGAATGGGATTGAGAGGGCGCGCTCTTTCCCCCTTTCCTTCTCTACCTTCTTCCCTTCACTCTCTCTCCAGTTGTCTGTCTGTTCCCATTGCCCTCCCTTCTCCCTTCCCTTCCCCTCCCTTTACTCAGCTGATCTATCGATTCGATCGACACAGATACCCTGCCAATAATCGCATTGCAACGGCCGCCGATTGATAGCCTCTCCCTTTTCCGAAAATAGAGGCACTTTATGTATACAGTTTGCGTAGCCGTGTATTCTTCTCCTTCTTTCTATTTCTCTTCTCCATTTTGAAAGGGCACTCAAACCGCGAGCGAGAAGGGAGTAGTTTTTGCCCCGTGTCTATCGCTGACCTCGCGTCGACTATAGCTATGGTTTGCTAGGTGAACGAGGGTTTCAATGTCAAACTATCGGTCAAATCGAGGATTTGTTTAATTTTTTTTACCTTTTTTGTTTCAAATCGTGGGCACTCTCCTATTTCCGCTCACAATCAACACTTACGAAACTAAGAAAGTTTTCTGCAGCGCTGATTTTTTTCCGTTTTTACATGGCCATTTCCGTAGCAACTTCTAATTGGCGCCAGCCGAGAGAGACGCTGATAGCGCCGTGATGTTTACGTGTGAATGTAGTGTGTGTTATTCTGCTCGATTTTCGGTCGACATCGCTCTCCCTATTTCTTCTTGGCAACACACGAGGGCGGGATTCGCTGTTGTTTACTTCCCCTTCCCCTCTCAATTTCGATCGTCCATCTTCCCCCTTCTTCTTCTTCTGTTTTCACTTACTTTTCCCCGACTGCTCTCCCTTTTTGTGTGCGTTGCTTTGACCTCGCAAGTTCCCGTCACTTGGCGAGAGTGATGACGCTTTGTTTTGCCCAGTTCTCGCCTTTCGAAATGCTCTTTCACACTTTCTTACCGGCTAGAAACCACGGGGGAAGCTAGAGGCACTTACTTTAGCGCGAGTAAACTCGCACACGAAACTCGTGACTGACTGTGCGAAAGGGCGAAGATAGTGAGCTAATGACAGATTGACCATTGTCGCTCCCCATTCGTGCCACCCTCCCCTAGTAATCCGCAGATGTTATTCCTAGAGGATCAATCTAAAGAGATCAGTAGGCGGATCAGTAGGTTCATTGACCTCTGCTGACCCGCCCGTTCCCCCGGCCTTGAATTGTTAACCTTTACTACTGTTCATTCGTGATCTCGTTAGTTTCTGTATGGTTTCCACTTGTGCCGATATTTCCGTTAATCAGTCATTAATCAATCGATAATCTCCTACAGTAACCATGCTGTGGGAGGCTGCTGCCGCCGTGCTCGTGATCGCCCTCGTCCTCAAGCTCTTCGGCTGCTTCGACTCGGTTGAGGTACGGTAGGCCAAGGGGGTAGATCAATGGGTCAGATTGATTACCCAGTCCTTTATAGGGAAATTGATCAATTCAATGTGTCTCAATCAGGTTCGAACGTGTTTTGGGTGCTTGACGCAATGGCCATTGTTTACGGACAGAGGGGTGATAGGGGAGTTATCAGTGATGACTAGGCAAGTGAGATGGGGTGAGAGCAAGAGGCATAGGGAGACTGAGGGTGAGCAAGCCATTTATTGTTTCCGAAATTTCCGAGAAAAGTATCAATTTACCTGCCTGACCAGGTGATTAGATGTATTCTTGAATCACAGTACTAACTGGTCTTTTCGAAACAGTGAAGAGGAGGCTTTAGTATAGATGCTACATTATTAAACTCGTCTCATGATTTCTTTTCGAATCATGTGATCTTCTCTCGCCTCGTCTCCAGAGTGTAACGGCTTCTTCTTCTTCTTCGTCTTCTGCATAAACTCTGTGCCATTAGGATCTAGAGACTCTCTCTCTCTCTCTCTGATCCGCACACTCTCTCGCCCCTCTCTGCCTGTCTGATCCCTCCACTGTTTGCCCGATCTCTCGCCCGCCTCCTGCCTGATGGCGGACCAGTTAGCGTGCATACACTTTATTTCCGGCTGAGAAGGGGTGTCTCGTGATGAGAGAAGAGTACAGAAGGGGAAGGTAGGCAGACTCATCACTGTCAAATCGAGGAAGAGAGATACGATTTCCATTCTGGGTAAAATTTGATACGGAAGAGAATGGTACTGGAATTTCGGCAAATATGGCTGGGTGTTTGAGTAGGAGTGAAAAAGTGCAAGCTGAAACTTTACACGTGAGCGATGATAGGAAGTTCTGTATTCAATTCAGAGAAGCGAGAAGTGAAACACAGTATGGAGAGTGAAGAGAAGTTCCCGCCAACTTGGCTCGAAAATTGGTTAAGAAAGTTCAAGCTGATTCGACCTTGCGCGACTGAGTTCTCGTGATGGGAAATCGAGAGAAGGGAGAATGGGACAATGGAAAGTTGGCGCCAAAACATGTGAAGTGAAGGAGGGGGGGGATTAGAGAAAGCTGAAATGCACAGTGCAGAATGGTGGAGGGATCGAGGTGATTTTTTGTACCGCAGGAGCCGGAAACATTGAAGTAGGCCAACAAGCCAACACGGTTATCTAGAGGTGGTGAAACATAGATGTGCATGGCACGAGAATAATTTTTATTTTTTAAATTTCGAAGGGAGATTCTACCTGATTACAGTTTAAAAATGCTTCGCCTATTACGATGAAGCTGAAACCGAGAACGAAGGGGTCCTTTGCATGTAACCAGATAATGCCAGTAGCTGTTATTCTAAATTAAAAATAGTGAATAATAATAATGCGCTGTTAAACATGTTGTTCGAAATAGAAAATTGTAAATAATGATAATGATAATGATAATAATAATAATATATAATTGTCAGGTGTCCCTGACCTCTAAGCCGTCCGTCTTCACCGGCGGCATCACCGTCTACTACAAGTACCACGTGGGTGCGTACGCCGGCGCATACGGTGTTTGCAGAGAGGTACGGTAGGAATATTGATTGATTAGCGGGCGGGGGTGTTTGGGAGAGGTACGGTAGGAGTACGGTAGGGAAAGGGTATTGATTGATTGATGGAGTGGAAAGGGTCGGTACCTAGACTTTATGATGATATCGACGAGATGAGATGAGCGATGTGGTAGCATGAGGGATATTGATCAAGAGATACGGTAGGTATACTGTGTCGGAGAGGAGTATTGATGAATGATACGAAGGGGACAAGGAAGGGGGAGGAATGAATGGAGAACGTTGAGATGTTGAGATGGTGAAAAAAAAAAAGCAAAAAAAAAAAGAAGAAAAAATTGAAATAGGCAAGGCAACTCGGCTATCAGGAAAAGATGAAACATAAATGAGAATGGCGGGTGCAGTACTAAAGGGGTCATTGATTGGGAAGAGATACTGCACGACAAGATTTAATAGTGAAAAAAGGGGTGACGAACGTTAAACTATAAGGATACGAGTCTTGAATAAATTGACAAGGTGGGTTGCTGCCGCGAGAGTGCATGAGATGATGTGGTTTGTGGTGGAAGTAATTTTGACGTCTGTCGATTATCTAAAAAAAACTTGTTCCTTCAGCTGATGCAGCTCATTCCGAACGGAGCCGCCCGCGGATTCGGCATCTACTATGATGATCCCTCCAAGGTGAGTGGGGGAATGAGAAGATTTAGGGGTGGGGGTTTCTGAAGTAGGGCATATCAGAATGGTTTCCTTCGCATTATTGCCGTGGATAGATACATGCGTTCAACACAATTATTATTTGAATAGAGTGTTGAGCGCATTATTTTAGCAGCAAGTGCATTGGTGTTTTGGGAATATGACTAGAGCATGCGATAATGACACGTTGACGATACCGTTCGATGCCTCCATAAAATCCCTTTTCCAGGTGCCCGCCCACCTCCTGCAGTCGGCCGTCGGCGTCATCGTGCAGGGTATTATGCTTTTATTTTAATTATTTAATTAATATTTTTATTGTTCGTATCATCTTTTTCCGCCTAAAATGCCCCAATTCCGACAGTGCTCGATTTGAGCTCCAAGGCGCATCGCGGTTGCATGATTAGTACCTATTGCTTGTGTTCTTGCATCGCACAGTGAATCTTCGCGCGCCTTTGAAAAATAAAATAATTAATAATAAAAATATCTAATAAAATGTTTTGAAGTTGGCTCGGAGGCGCTCGTGCAGCCGATCGTCATCGAGCAGCTGCAGCGACGCGGATTGGAGAAGATGGTGAGGGAGGGGAGAGGGGTACGGTAAAAGGGGGGGGGGTACTGTAGCATGATGGGTACTGCAAGGCGTTTGTTTGGCGGATACGGTAGTAGTGATGGAATGCTTAGAATACGGGCATTTATCAAATATGCCGGGCACTCTTCCGATGTTATTCGAACGTGGAGCGTGAAATAGACGGGTGTTCCGAATAGTTCGTTTCGGTAGAGCTATCGAGATGGGCTGCTTTAGTTGAAGAGTATTGTAGTGAAAGCCATTGTATGCAATACAGTCACCATATGGAAGAGTCATTACTAAGTGCTTTACCTATACAATCCCCTCTCTCATCGTCAGGTGATCCCCGAGATCTCGGCCTCGGTGACTTCATCGTGCTCGATGAACCTCGCGTGCGCCCTCCTTCCCGCCAACCTCAACCCCATCAGCAAGATGTACAATGCCGTCGCCGAGTTCGCCAAGGTATGCGTAGGGGCCACAACGCAGATAGCCGATTCTGCACAGTGGGGTCAAATTTGTGTTCAAACTATCCCTCGTGGTCCCAATATCATCATACTTTTCCCGTTTGTCGATATCTTTCCTCTGAGGCGCGTTAGAGCCCGAGAAGCACGCGCGGAACGCACTGGGGAAGAGGAGGGAAAGGCGAGACGAGAGGGAAGGGGGCGGAGCCTAATTTGCGTGTGTCTCTCTCCCTCCCCACGCCCTCTCACTCGCCTCTCCCCGCCCGCACAAATCAAGAGGGCACAAGCCAGGGAAAAATGCTAAAATTCTAATTTTTTCTCTAAAATTCTTAAAATATTCCATTTAGTCAGAAAAACACTATTCAAACGTAATTTGCATACTGGAACACCTATAAACACCCTATTCTCTTCTTTCAAGCTCAATTTTGATCTACTTAGTGATATTATACAAATTTTGAATAGTGATCATTCAATAGAGGACACTAGCAGCTATCCATAGCAATTGAGAACGAGCGATTTGGTTGAGAAACAACCTTGTGCCCTCCCCGTCTCGCTTTTGGGGCGAGATCGTGTCCGCGCAAAGTGGGCGGAGCTTGTGGCCCCTAGGTATGCGGGCAGTGATCTTTGATCTTTAGATTGTTCATTGATCTTTCGAAATTATAGGGAATCTAGTGGGGTTTGTATGATTTTAGGCAATCGGTAAGAGAAGATATTGTGCTTGATCAACCCGCGGATGTATTGACTAGGGGGTGAAACGGGAATAGACCAAGGAAATCTTTTTGTGTTTATTAATTTTGTTCTTAACATTCTACCAATAATCATGTATTTCTATACCTGTCCTGATATCATTCGACAGCAAAGCGCGAGTCTCGCGAGTGAACAAAAATTTGTTTCCTGAAAATCGTCTTTTTTAGACAACATGCCGAACAAGAATCATCATAGACGTAATCGGAGCACTTATTTGTTTTATCTGTTGCGGAAATTCACCAGGGGCGAACATTTCTCTGCAAGATTCCCTATCAATCTCCCCTTGATTGCAGAAGAACTCGCACTCGACGTCGCTGTCGATGGAGTTGTACTCGCTGGCCGACTACCACTTCACCGTGCACATGCCCCTCGACCACGTCGACGAGTTCCTCGTCCGGAGGTCAGTCTTTTTGTTATTGCTGTTTTTATTTATCGATTGACAAATTGTTTTTATGAGTTTTTTTTACAAGAAGGAGACAGTATGGAATTAGCCGAAGAGCGGTCGAGATGGGATATGCAGTAGGTGGGGCGGAGATGTGCCGGGCGAAATGTATTTGTTTCCTTATCAGAAATGAGTTTTTCCCATCGGAGGCCTTCTGTTGATCATTTTTGTGGAAACGCGGTTGGGATATGTTGAATCCGTTGCGCGGATACACCGGGTGACAGAAATTGTTGATTTCAATTCGGAATTCGAGCCAACTTTGCTTTCGATGCGCTATTTATGGTTTGAACAAGTAGCGTTCCTTACTGGTAGTGGTTACAGCTGCTGTGTATCAGAATGTGCGTGGGTTAGTCATGTCCCTATCGACTGTAAAGCATCCAACAGCGTGCCGCTCCCCAGGAATTCAAGGAATGTTGAGCATAGCAATTATTACGGCGCAATTATTAGAAGATGTATGGGAGTTTGTATCAAGATTGAAACTCGAAAACGACTTGAATGGCCCTCCCGCGTAGTGCGAAATGGCCAATAAAATGAGCAAATGAAATAGGGCAAATAAACGGAGAATAAGTGGAGATGGTGTTGAGATAAGAGGATCGAAGGGACTATTGCAAGAGCTTCCGATGGTAGTTTACGACCGATTGACGGAATAATTTGGTTCTATTACTTGCAACCAGAGTTTTGATAGTTTATTGTCCTATACAATGAGACCATGAATTGAAATGAGGCATCATTGCACCTAGTATTGATTCGCTGCCACGCAAAATCGCCTAGTGCCTAACTTGAATTTAAAAAATATTGCAGCATGCATAACATAGGTATCGCGAGAGAATGAAGCAACCTGAGAACAATTTTTTTCAAACACGTTTAAAATCAACCATACTATGGTGGATTAATACACTAGTGATAAGATTCTGATATATCCGGTCGATATGTCCCAGAGCCGGCTTTTAGGAAAAATCCGGTTCTGAAGCCGGCTCTGATGTATCTAAGCCCAGAAATGAGCTATAAAGCTGCAAACGGTCTCAAAATGTTCGAAATGGAGTATCAAACAAATTTATGTCGAAAACTAGACCGGAAAATGAAAATCGCGAAAGCGGTTGTCGAGAAATCAAGTCTCACAGGCCCTAAAAACCGTAAAATTAATTCTCCCGGTATCACACAGTTAACTTGCAGGGAATTTTATTGCATAAAATTATAGAGTTAGTTCACCCACACCTAGGAAAAATATTCCGACGTGCCCGATAGGGGGGGCTTCGACCCACTTTTTGGCCCTTGAAGGTAGCGGAGTGAAGTTTTCAGAAAAATTAAAATTTCCAAATTGCTTTTAAAGTTCCCCAAACTATCCAATTTCTAAGGAAACTATTATAAAAAGTTTATAGAATGTAGTTTGAGTAAAACATTGCTGTATGAGCAGTCGTACATTTCATTTTCACTTTTTACCCCTTCTACAGGAAAATTCATTTTGCCGGCCAATCTCTCTGTGGTTACACGCTTGTTTTGTGACGCCTCGTTTACAAATAGATCTGAAAGTATATCTCACTCTATTTACAAGGTGATTTCACTCGTTATCAGAACAGAAATCAAAATACTGATCGGAAGTTTGGGTGAAAAAGAGGTCTGATGTCATCTTTATGTTGTCAGCAGTAGTTGCGTAGATATCCCGTTTGCTAATCGACTGGAAATCATCAAAACAATTCGAAAATTGTTTAGAAAGTATATTTTCCATTTAATTCTTTACTGGCGAACCACAACCAAGATCTCAAACAAATGTTAGAAATTCAGTTTGAATGAGTGGTTTTTGCGCTTCGATAATCCAAATATCTGCTTCGTTCTGTCGAAATTGAATAGAAAATTTTTATTCTGAACATCTTTCGAATTGTTGTGATGATTTTCAGCCGATTAGCATAATGGAGAACTGAGAAACTACTGCTGACAACATAAAGATGACATCAGACCTCTTTTTCACCCAAACTTCCGATCAGTATTTTGATTTCTGTTCTGATAACGAGTGAAATCACCTTGTAAATAGAGTGAGATATACTTTCAGAGCTATTTGTAAACGAGGCGTCACAAATCAAGCGTGTAACCACAGAGAGATTGGCCGGCAAAATGAATTTTCCTGTAGAAGGGGTAAAAAGTGAAAATGAAATGTACGACTGCTCATACAGCAATGTTTTACTCAATCTACATTCTATAAACTTTTTATAATAGTTTCCTTAGAAATTGGATAGTTTGGGGAACTTTAAAAGCAATTTGGAAATTTTAATTTTTCTGAAAACTTCACTCCGCTACCTTCAAGGGCCAAAAAGTGGGTCGAAGCCCCCCCTATCGGGCATGTCGGAATATTTTTCCTAGGTGTGGGTGAACTAACTCTATAATTTTATGCAATAAAATTCCCTGCAAGTTAACTGTGTGATACCGGGAGAATTAATTTTACGGTTTTTAGGGCCTGTGAGACTTGATTTCTCGACAACCGCTTTCGCGATTTTCATTTTCCGGTCTAGTTTTCGACATAAATTTGTTTGATACTCCATTTCGAACATTTTGAGACCGTTTGCAGCTTTATAGCTCATTTCTGGGCTTAGATACATCAGAGCCGGCTTCAGAACCGGATTTTTCCTAAAAGCCGGCTCTGGGACATATCGACCGGATATATCAGAATCTTATCACTAGTGTATTAATCCACCATAGTATGGTTGATTTTAAAAGTGTTTGAAAAAAATTGTTCTCAAAGGGGCTATTTTTGCTACATTCTCTCGCGATACCTGTGATAAATCGTCTGGTATTGCGGTTGCTTGCATTAGTAAAAAAACGCTAATCTCTTGTGGCGGTTCCCCTTTCCGCCCTTTCATGTTCGTATCGCTAATTCGACCCCGAAATCCCTCGTAAATTGACACATTTCCGCTCGTCAACTTGACGGGTCCTTTAGCTTGTCACTTTCTCCCTCCATTCTCGTCTCTATTAGCATTATGCTGCCAATCGGCGAGAAAAGGCGGAATAACCTGAGGGAGAGGAAGAGAGTGGCGGGGGTATTCGGGTTCCCCCCTCCCATAGAGAGCGTGGCAAAAAGGCGACCGATCGGAGGGGTCGGGAGGAGCTCCTCCCGTCCTCTCTCGCACTCTCCTCGACGCGCACACTATCTCGCCCCCACTCGGCTATTATGAACTCGATTAGCGCATGGATAGCAGGCGCGCACTCCTCATTTCACACAGTCTCTCGCCTCCGAAGTAAAGGAATCATTGTCTACTGAGCCCTCACCATGAAAGGAACAGTGAAAATAGGCATGATTTGAAGATGAAAAGCAATGATTAGAAGAGTTATCCAAAGACCCGCACCTTTTTTGCGCCCCCCCCCTCCCTTTTCCACTCTCCTCCGTCTCGCCCCCGGGCGAATTGGTGTTCCAGCCAAGAGTGATAGAGGGAATGGTGCGTGGGCAGTGGAAAAAAGGCAACACGAAACGAGCCGGTGATACGGCGAGATGAAAGTTAATAGGGAAAGAAGATGTTGTCTGATCTTTGATCTTTGTACCGTAATCTGATCTTTGATCTCTTGCAGAAGATCTCGACCGAGGCGCTCAAGGACAGACTGGCGTGCGCCAAGTTCGACTCTGACGCTTCGAGCTCCGAGTCGGAGCCCTCCGGAGATGAGGTACGGTGGATTATCGATTTATTTGACGGGCGACTGGGTACGGTAGATGGGAATATGGTAGATATCGATTGATTAGAAGGGTGACTGGTTACGGTAGATGGGAATACGGTAGATTATCGAATGATAAGTTCGGAAATTTGTCAGGAATACGGTAGAGTATTGATTGACTGGTTGAAGGGCGACTAGGTACGGTAGTTCACAAGGTATACGGTAACATATCGGTTGCAGGACTACCCCGAGGATCCCGAGGAGGAGGTCGCTGCAGAGGAGAAGAAGGACGAGTAGATCAATCTACCGTAATCCCCCTGGATACGGTAGTCTACCCATTCCACCGTAGCCCCTACCGTATCCCCATCGTGTTCTGTTGTACCGTGTGTTATCTTTGCTACCTGTCTCTTAGAATCTTTCAATGATCTACGTTCCTTCTTGTATCCCAATCTTTCGATTTTTCGTCCCTCACTTCGTCGTTATTCGCACCACTAATTTCTTTGTTAAGATCTGAAGAAGTATAGGTGTTCCGTCGAATAACGTTTTCCCTCTTTTTGTCCCTGATAGTTTCGGCACTGTGATAGGGCCCCCGCCTTTCACTGTAGTCCGCTCCCTATCAATTCTCTCCATCTTTCAGTTTTTACGTGGTTCTTCATTTCATGTTCTGTTCCTTATCTTTCCTCTGTTCCGATAAATGAGTTGTCGAATAATGTGATGAGAGTACGATAGATCACGACGATTATAACGGCAAGAACAGGATTGAAAGTACGACTTGAAAGATGATGTCTAATGTCGAGTCATTAAGTATAATGAGAAAGCTCTGGAATAATACGGCATACATGGAACTCTATTGTCTATGGATCTCCTCCCCCAGTTCCCTTTTCCTCCCCTCGTATGGGTATATCCGCCTACTGTCTTTTATCCCTCCTCTTCCCCTCTCGCTAGGCTAATTTCCCCTCCTCATACCTCTCTCTTCTTCCTTTTCCTGCCTCCTTTGCAACCCCGCGTAACCGATACTTGACAGTGATAGGCTCGTGTTTAGGATTGTCAGAATGAAAAGTCCGTCTCTTCATTTCGCGTGGTCTCTCGTCACACAGACTGATGAGAAAATATGAGTTATGAAGAAATGCACTCTTCATTCTGACAGTTTTGCATGAGTTCCGCTCTGTTGTTGCATAATTTGTTGTTGACGTGATAGCATCTGGCTTCTGATATCGTTGATTCTAACGTCACTCACATGACCAATGACAAAGTTCAATGACAGTCGTGACAGTGTCTTGACAGTTCAATCACAGTCGGTA
This sequence comes from Pristionchus exspectatus, assembly GCA_911812115.1. Classification (NCBI taxonomy): domain Eukaryota; kingdom Metazoa; phylum Nematoda; class Chromadorea; order Rhabditida; family Neodiplogasteridae; genus Pristionchus; species Pristionchus exspectatus. The sequence continues at coordinate 17,383,705 of OU461584.1, read as the reverse complement.
GTTCAATGACAGTCTATAACGGTTTCCAGGTATGGGACCCTCATGCCCACTGCGCGATGTCGTCCTCTTAGCACTCATTGCCCATGCAGCCGTTGGTGCCGCAGTAGGTAAGTACTTATTCTGGACAATATTTTTTAAACCCAAAATTATTCAGATTTTCGAATTTCTGCCTCCACAATTGCGCCCTTCGATGATTTACCACCGGATTTTGAAACGGTATGTCAACTTTTTTCTGAACAAACTCTTGAACACCAGTACTGCAGTTATTTTCACTGTTTCGTACAAAATGCTGTACATTAGAGCTATTTCTCCATGCCTTTCAGACCATAATCCTCACTCGCACTTTAATCGCCTCCTTCTCAATTAGCGCGTCACATCAATGTTTCCATCCTCGCTCATTCCCTTTCCTTTTCCTGTCACATTCGATTTGCCAGTCTTCGTTCTCATTCCCAGCCATACTGATCGAACGGCTTTTCCCTATCTGTCCAGTCTAATCTTTTGACACACTTTCACTATCGAGATCTCTGGGAAGTTTCCCATTTCTTCCTTCCTCTCTTTGCAATTCCTCGCGCATTTCATTTCATCTCATCTTTTATCTGCGTGTTAGTGTGCCGGATTTTGTCCGGCAGATATAGCTATCGGTGCTGCTCGGGAAAAGCGATACCTTGAGGGGGGGGGGGGGGTTGTGAGTGAAATGGGACTCAAATTAGCAATTGATGGGCTTGATACACGAAAGAAATGGCCAAATTAAACAAAATATGCTCTTGATGAGTTAGTTACAAATTTCAAGAGCTTGCACTCGGTAGGAAAATATTTACAAATTAGACAAAAGAAAATAAACTTGGCAGGCGACCGATGCCGGCGAGGCGTCCAAATCGCAGGAAATGTTCGACAACTCGGAAGACATCACATTCTTCAGTACGCCGGAACCGGTGAGAGCAAAAAAATTCCTCCTCAACTTATTCTCGAATTTTATCGCTTTTCATTGCTATTGAATAGACCTGTTAGACCGAGTTACTCGGCGCTCGCGAATAAAAAAAAAATTCGCGAGCAAGATTCACTCGCGAGCGAATTTTACATATCCACTCGCGAGTCAATAACACTCGCGAGTGTTTTTGACTCGCGAGTGACCGGTTCAAACGAGAAAAAAAATGACTCGGCGAGTGCGAGCGCTCGGAAAATGGAACTCGAGCAAACAGGTCTACTATTGAAGATCGCTCTGATAAGGAACTTATGCTTACAACGTGAAACACATCTGATAGTGGATGTGGCTCATTCCGCGAAGAATGTCAATTTTAGAAAAAAAACGCCATTGAATTTCGAATTCTTCAGGAAATAGATCAAGTAGCCGAATTCGCTGTGCCTCGACCGAGTCTGAAATCAGTTGAGGAGCTACTTGAGCGGGGAGAGATTAGGGTGAGACATTTCCTTTCTATTGCATGAGTATGTCAGATTCTTGGGTGACTCTTGCGTGAGTGATCTTTTCTTGCACGATTATTTTTTTAACTTTGAGTTTTTTTGCATTGTGCAATCAAAATGATTTGTAGTTGAACGAGACGATATCTGGTGAGACGAACGACCGATCGGGAGAGGAAGAAACGGAGGATCAAGTGGTCAAGATCAGCGGGGATGTTACCACTACGCAGGTTTGTGTGATTTAGAAAATAATGGTTAGGTTTTGCATCAGGAAAGAACGGAAAATTGATTCACAGCATCACTCGTGGTCTATGAACGCTCGGTGAAACTCATTCCGAGCCTCCTTCAGGCGCCACTGCCCTCGACAACTGTCCCGACTACAACGCCATCAACCACCGTGCCCACGACTACCGTAACCACAACAACTCCGGCTCCCACCACGACAACGACTACAGTACGCCCCACCACGACCACGGCGACTACCGTATCGACGACTACTACTGTAGCCCCAACGACAACAACGGCAAAGCCGATCCCGTCGACCACACTGCCGCCGAATCTCAAGATTGACTTCCGGTGAGTGTTCAGTGAAATCTCTGAAATCTTTGATCTGTCCTGACGGCTTCCCGAGCTCATTAGCTTAATTGCTCATTAACGTAGTGCTGTACAGAAATTTGCTAGTAACTGATTAGCAGATAGTTATCAAAATGTGCGAAGAAGTTATCAAAATGTGCGAAAGATGAAAATATTTTCGAAATGAATCAGCCTTCGGCTTCCTCTCGCCCTCGCACTTGCTCCACTAAGGAGACTGTACAGTATTTTCGAACGCCAACTTTCAGTGGCATCCCGCGCGAGTTGCTCACATCGGAGGAGATCGAGGAGCAGGAGCGACAGGAGGACGAAGAACTACAGAAAGCATTGAAGTGAGGAGGAGAATGATCTTTGATCTCTGAGAAGGCCTTGATGATCTTTGAAGTTGCTGCAGACCTTTGACTTGTGATCTCTGAAACACCTGTTGATCCTCGATCTTTGAAATGGCATTGATGTTCTTTGATCTCTGAAATCCTAAAATATAGTCCCTCCATCTTCGCTCGGAACAATGAAGTTGCCATCGATGGCGATCGATCTTTGATCTCCGAAAAGCCCTTGATGATCTTTGATATTTGATCTCTTGCAGACTGCTGCCCGAGAAGGAGATCGGGAAGAAGAAGCTACAGGAGGAGACGTTCTTCGCATTCTCGGAGGGAGAGGAGACGGAGACGGTGGACAAGGAGGAGAGCGTGTCCAAGGTTTCACTTTTTTGTTTCCGGGGACACGTTCGCACCTCCCTCTAAATAGAACTTCAGTTAAAAAATTTCATTGGGAGATGTGTTTCGCGCGCTCCACAAAAGAGAATAAGCAACGATCCTTCAGTGAACCTTTCCCTTTCTCGAACAAAAATACTAATCAATGAACCAATTCGAATACAGGACGAACTACCTCCTCCACCCCCAGTGGACGACAAGAGAGTTCTCTCACTCAATAAGATATTCGATGAAGATGAAGAGGAAGTGGGCAAGAGAGAGGTCGAGACCACCACGGAGAAGGTTCGAATTATTTACAGGAGTTTGAAATTTCGAGGCCTTCCAGGTTCGAAATTCAGTCTAAAATATGCTGAAAAAGTCCTAAGTTCACGGCAAATCGTCATTGTGAAAAAGCCAAAGTTACCTCAATGAAAATGAATACGTTTCAAGCGCATTTGAAACATTACTTTATGCATCCTGCTTCAATTTTCCGAAGACAATCATCAGTATCTTCCAATAATTGTTTCCACTTCGTTCCTCGCAGATCAGCTGACCCTACCATTGGGTCCCACCTTACGACGTAAAATCGCTTGACGTGGATACACCTTCACCTTTTAACCTTCGCAGATTGAGGACTTGGACATGTTGGAGGAGCCATCGGCTGCGCCCGTTACGGACATTGTCGAGTTGAGAACGAAAGCGCCCACCACTACTACCATGGTAACTAGTAGACTGTTTTTTCTTCCGCGACTCATCATGCCTTATATCTCACGATTGCAGTATTCAGTAAATACTCCATAGTAAAGAACAGTGACCACTACTACCATGAATGGCTCCTGGTCGGGCGGCTTCTCCTTGAATCGAGTACTTGCAATGCTGAAAAAATGCGCATTTTTCGATAAAGTAGTTCAGTAGAAGGAATTAGAGCGATTATTTACGTTTTTACATTATCGCTTGAAATCATAATCATTGCAGGTCCCTGCCAATCTCTTCGCTCGCAACATGCCCCAGAACTTTGAGCAGTTCACCTTCCAGGTGATTGTTGATCTTTGATCTTTGATCTTTCCTCGCATGTTTTCCATGTGTTTTGCACCGATTGCAATCTTCTGACTCGTCTTGAGCCATCCAACGTTCATTATCCGCCTCTTTTTGTTCTATTATTGCCCGTAAACTGTCACTGCGCCTGTGCTGCCAATGCAAACAAAGAGGCGAGCCCATGAATCAATCAGCGCGCATTCCTGGAATTAGTGAACCTGAAACTCTCGCCTTTTCACACTGACTCACGCTGGTTAGAGAAGACAAGAGAGTGCGGTAAAGGAGGAGAGCACAGAGACAAGCGGGAGAATGGGAAGATCCGAAGGGGAGATACGGAAGAAAGCCATTCCGGGTTTTTGCCTGCTTTGAAATGGGAAGGAATGTTCTGGGTGAAGAAGAGGGAGGGGGTCGAAGAATTGATTGGGATAGGTTTCACAGGGATCGTATGATGGACATACGTCAATGGAGAATGATGAATCTTCGAATTTGAGTTGAACAAAAATCAATAAAGGTTGATTTCAGGTCGGCCGTAACTTCGTGCCTCGACAGATCTTCATGAAGCCAAAGGATGGTGTGTCGGTGAGAGCGACGTTTATTATTAGTAGGCTTGCGAATGTGGTTATTCACCATACGCTAGATGTTTGGAGATAAAAATAGCGACAAAGGAGGAAGAGCTCACAGTAGAAGAAGAAAGAAAGAGTAGATTCATCTTTTAGAGCATTGCAAACATCTATCTCCATCTCAGGCCCTAATCGACATGGCGATTCCCCAACTGCCCAAGGCGCCCCCTCTAATCGGCAAGGAAATGATCGAGATTGACTTGCCTGGTAAATAAATCTTTCACAATTAGTGGGATGCAATAGAGATTTGCAATAGAGAATGGGATGCAATAGAGATTATCCACGCAATCGCTCTGATCAAACTCTGAAAGACCCCGAACTATCGTCAATTCAGTGCACATCCCGGAGTTCGCCACGACCACAACACCATCGACGACAACCAGAAGCACGACGACGACGCCCTCATCGACCACGACTGCACTACCTACGACAACGACGATCCCGGTCCAGGAGGTGAGTTATCTATTACTCCATTCGTTTGTCGCCCAGTGAAGCATGCAATGATGGAGTGAACTTTTCCAAAAGCACATACCGAAAATCCTCGCAAGTACAGTTTCTTTCTTACTCTAGACGACGATTCACGGCTAGAAGTTATTCTGATTTCATTTGTTTTCCCCTGGAGGAAAGAGATGCAATTGAAAAGGATACGTTTCACAGTGGAAATATCCTTTCCCATTGTTCTAGGTTCACAGTTATGATGAGATTCTTTTTAAAATAAAAACAACAATTTGCAGTAGAGCTCGAGAAATGATACCGCCGTCTCTTCGTTTCACACACTCTCTCTCTCTCGTCGACCGAGCGGGCGAGAGAGTGTGAAAAATGAAGAGACGACGGAATCATTTCTTGATCTCTAATTTGCAGACAACTGTCGATTTCAAGTTCCCGTTCGTCGTTCCCGATGGGATTAAGAGTGAGGACAAGAAGAAGAGTATTGAGGAGAGTTTGAAGGTGAGCGAGTGAGCTGTGAGAATGAGCGAAGCAATTCGCGATACTTGTGACAAGAAAAGTCGCTTCTTGGACCGAAGATTCTCAATTGTTTTGTCGCGCGCTCCTCTTCCTTACGGAAAGAAATTGAATGTGTATGAAATCGCTGACGAGAACATTATGCAGGTGAAATGCTTGGAAATGCGAGAATTTGTATGTTTTCTCAGGAAATCAAGGACGCGTTCAAGCGCATTCGTCAGCTCGTCAGAGAGGATGGCAAGGAGGACGGATCTGAGGTAAATAACTAATTTTATTTTTGCTAATCAAGAAAATAATCGATAATTGCAGATCACATCGGCCTCTGCCGAGGACGACTTCATGACAGCTCCTCCCCGCCCTCGCCTACCGTACCGCCCACTACCGTACGCACCACAAGGATGACTACCGTAACCACCACGCCCGCTCCTACCACCACGACAACTACCGTACCCACGACGACGAGTGCTGCAGCCACGACTACCGATGAATTGATCAAGTTCGATTATTACTGATTTTTAGAATTTGTGCTCCGTTTGCTCGTTTTCTACACAAAGTAACTGTTAGTAACAAGGGAGTACGTGAAATAAAAAAAAGAATTCTTCACCCTGACAGTCCTACCGTTCAGAGAAGGAGATCGTCCCTCGTGGCTGGACTTGTCCGTCTTTGCCGAGAACCACAAGGGATTGTTCTCAACGACTACTGCGTCTGGCTCTTCGACGACGTCTACGACCACTACGACAGAGAAGGTGAGGGGTTCAGGGATCAAAGAACAGTCGAGCTACATATAAGAGTAACCGTCTCTTCATTTGACGCACTCAATCTCCCACGAGAGAATGATCAATGAAGAGACGATGAGACATCTAGTGAGGAGATCAGCGATAAAAGATCAGTCGACCTACAAATAGGAGTAATCGTCTCTCATCATTTCGCACACTCTTTCTCGCCCGCTCGAGTTGCGAGATGGTATGCAGAAAGAAGACGGTGCAGATCAAAGATCAAAATTGTACCCTTTTCAGCCCACCACCACGCCCACAGATCCGCCGCCCCAGGAGGCTCTCTTGATGCAGGTGATTATTGCAAGATGGTCATTCCTCATTCTGCCCATTGCAAAGAATGCATTCCGGTTACGTTTCACGAACGTCATTTCATACTAGGAAGGGGGGTGAGCGACAATGCTCCGCACTAGAGTTGGCTTGTCAAGAAAAAAACCGCTTTTCAAGAATCCGCACCCAACACATATGTGACAATATTTTTCACCACCGTACATACCCATTTTGAAAACAACAACAAATGACAGACTGAACTCTGATTAGGCTCAGCCCCTCTTGTGCAGAAAAGCCGGCACATCTCTGTTCTTTTTGCCCACTCTGCAGAGAATTCCCTCCCTATCCGCTTTCCGAGTTCTTGCTGACTGAAAAACAGATTCCATTTCTTCAGGCGTTCGCTGCTTCAGAGAAGAAGAAGGACGAGCAGAAGGAAGCAGTGGAGAAGAGGGAGAAGGAGAGCGAATTCGGAGGGAATGTATTCGATGAGATCGCCGAGAGGGGAGGTCAGCGATGCTTGCGAACTTATTCAATAATAAACAAGCGGGACTTGTTGACAGTCTGAGCCTCCTACGCGTTTGTCGTTAAATTTACCTTGAACACCTGCAGATTTAGATTCTTGCTTATGCAGGAGAATCATAAGAACTTTCCATAGCTATCTGGATATGAATCTGAAAAGTAGGATGAAATCAATTGCAGACGCCGTTCGTTTCTCGACCGCAGCTCCTCCCTCTCCTCCTCCCACCACCGCCCGACCCTTCTCGCCGCCCCTTCCACCTCTACCGGTCAGTAAAGCTCGATATATGGGAAATCGTCTCTTCATTCCGCATACTCTCTCAGCGGCCTGAGTGATGAGAGAGCACGCGGAATGAAGAGACGAATACTCGTGTTTCGAATTCTACCGGTCATATAGTTTGCCTCGATATTGTTTATTAATACATTTCTTCCATGCACGTGGACTCATAGTGAAAATAATTGCAATTTTTGTTGAAGAAATGACTGATTTCCAGGAGTCTCTCGCGGCCGAGGATGGCGTTATTCGTCAGGTATATTATAATGTTGTTTTGTAACATAATGAAATCGCAGGTAACCCGACGACCACGGGATCAGAGTGCACCGCCCAAGGCACCATCACTTCAGGTTTTTTTTGACAAACATAGTACGGAGAACACACTGCTATGAGATAATCTACCGAAATTTCATGCCATTGTGAAACTTATTCGTTACGAATTTTGACGTTTCATATTATTTGTTCAGAAAATAGAGGCAATACTACCATGAAACTGCCAATCTGGATTTCATTCAAGTGTAATTGAATCGAATTTTTCACCCATCATTTCACGTGATTATCATTATTCTATCCAGTGAGAGAGTACGCGAAATATGATTCATCATTTCGCCAGTCCTCATATAAATAGTTCTCTTCAACAAGAGGTGCTCCCCAAGGCATTTGAGTGGTTAGGAAGATCTTGAACCGGTTAGAAAGGTAGCATACGGGAAAGAACAAAAAGATTCATCATTCTGCCAGAATTACTATCCATCATCTAATAATCTTCAGAAAGAAGTGCTTCCGAAGGCGTTCCGTTCCCTCGTCGACGATCTCGAGAGCGAAGCGGAGACGCAGAGATTGCTGATGGAGCAGGTCAGCAATGTTTTCTTCCTATTGCGCTTTATCACGGGATTTTTTTAAAGTGAAGGAAAATTGCCCCTCTTTACTACAAAAAGATCGGAGGCAAAAATGAATTTTTGTAGTAAGCATACTTACACTTTTACAGTAAACGTTAGCCCATTCAACCGCTCATTCATGCATGTTTATTTTTTGCAAAATGATAGACTTCTGTCTGTTTATGAGCATGTTATTCTTAGTCAGCCTGCTTGACGGTCATGGCCTTTTCATGACCTCGCATTCCAGCTAAAACTGGAAGAAGCGCAACTGACGTCGACAACGACGAGACGACCGAGGAAGAGAGTGTCGAGGAAGAGAGTTAGTTATTCTTCCATCGCTACCTCCCCCCCCCCTTGTTTAAGCTCTACTAAGAAGCCTACACTAATAAGAAAAAACACATCAAATTACACATAGTGCAAACAACTATCTGGGAATGAGAAGACTGATTCAGATTACAACCACAACCACAGCGTCGCCGGCCTTTCTCGATGGAGCACTGACGAATGAGGTATCATCATTCATTCATATATAATTCTAAAACGTATTCGAATACCTTCTTCCTCATTTCTGAACAACATTTGATTACAACAGCTACGAAAATTTTTAGGTCGATGAATTCTTCGATGGTCCCAAGGAGGAAGCAAAGGAGAAAGTTAGAACCAGCGGACGAGTGGTAATTTAATTTATTGTGAAAATAAACACAAAAAAATCCTTCTCATTCTAGCTGCAATCGAATTCCACCGTGGCGGTAAGCATACTATACTCTTTTGATCATTGTCGTAACCACTCGGTAATTCGGGATCATATCGGTGCTTTGTCCGCTTATTAGCAGCTTCTCGTTCCAACTGTACGTGACCTAACGCAGCTGGGTATTCAGTAGAGCTCGAGAAATGATACCGCCGTCTCTTCATGCGCAAAACGAAGAGACGGCGGTATCATTTAGAGTTATATTATTCAGTGTCAGCGATTCTGGTTTTCCGGCTGAACCTTTTCCATTAAAAAGATGGTTTTTAGGGACCCCGTCGACGTCTGCTCAAGGGTCGACGAAAGGGCGTCAATCAGCAGCAACAAAAGCAGCTGGGAGAGATCAAACATGCACGAGTGAGGCCCCTCCCACTTCCAGGCCACACCCCCTTTCTCCGCCCACTTTCAAATACCTACATAGAATAGGCACTTGGTTCATTCATATCACTCTTGATCAGCAAGCCCTATCTATACTTTCAATGTTTACTTTGTAATCATAAACGAACATCGAAAAATGAGTCGAAATAAATAGTAGCGAGTACTTGCAGATTGTTCGTACTCAAAAGCGGCTCGTTCTCGTGCCTGAGGAGGAGGAGATCGGCAAGTGGGTCGAGAGCCAGGAGAGGGGAAGGTATGGCATCAAATTGTGTTTTTCGAGCAGATTGAAAACAATGTCACGTCCTGCTCATTTAACCTTGTTTTTCTGTCTCTGGTAAAGAGATAGCAATGAGAATGCACATTGCAGACAATCCAAGCAGCCGCAAGCTCTGCCTCCCGTCAAGGGCGCTGGACGAGTGAGTTTTATCTGTCTAATTTGTTTTCCATCGTAATAAAATGGGCATACCCCTTCCATTCCTCCACTCTATTCAGACCCTTGTACCCCACCAGGCGTGGTTGTCTCATGACAACTGTAAAATAGTCTCGATTGTGGAAGCAACTATACAACTTTAACTTTTAACTCCATTCAGACGGCCTTATCAGCGGGTCCCACCTAGCGTTGTCTTCCGACGTGTAGTCGCTGGACGTGGATACACCTTTACCCTTACCTTTTTTATTCAGACGACGCCTCCGCCCGTGTTCTCTATTGGTGATCCGGCCAAGATGCGCACGACACCCGAACCACTGCAGGCAATATCGATCACATCGAGGCAAGTTAATCAGTAGAAAAAAGAAATCTGGGGGAAGAATGAGGATAGGAGTGCCTACAGTAGATACTAGAGTTTCAATTAATAGAGTTTGAAATACGAGCAATCATCCCTTCGTTTCATGCACACTCTCTCACAACGGGAGAGAAGGCATGCGAAATGCGTAGTCGATTATCTGTGTTGTTACTCTGCTAATCAGACATGTTTTTTCAAAGGAAGATTGAATTTATTGATTTCTCTCTGCGATAAGTACTCTCCATGAGTGGTTGAAACATAAATGAATACTATATCTTCAAAATATAAATTTTCAGGCCGTACTTCAACGTGAACTCGCGCATGCACGTGCAGCAGCTGCAGCCGCAGGTGATTTTAATTAATTAATTAATTACATTTTAATTATTTAAATGAATTTTAATTATTTAAAATGTTATTAATAAAAAATAAATGATAATTGTTCAGCCCGACGGCACACTGGCCGTTCGTCAGTTCGAGATGGACAGTGCAGAGCACATCCAACCACAGATCAAGGAGCGAAGAGCGATCGTGAGTGTGACCCGACGAACTTATCGATTTTGATTACCGTACTCGGCTACCGTATCCTAACACACCATTTATCGACCGCTAAAGCCAGTAATAAGGAATCTGATACAGTGAACTAATGCATGACTATCATCGTATCCACATTAGGTGCTGGCTGGATATCGGAGTTACCGATATCCCTCGTCCTATGCGGTTAGACACAACAAATAGCGATCGTGAGTGTGCCCCTTCCAACTGATCCATGACGACTGTATTCGCCAACAGTACCCTAGACCGATTGGCATCAACCATCGCCCTCTAACCATCTGGCGCGAGGGATAGCCTGAAATCTGACCCGCGGAACCTTTCGCCTATCGCATCTTCCTACCGTACCCCATCCCCTCCCTCTTCCAGGTGGAACCCCGTCGCCCTCTCTCTCGTCCCTCCTCGCACACCGATCCCCTCTCGGCACGCGCCCGCGACACCGAATTGGCCATGCAGAGGGTTTGATGATTACTGAAATATTGACAATTCAACTCGAGCCTCTCCTCGATTTGCTCCCGGAGAGCATTCGAAGCGTCAGCTCTTATTTATTCTCTCAGAATCAGTCAGGAACTCTATTTTCAGTTCGGGGTTCATTGTTAGTGCTTTTGAAGAGAATAGAAAAGCAAAATCATTTCGGAGCAATGCTCACGGCTTTTCCGGGCATGCTGAAACACAACCCAAACACAATTTGATTTCAGATCGCCTCCCAAATCGCGGACAAAATGTTCCCGTCGACCAAGGCGCCGCAGCAGGTAATTTTTTTCGGATTTCCTCCGCGATTTAAGCACCATGCTCAGTCGTCATAGATACACATCTCTGTAATGAAGCAACAGGGACATTTGTGTACACATCTCAACAACTCTCGATTCCCCTTCAGGTGCAACCCATCCGTCCCGTGCCTCTCGCCCCTCCCCGTCACACGATTCGCATCGGGAAGAGAGTTCCTTCCTCCTCCGCCGTTCCACTCGCAGTCAAACGAACCGTCGACTCGAGTAGAGTATCCATCGACGCGAGTCTCGACCCGATAAGCATCGATCCGAGGACTATCAGGGTAAGTGGACATGACATGCATTCCGTATACAGTCTGCATCTCTCGCCACTTCCTTTTGGTTTTAGGTTTCGAAATAATATATTTTTTATGATTACAGGTGCGCAACCGCCGCAACAAGCACGTCGTCGGCATCTCGCGGAGGCGAAAATACGTATGTTGTACTGTCTAATTTACCCCAATTTAAAGTGCCCTAGTGGCCACTGAAGACATTGCTCACCCCGTACAAGATCCCTCACAGTAGCAACTGTAGATACTGCTTGAGTAATTACTGTAGGCATTGCACGAGCATCTACACGGTAAGCAATCCTACCCTCTTATTGTCTAGTTTATTCCCCACTAGTCTCACACCTTCATACCGAGTGGAAAAAGATCAAAGCTACCGATGAGAAATCAGTGGGAAAAGTGTGGGATCCCCACAGCGAATCATTACCAGAGCTTTTCCCCTTTGCAGACGCAGGGACAAGCTGGCGCCGCCGTCGCTTCTCATCGCGTCGTACTACACGCTGATCCCAGTTTACCCGTCGGCGCAATCGAGGTATACTTGATCTTTGATTTTTGATCTTTGATCTCTGATCTCTGACCTCTGATCGTTGATCTTTGATCTCTGATCGTTGATATTTGATCTCCTGCCCATCCAGGTTCCGGGCCTGATTCGTGGCGAGCGCGCCGTTCACGAGGGCGAGCGCCAGCTTGGGACCAGAGCCGCCCCTATCAAGGTAAGACTGCGACCGGCAATTAGCTGCTGGTAAAAGCCGGCTTGACAATCTCCGGTTGTGCAGCAATAAGCTGGTACTCCGGTGCTGCTATCTAGGGCCATCTAATAGGCTACAAGCTAGGTGTTTTAGGTGGTCTATTAAGAAGATAGACTCGGCTATTAGATGTACGAGGTGATAAACACCGGCTTGCAGCCGCCGGTGCTGCATCCGCTCGTGGTGGACCGCAACTACGAACGGCAGACGATCGACCGGGACATCCGGCTCTAGACTCCGGCTGCCGGCTCTTATTATTTATTCGTTCCGTGACATCGCACGGTTCCTACTTACTCTGCTTACGGTGTGCAACCCATGCTTCAATCACTCCTCAACCACAAATTCTTCACAATTTTTCTTTCTTTTTCTTTCACAATTTTTTATCTCTAAAAATTTATTTTTTTGCGAATTTACAAAACATTTTTCAAAAAATGAGCGCAATTCACTCGCTGCCTCGATTAATAATAATTATCAATTGCCTGTTTCGATAAATATGTCCGTCCCTATTGCGTAATCTACGTTCATTGATGAATTTCTCGAGCGCTGGCAAGAATATCTAATCAACTATACATGATCAACAACACGGGGAGATTCAGATCTACTTTATCGTTTACGTTCTACCGTAGACATTGTGACTAATTCAATATCCGTTTCGTAATTTGTTTGTAACTAGTATATAGAGAGGGCGTGGCCATACTGGGGCGGGTCGAGAGGGGGGAGGGGGAGGGGGAAGGGGGCGGGATGGAGATCAAAGATCAATCGTCATCCTTTTCGTGGCTCGAATGGCGTGCCGACCAATTGAGCCCGACCCGTCTCAGTCTTGTTTCGTGGATGTCTCCATCCTTCTGGTCCACTGCAATCCGCTCGTGTTGAGTTTCAATGAAGGCGGAGTAGAAGACGTCAGCGACGTCCTTCCGAGTGAACAGATTGCCAAAGTTGAGAGCACGCTCGCCCAACTGAAAAATGGATATTGTTATAATACACATTTTTTATTACTTTTTAAATTATGTAAATTAGTTATAATATAAATTAGCATCTCCTAAAAGTGCAGTGTTGAACCGTTCATTTCGCATACGCTGTAAGAATGAAGAAGCCGTCTCTTCATTTTTACTACTTTCACACAGGTCAGAGTGACGAATAGAGTTTGAAATTCGGGTGATTGTTTCTCCATTTCGCACATTCTCTCATCGGTCAGAGTGGCGAGAGAGTGTGTGAAATGAAGAGGCGAGAAGGGAGAGAGAGACGGATTCGTCCATTCTTCCATTATCCAGACGGACCTCATCGACGTGGAACTGTATGTGCTTCTCGTCCTGCTTGACCCAGGCCGCCATCGGCGTGACGACTGTCTGCAATGGTGATGTTGCTGTTGTTATTTGGATGAGCGAAAACAACAATAGCCACAACTTACGACGAGGTCGTTGAACTTTGACTTGTTCGTGCACAATTCGGCGAGAAGGTTGTACAGACGTCTAACGTGGTGCTAAAACACATATATTTGAAATAAACAATGAAAATATCGTTTTGGTGCATTATAAATGCGCTTTTCAAAGAAAGTAACAAATAGGGTTGTCAGGATCAAGAATCGTCGTCACTGGTCAGAGTGACGCGAAATAGGAAGCGAAATGGCACGAGGAATTCTTCATTCCGACATCGCTAGACAATTCTCACGAACCCTCCATTCTGTCTTGACCGGCTTCTTCTTTTCCAAATCGAAATTGCTGCAATGTATTATTTTTAATTTTTTTAAACAAAAATTCAAAAAATGAGTGAATTCAATATTAATTGTGTTTGCAATGGGTCTCCTCATTCCTCGTCACTCTGACCGGTGAGAGAGTGCGAGGAATGGAGATATAGTTTCCTCTTCCCTTTTACAATCCCCACTCCTTACACGGTGTGCTCCACGTGCTTTTCGTAGATTTCGTCCAGATTCTTCGGCGCAAATTCCTGCAATTATCTTATTATTCAAATGCTCAGTTTTGTCAATACGGCTGATATGCGCACGTTACGGAACGTTGCATCTGTCAACGCATTATTGATATTGTTTAAAATTAAAGTATTACTAGTTCATCGAGGAAACCTTCAGTTTCCTCTTCTCGAAATTAGGTAGTTAACGATGCCATTTTTGATTGAAAATATGGATGACAACTCACAATGAACATATCGAGAACGGGCTTGAAGCCGGCCACGCTATCGGTAGCACCGCGAATCGCCCACCACTGATATTGATCTTTGATCTTTGATCTTTGCACCGTCAAACCTGATCGGCGGGCGTGTAGGAGGTCGTGGTATGGTCCATTTTGCTGTACTGAAATGGAGGTGAGAAAATGAGGAGACCTATTCGCATTCACTGACAGAAAAGCTGTCTTTCGCCTCGCACAAGTTGTCATTCGACCTCGTCATTGTGAAAAGAGTGTCGAAATACGGGTCATCGTCTGTTCATACACTCTCCGGTGTGGTGGTGAGAGAGCACGTGACATGAAGAGATGCCGACCCGTATTTCGACACTCTAGTTGAGACAGAAACCCACATTGAAGATGATCTTCATCATTTCCCTCAGGATCTTGTACTCCTTAGACGTTCCCTTCGCCGTTTCATCACGTGCAGAGCAAATCGCGAATAGAAGATGCTGTCTGACAAAAAGGTAAACGCGTCAAAACTCTCTCAGTGAAAATTGACTGAAAATGCCTCCAATTGTTGTCAATTAATTTTGTCTTGCCCCACTAAGGTTAGACCGTTCGATACTCTTTTTTTGATAAGACAACCGCTCCATTTTTCATGGAGGTGGGAAATGAGAATGTCAGATTGGTCTTTGCTCTGATAGTATTTCTTCCCTAGAGATCATTCTCATTTCCTGCCCAGATATACACCACCAAAGGCAAAGCAAACTGCAGTATCTATACAGTCTCACCTGAGCGAGCCTGCAATTTGTTCGAAGGGATCCAATTTGTTCATCTCAGTGCCCCCTTCGACCAGCTGGAAAAGGGGTGGAGTTAGGGAGAAGGGGCGGGGCTAGAGATGTCTGATCGATTCGAATACCCAAATGATTGACTTTGCGGCCACTCAATCCCTCGGAAAATGAGGAATAAAAGTCAAGAAATTGGTCAACCCAATATCAATTACCCAATTAATTGATATTGTTTCTTAATATTGGGTAATGAATTGTGATCACTAGTCGAGGTCTCTTGCCCTATCTCACCGCCCAGTATTGCGTCTTCATCTTCTCCGCTCGTCCCAAATTGCGTGCTGCGTACTGTAGAACCACCGGTCGAATCGACACCTCAAACCAATTTTGTCGTCTCTCTTCATTCGCACGATCTCTCGTCTGCCAGAGGGTACGAGAGAGTGTGTGAAACGGAGAGAGTACCTGCAGGTCCAGGATGGGAAGATCGGCCATTCGCTTCATTTCCTGCAAAAAAAAACAAGTAAAATCGGAGAAACTCATGCTTTTCAGTTTCCGAAAATTGGACAACAAATGTGCAATGGCTCGCAATTCACAACAAGAAAAGCGATGAGTGACTTTCCTATCACGCAACCATTTGTCAACTTTTTAAAAAAAGATGAATCAAAGATCAAAGATGAGAGAGCGTACGGCGATGACATCCGGAGCCTCGGCCCACAGCAACATGCGAATGGCCAGTGGACGGAGCAATGTGTCCGTCGATTCTGCCAATTTATCATTTATCATTTTAATTAATTATCGTATAAAACAGCCCAAAGGAAGAAAATGTTTTCATCCTCGATTATTCGATCGCCGCTCGCTTTCTCATTACACACAAGTTAGTGCGCGGTTTTGGGCATTAAAGTAAATAAGTGTCTAGAAGCCATAATGAGGAGGAGTAAAGTGACCTTCCCAGGTGCGCTGTTTGTAAGTGAGCTCATTGAGCCACGGACGGGCCACTTGTACGACCGACTTCAGCATCACCTTGCAGATTTCTCTGAAATGACCAATATTCGCGGATTAGCGCCCCGATTAACACTCCTCAAGCCTGCAATGAATTTGCACCAATAGACAACCAATATACACTGGGCTGGCATTGGTTGAATACATTGACCGTTAGTGTCCGTTCAATTAGTATCCAAGCCACCGGCTATCCCATTGTTCAAGATGTATCGTGATTGCGCAACCTGTCGACAGGGCTGCTCAACCCACAATACATGGTGGAAAATGAGGGGGAATAGCTGGGAGTGCTGGACAGACATGACACTCACCTGTGGTCATCGTACGGCACAAAGGTCTCGTAGAGCAAGCGCATGAACCGAAACATGTACTCTGCAATATATCGTACTCTCCAATCCCTATCCGAGCCAGATATCGTAATCTGATTCACTGCCGTACACTATCCAATCAATATCCGAGAGCGGGATACCGTAATCTGATTCACTACCGTACACTATCCAATCAATATCCGAGCCAGATACCGTAATCCCATTCGCTGCACTCACCCCAACAGCACGCACAGTCAAACATTCTCGTACGGCAGTGGAACCACAGGTACATGAACTGTTTCAAGTTCCCGAATTGCTCAGGTGCCCTTGTTTTGCCCTTGTTTTTTCTGAAATTTTATAACATTAAGTGATTGGTGCACGTCTGTTTAGAAGGCAATTTTTTTTGAAAATATACGGCAAAACATAGAATCTTTTCATGCAGCGAATTAGTGAATGACAGAGTTCGAAATACGGGTAATCGTCTCCTCATTTCGCACACTCTCTCGTCTCTCTGACCGGTGAAATAGTGTGAAGAATGAAGCGACGATTACCCGTATTTCGATCACTAGCAAATGGTCTCACGTGTCTCCTTCCTCTCCCCAATCGCATACTCATTAAAGGCTGTCAAATAGCGCAGAATCTTCTGTCGGGCTTCTTTATTTGAATTCATGAATTTCTGGAATGCCATGGACCAATACTGCGCTCAAAAGCGGCAATGTTTTCGCTATTGCCTATTTGGACAAAGAAAAATAAACAAAGGAAACGATGAAATTCTTTGTTCACTCACGGGTGCGATAACGCAAAGGAAGTCGCTATTGTTCCAGTAGTGAAATTTCTCGTCCCATTCTTCATTCGTTATGTATATATGTTCCTTCCTCATCCATTTGTATTCGCGTAGTTCCCATGGTGACTTCAGTGAATCGGGTACCTACGAATTACACCAATCAGTTAGTTAATCAATCAATAAATTTGTATAATTCCATAAAAAAATTTGCTAGGTGAGGTCTGAGGTGAGATGGAAATCTTCATGCCTAGAAAGCATTTCTACACCATCCTTCAAATTGTGGTTATCGCCTCGCTCAACTCGAGACAATGACATTGCACTTGCATTAAATATCGGTTGTTTCTAGTGGACAAACGGAAAAGACGTCGATAAAACCCGATTAGATGTAATATAGTAAGAATCTTGTTTAGAATTGAAGAATAATAGAAAAACTGCTAACTGAGGCAAAGGAAAGAGAAAGACTTCCTAGAATAATAGAATAACTTCCTAGAATAATATCTGGTTTCTGCCAACCAACCGCAACTCCAACCACCCAGTATGGAATTCGCCGTATAGTAATCGAGGTTATCATCCTTACTATTCTTCGATAGACTTCTTTCTCGGGATTGGGATTCGCAGCTTCGTTGGCTATTGTTGCTCTCAATATGAAATCCTCCTTTATAGCAACCTCGTTATCTTCTATTTCCTTCCGCTTACGCTGAACGAACAGCGTCATATTTCAGGTAAACTTTTTTTGGTATTATAAAAGTCTCCGAATCGGATTGAGATTTCATTTCTTAACCTAAAATGGCACAAAATGGATCTATCAAAGCTCTGACAATCTCAAGAAATGTGTTCTGACACTGTGCGCTCTGCGAGCTATCTGATATGATATCTGTGCCAATATGGTCGTGGCTTGGATGTCACTAGAGTGCGAAATAAAGGTCTCATCATTTCACATGCTCTCTCACCGGTCAGAGAGGCGAGAGAGTGTGCGAAATGAAGAGACGATTACCCGTATTTCGAACTCTCCTAAAACGTACACGAAGCGAGAAGTAGAAGAATACGAAACCGCCAGCAACGGCGATAACAATTATAAAGCCGACAGTCCCTCCGATAACCGCGCCCATTGGAAAGGATGAAGCAGCAGCTACAGAGACAATCTCTGTTGTGCTCGACACTACTGAAGTTATCGCTGAAAGGAACACATTGTTATCAGTAGAATCGAACACTTCGAAGGATCGATCAGAAAAGAGGTCGCTATCGTCGCTTCATTTCGCAGTGTATCGTGGGTCACGAGATTACTCGCTCACTCAAGAATCTGTAAGAATTGAAACGTACATTCGCAAAATATTACAGATCCGTCGGGTAAGATATTGTTTGAATCGTCAGAGTACTTTCCCGTAATTACAGAACAAGTAATGTTGGTCGCATCAATGATTTTCTCATCGTATTTATATCTTAAGCAAAAAGTTGTATTGATTTTTTATTCTTCGGCACAAATACCTTAGTTGATATCCGCTCCTACAATATAGTTCTTTTTTTCTTCTGGTTGAGTGCCCTCTGGTTGGACCAAACCGCAATTCAATGATTGGCCATTTCGTTTAGGACAATCAAGACGGGTTTTTGACGTAGCATCATCAGGGTTGGAATGCATGCATACAGCTGAACAAATAATTGTGGAACCGTGGACTGACTTATTTCAAGTGGATAATATTTTAAAATGTTTTCTCTAATTACCATCTCTTGCGCACGATGCTGTAGAGATCTCACGATCGTCAGCTCCTTCTGTCATGAAGTACCACACAGATTCCCTCAACCGAAATCATTCAAAATCATAATCGAAATAATAAAATCAAACCTTTCATTTTGTGAGCCTTTCTTGTGTTCGCACTTCATTTCCCCTTTAATCGCATTTCCATTCGAAATTCTCCATAAATTGTCTGTACACTGCAATAATTCTTTATCAGTGCTATCCAATATTGAAAACTTACAGTCGAGGTTGCGCACTGGCCGGGAGGCGTTTCGAATGTCGACTCAAAGCATCCAGGGCCGCAATCAAGACTTTCCAGAGCTTTGCACAGTGAGCATGCTGGAAAAAAACGTCTAAGAAGTTAATGTATTTCGAAAATTTTACTTTTCGCTGCGCAGTTTGCAGTGATCTTTTTTTGCACACCATTGACACTGTCAACTTTCACAATTTCCGTTTGCCCTTCCTTCACGCGTTCGTAAATCCACACATTATCTTGGCATTGTATACTAAGTGGATAGTCCGTAGTTCCACCATTTTTCACGCTAAACATGTTCAAATCAAAAAACAATTTACAATTTTTTAAAAGATATAGACAGATAAAGAAGCATGTAGTTTATAGACAGATAAAGAAGCATGTAGTTTGCTCTCATAACCATATGGAAAAAACACACACATGAGGAATTGTGATTCGGAGCAGTGGATCGGCGCACGATAATCAATCTACAATGATCACAGGGTAGTTACCATTGTCTTTACATGATATACCTCATGGAATATATGAGAAGTGTCGAAATTATATTTAGTCTTGATAAAATCCGGATTGCAGGATTTCTTAGAACCGATTTCCAGCCACAAAGCTCTTTCTTTTGACCCGTATTTGAGAATAGTAGGAGCAACAGTAGTGAAAATTAATTCAGGATGTTCTTCGTGGTCTAGGAATACCATATCCAGCTGAAAAATATATGTACATGTATATTTAAAAATCTCAGATCTTGCAAGCTTACAACTGAATCATCCTTTGTTTTTAATATGAAAGAACAAAACATATTTTTCGGTGTTATTTTCGTGGGTTGTTCTCCAAACGGCACTGCGAAAATGAGCTTTTAAAATGAACATATTTTGCATTTCGTAAATCTCACTTATATCGAGTTTATCATTTTTTGTCTTTAAGTTTCCATTGCATCGAAATTGTTCCTCTCCTTGTTTCAGCGCAACTCCATCCGAAGAAATATCGTCAGAACTAATAACTTGCAACATCACATGAATTTTAGAGTTTGAGAACGGGCTGAAATGCGTGCCTATAAGAAACGAATTCAACAAAATACCGTACCGAATTTGCATAAACACATCGCACGTATCATTGTTTAGAGCATTTGCGGTATAGGAAACAAGAACAGTATTTGCAGCTTCTATCTTTGCATCAGTAGTCGATTCTTCCACTAAACACGATTTTCGAATGAAGCAGGCCTGAAATTTCAAATGTGTTTCATTGATCGCTCGGTGATCGCATGGTGCTAATATTATTTACCGTATCTTTGCCGCATCGTTGAATTTCAATTGACGGTATGAAGGCAGATCCGATAGACGACAGAGAGAAGATGAGCAGTAATCGGAGTATCTGGAATGGAAATGAATAAAATCTGCATTGGAAAATTTATATATTCAGCTGAAAACAATAGGGAGCAGTAGGGAGCGATATCATAACGTTCCTTAGGAGGGATGTATCACTAGGGCGTGCATCCGTCCCAAACATTTTCTGATTTGGGAGTCACAATTATCAATGAGAATATTGGGATGGAGGAAGGCGAAATTATGAATAATGCAGTCAAATGAGAAATTAATAAAAGAGATTAAATCGATGGCAAGTTGATTGAATTGTACGTGGAATCTTCTTCATTACTCTTCATTATCCTTCCAAAATTGGGTACCGAACTGAAATCATTTAACAAAATTCGCCCTATTCCTTAGATAACCAAGATGATTCCGAGCTCTGGAATTCCGTATACGTATTTGTTGAACGGTCTCTAGTTCACCGCTCTAAGATGAATACAATACTTCCTTGTAATCGCATTCAATCGATATCAAAAGCGCACGAACAAGTCTTAGTAGCTGATTCAGATAAGGGGGGGGTAAGGA
The DNA here is from genome assembly GCA_911812115.1 of Pristionchus exspectatus. Lineage (NCBI taxonomy): Eukaryota > Metazoa > Nematoda > Chromadorea > Rhabditida > Neodiplogasteridae > Pristionchus > Pristionchus exspectatus. Next base: position 17,362,568 of record OU461584.1, on the reverse strand, counting down.
GTGATACTGCCCAGGGATATTTTCAAGCGCATCAGGGGCAACCCACCATTTCCACGTGGTAACCATGAAGAGAAGCGACCTCGTAGAAACGAATCGACCACTGTCGATGAGAGGAAGAGGATGGAATGAGGGAGGAGAAGAGGGAGAGGGAGAGGATGAATGGATGGAATAATCAAATGAGAATGAGAGAGTGAAGGAGTAGAGGAGGGTGAAAATCAATAACAAGTTAATTGAATATAGTGAAAATAGATAACAAGTTGATTGAATTTCTTCGAATACTATACGTAGATATGCTGCAAGAAGGATATGAAATCAGAGTTCTATATTCTGCTCTTTCCAATTGCAATAACATAGATTAATAAATGATTCTTGACCCCCACACCCTTCCTACAGCATTCTACAATCAAAGGCTTCTCGAAATTTCCGTAACCACAGAAGCAAATTTCGCGTTTCCCTATGATTCAGTACTCAATCTCATACTGGGAAATATCAAACATAGTATCCACACCAATTCGTAACCACGATATTCCGTACGCCTACAGCACTCTCACGATACAAAATCGTATGTCGAAAAAGATGAAGGTGAAGATTGGGATTCAGAATCACGTTGAAGGAGACAGATCAATACATCACTGAAGCATTCGATATTACATCTTCAACCCACCATTTCCACGTGGTAACCATGAAGAGAAGCGATCTCGTTGAGACTAATCGACCACTGTCGATGAGAGGAAGATGATGGAATGAGGGGAGGAGAAGAGGGAGAGGGAGAGGATGAATGGATGGAATAATCAAATGAGAATGAGAGAGTGAGGGAAAGGAGGAGAGTGAAAGGTTAATTGTTAATTTTAACAAGTTAATTGAATATAGGGACCACCATCCATTTTTATAAATGTGCACGAGCGCCATGTACATTCATGCGAAGGGCAGGGAGAGGCCGCGGGTTCTGATTTCACAGGTGTTTAGTACACCATGTGAACTAACTTTGCTGAAAATATTAACAAATTTTATCGATGCTCACGCTTTTTATGAGCAAAAGTATCTGAAAAATAACGTCACGAAATGTAAATAGATTGTTTGAATCGCTGTAATTTCCTTTAAAAGAGAGGGCCGCGACTTTTGACACTTTGCAGTGATAGACTAAGGTTATGAGTATATTATGTCCAAAAATTAGCCAATTCTATCGGTGCGCGCGAAATTTACATAGAGTCAAAGTTTGAGTTGGGAAGTGATCTTTGATCTCATATAAAAAACGTGCGCACCAATAGAATTGGCTAATTTTTGGATATGGTATGCTCCTAACCTTAGTCTATCACTGTAAAGTGTCAAAAGTCGCGGCCATCGCCTTGATCTCATTCTAGAGCGCTTTGAAGTTTGTTGTCTCTCATTTTTGAAAAACAGATTTTGAATAAAATGAGATTATCTCGAAACCCGTTAACTTAAAGTTGGTCTTCCCTTCACAAAAATGATTCCATACATCAGTTTAATAAACTGAAATAGTTCAAGGGTCATGATTCTATGATTTGCATAATCGATGATGGTCCCTAAATTGAATAGAATGAAAATCGATGATTGAGTTTCTTGAGTATCTTGAGTTTCTTGATTGGGTTTCTTCGTATACCGTACTGTACATTGACGGTGAAGACACTGTCTAGTCTCGTGTTCTAGGTAGATAAATCACTTCCCTTCGCACCCTTCCTTTTTGTTTTTTAGCATACAATTTGTTTGAAATATACGAGATAATACAGATATTTTTATCAATTTCTCATGGAAACCATGAAGAGACGCGACATCATTGAGATGAGTCGACCTCAGTCGATGAGAGGAAGAGGAGACTCAACGACCTTGCAGTTTTCTCTTCTTATTCTGAAAATGGTTTTCGATATTTGGTGATTATTGTCAATTGCATTCACAATCAGTCATGGAAAGTGTTATAAACTACGACTGTCTCTCACCTCTTCATAATCCATTCTTTCATCGAAAGTCATTCTTTTTTGTAACTCAGTCTGTGCGCGAATCTTCGCTTCTTCTTCCTCCTCCCTCTCTATCTTTCTCTTCAATTCTTCATTTGCCTCGTACTGACGTTGGAATCGAAACTAAAAAGGAAATCGCATAGGAGGCCGTTTGCGTAAGAGTCGGACAAGAGTTGGCACAGCTCAAAAATCTCGATTCTCTGAAACAGTGTGTTTTGGGGTTCTTGGGGGTGCTGATGACGATGGGCAAGTTCATTTTGCATGTCGACCTCCCGTTGGCTCCAGATGCCGTGACGTCGGATACAATTTTTCGAGATTTTCTCAGTTAGAATAACAGCAAAAATTAAGCGAGTTTGGCCCTGGGGGTAGAATTCGATGCTGATTACAGCTGCCAACTTTATTTTTTGTGAATTACAAAAATAATTGTGTAAAATGGAAGTTCTCAGGGAGCTAATAGGGATCAGGGAGACTAGCATAGATCGGACCGGAATGATACAAGGATTCCAAATATGTTTTTAGGCAGTAAATAAAACATGCAGATAAGGTTTTATGCAAAAGATAGTTTACCGGTTTGTAAGTAAATTCAGCCATCCTTCCACTTGTTGACTTCCGAACTTTTATCGATTCGTCTTTCCTTCCCGAGGGAGGCGAGAGAGCATGGGGAATAGAGAGAGCACAGAGAGAGGGAAGAGGTCATGCTAGAGAGACTCGCGTAGATCAAGACATCGGAAGTCAACAAGTGGAAGGATGGCTGAATTTACTTACAATCCGGTAAACTATCTTTTGCATAAAACCTTATCTGCATGTTTTATTGACTGCCTAAAAACATATTTGAAATCCTTGTATGATTCCGGTCCGATCTATGCTAGTCTCCTTGATCCCTATTAGCTCCCTGAGAACTTCCATTTTACACAATTATTTTTGTAATTCACAAAAAATAAAGTTGGCAGCAGTAATCAGCATCGAATTCTACTCCCAGGGCCAAACTCGCTTAATTTTTGCTGTTATTCTAACTGAGAAAATCTCGAAAAATTGTATCCGACGTCACGGCATCTGGAGCCAACGGGAGGTCGACATGCAAAATGAACTTGCCCATCGTCATCAGCACCCCCAAGAACCCCAAAACACACTGTTTCAGAGAATCGAGATTTTTGAGCTGTGCCAAGCCACTCCTGATTTGTCCGATTCTTAGGCAAACGGCCTCATAGAGATTATTTTCACTTATTTTAAAATCAGTGGTCGATCGTGTGTGAAATGAGGAGACGCCCCATTATGTCCGGATGAATCATATTTCGACCAGTGCCAGAGATAGCAAGAAATGACTAGCTTCAGTTTGCATGCTCTTTCACTTCTCTGACGACCACGCGCAATGAACTGACTCAGCTTTTGGCGAAGCCATTCTGGTGATGATGCCTAGCGAAACATGGAGCAGAACAACCCATGGGCTGCCCCGTACAGGCTGGATATCGTGCGTTTCAATAGCTCAGCAAACTCAATGCGCTGCTGGTGAGTGAGCTATCGATTGTCTGGGTGAGAGGAAGGGAAGAGGAGTGGAAATCAGCTCGTCAACGATCAATTTCGTGTGGAATGGAATAAATATCTCGATATATGGGAGCAATCCCGTTCAATGCGCTCACCTTCACGAACCAGTAGAATAACGCGCATCCAGCCACAACGACGACGACGATCACTCCAATCGACATGGCAGCAATGACAACTGCCGAGAGACCAGCAGCCTCAACGGGAGGAGTGGTCGTCGTGGGCGGCATAATCATGACTGAAAGGAATATTGGATATTATCGTTTCAATCTATCATTGTTATCGCATCTTCATTTTACACTTTATTGTGAGAGGTAATTGAAACTGACGTTCGCAAAATATTACAGATCCGTCGGGCAAGATATTGTTTGAGTTGTCAGAATACTTTCCCGTAATTACAGAACAAGTAATATTGGTCGCATCAGTGATTTTCTCATTGTATTCATATCTTAAGCAAAAAGTTGTATTGATTTTTACTCTTCGGCAAAATACCTTAGTTGATATCCGCTCCTACAATATATATTCTTTTTTTCCTCTGGATAAGTGCCCTCTGGTTGGACCAAACCGCAATTCAACGATTGGCCATCTCGTTTAGGACAATCAAGACGGGTTTTTGACGTAGCATCATCAGGATTGCGATGCATGCAAACAGCTGAAGAATTAATTTTCACATTCATTTTTAATTCATTCAACTACCATCTATTGCGCATGCGGCCTCCGATATTTCCACGGGGTCTTTACCTTTCGGCGTGAAATACCAAACTGATTCTCTGAAAATTCAGGGTAATTATTTTTAAAAGAGTTGGGTGAATGTCACAAGATTCTAAACTTTTGAGAAACTAACCTTTGATTTTGGGATCCCATTTTATGATCGCATTTCATTTCCCCTTGAATCGTGACAATTTCTCCTTTGTTCATAACTCTCCATAGATTATTTATACACTGTAAAATTTTGCCGTGTTCAAAATCTGAGTATCTTTACTCCTCACCGTTGAAGTCGCACACTGGCCAATATCATTCGTGTAATTCGCTGAAGAACATCCAGTACAGTTCACATCTTCAAGACGTTGACAGAGAGAACACACTGTAAAGAGGGATGTGTGTTGAATTAATTGTTTCCATCGACATGAACAATGAAAACAAGTAACCTTGTATAACGCAATGAACTTGTCTTATTTCACGATCGTCATTTACGACCACCCTTTCGATTCGATCTGCATTAGTTCTTTTATAGGACCATATTCTGCCACCTTCGCAAATTAGTTTGTCAGTATAATCCTTTCTTCCATCAGCACGGATGATTCTGAATTTTCGTTAAACTCTCTAAAAAAAATTCTTCAGAACGCACATTAGAGTTTCCAAAGCAGAACAGGTAATAGGAGATGCCGTATTATCAACCTAAATATAGCATTGTAATTGTTTGAAAAAGCCAAAATAAAGTAGATATTTTCTGCTTGTATACCTCCAATAGATAGCACTAGTGCCCCTCCGTTCATCAGAAATCAACTCTCTTTAGATAAAAGGCTTTAGCCAAGATGAATTCGAATCAATTTTTTTGCAAAATAAAAAATAAAAATGTAGTCTATTAGTGTCGTATAGGTAATGATTAATTCGAACTCACCTTTCCAAAATAATGAGTAGCGTTGCCACTTTCTTTAGTGTTTATGATCTCAGGATCGCATGCTGTCTTTGATCCTATATTAGTCCAAAATATATCCTTTTTCTGGCCAAATTTTATAGTCTCTGCTGGATCAGAAATAACTATCTCCGGATTCTCATGATTTTCGTCAAAAATATCAGCAAACTGAATAGGTATGAATAGATAATTTTAAATTTGAAACATACTGATTTGCTAGATTTCAGAGTAAAAGAACAAAACAGCATATTATGTTGAACATGCGGACGCTCGCCAAACGATGCTGCAACAAAAAAAAAGTTGACGGCCGGCCATATTTCTCACAAATTTGGAATTCGGTGTTATCAGTCGTTGCCCATCCATTACTGCACCGAAACTGCATTCCATTTTGTTGCAATGTTACGTCAGTCACAGGAACTAATGGATCAGAACTGTTCACTTGCACCATTATATGAAACTTTTTCGAAGAAAATGCTCTAAAATTACGAAGAATATGTTGCGCCAGTTAAAAAACTTACCTTGTTTCCAAAATAACATCACATGTAACATCGTTCAAAGGCTTATCGATGTATCGAACAAGTACAGTCTTTGCAACCTCAATCTTCGCCGTAGTAGATTCCTCCACTAAACACGATTTTCGAATGAAGCAGGCCTGTAATCGAAATATCACTAAAAATGTAACCAATGTTCAGTTACCGTTTCATACTTGCATCGATTTAAATCAATTTCCACTTTAACGGAAGATCCGATAGACGACAGAGAGAAGATGAGGAGGAGTGGGACAATCTGAACGCGTTATTCGAAGGATGGTTATCACAAGCACAAATTTGTTCAAATTTTGGTTACCATTGTTATTCAATTTAAACCATGAAGAGAAGCGACCTCGTAGAGACGAATCGACCACTGTCGATGAGAGGAAGATGATGGAATGAGAGGAGGAGAAATAATGAGGAATAATAAAGAATGAAAATTCATGGATTATCAAAATGCAAAACAGCCTACATGTATTTGAATTCTGATCCATAATCAATAATAATTTATAATCAAATATTTTTATCTGGGAAACACGCAACGAAATACAGAATAATAGAGCACACGCAGTTGTGATTATGCTTTGGTTGATGATGATGGGTAAGGGGAAAGTCATACTGTAGGATACGGTACTTTCGGCAATAATATCGATCGATTGACCGATCTGGAGCTTCTGAACACTTGAACGCTAAACAGTGGAGCGAATCAATGACCCGTCAAGGGAGGAGGAATGTCACATAGCAGGACCGTAGTGAGAACCGGGATTAGCCCAGAGCCGTCATTTATGTCATCCGGAGCCGGAACCGTCATCTAGCACACGGTTCCCCGGTCGGGCGCCCACAAGGAATCGCCGTTGACGATGAGCGGTCGACCCTGCTCGTCCAGACTGTGTCGGACGACCGACGGAGGAGGACGACCGTTGGCAGCGGTGCCTGCGATTAGGAAGGTAACAATTGACGGCTCTATTGAAAAATGTTCATAAAAAGGTGAAATCCGCTCACCATTAGCCCCATGCCCGTTGGGTTCGCTCAATTTGGGCGTGAGAGCGGGTGATCGTGTTTCTGTGGGAGTTTGAATGGAGGGAGTGGTGAATCGACGAGGCGATGGAGAATATTGGAGACCATTGTGATTGAGATCCGATGAAAGCACGGAATGGTTCTGAAATTGATCCCTTTTGGCTGTTTATTCGATCCCGAGACCTCTCTATCTTGAAAGAAGAACGACCTCTTGATACCCCATCTTGATCAGCGCCCAGAAAGCGAGACTGGTGAATATTATATTGTATTGTATTCTATATTTAATGAATAGTTTTCTATGTTGTTGTCATTGAGTCTAGTAGTGCGTCGGAAATCATTTCGCTCTTCAGATTCTTTAAAATGCCCAATGCGTTCCCATCGCCTTTAGTGGCTCAAGCGTTCTCTGGTGAAGAAAGGGGCCCAAATCCCGTCCCAAAATCCGCAGAGAACTTCTCTTCCCTCGTTCACGAAAGCTCAGAGATAATGGACGACGGGAGAAAGGCCCCGTGACCGGAGGAAAGAAATGGTCGTCTAAACTCTCTCCATTTCGCCTGATCTATCGGCCGTTCTGACCGACGAGAGAACGGGGAAAATCGAGAGAGTCCTCCTCTTCCGCTTTCTCACGAGGATGAGAAAATCAGATTGTGGGCAGTGGACGGAGGAGTGATTATGGGGACAGAAAAAAGTGGAAAAAATAAAAGTGGAGGAAGGGAGAAGCTACGGAGGTTGCGTAAGTAATCTTACATGCAGAACGGGCCAAATAACACCGCATTATTTAGATGCGCGGTAAAAGGGATAATTCAGTAACTTATTCTACGATTCCTTGTACTGTCTGACTTGCAAAAGAGTCTAGACTCTAGAGCACTACACATTTTACTACACATTCTACTTTGACAAACCTGTAATAATACCTATTCAGTGCAGGATAGAACCGGTAAATAGAAATCGTAAAAATATCTGACCTTATGCCTAATCTGCCTGCTGCTGACGATGCTCCGTCGCCAATTTCTCCACACGGAGAATTTATCGTGCACGGGCAGTCTCATCGTAATGCCCCTCACGCCGCAACCGTACACGATCACCAACTCCTTCCTGGAATTACAAATTGAATTACAACTAACATAAGATGAATGGAATCTATGTAATTGTAATCAAACCTACGTTTACTTTGAAGGAGCTTGATTATTCTCACATTCGGATTAATAACTAATAACTAAAAGTAATAACTTGCCTAAACTCCTTGCCGAACACGATGTAGATGACAAAGTTGATGGAAGAATTGATGATGGCGAGGAAATTGATGGCCTCACGGGAGAACGTGTAGAAAGTGGCGTAGTCCTGCAAAAGATTATTTGAATGACATTTTTTGATCGTCAACTTCAACAGAAAACTAGATATTTCAACAGGAATCACTCAAGTTTCAAAGGAGCTCTCGGAAGGACAAAAACAGTTTCCTCTGATCAGTATCTTCCTGAACATCCTTCACATCTACAATTTCAACATGGGCCGCTCAAATATCAAAGCGTGCTCGAAGTAGAGTTCAAAACGCGGGCTTCTCAAATTTCAAATGCGATAAAAAATGAGAAAAAGTGCTGACCTGAAACAGGGTCTGTCCCATGATCTGCTCGAGGAACGTGAGGACGAATCCCCACAGATTGCACACGAGAAAGATGCACACGATGACGATCAACACGATCGTCGCCTCCTTTGATTTCTCCTTGAGTTCCGATCGACCGCTCACTCGGATGTGACCACTGCAATAGATTTTTTTAATGGAATCTCGGAATTTCTCATAGGTTGTGCGCTTATCCGTGCCTGCATGCTGCTATGTTCAGGCTCATTTTCAGGCTAGTTCGAGTCTTGGTGCCCCTCGTCTCTTGCTCTCCTCATCCTCATGACTCCATTCCATTATCTTAGTTAAGTAGTTTCACGAGAAACGTCGGCAACGTTTAACCGGAAATTGGGCAGCAGCAGCAGCGGTGTTTGCCCCGGGCCTCTAAATTCGCGGAACTGGTGGAAATTCGATTTCCGGAAAAGCGGAAAGAGCCGCGGCACAGTCCTGTCATTTCCAGCATGAGTAATTCTTTGAAGAGTGCGAGCGGAAAAGGAAACTGACTCTCCCACTTCCACCCACTATCTGAGTCTGGGGAAATCCCTTCCCTTCTCAAGCACAATAAGCCCAAACCAAACGTTCAAAAAATCAAAGGGATAGAGTGGTTGGACGAAGCATCGTTAAGGTAAGATAATACACCTAATGAAGATAATAGATCAAATTTCGAAGATATTAATGAAGAGATCAAAAATCGAAATACCGATAATCAGGATCATCCATGTTAAACTTCTTCAGACTGTTCCGAATGGTGTACGCGATGATTGCATTGAGGAAGAGAAGAGTGAGAAAGGGAAGGAACACCATCACAGCGTTGGTAAGCCAGAGGGAGTACACCTGAGAAGTGGGTTAGATATTCATTTTCATTGTTGAGTAGATTTTTCCGGGCATGATTCGTCATCACTATGCTGGTATAGCGTTAGACATCGCATTCTAGCTTTAGAAATCAATTTCATGATATAATGTCATTTAATTTTTTAATATTTTCAGGTTGATTCGTCATCACTATGCAATCACCGAGTTATTCATCAGTTCGCGATCGTTAGACATCACATTTCAGAATCTGTGATCGTCCATCGACGAAATGCGTCATTGAATGGGGCGAAATTAGCCGCTGATTGGAAGCCCCACGCGACATTTTCAAAGTGTGATTCTTCTCGAATATTTACGGCTTCATTTTGTGAATTGGATTGAAAATGAGTACATCCCTGTTTTCATGACGTTAGAAATTCCAAAACGTGCCACAATGAAACAGGGTAATCAAATATGCCCATGTGTCGAACAAGTTCCGAGTGATTTCAGAGAACGAAATGTCTACGAAACTTGCCTTACAAGATCTTGGAAGAGAAGGAAAGAGAATAATCTGGATGGGATGGGTCAAAAAACCGACCAGATTTTGATCTAGTACCCTCGAAGCAACTCGTCAAGGCAAACCGTGTTCTCTTGGACCCCACCACCATCAAGTCGTTTAGCTATTCCCGGAATTCTCTTGACGAATTAGCGTTAGCCCGGCGATGCTCTTCTCGGAGGAGAAATCATTCGTAATTCGCATTTCCCGTCCCTTCACGGAATAAGAAGAGGAAACTCCGTCATTTGACCTCTTCCCTGGGGATCGGGAATTCAATGACTCTGAGAAGTTTTGAGCGGCTCCACAAAAAACCAAACTTGCTGCAGAGGCTCAATTTCTCGGATATCCTATTGCAGAATTTGTGGAAAGAATAATCGGGCTGAATGCCAAATCCGTTGTTTGCTGAATAACTTTGCGGCCACGAGACGATTGCATCACGAAAAAAGCATCATTTACCTGTTGATAAATCGGGTTAATCGCTAGATCAGAAGGCGTGAGTCGATACGATTTCCAGTACATTCCCCCAGGGCATTCCGGATTTGCCGATACCTGAAAAAGCAAGCAAATTTCCTCGATTCGTTCCGCTCCGTTCGCCTTTTTCTTCCCGTTCGCCCTCTTCCTTATCCACAACAGCCCGAACTAATCCGGTCAGAGCCCATTCCAAATTATTCCCCGTCGTTGACGTTTTAGGACCACTCCGAGGCCACGATTTTTGCCCTTGGAAATTGCCCTTCGAAGCCGTAATCTTGGCTCTGGGAGTGTTATTGTGGTCCTGACAGAGCCAGGAAAATGTCCTAAGTGTCTCCCTGATTCACTAATTGGAGCGGGAAGAGTGATATCGGGAGTTATGAGCAGTTTTCTCTAAGCTCACGTAGCGAAAACACTCTAAGAATTGTGGGTTTGGGAGATGGAAAACGACTGCAAACAAAACCCACTTCCAACTCGAAGAATTTGGTTATGTTGAAGAGGATCGCAAAGGCTGTGACAGCAAGAATCGACTGGCCAGCGCCCGCTGCAAAATATATTTAAATATTTTATTATATTTCCAAGATTGTTTACTTCCGGTCCTGTCTCGCAAAGAAGAGCGGAAGTCTCCAAGAAGGATTCCGAAACTTCCTGGACCTTGACCCTTCCCTTCACCCTTCTTCTTCCCCTTTCCCATCTTCAAAGTCTCACCACTCAGGAAGAGCTAAAGGCCGTCAGAGTGGCTCTCAATAAGGAACAGAAATTATAGCTGCCTGAACAAACCGTCTCTTCGTTCTGTACACTCTCTCGCCGGTCAGAGTGACGAGAGAACACGCGAAATGAAGAGGGCGAATTCTTCATCGTGACAGACCTAACAGACATCCTCCCATTAGTGCTGATTGGGATCCCCATCCGGATTGTCCCCAAGGGGGCCTCCCATTTCTATCTCTATCTCTTAAATGGAATCGTTCCAGACCGGCCGAAATTGTCTACTGCGCTTTCGCGCACTTTCCACTCTACTTGGAAAGCGATACACACGAACTGTCATCAACGACCGATTAGAGACAAGAAGGGGACACTTGGAGGAGAGGCTTCTTCCCAACCTTTGGCCAGGCAAAAACAATTTGGTGTCCGAGTCTGCTCTTCTTCCACTTTTCCCCCTCCCTTCTCGTCCCATTTCCAGTTCAAAACAGAGCGGCAAAAGTCACACGAATCCTCGAGAAATCGAGTGTGAATCGGAATCTCACATGTGATCCCTGTCAGCCTAACGAGCGCTGCTTTCTAATGAACAAACAATCTTTTGTGGCCTCCGCTTTTTTTGTCGGGCGCCTACATTTTAGGCGATACAAATTCAATCAGTGCGTCAGCACTAGATAGTGGACACACACACAAAAACAGCGTCCGGACTTTGACCATCAAAGAGATTTGAGTTGGGGGATGGGGTGACTGTATTTTCGAAAATACATAAATCTAAATAATTACGAAAATAATGAAACTTGCATGGTGAGCAGTATCGCTTGTTCACTCGCGGATGGCATACGGCAAAGTATCGTTCGATCGATACGGTCACAGTGATGTAGACCGAGCCTGTCTGAGAGATGTGCGAGAGGGCGAATGCAAATCTGCAAGAATTTCACATAATTTTCTAATTTTTGTTATTATTTTTACATATTCCCGTAAGTGATCCCCGGTGCTTGCACCCAGCCCTCCGCTCCGAACCTTTCAGCTTTCCCCTTTCTGTCCTGGGAAGAACCCCCTTGTTTATGGGCGCTTCTCCCTTTACGTTCGTTCATCCTACTAGCCCTAATCTTTTCAGGAACTTTCGAACTTCGGTTGTGGTTTGGGTGTGTGTGTATGGAGGCAAATGCGCACTTTATGGAAAAGAAAAGAATGGGCTGGATTATGGGCAGGAATGCTTGTGTGCCAGACAGCAGCGAATACTGAATCACGCTCACAGACGACGGTTTCTGTTGTTGCCGCGCAGTTTTCATCGTGTGAGAACGTCACACACACCGATTCCTCCCCCAGTCCCGATTGAGCGTTTGAAATAGATGGACACTTTGAATCACCGGATGAACCAAACATGTTATTGCGACTCTCTCAAATCACTCGAGGACTCTCGAGTTGAGGATTCTCGGGATTACCTTGGCCCTTTTTGTCACGTCTATCCCATTAAATGCTTCTACCTCGTGGACCGTGAAATTGTGTAAACAACAAAATGAGTCTGGTGGGTTTGAAGGTCTATTTACCGGCTCTGGATCTCCGGCTTTCCGGATTTCCGGTCCTCACCTCAGGTAGGTCAGCCAGGCGATGTAGAGGTCAAAGTGCTGCGTGTACTCAATGATATACCTTAAATATTACTATTTATTAATTTCATTATTTTTTTAAATTTAGATATTTAAATATTCACTCCATTGCATAGATGAAGAATGCGGTGAGGAGTAGGCACGAATCGAACACTGCGAGGGCCGTCAGGTAGAGATTGTTGGGTTACGCATTGCCGGCCTGCACAGATTTATCTCATGCTGTTATCTCGATCAATGTCCATCGCCCGTCTGACATCTGCTCACGTCTGACTAGCATAATCTCTGCTCTTCATTATAATCAGTCTACATCTGCCAAAAGGGCGGAATGGGGTACAGTCTACCGATGTTTGGTCTTCTAAACCGTCTCTCTCTCTAGTATGCAACTGCGGGGATCTGATTTCAGCGTTCTCGCCCCCTTTCCCAGAGCTACTCAGCAACAGCGGACGTCTTTCTACTTCTTTTCCCAGAGAACAGATCGTCGAATAATCGAGCAACAGTAAAAATCCGCCTTCATTTGTACAAACAAACAAGCACGCCGAAACTTTTTGTTTCCTGCGATCTCTGAGCGAAACGCGGCGATTTATCCCAGCCCCTCAGCAACTCCAACTCTCGCTACTATTTCCCACCTCAGACAGACGCCCGTCATGCATTCTCATACACGTCGTGTAAATCATTCACGACCAATTATTCGTGCAGAATACAGTGGGGAAATATGATAGCGCGTGTGCTAGATCCGGGACAAATCGGGTTACCGGCGCTACGGATAAAGCCCTGTTTCCGGCTCTGGTCTATTTAACGGCTCCGACTAAATCCCGGTTCCGTACCTGGACAGAATGAGCGCAGTGCTCACGTTGCCGAAGAGGCCAAAGCATCCGATAACCGAGCCGATGATCGAGATTAGCACCAATTTTGCCTGCAAATGTATTAATTAGCCCAATTAATTATATATTTATTAATTGACCAACAACGAGATCGCATTAGTTCCAAGCAGCGCCCCATCTCACATACACCGTGTGAAACCTATCCCGTTCTTTAAATTTTGTTTTGCACATTCCACGACATTTCGCTATTGAAACACAGGAAATTGATTCATCAATCACTCTTCATATGATTTTGAGGAACATTTGATTGTCTAATATCGATCCCACCCGTTCCGTCAAGCCTCCTCCTTCTTTTGCCTATTGTGGGGGCTACACCCGAGATGGGGCCGTCAGTTTCAGGCGCGTCGTTTTCGCTTTTTTACGGGCGTCAGGAGCAAATCCAGCGCAAGGCTATTTCCAATGCTTGAGCAGCGAATTCCTTTTTTCACGCTGATGTTGGGAAAACAGGTGATTTTGCTGCAGAAAGTGATGTGGAATGTGACAGGGAAATTTGGAAGGGGGAGGAATTTCCACGTTTGCTGTTGCACAATTCTTCGTTGACAAGCGGCGTCGGCTTTTCTCATTAACACAAGCGAGCTCTCGCCGATCTTTGAGCGCGCGTTTTCACGAGATGCGAGGAAGGATGAGCGTAAGCAGGAAGACGGAAGACAGACCGTGTGCAAGGCAAAGGAATTTGCATGCGAGTTGCGTTTCACATGGTGTACGAGATTTGTAGATGGAAGGTAAAAATTACCCCTTGAAATCTTTGGCACATTTTCCAGATTGCAGAAGATGAATGCTCAGTTAAGTTTCACACGGTGTATGAGCGATTACGCAGTCGTTTGAGGCAGTGAATAGAACAAATCAGGTATAGACAGCTCACCTCCAACCAATCGTGCGGCTCCAGACTGCACAAGAGTGCCCGTGTGACTTCTTCAGACACATTGCTGCTCAGATTGGCTGCAGCTTCGGCTGCAACTGCTGCAGCTGTCGTGGCTGCATCCGTGACGGCAGCAGCTACGTCGTCGCTCATTGAGCATGAACTCTGCAGGGGCGGAATCGATGAAATGCGATCGGAACGATAAAATGCGGACATCAACAGCAATACAATAAAGGGTTCAACGACGCAGCGGGTGGTTTCAATAGGGCGTCCCCTCTCTTCCACTCCTCACTTTTCCTCTCGTCTCTCACTCTAACTCGGAGGGGAGCTTCTCCGTTTCCTTCCCCAAGCCCCGCCCACATTCCTCTTGGAGTACGCCCCTCCTCATTTCAACTCTCGACGATGACTGACAGAACGAAGAATCCCCCGTCTCTTCATTCCGCGTGCTCTCTCGTCGCTCTGACCGGTGAGACAACGCGCGGAATGAAGAGACGATTTCTTCGTTCTGACGGCCAAAAGGTACAGAAAGAAGAGGAAAAAAGGAAGAAAAGTCGTACAAAAGTGCGGGGAGTTCGCTGATTGTGTGCATGTTTTCGACTGAGAAAGAGAGTTATGCCGCGCCGGCAACTGAATATTTTACCCACAAGCGGCCGAACCTCAAACGGGAGCGCGCGCGTGATAAAAATGAATCGAATTAGAATTAGACCGAACGGGAAATTTGATAACCCACATTTAATTGAGAAAATAACAGTGAAATGAAGAGGACTAAGTGATCATATTGGGAAAGAGAAAGAATATGATGTGTGTGAGTTGTTCGAATGGAAAGATGAGTACTCATAATGAGTAGCCGGAATGTGCTCGATAGGTTATCATGGCTAGAATAGGATGAAATCTGAGAATGATAAGGAAGTTCTTAGTACTAAGGCGACAAAAAGACCGGAAGCATGTATGCAATCACAACTGTCTATCAGGTATCCACACTATCCAGCTGATTCTGATTCAGCGAATGCGGATTGTATCTAATGATACAGAACAATGGCTGAACGTCAGCGTGCGTGGGATAAAATATCGCGAACGTTGTCAGATACTATATTCAGAACGTTAGTCAACAGTAGAAAATAGACATTAATTGACGCCTGCCATTTCCGCAAATGCTGCGAATAATGATAGCGTTCGATATTGCAAGGAGGAAGCAAAGAACGGCCGTTGCCGTTGCAAGCGACATTCGACAAATGTCGAGGCTTTTTCCCCTGCTTTTTTCTTTTTGATCGTCGTGGGAGCGGTGATCAAATCCAGATTCGTGAACAAAATATGCACTCTGGCATAGTGTATGACCGGCTACAGTCTCAGCCATTCACATACCTGAAAACAATCCTCATTTTGCCCTTGCGATACTAAATGAGCAACGTGCCCAATGCACTTTTGGCCTGAAACATCTATTTCTAGCCCCGGCTGCAGCTGGCCGTAACGATAGAATATATTGCTGAAATGATGAATCGAGAATCCGATTCGGCAATAACGCATCGCCGCACCCAAAGTGTATCCCAACATGCGAGCCTACAATTTTCGGGCGGCCGAGGCGGTGAAAATTTGAAGAGCCGCGTCAGAGTGAAGCACAATTATCGCAGCCCCGTACCCAGAATGGGGAGCATAATCGACCAAATTGGAAGCAGAAGGAAAGATACCGAGAAGAACAGGCAGGCCGGAGGAATAATGAATCACGCTGTGCGGCAGGTGTGAGGAAATTGCGCGACGGAATGGAAAGATGGTCGGCCCGGGGAAAAGATGATGCCCAGTGAAGGGAAAAGACCATCCGAGAGGCTAATGATGCTCCTCCTTCAGTGCACTATCTCACCAGTCAGACAGAGCGAGAGACAATGGGAAATCGAGAGACGCAGGTCATCGCTCGCTTTTGGGTGGACAATTCCTCCTGCAGCTTCTTCAGCGCCAATGATCAAGTGATGACGCCAATTTAGCGGCCCGAATGAGACCGAAACTCAGGGGTAAAAGCGGGATGAAAAAAGGAGGAAAACAGAGACAAACGCGCCGCGCAAATCAAGTTGCCTGACGTGACTCAGTCGGGGCTACGCACTTCCATTTCGGCGAATGTTCAGTGCGACAGATCTACTTGGAAAATATGGCACTGGTGATCGGAAGAACCAGCAAAAACAACAAATGTATCTCACGAGTTCCTAATCGTTAGTTGCAAGCGGCATCGTCAGCCACAACTTCGTAGCATAGTAAGAGTAAACATGGGCGAGAAAACTTGCGAATGTACGCAGAAAAATGTTTGTAATATATAACAACCACCTATGATTTGTAATATTAAAGAAGCATTCAAAAAAAAGCAGACACTTTTCTCGGAATGGTAAATCCAAGGTAATCATGTCGTTCAATTCGGAAGGCCTCTCGCGACATCGTAATTCGATCTATGCCCATCTTCTGCCTCTGTCTATCCTGTGACGGACACACAACAGTGCGACTGTCTTTCGAAAACAGTCCCCCACCTTGCATTTCACTTTCAATCCTAGAGTAATCTAATCTGAAGGCGCTAAGTAGGGAGAGCGATGACCTTGTAGGCAACGGGCAAATATGCACTGCTGCAGCTGCGAATGATGTGAGATGGAGGGTAAAAATGGAATGGAATAAAATGATGTGACTGGCTTAAATTTCTAGATTTCTTAAAGAGGCAAGACATGAACAGGAACATGCTTAAAGTTGCAGAATGAAGAGTCCGTCTCTTGATTCTGCGTACTCACTCACTGGTCAGAGTGTCAATAGAGCACGCAGAATGAAGAGACCAATTCTAGACAACCCTAAACACGATTTTCGATGCGCGGCCCAGGTGCAACGAGGGCACTCCGCTGGAAGCGCCGGCCTTTTTGCAACCCGAAATCTGCGCTGCTGACTCACACTGAGGGGGCAAATTACACGTCTCCTGTCTTCCCACACGTTCCATAGACTACTCTCTCGAATCACTAATGACCTCTAATCACAAGGGGGCTAGACTAAGAGGGGAGTTTGTTGTCGCGAGATCGAATGAAGTATCTGAAAACAGGGCGAGTTTCACACCGAGAATAGCACCGAGGCACGAGTGATTTCGATTTGTTTCGCATCCGACAGAGAGCCGGCAAATAGCATCAACCGCAGGATATTAAAAGTTGCGTACTACACACACGCGGCACATTTCCTATGGAAACAACGTCAATCGTAAGCATTTGTATTGTCGGATACAAAAGATTGATCAACATGGAGTATAAATGCTTCCGTGCCTCTCGACAAGTTCCTTATTCACGGATCTCTCGGGGCGAAGTGTCTTCCACTTATAACGGGAAAATGTGAGAAAATGCAATTGACGCGCGGCTCGAAATTTCGCTGCAGAAGCAAATTTGAAAATGTTTCTACAACAAGTTTCGCACGCACGAAAAATTGCTGAGAAGATGGGAAAGTGATGATCGAATTTATTCAGTTATAACTGACTCTTGGGAATGCCCTCTTGGAAGGATCCAACCCACCACGATAACTCGATTTGCAACGACAGGATAGATCTTCGAAATGGGGCGTCAAAATGATGCGGCAGCTGACCAGAAATGACTTGGACCCAAGGCTCAGACCCAATTTGAAACCGGCCTAGCACTAAGTCCGAAGAGCGCAAAAATTCGAGTAGACAATATGATGCGAAAGCGCCGGGTGTAATTTCGAGTCGGCTATTCCCAGTAAGAAGTGTTTGGGTCATAACCACTGAGTGGAATGCTGCGGTGTTTGACTGGGATAATTTCGGGAGTGAAGGAGTTAGGGGGTGGAGTTCGAAATCCGGGTATTCGTCTCTTCATCTTACGCGCTCTTTCATCGTTTAGAGAGGCGAGAGAGTGTGTGAAATGAAGAGACGATTACCCGTATTTCGAACTCCAGTTTGGGGGTGGAAGAGGCGGGCGT
Source organism: Pristionchus exspectatus (assembly GCA_911812115.1). Taxonomy (NCBI): domain Eukaryota; kingdom Metazoa; phylum Nematoda; class Chromadorea; order Rhabditida; family Neodiplogasteridae; genus Pristionchus; species Pristionchus exspectatus. The sequence continues at coordinate 17,344,469 of OU461584.1, read as the reverse complement.
CTGGGGGCGTCAAGAGCGGTTGAAAGATACTAGCAAGAAAGGCAAAGAGGGGGAAGTGCTCTCGAGAATTCGTTGGTCATTTAGCCTCCTCTTACTTCCTTACGACTTTCGACTTCGCCGTTCTACGCATTGTTGCCTCATTTTTTCTCCCGGAAAATTTGAAATTCTTTCTAGAGTAAAATTTGTAGCGACTATTGAGATCGGGTACGGATTCAGACTGAATTTCATACAATCAACATTTTCAGCGCCATCTTAAAACTTATGCAGAATAGCCAGTAAAGCCCTGTTGGACAAACAGGCGGTTTTTGCAATAAAGTAAACTAAAAAAATAAACTAAGACCAAGCATTGACGTTCGTTTCAGTTTCAGTTGACTAAACACAACAAAGGGAAGTGTTCGCTAATTCTTCCTTCATTTTTTTCTCTGATTCGAAAGGGAAGAGAAACCTCTTCTCCCTTCTTTGAATGGAATTTACGACAACACGAGTTGATAACTCTCTCTCTCTCTCCGTCTCAGAAGTGGAGGAAACGAGACAAGTTGATGCTACTATTTTCCGGGAACGCAAACTGGTCAGCGAGAGGCTGAGATATTTTCGAGCACAATTGGCCAACTACAATTCGTCAAAATGCCAATCGACTATAATTTCACGGATTCAATAATAAGGTAGTCCAATGAGATACGAGACAAACCCTAGAAACACGTGACTTCAAGTCAGAGACACGAACGAACACAAAAAGTTGATCGCGAAAAGCTCGATAATAGAGGAAATTCCGTAAACGGGAAGCCGATATATTTCCCCCGCGTGAATGGCTCCCCTTCCTCTCGATAGAAATAGTCACAGATGGGCCGTAGATCGACCGTGTATTGTGAGGAAAGTGATAGACATTTGTCCTGACATCAGAAAATGAGTACTGAGTATGGGATGTGTTGGTGAGAAAATCGATGATAATGATTGAATAACTTGGTTGGGTAGCAATAATAACCGATAGCAGGTGATTACTCGCCCATAACAAGAGGAAGTAATCAAGAATCCCACGACGATCACCTATTGAGCACCGTTCCTCATCAAGTAATAAAAATGGGTTTCAGTAGGAAGAAAAGCTCTCTTTTCTTCATTACTCGTGTTTTCTCGGCACTGTTCGTCTAGACATACCCCATAATTATCGCCTAGCTCAATGAATGTAACTGACAATGAATTCATTTCATGAATTGCAATCAAATCGTGATTATCGCGCATTCAATCACGACATATAATGGGCGCCATCTGGGTGTGTGGCAAACAACACCAAACAGCAAGTAATAAATGATAATGAGCATGACGCTAGAGTACTGTACATGGCGATTGAGTACACCTATCATGTACTAGGTCGAATGAGTTCATTTGATTATTTGTCTGCGAACCAGCTGCTACAAGCAATCACATGAATGTTACCTATAGTGCCAAATCGGACGAAGCCTCATGACTTAAGAAGGGAAGACCGTTCGCAGTCTGTTGAGGGAGAGGAAAAGAAGAAGTGTCACTTCTGAGAAAGACGAAGAAGAGGAGCACAATAATTCTCATGCGCTCTTTTTTCCTTCTCATACACACGCTGACAGCCTCATTTCGATGACTGTCTGCTGTGGGCATTTCAACTATCCACTTCAGTATGTGCAATCCCAGTGGGGCGGACACATCTCAAACGTTCGTGGTTGTTTTGGCCGGGAGAGGGTGTAAATGAGAATGCGATTCAGTGGAACGGGAGAAGAAGAAGAGCGAGTGTGATGCGCGGCTCATAGCTCAGAGATGAAGTCTGGGTATAGCAAAAGCCGGATAGAGATTCCACAAGTGGCCCAAATTTAGGAATACGGAAAATAAGTAAAATAAGTTGCATCCACAATACCACACCGGTCAGACCGGGTACCTGGAATTGGGGAAGGAGGCCAAACAGGCAGGTCCCCTTGGCCAATCTGCCTATTCTGAGACCCCAACATTGTCTTCCTTTCTTTTTTCGAAGACGTTCTTCCCCTAATGAGATACACACGCGCGGTGGAAGCGGATTTTCCAAAGGATTTTTTCTTCAAGAAAACAATGGAAAGCAGGAAGCTACAGAGAGGAGACAACAGCGAACAACCCGAAATAAGATGAGCCTGATTCCCAAAGGTCAATTACATCTCGTGACATAATGACGACTAGCGATCTCTGGTGCGACTAATTGTGGGTGCTGGTCATTCTTAGATGTCGTCCAGTTCAGTGCCTTCCAATATGTCGAGCATAAATTAGCGTTGAATGAGACGCGCATATTCCACAAAGCCATCATCATACCGGGGAGAGATTTATCGTTCTGAGAAGCAGCAGTGGAATTTATGGGCGCAGCTGATGCTTTAGGATAAAAGCACGGAGATTGTCGGGTGCTGACGCAATAGTGTGAGCACTAACTCATTCGGCGCACTGAGATGACTGGTGAGGGGTCGTTCTCTCGCTCAAATGTGATGTCGTTGGGGCGGTCGGGCGTAACTCCCCCTCTTACTCCCCCCCCCCCCTTCGAGCCGAGTTCGTGAAGAGACAGAGATGACAAAAAGAAGAGTTTGGCGGGGCATTATTTCACTCTTCCTCCAACTCGGGCAAAACAACCAACACTGTGGGATCACCCACGCTGCCGCCGCTGATTTACGGACTGCGAGAGGCGACGGGGGAAGGGTTGGAACTAGGGTTGGCAAATGAAGAAATCGCCTTCTCAATTTGGTCTCTATCACACATGTCGACTCGGTAGAGGAGCGCGCATAATGAGGACAGCTTTTCTTCCTTTGCCAGATGGAAATGTGAAGGAGCCGAGTGGTTAGCAATAAGAATGGCTGGAAGAAGCGGGAAAAAGCGAACGGTCCGAATTCGGATTGAATTTCGCAGGAGCCTCGGGGATCTCCGCAGAAGGCTCAATGACAGCGGAGGCGTATTATCCCAATTTAGGTGAGGGTTGGAACTCTCCAACCCTAAATCAACCCATCTTCAGCTTTGAAGCCCCTTCGCACTTTAGCAGTTCATTGGCGTCCTATTGCAAATGGACAAACTTCAAAGGAAGTGTCTGATTTATCGGCAACTCGCGGGCTTTCGGTCAACAATCTGACAGACAAAACCAGACTCGAAATGCGCAATAATAAGTAAGAATTGCGAAGAATGCGTCTCCTTATTCAGCTCAATCTGTTGTATCTCTGAATATGTGCGCCGAGATGAATACAATTATTACAATGATGCGAACACTTCTCCCAATGAAAAAAGGCTTGGACAAATAAACAGGAAGCCTCTAAATTTAGCCTCGCCAAATTCTGAGTATGGTAGCAATATCGGCGAGATTTTGCACAGAAATCCGTCTACGAAGAGAAAGGAAATACTGAAAAACAGTCCGAGGATACCGTGGAGGAGATTCTCTTAGTAAGAGATACCGTCGGAGGAACGAAAAAAACGATGGAGAAAATAAGAAGAAAGTCAGAACACATGTTTCCGGTTTTCCCATGCGATTGCATCAATGAAATGTGGAACGCCTGTGATTCGCGAAGACGACAAGGGAGTGGACTCATATTTGACGTCAAAAATAGACGACAGTGAGGGTCTACGTCTTCTTCGAACTTGGGCGAGTCAAAAAGGGAGAAGAATGGAGGCAGTCTATTGGATGCACTTGCCTCTGACAGTCTTTGTTCGTTTCGGAAAGCAGGGAAGGCACAAAATAAGGATGGAAGGGGGGGGGCTCGAAATACGGGTAATGTCTCTTCATTTCCCACACTCTCTCACCGGTCAGAGAAGCGAGAGAGTGTGTGAAATGCAGAGACGGCTAGGAAGGGAACTGTAGCGAGGAAGGCGAATTAATCGACGATCCTCCCGGAGAAAAGTACGATGGGAGAAATACAAGGGGATTGGACACTTACGATTCAAGCAAAATCGAGAACTTCCATTTGAGGGAACAAGTATTACGAGAAAGCAGAATCTGTAATTCATCGGAGTTTGGTCAATGAGATGCGTGGTATCTATGTAGCAAGTGGCTTCCCTATCGTAGTATCACGCAAACCATGCGGCAGCAATGCAGAAAACAGAAAAGTAATGGCATATTATGTTGTCACCTCAGCGGAGACTCGTCAACCTAATGGTATTGATCCGAAGCCGTTCCATTCCTCATTAGTGAGCTGTAAATTTCTAATATTATCGAGACAGGGAACTGTCTCGAGTCTTGAGAATTCCTAGAAGAAAACTCCCCGGCACTTTCGAGTCCTTCAAAAATTGCACCAAATTTCGTTTCCCCTGACTCTCTCGAGAAAAACTGGGCGAAAACTGAAGGATGATCTACGATGGAGTGGGTACGGAACGACGAAGTCTGAAGGACTCTTTTCCCAATTTACCCCCTCCTGATAACAGAAGGGATAGCCACTGAAAATAGCGACGACGAAGGCATTTTCTTGTCGTATTCTGCGTTGTTTTGCACTCGACAAATCAGAGTGAGCGCATAATGTCGTTCGGTACGCGTCGGGAAAGGTTCTGATTACGCACAATTCTATTGCCTCGAAACCATTCCGTTACTTGTTTTCAATTTGTAAAGGAACGGTGCAATAAAAAGCCAATCGCTCCAGAAGGCACGTATTTTGCCCGAACGATACCCATTTCGAGTGGCATAAAGTCCAAAACACAGGTATTCTTCTCATCACTTCAATTGCTTTTTCACTGAAGAGTCGAAGAACCGTAGAACTTTAGGCTCTTTCGTATGGCGGATCATTTCCGTGTATAAATTCGGCAATAAACCACTCGGCCGCATTATTCCCGACCGACTTTTTCTGCACATTCCGTAGTGTAAACTCGTCTTCGGAATCCTTCCGGGCGGGCGGAGTAGATCATCATAAAACTGAGCAACGGCGGCCGGTTGGAGTTCTCTCTCTCCATTCGCCCTGCTCTCTCGCCGGTCAGACAGAGCGAGATAGCACGGCGAATCGAGAGAGAGTACATAGATCTTAGTGGTCTTCTTCCCCTACCCTCCTCAACATGTGCTGTCGATTCAATAAACTCGGAAATTCGGGGATGATTGGTCTTTAGGGTCCGAGCCGCCGCGCACATTTCTCCAGGGATCCGATGGCATTTGTGCAAGTATTGCCCAATTGAAACATGTAAATTGAAAGCGGCCGTTGGGTGCAACAAACAGAATTGAAGACAGAACTGAAGTGATCGATGGTCTACAGCGCGTATTCCAATTCTACGTATGAATGCGAGCATGAATCTGACAGAAAAGATGGAAAAAGACGCGGTTCGGTGCGCGCGAACTGAAGACTTTTACTCCACTCCTGGCATTCATGGAGAGCACACTTGCCACACTATCACCGGGAGTTAGAAGCGCACAATTTATCAGCCAGAGAGCACCAGTGCGAAAATTGAGGTAATGATTACTCATGAATGAGGCAGCGAGAGAGCACACGAAATGAAGAGGGTTTACGAAATGCTGACGCATCAAAGTATGGCATCCCGTGTGTTCGAAATCAAGCAGAACTGAGTGTAACCGTCACTCGGAAACGAGAGAAGGGACTGCACTTCTTCCTCCTTCTTCCTTCCCTTCCTTGTGACTTTGAAGGGGCAAAACAAGGGATGGAATGGCACGCAGCAATTGGAATCGAACATCGCAAGATTTTTATTTTATATTTTGATCGAAAATGCTCTGACTAGCAATCATCGTTGCAATCATCGTTTGGTGGTGTGTGTTCTATTGGTGAAACTCAACCAAACGCAGCCTGCTTTTCATATCTTCCAGAAATGGTCTAAGATCCGGAGATCAGTTGGAAGTGTGAAAGTGAGAACAATGGAGTCTCTCGTGTCGATATATTCACGGAAGGTCAAGCAAATGAACAATTGCCCCGAATATTGGGAACAATGCCAGAATAATCGAGCATTCCCTATTCGCTCTGTGTCTTTTGCAGCCGCGAATGAGCCTTCTTAAAAATCTCTTCTTTCTTTTCTTCTTCTTCCTCTTCCTTTCCCATCTCATGAATTGTCCCCCTCATAAATGAACCGACCCGGAATGCGATATTATCTCATTGTATTGGGCGGAAGAAACGGAAGAATCTTCCCAGAAGACACGAAGCATAAGAGGAAGGATTTATCAACAACAAATAGAAAATAGTTTCTTGAGTTGGCTTTGTACAATCACAGATTGAAAGGGGGGAAATGCGCGCCTCACAATCGGTGGATACTCGTATGGGCGAGAGGGTGAATGATCTTCTCGAGAATTTTGAATACCGATGATGGCACGTTTAGGACCTCGTGTTCAGGAATATTTTACTTACTTTATTTCTAATACAGCTCAAAATATGAGCGTCTATTCATACCACAAAAGTGTGCGAAGAGACTGCGGCTTTGTGGATTTGTGCTCTAAGTTCTAAAGGGTTCAGAACTTTGAGGGTACCAAAAAGCGAGTTCCTAAACGTGCCATCACCCCAGTCCCCGAGAAGATACGGTGGCTACCCGTAGCGAGATGTGGCTTATGATTAGAACAACGAATCGAGCGAGAGAGGTAACGACAATGCACGGTACTTGAGATTACGAAGAGATTGATAATTGAACGATTAGCTAAATATGTAATTGATGAAGATTCATCCACAGGAGAAAGAGTGCGTGGAAGGAATAAGTAAAGGTAAAGGTGCATCCTCGTCTAGCGGAAAGACCGGCAGGAAAGGAATAGACGATTATCCTAATAAATTCTCTAATTTGAGTACTTGTGCGGCGTGTAATCCCTTTGGACTACGGTGTACACGTAGCTATTCTCATCGAAGATATTCAGTAGTCGATAGATTTCCATGTCCTCTTTGATCTTGTACACAATGCCCTGCAAAATTTTTTTTGAATACAACGAGAAAAGAGATCAGATATTTATCCTCGCTCGGTCATTTGCACACTTCGTGAAACACATTTGAACTTTTCACACAAAAAAAATTGTTGACACTGTGCGAAAAAGTCTAAAATACTGAATAATGAAAAAAATGAAACTCACTTGCACACACAGCTGAATCGCAGTGAGGTGCGCGAACCGGGCCGATGTGTCCTCCAATCGCATTTTCTCCCTGGAAATGTGATATTTGAACTCTCATTTCAACCATGGAAAGCCAACGCTAGGTCGGACCCATCGGTAAGGCCAGCTGTTTTTTCGAAAGTACTCACTTGTAAAAGATGTTCAGTTCCCGGTGAATCGTCTGGTGAATTTCGTGCGTGTACTTGGCAATGCGTGGCGTGCCTTTGGCGAGGTCTGCAATCAAGTCAGTTCATGATTTTACGATCATCAGCGCATTATATATAGCTACCGTATCTTAACGGTAATCATTGCCCTCCAACAAATAACTCTTCAAATTAGGATGTTTGATCTTTGAACTCCCGTTTACCCATGGTAAATGGCCATTGAATTAATAATAATCAGGTTCTCGATAGCTAAATACCGTAGTACTCACAGGGCGGAAACATGAGCAGTCCATAGAGGGCGATGCACTCTGTCTCCGTGAGATCCGCCCGCTCCAGAATGGTTCCCATCCAATCGACGAGCGAGTTCTTGATGTTGTCACGGAGCAGTCTGAAGAAAACGGGTAATGATGATGCCATGACAAACAATTTTACATTCAGCTGAGGGTTTTGGATTGTTTGATTGCAAGAGGAAGGTAGATCGACATCAAACGAAGTCGGTGCACCGGTTGATGTAGGATTCGTGAAACGTGCATTTGTGAAACTTCTTTGTCGCACTGATCAGCACTAGTTCAGCATAACAATAACGTTTCCGTTTCTCCGGAATACCCCAGATAGATAAGTAGCTTTCACTTCCCAGTGTGTTCAAACAGATAGCGTGAACCCTGTACCCACTGTGTGTACAAAAATAATCATCCTGTCAATGGGATGAAGAGAGAAGTTATCGAAACAACTCGCTTCTCAGAATACTGTGCTAGTTGTGCTTAACAATTGTTCGGTTCGTAATACCATGCAGTCGAGAACCATGGTTTTCTCTCTCATTCTCAAGTAAGTTTTAAGGATAATATTCTTAAACTCTCTTCTTCTTCAAAGTGTTTCATGAATGTCACATTTTTTAACGTGAATTCTGGGATAAAAAAAATCGTAAAACTCACTGCGCAGCTCTCGGTTTGTCCTCCACTCCTGTTGCATCGGCAAAGAAGGAATCGACGTCGTTCAGGTCGATGTACGTAATGTATGAGATCATGAATCTGCAATATTCATTTATTCAACTACAACACATGACGGCTTTTTTTCAAATAGTATTTGTATCAATTTCAACAGCTTAGGACGTGTGAAGATCCCAATCACCTAATGATATTTCCTCCAGCAGACCATTGCCTTGATGACAGAATAAGCATAACCAAAAAATAAAAATAACGCACACATCGTCATTTCCGGGAAACAATTTCTTCGTGCGATACGATCCCTCGAAGATGAACATCGACGTGATGTAGTGCTGGATTAGCGCCCACTTAAATTAATGTTTTAATTATTTTAATTATGTGATTTATGTTGTTTTCTATCAACTACTCTCTTCACACTGGTCATTCACCAGCCTCTAACGCCTTTCACGCTACAGTGAAACACATTCGAGTTCTCCTCAGCCCCCACTATTGGCAAAGCAATTCAATACAAACTCGTCCTCCATGGTAAATATTGTGATTCACAGCGCCCACTCGATGACCAAACTACAATTCGCTCCTATTTGCAATGGCACCGCACATTCCCCGCCTGGCTGCGAGAGTGAATCAGTGGACCAAACAATAAACACTTCAATGGCTACTGTTTACCCATATTGTTTCATTCCAACATTTCTGACCCAAAATCGGCGGTTTATCAGAATCATCTTTTTGTTTTGAAATAGATTCAGCCATGTTTCAATTGAAGTTATTTTTTACAAAAGCGATATTGAATATCAGAATTTCATCGAGAAATAGACTCACCCTCTCCTCTCCCTCCATCTCGGCGAAGCAATCGAAGCAATTCGACGCGAATTCGCTCATGCTGTCGATCGCCGATGACGTGCACTGGTTGAGGGAGCCCCAAGTGGCTGGTCGGGGACGATTCTGCAAATAAATTATTGTTTTTATCTTATCTGATCATTAGACCATGGACAAACTCGTCAAATCTGATTTGGGCCTTCAGGTAAAACGCTATATAAAGAATGTATCGGCAAGGAAAGAAAAGCAGTATGATTTTCGAGATTTGCAGGTCATGGAAAATAATATTTTATTGGATTTGATCCCACCTGATCCTCCTGTCGATGCCACAGGAACGCGCCCACTCCATTCATCGCATTCACATTGAGAATGGCCGCGTGCTCCGCGTTCTGCCGCACGCAGCACGTCATTCTGAAACAAAGAAGTTATTATTTCGCAAATATTCGACCACGTTCAACTCAGATTACTCTGCTGTTGTGGCCGATAATAATCTGCCAAGTTTAGCTTTTGCCATATCAAAACAAGAGTTATTCGGTACATTTTATGTATAATGTATATATCTTCGTGTTGTATTGATTCGCAGATGTGCAACATAAATTTTCATGTTTCTAAAAAAAATAAATAAAATAATAATTTCCAAAAAGCTATCTATCTTTGTTCAGCTTTCTACAGTATTCCATATACAGCTACAATATCCCTCACCGGTACTGCTCCTGTATTCGATTCAGCATGGGCATCTCTTCGCTGCTGCCGATGCTAATGACAGACGGCGAGAGCTGCTTGAAGGCGGATGGCTCCTGTTTCTGCAAGGATACGGTAGGTTACGGTAGTTCATTTTGTTACCAGTATTACAGGAGGATATGGTATAGTGTAGCACAGTGGATTACGGTAAGAGTTCGGTGCTTCAGATTTAAAAATCGAAAATGTACTAACAATCTCGATGTCGGACGGTAGCAGCAGGTGGCTGTGGCTGCTCGGGCCCGCTGAGTGCTCTCAAATATTATTTTATATATCTTTTTGTATTCGAAAGAAGACTGGAGCGAATTAGCGAGAGAAATTCACAGGTCTATTGAAACAGTCGTGAAACATATCCGAAACGTATCACCCTTGGCATTGCTAAGAAGCCTACACAGTTTCTCTTGCTATAGATATCATAATCACCGAGTTTCCACATACAGATAATCTATTATCTTCCGATGATTCTCTCTCACCTCCATTATCTCCGTCGTTCGATCGATCCGACGACGATGATTTCTTACCCTGCTTCGAGTGCACGTCTGAATACCTATTTTTATTTCAACTTTATTTATTTATGAATTGCCTTTATCGTTATTCCTAGGGCATCTACTATGGAGTCTTCGTTCTTGCCCAGACCGCGTTTTAAAGGAGGCGTATCACGAACAGCGCGGGAGACTATGCAAAGTGAGGCGAGAGGGCGCGCTCTCCTCACTTTGCATAGTCTCTCGCTCGTTGCCGGTTCTTCAGGGTCATTTGGCACACAGCCAAATGCTCATATCTCAGTTCAAACGAAAATTGAAAACATGGGAGTTTCGGAAATCTGATATGGTTATGGATTGCTACAATGTGACGTTGACAGATTAGTCACCAAAATATTCATGTTACTCCTCCTTTAAATTATAAAAAAATTGGAAGATATCACTGACTATCCGGATGCATGCCAATGGAGAGACACTTGATGTATCGACAGCGACGACAGATGTACCGCACATCTGAGAATAGAGCTGAACCACTTTCGTGCAGTTAAATTTTCGAATCGAGTTGAGTTATGTTTCGTGATGGATTCATACTCGAAAGGTAATGGAAAAGAGTAATTAGAGTGGACTAGAGATTCCAAAATGCGCAACCCTGCGCAAGGATGACACGCAAATTCGTGAAGCGTTCCAAATTTTTTTTTTTTTTTTTTTTTTGCCAAGTCTTTTATCGCTGTTGCCAAGTCTTTTATCGCTGTTTTCCTTCTCCTGACTATCCCCTATCCCTCCCCTCATACTCCGATCGTCTCAAAATACTTGGCCTGCGCGCGCTTACCGAGAGGAGAGTCATAGGTGATCTTTGTATGACTCATTTAATTATTACTGGAAACACAATTATTCCTCGTTCTCTATTCTATGTATACAAGCCACAACGCGACAGAACTTCTTCCTTCGGAATCCACAAAGAGCTCACCACGAGCACTCCACGATACCATTCATTTCCACTCAGAACAGCACGATGGTACTCCCAACTCCCTGTCACAATACGCACTGCCCCAAATATCAGAGTATTCAAGCGTAGACTTGCTGCACACCCCATTATCGCTGACCTTTCCAAACTCCCCTAATACAGGAGAGTTCCCCCCCCCCACCTCCAGTTATATCCACCTCAAATGCCATTAATATCGTCGCGCCTCGGGCGTAGATAAATTATTATATTAAAATCAAAAATAAAGTAAATTTAGCACAAATCAGTGAGATTCAAAAAATGTAAATCTGAATAAAAAGTAATCACCCTTGTTCACTTCGCAGTTTTGCGTGCCTTGCCGGCAGATGTACCGCTTCCCGAGGCTAACTGTCTGAAATATTAAATTAATTATTATTATTTTGTAATTAAATTTTAATTTGCTCGCTATCGACCCTTTCTTCTCCGCACTCGATAACCACCTTCCTCACCATCCTTAAAGAATTTCTCGCCCCTGTCACCGATTGTTATCTCTGCCCCATCCTCCCCGTTTCCCCTTTGTCCCCCTTAGTTTTGAGTTTCTTCCGCGTGGGCCTATTGTGATGATGCTTCAAAAACGTGGTTTCAAAATCGGTGAGGCTTCCTCGTCAACCATTGCGAATATCAATGAGGTTGCGCGTTATGGATTGAAATCAAAACTAGGAAATATGTGCATATTTCGAAAATCTACAGCAGCCTTCGACACTAGTTTTTTATACTGAGCTATTAGTCATGACTTCCATTGAGTAAATGACATACCCTTCTAAAGAACGCTGCGCAGGCCCTGCACGAATCGACCCCGAAATGTGCACTGTCCGATTTGGCAGTGCACACCAGACACAATCGCATTCCATCTTCCTCCATCCTGAAAAACAAATTTTAAAAATTAAATGTTAAAAATTAATTTAAATTCAGGACTAAATACAAAGTGATGAACACGCAATGCGAACAGGTATAAGTTATTTATTCCGACACACCTCGAGGCCACACACGCAATTTCCGCTTATGTATTTTCGAGGGAGCTTCTCGCGCAATTGGCAAAATCGTGGAAAGGGCGAGGAGGTGAATGACCGAAGACCGAACGTGATTTTAGCGAGAAAATAACATGGTTGGTCGACCATTTCACGCTGGTTTGAGATACATTGCTGATGTTGCGCGGGGGTTGGTCACGCTAATTGGAGAGAACGACATTGAAAGTGCAAGAGCGAAAAGCAATAAAAAAAACTGGGATCTGGACAGAGTGAAGAATCGAAAGATCGAGACCACGGCACGTTACTTAATAGAAAAATGAATCTGAAAAGCACGCGTCGCGCGAGCGGTTTCCCGCCCTTTTCGCATTCAAATTTTCGTACCAAGGTTGCTTAACAAGAAACCGACGGATTCGCCTTTCGTTTCAACTTCGGGGGAGAACAGGGCGAATTTTAGTATTTTTATTTAGCACACATTGTGGAATGACCTTTGGGGAATTCACCGGTGAGTCATTTACGTTGATTTGAACTGAGCTGTGAAAGTTTTACAAGGTTGTACACGACATATCAAGTTTGAAGTTTTGACTTTGACTTTATTTTTCAAATTCGCTGGGGATTTATTTCACATTTCCGCTAGCAGGTGTTGTAGTCCTCGCGATAGTGCTTCTTTTAAGCCACAGTTGACGGAAATTCGTCAACTTATTCAATAAGTTATACAACTTTTCGTGTGTTTTCGGCCCTAGCTGCTCTGGATTTGTATCATTTTCGACCTAATTTTGGGATGCATTCATTTCCCATCGTGGAATCAACCACCATACGTTTTGGACGAATAGTGAATTGCTAGGCAATGAACGAGGTACTGTTTACAAATCGGTGAAAGTGAAAAGGGGCGGAGTCAGCGAGAGGAGCGTCGCGTTTGACATGCGTCGCGGTCGCGCGTTGCGTGCATTTCAGATTCACCCTTAACGTGCCGTGAGACCTATTTGATCAAAATTTGGACGCAAAGCGTGAACAAATTTGATCTAGCGAAATCAGTGAAACAAGAAAGCGGAGAAAACTGAGATAACTTTTGATCAAAATTGAGGCTAAAATACGCCTAAAGCAAGAGAGTTAGCGTCCGGATTAGGGCGAAAATGGGCACGGATTGGGCGGCAGTGAGAAACGAAGAAATCAGTCCCGACCGAGAAGGAGGAAGAATATCACATGGGAAAAGCGGAGGTGTTTACCCTTCGCGTGTGCGTCTCTCTTCTCGAGTTAAACTTCACGAACATTTTCAGACTAGAAAAACGAGGAAATCTCACGATAAACCGAAAATTTTCGATTGCTGCGAACTTTTGGCGTCAAAGATCAACGGACATGATCGAGGCGTATTGTAGGATGATTGTCTCTCTCTCTTCCTCAAGGAAGTTTCTTCGCCTCTTGGAGACCACGTGCCCTCTCTATCTCCATTGCAATGAGCAATGTTCTCGTCTCTCTCCATTTTACCTTGTCTCTCTCCGGTCAGAGAAATCGCCGCAATGAAACAAGGCACGGTCAAAAATCGTCATGATGAAGCGACGATAAGAGGACTAATCTGATCTGGAGCGATTCTCGGACGCTTTCAGCTGGCCAAACGCGCCAATTTCGGTCGAAAATGACGCGGCGGGCACTGTTTTTATAGCTACTCTGGAGCGAAATTAGGACGCGCGATTTTCTGCAAATATTCGTTGCAAGCAATGGTTTCGTGGGCGGATGCGAAAGAGAAATGACGCGATTTCGAGCAGATGGGCAGAGATCAGAGCAAATATGAGGATACGAGGATAAATAAAGCTGTGTTTTCATCAGCCATGTTTAATGAATTCTGAGGTACGACGAGGAAAAGCCAACGATCACCGAACGCCTAATCACGAAGAAAGTTCCGAATGCAATGTTTTAATGCCTTTACCCTGACAACGAGGTAATGTGCCTGCAGGAGGAAGCATCGTTAGTGAGGGGATTGGGGTCTTCACACATATTTGGAATATTACCTTCGAAACTGGGTTAGTTGTATCTAAATACGGCAATTTTCAGATGTGAAACTAGCAGATTCAAGTAATCCACACGTTGTCAGACACGAGGGAAATCCAAGGATCAGTTAGCACACGCTAAGCATAGTTGTTTTCCGGCGATTAGCCAATATAATTCTTTCAAATACGTCTCGAGATCGTGAAAAATGACGCGTATCTCTATTGGTCAGCTGACGGCAAATCGTAATAATAATCTGCACGCCCTCACTCAACACGAGAGAGAAATCCCCATGGCACATATTATACTCGACCGTATAGCTCGAATACGGACCGCTGTCTCTTAATTGTCCACACTCTCACGACTGGTACTCGAGCGCGTATAGTCAGACAGGTGGAATCACGGAGAATAGTTATCGAGAGGACATTGTAAATAGAGGTGTCAGAATGAACAATACGTCTTCCCATTCTTCATTCTAACAGTAATTAATCGCGAGGCCATCAGCTACAGTGAAACAGTCTCTCTATTAGACCTTTGCGCGCATAAGAATCGCACTCGAAACTAGAGAAAGTGTGGGACGAAAGCAATGGAAGGAAGCATCGACTCTTGCCTATCACCCACTCTTCCCCTCCACTCCCTTGCCTCTCTCTCGGTTCTCGTGCGCCCTCTCTCCGTCTCTCTTATCGGAGAATATCAAGGGACGATCGAGGGGGGAATCATCTCTCTCGTGGATCCACCGATTGATCGCACTCGAGAAAGCGCACAAATCGCACTGTTTTTCTCGCTTTTTGCCTAATTTCAAACCTAAAATGAACGAAAAATGTCACGAAAAATCGATGGCAACAACCTCGTGGAAAGTTTGTTAGTCTGTTGTCAATCGACAGTCGAGAGGGGGGAAGAAGGGGAGGGAATGAGGAGGGTGTAGGGGGAAGGATGGTGAGAGGGAGGCGAGACTATCGAGCACAAAATAAGCGCAGGTACGCGGGGGTACGTGTGGAAAGGGACGAGATTTGTGCGCGCCGAGTTGGGGGAACTTTGATGGTTTCGCGGAGCTCCGCGGCTTTCCCAAACCCTAAATTAACGACGAGGGTCGGCGTCTCTCCTCATCTTCTTGCATTACCACCACCACCACCTCATCTCCCACTCTCTCCATCTCTTCCCTCTCCTTTCACCTCGACGTTTCACTCTCTTCTCTCTCGTTAGTAGCACTGAATGAAAGCGGAGAGAACGACCAAAGACCCCCGCCAAGCCGAGCCACTCTCCAATTACAATACTATCTCTACCTCACCTCTGTCTAACCCCCGCGCGCATACGCTAAATTGGCCCCCGGGTACACGCCGCATATTTCAGCGAAACAGGGTATAGCGCGCAGGGTTCAATAAGGCAAGGAGAAATGACGCAGGGGATATCCGACGGATATGAAGTTGGCGAGAGCGCACTTTAAGGGACCACAGCTCACGGAGGATAACGGGGATCCAATTGAACGGACGAACGAGGAAGAAGCTATGGGATTACAGGTGATGATTACATAGATTGGGCTTGCCAATCAAAAATCGAGTTATGAGACCGAAAGACCAAGTCGCTACTCTATCTTATCCACACGGAAATGAGCTGAGACCATCGGAACGAGTTTGGCGAGAGAGAGATGAATCTCTAAAGAGCACTGCAGATATATGGAGGAAGCGATTGCACTTCAAGCGACCACAGTTCTCCCAGAATAGACACTGTCTCTCTCATTTCACAATGTTCTCTAGTTTCTCTGACTGACGAGAGATAAGGCGAAATGAAGAGACATTGCTCCAGAATAGCTGCAACTAAACGGGCCAAGAGTGTATGCGAATGGTGTACGCTCTTCAAAGGGAGCTTCCACCACGAAGGGAATGGTCAACATTTGCACTTGAAGTAACCACAGCTCACGAATAGTAGGGATTCTGTAGAGCTCCCATTCCTCGAAATGATCACGTAGTCGGTTGGAAGGAAAGTCCATGCGAAGAATAGATCCAGGAAGGAAGTCGTACAGAAGAATTCGAAATACGGGTGCTCGTCTCGTCACTTCACTTGCTCTCTCACCGGTCAGAGTGACGAGAGAGTGTGTGAAATGCAGAGACGGTTATCCGTATTTCGAACTCTATCGTACAGTAGTACTACGTGACCAACGGAACGACGACGGATTTGTACTGTGTAAAGCGGGGCAGTAATATTTTCCCGGAACAGAATCCCTACTCCAGAAAGTCCACTTTACTATTAGGGAAGTATTTCTGGAAATGAGATCCTTGCAAAGATCTTGATCACAGAAGGAGAGAAATGTGATAAGGCGACGATGGATTTGTACTGTGCAATAATTTGTTCTGGGAAGTTGCCTATACCAGAAAGTTCTCTACGACATTAGGGAAGCCTCGCTGATAATGAGGCTTTTTGGATAGAGCTCCACAAGGTGTGTTCTAGTAACAGATTGATCTGCCAAAACGTGAAGTTCACAGCATCATTATCGGAGTTTTCTGGGTATTTTCACTCTCGCAAGGAGCACAGCGAAACAACAGTAACAAGCTCACATTGGACTTGCACTGTCTAGTTAGATACAGCGTGATATCTATTCAGGGAAATGCAGTTCTCAGTAAGGCTATCGCCTGTCTAGAACAGTGCGCGCCATTAGGGGAAAGCTTCTAGGAAATAAGGAGATACCTAGGACATAACGGTTTGAGAAGGGCATCGCTCCGTCGATTAGGACATCAGAGAAGGACAGTGGCAAGGGTAGATTATGATATCCCTCCATCGAAACAGACAGAGAAATAACGAGCACACGAAGCAACACGAACGAAAATGGGCTACGATAATCAAGTTGCGATCATAAGATCAAACGTCTAAACGAGTTCCAGTTTAGTTTCTAATTCTGTATTCTTCAGCCCTTGATTGGCACGATCATAATTCGAAATACGGCCAATAATTCTGACCGTTGAGAAAGCGCGTAAAAAGAGGATACGTGATCATCAAGAGTATCCCCTTCTCCAATCTACAGTTCGAAATACGGGTAATCGTTCATTTATTTCGCAAATTCTCTGAGCACTCTGACCGACGAAATATCACGTAAAATGAGGATACGTGATCGCCGAGAGTATCCCCCAATTGAGTTGTTCACCGGAACAACGCGGAAGTGTGTTCCGTTAGAGGGCACCACACATCCCGATGGTGCACCACGGGAAATGGTGGAGTAAATATTGTACCTCCCCTCCTGACGGTTTTTCAACTCAATGATACAGATATCTCCCGTTGAGAGAACTACTGATGGAAAATCATCCATATTTTGTTCCAAAAGACAACATCTCTGAATCGGGAGGAGGTAGCGAATAAGATGGGATACTCGACAGGACAAGGCTGGTCCATAAATCAGTGAAGAGCCAAATGAAGGACTAATGGAGAAGAAGATCTTGCGCGCACCAATTGGGGAACATATTGATCAAATTGAAAAGTAGCGTAGACAATGGTGGAAATCGTACGGGGAACCCTTGTGAGACACGGAAAAAGTGTGCCCGAGCACAGTTCGCAATAGATCCGATCTAACGAAGAGGCGAAAGAACGACCAGAAATTGAGAACAGTGCGCTTAGAGAAATTAACGGAGTTGAAGTATGTAGTGTCCCTCCTATAGTCTGCGTGCATTATCGCCATTGAACGGGTATTTTTTACATATCATTGTCATGTTCTTACGATGGTTGTCCCTTGATTGAACCTTGCCTATTTGAACCATGAGAGTTCAACAGCGGCTGATAGCGGCTTGACGCATTCGCAAGGCGATCTTACGTTTGCATCATGCAGATAAGAATGATGTAAAATAAGCACGGTTTCGATTTCGGTGAATGTTCGGTGGATTTCAATGCATAATGATTAGAGTCATAAATAACAGCCACGCGGTCAGACTGTCAATTATGAGGTCATTAGGTCGTAATATCTCACGATAATCTATGATAAGAAGATCAACGGTTGAACGCAATAGCGCACGGAATGGAAGAGTAGATCATAGAACGATATCCACGTTGTTGCGGGCGGATAATCTTGATTGTTCGTAGTCGCCCTATCAACACCGTAGCTACAGGAAAGACTCAAAAGCATGATCAGAATGGAGGATGCAGTATCACTGACTGAAACGAGCCGACATTTATACGCGGTGCCTCAAATAGGCCTAATGCGAAGCTCGAATTAGCCTTTAGTCCAACAAGGCGAAGGGGACAAAGTTCATTCGGGGCACAGAGGGCGGGGAAGTCGAATAGGGGGCGAAGTGCATGGGGAAAGACACTGTCGGTACACGAAAGGGAATGAAACGAACGTATTGAGGAGAATGGGCACTGAGTCAGCCGGAACAAACTATATCGGGAAGCTTAGTCATCTGATGGGCTTGTCATGCTTTTATCAGGTCCTTGATATGGATTGATAGCATAACATAGCCAAAAACAAATAAATATGATTTCCGGAAAACATTGAAGCATCGCCTTTCAGAAATGCGATGATTCCTGGTTTATTTTGATTCAGCCAATCTCTAGAAAGTATGTATGGCTTCAGATAGGCAAAGAATAGAGAAGGGCTTGAAAGGATTGAAAAGATTTTGCTTGAGCGTGATGTATACTCCTATTCACATGAATTGTGCGTGCAACGGAGAAGAAAAGGAGGCAAGGATAGCGTAAATGATCCGAGTGGTCTGATAAGAATCGGAAGATGAAAAGAATGGTCTAACTCTCTCAATTTTCCATGCTCTCTCGCTTTCTCTGCCCGCCAAAAGGAGCACTTCGAATGAGGACAAAGTATCGTTGGACGGTTTGATCGAGAGACTTTCTTTACAACCTGTGTGTGAGTTGCGCACTTGAAACTGCTTAAGTAGGCGGAGAATGGGCGAGATGTGTAGCCAGAACGAATTGGAGAAGTAACAATAGAAACAAGCTCGTCCTTATATAGTCCGCGCTCACAGAAAATGGAACGATTCGAAGGGATCCGGAGAAAGTTGTGGGATCGCTCCTTCAAACTACGACTAAACGGCTTAGCGAGCGATCGAGCGGGGCAGTGTAGTCGCCTATAGTTATGAATAGAGGAGACTGAAGAATCCCCCTCGTCATTCCTCCTACGCTATCATATGTCAAAGTGACGAGAGAACAGGCTAAATGAAGAGAGGAATTCTTCATTCTGACAGCTCTAGTGATGGGCGTCGATCTAGCGGCCTCTTTCCGTTTGAGATCTCTGACTGCTGATAAGCAATCAGTTTGCGATCCCTAACAGCCGTGGAATAGCGTGCAATAACAGCGTGACCGGGATTGTTGCGAGCGATTATCTTTAGTACGAATAGA
Source organism: Pristionchus exspectatus (assembly GCA_911812115.1). Lineage (NCBI taxonomy): Eukaryota > Metazoa > Nematoda > Chromadorea > Rhabditida > Neodiplogasteridae > Pristionchus > Pristionchus exspectatus. The sequence continues at coordinate 17,325,043 of OU461584.1, read as the reverse complement.
GCTGCAGGAATAAAGAATTAGGATCTTCGATCCGTCATCCCTGCTACAAACGTAACCATTGAATTTTGGAAAATACGCTAGTAGTGATCATTTCTGTGCGCTGAAACAGGTGAAAAAGCAGCGCGATCAACGACCGTTGCAAGCTGAATATACGGAACTCACCTAGTTTCAGGCTCCCTTTCATTGGCTTCGAATTAACGCTTTCAGAATTTTGCACTCTTGCATGTCTGATCGGTGACAATGTGGGCAGAATGAGCAAACGAATCGAAAGGCAAAAAAATGACAGAAACTGGACAGAAACTTTGCAAAATATGATCAAAAGGCGAGTTGCCTGCCGGTGATTGAACCATGAGTGAAGGACTCAAGTGACAAAGTTCCCTGCCACTGAAGCAGCTGTTCCAGCTCACGAGGCCATTAGCACTGCAACCTCTGTGTAACCCCCTCCTCCCAATTCCCGAACTTTGTCTCCCTTGCATTGCTTCATCACATCATTGTAAGCATCCGTTTATTTTCCTCTTCTTCACAAGATATTCCAGACATATTACGCATACTATGTACACCAATGTACAAGAAACACTAAAGGCGAAGATCGGGGGCGGAAAGCAAAGGGGTAATTGGGGAAAAATTAACGACTAGCGCGCGGCAAAACATATAGAATCCAAATAGTTCAATGATAGTGGGATAAAGGGGGGGGGGGTTATTGACATGGGGTTGGCGGATACTCGATTCACCTGGTATACCGACACTGTTCACAGGATTATCAGAATTGCGTGTATATGTACATCGTATGAACAACGAAAGAAACAATGAATACACAGTGATTAGTAGTTGGGGTTATTGAGAGGAGAACACTCGATAAAACGGTTTCGATGCATCATCGGGATGTGGGGGGGGGCTATGTCGAATCACCAAATAGAGAAGAAAGAAATGTTTTCGATAACCGATTGAGAAATGAGCACACAACATTTAGCTACCTTGTTTAGCAAGTTAGCTTCAATAGTCAGGGGGGGGGAGATTATCGATCGGGTCAGGGGAAATATACCGTACTGCTTGCCACGTCGTGGCGGGAGACAACGTACAAGGGGGGCGGGGCTTCAAATTCGCTAACCGTGTAACCTACAGTAGTCATCACAATATTATATTGATATTTGCTGTTAGATATACATAATGTACATGGGTGGGGCTTGCTCGATACGAGCTGTTATACAACTATTGATTAGTTACGTTAAGGGGGGGGGTGGGGATACCGTAATCGGTAGCTACCGTATCTACGGTGACGACGGGGCTAACAATCAATCTCGAGATGCGTCGCCTGACGGGTGGCAGAGTACTTGCGCCTCCTGAAAAATGTTAAATTTTGATTTTTCGGGACAGAATGAACGCTGAATTGGCAAGGATGGCAAAGCCCGCCCAAGCGATGAAAATGCCTAACACCTTTGCATTTAGATAGTATGTTTTATTTATAAAAACAATTTAATTTAAAGATTAATTAATTTAATTAGCCTAATTAATGATTAAACAAGTTAATTACCTCTCACACTTGACGCACTCCTGCGTCTTATCGAAGCACGCAATATGGCTGACCGCGTAGCACTCACCGCACTGCAATATAATTATATTATTTTACTTGCACTGTTCAAAAGACAGAAATTGGTACGCCGCTACATACTTACAACTTACTTCAACGGTGAAACTCAGGTATACCAGGTAAATGTTTTTATCGACCAAGCTGCGCTGTAATTGTGAACTCGCAGCTCAAAACACTCTAATGCAAACCGTGAAACTCGAGTACTATCTTTTGTATCGTACCGTAATCACACTATAATAACAAAAAATTCAATTATCAATAATCTACCGTACCCGATGCGTGAGGTCCGTCTGGAAGGGGTAGATCACCGTGCGATCGTTGCACATCTCGCAGTGGAATCCCTGCAATAGACGAGATTAGAAATTTAATCACCAAAAAAATTAACTATGAACATCGCCGGTTCGATGGGTGATCATAGGCAATGGGCGCATCCTACATTAATGTAATAAATAATCAAGGAATAATCAACTCAATTTCGGAATAATCAAGGAATAATCAACTCGATTTCCGATACATGACACCCTGCGCATCCTTGTTTCGAAGTTACTACAACTATGCGCCAATTCTGTTATTTCCAATAACAAACTGTTCAGCTGAGAAAGAAATCATTAATCTCTTTAGTTTTACCTGTGTTTCGCGCGATTGTCAAATACTTCCCTTTATCAATTCATTCTAGGAGAGATGAACTATTTCATTAGGGGTTTCTACATAGCGCTCTTATTTTAAAATGTTTTTGAATTGAATTTCGAAACTGAATCTCTGACCTTCTGGGAGCAGAGGGCGCAGTCGAACACGTGTCCGATGGCGTACTTGAGCATGATCTTCAGCTGACGAGCCATCGATCCGGACACCACTGTGAGCAGGTCCTGCAATTGGAAGATGAATAAGATACATTCAAAATGATAAACTTGGAATCCCAGTAAATGAAATAGATACAACCACAATAAGCAGTGAGAGACTTTCTCGTTTTCAACAACCCAGCCCATCCCTGTCTCTAGTTCACACCGTAATGCTAAAATTTCGATCGAACCGATTTGATCTTCCATGATGTTCCAAAATTCCAAATACATTCATTCAAATTTTGTAAGTCACTTCGTCAAACGCCCTCTACATTTTTGTTTCAACACATCTGCATATTGCCCAACTTGCGTACCGACCGTGTTGATAGTGATCTAATAATGGCGTTGGAAGCACAATTCATCAAAACCCTCACATTCCATTCACTCCGAGATACCGTAACCCCCTTCCCATCCACTGACATTATAGCTGTACAGATGTACATCATCGATCAAGTACTCCCTCGGAGCGAGTCTCCTTCTCAGATCCGCAGCCACACTCTCCCGACAGTTGAACAGGTACATCGCCACCAGCTGCAGCTTCTCGCGTAGGTCCTGAACGGAAATCATGAGGATTACTGTAGTTATCGATTGCTGGAATCTTGCTCAGTCTCCTTCGGTTTGAACGCTGGCTGATCTTTTCCGTAACCGTATCTCTCTACCTTATCGAGTTCATCTCTGATCACTTCTCTCTCCCTATGGACTTTCGCCTTCCCTACCTCCCATCGCGCTGCTTAAACTTGTTTTATCCTACCCAGCGACAGTTCCAATCGCAGCTCTGCTCGCTCCCTACTTCCACATCTCCAATCCCCTCAGCAAGCACGGCTGAGTGGTCTAGTGGTATGATTCTCGCTTAGGGTGCGAGAGGTCCCGGGTTCAATCCCCGGCTCAGCCCTCACTTTTGCCACATTTTTCGCTATCGATATCAGAAGTTTTCATGTATTTTTGGCTATGATTTTCGCGTTTTTGCTAATAAATACCGTATTTCTACCATACCTTGACCTCCTTCATCGCTGCAGAATGGGCGTAGATGGACGGATTGGCCTTGTCCATGTGCAGCATCGGCTTGTCGGCGATCGAATCGAGAAAGACGCGAGAGCGGGGAGACACTTTCCTGCAATAACATAGACCTTGATGAGCTTTATTGGTTTGTAAGAGATCTTGTTATCAAACGTGATATTTTCTTCTTCTTGCAGTTCCGTATCTCATTAGCTGATCACACTCCACCGCCCCTTTCCAACATCTCCGTAACACTAATCTGCCTTCTTTCCATGTTCCTTGTCCTCTTCACAATCCATGCACATATTTTAATTCCCTCTTATAGTCCGACATCATATTTCCTTGTTCTCTTCTTCGCAGCCCAATTTTTGTTGTTTTTTTCGCAAAATATGTACCCAAGGAACACTGATACATTCGGTACGCGGCCTTTATTATCATATCTCTGTAACCCGAAATCACCTGGTGATTCCCTCTCGCTCACCTCACTCTCACATCCCACGACGTGATCATCCTGCTCGGCACGACCCTCTCCGCTCCCTGCTGCCAGCACTCGCTGCAGTAGTACCGACCGTCGAGAGCGCACACACTGCAAATTAGAAGATTATCGATTGGTCTTTGATATTTACCCGCAGTTAGTGCTGATGTACAAGCAATAATCGACAAAAAAAAAGTCGTTAAGCGCGACAAAGTCGCCAGTTTGTCCCGTGTTTCACCCGTTCTACATCACTCGTTGGCGAGCGCTTCATTCAATATTCTTTCGATCTCGATTGAAAAAAAATACTCACCTATACGCTCTATACGAGGGCGTGCCGATCGTCGACTTGCACATGATGCATCTGAAGAAGAAAAATACCGTAGCCCATCCCATCCTAACGTAACCCACCGTATAAACTATCTCTACCGTACATAAATTCCTGGGCTACCGTTACCGTAACCCAATCCACCTCATGACCTACCATAACCAAATCAATGAATCTACCGTACCTAAACTCCTGGGCGTCCAGTCCCGATTCGGTGGCGATCACCGTCAGCTTTCGCATCGTTTCCTGCTCTTCGGCCTCTTTGCGCGCCTGGAACGGGGGTACGGTAAGTCCTTATCCAATCGATAACTGGGGATCCATCGCCTCTTCAGATACCGTACACCGCCGCCGCCGCCTTTTCTGACTTCGCCTCCTCCTCATCACACCACCACATCTCTCGCACACCACCGTGCGTGCTACCGTAACCTCTCCTCGCTCGCCACCTCGCACAACTCACCACCTCCGCACCTCCGCCTCCTATCAACGAATTATTACTGTAGGCCGAGGCCGCCGTGGGCTCAGTTTGTGATCGATATTTCTTGCTACCGTAACCTGGCTACCGTAATCAATAAGTACCGTACCAGAGTTGCCTCCTCGTCTTCGACCTCATCTTCGCCGTCTTCAGTACTGTCGCTGAAGTCGCGTTTCCGAATGAGAACATCCGTGCCGCCGGCCTGAAATACGGTCAATTGCAAAACCGGTCACTTTCCTGCTTCACTAATCCCATATCTTCCGGCTCTAAACGAGGTTCTCGATTCGATCTTTGGCCCTCCGATAAAAAATTGACGATTATAGAAACCTTGCAACCAATACTTTTTTTTTCAGCCTAAATAACTATCAATGTCCGCTTTTTCCAGAAATACGATCACATGCTAGTTGTAATAAACAAATATATATTACTCGCACGTCAACGTGTAATCGATGCCGCAACTTCATGGCGAATTTTATAATACGACTCACCACAATTCAGCGGGTTAGCTCAACTCAAATCATCTTATTATGATTAGGTTTTATGTAGGAAAGGGAACACTACCGAGAGCATTATCAGTTAAACTCATAGATTCACGGATGCACTGCCTAGTTTTGAAAACATCTACTAACAATGAGCCATATTATTAAATCAACTATTTTTGATATATTTTCTATATTGGTAAGGGAACACTGTCACAAACGTTTTCTGCTGAATACCTAGACCCGCCGCGACACCAACCTGTCTAGTTTGGAAGCACAACTCAACATTTCCTCTACGTTCTTTTGATAACCCCAATTCGCACGATGCTGCGCACTTTCCACCCACCTGCTGCACGACATGCTGCCGCAGTGCTGCACCGAAGGAGACGGCGGCGGGCAGACTGCCGTCCGTGTCGGACGACGTGGAGAGGGGCGTGGGGTCTGCAGAAGGGAGGGGCGAGATTAATTTGTTGTTTGTTTGAATCGCCCAAGAGACATCAATCAACCCCGGACAGATCACCAGCATACATAAACCAGTTGGTACGCAAAAGCCGCAGGTAAAAATGTTATGAATGAGTATAGCTGTGTGTTCTGCGTAAAGTACCGACTACCGCTTCTCTTCACATGTACTCCCAGTAGCGCCCATAATCACCGGGGATTTCAACTAGTAAATATTGTGTATATTAGCGAAGCCATCTATGAGGTACTATCACCAACGTCCCTTGCTGGCTACATGCATTCGGCCTAGCCCCGAATCACCTAGTCACAATTCAGGTTTTTCAAAGCCCGACTCTATATCACATCTTTCCACTGCACTCACCACCTCACCATTTATCCAACACGTATTTTTTCACTGTATTAATCCAAACGCCGAGCATGCCTCTCTATTATCTCTCTAGTTGCTCAGATCACCTGGTTCCGCCCACTCACCACTCGGACTGAATGCCATCTCTGCACCCTCGAATGACTCGTCCATCATCATCATCATCGCCTGCTCGGAGGAGGCAGAGGGTGGAGTGTCGGCGGGGGCGATCGAACTGCCAGCGAGAGAGGAGGCGTACTGCAACGAGAGGAGTATATTGATTGGAAATGCAACCACGTCGTCAATCGGAGAATGCGAGTATCGCAACAGTATGTAATATATGAGAAGCACAGATGTCGTTAATTGCAACCGGTAACTAGGAATATGATTAAGGGAAATGCAAACTCTTAAAACAGCCATTCTAGTCTTCTAAAGTAATGCATTCTTTTAAAGGCGAGGGAGGAGGCGTACTGCAACATTGGAGAGTGATGATAAGGGAGAGGAGGGGCGAAATGAATCAGACATGCACCCAACTTTGCGCGAATAAGACGCAATTCATATATTTTTCTTGATAAGTAGAGATTCAAGAAATCATCTTTAGTCAACATCTCATTGCTTTAGCGAATCCATGAAACCGCAACGTTACTCGAAAGTATCATCAGTTTGCGTACCTGCCTTTTCACACTCAGCGGGATCCTTATTTTCAATGGAGATATTTTCTCCATGTATATGTCGTAGAATACAATCCCCACCAATTTCTCTGCTCATTTTCATTTTTAATTGCTTGTTTCACGGGAGATACTATGACACATACCCTGTGTGCGTGTCTCCAACTCCTTCCCTGCAGACTGTTCCCACTGAGCGAGGCCACGCCCTCGTCCTCTGCCAGCTGCTGCTGTTGCTGCTGTTTGAGGGAAGATAGGAGAAGGGCGGAGGAGGACGTTGAGGCCATCTGAAGGAGAGAGATGTAAGGTTGAATTATATGAATATTTTTGAATAATTCTCAGAGAGCACATTATCAAATTGAGAAAGCTAAGTGAAATGTAGGAATGCTTAAACTCAAATGTTCCAAACAACCGGAAAAAAGTATTGCACGACCAATTACGAGAAATGCAAATCTTCTCACATGTGAGGGGCCCTCCCAACTATCCACACGACATGATTCAGCATTTATCCATTAAACTTGTATTGTGCTACCATACAAGGAGATCATACTACCAGGGCAAAGTCTCTCACAACTTGAATGCACCGTGCAACCCCACTAATCCAGAACTCACAAAACGCGATCCAAAAAATAATTTTTGTTTTTTAACCGAGCGACGTGATCAGAAGCATCTAATCAAAAATTTATAGAATTTGAGAGAGAGCTGAAACTCCAAATCCCCATCTCCACTCACGATCCCCTCCCATCCTCTATTTCCCTCAGAATCCCTGAACCAACCTGATCCTCCTCCTCCTCAGCATACTCATCCGACTGCCGCTTCGACCGCTCCTCGCCACCCAGCAATTCGGGGCTTCCTTAAAATGATAATTATTGACATAATCAACAACTAGCAATGGTTCTCGGATAAGCCACCCCCCCCAACTCCCTTGCAACTTGGGGCTTCCAGCAGACCATATTTTCTGCCTGACTCAATCACCAACAATGCGACTAGGCTCCTCATTTCGAAAAAATAATTTAAAAAAAAAACAAAATTCAGCAACCAGCCACACTTCTAATCACCTTGGCAACTTGGAGCTTCCTTCAAAACATAATTGTCGTGATATTTCATCACAGGTAATGATCCTCAATCGACAATTTCAAAAACAAATCAAAGATACAATGTTCAACAACCTGCGCTGCCTGCGGCATTTTTACCACCCGATAACTCGGGCTACCTTCAAAACATAATTGATGTCAGATTCAATCACCAACAATTTTCCTTCGATCGTCAATTTCGAAAACAAATCAAAAGACGCAGTGTTCGGCACCCAGCCATACTTCAAATCACTCCGGCAACTCGGGGCTTCCTTGAAAACATAACTGTCGAGATATTCAATCACCAACAATGCTCCTCTGTCATTCACTTCCAAAACCAAAAGAAGCAACCTTCCACACCCATCGTTTCGGGGCTTCTTTGAACCCATAACCGCTCATCGAGCCCCTCGCAGGTGATAATCCTTGCACAGATAGCCCAAAATGTCCAAATTCACAATCATGACTAACCGTTCCCCCATCCTCACCTTGCTCCTCCTCCTCCTCTCTTCCCTCCATCTCCTTCAATGTCTCCGCATCTCCACTCATCTCGAACATTGTCTCCGTCTCCTCTCCGTGCAGGGCCGAGTACGGTTCTGCCAAATGATTTAATTTAATTACTTGAATTAATTAAAATAAACCTTAATTATATTTTCTAGTACAGTAGTGTCATTCACTTTCCCATCGGATCGTAGACTAGAAGCCCGTCCTTCCCAGTGTCAAATAAGTTTTCATCTAACCCCTTCGATCTCTGTTTCACCATATCGGCATAAGTTGATTTCAACAGCTAATTCGATCATCCTTAGAAGCGTTTCGAATATCCCCAAATTCCACCCACCCTCAGGCTTCCCTTTCATACCCCTACCTTCTATGTTTCATAGCATCACCATATTGGCTGGTTTTACTCCCAACTTGATCGTCGCTTGATTCCCTTTGCAAATAATCCCCATTCGACTCACCCTCTGTCTCCTCCTCCTTCTCATCCCTCTTCTGCTCCTCCTTCTCCTCCGCCTCCTCATTGCTCGAGGAAATCGTCGGACAGCCGGACACACTGCAAACGTGTAATCATCAATCAATAATACACTACCGTACTTCATCCACCAGTATGAACTCCAGAACTGATCAATCAATGCCTCCTACCGTACCCCATACCGTACCTTGCATTATTCACTTCACTCTCTACTCCACTGTCCCTTCTATCGCCCGAGTTCTCCCTTCTCCGCCGACGGGCCTCCGCCTCGCCATCCAGCGAGTGCTCAATGCAGGCAATTATTAAATTATAGCGGATTACGCGATGAAATTATCATCCACATTCCCCCGGCCTTTCATCGCATACGCGAAACACCAATTCATCTATTCGATACAATTGTTTTTTTTAGTATTCGCACACGCTGCTGGCTTTATTGCCCACTATCTCATCCCTGAACCTTAAACATCTCAATGAAACCCCATTCCCCTTCCCCTGCCGCTCACCTCCTTCACTCTAACCGGCTCCGACGCCGACTTTGCGACAGCTGCAGCTGCAGTGGGCGGGGTGGGACGGGTCAGCTGGGGGAGGGAGGAGGCTGCAGCACTTGCAGCAGCTGCAGACTTCCTCAGTCGGCCGCTGCCCGACCCGTCGCTGCTCGACTTGCTCATGTTGCGACGTCGCTTCGTCCGACGCTGCACGAGTCCGTCTGAGGATACGGCGAATTCTGCAAGGGAAGGCGCTGATTGTGTTTATTTTTGTTAAAAAAGCTTACCAGATAGCACTGAATCTCTAACCAATTCAGTGTAATGTATCAACCGTGAAACCTAAGTACTAATGTCGTCGGCTGGATTGAAACTCAAACTCTTTATAGTGTAAGGAATGAATCGTGAAATCTACTAATGGTAAGTTGTAACCCGCCCCATTCCCGTTCCACTGACCTTCCATATATCCGCCGGCGGCTCTTACGCCATTCGCCGCTCGACTCTCGGCCACCATCGAGGGATGCGAGTAGACGGACGAGTTGTCGTCGCCTTCTGGAAGGATGGACGTCATGGTAAATGTCGCCCCGTTAATCAAGACACTTGTGAGAGATCGGAAAGGAAAGGAAACGAGAGGAAAGGGACGTCAATGGGCTGTTTAAAGCAGAAAAGAAGAACTTAATATTTCCTTCAACAGTATGCTGTCTCTATCAAAAGTATCAAGGAAGGATGCTCTAACAATTACCACTGAAACCCAACTGCAGTAGTTAGAATAGTAGATGTTATGACCTTATTCTCGCACATGTTATTGACACAGGACAATACCATCAGCCTTTGGGCTATTACTACAACCGCAACTTGACGGGTACGATTGGATACTCGAATCGAGCAAATTCAATGTCATACAGTATGATTCAGTTTACCGTACCTTCGAACTTCCCTCTGGGAGACGGCTTCTGCAGGCCGGCGCGCATGAACAGCATCGACTGCGGGGAGGGAGACGAGGCAACTGGAATTAGAGATGGTTATTATACGAACACTAGCCTCATCGTAATTGAAGCAATAATGCTCCCCCAGAATACAACTCATCTGCGAAGCACGTACCCATCGTGAACTTCACGAAACCATAATAAATTAGAACTACATAGAGTAATATTTGTTGCAGTCGGCGCTTCGTGATCTTTTCATCTTTTCCATCTCCCACCCGCTCATACCCCGCACGTGAAACACAAAACGCCCCATACTCGAATCGTCGGAAACACTACTTTCCTGGACTTGCACACCAGAACCAAATGAACTAATCAATATCCACCGTAACCCGATATGAGCGTTTAACCCCTGACATGGATAAATTACAATTGTCATTATAATTATTTTCGTTACCGTACCCTGGGTGCCGTTGCCTCCTCCGAGGGAGAGGGAGAGGGGCACTCGGAAGGAGGAGGAGAGGAGACCCGTGGATGAGGGGGATGAGCCAGTGGGCACTTCCGAGGAAGAGGGCAACAGCTCGAGAGCACAAATACCTGAGGAGCGGGGAAGGATTGTGCAATGCATACATAATTGAAAACTACTCAATTTTCGGGATAGATGGTAAGGGGAAAATAATTGGGCAACCTGGTGAACTGAGGCACTACGTGGCGCACAAACGTCAAGTAGAGCTTAAAAAATTTGGACGAGTAGGCGTCAACAACTAGATGATCTCACGCTTTCACAAATTGACAAACTTGCACGCGCATCGGCGAATTTGATGAATCTAGGGTTTCTGGAGAAACAAAAAAGGCTTTTCAATTTGAGTTTCACCAGATCTACGTAATCACACTGACGACCAAGAGTCGATTTGCACGTATTTCTCTTTTCAAATGTCATACTATTTCCAATCAATCAATAATGACTATCGTACCCGTCTCGGCCGCCGTCGAGTCCTCCTTCGAGGGGATGCGTCGGTGCAGGATCGCGCCCACTGCAATCAATATTTCGATAAATCGATCTACCGTAGCCAGCCAATCCACACCCTCCATCTACCGTACCCTACTCCATTCATCATCTTTCACCGAATCTACCGTAGTTTTTCCAATCCATTCATCAACCGTGCCTCTCTCTCTATTTCGATTCACCATCTTCCGCAACTCCCAAGCCTTCGTCTTCCCTCCATGTACCGTGCCTCACAGATCCACCAACTCTACCGTACCCCTCCCCTCCCATCTACCGTCCCTCTACCGTACCTCTCAACGGTTTCCCATCCACCAGACCGGCCAGGATGAGGGGCGATGGCGTCCAACTGTTCAGCAGCGACGCGTTCGTCGACGCAGTGATCGTCACCCCGTTCAGACTCTGGAAAGTGCGAGTTTCGAAATAAGAAAGGATTTCAACCCACCGCTTTCGCGCTACCAGGTACCATTGAAAAGGAGACGACGGGGCTAACAACAATGAAGTCCCATTTCGAAAGCGTGAAAGTTATTTGAACGACCTTTCCATTTTATGTTTCAGCAGCTCTAGGTGATCACCATGAAGACCATGAGACGATTTATTGAACGCACCTCTCTTTTCAAACATCGACATATTTCCAATAATCAGTATTACTGTAATCAGTATTCAGTATTACAGTATCAGATTCAGTAATCATCGTCCAATCAATTTTATCAAGGATGGGGCTACCGTACCTTGAGGAGGTCCTTGGGGACCCCCCTTATCGTAACCAACAAATCAATCGATAAAGGAAGGAACTACCGTATACCTTGAGGAGGTCCTTGAGGATGACGACTCGTTCGGCGTCGCGGATGAACGCGTCCTCGGAGTAAAACTGGCTGCAAGAGGGTGGGTGGCGCTTGCGCATTTTAAGTTTCACGATCAGTTCATTAACGAAGATTATTGCTAGCAACGATCGAACTTCGAAAGTTAGCAGTTTCTCTATTCTTCTTCAATTATTAAACCAATATTCTTACTAATTCATCACGCAACCTTTGAATACAATCCTATAATCCAACAATCCAACGAAAGCACATTTCCCGTTTCACCCTTTCATGATATATACATAAGTCTATCCACACCAATATCTCGATACCACATCGCTCATTAACAAAATTGACGCCTTTCCAAAGCCAAAATTGAAAAATCGACGCCAAAAATGTCGCCTTTCCGGCGAGCAGTGAACTTCATCAATAAATGGCAAACTACCGTACCCGAGTGCCTTCTTCTCGTCTCCCAACACGCCGAGATAGTGCTCCAGGCCGCCCTCGTTCAGCACGATGCGCACCCACGCCTGCAATGATGATTATTTATTTATTTATTAAAGTTACACCACTTCAGACTTCTCGCTCGCACATTACATGTTTCACTGTTCCGTTATCCTTCCGCTTTCTTCAATCAATTTAATTACCCAGGGAAACATTTCCGTGAGAAAAATCCGATTCTTTTATGTTTCACCCTCCCATGATCCCTCGACTTTGCCCACTCCAAGCAATTCTGCCTCGCTATGCAAGACTCAAGACAAAGTCTCTCTACTCCCTAACCTCTGCTCCCTCAAGCTTGCATCACCACCCCACGCCATCCTACACTCCGTCCTCTCTCCTCCTTCGAAGGGTCGGTAACTGTTTGGACGTGGTGTGGTGGTAAACCTTGTTCACCCCTCTCAGTTGTCCACAACTCTTGACTAGATCACTCTCCGTTGCTATCGCTCCCCTCTCCTGGACAGGGGTCTAATCATCGCTGATAGAAGAGAGGGTCTCCGTTCACTCCCTTCCTTCCTTCTGTGTACCTCCTTGTACCGCTATCAACTATCAACTATCACAACACTCCGAAAGTGCGATCGTTCTTTCAACTGCCGACTAGAAGACTCCGAACTGCACTTGTAATCTACTTTGGCGGTGAATGACACGACCTGCTGACTTCACACTTCCTACGTGACTACCACGTCAACATCATGCATGGACATTAAAAATACAGCTACTTACTCGAATGTGATAACCCTCACACACTTGATCAGTGGCAGCCCATCCTTCACTGACAATGAACTGTTGACTACACTCTTCCTATTTGACTACCGCAATACTTGGCCAATACAATTCTCTCCTACGAACCTAATCCCTTCCACGAGCGTACATGACAAATTTCTCAACATGCTGACTTCATTCTTCCTACGTGACTACGTCTAGCAGTCACGCTACCACATATCAACCGATACGTGGCTATTACAAAACCACTTCTAATCAGTTCACTGTCGGCCCATCTCTGATCTGCTAACGGGGTAATCAGTACCACGCTTTCATCAACAATCTTTCTCTCGAATCGCTGATCGTTTGATCTCATCTTCCCTTTCTCAACCGATGATTGAACGTCATGCCCTTTCTCGCTATAGCTCGTCTTTCTTTCTCCTCCCTGGAATCCTTGCTCTTATCGCCCTCTGCCCCAGTAATCGCAGAGCCGGGGCTGATAATGACCAGAGATTGGTATCGTCTCTCATTTCGTAACGATCTCTCGTCGGTTAGAGATGAGAGAGATCGTGGGAAAGTGAGAGAGACAGATCATGATTCCTGAGATATTGGCACATGACTCGTGACAGGGGAGCCATTACGTGAGCGGGTATGGCGCCTGCAGGCGAATACTCGGATTCCGAAGCAAAGGTGAACGGTAAAGAAAGTATGACGAATGAACCCCGCGCCTACTCGGTTGCATCAGTATCCCATACTGAGATTTGTTCAAACGAGAACAATGCGATTCTCGCCATCATTGCAAAAACAACTAAATGGCTAGAATTACTAGGTTTCACGTGATAGATATGACAAATATGATTCTTATTTGAACGATTTGATCTCCTCGGCTATCGCCCAAAAGAACAATAAATTTCTAACCCATAAATAAATTCCACCGTACCCTGGACTTGCCGATCTCCGTCTTGATCAGATTCAGTGCTTGCACCTGCGTGATCACCGACCGCGGCGTGAACTTGGACACGAACGGCCAGAAGTTCTGCAATTATTCTCATTTTTATTTGTTTTAATATTTTTAAATGTCGCTGCATCCTTGTTTCAACGTAACTTCACATTCGTCATTCACACAAAGCCACAATCATGGTCTGATTGTGGAGTCCTAGAAATTTTCGTGTTTCACCGTTGCTTCATACTCTTTCTATTTGATGCTCATCAATCAGTATTTCATTCGTAGTGGAAATAAATTTATATAAATCCAGACGCCAGCACGTGACACCCCCATCCAGACATCCAGACCGATCCATTACACTCCTCTGACAGTTCCTATCTCCTCTCCCTGAATTATCCCCGTCTCGTGACCTGGAGCAGTCGAGAGGCAAATGGAGCACAGTTATGGCGGGGTCATAAACTCTCCCCCAATCGTCTAGGCTGCTCCCATATGTTCCTTATCCCGGGGTGAGCCACTCCCTCAATCTCTCTTCCCTAATTGGATCTGTCGGGATCGATTACCATCCTTCCCATTCCATCTCTTGATCAGCTCGGCTCCCTTCTTGCAACACTTTATGCTTTCCGGGAGGGGGGGGGGGGTGATGCTATTATCAGCGAGGGGCTCTGTAGCCGTGTTGCTTATCACTTATCAGTTCTCGTGACTGGAAGGCATGGAAGACAATGCACGAGAAAAGTGGAGATAGGCGCCAGCCAGAAACTCGCCTATTCCGAGCGTAATTGGCTAAAACGGCCTCTAAACTATACACCTGATAACCTGAAAATGCCAGTCTGAAATGGCGACAATACCTTCGCTAAACCCCCCGCGCGTATCACACCCGTCTGGTCGGTGTTTCACACCCACAACAAGAGTCTGGAGGAGACATTGTGCAGTGTATGCGGAACCAAACAATGTGCATACACACCCAAAGATCGTCGTTATCATCATCTGCAATGCATGCATTGTGTGTTGTCATGTGACCATCATATGCACCCAGTCAGTCCCCATGCTATGCTACGGTATCCATATACAGACATTTGCAAGCCACGGCTACTGGAATCCAAGGAACTCTAATAAAAAAGCACCAACTTTCATCAGATTTTGATGGACCTAACTTCCGGTTCCGGCTCGACCGTTCCCTGGCTACTCACCGGCTCCGGATACTTGGCGTATCTGCTACCGCGGAGGAAGAAGGGGTCGCGTAGGCCGTGGATGAGCACCGCCTCCACCACGGAACACACGTTCGCCGTCAGCTCACTGTAAGGACGGATTACAGTAGAGTTTATCGATTCCAATGATCAGGCTCCGGGCCTGTTGTTGGACGATAAGCTTCTTCCATGTAAGATTGGGTCTGTTCGGCATATTCTTCCCCAATCGACACCCAGTTTTTGAGCAACCCTATCTTCCCATCTAGTTTTTGGTCCCTGATCGCGACGGATTACGGTATGCATTATCGATTATTTTCTTTTCGAATCCCCATCGAACGTTCTCTGCCCTTTCTCTCGTCACTTTTCACAGTATTTCCAGGAATTGCGGGGCGCGCGCATGACTCAACCGTAAGCTGATTCACTCGTGCCTTTTTTTCGCTCGTGGAAGAAGGGAATGGAATCATCATCGTGTAAACAGTGGCCACATTTAGACTAGACTGCAGTCACTCCTTCATTTTCACCCGGTTGTTTTCCGTGGCTGACTTCTCTAGAAAAGGAAGAGAATCACAAGATTGCGAAATGACCAACGAAACCGAAATTGTTTTTTATTGTCCTGTGACATCGTGTCTACACAACCATCACTAATGCACGCCACATAGCGACTCTTCACACTACTATACGACGCCCTGTGGAATGACTGAGAGAGTGCTAATGGGGGCTTGCGTAACAGAGTAGCCTAAGTGCTACTAGGGACTCAAATTCTCAAAAGATCAAAGATTAAAGAACATACGCTGCCAGGGGTTCCTTGTTGGATCTGCGGTGCGAGGCCGCCGCCTTGAGGACGATCTGTAATGGAAAAAATTGAATTTTCATAAATTCAAGGCGCGAAATTAAAAAATAAAAATTTAATTCAAACTCACATTGAGCTCGTTGAGGAGCTCTTTCTTTCGCTGGTCGTGCGACATGCGCAGGGTGCTTGCGCTCATTTCTGCAATTTGGCAAACATCGACTACACCACACGAAACAAAGTGAACGTGAGCAACGGCGAGTACGGGGCGAAGGAGAAGTGGTGATGTTACGAAACTAGATTATGCAAGGGAGGGAGTGGAACGCGGCGGTACATGGCACGTTGCCAGCCAGATAAACAACTGTGCTGCTAGAAAAGCAGAAAATGAGCGGATTACTACACAAGGAAGCGGAGAATAGGGACGAGAGAGGACAAGAGGCGCGCACTATTGGTCAAGACACAGAATAGAGAGGAGTGACCGATACGGAGAGGGAGAGAGAGGGGGAGACATTTGATGGACATCCCTGTCCTCAAGGGGGCATTACACTCGCAAAGACGTTGCATCAGCCACCGGAAAAGGATGACTATAGTCGTCATGCTTGCTCTTGCCTAGTGGATCGCGAGTGTGGATTGCGACGGTGGGTGGTCCGCTCGGATCAGGTCAGGTCATTCAGCTATAGTAGTCAGGATGATGCAAGGCGAGGCCATTGAGGGATATGGGGATATATAATGGGAGGAGGGGAGGAGCGATGGCTAGACAGACAGGAACAAAGAATATGGGGTCAAATCGGCGCGCAGACGCGCAGACTATGTGATTGAGCGATTCTATAGCCCCCTCTGGCTGGGTTTTCTTCCTTTCTTTCTCTCCCGCGTCTCTTCCCTTCCCTAACTCCCTCCTTTCCTTCACACACACCTGCTATAGCGCGGCGCTCGATCGATTAACCTCGTCTAGTTGTTTGCTTCCGCCACCGCGGAACGGGAATTACAATCAGGTAGGAACGGGGGATCAGCGAGGTCAAACTGACTGTCAACTCAGCTAATATGGCACAATTCTCGATGGAACGAGCGAGATCAAACGTTCAAAAGGGAACTCAAACAACGCAACCACTTCAATCTATATCCGATGGTGTGAGAGTTAACCGCGGTGCTAGATAATTCGATAGTGATGGATAAAAAGGGAACACTGACGCGGGAAAGCGTGCGCGCTCGCGTGCTTTGTGACGAGACAATGGATTGGTTTGGGGCGGGTGGCGCAATAGTCTCCCCCTCGTGACTCGACGCCCTCTCCTCCGCCTCCCGATTAGAGTGGGGAAGGATCGGAGAGGAAGAAGGAAGGAAGGTGAAAGGACAGATGGAGATAAGGGAATCGTGAGTACCCACACGCAACATATCATGAGAATCACGTGTCTAGTGCGTATTAATTAGTGGCAATGAGTAATTGGTGAATAAACGAGTGACTATGAGAGAAGAATCAAAAGAGAGCAGTGAACAGCTGTTAATCACAAGAGAAAGAGAGGCGAATTCGGGTTTCAAACAAGAGAGAAAGTGGAGCGACTCGATCGCAATGTGACTCACGTGATAGAGAGGGAAGTGCAGTGCACTGATTATGATCTATACGGTCTATTGGAGATAGGAAACCAGCGGGAGGTACAAGGAAATGGAAGAGAAACTTGAAGCACAATCATACAAGGCGAAGCTGTGTTTCACTCTGGACAAGATGGGTAAACTTGAGGGATACTGTAATAGTGGGTGCGCATGCCACAGCGATGAGAAGCGGCAACTGACTTTTCATTTTTTACGAATTTTTGTACAAACAACAGGTACAAATAAATTAGCTTTATCATAAAACAAGTCAATTGTTAATTACATCACTCGTACAAAAAATGCATTCACAGTGGTGATGAAACGAAAAATTACAAATAGAATCGATATTTCACGATCTACTGTAGTCTAATCATCGATCTCTTCGAGGATCGGGTTCTTCACTTTCTGCTTGGGAGTGAAGATCTTCTTCTGCAATCAACTCATCATCATCATCATCACTCTCTCCATTTCACATACTCTCTCGCTCCGTCTCTGTCTGACGAGAGAGCATGCGAAAACGATAGAGTCACTCACCATCACATCTCCGAGTGACGACGAGCGTCTTCTCATCTTCTGCGACGTCGCGGGAGTGTGGTAGACGGATCTGAAGGGGCGGCTACCGTACACCACACACACACCACACACAATCGTCTACCGTACCTTTCCTCTCTGTACGTGGAGCAGAGCGGGCCCTCATTGGGCGCCTCGGGCGAGTCGGACAACTGCAAACAATTGATTATTCCCCTGATTATGGTATCGATTAGTCCCTGAGTGTACGGTAGTTTTGGGGTCCCACCTGGATCGTCGAATTGAGATCGTGGGCGACGGGCGTCTTCTTGTTCAGATCCACGCAGCTCGCAACCTTCTTCGGGGCGGCGTGCAGTCTGCAGGGAGATCAAAGATCAGACGAAAGATCAAAGATCAGGTCAAAGATCAAAGATCAACTCACTGCATGCTGTCCTTGAATGTGGTGCTGTCGCAGTCAGGCGTAAAGTCCAGATTGAGCACCATCTTCGGCTGGAGCAGCTGTCTGCGCTCCGGCTTCGGAGGAGGGACGGAGACGGGAGGCTGACAGAGATCAAAGATCAAAGATCAAAGATCAAAGATCAAAGATCAATCGAGATCATGCTACCGTACCTCGGCCTTCTGCACCACCGCGGGTGCTTCGACGACGACGTTCGCCGCCGCCGATTCCTGGCAAGAGATCAAAGATCAACCTACCGTATCCTCCTACCTTACCTCCTCGATCGATCGGGGCGAGTGGGAGGCCGACGAATATCCAGAGGACGGCGCCGGCGTGGTGGAGCGGGCCCGGCCCAGCAGCATACTGTAACATTTGAATTTGGGTTGTGTTCCCGCCAAAACGGGACTCACTTGTTCAGCTCCTGTAGGCTCCCACTCGCAGTTCCAAGGCCACACTGCAATCGATGAGGATCAATACTCCTACCGTATCCCTACCGTATTCCTATCTTTAAACGGCCCAACTACAGTATTTTTTCCATTACCGCAGCTCGCCATTACCGTAAACCTGCTCCAACCGTAGCCCACCCACCAGGGTTACGGATCTGCATCCCATACCCTACCGTACCCTTCCCTACCGTACCCTTCCCTACCGTACCCTTCCCTACCGTACCCCTCCACCCCCTCTCCTCACATCTTTCTCTCCATCGTCTGTTTCTCCTCTTCCCATCTCCGTCGATCTCTTCTCGCCTGCATTAGCTCCTCTTGCTCCTCGTCGTTCAGACGTCGACCCCTCAATCAGAAAGGATTGCGATATCCTCTGATTACGGTATCCCCTGATTACGGTATCCCCTGATTACGGTAGCCCCTGATTACGGTATCCCCTGATTACGGTATCCCCTGATCACGGTATCATCACCAATATCGATTGTCCTACCGTACCTCATGCTTCTCCTGCCCATGTAGGCGAGCACTCGCTGTGTGTCCTCGATCTGCAATTTACCCATTTATCGATGATCGAGAAAGATACCGTATTCAAAGATCAGATTTCGTACCGTGTTGTCCATCTCGAGGACGATGTCCATCAGGTTGAGCATCGCGTCGCCGAGTGCCGTACCGTGCTGGAGAGAGATCAGAGATCAAAGATCAATATTTTAGAAGTCGATACCGTACGCCGGGCTACCGTAACGCCAGGAGACAAGTCGAAGCCCTTATTGCGAGTGCAATTTGTGGGGCAAAAGACCATAGATCAAAGAGCACAGATCAAAGATAAAAAACAAAAGATCAAAGATCAAAGATTAACGAGACGAACCGGGATGGCGTCTCCGAGTCGTTCGATGGTGTCGATCAGTCGGGATGACTGAGTGGACAAGTTGGCGATGACGCTCGAGATTGACGTCGTGTTGGCCATCCTGACAATGATTTGATAGAGATCAAAGAGCAAAGATCAAAGATCACATATTGAAGCGAGTGAATGAACGGTAAGGAACATGTGAGAAGACGATGGAGGGGGTCGGGAGAGAGTTCAAAGATCATTCCGCGTAAGAGAAGAGCGCATGGTGGCTAAAGCGAGGAGAATCAACCAATTACATCAACGAGGGATGTTTTCAAGCAAAGTTTCCCGCATTTTTTTCCAGAGCACTTGGAAAGACGGTAGTGAGCAAGATTCAGAAGGTGTCAGAGGCACAATTCTATGGAAAACTCCAGAAGCAACATAAAATCGATAGCAATCAGCTCGAAACAGTAGTACAAGCAAAACAAGAGCGCAACAGAGGAATGGTCGAGAGAAGGGAGAAGGGAAGGGGGTAATCGAACCTGTCTGAACCCGTCCCTCTCCCACCCTCTTCCGGGGGTAGATCAAGCGACCCTTTCCCCTCCCCTTCCGTTCTTTTCCTCCGCTGATAGGGAAACGAGGAAGCGTGTGAAATGGAGAGAACATTCCTTTCGTATCTTCATTCAGATGTGTTTCAGCGCGGTTTATAATGTCCATCGAGTAGTGAATGATTGATTGACTTGGACTCTTTGGACTAATTAGAAACAATACTTGGCCTCTAAAAGCTGATGAGATTTCAATGCTCAATCAGTTTATCGGCCAAACATTACAATAGGAACAATTTTGAAATGAATGACTGAACAAAATATGATTGTTCCGCAAATTTCAACGTCACTGGTTCAGTCGGCGAGACGATATTGTTCGACACGACTAGTGTACGATTCCATTTCCATTTGAACTGGTCCACTCCAATAAGCAAAGTACATCTGAAATTGTGATGTTTCAGTTTAAAAAATAAAGTAAGTTTGCCTGTTAATCAAGGCACTTGCATCATGCAGGAGATCGCTGTTAGGTCAGTGATCTTGATTGTTCCGCTAATTATACTAACATCACAATAAAAACATTACTTGTAGCGAATCGCCCGTGGCATCGGGATGAGTCTTCAGGAAGAATCTGCATCGCTCTTCCCACCAAACAAGTCTGATCGCCAGATCTCCCTGAATAGAAATGAATAGGAATGGGTCGGATTGTGGTGGAAGTCGTGACCTACCCAATTCAGATCTTCACCAGCTATCTCAATCAGAATAGGAAGCAATTCGACTCGGAACATGAGCAAACCGTCTAGACAAAGGCTGAAATTGTTTTTTCCTCACCCTTTGTACAATCTCCTCAAGTAAAAAGTGCGTGGGAAGAGAATTATCTATTGCAAAATGATAGCAAACCTCTCGGATCTCATGTACATGTAAGTGATGCTGTTGAAGTATCGAGCGAATTGAGCAAGACAACGCTTTGTTATCTGCCAAATATAGAATTATCATTTCTGTTGTTTTTAACAAATTCACCTCTTTCTCCCTCTCCGTCACATTCACCGGCGTGATTTGTATCTCTCCAGGTATTTCTCCGGCGTACAGTCGAGATACACAGTTGAAGAAGATGTTGACCTGAACGGAAAATTGTTCATTAGAAAAATAACTGAAATACTTCAATGTTCTTGAACTTGTCGGGCTCGTTGCATTGATAATGGCCACTGCCCAGCAATTTGAGGAAATTGAACACGTAGAATCTCATCGGACGCTCCATTGCACTGAACGAGAAATGTGCTTTTAGATAGGCATTTCGAAAATGAAGCGGCAATGGGCAGTGAGAATAGTGCAGAAAAGCAAGAAATCACCGAGTTATCTGGGGGAGACTAATGAGAACGGTCGTTAGATCGAAAGGTATAGATGCTCCGCCCCTGATCCTTCTTATCCTTTCCCAGTTCGATTGGCAAACACCACTGACCCGATCTATGAGAGCGGGTCACCGTAGTCATTTTCGAGGGAATGGGGAGAGGGAGGTGCTAAGAGCCCCATCAATGTTTGCCAATCGAACTGGCAAGGAACGGGCGACATCGAATGAGTATTTTCTAGATACGGTATAAACAAATTACCTTCGCAATAAAGTTTATCTAGAATATAAAAAAACATACAGAACGCCGTAATTATCGCAAAGAAGTTTCTTATCTTAGCCTCTGTTGCTTAGACTCTGCCCATTAAACGGCCAAGACCTTTACTCTCAATATTTCATGAACTCGATGTCTGATGATAAGAGAACAAACCAAATGAAGAGAGTTCACTGCGTCTTTATTCGAACAGCCAAGATTGCGTGACGAACCGAGAGTCTTCCATCTTAGTGTAATGCACTTCCATTTATCTAGGAAAGGACATGCTTCCAATCACGCTACGGCCTCCGTTTACTCCCTCTTTCGGCACCAATTCCCCTTTGTTTATGGGCTAGAAATATTTATGCGTTTCGTGCGTTGGCCTAGAGGCCCTTCGTTGGGCCCATACTGGGAGTAGCGCGTCAGTAGAGTGCCGCAATACGGGTCACCGTCTCTTAATTTCGCACACTCTCTCGCCTCTCTGACCGGTGAGATAGTGTGAAGAATGAAGAGACGGCGACCCGTATGCGCACTCTAGCAGTCAGGAATCTGTCTCTTCATTCATCTTACTCTCTAACAAGTCAGAGTCACGAGAGAGCACGTGGAACGATGAGACGGATTTTTCCCATATTGAAAGTAATGCTCACACTCCGTATCCACTTTCTCATTATCATTAACGTCATCCCAACTATTCATTGAATTTTGCTTGCTCTTTTCGTGACTCGTTACATTTATTTAAATTTCATACAAATCATTCAATAAGATTCAGTTCAGTTAATTTCGCATTCCATCAACAAGGCGCTATGAGATGTTTCAGAGTGAATGCAAAAGGGTCACGGTTGGTGATAATTCGATGTTTTCTTATTTCATATTTTCTGCGACAAAAACACGATACTCTTGCAGACTTTCCTGCCCAATAAGTGATCTAATTGATAGCACTTGTGACACCTCTTCTGCTCCCCTCTTTTCCCCCATTGACTCGTAGCCTCTCCACATCTGTCAATAATTATCACGTCACATCTTTGCCTCCATTCAATCCATCCCTTCGATCCCTTACTCTCCTTAAAAACATTCCTGGACGATCACATGCATTTCCTGCAGATTTTTCTGGAAAATGTCAAGACTCCGCCTCCTGTTGCTGTCTTGTGACTCCGCCCCTCGGCGACTTCAAAAAGCCCTCGCTTTTTGGTAGTCTGCCAAGCGCCTCTTCTGATTATTTCTTCCAGATGAGTGCACATCCTCAATTGTCGGTTTGATTAGCATAATGTATGGCAGTTGCACTCTCTCCATTTCGTGTTATCTCTATTCGATCAGAGAAAGTGATAGAGCACGGGGAGAGTTAAGCAGTTGGGTGGAATCCGCTCTTCTCTCTTTCGGTTCAGTGCGTCTCATAGCACTCGCGCACTATCACTTTATATTTTACTCGCTCCGTTTTTCTGAATGCGCAGAGTTTACGAGTTTTCGCCATTAAAAAACACAGAACGTTGTGAATATTTTTGTGAAAGGTAAAAACGCCTTTTGCACCTTTTCTCCTTCTGTTTTTTCCCTACCGAATGATCAGGACCTTAGTATCTCAGTCTTGCTGAGATTCGGATCGAATTCCAACCCCGAATTCACTCTGTTTCCGTTCCCTGGGCGATTGAATTTCACCCCGAAGATTTTCGTCATTCGCCTTCGTTTCCTGTGGCGCAAGCTTTCCCTGTTAATTTTTTCCCATTTTTCACCGAGTGCAGGTCAATTTCATGCCAATTTCAGGTCAAAAACATGCCCCAATGCTGATCCCTTTGACCCTACTCCTTATCCTCTTCTCCCCTACAGCCTCGAAGAAGTCGCGTCGCTGCTTTCTCTGCTCCGACACAAATGTCGAACGGGTGAGCGGATCTGAGAAACGTCGTCCGCAGCACACGCAATGCAAAAATGCTCGTATTTTCACGGCGACTAGGAATCGTCGGAACAGCCCCGGAAATTGGATGGGCGCTGATGGAATTTTGGCTGAATTGCTGCCTTCTCTTGCTTCCTTGCAAGTAGAGTTCGAAATACGGGTAATCGTCTCTTCATTTCACATACTCTATCGCCTCTCTGACCGGTGAGAGAGCACGAGAAAAGAAGAGACGATTACCCGTATTTCCAACTCTACATTCAAGCGTCTGTTTGTGACACAAACTCACACTCATCGAGCTCATTATGAGCGCCTAAATAGCAGAAATTGGCTCAATTTTCAGTTCCTTACTTTTCCCAGAAATGGCGATGAATAAAGATGAGAATTCGCTGGTTTGCCTTCTTCCCCTGTTTCCAGTGTGTCATTCCAGACGGAAGGGTGGGATTAGTGTTCGGGAGGGAAGAAAATAAGGGGATCTTCAATGATCTACGTAGCACCATTGCGGGGAACAGATGGGGCGTATGGGCGTCTCACCCTTTCCCATGCTCTCTAACGTTGTCTGACCGGCGAGAGAGCGCTCGGAATGGAGAGGGTTGCAGAGGAAGCAAAAATCCTTGAGAGTCACAATTCGTGAACGACGCGTAATCTCAGAGTGGGTCGAAATTCAATTAGGCCAATTGACGAGCAAAGAACTTCTCGCGACACTTTCCTTTTGTCGAGAGTGTCGAGAAAAAACATGTTCTAGCTAAGTTATGACAAACTTTTGGAGCATGGAAGACAAACAAATAATAGTCCTCATACAATAATCAATAATTACAGCACTACGGTCGATTCTTCTCCTTTCCTCGCGAGGTGCAGTCAGGGTATTCGGGCAGTGTGAGAAAGTGCGACAGTGAGGATGTCAGTCCATATTTCCCTAATCTTTTTTTTTCTAACCTTTACGCTCATCGTTGTAAAGATCTACTCACTACTGTGTCGCAAAATCAACGGTGAAAGAGGTTGTGATTAGGTGCCTCTCAGATCCCCCTCAGTCGATGCGACGCACTGTTGATGAAAAATACAACGAGATAACACATATGTATCACCACAGTTTGTATTGATAGTTCGTTTCTCAGGTCCCATCGATAGATTGTCCCTCTCTGTGCTTCTCTCTCAACGTCTCCAGTAGTCACGGCAAACGGAACGGAGAGGCCCTGCCTTACGGTACCTTTTTCGCCTTTATATATTTATTTTTTTAAATAAAGGACGTTCCCAAGGCTTACTACCCTATCGACACATTCTCCCATTTACCTTTGCGCACTCTGAAACATAACTCATTCCGAATTGTTGATTCTCCCTCTCCCTCCCAATCTACAGAGCGAATTCTTTCGCTGTACTGTATGCAAATGTATCGTGATTGAATCCTCCATCTTCCTTATTTCAGGGAATTCCTATGGTTGCTCCTCACAAGTCCTTCCCGAAGTGCTCGATCTGGACAAACCCGGCTGCACACTCGTCGATGTTAGTTTGATCTCTGATCTCTGAACTTTGATCTTTGAAAAATCCAGACGAGGCGCTCCGTTGGACAAATCCTCTGGACAAATTATACTGAATAAATCATACAGAGAAAGAAGAGCTCCCATCTGAATTTGGTTCTGACAGAATAGTTTGATCATTGATCTTTGGTCTCAGATCGTGCTGAAGACGGTGCCGCCGTACAAGGTGCAGGCGCAGTATTGTACCTGCGCCGGCGACGATTGCAACCCGGTTACGGTAGTCAACCACAGGTGAGCGAGCACTGACTTTATTTCCTGACTCGTTGGTGATTCGGATACTTTTTTTAACAGAGTGCGTGCACAACATTGTACACTTCTCTTTCGAACTGCCTTTGAGGACCTATTGAAACATATTGGACTAGTTCAGAGATCAGAATGAGAGTTATCCGATACCTCAATAAAACGCGTCTTATCTATACGTACGGGCGAAAGGGGAGCTCCTGCACTCATTCAAATATCGTCAATATCGTTTTGATATTGATTTTTCCTTCATCTTTGCAGTCGTCCGAAGGGCGGTCTGACGAGTGTCACTTACTCGCAAGATGTCGATGGCTCCGCCCATTCCGTCAATCATGTCCTCTACTCGGCAAATGGACGGCCGTCGGACTTACGCTCGTTAGCGACGATGCTCCTTCTTTTGATGATCATTCACTAATCTTCACTTCTCTTCCAATACGTGTATGCAATGCGTGTATCTCGTTCACCCGTTGATGAAGAAATGTTAATCATTTTATCGAATTCGAATTGGCAGAAAAAGGCAACAATCAGCTAAGCAAATAAAATAAAATAATAAACGTTTTTAGTCCCAAGCACAATTTTGTTCAGGTAGTTTGCATAAATCATGTATTGCTCACGGGAGAAAGAGGAAATATTCTAGTGACGATTATTGCTTGGTGAGTTCGAAATGGGAAACGTCGTTTCCTCATTTCGCACGCACACGCAGCGGGTGCGAAATGGGGAGACGACGATTCGTATTTCGTAGTATTGTGGCGGTCTACTGAGAGAGAAGTGGAAAGGGAACCGGTCAACGAATAGCGTAAAAGGGTACGGGAGAGAAGCACGTTTGGTTGTCACGATAAGCACAGGGAAGCGAAAGGGCGGAAAGAGACCAGGCCGACGCGGAACGATTAAATACGAGAACAATATGAGATACCCATTCGACGGCCGAGACATAAGCTGCGTGTGGTGGTGGTGTGCGCGGCGACGACGTTTCCCAAACGTCACCGCATAACAGAACAGGCATGCGCACACACAAGAGGAAAGAGAAATACCCTGGGGGGAGTAGGGGGGAAGCTGAGTATGCGAGTGGGAGGGATCGGGAGGGAACTCTGTGGATGGAGAAGAGGTGTACACTGTTGGGGGATGATTCGATAGTGAGAAGAGGAGGAAGAGGGAACACATCTACGAGTCTTGAGCCTTGTCGTATTGGAACTGAAATGAGGATGCACCATGCAGGGACAGAAAATAGGTCAAGCGGGAACGGCACTGGGTCGAATGAGGACTAATGCCTACTCGGATATACTCTCACTTCTGTTCACAACCGGTTGAACTGGTGTGGAAACTTTCCAATAACTAATGACAACGAGAAAACAGAGTAAGGTCTCCAAAATTTTCATGCAACCCAGTGCCGCTAGAGCATTCTGCTGTTGGTATGACATTCGAGGAAACGTAGGAAGAGAATATCACAGATCACAGGTAATAAATAGGCTACATCTTCGATTTTCATCGAACAAGCACCCAAAAATAACTAGACCAACAGCAGAAGTGCCTATTGTCTGCTTGTAGTTGAGTGGAAGGTCGTCAGAAGTGTTTCCCTTCTCAACCGTCGTAGACACCCTGAGGTTCCCCGATTCGTACCGTGCTCTTAGTCTACCATATCCTACATTACCGGTCGCCTTCCTAATCCTATCGTACCGTCATTATCGTAATCCTACAGTACCCCCAACCTACAGTATGCCTACCGTACCAGTATCCTACTCTACATCAGATACCGTACTCCTACCGTACTCTCCCTACCGTAATCTCTCTCTCACCTGTGCCATCTTGCCGACGACCATCAGTCCGAGAGTGATAATGCAGACGGCACAGACGAAAGCGATCAGCAGAATTCGATCGAGTATTGTCGCAAGGAATTCCCATTCGAGGGACACCTGAGGATGAAAAAAGGTAACGTTTCGCATTCAACTCGCATTCTCTGCCACTGCAAATTCTGTCGCAAGAGATTGTGATCTACGGTAGGATTGCACAAAAAAGTCTCAAAAGTCGCTCCTGCGGGAATCAGATGTTTAATTTTTTGGACAAAAACCGCGGTTGGATTGAAGTCGGATAGCGCAATCATCTTTATCCGCAATGTGAAACTCAACCCACCAACATTCACTTTTCATCTGAGAGGGACTGCAATACCAGACTCTTTTTCGAATTATAATAAGATTTAAACTTCTATCCCACAGCTCATTTACAATAAAATTTAAAAAAAAAGTATGGAATTTATCTCGAAGTGGGAGCAGCAGCTGTTTTTAGATACATTCCGCACAATCTTTCGATATTCTAAAGGGGGAGAGAGAGTGAAATGAAGAAACCGAGACTCTCATTTCGAACTTTAGCTAGCTATTTTATGGCCAATTTCCTCACCTGTCTCTGTTTCTTCATTTGGTCGATCGGTTTCTCTCGACTTGACTTGATCGACAGCCCTCGCGACATTGACGCTCCTGAAATTCGTCTATTAGCTTCTACTATTTTACACCCAAGAGATTTTACATCGAAAAGTAAGCAGGATGTTGGTCTGCTTTATCAACTCTCTTTTACCTCTATGAATTATTCTTGCAAACAGTCTGCTCTTCGGTAATAAAAACATCAGAGTAATAAAAAGTGGCGTACCCGTTCCCAGGGCGTTAATCGCTCCATCCCACATGCTGCCCTGTCGGCTCGATCGAATGAGAGGGGAAGCGGGCACTGAGTGATCGATCATCTGGAATGATTCACTTTCCTTCTTTCAGCCACTATTTCCAGATCAGCTATCGAGGTAGAAATTATATCCTTTTTTTAAAACGATTGGCAAAACTCAACTGAACTGCAGAACTCATTCAGCAATTATGGACCGAGTGAAACATAACTCTTTCG
The DNA here is from genome assembly GCA_911812115.1 of Pristionchus exspectatus. NCBI lineage: Eukaryota > Metazoa > Nematoda > Chromadorea > Rhabditida > Neodiplogasteridae > Pristionchus > Pristionchus exspectatus. The sequence continues at coordinate 17,296,546 of OU461584.1, read as the reverse complement.
AAATAACTCTCAGGTTGGCAACGGACATTTGAGCAATGGAAAACATTGGAAGTGAGAGCAATGGACAGATGAACAACCTCAGTCTATTATTTCAGTCCCTAGATATTTACTCGAAAATATAGATATTTTCTAAACATTGAGTGGATTCGGCATATTGAATTGCAGAACTCATTCAGCACTTATGGCCAGAGTGAAACATATTTATTCGCCAATAAATGCCCCATGTCGACTGACCTGTATGGACCCCCGTTTCTCCGCCGGCACGGGCAATGGTGGTAGTCGGAGAGTGCCCACTCGAGATGGCGGCCTGAAGAGATCAAAGATCATTTTGGATTTGTTAGGGAAGTTCATTACACTTGAACATACTGTCCGTGCACTTCTCAGTGTGCGATGCGAGACGAGTGAGAGTGATGGTACATAAATTTGACTTCTAATTTCTCACCGATCAGGAATATTCGTGACGGCAATGGTGAGGTTGTTGTTCTCCAGATCCTTCCCACTTCCCTTGACCGTTTTGCGAAGGAATGGCCGCGGCTTTCGAGGGTTGTCCTGCACAAAATATGTATTAGATTCATTCTCCGAATTCTTCTAGCCATCGTCTGATAATCTATGCCACTCTGTCCTCCTCTACACTCGATTTATATTTCCGTCTAAAGGTAAACGGGAATGATCGATAGCTGAGCAGTTGATAAGTTGAGATGAAGCCGAAAGGCAGTCATCGCTAACATCCATCCCCCTTTTGTTCTCTTATTTTTTGTTCTTTAAACTAAAAACTTTTTTTGTGAAGCTGAAAATTTGATCGCATCTGATTCTTTCTAATCTGTTCACAGTCTCTCACATCCATCTCCTCCCACAGTTTCTTCAACGGCAGAGGTACATCCAACCACAGCAATCGAGTCAGCCAAACGAAGAAGAGCTGACGAATGAGTCGAGGCGGACAACGACCGTATTGACGACGACCTGAATTTGATACTTGATCTCTGATATCGGAACTAGTCGATTTTTGATCTCTGGTCTCGGATCTCAGTACCTTGTATGCTCAGGATCACAGAAGTTAAGAAAGTTCCTATCGAGATAATGATGATGATGGAGAGGTAGAACCTGAAATTGTTTGATGCTTTTACAATACTGAGAGTTCGATCGCAGTCTCCTTTCACACAATTTCTCTCGAAAGAGCGAGAAAGTGTGATAAATGAGGATTGCGAGTTCTAGAATCTAGGGGTACTCACTACACTGGAGTCCTCCCACAAGTTTTGATCAAGTGCGTTTTGGGAGCCCATAAGTTGTATCGAAGCTTGATGGCAACTTGTGGGAGGATACCAGAGTATATGTAAAGTCGCTCACCATCCAATGAGGGGCACGAATTCGGAGGTCGTAGGCATTTGATCGGACACCATCAACATCAGAATGGACATAGCGAGCAGCGTCGTGATGCCTGAGGATTTTTCAATTATGTATTCTCCGATCAAAATTGTCCACGAATCGTTTTGATCTCATCCATAACGAGCTTGCTGTATTCGTGAAACATATTGTCGCAATTTCGCCGATTTCTCACAAACCTCTTTATTTTAGTCTTAAATATATCACACTTTGCATTGTAAGGCCGACTGTCTAGCATTCCAGCAGCAACACATGCTTCAATCGCATTTCTCTTTCCTCACCCAGTTTTATCTTCCCCGTCCCTTCATTCTATCACAAGATAAAATCGCTCTTGTTCAACTCGCAATTGCAATAGTGAAGCTTTTCTTATCATCTAGATGTATTTGTGCTTTGACCTTTCTCATATTCTCACCCAGATTGATCTTCTCCGTCCGATCATCATCCGTGCTCGCTGGTGTGAAGAATCCCGTGATGGCGACGATCGTGATAATCGACGTCGGAATGATCAGATTCACTGCCAATTATTAATGATTTATTATTTTAATACGGACCCCCACGATGTTCTTTCAATACGAAACCCACTAGGGCTTTAAAAAGAAGTAGTGGCATGATTTTGGCAAACTGAGTTATCGATGTGAAGTTATAGGTCTATGTCACTCGATGACACTCCATTCGAAACTCCCATGAGACCAATTTTGGTTTGAATTCTTTAAAAAGCGCAACAAACATCTACCTCGCGGACTAGAAATATTTATTTTGTTGTAAAACGTAAAAGCAGGCATAATCGTCAAATCAAAATTGGAGCTGCTCTTGTGCGCGACGTGAAACGTAACCGAGCAAAGAGAATTTCAATAGTTGATTCTCACCGAGATAGTAGAGCGGTTTCCGCCGGATGACTAGCGACGCTTGGATGATCACCCATGGCTCCTCGCAGCACGCGTATTTGTACTGTAATTAATCATTGTAATTCGCATTATTAATTAAGCAAATTACCTCGTGCCGATAGATGTCGAACTTGACAACCTGCCACTCCTCATTGGGGATGAACGAGGCAAGATTCACCTGACAATGAGAGAGATCAAAGATAAACTGTTGTCAGGAATCCAAGAATGAATAATGCAAATTTGCATTTCGTGTGCAGTTCTCACAGGTGATTGAGCTTGAAAGATCTTATTTTCATTGTGCGTAGCGGCGAAGAGACGATAGCGCCTACATATTTCTCGCTCTAACCACAAGAGAAATGGAGAGAGTTTTATCTCTAACCGTCGGATCCGCATAGTAGTCCAGGGCGCTCTTCGAATTCGTCCACGACGAGATGGTCAACGTGCAATTCTGCTGATCGTATGGAAAGTATCTGAAAAGCAATACTTCGATTTTTTTCAGAACTAGGTATTCATTTTCGTCATCGGAAGACACTTTATCGTTTGTAGAGACAGTCGAATTGAAACGGCTTTGCGGTTCTCTGACGATGAAAACATGAATTCAATATTTTTGGTTTGAAGAGGAGAGCAATATTGCGGTCAGTAATATTGCGGTCGCCGTGCGTTCTCATATGAAGCATGTAGTGTGAAACATATTCGGGCTCTCCACCATTTTTTGTCTTTCATATTTGCACAACTGTTCTCTTAGGCAGGGCGTCGAAGAAGTTCTAACCATAACCAGATCGAACTAATCAATATTTCAGTTACCGTATTCCTTCTACCCTACCTGATGTTCAATCGACAAGTGAGCGTGTAGATTGCCGGATAGAGGAAGGACAGCTGAGAGGCGTTCTCTCCCTTCTCGTGAAGCGTTTCCACCTGACAATAGGATGTAGCAATGAGTGATCTTTGATCTCATCCGATCAAAAAACTAAATTTGATCTTTGATCTTTCCGACCCACCTGTATGTTCATGTACCGCTCCGTCTCGTCTCTCGCCATCCTCACGCTATTATACAGATACGTATCCGGAATCCAGAGGACGTTGTATGGAAGGACCGTCCGATCGATGCCACCGTATCTGGAAAAATGTTTGGTGGGTCAGACTCATTACTGGACAATTTCATCAATGCGAAAAAAATGGTAGGTTTGCTGACGATGACAAAAATAGACAGGCTTCTGCCGGTTTCAATGCCAAAGCAGAGATATTCCTAGTGCCTAATACAGATCTAAATTAGTCATAAATTAGGCAAATAGGATAGCAAAACTGACTCCTGCGGGTTCCAGTATAGGAATTCGTCCTTCCACCGCTGGATCATCCACACGTTCAGCTTGATGTTTTGAGACGGCTCGTCCTGATATTTGCCCTAACACGAAGATCGCGGCCACAACAGGGACATGGGCCTCTACTGCTAGGCAAGCAAGGGAGGAAGGAGGAAGGAAGAGGGGATCTTGCCTGTCACGAGAAACTCTCCTCGGCTCGGTTTTCTCGTGCGTGACAAGAGTTCGAAATACAAGCAATCATTACTCTCAACAGTGAAAGAATATGTGAAATGGAGAGAAGATTGCTCGTATTTCGAATTCCAGTGTTAGACATAGACGGTTCACCGCTGGTGTACAAGCAAAACCAGTGCCGAACCCACAGCACTCCAAATCAACAACTAGGTGGAGTAAACCAATCAGTTCAACTTTGATCGATTACAGGCACTAGGGCGGATGAGAACTATCTCTCCGACATAAACTAGCCTTTTGCTTCCAATATTCTCATCTGACTCTGGTTTCTCGTGTCTTGATAATTACTGACAAGTTGGGGGGGATTGAATTGCTGATATAAATACCTAGTATCTTCCGCTAGTCAACAAACTTGGTAGGAAATAGTCATAAGAAACCAGAGAACCCAGTGTCTGATCAGCAGAACCGAAGTCTCCCTCCACCTCCTCACTCCTCATTGTTCACTCACCACTTCAATGATCTGATAGAGTGAGATGGAGATGTGAATGGGCAACGTCTTCTTGTGATTGTACACGGGACGAACCCGTTTGTCGTACCTTCATTATTCTATATTTTTAAACAGAAGAGGCCAGAATCATTGTTCCTGTGAAGATGAGAAACCATTCGTATTCCCTCTGAAACACATCCGCACCGCGCACTCTATGATCTGGCTGAAGGCAGAGAACCGCATCGTGTTTTGTTATCGTTATTTTTCTTGTCCGATCCCCAATAATTTACTCTTCCAGACTTGGATAAATGATGTCCAGCTCACCTCTCCCTCGACAGAATGTCCCTTGTCAATCGAATGAGCGGCAACTCGTCCTGATTGACCACCGATGACGTCACGTCTGAATTCAATCGATGACTTTAAAAATAGAGACGGCTTCGTCTCTTCATTTCACATTCTCTATCATCGGTCAGAGAAGGTAGTGTCCATGCAATATGAAGACTTTGATGCAACCTTTCGATCGAGCGATCGAATCGAAAAGGCCAGCGATCGAATTACGGGTTGCTGCGAACTGACCACTATACAACGTCGTCTCGGTCTCATTCCATCGTCCAGCACCGATCATTCCTTCCGTCTCTGTGACCAGAAGGACGAGGAGTGACGTCAGCGACGACAACCATGATCCCTGCATTTTAATTAATTAAATATCGGACCTTCACTACAAGTAACGAAGATCAATGCAAATATATTTTACCTTTGCCCATGTGGATAAAACAATTGGATTATCATAAAATATATTTAATAAAATAATTTTAAATATAAAAAAACAAACCTGCATGGCTACTGCTGCTCGCCCAGCCTCACTTGGGCGCGGAAATGGGCATTTCTCTGCAACTTTGGTTTGATTTCGCTGAAAATATGACGAATTTGAGGTATGAAACAGGATTCGAACCTGTGTTTCGGCACCAGGGAATGCAATAAAACGAAGAAAGTCTTTATGCCGAGAATATACGTAAATGGAAAGAGTAGGGTCATAATAGAAGAAGCACACTCGGGATCATAATAAATGTCATAGAATGCGGGGTTAAGAATTGCGGGTGGGAGCAGAGGCATGAACGCAATGAGATTCAGGAAAAAGAGGCGGAGCAACCTGATAGAAGTGCAGAATAAAGAGTCAGAAACACACAGAGCACGAGAAAAGAAAAATAGTGTAGTTATTAGAGACAGGGGCGACCTTTCGGTAATGAAAAGCCATAAGGGTCAACCTATTAGCAACAAAAGGAAAAAAGGACGAAAAAAGAACAAAGAGGCAAAAATGTGTAGTGGGAGATGCTTGCGGTGACCAAGGCTGAGGAGTGGCAAATATCATAGAAATAGTATAAAAATACGGCACAAGGTCGTATGAGCACATTCGGATGATAACCTACTAGATGAGAACTGAACTTTTTTGAGGGTTGTATCATTTTGTGAAAGAACGCGTTCAGTAGGTGGGCATCCGAGCGTTCTCATCCTAGTGCCGGACATACATTGTTCGAAGGGGCTTTAAAGCTCATCAAGGATGAAATAGTAAATTGCTGCGAAGCTCGGCGGCTACCGTGCATTGAGTGGGGGCTAGACTATTGAATTTAGTTTGGTGATGGTGAAAAGGTATGATTGAAGCCTCCCGTCAGAGGGTGTCTTTGGAAGGGGCGGCCCTGCTAGGCCATGCAAAAATGAGCTGGAAAGCAGACGAGATAGCGCGCGAATGCGAGAGAATCAGACGTAAAACGGAGAAGTGTGGAATGACCTGAGTCTCTCTGTGGATGAGACTCACAGCCTCGAACCGGTCAGACAATGGCGAGAGAGTGTGCGAATAGCGGAGAGTTGGACGGAAAATGGGGGTGGGAATGTGAAAAAGGTCTAGAAAGTGGGATTGTCAGCGACGACCTCCTCCTGCGCTGCGAGACTCGTCTCCACACCCGCCGCGTACCTGAGATTTTTGTTTATTTTATTTCATTCTTTTTTTAAAAATATTTTTTAGTTCAAGAATGGACCAATATCGTTCCACCTGTTCAAACAAGCGATTCATATTGGTGCTGAAACATATCCATGCGCAAAAATCACATTCACAATTTTGCCAATTGGTTGATTTTCACTCTCGATTGCCTACGAATCGATAAATTTGCGTTCCGACTTATATCTTTGTCTATCTTTGTCACCACTATTTCCAGTTATTTTTTTCGTCGTTTTTCTTTTGAATAGTGAAATTTTGTACCGTACCAATGGACGAATCCGACAAAATTGATGCCGACGGTGATGATGAGGAAGGCGACGACGAATAGGACGAAGCACCTTTAATTTATTTTATCAATTATTAATTTAATTAAATTAATTAGCATATTAATGACTAATGCTTGTAAATGCGCTCACATTCGCTCCAACACGGTCGCCAGCCACTCGAACTCCATCTGGGCGTACTGTCGATTTTGTCGCATCGCAGCTGCAATTATCGAATTTCCAACCAATTATTGACTTTTTTATTATTATCAACGTTAGATCTCGCATGCGACAGTATAGATTGTTTGCTTCTACCAGCGATGGGGTTACGGTAGTCAGTTGGCGATTACTTGGAGCAAACTCAGGGTAAGTCGAGCGCTGGATTACGGTCGAATGCAAGGACGATCGATTTTTCTTGATTAGCGTCTATCAAAGACACGGGACGACGCGAGAGCAACGATATTATTCTGCAGAGGACAGGACAGCATATATTTGCTTGCTACCGTAGCGGGTTACCGTAGTAGTCGATTAGCCGAACTCAGAGTACCGTATCACGCTAGGATACGGTAGTTGGGGCAGGTCAGCGATGGGTAAGAACACAAATGGCAAGCGGGGGGACGGGCTACGCATTGGGACGAGAAACCTACACTTGACCACTGTGTAGACCGATGCGGAGGGAGAGTGACCGGGTTTACGGGCACTTGGCTCTCAAAATGATGCAAATTCAGAGATTTCTAAGTTCACCAATTTCAGATAAGTTTCACCGTTTCGTATTTTCGTGAAGATCTTGTATATTTTTGATTGTTTCTTGGCATATATAAAACCGATTTTTTTCTAAATAAGTCAGGATGGTGATTATTAGAAGATGAGGAGTGATGAGGCCGTCAAATAGTGCGATGCATTCACGTTTTATTTTTTGAGTAAGAGATATATTTAACTATTCACTGAAATAAAGACATTTCTGTCCACCGAGCGTTGTCTTACGACTGAAAAATCGCTAGGCGTGGAACACCGTTATTTACATGTACCTCGCCTTTCTTACCAGCCAGATTCATAGTAGTGGTCGGTGCGGGAGTGCTCTTTCCATCTCCTCCTCCCATTTTTCCGATGATCGTGCCCATTCGAGAGGTTGGAGGACGAGTGGAACTGATCGATTCACCTCCTGAATGCAACATATTTAGTCTCAACAGATTATTTAGAGAATATCAGGGTAACGCGAGTGTTTTTCGATACAGTTAGCACTGTAAGTCTTTGCTAAGATTGTAGCGATAATTGTACGAGGAGCGGGTTATCAACGGTATTACGGAATAATTATTAGATTGTGAGAGGGATAAACATCACACCGATGGATAAATCATCGTCGAGAGAGGCGAGGCCGATGGGAGACGTGGGAGAAGTGATCTCGGCTGTGGCGGACACTCCTGAGCAGGGATTAGTGCACAAAGAATCGGTTAGAGAGAGCTGTTCTCTCATTCTTATAAATTAGTTTTTAGGATTTATTAGGACTCACAAGGGAGTGTAAATTACTTCTATAGTATTGCTCTGATCAAGTCACATTACTACTACAGTGATCCGAGTTCCTTTGTAGTCCACTGTGAAACATATTTCTTCAAAGTGGACTCGGATAACTTTACTTGCTAAATTCCTATTCTAGATGTTACTTGCTTTACAGACAGTTTGCGATAGGAAGTGTACCGTACTGGCTCCTACTCACCGGTCTCCGATGGCGATAGATGGATCAATGGATCGGTGCTCTTCTCCGATACCATCGATACGCCGTTGCCCGGTCGATGCCGGAGACCCAACCACATCTTAGACGCCTGAATAAACCACATTTTTCTTCAATTAACAATCACATATTTGTTTTACTATTTATTCCTATCACAAACGTTTCAGTTTGATGGAACAACGAGGTGCAGAAAGGGTACCAACTTTTCACCACCACCCGATCACATATTATTTTTAAAAAATAATATAAAAAACTACAATGTAATTGGCAACATTGGATTGCAATCCACGCTGCTTCCAAATAATAATTTCATGCTAACTTGTGATTACCTGACTGAGGGGTTTCGTCTCGGGATGCGCGGGCAGTGAGGGCATCGGCACTTTAGAGATCTGATCCGATTTATCCTCCTGCTCCTGAGATGATCAACAAATTTCTCTCTCATCTCGCAATAGTCTCTCGTTTCTCTCACTGACGAGAGATGAGGCATAATGAGGAGACGAGAAAAGTGCTCAAGAATTGACCCTTTTCGTGTTCTTCTGTTAATGAAAGTATTCGCACAACTGTGCACAATATTGTATTTTTGTGGACCACACGAGAATACAATCATTATGGATGATTAGCCCAAGGTCTAATCAACTCGCTGAAACATATCCAATGGGGGGGGGAATGGTGAATGAAAGCCGTTTGATCTTTTCTTTCACAAATGAGTGTATATGAGGTTTTTTTGGGAGTTAACCATTTGTTTTGGAATATTATTTTTAAATTCATTAAAAAACGAACGGCCTGATACTCCTTCTCGAGATGCGGAGGAATGGCTGTACACGTGAAGTAGGCGATCACTCGTGCAACCCTGGAATTATCAGTATGAAAAAGGAAGGGTTCTCATCTCTGTTTTCATCTCCCTGTTTGGTAAAGAGAATCGTTTCTTGATTTCACGCACTCTCTCGCAATCATCACCAGCGAGAGAACACGTGAAATGAGGAGGTGACGTATTCAGAAGTCTCGTAGATAATTTTATGCGTATGACAAGTCGAGACTTGTCAAACATAAAAAATGAATCCTATTTTCGAAATTTTTTGACTTTATTTATCGGCATAATCGTTGCTTTATTTCGGGCGCAGTTCACAGTCGAAAATATTCATTCTAGATAGATATGTTTCAGACCTTCTATAGAAACGCTTCAGCCTTGTCTAGAACAATATCTTTCATGCAGCCTTATAACAATCTTTCAAAAAATTATTTTCTTCGAAGTAGATTCAATAGCTAATCAATGGACTCACTTGACAGCCTTCTTGCTCAATCTCTCTCCCAATCGTCCTCTCTTCTGGACTGCGATGATCACGGAGGAAACGATCGTCCCGAGCGAGATTACGATGATCATTGCGAGAATGAACCAACCTGATGAATTATGCTAATTTGTTTATCATTAATTAATTGCTTAATTAATAAAAATATTTGCACAGTTACACAACGTATCAGATAATTTTGATTTTTCAAATAACAATTCGGATTCGGCAAGAGGTTGATAAAAACTGTTATGTTTCAGGATGTACTCAAAGTCAGGACCTTCTTTCGAGCAGCAATCGCACGGCGTTAGCTGATTTAAAATAAATAAATAAATCTATCGATTTTTCATGGTAATCATCTCCGTTGTTGCACAGTCCAGTTCCTTTTTTTCTCCAGTAAGCAATAGAACAATGAAACAACACCGTGACTGATACGCTGACGCCCTCATGTCAATCATCATGCTATCAATCTGATTTCTCTATGAATGTGCCTATGAATAAAAGAGTCGCACCCAGCTCACAAAACGAATGCACTTCTACAGAGGGGAAAAAAGGATCTCTGCTCTCGTCTCTTCATTTTGCTTTATCCCTTGTCAGTTAGAGAAACGAGAGAGTATTGCAAAATGAGAGAAATCAGTCGCCTGACCGATGTTGCCAATTCATACATTCATTCGCTTTTGCATTGCTAATGCGACAACAAATCCCTGTTTCGCTCAGATCAATGGCAAGTAAGACTAGATACAAAGTCATAGATCGCTTACTCGAAATTCGCGAAATGACAAAAGGCGTGCTCAAGACAGGCTTTTCCGTCCCTGTGATCTTAATTTTTACAGTGGCTAGTATCTATGAGTAGTTAACCCGAGCCATTTTTCGAAAACATTGAGCTATGACAAATAGAGTTCGAAATAAACAGCCATTTTAACCGGTGCGATAGCACTTTAAATGAAGGGATGATTGCCTGTATTTCGAACTCAGAATGAGATAGGGTTGCATACTATTGACATCTTTTCCCTTCGGTGGTCCCTCCATGTCAATACTATTGACAAGGAGAGAGAATGAAGGGAAGAGGAGCTCAAATCGAAGCTGAATTCTCACCAATGAGAGGGATGAACGTTGACGTTGTAGGCATTTGATCGGACACCATCAGCATCAGAATGGACATGGACAGCAGGGTAGTGATGCCCAGCGAGACCTGGCAATTTTGAATCATTTCTCAGCATCAACTTTGAAATATTCCAAATTTCGTTAGCTTCGGGCAACAACAATCGAACCTCTTCTAGAACCACTCAAAATTATCTACCAGTACAAATGGTTAAACATCAGACCTCCTGGACAATTTTCACCACAGGCCTTCATTTATCATTATTATTAAGTACCTTTTTTAAGTTAAAAAAATAATTAAATGTGTACCTTCTCCTCCCTCATTCCGGACGCCGAACTCGTGCTGTAAAATGACAACATTTTTCAATTTGCATTTTATTGCAGTTCGAAGGAGGAACTCGGGCAATGCTCTAGGGACCGTCAACAAATTTGTTTGACGGTGATGAATGAATTTCGCACTTTTAATCCTCTCGAAAGGTCAAACACTTTTCCCTGCGTTCCTGGTTCGCCGGTTAGATAAAGCGAGAGTAGTTTTTATCTGAGTGATTACTCTAGTCATCGCCGACTAGGCTCAAGGTACAAACATTATTAGAGATAACAATGGTTAATGCACAGACCGGGAAACCCTTTGCTATCTCTAATAATAAAGCGAGTGCGGGGATTGGGGATGGTTAGATAAAATAAAAGAGATAAAACAAACGAGAAGAATCCAACGATGGCGATGAGAGTGATGATAGAGGTCGGAATGATCAGATTCACTGCAATATTTGTTTCCGAATTTGATTGTTGACCGAAGAATCCTACCCATTACGAACATACCTTACTTCTGGTGGATAACTAATTGTATTTGTTTATTTTACCTCTAATTGTAAGGCGTAACCCCCAAGTTCCTGTGGAAGAAAACTTCTTCACAAAAATGGTCAGTGTTCGTGGCTATTTCATCCCGGCTCCCTCACGAAATTTGGTCGCAAAATAGTGTTCTTGACAAGGAATGGCTAGCCAAGGGATGGCTTCACAAAAAGTTTCTCTCTATTTCGCGCGCTCTCTCATCGATCAGAGAGACGAGAGAGTGAGTGATATGATGAGAGTCTCACCCAGATAGAATAGCGGTTTCCTTCTCAGATGTAGTGTCAGCTGCAGTAGAGTGTACTTGGCGGGACAGCATTTGTACTTTACTTCTGTTCGGACAACTGCAATTATACATATTTATTGTACATATTTAACCTGGAATCAGGGCAAAGGGCCTGCAGGGCTTTCTCCATTCTCATAATTACCTTTATTCTTCAGAAATATTTTAACTTTAGTTTATATTTTTTAGGACAACAGAACACCAGCAAAATCACAGCTCCCCCACCCCCTCTCTACTTCATTCCAGCATGAAACATACACCCAACTGCGCGCGACATCTGGTTTCGATACTCGTCAAATCATGATTGAGATGAAGCAGATGATTGGCCCAGCATGTATTTCTTGTTGTTATAATTTAGTCGTCAATATGTCAAATTATATAAAACGGAGTTCGGAAAAGTTAGATAGAACAGTCGCTATAGGTCAGAGAAAAGGCTATTTTCATGCATCAGTCGAACTTTTTGCAGAACTTTTGCACTTGTTCGCCCTTCCATTCACAAGGGACTCCTACCATTAAGCAGAATTGCAATTGAAAGGAAGATAATGATGCACGGTCTTTGCAGCTACTCATGTACAGCTGAAGGAAGACATAATTTCTTCTCTGCACAAAAACTTCAACTGTAACTTCAATTCTCCTGGGACCGTATGAGCAATGCAAATGTGCCTACTAGCGCACAAAACAACAGAGAAAATAATAAACTGATTCGATATGCATTCGACGCTACAATCAATTTCTCACAAGTCAGCAAGATTGATTCCAAGCTTGTCCATAAACAAAGAGAAAAAGAAGCGAATCGTGAATTCGAAATGTGATTATATGTGCGAAACAGAGGGCTTCCCGTAGTTCTAACTCTGTGGTGATTACCGTATGTTATTCTTGAATGTCTAGCGGGCTGGAATCAGCAATCACTCAGTCTGGGTTTAGTGTAAATATGAATGGGGACGGAAAAGCCAGTGTTGAGCACACAATTAATCATTGAAGTTATTTTGAGCGTCTCTAATTTGTCGCATTATCTTACAGATTCCCACAGCTCGAATTACGGGTATTTATTTCTATATTGATCATATTCAGATGGAAGCGCACTGGGAAGAATTTATTTTGAAATGCACAGATCCCTACGCACCGCGGAAACCTTTTACAGTAGTAGCGGAGGTGGGGGGGGTCAAACGGGGGACGAATTAGCTGCGGGGGCTAATCAACTTAGTCTGCTCTGCTGAAGTCTCTCGCTCTCGCATCTCGCTGAGTGGTAGTTACCTTCTTTCGTTTAGATGAGGAGTCGAGGGCTACTCTTCGGTAAAGAAGCGTCTCGTCTCTCTCGCATTGCCACGATCTCTAGCGGGTCAGAGAAAGCGAGTGTCAAGGGGCTTTGGAGAGACGCAGAGACGCGGGAAATTCCCTGGAGAATGAGGAGCAGGAAAGGCTGCGGTGCAATTTCGAGATGAAAGTTACAGAGGAGGACTCTGTGAGATGAGTTCTTCAAAAGAGATAATGGAACTTTGGGGAGAAAGACCAGAGGTGAGCGGGAGATTGAGAAATGCAGAACTCTGACAGGCGAGAAATCATGGGAAATGGAGAGACCGTAGAAGAAGGGGGAGGAAATCCGGCAATCTTTCGAACTTTGTGGGTCGGATTCGACAATGACGCGCCCCGATTGAAGTTTGCATTTTGAAGCAGGAAGAAGGAGAGAGCGGAGAGATCAATGTGAGAATGATCTTTGATCTATCAAAAGATGAATATATATGTTTTTTCTGAAAAATATCCGAAGATTAACGTTGAATGAAGCATCGTAATGCTCTAATCTACGCGATGAAACATATCTGAATGTCGCAAAAAGGGTGAATGATATTTGAGCAAAAAAGCGCACCTTTAGTGTCCATCATGTACCATCCTTCGTTCTCGAGGAAATTTGTCGTTCCGATCTTGTTCGAGTACGGGAAGTAGTCGATTCCCTGCAGAAATTAATTTTAATTAATTAATTAAAATTTAAATTAATAAATAAATAAACCTTCTGATCATAGGTCCACGAGGAGAAAGTCATCGTGCAAATCTTAAATTAGATTTAGTTCTTTAAATTGAATTTAAATAAAATAAAAATAGAGAAATCGTCTTTTTCTTGTTGCTCTATGAATCTTTCAGCAAAGAGGTCTTTTGTTCTGCCGAATGCCAAATACAGCGTGCAGTTTGCGTCGCATGTTATGGTTCGAAATAGGAGTCGGTCAGAGCATGCGAATAATGAACAATCTCTGGTCATGGTCTAGACACATTACGCAGAATAAGGTATAAGGAGGCGTGGAATGGTGATTACAGTGAGTAAAGGAAAAGGTGGTTTGGTCTCGCAAGGGCGGGCTAGCCACCTCATCTTTGGATAATGTAGAATAGGGCCAGAATAAGGAAAGATAAGAAAGTATTTAATACCTGAACATCAAAAGGGAAGAAACGAAGATTGAGTAGACAGGAGAACTTGTAGATGGTGGGATAGAGCAGCTCGATTAGTGAAGCTTTCCTGCGATTGGGCTGCCTTGAGAACGGTTCGTCTCATCATTTCACACAGTCTCTCGCAGGGTGAGAGAGCACGTGAAATGAGGAGAGTCTATGGCAAGTCATCCCCTGGTTGAGCTATGGCCCGCCAATGGAATGGAAACGGACCATTGTTTGACTGTTTCCCGTCCGAGCAACAACAACACACAAAGATTGTCTGGGTTTCGCATAGAACAATACGCCTTTTGCTTCAATAGATGCACAATGTAATTTGGGCGACAGATTGACTCTTTGGAACGCGAATGAGACAGGGTTTTTCAAAGATTTGATTTCGAATGACAAAATCTGGATGGATGCAACGGGGACTCTTGTTCATAGTCTATACTCGAGATCAAATCGTTTAGAACACATTATCATGCGAAAATCAGGCTATTTTTCGGCGTATTCTGTTGCTCGGAAAGGAAAGAGTGGAGCAGGAGACAAGTTGTCGTCATCGTCGATAGTCTCCCTTCTCACCTCGTCGTATTCGTCGTTACTTTGGCGTTGAGCAGTCGTCGCGTGTCGTCGTCCTTCATCACCAATCTGCAGTCATTTTCTATTTTTGCGGTTTCACATATGGTCCAGAAAATGTGTACAACACCCCTGGTTTTATTCGATTCTTTCGTGACACGCGTGCTATCTTGTCTCAAAGATTCTCGTTCATCACCAAAACGGTTTATTTTCAATGTATTTTTCGAGTTTGACGTGCAGAGTCCCTTCAATAGCGATTTTAAGAAAAAAAATCGTATTTTCACAGATGTTCGCCTGTATGAACAACAACGAATCGCTGCGCAAAGTGGCTGCGATTCTACCCGGATAGATGAGCGGTCCACTTCCTCGTAGCAAGAGTCAACGGTCGATCGAAAGTGAGCAATGAAAAGACCAAGGCGAGCGTTTTATAATATTATTTATCAGGGCCAAAACCAACGAGCTATTGATCAATCGCCGCAGAATCGAAAGATATGCAACTCGTGAAGCGTAACTCATCCCACCCGAGCTCTGATTTGCTGCCGGTCGAGAATGAGAGAGAGAGAGCGTGGAATGAGCGCGCGCTTCGAGAAAGGGAAATGTTTCATCCACGGATCATAAGACAATTACGCGGCAGATATTCAATATCATGTACATTCAGCTTTCAGTATACAATTTTTCCCTCATCGACACCCGAAGAACGCCGATCTGGTGAGAGAGAGACGAGAGGGCGTGCAAATCGAAGAGACCTTGACCTCCAATTACTCAAGATACTTACGAATTGTAGAGTGTCGTGTCGGGTAACCAGATTGTATCGTACGGTAGTCGCAGTTCGGTAATGTTATCGTAGTCCTTCGGATCCCAGTACAGAAACTCGTCGTACCATCGCTACAAATCGATATTTTTCACTGATTTTTCGATTTTTGCAAGCAAATAATCAATAAATACCTCGATAATCCAGGCATTGAGCAGGATGTACTGTTGGGGTTCGTTCTAAAATGAATTTTGTTGTATTTTACATAATTTAATCAATAAAATTACGGACCAGCTCGAGAATCTGGTACAAGTCCATGCTGAAGCTGACGTTAATCGGCTTCGAGTTGTCCCAGATCGGCTTGGCCTGAAGAGATCAGAGATCAGAGATTAGAGATCAAAGATCACCCAGCTCACCTTCTTGTCATACTTGTCGAGCAAGTCCTGCACTAGCTTGATCTGATGAGGAATGGCCCCGTGCACCGCGCCTGCGCAATTTTCCATTAGAAACGACCAAAACTTCGAGTGCTCTCTCATTTTCGCGTGCTCTCTCGTCGTCTCTAGCCTCTCTAGACTCTCTCCGATCCCTCGCTCACCGCAGACGCTGAGCAGCAACCACAGCAGCATCGCTCTCCTCTGCCCAATCGATATCACGTCATCCGTCGTCCGCTACCGTAACCCGCACAACCGTCGTCGTCGTCCTACAGTACACCGTAGCAATCGTGGCGGGACCCGTACCACCGGGGCAGGCAGCAGGGAGCATTATTGTGAGAAATGAGAAGGAAGAAGTAGAAGGGGCAGAGGAGGGAAAAGGGGAGGGGACAAAACAACGTATAAGGAGAAGAAGGAAAGGAAAGGAAACCAGCGACCCACGCCCGATGCGAAATTGAGCTGTGGATAGGGCTCGGAATCTCAAAAGGTTCAAACATAAGTTTCTAACCAAGACACAATAAATATTGGCCAAAATGGCCATGAATATCGAATATTCGGCGCGCCGTTCAGAGATGAGCAGGACATCTCACGCACCGCTAAAATATGCAATAGCCCCCTGTCAAGAATAGCGACGTCCATAAGCGTCTCAACGAGAGAGCCGGGAGGGCAACCGGAAAATGGCTCTGCAGAGAACTACTCGCGTGGAATCTGGGGACACTGCAGAGGTGCAACGGGGTCAGCAAGTGAGAAAGGGCGGAGCCTAGGCAGAGGCAGGAACGAAAGGGGTGTGGATTGATGGCGGCGAATGAATGAATGTTTCGAATGGATGAGCCGGGGGCGCCACTTCCGCAAATTGAATTCCGGAGCCGGTTTATGGCCCGAAATGGGCGCACGTTTTTGCAGTTGCAGTTGAGCACTAACTTGAGACAGGGATGAGGAACTACTTCGATGATTGAGGGACATCAAAGTGCATTCAATTCAGCCGCGCCCAGCGTTTGGACGAGGTCATTGACCTAGGGGGCTACTCTGCTCGATTACGGCTACCGTAACCCATGAAATAAAAAGATAGCGTAGTAGTGCAATAAAAGGAGGTCAACACAAGAGAGTCATCATCGAGGGAGGTGTCTGACAAACTCCTTACTTGCTGGCCGCCTCGTCTCGTTTAGAGGACCTCGGAAATTGAAAAGTTGGAAGGGGCAGGGAGCAGGAAAATGAGGAGGAGAAAGCAATGATGAAGGAAGGAGAGGAGAGGAGAGGTCAGTTGACCCAAAGGAGGAAGAAGGAGCAGCCGAAGCTACTTTGGTGCAGAGACGATTAAAGTAGAGATACTCCAAAACGAATTCAGTTAGGGCCCTCCGACCATTGTCAACAGCAAAAGACGATGACAACGCGTCAATCATTTCCTAAAATGTCATGGAACTCAGCTTATTCACAGCTAAAAATGGAGCACAAATAACTTTCTTTTATTCGAAATTCACTATTATTCCGAAAATTTAACGTAGAAGATTGGAATGAAGATAGAAAAGATGAGGGTGAAATGGAAAGCAATAACCAAACTAGCCAGAACTCCATGAACCTTGCAGATGCATGACGAATTGAGGAGTTCTCGAAAAGTGATCCGAGAAAAACAGACAGCCCTTGCATAAAAGACCTTCAGGTCAATGGGAGCGTGACTAAAGGGAGAGGCGGCTCCTGAAATAAGAAGTACGGAGAGGGGAGGAGGGAGAGGTGAAAGGAACATGCTTCGCCTTTCAGAGGTGCGTCAATTATCCTCCCGTTGTACGACAAGAGACACGGGGAATTGGTGGCCACTGAGTGTCAGAAGAGTCTAGCAGGGACACTAGTTCGACTACGCGCGGACACTCTTCATGACGCATCACAAAGATAAATGCGTAATGCGATATTTTGAAGAAGTGTCTAGATTCTAAGGAGAGTCCAGGGTGGACAGGGAATAGGAGAGTTCGAGTCGACTGTTTACGTACATTTTGATGATTTTGTTGCCCGGAACTGTCCTCAAAGTGGCGTCAAAGTGGCAGCGGAATGAACTTCATCCACTGAGGGGGGGAACCCCTCAAAAGCGGCACCCGAATAATTCATCGCTTCCGAAGTCGATAAAGCACGCGCGCTCACAACAACGAAAGGATGAGCAGCAAGGAAGAGACATGGCAGGGATAATTTTTTTGTTTGTGTGCTGGCAACGTCAAACGTATTGATTTCGAACAGAGCCAATGAAGGTATGATGCACTTCTGAAACACATCCGGAGTTCTTTGGATTGAACGTTCGAACTGATGCAAATGACGATAGGATGATGAAGGGTGAGATTATCCTCTGTCCACCCGAAATAAGAGGAACCGAAAAGTCCGCAAAGTTCAGAGTAGGTAAGCGGGCCATCCATCTTCAATGACTAATGTCCGAAGGGCCAAAAGAGTCGCTGACCGGCGAGAGAGCGCGGGAAAGCGAGAGAACGCAGAGATAAGGAGGGCGGAAAAGTGTTTCGGGAAGACTGAAACGTGAGAGGAAGTGAGGGCTTGAGATTGAGACGTGATATCCGGGAAGGATGTGAATGGACTACTAATTGAGGCTACTTGATACTTCAGTGAGTGTGTTCGAGTGTTTGTTAGGAGAGTTCGGCGTCGGTATTACCGTAACATGGTACTAGTGAGACGTTCTTCAACACTTTGACATTCGCAAGCTATAGATTGTGGTAATTCCACACACACGTAACCTCCAGCCGAAGTGTTCGTGTTGTGCAAAACAAAGCACACATGCCGTAGTGAGGACCGCAAGAAAGCGAGGACGCCTTAAGCGCCCGCTTCCTTCCGCAAAGACAAAACGACGATGCGATCATAAATGGGCGAAAGAGGAGAACGGTTATGCGCTGCAGGGGCCGAATTCAGGCCAAAACACGACAAAGAACGGGAATTATACCGTAATAAAGGCGTATTTCCGGACTTCCCAGTTTTATTACCGGCGATTCTTTTTCATCAGCCCTTTAGAAACACGCAAGAAATAGTGACCGATCATCGAATCGTGTGGCTATCTAGCAAGGGACATTTTGACAAAGAGTGAGGGTCCGCGACAGCTTTATTCATCATCCTTACGCGCTCTCTCGAGCCTCACAATTGACGATCAGAGCACAACGCACTTGAAGCTTCACGCAGATTAGGAAACGGCCCGAAAAGAGAGAATAGAGGTCTGAGTTGAGAGAGATGAGTGAGGGAGGAGTGGTTTGATCTTAAAGAAGAGTCTACGAAAAACGCGAGAAGATCAACTTTTCAACCCTGGCTTAGGCAGGGTTCGCTCCCTCGCTAAAGTTGCGTTTCGTTGCCTCCAAAACATCCCGATTTCCTTATTTTTACCCTATCTATCAATGCTAAAATATTCAGGCCCAGTTCGAGAAACGATTTGTCCTGTGCGCAATTACAGTCGAATGAGCAGATAATGGTCGCTCGTTTATGCTCGTAATCGGTGTGAAATACCGTTTGAAGAAATGGATCAGAGACCATTTCAGCGGAGACACTGGGCCGGTTGAATTCCGGCAAAGGATAGAGAGCAGTTGGGATAGGGATAAGGATAGGAATAAGGAATAGGGGCAAGGATAGGGATACGGATAGGGATAAGGGGTAAGGATAAGGGGCCCCAGCGAGACAGTCTGATAGGATGAGGCCACGTGCACACAATGCAGGAAGCCATTCCGGACAGCGCAAAAAAAGCCATCTGAATTCGAGTGCAACGACTTCATCTCAAAGTCTCAACGAGGTCGTACGTCCATGCATAAGTTGATGCGACGAGGGGGGCTCACGGCCGTCAACCAAAAGTGACGAGAGTTCGACCAGGGCTCAGATTTGGTGGCTCAAAATTGAGAATGCAGAGCGGCCCAAGGATTAAAAGGGTACTCGGGAGTAATACTGGAGTAGATGAAAGAGGAACACGCAACATGGGGAGCAGAGAGGCCGAAATTCCGACTTCGAAATAATCGTCTCTTCATTACACGTTCTCTGTAGCTACTCTAGCCGATGAGCGAGCACGCGAATTGAAGAGACGGATTCTTCATTCGGACGGCTCAGATGGAGAGCGAAGTTCGACCGGGAAGTGAAACTGACAAGGGTGCATTGGGTATGCATTGTGGGGAACGGGCGAACTCAGGGTACATACAGCCGATGACTTTCAGTCCTTGGAAGGTCAAAGGTAAACTGGTTAGATCAGAGACTTGGTTCACAAGGGATACAGGATCAGCTACAGGCTGCAAGAAAAAAGGAAGTAGATAGGCTGTACCGCTTTTATAGTTTGTGCCGCGCACGTACACACGGTTGTGTGTACGGTGCATTAGGTTGATTATATCCACCTCCAGCAAAAGCAAAGCAAAGCAACAAAACAAGGACCCGGCCGCAATAAGACGAACCAATCCAGGTACCGCATTACGCATGCATTGCGCCTATCTTGCCGTGTATCAGGCATAATAAGATCTTCGATTAGGCCCAAATCTGAGATTTACGGTGGGTTCGAAGATCGAATTGGGGAGAAAATAGGTGCGAAACGCTCGAAAAGTGCTCAAGTATCAGCCCTTCACTTGGAGAAAAGAATGGAATGTTGCGACGGAAAACAATGGAAAACTGCAGCCACTCAAATATTTTCGGATGTGAGCGCTATGCACCAAACTCGGGAGTGTAGTCTGAGGGTACGAAGAGTACGATATTTCATCATAGACTTGGGTCATGACAGAAAATCTTGAAATCGGTGGCTTACTGTAACCGGAGACGAGAAAATTGACAACCAATGTCGAAACAAGGTGCGGCGAATGCATAAGCGATGGCGAAACGAGAAGGCGTTCTTTATTCGATCCATCACTGTTGCAATACCGCCTATGAATGGGTAATCCCCATAGGCGTCTGTTTCTCTCAATTTGCCCGTTATTTATCTGTTTCTCTCCTGCCAAATAGCCGAATTGGCCTCTCAATCACACTTGCAGCCGGGGTAGAAAAGCCGCCCTGATTGATTACCGAATGCATGCGCAAATCAGAGGAAAGTGGGGCGACGATTGGAAAACACATAGAGGTGTGACAGTAATCCCTAAAACGACTGCGACGGAAACCGTAAAAAACAAATGGATATTCGCCCTCAGAAGCGAGTTAGCGTCGAGATAGTAGCCGTGGACCTATTGTCTCTCTCTTTTTCTGCCCGGTCCGCGGTGTTTTTCGTATTTCCCTTCGAGAATATACAGAGCACAGGTAGCGAAAAAAGGAAGCCGAAAAGCGAAGGAGTTTTTGGTCATTATAATGATGAAAAACGATGAAGTTCGGGCAAAACAGTGATATTTGGCGCAAAGTGCAGTGGATTCTCAAGAAAGAGAGACGACGAGAGCCACGTCAAGGAACAAAATGTAGAACACATGTCAGCGAGGCATCAGTTGAGTGAAACACTCGGACCAAGTCTCTCACTGGACGGGAGAAAGATCAAGAACAAAACGACAGAGGATACGCGTCCTTAGGACTCATCATTCACTCGATAGAGTCAAAAATTTCAAAGAACTTCAATGGACACTGAAATCTTCACAGATGTGAAAACACAAGTGAAAAAATGCAAAGTACGTCAGATAATCGAATCATAAGTGCTGCCGGAAGCACAATGCGAAGGGCGAGATACAACGCGAAACGAGATGAGTCGGATCACTAATAATTGGTAGCTGAATGAAGAATTCCAAAAAATAGATTACTGGATTGTCCTTTGCTCTTCTTTCCAGTAATGTGGAACGCGCGCGCGTCACAAGTGACAACCAGTCAGTCTTCCACTCGATCTCCCTCCTCCTCTACCTACGCATCTCACGTATTGATCTTCTAATCAACCTCCTCCCCTCCTCCTTTCTGTCTTTCTTTCTCGACCTGGTGTAAATCCGCATCGATCAACAAAGTCAAGCTGGTATTCAGAAAATTTTAACACAATCAGGTTGATACTTCCTGGATTCCAACGCCTTTTCGTCCTATCTATTCACTCCGAATTCTTTCGAAGATCGATTTATCGACTTTTTGGATGGATGGGTTCGCGCTGAACCGAGACACCAGGAGGTAAGGATTAGTGTTCGAACTCTCATGTCCCGAGGCAATCTTCTTGAGCAGACATTACGCTGAAATGAAGTAAGTACGCCGTCTCAATTATGCTTTATTTTCGCTTGCCCTAGAGCGCAGGATGGTAGAATTGTATAGAATTAGAGGCCGTACTTCAAAGTCCGGTGCGATCTTGTTCATAAAAACAAGGAATGGACGGCTTGGGTCTCGATCCTGCAGGAGTGATTGCAATAAATACTGGGCGAGAAACGATCACAACAAGAGGAATCGGTGTTGGTTGACTCGATGTAACAGGGACCTGAGGGTTTGGTCGATGAGCGGTAAGGATCTATTTATTCAGAACGAATAATGGGTTCGTCAACCGACGACGGACCTCCACCGAAATATTTCGAATACAACTCCTAGCCACTACGAAAAAACCTACCCTGGTGGATAAATAATTGTAATTGTAATTGTAACCAAGAGGACGAAAGGACGTTAGGAGGTGATTGGTGTTGACTTTTTGAACCACTTTCTGAAGTAATTTAGTTAGCGAAAGGGGTCAATAAAGTATAGTTGAAGCTTGAAGTTTTGGGCGGCCAATAAAGTGGGTCTAATCAGATTCTGATTGAGAAGTGTAATTGGTCGGATTGGACGGGATCAAGAGTGATCAGTGAGAGTGAAAGATACCAAAGGACCACCAATCATTGGACAACACCTGTTGAAAAGGGGAGGGAAGGGAGGGGAGAAGCTACTTTTTGTGAGTGTTATGCTGCTCATCAGGTGAAACACATGACGGAGAGGGGAAACAAATGTAATCTGATCGGTGATACGGCGTAGGATTTTCAGCTGACAGAGAACAAGGAAGAAACGCTTCGATTTTGCGAAAAAATATGAGATGGAAACATGAAAGCGACTGGATTTGCGTTGCGATGAATAGTGGTCAACCAATATTCGCTCCTACTCTATCAATGTACGATGGACTATATTGCAAGGTGCAATACTCCGCATGACTACTGCGCTACGTGCGTATCGTAAGTACCGAATATTTATTACCGTTCGAACACTCAAAATTGACTGGAATGCGACCGTTCGAACACTCAAAATTGACTGGAATGCGACACATTTTGCAAAAATGCCAACAATTTCTTTGCAATTCGTGCCGGAATAAATATTCAATACGATAGCTTCCTCAATTCGCAAAAGAAGCAGGAAGTGCCTTCACCTCCATTTCGCGCGCGCCCTAAATAACTGAATTTTTGCAGTAAAGATACCAATGAGCGACGCGGTGAAGTGGCAACACCTCTCCCTCCACCTTCAATGGTCTTCGTACATCATAATGCGCTACACGGTGAGAGACGACGAGAGATCAGGCGAAAGTGAGAGACGCAGACGTCGATTGGCCTCCCCACCCCCATCCAATCACCCAAAGTGGCTGAACTTCTCCCGACGCTATCTCAAGCGTGAAAAGCGTGCTGCTGCGGGAGAAATTGAGGTGAACTGAACCCGAAGGCCAAAAAAGTAAAAACGTCGTCAAGGTGAGAGAACGAAGGCGGATTCAGTAAGAGATTGCGAAGCATTCGACCGAACGGGAAAAGGATGAGAGAGAGAGAATATGAGAGGAGGACTTTCCATGGGGTTTGAGGGGCGAAGATCGGTAGTGGCAAGAATTGCATCGAGAATTTTGATAGGAAAAGGAGATGGTTATGCCGCAAGCACTAATAAGCAACAACAACAAAAGCATTCACGCTATCCTATGACTGTAATGATAAAAGATCAGTAAACTCACTTTGGGTCATCGTCATCTCTTTGGAATCCCTCTCGCTGAGAATGATGAATGGATCAGCACAGTCGACATGACTAGGAGAGCAGAGAGGAAACAACAAGGGGGGGGGGAGAGAGAGGGTGCCTGATAGACATTGAGTGGAGGTTGATGGGAGGACGATGGGGAAGTGATCGTGGAGAAGTGACAAGGAGAATGATCTCAGTATCTTCGTTTTACCTAGTCCCTCATTTTGTCTGACTGGCGAGAGATCGTGAGGAATGACGAGACTCGTCCTCACTACATCGTGCAGGAAGATAAACGAATAATGGGGTCTGATAATAATGCGAGAAAAACGACAGATGGATGGGATACTTGGTCTAGGTCAAGAAAAATACTTGCATTGCAGGTCAGAATTTGTATGCTGCCTAGAAGACTACTACTCTTCTGGTATGTGGTGACCTGATATCGATGATTGAGTTGGTTTTGAAAGTAGAGTGGTGCGAATCGCCTGTCCATTGGCCATCAGACTAAAGTCGATCGTGCGAAACACATTTGATTACTCCGCGAGCGCGCGCGGAATGAAACACTTTCGCACTGGACGAAATGAAGCGGCGATTGCCGTATCTTCGATTCACATACTCTCTCGCCAGTCAGATAACCGAAGCCCGAACGGCACGCCAAGTGTAAATTCGGCAGATAAAAGTCGAGGGTGTGAGGGGGTTGTCGGCGGTAGCGTCAAAACAAGCATCGTAAAGCATTCGCAGACTGAAGCGCGGGAAAACTATAAAACCTTCCCAAGGGGAGGGCGCGAGAGGAAGAATTCATTGTAGTTATTGATGCTCCAGGCACTTTTATTCTGATTCATTTCCGTCCTGACCATTGATCCTTGTGTTGGGTGTGTGCGTTCTAGGGAAACAATGAATAATAAGCTTTATACAGATACAACAATGAGACAATGGTTTGGTATAGTCAATGTTGGGGAAGAGATGTGAAAGGAAATGACATGGCCACTGATTTCGTTTGTAGTTCATGGCTTGGGGAAAATAATTGCAGTTTTGCGCAGAGGATACTGACAGTGTGTTTTTACATGAGATTCCATCTTATTCGGGTGCGAATTGCGTTGGGTAGGGTACTTAAAACTGTGTGATTGATGCCCGTGTGTGTGTGGTGCGCTAACAATGGTTTTGATCGACGGCTACAATGAAATGGGTGGGGCCGGCTTTTCCGGGGCCGGCATTTGGTGTTTCTGGCCAAATCACCGGTCCTCAGATGGCGGTGGTCTGTCTTGTCAGGTTGTCCGTTGAAGAGTAGGCCGGAGGAGGGGAAGAGGCGCGGGGACGAGGAGGATGAAGGATGGAAGGAGGAGGAGGAGGAGGAGGAGTGGGAAGGGAGGGAGCGGAGGGAACGGGAGGAGGAGGAGGATGGTGGACGGGAGCGTGATGAGAGTGGAGCGGAGGCAGCTGAAAGGTTTGTTATATTTATGATTCCTCGAATGCGATAAACTAGCGATAATCGTATCTTTCATATAATAGACAGGGCGTGAAACCTAACTGAAAATGAAATGAACATTTTGCAAGAGAGCGTCTACAGATTCAGTTGCGTTTTGTGGGCACAAATTTAATTTTAAAAGTTCTCGATAGCCAGCAAGCTCGTTAACAATATCGTACTTCTCGCACAAAACCGAACGAATGAACAATTTTTACAATTTTTACATTTTTTGCATTCGGCGAATACGCAATGAAAAATTGTTTTTATTGTTTTATATTTTTTTTCCACCCCCAATTCCGGAAATCCCCCCGAACATGCCCGGTGAAATATTGCTCAAAAGAGGTGAAAAATGAGAGCTGCGAAATACAAATGTGCAGCGGAATCGTGAATATTTTAGAGCCGGATTTTAGTAATTTGGTAGAGCCAGCTCAGTGGAGCTCTTGCTGACAGCTGCTGTATTGACTTGTTTCTCGTTGTTTATTGTCAAATCGCTTAATTTTGTTTAATATAATGTGCTATGACCATCGCTGTGTCCAGGGTGAAGCAGTTCTCGACGTGGACACTCCTGGTGGATGCAGAACAATTGGATATCGATTCAGATTTGACTTTCTCCTATTGTTCGAGAGATTAGTGGTTGTGGCTGGCCGTGTTGGAGCCATTGCAGCCGTTGCTCTTCTCTCTGATGAACAGAAGTCGATTCGGGGGAGGACATTGCGACCTGGACAAGGTAAGGACTTCAATATCACTAGTTTTCTTCCTATTAATGTCGATCAATCACAATTAGCCTTCGCTTTGAACGGCTATTCGCCTGAAAACAGCTTAGAATCTTTGAATATTATTTAATAATGTATCCTGAAGAGAAATTATATTGCACATGCGACCTAATTAGTTCTATTTTGTCAGGTGGCACCTGCCTCGAGGACGAGAAGATGGATGCTCTCTCTCTCTTGGGAGTGCTTAGGTTCGTCCATAATATAAGCAACACACGGTTCAATAGGAAAAACATTTGATCTTTTCCTTTTTGGGAATTGTAGAAACCATTGTAATATAACGGTGTAGTCTCCGAGCAACACCTAGCAATTTTGTGATAGTTGAATGTGAATGTGTGGAGTTCAGCAGTTACTCTTTATTTATACCGTAATTCTCTCTTATAACAAGTAGAAATAGGAGACATATACGTTGATATCACGATCAATCGCAAATAAAAACTAAGAAAATTGCGTAAATAATTTTTAAACTATTAATTCAGTGTCCTCCTCTCCTGCATGCCCGCACACGACTTATGCCAAAGCAGAAGATGGATTTTATCATTCGTCAAAGGTTGATTTAAACTCTTTTATTCTCCCTTTTGCTTCCATTTTGCCGATTTCTTTGCAATGATTCCACCTCTACCTAGAAGTTATTTCCGTACAAACACAACAATAGACGACAATAAAAACTATTTCAGGAATATCAGGTCAATCGCAATTATTTACATGTAATGCTCAAGGTTTGTGAACTTGATTTATCTCACAAGATAGTTTATATTTAAATGTTAATTTATAAAACAATATTATTACATGCAGTTATTTTTTACTTTCAGCTGCAAACAAGGACAAGGCTTGGAATTAAAGGTACGTTGTCACTAGTTGATATCTGATGATAGAAAGGTACGGTAGATTTAACGAAGATAATTATATTGTCTAGTTCTCTATCTAATTGGATGATACTCACTTATCATGAAATATCAACTAGTACGAGCAATTACGGGATGGGAATACTCACAGTTCTCGTCAAAAATTCGTATAATTCGTTAACGAACACATAATTTATATTTTCTGTCAAGCCGTAGGCTTTGATGTTTATTCTCTTGTGGAGTACACCCATCCCGTAATTGCGCGTACTAGTTGATATTTCATGATAAGTGAGTATCATCCAATTAGATAGAGAACTAGACAATATAATTATCTTCGTTAAATCTACCGTACCTTTCTATCATCAGATATCAACTAGTGACAACGTACCTTTAATTCCAAGCCTTGTCCTTGTTTGCAGCTGAAAGTAAAAAATAACTGCATGTAATAATATTGTTTTATAAATTAACATTTAAATATAAACTATCTTGTGAGATAAATCAAGTTCACAAACCTTGAGCATTACATGTAAATAATTGCGATTGACCTGATATTCCTGAAATAGTTTTTATTGTCGTCTATTGTTGTGTTTGTACGGAAATAACTTCTAGGTAGAGGTGGAATCATTGCAAAGAAATCGGCAAAATGGAAGCAAAAGGGAGAAAAAAGAGTTTAAATCAACCTTTGACGAATGATAAAATCCATCTTCTGCTTTGGCATAAGTCGTGTGCGGGCATGCAGGAGAGGAGGACACTGAATTAATAGTTTAAAAATTATTTACGCAATTTTCTTAGTTTTTATTTGCGATTGATCGTGATATCAACGTATATGTCTCCTATTTCTACTTGTTATAAGAGAGAATTACGGTATAAATAAAGAGTAACTGCTGAACTCCACACATTCACATTCAACTATCACAAAATTGCTAGGTGTTGCTCGGAGACTACACCGTTATATTACAATGGTTTCTACAATTCCCAAAAAGGAAAAGATCAAATGTTTTTCCTATTGAACCGTGTGTTGCTTATATTATGGACGAACCTAAGCACTCCCAAGAGAGAGAGAGCATCCATCTTCTCGTCCTCGAGGCAGGTGCCACCTGACAAAATAGAACTAATTAGGTCGCATGTGCAATATAATTTCTCTTCAGGATACATTATTAAATAATATTCAAAGATTCTAAGCTGTTTTCAGGCGAATAGCCGTTCAAAGCGAAGGCTAATTGTGATTGATCGACATTAATAGGAAGAAAACTAGTGATATTGAAGTCCTTACCTTGTCCAGGTCGCAATGTCCTCCCCGAATCGACTTCTGTTCATCAGAGAGAAGAGCAACGGCTGCAATGGCTCCAACACGGCCAGCCACAACCACTAATCTCTCGAACAATAGGAGAAAGTCAAATCTGAATCGATATCCAATTGTTCTGCATCCACCAGGAGTGTCCACGTCGAGAACTGCTTCACCCTGGACACAGCGATGGTCATAGCACATTATATTAAACAAAATTAAGCGATTTGACAATAAAACAACGAGAAACAAGTCAATACAGCAGCTGTCAGCAAGAGCTCCACTGAGCTGGCTCTACCAAATTACTAAAATCCGGCTCTAAAATATTCACGATTCCGCTGCACATTTGTATTTCGCAGCTCTCATTTTTCACCTCTTTTGAGCAATATTTCACCGGGCATGTTCGGGGGGATTTCCGGAATTGGGGGTGGAAAAAAATATAAAACAATAAAAACAATTTTTCATTGCGTATTCGCCGAATGCAAAAAATGTAAAAATTGTAAAAATTGTTCATTCGTTCGGTTTTGTGCGAGAAGTACGATAGGTCGACTTTAGGAAATTCACAGTAGTCTACTATTGCAAAATGATTTCCCATCGAAAATAGGAAACTTTTGACAGTTTCTCCTTTCCCATCTCCGTTCCCCTACCTGAACATTCGGCTTCAATTGTTTTCAAATATCGTTTAAGTTTAATTTCAAATGTTCACGAATAATGTACAGATAGGCACCATTCCCAGTGATAATAAGGTTTGATAAGCTCCGTTCGCCCACCTGATCATAGGGTGCAGCGCATCCCGACGACACGGAGGGCACGACTAGAGGACGATGTACGTCGTTCAGCTACAAGTTTATTGTATTTATTATTTGATTGAGAACAAGGGAGACAATCAACCTCTCTTCCTATTCATTTTATGGATATACTGTGAAACCTATCCGAAACCGGGAAATGAAGTGCAGGATTTCAATGGAGGAGAATTTCTCTTGTTAATTCGAAAACAATCTCCCGGGTCGCTTCGACACGCAACGGGTCTCATTCGTTAGTCGTGTTTCCCGTAAAAGTCGGAGTGACTTGGAGGGTTTTGTCAAAATTGCAAGACGAAATTTGCATCCATGTGAGCTTTGCTTTCCACTTCATTCCCGATTTCGAATAGGTTTCACGTAGCGCCCAAAAGGTGATGAATGAGAAGATATGCGTTCTTTATCGGCCATACTTCAGAAAAAAGGAATATAAATAATAAATTCAAATCCGTACCGAATTCGCTCCGCATCGCTGTCTCTCCTCGTACGCGCGCACCTTGGCGAGCGACCGCTGAATGTCCTCCGGATCCACGTCTTTGTCTAGAAATTAATATTATTATTTTAAATAATTATTGATTTAATTTAAATAAAATATATTTTAAAGAAATACAGATTAAAAATATAGTCATACTTCGCTCACCGTACTCATCCTGCCGACCCGGCCACTTGAATGGCCCGAAACAGTCACAGAAGCAACCACGGAACATCTGCAATGGAGAGATTGAGTCGAGGTGTAGAACCGTCAAAATCGAAATGTGGAAATCCTTTTACAGACTAATGAAGATTCGATCATTTTTTTGATTATTAATTCAACGTTTGAACATTTCAGAAAGAAAAAAATCTCATTGGTAAGACAACGGCGCTGAATGTGGGAAATTATTTGTAATGCTGGCGGTCGGGACGTTGAAATCATGGATAACAGTCTTACACTTAGCGACCTAGAGAAGGATGCGACTGAATTCTACTATTCGAAATCCACAAAAAATCTGGTTGAACAAGCACGACGGAACACATTGGTCTGATTCAGCTGCACCCCTTCTCCCAATAACCCCCTCCCCTCTCTTCACTCTCTCCAATATCAGTGCTATCTCGTCTGCCCGAGGGGGAGTAGATGCAAGCTGAGTCAATTTCCCGCGTCGAGAAGTGAACCGATTTAACGATCCTCTGTCTATTTCGGGCCCGTGCGGGGAAACACAAACAGATAAAGACAAAAAGTGCGTGAAAAGCTCGTAAAAGTAGGCGGCGGCGGTGTTTTTTGCGCGCTTTGTTTCAGAACGTTGGAAAATTTCCATAGCAGACTGAAGAAATTCCAGCAGAGTAATCGATAGCGATTGGGGAGCTGACAAGTCGCTGACAACCTACTCAAACAACTCCTGAGAATAAGTGATCACTTTGAGAGAAAAGAAGAGAAGAAGAAGAGAGGAGAGGATTATGATGTCCCAGAGGGAAGGTTTGTGTAGAAGAACTGAAGATTCTACCTCTTATTCGCCCCGATGCCAAGAGTATGAGATACTCTTTCTATTTTGGCCCTTTAGATTCGCGAAATTATGAGACGATTACTACGAGACGACTAGGTGAATTCTGCGGAACTATCGAGGTTCTTCATCAATTTCACTCCTCTAGTTCCTAATCGTTTTCTTCTGACTCCCGGCACAATACCTGTCTATTGAACCCTCTTCTTGCCTTGCCACAGCGTGGGCAGAGCATGATTGTAGTGGAAGAAGACGTTAGAAAGGACGACGGGGAGGTGAAGGGTCTACGGTCTGACTCGTGTGGTGACGGGGCGAAACCATGGAGAAGGAGGGTTCAGAAGTTTGCGTTTCTCCTATTCACAGTACCGATCTTCTACCGTAGTTCTGAGGCAAAAACACGAGTTGTGTGAACTTTGGCATGACTCAGTTCGTCTTTTGTCTCTCGCCCATCCCCTCCTCCCCGTACACCAAATAGTGCGCAGTGCGCACGTGAAAGTTGTTCACAGGATGAGAACCCTTTCAGTGGCAATTCAATACTTCTCGAGAGTGCGCCAAGGAACCTTCTCGCTTATTGGAAAAAGTGGCACACAATACAGCAGAAAAGCGGCTGGGGTTATTGAAAAGCTGTAAGAGAATTGAGTCAGAGGAGAGGCAGAGTGGTTGTGAAACATGACTAAAGGATGAAGTGAACTTCTTGGATAGCGAGGAACATATTGGCATCTAGTAGAGTCGTAGGTTCGATATTGATATTAGCGACCCTTCACTTTCACTGGCTCTCCCACTTTCGCAAACTATTTCTTATTTCAACACCTGGTTCGAGTTACTTCGGTAAAATGGACAACGAATCTGCAATCCTAACCAGTAGAAGTAGTAAATCTCGCGAGTCTGATGAAACAGAGTAAAATGGACAGTGAGCTGATTTTTCAGTCCTGAGATATGAAATGCGAGCCTCAGGAGAGCAAACAACGTAACGTGAGTCTCTCTCAAAATGGACTGCTTGTAGTCTAGGGGGATTTCCTTAGTAAGCCTCCATTGCCTCTTCCGATTCCTCCTCCTTCTCCTCTGCAGACTCTCTTCTCCATTTGATGCATCTCTTTTCACCAAGTAGGCCCCGCGTCTCTCCCTTTTACCCACTCTCTCGCGCTTTTGCGCAAAGTCATTTCTCTCTCTCCGCGTGCGGAGTAGAAGCATGACTAGGCAAAACATCCAGTCCCTCCCTCCCTCTCCATCTCTCGATTCAGCGGGAGACTCCTCTTCTTGGTGTCTAATTGATTTTCGTCGAGTTACGAGTCGTAAGGGGTGGGGTATTTTCGAAAATACATTTTAAATATTTTAAAATAATAAATAAATACCATAAACGCGAAGAAGAATGCAGCGAGGGCGAGCACACAGAGGATGATCAGCATCTAGAAATTATTTAATTTATTATTTTTTTAAGACTGGGAATCTCACACCAATCGAGGTTGTCTCAATCTCCAAAGCTTTTGTAACCTCACTGAAACCTAACCAATTCGCGATGCGGAATAAAGAGGAAAAGACAATTTCTGCGCCGAGTTCGAATACAATATTCGCCTTTCTCGCTTTCCAGTAAGCGTTAAAAGGCGTTCGCAATATCAAAACTAGTCATTGATGTAATTTTGCGTGTCACATGGAGCTGACGAACGAAAAGTATTGCTTCGGATACTCTCAAACACAGCTGTTCTTTCGGCTTATGAGATTGAACCACGTTTTGACATCCTACATTTGAAATCGCGGTTGCGATAATAGCCTAGCAGTATTCTCCAGCGAGCACAGTCTCTCTGTTCCAGTCTACGTTTACATTTACGTTTTGAAATTATAATCATGCATGATGAAAACCCTCTTAAATGCTTCGGTTAGAGAACTCCGGGCAAAGAAGCCGAACCATGTAGTGGATGTCAAACGAATCGGAATTATAAAAGTTACACAATTTTTCGAAATATCTGATCACTGATGAGGTCTCTTCATTCTACACACTCTCTCGGCTGGTCGGCTGGTGAAAGAGTGTGTGAAATGAAGAGACGGCGACCTTTCACAATCTAAAAATGATAGAATATTCTCTCACCGATGAGGGCACGCCGGCTTCCTGCTGGGCGTCGAGTGATTGGAGTGCTTGCGGGGGAAGGAAGTGATTGGACGATTCACACGCTATGCCACGATGAGACAATGGGCATCTGAAATTTAGAAGACTTATTTTACAAGTTTTGTTAGATAGAATAAATCGGGGGAAAAATTAGAATTGCAAGAGTATTGCGTAATGAGAGAGACGTTCCATCGTTTGAAATAATTATCTCCTCTTTTCTCACTAGTAAATGGAAAAAAGGAAACACGCAATGTTCGAGAGTTGAGATATGTTTCATAGCGTATTCATCTCGCCTTCAGGGGGGCAAAGAATGATAATCGGCGGTTTTCATTTGGAATTGAAAAAATGGAAGAAGTAAATGTTCAACAGCGTCAATTGATTGCATCTTTCAGTCGAATCGAATCCCATTCAGATTGGATAAAGCGATCATGAAAAAAGCGCATTCAGAGGCAGCAGAAGAGGAGGAGGAGGCTTTTCTGCCCCTCGGGCTCCCCATTCACATCTGGTTTCTCGCATAAGGGCTAGCAATTTCAGGCGGATGGATGGATGGAAAAGAGAGAATGAGCGAGTAACAAAGAGAAGCCTCCTAGGAAATGTGTATAGGTTGAACACTGCCTCATTCTTTTCGGGCAATGGACGTTCGAAACTGCACGTATTCTAAAGGACTTGGGTATTTTTGCTGTAAGCCCAAGCGAAGAGCCGAATTTCGAGAGTCTTTTAGAGTAACTCTAACAAGAGAGCTCTCCTGGGGGTCGGAGCCTTAACTAGAGTAGCCAAAGGGAGGGGAGAAGGGAGAAAAAGAGGAGGAGAAGGAGACGAAGGAGAAAAGCATGCTTGAGAGACTGAAGACTGCGTGAGAGGAGAAGAAAGAGAGGAGGACGTCGATTTTTCCTCGTTTTCCCTTCTCGCTTCTCCCCTCCCTCTCTCCTACTATTTTGCCGCTCTCTCTCTCCCACAGGACTCAGCTGACTGCCTCCCCTTTCGCAAGATTACCTTGAGCCAAGAGCTCGAAAGGGCAGTGTTTTCGTCTCTTGAACTGGCCTTACCTATCGCCAGTCAGAGAAATTAGAGATATCTTCATTTATCTCTTCATTTCGCACAGTCTCTTACTAGTTAGAGCGGATGAGCATGGAAACAACATGACACACTGTGTGATTTATCGACTTTTTTGCATGCCAATCCAAGTGAAGACCGGGGAAAGTCATGAGCCGAGCCGTGATTTCGAACCGAATTTCGAAAGAACACCCCCGGAACACCATGGAGTAAACAGAGGCAGATGGATTGGGATGCATGATTTCTCTCAGCGATCAGAGAAAGCGAGAGAGCAGGGGAAAGGGTGAGAGTCAGACGAGTGAAGGTTGATCTTATACATGGCTAAGTGACCGATGGATATCCTCGTGCCTTTTTGTTTTGGACTACCGCCTGAGAAATTGGACTCATAACATGATAGTTCATTCAAAGAGGGGGAAATGGGGTAAGGGGAGACGAAAAAAATCAATTCCTAGAATCCGATGGGATACAATTGGAAAACGAAGGTGGTCCATCCAAATGAGATGCATGACTAAGTGACCGCTCTCTTCAATAAATATCCGCGTGTGTTGTTTTGGGGCTCGCTCCAAGTGAGAAACAGCAGTGTCAACACATTCATTTGTAAGGGTCCGAACGATCGGAGTGGGAGGAGTGAGGTCCCTGGCACCGCTATTAGACCATTCATTGAAACTGCGTAAGATGGTTTTGCAACAACAAAACAGGGAAGAAAACGTGCACGGAATGAGTCAACAGCAGGAAACATATGGAACGCAACGCTCAAAGAGGGTTAAAAGGCGATTAGGGGCTTGGCCCGTTGCAAGGAAACACACTGGGGACATGACAAGTTCGAAAGGATTAAAGCTGAAAAACAACTTCAACAGTTAGTTGTTATCCTACAAAAATGTGAATTCAGGCCATTCATTTACGAACGGTTGGGATGAATCGACGATTTAGTGGATAAATCGACGTATGTGCAAACTACTCCTCGAATTTGCTTCGTGTTCTCATCGAAAAGGGGTTAGAAGTGGATATAAGTTAAACAGATCCGCCCCGGAGCGTGGAAAAATGAAACCAGCGAGCGGCGAGAGATCGTTCAATAACGAGAGACGCCAGACAGGCAGAGTCCGACGAGATATTAGGGATAAAGGAGAGAGTCAATGGGATCTGGGAGCCGTGAAAACTTCTGTAGAATGGCAAACAGAGATGAAGCCACGAGGAGGTGAGAAGAAAGTTATTTGTGAGGAGGGGAGAGGGGAGGGGGATTGAAGAGATCCGATATCGAGGCAAGGACAAAACTCACGGGATTGATGAAAACAGACGCGCAGGCAGTAATCAACCCCCGATTCAGAGATCGACCTCCTTCTGGGGTCTTATTTCGAAAACATTTCCGATTTGGTCCAGGAACCATTTCCTATGACAAGAATGATGTGAAACCAAAGGAAATCAATGGGAAAAGGATCATGGATCAGAAATTGAGGACTTTTTTCGCAAACGATTCAGATCTGTCAGAGTAATCAGACAAGACTAAATAGCAGTCAAACAGCCAGGTTCCCCACCTTCGAGGCAATGAAATCGAAGGTCTCAGGATGAGAGAGCAGGAAGACCTTTTAAACTGCGGGATCTCCTCTCTCTCTCGGGGCGATTCCAAGATTGATGTCGGCTCTTCCTCCTCGCTCTCTCAATTCCAACAGTTGCGCAGCGAACCAAGGTGCCATCAGCATAATAGGGAGAGGAGAGAAGGGAGGGGGCGTAATATTGAGAGATAGGAGTAGGAAGTCAGGAAGGGGAGGGTGTCAGCAATGGGCATTCCTTCGGAGAAAGATATCCAGAATTGGTGTGATGTTATTCCAGCCTATCGATGTGGATTGAAACCTAATTGAAATGCGAAACTCCACAAAACCGGAAATATACTTTCTGATCAAATCCCATGCATCTAAATGAACCTAACTCTATCGGTACTTAGTCAACGAGGAAACGTAAAAATCAAGACTTTCGGAAAAGTACATGAAACGGGGTCGGTTATTACGCAACACTCTCCTCCTCCCTTCCAACCAGTGTCATCTACCACCTAATCCCTCACTCAAACAAGCACTAGTATCGTCTTATCGTTCCCCCTTTTTACTCCTCCCGATTTACAATCGACAGTATTGATAGTGATTGACTGATTAGTGTTATGAGGGGCACTTGGCTGTATGAGAGTCATGCTACGTGTGTACGAATGATACGGAGGAACGTCAATTGGCCGCAGGGCAACTATCTAGAACAAATACTCGTGTGGCAACCGAGATAGGGATACGGGAAAATTGCAATAGACCTACATACAAGCCATATTTCTAGGACTGCTTGAAGCTTCTACAGTGAACAGATGCCAGTATTTAAAGACAGTCCTCGATAGGATTTTAGAACATTCTACAGTGAGCTGATGCTAGCATTTATACTCAGTCTTCGATTGGATTTCAGAGGGTGGAAACCAGAATTTAAATTCAGTCCTCGATTAGAAGCAACTGTGTGGCTACCGTACCTGCAAGCAATCGCCGCTCCGTATCGCTCGAAGATTGTCTGATCAGCAGAGGAAGCGAAGGTGAGATTGAAGAGGTCGCACGAATCAAGACCGACCGCCCCCGAGGAGAGAAGTGACGAGAATGGAGAGGGAAGAGAGGAGAGAAGGGTCGAGTTGGGAAGGAGGGAGGAACCTGCGAGAGGGAGGAAGATTACATTCAATGGAGTGGAGTGAGATGATCTAAGAGACCTGAGGCAGAGAAGGAGACTAGAGGCTCGAACTGGGAATAAAGACTTGATCTTTGGAGAAGATAAATGCTCACCAGCAATATCCTCGGCACTCCAGTCTGTCGGATCCACGGCTCGCGTACCGCTGAAATTGTAAATTATCGCATAATTCAATTTATCAGTGCTCATATTGTTCTCACATCAGTGTTAGGCTTTGCGGATTTTTGTCTTTAAAAATATGTTTCACGATTGCGATAAACGGCAGCGCGTTGTCCGAAACATCAGTATTCATTCCGAGAACCGACAAAAAATAAACGATTCTAGAAATGACTGATGAATGGAAAGTCGTCCTGACAAGTGTTTGAAGCTCTCTCACAAACCCCTGCTGCTCACTACTCATCGACTTTCAATTATTTCAAAAACAAGACAATCATCAAAGTTCAAAGACCAATTTGCACTCACAAGTGTTTGATGTCCTCGTGGAAGTCAACGAAGGGCGCGCCGCCATTGCAGCAGAGCACGAGTAGGTGGCGAAGCACCACCTGCAGTTATTTATTTTGTTTTCTGATCTTCGTTATTATATTTGATAAAGATGATAAAAATGTTCTCAGTTTTGTGAAGAACGTATCGTGCGTTTCAAATGCTCAGCAAACTCAATGTGCTGGTTAGCGTATTGATTGTCTGGGAAAGCGAGGAAGGGAAGAGGTAGGACGGAGGAGAACAAGTAGATCACTAGCCTCCTCCCGGCCTCTTCCTAACTCCGCCCATCGAACGGTAGTCAAAGGTCAACTACGAGTGGAACGGAAAATAATTTCAGGATAGGAGAAGTTTATATTTGGAACTTATGTATTTGGAGCGATATTTCATGATAATTTCGATCGTCCGTCCCACCTCAACTTCCGCTTCCATGTGCGCGTTGCCGACTGCGGGTGGCTATCGCATCCGGCGAGTAGGCATGCCTGCAAATGACGGCTCTATGGAGATTTGACCGGTTTTTCCGAAGAAAACCGCGAAATAGCAAAAACCGGAACTGCTGCAGAATCACGAGCGAGAAAGGGCAACGAGGTGGAAACACGAGGTTCGACGCGAATAGAAATGCCTAGACGGCTAATTAGAGGGACGAAGGGGGCAATAGAAACAGATTGTAGTGAAAATCTGACGGAAATTGTGCGAAATCGGAGTTAGAGGAAACATGATTTGGAATAAAGACGGTAAGATGATGGGCTCATTTCTCGCATCTTCCTCCTCACTCTTCAACACTAAGAAGTGATGGGTTGCTAGGCTGAGGTGTGAGGAGGAAGAAGGAATCTCAAGTGGTTGGGTAGCTAATTAGGCAATGAGTGTCAGGAGATTGCCTCTTTGTTTCGCACGATCTCTAGCTTCTCTAACGGAAGAAACAGTAGGCAGAATGAGGAGACCGCATCTTGCCAGGCCTTCTATTCGTAAGATGAGGCCTGGATTCGGGAAGAAATGGGGGACGAAACATGATGAATGAAGCGTTTCTCCAATCGTCAGGGGTAACCATCAAGCAGAAAAAAAAAGAGGACAGTTAGATGAAATTGAGAGGGGGCGGCTCCTTTCAAGGTGCAGACACTTGTTTTAGTAAACTTATTGAATTGCCAATGTCTAATTGTAGAACAACTAGTCATGAGCCTATTTCGGTACGAAATGGTCAATGTGGAATTTGGTCAAGAGCATTAACTAGACGACTGACAACGATCTTCACCGACCACATTTCAAACGCAAATGGCGCCTGACCACGACAGGTCTTCGTTTCTCAAAAAAGGCGAGAAGCGACAAAATATCGAGGGCGAAAATTCGCGAATAGGTGGAAAAGGAACGGCCTCACAATACTCGAGTCAGCGACTCGATATAGTATTACAAGTGAGGCATCGTCTCAAGTAGAGAGAGAGAGAGCAACAACTTCATCGGAATATTGATTAGAAGAGGGACTGTACCCCTCTTGCAAATATTATTGTTGATCTAAACCAAGAAAACGCAGCTGTATCGAAACATCTTCTTTCACTAGGACATTAAGCTAGCGTGAAACATATTTAAAGGAGGCGTATCATGAAAAATTAGTTCATGTTGTTGAGATCATGATCCGTTTGGAATCCAGAACGATATTAGAAAGCCGAAGTTTGAAAGTTGTACGTCCACTCTGGGACGAGATAACCCCGTCCAAAGTATCAGGAAAGGACAGGGAAAACGCCGCGAAAATTCAAATATTTTACGCAGCGCCAATGGGGAGGAAGGGAAGGTAGATCACGAAGGATAGATCGAGAGGTCATCGTTGTCTCGCCCACTATTGATTGGCTAGGGAGGGATTTTTTTTTGTTCCCGCAGGTTCTTCCCATCGACAAAAACTGATCTACTCCTTGGCGATTTGCCAAAAGAACCTTGGCAATTTTCCAAAATATTGCAAGGCTCGGCATATCGTTGTAAGAGTCGCAACATTTGAATTTCAAAAGTTCATGATACGCCTCCTTTAATAATTGGCGAGATAAACGAAGGATTTCATCAAGGAATGACCAGTCAAGAAATGGATCTCCTCATTTCGAAAGCTCTCTCGCTTCTCTGACCGATGAGAGAGTGTGAGAAATGAAGAGACGATCACTCGCTTTTCGAACTATAGTGACAAGTGACTGAGTAAAAAGGACGGAGGTGTCGTTTTCAGGGGGCGCCGAATACTCGGGGGCGAAAAAGAAAGAGGGGAAGGGAGGACAGAAGAAGAGAAAGGTGAGATTCCCCCCACTGAGAGTGACTGAAGGAGGCGACAAGGCATGAAGTATTCATTAGGGGAGGACGAAGGATTGGAGTCATTACGAGAGGAGTCGCCACTTCCTAGGTAAAGGTTTATCTACGCTGAGCGATTTTACAGTCGTAAGACAACGCTGGAGGGGACTCACTGGTAAGGCTAGCTGCTAGACGGACTATAGTACGCAGCGGTCTTTTCTAGGGTAGGCCACTTACAGCACTGATAAAAACAGCTAAAGTGGAGGGACTGCTTTCTACGAAATATTTGCATGATCTGCACTGCACTCTGCAGCAAATTCGAAAGACCAAATCATGAAGTATTCAACATGCGAATGTCCCATGGTAGTGGGGGATGTGCGTGATAGAGAGAGAACGTGAAAAACGCCAGTGGACGCATGAAAAAGTGGACTAATCAGTGGCGATTGACCGAATCAGAGCCTATTTTTGAACCGTACAAATCACATGTCCTCGAGTTACTTTACATCAAACGTCGTAAAAATAAAAATACACATCAACGTAAGTTCTATGATGACAGCACAAGAAAATCTACTACCGTACTCGCACTTCTCATCAAGGAATAACCGCGCAAGTATGCCCCGCGGCGATAGTTTATGAAGAAAAAGAAGAAGAGTAGTGGACGAGCTCCTCAAAACGGGCGAAGAAGGAGTAAGAGGGGAAAATGGAAAGAGGAAAATGAAATGAGAATATAGATAGATGTACGCGGAGGATATGAGAAGAATGCGAGATGCCAGAAAAACGCCCTTGCTTGAGCATATTTGAGATATGTTTCAGTTCGTATTCATTTCGCTTCTCGGAAGCAAGAAATAATTAACGTGCTTCATTGCCCTTTACAAAATAAACAACTTATTCTCACAGAGTATTCCTTTCTTAACTTGAATCGGTGTAATTGCAAGTAGGGTCAACAATTGAGCAATTTCCGATCAACCCGTAGGCCCTAACGTTCACTTCCACCAATCAGGGTAAAAAAGAGACTGAACTAATTTGAGATGTGTTTCATCGCGTATACATCTCGCTTATCGGATGCTAATAACTGCTTATGTCTCCCCCAAAAATCATCAAAATGTTCGTTGACATTATTCCCCCCTCAATTCTCATGCGAAAAGGTCTATCAACTATCAGCCCATCAATCCGTAGGCCCCAACGTCCACTTCCCTCAGTCGCGGGCAAAAAAGCGCGAGAATGCAACAGGCCGCTGCTCCTGCTAATCCTTCGTGGCTAAGACCCGATGCCCCCCCCCTTGACAGGAGAAGAAGAGGGGAAGGAATTAGGAGACCAAGGAAGGAAGAGAAGGACCGAAAATAAGATGAAGAGGAAGGAGAGGGGAAGGAGGGTGAGTGCTAATTCGTATGGGGCAATGGACAGAGAATTGCACCAGAATTAGGTAGGAGGGGTACGGTAGTCTGCGACCCTGACCATGACTCTCCTCGTTGTGCGTGATCTCTAGCTTTGTCTGACCGGCGAGAGATCATGAGGAATGAGGAGAGACAATGATCTCCAGAACTGGAAAAGGGCTAAGAGAGGAGTGATGGATGGAATAAATAATGGAGTAGACGTTCTCTGATAAATGGAGGATTGCGTGAAGAGAGTTCGGAATGGGAAATGAGGACGGAACAAAATATCGTGAAGTGAATCTCGGGTGAAGATGATTCAATGACGTGAAACTTCGTTGTGTCGTAAGGAAGAATCATCTTTGTTTGAACTTGCTCTGACTGCTCAACCTTTGAACTACGAAAGGGCGTAAATGTTTTGCAAGAAAATCGTTTTTACATCGTCCCACAACGACAACTCCTGATAAATAGTGTGGGTCAGTATGGTCAGATTCGGAGATGATCACGAAAACCCCATCGTAACTGATGAGTGATTCAATTAGAGTCTAGACCAGCAGCTGCAATGAAGTCCGATACCTACGAAAATAGATAGTACAATGACGAGTGGGAAGAAGAATAAAGAAAGAAAAAGAGACAGAGTGCGTGTCCGCAAATCGAATGAGAGACTGGAGAAGGATCGGTATCAGTGGGCTGGAAAGATGGAAGGAGTGGACGACGGGGGGCTATTCTGGTAGTGATGTCTTCATTCTATGCAACAGTGGCATACTTTCAGTAGGCTTCGAAATATGGGCAATTGTCTCTTCATTTCGCACGTGCTCTCGCAGTTTGAGCAGTGAAAGAGCACGTAAGACGATAAAAAATAAATAACAGCAAAAAAATGCTGCAGCTGCTGCAGAAATACTACAACCGTCTCCCGCTACAATAATGAGCAGCACAACTGGTAGGAATACGGGAAGGAGAAAGAGGGAATGAGTTAGTGAACGTCTTTCTAATTAGTGTCAGGCAAATCATCAACGATGAGCTCATCAGCAGCGAAGCTCAACGCGACCGAAAATTGGCTGTCTGACTCTCTCGATTTCGCGTGATCTCTCGTATACTCTAACCAAAACATGGTATGACTGTTAACTAATCTATTGTAAGGCAGAGAAAGCTAGAGAGCATGGAAAAGAGAGAGTCTTCGGAAGAATGGAGAAAACATGGACTACTCATGAGTGGAGCGGAGAAGTGGGGAGGAGAAGCAACTACTTGAGCAGCGATGAGTGATAATAGTGAAGATGAAAAGGGGAGAGAGAGATCAAAGACCAAGTGAGGAACTTGAAGCATATTGCTTTGCGATGATCAATGTGAGATCTTGTACGAACTTAGCGCATTTCTCATAATAATGCTTCAAGCTCAGAAGATCAGCGTAGAAATTGAAAAGAGATGAGGAAGTAAAGTTCATAGTATATCCATTTTCCCTTCCTAACAGAACTTTGTGAATTTCGCTGAAAATGCAAAGGGCAAATGCCATTGTTTTACTCAAATTTTCGTGACTTGCAACAAAATATGTTGAGATCAAAGGTGAAAATAACACGAGTAACCCATGGACCAATTTGCCAATTTGCCCACATTGCCTCGCAGAGGGTACACACACGCATAACCCAATTGGTATACCGAATAGAGAAGGAGGAGGAGGATGGGGAAAGATGGACTAGGAGGGCACAATTGAGACAAGCTATCTGTTTCTCCATTGAGCCAGTTCTCTCGCCGGTCAGAGAAAGACCCGGGTCTTTCTCAATTCCCCCCTCTATTTCTCGCTTGCTTGCCATCTATTCCCGGTCGTTGTTCGAAGGAGGGGGGGGGCTATTACCTGCGTAGTATAAGCGGAAACTCTTCGACGAAAACGCCAAGTGCACGACGAAATAAACTATGAATTCGCTCGAAGAGGAAAACGCGATGCGGAAATGGTGCAGTGCCAGTCGTTTTCGAAGCAAGGAAATAGCTCGTACGTTCGGGATAATGAAGCGAATGGAAAATGAGTGTTTGTATTTGTAATTGTGCTGCATCAAAGGGAAAAAATGAGCAAATCACAGCGACAAATGCTTAGTAATGAGCGAAAGGAAATTAGCTGTGATTCGTGTCCCTGGACACTGAACAAACGCCAAGAATCTGACGATTTTCCGGTCGTCGAATGGTCAAGCCGACGACAAAAGAAGCATGAAAAGACAGTCTTCTGCAGTGAGAAAAACGACGACGACGAAAACACCTCCACACCATGTCCACTCAAACGACGGGCTTTTACAGGCATAGAGAGACTGAGGAAAGAATAAGACTCTCTCCCAATCCACAATGGTCTCTTTCTTGGCAGACAGTGCTGGAGAGAATAAAAATGAAGAGGCACAAACCATTTCTCGAGAGGGAGATTGGATTGCCCGTTACCGGGCGGTCACTAAGAATAACAGGAGGCCGCTTTGAGGAAAACGGTTGGAGATCTCAAGGATCAGAGCTATTATCGTCTCAGGATTCCGTAGTCTTTGTTCTCGAAACTTTCCGATCGCGTGTAGAAAGTGACAACCTAGTAATATAATTTCGAATCTAGCAGAAAAAAATATTGTATAAGCCCTCGAAAACGATTATCCACGGTGGTTTTGCACGTGGTAGCACGTCTTAGGTAGATAGCAGCGAGCCACCAACGAAGACGGAAGAACGAAAAAAAGTAGGAAGGAAGGAGCAAGTTTGATGTGTGAATCGTCCCTCGGAAGCGAACAGCCACGGGACCAGAGACGAATGACCAGTTGAGCAGTCACGACAAACGGATAAAAGAGAGTTGGGATGGCTGGGCAAGAAATGGTCTCCTCATTTCACGCACTATCTCATCGGTCAGAGAGACGAGAGAGCAGGCTAAATCAAGAGAGAGAAGAGAGAGAGAGGATCCGAGGAGGACGGATAATTCAGTTAGGAAGAAGAGAAGAAGAAGACTGGTGGAAGGAGAAGGAGGAGGAGGAGTTCTTCTTGTTTCAATCTTTCCTCCTCCTATTTCAGTGCGAATTCGGGCGTAGAGCGGGAGGAATGTTTGCCCATACCTAGAGTGAAATCTCGGAATAGCGGGGGACCTAAGAAGCGGGGCGCAAAATGGAGAGGTGGGGGTAAGGAGGAAAACAAAAGTGAGATGGTAAGCGCCCCGCTTGAGAAGGAGCTTGATGAATGTTCGAGAAAAGGCTGATTTATTCGGGACGAAACGGCGAGGGGCGGGGATTTATGGGCTGTGGATGAATCCAAGGAGGGACAGAGTAACCGAGGTCAAGAAAAAGAGGGCGGTGGCTTTGTGAATTCTATTCGAGTTTTATTCAAGAGCAAAAATGAGCGAAATGCGTACAAGAAAGAAAAATACTATTTTAAAAAATCCTGTCAATTTTCGATAACATCGATAATGAAAGACTGAGTTGTAGGAGCAGTTGATACACCTGAGAAGTCCCGCCTCTGCCCTATTGAGTGACGACGATAATTGGAGAGCTCATCAGAGTGAAGTTTTCACGGGGAATGAGATACGTTTCAGTAAGGAGTGAAATGATCACGAAGATACTACGGCGTTACTTCGTTATCCTGTGAAAAAATATCGGTTCACGAAGTTCTTCAAGACTGCAGAGTGAAAAAATGAATGGTGTGGTGCGTTTCACAGCTTCAGCGATTCATTGAATATTTCGCTAGTGAATTCTTCTTTTCCAAAGTGATAAAATAAGCAAATTGTGAGCTGCAATCATGGTGAGCAATTCCAAAATAGTACGACGTAAGCGATAGTTTTCGTTGTGTGGTTGCATCTCACTCCTTCTCAACGCGCTCTCCCATTTGTTCTGACCAACGAAATATCCCGAGAGGGCGGGACTGAGTTATTCGCCCCCTCCCATCTACTTACTATACCTGCATCTCGAACGATGCAAAACAGGAAACACGCCTGAGTTGAGTGGAGGAGGCGAGGGGAATAGAGCGATACTCAAGGATGAAGAACAAAAGAGAGTTCAGAAGATGACTGCTTACAGTTGCATGGTCACCAGACTGAGAAGAAGTGTTGATTGGAAATGAGATACGTTTCAGAGAGGAATGAAATGGGCTGATCATGAGGATTCTACGATTATGCA
Organism: Pristionchus exspectatus; assembly: GCA_911812115.1. Taxonomy (NCBI): domain Eukaryota; kingdom Metazoa; phylum Nematoda; class Chromadorea; order Rhabditida; family Neodiplogasteridae; genus Pristionchus; species Pristionchus exspectatus. Next base: position 17,252,095 of record OU461584.1, on the reverse strand, counting down.
GATGAAACCGGGTAAAAACTCCTAGAATTGATAGAAAACAATGATCCTGCACCAGAAGCTTCACTTGCTGTGACAACAGAAGCCATTCGCCTACCGTACTCAGAATCCTTACAGATACCTTTGTGTTTTCACCGCGGCACTGATTTTGGGAAGACCCCACCGTAACACACGCCAACAACCGTAAAGATTTCGACCACTTTCTTCTTTCAAGTGACGAGAGAGCATGCGAAAGTGAGAGAGTCTTCCTCAGTCTTCGTGTTGAAGTATCAGACAAAGAAAGGGTGCTTGAGGGGAAGGAAGGAAGGAGAAGTAAAAAGAAGACGAAGATGAGTAAAAATAGTATGAGAAGTAACGTAAAGAGACGAAGCTAATCTGTACAGTCACTCTTTGGTCTCTAGAGAGGATAATGAACTGTAAACAGTTAGCCGTTGCATCACTATCTATGTAGGTCTAGACGGAAATATCTACCATCTACGACACATGGGTTATATTTTAACGCTACTTCTGAATGTTAACAATGGCTTTAGAGATTCAGAGATGGTGATACTCAAGAGAATCAAAAAGGATTTCGACCGCAAAAATTGGAGTGTCATGCGCATCTACAGTTGCGTGCTTGCCCTACATCAGTGTCATCTCGTCTCTCTCGATTTACCATTGTCTCTCGTCTACTCTAACCGCCTAGAGACTACGGCATTTCAAGAGAGCAATGCAATGACAACATGATAATTACTGACAACGCGACAGTCAACAGCAAAAATACGATAATTACTTGTGAGAGAAAGGGGAGGGACGGAAGCCGATTTCGCCCACTCAGAGAGACTTCATTTGGTATCTTGCAGATTAGAGAGGGTGAGAGAGCACGTAAAACGGAGAGAGAGAGACAGTCGTCCATGGGATTCCTCAGTAGAAATGGCGCGACTCTCTTCATTTAGCCCACTCTCTCGCTGATCAGACAGAGTGAGAGAGCAGAAGGAAAAGATAGAGTAAGAAAATAGGATATGATCCGTGGACGGTGGGAAATGAACGACTATCGAAGAGAAAATAAAAATAAACACCATAACTGGAAGATTCAGTGTAGATTTTGACTTCTTGAACGGTAAAGTTATGTTTCAACGAGGTTTGAAATTCGCCAGCAATGGCAATATTGTGATATTCGATATCTTGTGGATTCGAAAAAATAATGAACGGAATGAAAAGGGGAATCGAATGAGGGAAAAAGGGGTCAACTAACGGAAGAGGAGGGGGCTAATGAAAAACACTGGCGATGTCTTAGGGGAGGATGGGAGAGAGAAGGGATCTGTCACTCTATCGTGAGATGACAGGTGAGAGATGAGAGAATGAATTGTTGTTTAGCTAAGATTGAGGAAACAATACCCCATGGAAGGATGAAGGAACGATATTGTTATCAGATTGAACTTGAAGCTAATCAAAAAAACAAATCACGCGCTCATCAACGGCAACCGTAAATACGATAATTCTGCTCGCTAGAAGCATGTTGGGATGAAGAATTGATCTCTATATTTCTCTGACCGTCCTCGTCACTCCATCCAGTTTTATTAAGCGAGAATTGAAGAGCACATTCTTCATTCTGACAGCCCTATCTGGAAGGTTGCAAAAACTCTCCCAAATGGACGGGTGACACTCAATCTAGACGAAACAGCGGCGGAAAAGGAGGAAGAATCTCGGGTGATTGCAAGATCTGATAATACGTTCTCTCCATTCTGCCCGCTCTCTCGCCTGCTAGAGAAGACGAGAGAGCGGGTGAAAAGAGGAGTGCGCAGAGTGCGAGATGAAGGAGGAGGGTGGGATACTAATTGCCCGACTGAATCCCGAGGGAGTGAAGAAAAGGAGGAAGATCAGGAGTGAGGATACTAGGTGCTAGGGTGGAGGGTGGATGGATGGGGCTTTGTTTTGTGCTGGACAAGGTTATGCTTCGGACGGGATTAATAATGTGAAATATTCAAACGACATGATTATTTTTCGTTTTGTTTTCAGATAAATGCAATTATATCCACTAAAGGAAGTAGGATAAAGATGCAGAAACACGATGTGTGAAATGATGGAAGAGGTATCGTGAGCAGACGTAGTTAGGGAGAAATTCCGAGTGAAGAGGGATGATGTCTGGAGTTAAGTGGTCACTTTACATTCATTAGTGATTATCGGAAACTGTGTATTGACAATCATTGAAATCAAGAGACACTCTTGAGGTGCCCGTACTCATATATGATGCATGAAGCATATTCCTCGTTAAAATCATACCCATTTTGATGTGCACAACACGTTGAACAAAATCGATTGGTTTTATCGATAATCTCGATCAGAGATCAGAGTAAACGGTTAATTAGATCCAGCTGACAATCTCCGTGAACAATTTCAGGGATTGGATCTTGAAGTCACGCCAAGGATCCGGCGGGAGGCCCACACGAGCCAGCTTTCCTGCAAATGGAAAGATGATTACGGAAAATGTGTACGGGCTGTCGATGGGCCATGGTACGGTAGAGGTAAGTTAGTACACAATCGATAGAAAGTGCGGTACAGTAGTTCGATGGGTCAGATATACCTTTTCTTCGATAGCGACCTCGACCTTTCTTCCTCTTCTTCTTCTTCTCGTCTCGTCCCTCAAGGTTGCATCGGAGTCCCTCTCGCCACCATTCGGATGTGTCGCGACCTTGCAACTTTACACTATTTGCACTTATTAACCGAGCTTAGGAAGGGATACTGTAGGATACGGTAGAACATTTGAATCGATAACTGAGTGATACAGTAGCCCCGCACACTCAATCACCAACTGATCCGTTGCACTCATTGCTCAACAAGGAACAAGGAGGGGTCGGATCGAATACAGTATTCATTCTCCCACAATCCCCGTCAGTAGCTCCTTCAATCCCGCCAACCTACCGTAACCCAGATCTACCGTAATCGCCCGCTGATCTATCCCAATCGATACCTCGAAGAAGTACTGTCTGGCGACGTCGCACGCGTCTCTCACTTTCTTCGCGTCACGCGATCGCTTCACCATCTGCACCACACCACGATTCTTAGCCTGAAATTAAGTCAATTCACGATTGACGAGGTGGGATACGGTAGTCGGTAATTGATTCAATGATCAATGTGATCATTTTCGTCTGTAGTATTAGCAGTTGTCGGTTGATAGAGATAGTTCGCACTCAGTTCTCGATTCATTCCCCCCCCTACCGTACCCGCTCGAACCAATACTACAGACGAAAATCCCAACCGAGTCAGTTCTCGATTCCACCCCTACCGTACCCTATCGAGTATTTCTTCCTCTTCGATGGCTCGCAGACTGGTGGACAGACATCCGTTCGAGATGCGAAGTGTGAGCTGGAGGGCGCGATCACGAGGAGCCGAGAGAAGAGTGCGGATCGAGTGCTCGATTAACTGAGATATGAAATCAGTTTGCGATTGACCGATGCGGGGTACGGTAGAGTCCGCGCAGATTGGATACGGTATGGGTGGGTTTCGGTAGTACGGTATCAGGATAGACCGGTTAGGTCAGGGTAGATCAAGGATCAGAGGAGGGGCGAAACTCACATCGGAGGTGTGCTCCTTGCGCGGCTGCGGTGATGGAGAGACCGCCATGGACTGAAGTGTATTGATGGGTTACGGTAGGTACGGTATATCTAAGACCATGGTAGCATAGTGCGATTATTGTAGGTCGAGGGATACGGTAGATTACGGTGGGTCAGGAATCAGGAATCAGGGGCGAAACCCACATCGGCCGTCGAGTGATCGGTCTTGCGGGACGGCGTCGTTGGAGGGGCGACGGCCGCCATTGACGAGCGATGAGTGTAGGAATGGAGGAGGAGAGGGGGGAGGGTAAAAAAGAGAAAATGGAATTCATTTTGAAATTTGCATTGAGATTAAAAGCGATTATTGTTGTGGAGATAGAATTAGTCAAATTGTTTTCTTTTGTCTTGTGTCTTTCTTTCTCATTCAGGTCTTCATCATGTAACGATCGCTGAGATGGAAGGGCAAGCCGCTATCTAATCCTCTCTTCATAGTTCAGACCTCCTTACTGCATACCCAGCGGTAGTCCCAATGTTTGATGAACTCACACTCGGCCAACGATCTACACTAGACTAGAACCTTCATCATTGATCTACACCAGAATTCTGCCTATTCAATATTCCAATCTGTTCTTCTCTTCTCTTTTCCCATCAAATCGGGACACCCATAAGAAAATGATTGAATATTGAAATCGAAGGGGTAGGCAATTGAAACGAGACACAATATGAAACGAAGAGATTCGATCACTTTTTAAGTGTCTGGAACTACTATAAAAGAGAGCCTTCTTTCAGTCTGAACCACATCAGTCAACGATGGCTCTTCTAGTGATCCTTCTCTCTTCTCTTGCTCTCACTTCGGCTCAGCCTTGCTCTTGTGAGAGTTCGACCTCTGAATTCACCGATCTTTACTTCAATTGCCCCATTGACAACTTCTGCAGTGATTCACTCATTTCTGGATCATGTGGAAAGACCTGTCACTCTTCTGGATCGTTCCACTCATCGGTACGACTACCATAATCATACAGTATCCCTATCCTACTGTAGTTACCATAATCATACAGTATCCCTATCCTACTGTAGTTACCATAATCATACAGTATCCCTATCCTACTGTAGTTACCATAACCATACAGTATCCCTATCCTACTGTAGTTACCATAACCATACAGTATCCCTATCCTACTGTAGTTACCATAATCATACAGTATCCCTATCCTACTGTAGTTACCATAATCATACAGTATCCCTATCCTACTGTAGTTACCATAATCATACAGTATCCCTATCCTACTGTAGTTACCATAATCATACAGTATCCCTATCCTACTGTAGTTACCATAATCATACAGTATCCCTATCCTACTGTAGTTACCATAACCATACAGTATCCGTATCCTACCGTAATCCATTCTAGCCCTACGATGACACTGACTCATCGATCGTCATTGGAAGTCACAGTTGTGTCGGATCTCTCTTCGATTTCAACAATGGTGGATCGGTGCTGTGTTCCTATTCTACTCCTTTCTCTGGTTTGATTAATCAACTAATCAATAATCAATCGATAATTTCAGTTCTCTCCACTTCAAATGCTTGCAATGTTCCCTCTTTCGCCTGTGTTGGATGCGATTCTTCGGCTGTAAGATATTTCGACTACGATGCTGATTATTACCAGATTCTTTGCGAGTCAGGACTCATCCAGTATACGGTAGGCAATCAACAATTAACCAATTCAATCGATAATCTACAGTACTCTGATAACTCTACTCACGAATATGACTACCGTCTTTACCTGAACAAGAATACTTGCGTTGTTAGTGGAGGAGAAGACTCATCGGAGACTATTACTTCTGTTTCATGCAAGGGTGAGTACGGTAGTTCACTCAATCAATCGATAATCATTCCTTCTCAGCCCAAACCTACGAGCTCGATACATGCCTAGAGAATGGTGGTTCTCCATCTGGAGTAACTGGTCACTGCCACTTCGGAACCTGCTGGCTGTACTGTTCTAACAACACTGAACAACTCTCATTCACCCCGGATCTGGTAGGTCATTAAAGATTACGTTATTTCATTTGATCTGAATCCTATTGATTGATTTCAGGATGGACTTTCTCCTAGAGTCAATGCAAACAATATCGTTTGCGAGTCTGGTTTCACTCAGTACGGACAGTCTTCTGCTTTCAACCTTCAGTGCAACTGAATGCTTCATTCTCACTCTGGATTTTGTTGTCTGCTAATGATTAATAAATATATTTGAAATAATTGATTTATCGGAAATTCAGACTGAGTAAAACTGTGCTGTGGACTAAATACTAACATTGTTTGGTCAAGGGGTTTTAATACGATGTATATTAATTGGATAATCATTTAGCGGAATGAGTGAGTACGTGTCTTTTGAGACTGGCCACGGTAGATAAATATTTGCCACAGCACTCGCATTTGAAGTGCGTTCTTCTCTCTTCGACTGCTGTAAAAGAATCGTTTAACGTTTTTGACTACTGTCATAGTATCTTTCATAGTATATTTCATAGTAGCCTTGCAAACGCTTAGTGAGATGAACAGTTGTTAGTTAGAGAAAGAGATAGAGCAACTAGCAGAAGATCTCACTCGCCAGACGATCAGATAGAGCGAACAACGAGATAGCTCTTGCCAGACAACTAGGTAGAGAAAGATTTCGCAACTGCCTTTGGCCTTTGCCCCGAGCTAGCAAAAAGAGCTGTTAGCGGGGGAAGCTGAATGAGTCATCAAACCACGTGACATCTGAAGAACTAGCCTAAGACCCATGACAGCTGTTAGCATGTGATGAAATCAATGAGAGATCATGGAAATCCGTGAGAGTCAGAGACGATCAGACGAAGCGAGAGATGTCGGTTAGAGAGCGAAGGGGAGGAACTCGGTCCAGTATATAAAGGAGGGAGCTCTCAGAGAGAGGAATCAGTCTTCACCTAACCTCCTCTGCACTAGAGCCATACTTTCCCTGATGCTTGAGCCTCCTTGGGCTACTGTAACCTGACCATGGGAACCCTTCTATTACCGTATCCACTTCAGACCCCTCATCACTAATCCCTCATAACTTGCTCGTCTGATACTCTAATTCCATAGAACCATTGACTCTTCTTAGTACTTCTACTCCGCTTAATACTCTACTTATCATAGAACCATGAATCTTTGTTATCTACCATCCACCTTTGTGTTGTATTCATGAACTTGTAATGATAAATTGTATAGAAACGAAGTCATAGCATCCGATCGATCTAGGAAAGAGAACTCGTGGTAACACATACGCATCTTTGGATCAACTATAAAACCCATCATATTCTGCGTATGAAGTGGAGGTTCTACGGGCTTTCTTTACCGAAAGGATGTTATGATTTTGTTTTTACTAATTCAAACACTCACCCGTGATTGTTTTATCAACTTCTCACACCAATTATTGTATGCATGTAACGCCCACATTAGGAACCCCAATTTCTTCCTTTGTTCTTCCTTGGATTTGTTGGTTCCATCGAACACTAACTACTATGAGAATTCACAAACGTGTGAGTGACTGGAACATGTGAGTGACGTTTTACTAACAACTGCTAACAGCCATTTTTCTTCTCAGCCGATAGACAAGATGATTCAAAGATCAACAACTGATGCAAGGAAAGCAGGAAAAGTAAACAAGAGAGTGAAGTTTTAGAGTCTTAGATCCGACGACGCCTCTCCATAATTAACTAATCGTTCAGAGATTCGAAGACTGTGCGGATTTTTTTTCGTACACATTTCTTGACCGCATAGTAGGGCATTTTGGAATATCGATTCAAGATCGAAGTCATGCGCATGACTAGAATGTTTATAGCCCATAATAATAATAAAGCTGCTGAAAAATCCTCCAGAAAAGAGAGGATACGTGTGCACGCGTCCGAACAAAAATGAAAAATGTATTGCAGCTGTCGCATTCTCACGAACAGTGAGTAGGGAGTCGCGACCCTAGGTCATTGATCTTTGAGATGCGCGTAGATTGAACAAGCTATTTGAGATTCAATAGGGAGTAGATAATGAAGTCGTGTTTAATATTTCATCTTTACGCGCACTTCCTTTTCGGAATCATTTGGCATTGTGACAATCGGGATTGGTACGATCCAGTAATTAATATTTTCCGAGCTCTTCAACGTTTTGTTTGATTCCATCACAGAATTCTGCACGGTTGCCTGTCATTGAGTATTTTGTCGTTAACAAATGCAAGAGACCAGCATAGACAATTCAATGGAAAGTAGTAAACATTCGGCTGAAAATTCACTATCGCATAATTCCAATCAGAATCAAACAACAGCAACTCGTTTGAAACAGTATTACCTCTCTCATTAGTAAGTTAGACATCATATAGAATATGGGAAGTCACAAGGAACAAGGATATCGATGAAGATTTGCTAAGAAGGTTAGAATTCATTTAGGTAGGGTTAATGAGATTTAAGGTTCATCAAACCATCCTCGAATGTTTTTATCAAGCATCAACATCAACTACAACCAACTACAGTGATCCGAGAACCATATTCGACTGATCCAGCTTTAAACGAATTGTTAAATCATTATTGTTGTATCACAGTCTATTCAATTGTATTGTTTTGCTGTATCACATTGTACGCTTCCGGGACGTAAGCTTTTCCGAATATGGGGATGTCATAGTATCTTTCATAGTATATTTCATAGTAGCCTTGCAAACGCTTAGTGAGATGAACAGTTGTTAGTTAGAGAAAGAGATAGAGCAACTAGCAGAAGATCTCACTCGCCAGACGATCAGATAGAGCGAACAACGAGATAGCTCTTGCCAGACAACTAGGTAGAGAAAGATTTCGCAACTGCCTTTGGCCTTTGCCCCGAGCTAGCAAAAAGAGCTGTTAGCGGGGAAGCTGAATGAGTCATCAAACCACGTGACATCTGAAGAACTAGCCTAAGACCCATGACAGCTGTTAGCATGTGATGAAATCAATGAGAGATCATGGAAATCCGTGAGAGTCAGAGACGATCAGACGAAGCGAGAGATGTCGGTTAGAGAGCGAAGGGGAGGAACTCGGTCCAGTATATAAAGGAGGGAGCTCTCAGAGAGAGGAATCAGTCTTCACCTAACCTCCTCTGCACTAGAGCCATACTTTCCCTGATGCTTGAGCCTCCTTGGGCTACTGTAACCTGACCATGGGAACCCTTCTATTACCGTATCCACTTCAGACCCCTCATCACTAATCCCTCATAACTTGCTCGTCTGATACTCTAATTCCCATAGAACCATTGACTCTTCTTAGTACTTCTACTCCGCTTAATACTCTACTTATCATAGAACCATGAATCTTTGTTATCTACCATCCACCTTTGTGTTGTATTCATGAACTTGTAATGATAAATTGTATAGAAACGAAGTCATAGCATCCGATCGATCTAGGAAAGAGAACTCGTGGTAACACATACGCATCTTTGGATCAACTATAAAACCCATCATATTCTGCGTATGAAGCTACTGAGTATCTTTCAAGTCTACTTTCTTCACACTTACCGAGATGTGTAAACTTGTGAGTTGTAACTACGGACTTGGTGAAAAATTTCTTTCCGCAAATATCACAATCGAAGGGGCGTGCCTCTTCCTCATCTGAAATATACCAAGCGAATGAATCATCCAAGTGATCTTAGTTAATTATTCAAAAATCATGGCAAAACAGAGGGTTTCGAAATAACGCCTTCAAGCAAACCTATATGAGTGCGTCTGTGAGCTTTCAGTGAGGAAAGAGTAGTGAATCTCTTATCACATTCATCACAGTTGAAGGGACTACGAGGAATTGAAACATCTGAAATAAACAGAGAGAATTATAGAGTCAAGGAATATTTTTATGGCACGACAAGATATATTTGTATTTAAAAAAAGCTCGCCTTCTAGATGAGTTCTCTTGTGATAAGCCAGAGGAGTCTTTCCAGACAATTTCTTTCCGCATATCTCACATTCGACTTCCTTCTTGGGACGAATGAGTAGCTGATCTAAAATAAGATCGAATGAATTATTCTGGCGATTTTTTTCCAAATGTCGTCACATATTCAGTCAAACATACCTTTACCAGCATTTCGTGAGGACTTGGCAATGTGACCCTTGAGTTGTTTAGATGGACACTCCAGATCTGTAATGACCCAAATCATTTGAATCGTCCAAGACTAAAGTATCGGAGGATCTCTTGAATCTCATCTTCGTAAATACCTGTATGGCGGAGTTGATGACATGCGAGTGAAGACTTCGATGAGAGCGTCACTCCGCACACTTCACAATCGAAACCAGATGCAACCATTGCTGAAATGAACAAATACAAGTGGATAGCGAAGTAAGGAGTAATGCTCTCGTCTCTCCATTTCACACTCTATTTCGTCGGTCAGAGAAGCGAGAGAGAGTGTAAAAGGACGATAGTCAGACCATTACTCGAAGTGAGAGTTCTAATATGCAAACAATAAAAAGCAGATAGGGAAAAATAGCACTCGTGAACAGACATTTTTGTATGACCGAAACATGATTGCATGCTAAATTCAACAAAAGAATAGAGGAACGTGGATGGGACAACTAACAGGAGAAATGCAGGAGTATGTCTGATCTTGATATTATGGAAAAATCTTGTGGACTTAAATAGAGGATGAGAGGCGGGAAAAGGAGGCGTCCGGTCTACGATGATTGGTCGAAAGGAGCCCGATCTATCGAAAACTGGATGCCCACAGGAAAAAAACTGGCAGAAATCCCTTCAGATAAGTGTTGAGCTGGAAGGTGATGAATCACTTTATTGAGGATGATCTGAGAATGGACAATGAGAGAGGTGCCAGCGGGCGACAGGCATGAGAAAAACATCCGTGAATCTCATAATTTTGCGAACTGCCAGAAGCAAATCAAGCATTAGAATCGTAAAGATTCAAAAATAAAGGGAAATTTAACGATTGTACCAACTACAGATAAATTTTTTGTTATTTAATTTATAGAAAATGTATGGAAGACTGGATGAAAGGATGAATGATCACCCCGTGGCACTTCTTCTCATCAATTCGTGTGATGCATGTGAGAGAAAGTATCAAATCACTTTCATGAGTATGTTCTCACATTGAGAATAATTATTTCGAGATATGCCAGTGGGTGAACGGCAAAGAGTCTTCTCGTGAAAAAACCGTAATGGGCTTCGGTATGTAACCTCCAGTGCAATTGCAGATCCAGATGTTTATCAATGGAGAAAACCATTGAGCATGTCTGATCAGCATTGCATGAACAAAAAAAAGTTGTGATAATACGTGTTTCCATCTACTTCATGTAAGGCTGCTTCCCTCATTTCAACATCTGTGAACAATCGGATTTATCACAAAAAAAATCAACAAAAAAACAAGATTGTTCGATTGCAGTAACAGAAGAAGAACGGCTCAATAAATGAATGAGTTTAGGTACATTTCGTTGTTCAAAAATAGATTCAGTCACTGGTAAAGTGGCGCATGAAGCTGGCTAGAAATGAATGCGATTTGTGCGACGACGACATGTGACTTTTGAGGGCGGAAGCGGTACGATACGCTTTGCCACATCGTTGCCACAGGTGTGAGATGAGGGGAGGATGCTCTGTTTGTGCTTACGAAGAGCCGATGATGTCGTGAAGCTCGACGAACAATGATCGCATTCCAACGAACGAACGAGCGGATTCGCAGCTGGAATGGAATTATAGTGCGCAATACGGGTCGCCGTATCTTCTTCATTTCGCGCACTCTCTCGCATCTCTAACCTGTGAGAGAGCACGTGAAATGAAGAGACGGCGACCCAAATTTCGAACTCTAGCCTATTATTAGCAATTTTATCTGTTTTCTATGAAAATATTCCAAGATCAGAGCGAAATACACAGTGAACATTGAGTGGATAGTGTGCGAATTATTCGTACCACTGTGCGTTCGCTTGTGGCGAGTGAGCGAAGACTTGGTTGTGAAGTCCTTTCCGCACGAATCGCAGTTGAAACTCGCCATTGATCACTCAAATTCTATTTATTGAGCAATTTTTACGATATTCAACAAAGAATTGAGTGGGTGGTTCTGCAGAATTGTAAGAAATAAGAAAAAAGCGGGCACTCGGGAGCTCGTATTGCGACGAGAATGAGATACTCTGCCCATTGAAAAAGAGACTGTAAAGAATTTGGCAATTCCACCGGGCTAAACATGATTTGATTTAAAGTGGGTGTAAACCACAGAGTTGATATCCCTCTGGTTCAGATGACCCAGTAACTGTATAGCTAGCACAATCATTCAATAAGACACGAACAGATTTCTGTTTTCTGTTGTGTAAGACTGTACTGTTATTTTTCTGATTAGTATCTGACAGATCACAATTTATGTGTTTCACGGGTGTTATTCTCATGCAAATTCCAAAGCCCATTACGGTATTTTCTCAAGAATCTTCGCATGTTACCCGCTGGCACATCTCGAATTGTCCATTCTCGTTTTCAGATCATCCTCAATAAAGTGATTCATCACCAGCTCTAGCACGGCAATTAATTGAAGGGATGAAAAGAAGTGCCGCGGGGTGATTTTTGTAAGGCTTTTGACTTTGGTCATTCAGTTTTCGATAGATCGGGCCCCTTTCGACCAATCAGCATAGACCGGACGCCTTTTCCCGCCTCCCATCCTCTATTTAAGTCCACAAGATTCCTCCACATTTGAAAAAAATCAGACTCACTCCTGCCGTTTCTCCGATCATTTTTCCTACCTCGTTCCTCTATATATCTCTATGTGGTTGAAAATGGTGTTCTTTCACTTCATGGCTAGACGAAACTGTCTGTTCATGAGCATTATCTTTTCCAAAATGCAAATGTATTCCATGCACATTAGAACTCTTACTTCGCCATTTGCATTTATTTTGTGTCGCCCATTGTATTTGTTCATTTCAGCAATGGTTGCTTCTGGTTTCGACTGTGATGTCTGCGGAAAGACGCTCGCATCGAAGTCTTCACTCGCATGTCATCAACTCCGTCATAAAGGTAATTATGAGGAACACGATTAGGAGAACCTTTCGCTACTTTAGTATTAGATTGACATCTAAGATGTGTGGCATTACAGATCTGGATGGTCTGTCTAAACAACTCAAGGGTCGCATTGACAAATCCTTCCGAAATGCTGGTAAAGGTACGTTTGAGATGAGCTCATTTTTGTGTGCTGCCAATGAAAATAAGTTACACTTATAACTCATATATTTAAGCTGTGCCCATCACGAACTCATCCGATTGTGATATCTGTGGAAAGAAATTCATGAAAATCTCCATGATAAAAATCCACAAGCTCACTCATTTAGGTTTGTATGAAGGCGATATTTCGACAGATTATTTAGTCATAAAATGTGAACAATAAACTGAGGTCACCTGGATAATTCATTCGCTCTTTTTATTACAGATGAGCCAATGGCGAGTCCCTTCAAGTGTGAACTTTGCGGAAAAAGATTCCGCGACAAGTCCTCACTAAAAAGCCACTCGAAGATGCATTTGGGTACGGATCAAAGCCATTTTTTAACAATGCTTAGTGTAAAAAATAAGATAAAATAACTGAAATATCTCATTCACTTGATTTATGGTTTTTTTTTAAACATAATCACAAGACATTCAGTTGTCAAAATCATAAAATGATCCTTTTCAGCTGTCGATGATGCGAGAATGACGCTCTTCAAATGCGAGTACTGTGGCAAATATTTATCTACCGTGGCCAGTCTCAAAAGACACGTACTCACTCATTCCGCTAAATGATTATCCAATTAATTTACCTCGTATTCAAACCCCCTTGATCAAGCAATGTTAGTATTTTGTGTACTGCACAGTTTTTCTCAGTCTGCATTTCCGATAAATCAATTATTTCAAATATATTTATTATTCTCAAGCAGACAGTAATATCCAGAGCGAGAATAATACATTCAGTTGCACTGAAGGTTGAAAGCAGAAGACTGTCCGTACTGAGTGAAACCAGACTCGCAAACGAGATTGTTTGCATTGACTCTAGGAGAAAGTCCATCCTGAAATCAATCAATAGGATTCAGATCAAATGAAATAGCGTAATCTTTAATGACCTACCAGATCCGGGGTGAATGAGAGTTGTTCAGTGTTGTTAGAACAGTACAGCCAGCAAGTTCCGTAGTGGCAGTGACCAGTTACTCCAGAGGGAGAACCACCATTCTCTAGGCATGTATCGAACTCGTAGGTTTGGGCTGAGAAGGAATGATTATTGAATGATCGGATCTACCGTATTCACCCTTGCATGAAACAGAAGTAATAGTCTCCGATGAGTCTTCTCCTCCACTAACAGCACAAGTATTCTTGTTCAGGTAAAGACGGTAGTCATATTCGTGAGTAGAGTTATCGGAGTACTGTATATTAACGATTGAATTGGATAGTTGTTGATTGCCTACCGTATACTGGATGAGTCCGGACTCGCAAAGAATTTGGTAATAATCAGCATCGTAGTCGAAATATCTTACAGCCGAAGAATCACATCCAACACAGGCGAAAGAGGGAACATTACAAACATTTGAAGTGGAGAGAACTGAGATTATCGATTGATTATTGATTAGTTGATTAATCAGACCAGAGGAAGGAGTGGAATATGAACACAGCACCGATCCACCATTGTTGAAATCGAAGAGAGATCCGGCACAACTGTGGCTTCCAATAACGATCGAAGAGTCAGTGTCATCGTAGGGCTAGAATGGATTACGGTAGGATACGGATACTGTAGGATTACGGTAGTCGTACCGATGAGTGGAATGATCCAGAAGAGTGACAGGTCTTTCCACATGATCCAACAATGAGTGAATCACTGCAGAAATTGTCAATGGGACAATTGAAGTGAAGATCGGTGAATTCAGAGGTCGAACTTTCACAAGAGCAAGGCTGAGCCGAAGTGAGAGCAAGAGAAGAGAGAAGGATCACTAGAAGAGCCATCGTTGACTGATGTGGTTCAGACTGAAAGAAGGCTCTCTTTTATAGTAGTTCCAGACACTTAAAAAGAGATCGAATCTCTTCGTTTCATATTGTGTCTCGTTTCAATTGCCTACCCCTTCGATTTCAATATTCAATCATTTTCTTATGGGTGTCCCGATTTGATGGGAAAAGAGAAGAGAAGAACAGATTGGAATATTGAATAGGCAGAATTCTGGTGTAGATCAATGATGAAGGTTCTAGTCTAGTGTAGATCGTTGACCGAGTTTCTAGTCTAGATAGATTGAGAAGAATTGGAAAATTAATAATAAAAAAACACCTTGGCATTCAATGCTTCTTTTCAATGTCCATTTTATCCACCCGGTATCAAGCATGGTCCGTGTACACAATGACACCGTGGACTCCACCTGGCGATGTCGATTTCATATAATAAATATAAATTTAAAAGATCTTACAGATCTGGGATATGGTATTTGTGTTTAAATATTCGATCACTATCAGCTGAAGAAAAACAGATGGGTCCCAAACATTCGATTTCATAAAATGGTCCTTATCTAGATTTGAAATATTTGAATTTTGAGAATTGTTTCGCAATGCAAAAACAATAAAGTTGCAATGAAAATCGAGTTTTTGAATTTCGCGCGCTTCTGGCGGGCCGCGTAATAGACGACGGATGACAGTAGTTTTTTTGCGGAATTAGACACCCTTCCAGGATAATATTACTTATGGCCCGATCGTTCTGCTAACTTTTACGGAGACGCTATCTTTATTCAGTATGGAATAAATATGTTTCATTTATCTAGCACTCTTCAGTGCTCATTGGTTATCACGTACCTAACAACCAAGTCCGGCTAGGTGTCATTAAAGAAACTGAAATTATTCACTTTCTAAATCTCCATATTATTCTCTTCGACAATTCTTCACATTTTCTCTTCAATTTTACAGGCGTCGTAAAAACTGCGTATCTATTACTGATCTTTCAAATTTTACTGTATTTACTCAGATAGCTGGCATATTCCGATGTTTCCAAGGACGCGATGGAAGGAGTGGAATAGCTTCATGAGAAGCGGAGCCACAAGGTATTTTTAAGCCTTTGATTGCGTTCAAAAATAGCTCTTATCCATCGAATTTTTGTCGATTATCACATTATCGATTTCACAGCTTGTCAACGCTAATCATTACAAGTACGATTCAGATCTGTAAATTTCAGAAATGGTCAAGTTCCGCTGCGATCTTTGCGGTAGCTACTTGCCACCGAATTTTTATTCGCCAGCCACAAATTTCGCATACGATCGACAGCGATGATGAAGAGGAACTCCATCGAATTCTTCAGGTTATCGCAGACACTTTTTCATTATTTGTGATACTTTTCCCTAATTCCACCGCAATTTGATCAAACTCGTTATTTTAGGCAAAAGTAACGGTCATTCGGCAGTCCAAATTCATCCGACTAATAATGAAGGCAAGAATTCGCTGCCTCTTCAACTCTTCCTCTAAATTCCCAAGTACCAGCAACGAAATTCAAGAAGAACCTGACAGTCAAGGTAAAACATTTATTCTATATTTATTAAGTATTTTACAGAAAAGACAGACAGTACTGTCAGTGATCTAAAGTGCGAGGTATGCGGTAAGAATTTCCGTAACGAATCATCTCTGAGCTCGCATCGACGAATTAATCATTTCACTCCCAATTGGTTTCCTCTTCGAGAAGAAGATCTCCTGAGACTCACAAGTGTAATGAATGTGGGGAGACATTCCGAATCGAATCCACTCTCAGAGCCCACATGGAGACTCATCTCAATCTTTGATTCAGCATCATCCTTCATCTATTCTCGGTAATTTGGTATCTCATCCTTCGTGTAGCTTTCCACCGCATAATGTTGCAATGTTCTCCTCGACCACATAATATTGACAGGTTGATGAATTTACGATAAAATATTTTTGCCAGCTTCACCATACAAATCATTTCTTAAAATGCATGAGCTTAAAAAATATCACTTCGGAGATCGTTTATCAACGCTAGAATCAGTGTCAATACATGTAAGAGTAGAGCATCATTATGTATTGCATGGTCAAAGGAGGAAATTACACAGAATGGGTATCACTATACTTGGGGGAAAAGGGAGAGAATCCACTCCATATTGCTACCGTAGCCTCAGCGTCTCGTCGTGCCACCGTAACCTAGAAGAAATATCTTTCAATTTACCGTAGATGTTGACAAGCCAATCATCGATCGATTAAAATGGTGCAATTACCGTACCTGTGGCAGTGCTTCTCGATGGCTGGCTGCTGCTGGAACTGGTGCTCGGACCATCATCGTACGTTGGGGCCGAGTGAAGCCCGAGATCCGTGGTTGAAGCCTCGGAAGCGAGCGCCCTGGAATTCGATTACATCAAATTGTAAAATGCCAAATACGGATACATTTTTTGTTGACTGAAACCACTACTCCCGGAATGCTTAACGATTTTCTATAACACAAAACTATCTTGTTCTACTATAATCACACTACAGTGTCGCAGGAACTACCGTATCCGCTGACTACCGTACCTCATTCTGCTGTCTGCCCATGAAGTATCCTCCTAGCGCGCCGAGACCCGCACCCGTCCAGAAGCCGGGGCCGTCGTTTCCCTAGAATTACAATTTCTTAGATTTATTTTCTGACTCTATCAATTTCAGACTTTGTAGATTTCGGTTTCACACCCTACATAAACTTTCGGCCTCTTGCTGGTCAAATGATATATCTGCTTTGTTAGATTCGAAAAAATCTAACACTATCTATTAATTAGCAGCAAAGTGAAATGTTCACCGATCGCGATTTCGTAACGATTACACAATTCTACCGTACCTGTCTCGCTCCCGCACTCGACGAATACGTGCCCTTCCCGAAGGCATCATCGTATCTGCACGATTTTTATAAATTAAAATAAAATCTCGTTCGATTTCGGGCCTGAAAATTCACGATTTCACTGTCGACACAAGTGCAAAGCTTCTCCCAAATAAACTAAACTTGTAATACTCGGGTACTTGTAACTTAGAAATAATAAAGATACTACCTCGGCGGGGGTCCACTGCCGGGGTATCCGGGGTGGCCTCCACCTCCTCCGGGTGGTCCGCCCGGTCCGTTGTCGAAGCCAGTTCCGAAGCGACGGAATCTGCAAATGATTTTTTTCAAACTCCACCTCATGTCTCATTGCCAAGTTCCACATCTCCAACCTATCTAGCATAGATGAAACTTCGATGCTATGATGTTGTTTCTCGCAACAAGCTTTACGCTACTTTGAGATTTTTTTGCTTAATAATTAATCCAGTTTTCGATCAATAACAATCGTGTTTCTACCGTACCCTGCTGCGTCCGGCGCGGCCGGATCTCCGGACATGGCGTTGTAGATCATGTAGATGACGACGCAGGCGATGAAGGCGATCGACAGGAACGTGATCACCGATTCACCCGTTGTTGACGATGAACTGAGAAGGGATACGGTAAGATCACTGTAGTATTGCAGTAGAGGCTATTACAATACTGCTAGATAGATTTGAATGAGATACGGTAGGATTACTGTGAGCATACTATGAGGCTACAGAACTACTTGAACTAGAAGACGAACATCAATTGGCTATTAGCCAGATAGCAAGGTCAACTAATTCTGATCGATCGATAATGCTAAGACAGACTACGGTATGATTACAGTATACCCACCTTCCCTTCGATCCTCCTCTCTCACTCGCCGACTTCCACTCCAATTCGTACTCGAGACCACACGAACCCTGCAAAGTCATAATAACGAGGAATACGGTAGATTACTGTAGGCTAAGATAAGATAAGTCAAGCTCAACTTTAACGCTTTGACGTCAGTCAAGTCATACAAGATAAGTATAGGTGTGACGCAGCACTCAAGAGAACTAGATGTACGTGGCGCTCTATTTCGAAATTCGACCTTTCCGGCATCACTATGACACGTGTGATTTGGGTTTCGGATTGGGTACCAAAGAACCAGCTCCAAACGACTGACAATTTGAATATTTTAATTCGTTAAGACAAAAGGCTGACCCTGAGAACGAAGGGGTCTTCGGGATGATTGTATCCCTCGCAGGAGACGGAGATTCGGCCGAATTTCACTCGCGAGTCCAGCTCCGCCTTGCACTCCCACTGCACGTCCGCACCGTCGAAACCACTGAGAATATTTACTTTGCTTGGTTTAATTTTGGAGACGGAGAAGTAAGTTAGAATGAAGAACGTATCTCATGTCTCAATTTGAGCAAAGATTCGATATACCCAATTGTGAACTATTGGAAGGCTTTTTTTATTCTATAAGACACTCTTTCGATATAATACTAATAAGCCGTAAGTAACGTAAGATATTTTTCGAGTGATGGGGAGGCCTTGAACTATTTCGTAAGCAACAACACATGCATGTACACATGCTCAAGTGCTGACTCACACATTCTTGCACTGGACGATTCGAGGTTCCTGAACCTTCCCGTGAGCCGAACCACCGATGCAAGTCAGTTGAGGAACGGGCGAAGAACGACGACCTGTAAAAGAACTTTGATCTACCAAGTTACCGTAATACAAATTTAGATAAATGGCAAAAATGAGGACAAAAAAGGATATTTGTTATGTACAATGAACAGTGAAAAAATTGTTGATGATGATGCTCAATTCACAATGCCAGTAAGGAAAGATCGAATAGAGACAAGGGAAAAATTTTGACGCTTGATCTACACTAGAAATTCTAGAGAAATTAACTAACCATTAGTCCGGGCTCCTCAGTCAGTGTGATGGCAGTAACGTCCTTGAGTAGAACACGATCCGCACATTCTGAGAGGCATGAGCGTATATCAAATAATTTAAGAAGAGCAAAACAAACAAAAAATATTGGAAAATTTCAAACCTGCCAACCCGACGAGTAGGGCTGCTATGAAAAATATCCACCGTTTCATCTGAAAGAATCTGTTCTAGGTCGAATGTGGACAAGAATGGTGAGTGAGTGGACTAACGTGACCCATGAAATAGGGGAGGAGCGATAAGCAACGTAATTTAGCGTTAGAGCCGTATAATGCATCCCCCAGGGAAAAGCAAGTCTATCGAAAACTGAAGGAAAATGCACCACGGACAACACCACCGAATTGTATTTTTGTTTTTCCCTATTTTTAATTATTTAAAGTATTTATTGTTAATTTAATTTGTGCATGTTGTTCCAATCGATACCTGTTATTAGTAGGCACGTGCTCGCAAAATTTGATTTAGTTTCATCCTTTTTCCGCAGATACGCTCATTGCCTCCGTTTTTAATTATTTAGTTTTCCCTATTTAGACTTTCGGAACTCGCTAACATGCCGAAGTTCCGTGTGCGCCCTGGTGGAGCTAAGATCAAGAAGCGCTATGCTCCGGGAAAAGGGTTGGTACTATTTTATCTTGATTAAAGGCTTATTTAGCTGCATTGGATCAAATTTCTCATTTTTCTAATTCAGATCCGAGAGCAATCCGGAGAAAAATCGCCACAGAGCAGCAGCCAATGCGATGAGAAACGCCAATATCCTCCAGGAGGTTTGATTTCAGTTTAATTCCATTTCGAAATGAACTACCGTAACCCAACCAAGTTATTTATCGATTGAAACCGTATCATCGATGAATTCAGGGCACTTTGGCTGTAGACGATCGTGCTGAGATGTCTGCTACCGATATTGTGATCGACCAGCTCAATCTGGTATGCATTTCGACTGTATTCATCATGATTTCGCGGACGGATGCGTCCTTATCTCGAATCATCTGTAGAACTGTCCTGAAGGATTGCAATTAGAAAATAGAGCACTACTTTACTTCAGTGCCCAATGTCCGCGCTCTATCTTGTGGAGCGAGGAAGGAAATATCTTCCTTCCTTTTGGCACTAAAGAAAATAGAACAGTTATTGAACCGCTATTGTTTTCCAGGACACGATGTCGCTCGGTCGTTCGAATGGCGATGGTCTCGGAGCGAAGAGTATGGTGTCCGAGGGACGACTCACCTCCCTCACCGCCTTCACTTCCTGCACCAATCCCAACTTCGATGCGGTACACAGAGTGTGGAAGTGAGTCGGGCTAATGTTTCCCATTCAGTCCGGATATCTGACTTGTTCTTGTCTAACCCTTCTCCTGAAAGTGTTACTCAGAACTGAGGCACTTCGTTTAGTTGTCATGAACAAACCTTGAATACACAGATGTAGATAAATCAGTTATTTTTTTCGAAATTAGACTTAATTTATCGCTTCTTCAGATCCGGTTCGAACATGCAGACGGAGGTGGTTGCCGTACTGGCTGCAGTCGCCGAGATTATCAAGGTTAGTTTTTGGTTTGTAGAGACCGGCTATCAAGCATGCACTGCTCACTCTCGAATGCTTATTGTTTCATATAGTACGTGAAACATGAAACGTTGTGTTTGGAACGATCGCATCAGCGCTAATTATCAAATAGATAAGTCGTTTTATGTTTCCTAATCATGTCGTATTTCCAGGAGAAGGGTGGAACGGAGAGTGACGTAGAGTATATGGCTGCACTGCTGGTCACACTCGAGGGACTCGATCAGTGAGTTTATGCGGGATGCGAAACATGAATCTTGTAATGATGATATCTCATCAGTACTGCATACTTCAATAATTTTCATTATTATCCGGGGAACCAAATATGTAGTGGTTTGATAGTATAGAGAAAGGAATAGTCTACCCAATTGATACGAAAACGTATGGCAGATTTCCTAATAGACATGCGAATCACGAATCTTTTAACTAGGATCTGTAGTGTTTCAGCATAGTACTAAATCAATCCAGATCCGAGCCCGGTCGAGTGGCAGCCACTGCCTATCTACTCCATCTCATCATCAAGAAGGTCCCTCGGGAGATCCTCCAGGCCAACTTCACAAGCACTGCCAATGTGAGTTATTTGTTGCATTCAACCAATGAGTTCCTCGATTCATCGATACCTGATAAGTGTCAATCAGCCTTCCATGATAATTTTATGGGCGCTTTTAAGGCTATAATAATTATGCTTTATCATAGGAATATCGGGTTAAAAATGAAAATTGTAATCGATAATTGCAGATTCTGTACACGAAGATCCTCGAGCACACGGGTTCGGATGAGTCATCGATTCTGAAGAACCTTCTGACCGTGTTGGGAGTGGTGCTGAGAGCACAACCCGCACCCGTATTCAACAACCCCCAGACAAAGTGAGAATTGTGTTTCGAACATGGGTAATGTAGTTGTTTGTCGTGCCGGATTTGATTCATGCGGATTAATTATCAAAAATTATGAAAAGTGAGATTCGGGTTGCAGCGATTGGTGACTTCGCCAGGTCTCGGGTTTGTTTGATAACAATCTCTTTTTGTGCTCAAAAATGAAATTTCAAGGCAATATGATTTATTGTTATCTATGGATTGCATAATGCTGATGCAATATCCATTCCAGGAACATGATCGTATCCGTGTGCGCACTGTGCACGCACGAGCGGCCCTGGGTCCGCACCATGGCCAGGTTACTTTATTTTAATTTATATATTTGTTTCGTTTAATACATTGCCTTTAAAATGTTGCTACAGGGGATCCTACAAGGTCATTATTTGAATTAGTAAAAAAATAAGTAATGGCTCTCTTTATTGTTAGTCACGTCGATTGTATGAATCGATGACATAAAGTAGATTGATGTGAGCAGTCATAATCCAATCCTTTTCTCCTTGCAGACGTGTCGCTCGTGCCGTGCTCACGGACCCCGTGACGGCACTCGACAACGGGCTGCACGCTGCTGCAGCACCCGTCGCCCAGTTCATCCTGCAGCAGCTGCAGCAGTGCATTGGTGAGTAGAAAGAGAAGGGGTGCAAACAGGCATGAGGTAGGGATGTAGAAACTAGAATAATCAAATGGATGAGAGATGATAGGCAATTGAGTAATGGGTGGAACACAAAAATGTGAGGGCTGGGAATTTCATCATGCTGCAGCAGTGCATCGGTGAGTTGGATGGGAATATAGAGATATAGGACCAAGGAACGGTGGAACAATCATAGTAAATGGGATGTTAGGCAATTGAGTAGTGTGTGGAACACAAAAATATAAGGGCTGGTACTTTATCCTTCATGTCAGCAGCTGCACCAGTATATCGATCAGGTGGCTATAGTAGTATTAGAGAACGAAACTATAAAAAAAAAACAACTTACTGCGACATAATTGGCAATGAAAAGTACGACGGATGTAATTGGTTTATTAAAGAACGCAAGAGATGAAGGAATCAGTCTACCGAGGCATTATTGGCTATTGAGATGTGTGCGAAACACAAGATGGCGAGGGAGATAAATGACAAAAAAGTAGAATCTTTGATGTAAATCTTCTTTACAGGCACGAAGAACGGTGTGCTGATGTCGACTCGATGGCTGTGTCTGCTCGAGGGAATCATGCACAAGGTATTTTAGTTAAATGAATTTATTAATTATCATAAATACGGTAATTCAGTTCCCGGCGGCGCTGTTTAAGCAGCTCACAGAGGTCATCCTCAGGAGCTTCACCATTATCGATCCCACGGTTGGTTATTTGTTTAATCGAGGTGCGATCCGTATAGGCGTACTCAACGATGTGCGTAGTACATAAAATATGCGAAACATTAATTGAACTGGTTACTCACTGTGTTGTTTCATTATTTCTAAATTTGTCCAGGCTCGAAAAATTGTTTGTCGCTATACTCTCAGCACTTGTGTTACTTGTGAAACACAACTTTGCAATGCCAGATTGCTCATGACATTTCGATTGCAAAGGTAGCTGATACATCGCAATTTCCGTGAAACAATATTAATAGCGATAATTACATTTATAAAATGGTACTCTGTTCAGGTGAAGTGCAGTGCGATGCAGTGTCTGCAGCGGGCGCTGGAGAGACAGCCGTGCGACACGGCACTCACTGCAGAAACGTGCGAGTTGCTCGTCGAATCACTCAGGTATGGGGCGAGTGAATCGGGAATGTCACGAGTATTTGGGCGTGGTTGGCTTGTGCTTCACATGGATTACAAGTTCTGAGAGCCATAGTGGAATACAATTTTCTGATGATGTTCAGGGTGAAACGGAAATAGTTTTTGACAAGGACGAGTTGTGCTTCGCAAGTGTTACAACTTCTAAGTGACATAGTGGAATGCAACATTAGCTGGAATTTTGTGAATAATAATATTGCAGAGGCCTGGCCCCGCCCACCGCCGATATCACGGTGGTCGCCCACTGGATGCAAGCGATCACGGAAGCACAGGTGAGATCGGGGTTTCAAGGGGCAGTGATTACGAAAATGAATGGAGTATTGCTGATATAGGTCAGAAATGCATTTCTAATAACAAATTCTGATATGGGATTCAGGTCTCAGTGAATTATGATACGGCGGACGAGCTCGAAGCATTAGTATCACTTGGGTAGCGAATTTTAGGAATGCATTATTAGAAGCAGTATGTGCACATCTCCTTCCCAGTATGCACGAGGACGAGTATCTCTATTGCCTAATGCTAACGTAATTCCCATCTCAGATCTGTCTGTCAACGAAGGATGCTGCCCGTTCGTCCTCCATTCTCCAGGAGACAACGGAATGTCTCGCCAAGCATTTCTCCCTTGCCCACGAGCAACTCGCCCAACTCACGTACCAACTACTGTCTCGCATTATCGATTGCTGCGTCCAAGAGGATGAGAATGCAGCCAAGGTACGGTAGAATACGGTATGATGAGAACTTCAAGAGATAACTGTTATGTCAGAGAACATATATTGCGAAATAATTCTCATCCGACCTGGTGTCATACGGTAGAATACGGTAGATCTATGGATTACGGTAGTAATCAATCGATAATTGCAGAACCTGTTGGGTCTGCTGCACCGATCGCTACACGTGCAATCCGCGCCCGTTTGGAGGTATTAATTTAAATTTAGCGTATTGTTAAAACTCTGCTCTGGTATTTCACCCATATCATATAGTCCTCGAGGAGCTGAATGTGTTAATGGACCGATGTAGATCGTTGCAATCACAAAAACAAATCGAAATTGTTTAAGTCCCAGAAACAATCCTTGTGGATTGATGTTACTATCTTACCATGTAGTCCTCGCGAACTCAAGATGCTCAATGTTCCTATCTCTGATACTCCAATCACTAATTCTCCTCTCCCATTACAGATTCGTGGTTCGCACTCAGATGCGTCTATTCGAGAAGGCGGGTTCGTCTCTCATCGGAACGGAGTTGGCAGAGACACTCAAGACACTCGCAGAGATGAGAGAAGCTGACAACTGTCTGTGCAGACCGGAGATCGATTTCGTGAGTGATTCAGGGGGAGGGGGGGGGGGTTGAGGCTAGTGCACAATAGTGAGGAACGGAGTGTGTAAGGGGTTTTGTCGACATAATTCATTTAGTGAGTGCTGATTTGAAAGATCATTACTTGAACTATTACTTGAAATCACTAGATGGGAGCAATGAGTGTACTTGAAGTAAAGGTAAAACGGGGATGGTACAGGTATTTGGAGGAGTTTTTTTATACAGTGAAGAGCGATTGTCATTCGACGCGTTCTACTGTTATTGATGATTTGATGAAACACAGATGTTGCGAATGTCACAGTTTTCGATTTCTCCCTTGAATCCCCCTTATCCTTCTCATATCTAGGGCATAAGTGATTTGATTAATATCATGCCTTAACCCTTCCCTTCAGACGATCGGTTCGGCGGTCCGTCACGTTGGTGCGGGCGCCGTTCTCTCCGTGATCAAACTGCAGTTGGACCCCGATGCAGCCATTCTGCCGCTTGATCTCCCAAGGTGAGTGAGAGAATGATAATAGAAAAAAAGATTATCGATTAGACACTGTGATAGGTGAATGCAGATGACAGTCCGTAGTGAAGTGTGTGGTAGAAGTATCCCGGTCAATGATTATTCAAGTCAGAGACAAAAATATAAAGTAAATTTTTAACTTCTGTTGATGCGTTGTGCATCTGTGTTTCATGCGCCCCTATTGTCAAGAATATTAAGATGATGACATTCGTTGGTTTAAAAAATCCGAAAATTGTTTTTCAAAGCTGTATCCAACTAGTGAGAGAAATGTTTCACGCGGTACTTAACAGTAGGTTCCGTTTCGCATTGGCAGTAACTATCTCTCTTCGAAGTAAAAACTTATTTATCTTGGAATTGAAACTTTCTACTTTGTATTGCACCCTAACTCATCTCCTCCCCATTCAGATCGCATGGCGCATTTTCCACATTGCTTATTCATCCCCATTCAGATCATGGCTCATTCCCGTCCTTCGTGTCAATCTTCACAACGCGCAGCTCTCCCTCTTCCTCAAGTACTTCCTGCCCATGGCAATGAAGGTGAGATTTGTTTTAAGAATATTTTTGTTGGTTTCTGATCGTTTTGTAGAGAATTCGTGTAGAATTGAAATCTCGATTATGTTGAGCATGAAAGGGCTGTGATAAAAGAATACTTGTTGAATTCCGGCTGCGGTGAAACTATGTAACTGGGACTCTTTCGCTGCAATAATGGGTAATCGCCAGCCAGCATGGAAAAAGCTTTGTCCAAACTACCCGTTACTTGTTGGTTTCATCGATTTTACATATCTCGGATATATCCCCTTACTTCGGTAATCCCCAGCTTGTATTCATGATAGAACAATCACTCTCATTTCCAAGCTGCGCGTCGTGAGATTCAAGTTCCCGTTGCTTGTTGGTTTCATCGAAATTACATAACCCACGACTATGCCCTTACTTCGATAGTCAATGCCCTCTCAAGCTCAAGCTTTTAAGAAAACTGTGTTCAACTACCCGTTACATGTCGGTTTCACTGATGTTATATATCTTGGTAGAATCTTGTTTCTCTATTTCAATCCGGGTTTATTCGTTAACAAACCATTCCCCTTCCAGTTGCATCGTCGTCTTCCCTCTCTGGAGGGAGTGCAGGGTCGTTTGTACTCTCTGCTGCAGCTGCAGCTATGGGAGTTGCTGCCACCCTTCCTCGAGAGTCCCTCCGACTTCGAGACAACCTTCCCCACTCTGGCACCCATTCTCGGAACGGCCATTCTAGAGAGGAAGGATTTGAGAATGGTGAGTATTGATTTTATCTACAGGAGCAACTGAATAGGGTAGTTGTGAATGGTGAGACAAATGGTGAGACTGAGTAGTGGGTAGGAGAGTCAGGAATAGTATGTGACGAGGCGGAATGGTTAATGTCGTTAAACGTTTTAATTGTTATGATGGCTATTGGGTTTATATCTGAAAATGATAAAACTTCAGAGAGAGAGAGAGAGTGCCGGGAGTAGAGCGGTTTCGCGACCATGCTAAATACATCTGACATGAGCAGTGAACGATTGGTGTCAACTACTGAGTGAAGACCTATGAAAATACTTTATGTTTGCGAGTAGGTGGGGCGTGAATTCACGATTATCTTATAGTGGGTGAATAACGTAACCGTGGATTTCACGTCATCACGTTTTGCAATCACTAAAAGCAAACTTTCTTTCTGTTTGTCAGTAGGTGGCGTGCTGTTTCACTAGTATCACATGAGCAGTAGGCAACTGGCTAATCGATTAATCGTCTCTGGCCAATTGGAAATCATAATAACCGTAACCTCGTTGTCAGATCGCGGTATCACGTGCTTCTCATAGGCAGTAGTTATCTGGATATTCGATGCGTCTGTAATTGTTTTTTTATAAACTATAAATATCCCTTGCCTCGTTGTCAGATCGTGCTGCAAGGTCTGCGTGCGCGCTCGGATTCGTCCATCAGCCGGACGCCCCCGCAGCGAGAGTGGAGACAATGGCACGATTCGCCAAGAACTTCCAGCCAATACTCTTCAATTTGTACACGGAGGGAGCCGAGGTGAGGGACAAGTATAAGAGGGAGATTTGTGAGGGATCCGGAGTTTCAAAGTATGAACACGCGGGGATGTGTTTCACGTGCAGTGCACAGTTCAAGGGGCATAGGAGAATTCAATAAAGCAGTGTTAAGTTTAGTAATTACCTGTAAGATGAGTGCATCATGTGGAAGACATTGATGTTGGCCACCTGTGTTTAAAAAAATATCTCATCATGGGGACAAATGAAGTCGCGGTTTCAAATTCATTTCTTACCCCGATGCTCCAACTACTTTCGCTAATTTTCCCCGAAAAATGTTCAACAACATTTAATAATTAATTAAAATACATAATTTCAGGACGATCACGACGATCGTCAACGTCGTTTGTCCGCCCTCGAGACGATTCGACTGTACGCCGAATCGACTCCCAGAGAGCTCATCGCCAAGTACATCGGAAGTGCGCTGGCCAAGGTACGGTAGGGGGGTTAGAAGTCGTCAATGATGGTGGGGAGAGCGCATAGGCATATTGAGCCTAGGATAGGAACGTCTTGGCTGCTGTATGGCAAAGGCGCTGTGGGGGAGGGATTAGAGGTGATTAAGACAAGGAAACTGATTGACTGTATGAAGCAGTTGGAGATACAGAAGTTGCATATTGAAGATGGGGTCAAGATTGGAAACGAGTTGGTTTGTCTATGTGCCTGTGAAAGTTACGTTTCACTGTGAATGTAAAGTCTGAAAGCATATTGAACCTCATTGGGAAGTACGTTTTGTAGTACAATTACAATAAATCAACTTTGATATTTATCGCAATATAGTAGTGGCAATACTGTAGTGTGGTTACCGTATCTTTCACTCGATTACCGTATCCTGTTGGTTACTGTAATCCCTTCTGCAGATGGACGAGACGGATTCGGATGCGTCGAAGCAGGCTCGCATCGCGGACATTGTCACGGCACTGGTGAAGAATGCCGACCCGGAGACGACCAAGACGGTAAATAACTGCGGGATTGCTATTTCAGATGGATGATCGAAATCGGAAGAAATAGTGTGATTTTTTGTGTAGGATTTGTTGCGGAAGAGAAGAAATTGTGGGAGCTTCCCCTTGGTGTGGGATATATGCGAACTAGGAGATTGTATGCTGCAGCATTGTGTGATAGGTGAGATGGAATGGGCAATTTGATTCGCTCTCCGCTCATGCAATTCTAATAATAATCTCGTAATAGAGTAGATCGTGAGTTGCAATGTTTGAGTTTCACCGCGATATGAAGTCTAGGACGCGTGATCTTTTCCCAATTAATCCTGCATCGACGTTTTGAATAGAAAAAAATCACAGCATTCACTACCCTATCATTAAGGTGCTATCTCGATCGCTGCATGGAGTGAGAAGCAAGCGAAGAAGAAGGAACATCTGCAGAAGAAGGCATATCGAATCATCGATGAGATTATGAAGAGAAAGTTAGTGCAATTTGAGTGGAATTGGGTAGATTGTGGGCAATTTTGGTGGAGAATTACCCACAATGGTTCATAAGTCAAAAAGGGTGGTTCCTCGTTTTGTCTATGGTGTATAAGCTCATGGTGAATGGGTGATGGTGATGAGTCGATAAGAGATGCTTCTAATAATAATCAAATATTCCTTCTAAATGTGTAGGAGTTCCATAATTTGTTACAAATTTTGCAAACAATGATGGACACATGGGGTCTGACAGTGACCTGGTAGCTCCGTGTTGCAACAGTCAAGTATGACCACTAGGATTCGGGAAATTTTGATCCGCAGCCGAATGGACTCGCAATAATAATCAACCATTCCAGGGGTGAATCTGATCTGGACGCGGTGTTCGCTCACTTTGGGGACGCCATCGTCAAGGCAGTGACGAGACCCGTTGAACAGGTACGGTAGGGACGGATCGATCGAGAACTGTTTTTTCACACTACTCTTTGCAACAACATTGTTATTCTGCCCCGAGCTCATCATACTAAAGATTCGCGAAACGCAATTTTCGCGGGTGGCTGGCGATAAATGAGGGCTAAAGAATATTATTAACCATAGGTGCCCAAGCGGACCGCTGGGGGGAGCCCTCCCGGGAGGGCTCCCCCCCTTCAACGTACCCGGGTTCATGGTCCAAAAGGGGTGGTAGGTCATGGTGGAACTTGTATCTGAAACATATCCCAATGACTTCTACAGTATACCACTATCGATTTTTGGTTTATTTATTAGTAAAGTGCGCATCCTAGTATCACCGGGTTGGAAAAAACTTCGGTTACGCATGTTGTTTACTAGTAAAGAGCGCATCCTACAATCACCTGGTTTGAAAAAGCAACCGAAATCGATATTTTATCCAACCCGGCGATTCTAGGATGAGCTTTTTACTAGTAAACAACCTCCGTAATCTAAGTTTTCTCCAACCCGGTGGCACTAGGATGCACTCTTTACTAATAAACAACCTCCGTAATAGAAGTTATATTTAACCCGGTGATTCTAGTTTTTGCTCTTTACTAATAAACAACCTCCGTAATAGAAGTTATATTTAACCCGGTGATATTACGGAGGTTGTTTATTAATAAAGAGTGCATCCTAGTACCACCGGGTTGGAGAAAACTTAGATTACGGAGGTTGTTTACTAGTAAAAAGCGCATCCTAGAATCGCCGGGTTGGATAAAATATCGATTTCGGTTGCTTTTTCAAACCAGGTGATTATAGGATGCGCTCTTTACTAGTAAACAACATGCGTAACCGAAGTTTTCTCCAACCCGGTGATACTAGGATGCGCACTTTACTAATAAATAAATCAAAAATCGATAGTGGTATACTGTAGAAGTCATTGGGATATGTTTCAGATACAAATTCCACCATGACCTACCCACCCATTTTGGACCATGAACCCGGTACGTTGAAGGGGGGGAGCCCTCCCCCCTGCGGACCGCCGTGGGCACCTATGTTATTAACAATGCGTGTTCAGGTGGTCTAACAGCTGGACTAACCAGTGTGCCTCACGTAGCGTTGTCTTACGACTGTAAAAAAGTCGTTCGACGTGGATGTATATCCTGTAACTTTACGTTGTTCAGGTGGTTGCGCAGGCGCGCGGCGCTCAGATGGCTGCAGCCCGTCTGGTGCTTGCTGCATGCAGCAGCGACCTTCCATGCTGCAGCAGCTGTCGCTCGCCATCCTCAAGAATGTGATTCCCGCACTGGACAAGGTGAGTGGAGGGATGGGATATGGGGATGAGAACCTCTTGTGTAAATTAGTGAAGAGAGGCGACAATCGTAACAAAAAGCTATGGAAACGTGTGCCTGTTTTTATCGTAGCCCGGAATAGTTGTGTTTATGGCCAAGAAAGCTCGAAGGCGCATTGATACCCCTGAGTGCCGAGATATGATACGGAATGGTTGAAACACATAATTTCCTAGTTCATTCAATCTTTTCGTTCAGTCTCAATCGACATCGACTCGTTCGAGTGCGAGCAAGACCCTACAGGAGATGCTCACCCTCCTCGTCGCCGCCGGAATCGATAATGGGTACGGTAGAATTCAATTTTTAGCCTATTGTAGACTGGGGATGACGGTATTGTTGGTAGTCGATTTTTGTTTTATTGAAGAACAGTCCCATTCTTTCGTTGCAGTCAAGCAGCGTCTACGGTCCTCGCTCCTCTCCTCACTCACATCTTCGAATCAACGACTCCTCGGGCGGGAGGAACGGGCGAAGTGAAGATTGAGACGGCACAGGGCAGTCTCGTCGCACTCAATATTATTGGTATGTGGCGATACGGTAGCGAGATGGTCTTGTGATGTAATGAGTGGGATACGTAAGCTAATGTTATAATGGCTTGTAGGAGTGTGGATGGTCTGGAAAGTGTTTTGTTGCAATAATATTACCCGGTGATCTCGTGATCTCTGATGACTTTGAATAAAAAGGCACGAATAAAAATAATCCTTTTGAAAAGAAATGACATACTTTATGTTTCAAGGTTTTCTTATAGTTGTGAATTTGTCGTTTGCCGAAATAGAACTGCGGCCTTCAATACTATTTATTATTATTCATTATTGTTCATTTTTTTGCAGCTCAGAAGCAAGTGAAGAACATGAACGCCTCTCACACGTCTCAGATGGTCTCCCATTCAACGACATGGATGGTCGATGGAAGGGCCGCTGTGAGACTACTAGCTATCAGGTACGGTAGAGTGGGAGGGGATCACGGTAGGAAGGATACTAGTTTTCGCTTTGGCATTCGAATAATAATTCTGAATGAATGAGATTTCGACGTAAAAATGATGAATTCTCACATTGAACTCTTGTGTTTCACGGATTCATCACCTTCCAGTCTTCGAGACGGGATCAATTCTGTTTCAATATCCTCATTTGCAGACTGATGCGGGTGCTGCTGCAGAAGATGTCGTCGTTCATGGTCGACCAGTTCAGGGAGCTCATTCTGACGTCATTCTTCGGCCAGAACACAGAGGATACAACGATCAAGGTGAGAGAGGGACGGATGTATTGATGTAAAGTTGGAGCTGTTAGGGTAGGACCCTGTAAGAGCATTGGAAAGTGGTCCTTGTGCACCAGCGTTTCACCAGATTTACATAGGATAGTGATTCATGAGCGCTACGATAAAGATGTGGTATCGATCTGAACATTACAAATTATTTCTTTCCTTCTCCTCTCAGATTTTTAATGATTCCCCAAATGATTTTAGGTTGCACTAGCTTCTGATAGGTCGATGGCAAGAGTAATACACAATTCAGAGCAACTCGGGCATTCATAATATAATTAATAGTCTCCCTTTCTTCAGATCCGTAAGGCGAATCGTCTCCTTCTCGGGTGATCATGGAGAGAATGGGCGTGCACACCGTCCAGAGATGCGCTGCCGACAAACCGGAATGGGCCAGGGTTGTCAAGTGAGTAAGGGGTTGATGGAGTGGCCCCACAGCAGTTGTGTTTCAGACACCAGTGATAGCTGGGCAAAATCGTTTTGGATTAGTATGTTGGATCCCTGTACGAAAAAGTGTTTTTTTATAAATATTTAACGGAACTATAATGTAATCATGCTAATATTGTGCAGGAGTATGGAGAAGGAGCAGCGTCGAAAGGAGAGACAGTCGCTGAGAGGAGTGAATGGAGGAGAGGACGATGGAGAAGATGGTGAGGACGGGGAGAGGGGATTGGGAGATAAGAGGCTGCGGATTTGGTGCTTCGGAAGTGGGATATAAGAGGGAACTAGGCTCTGGTGCTGATCCGGGTCACATTCTGAATTTAGCTTGGGTGTGACTGTTAGAGGAGAGGGACGGGGGTTCGGTGTTTCAGGGTTGGGATAAGAGAGGAAACCGAGCTCTTATGCTGATCCGTACCACCTCTTTATGTCAACAAATTTTCCTATTTCTTGGTCTTAAAATGATTAAATTGCATTCTAATTGTTTGGTGTAATCATCTCTCTAATTGCAGACGCGCTGTCGACGGCGACGTCTCGTACGTCGGCAAGGACTGCGGGCGCCGACACGATACTGGCATGCTGGAGGATAGTGATGATGATGAAGAGGTGAGGGGAGGGGAGATTGGTGTTTCTATCGGAGGTTTAGTAGACCTACGACCTACCTACGGAATGGGGTTGATCAAGCGGAAACGTTTGCATCTTGTGATGGTCGGACCGTTGTTCTGTGAGATTTTTTCGTATTGTTATTCTATGTGATAGACGGATGAATTTCCCATGGTGCCTTTGTGTTCCAACGATATGGCATATAAATGGGAATTTAGCGAGTGTGATACACATCCTGAACATATCTCACATTATTCGACCATGGTTCTTGATGAAACAGTGAAAGTAGGCAGTTTGATGTTTGAGAAGTGGGATGAATAGCGAATAGATTTGTGGGTTTAGTTTCTCCTCTCATTGGTAACTAAAAAAATAATTAATCGTTTCAATTAAACAAATATACTTTTTCAGGATAAGGACAGCGAAGTGCAGTCTCGCGTGTCCCGTCGTTCGTCCGTGTGGCTGAAGGAGGACAACGAGACGTCCGCCCTCGATCTACTCGATAGGAAGAATCTCGCCAATAAGGTACGGTAGGGCAAGGGAGAGCGATCGAGAACTGACTTGATTACGGTAGCTGCACTGTTTTGTTCATTTACAATGTAAATCAATGAGTTACATGGTGTTGTAAGAGTAGGGTACAGTAGAAAAGTCGATTCCGATCGAGAACTGGCTTGATTACGATATTACAGTATACCAATAGCGTATTCATCATCAGGTGTCGACGTCCGATCCGTTCGCGGCGAATCGCCGTAAGGAGAAAGCGATTGCGAGAAGGGAGAAAAATCACGGATTCAAGATTGGAGATGATGGAAAGATTGTGATTGAATTGGATGAGATTGACTACAGAAGGAAGAAGAAGGAGGATGAGGTGGGATTGTGTTACACGGTCTATATGTTACTCGTAGAAGTTGCAACAATTGATCGTGTTACACCGCATCTTCAACAAGAATTAAAATTCGCATTACCGATGGAGTTGGTATTGCGTTTCACGGTCATTATGTAGTTCTTTGGACCTGGTTGTTTCTGATTTGTCGCGGCTTTTCAAGTGGAATAAATAATAATGATTTCATTCAGGACGACGAGGTGCCGGAGAAGCGTCGTCGTGTTGATGGGGGGTCAGATGATGAGGACAGTCTGCTGGCGGATGATAATGAGGAGAAGAAGAGTGTGAGTACGGGGGGGGGGGTGGAGAGTTGGAGATGGTGGAATGATCACTTTTGAAATTTGTAAACATTCAGTGGTTTCTCTGCTCAAGACGATGGAACTAAATGCATTTTGTAAAACCGAAAGCAACTTGAAAGTGTGACTATGATTTTTTGAACAGGAATATTACTGTACCATTGTTAATTGCTAGTTTTCCCAGCATTGTATGGCGATCGAAACGCAATCTAAACAGGTTATCAAATTGAATTGTCCTATTTTACAGTCGTGGCGACCGGGCGGTCAGGGCATCCACAGAGACACGAGCAAGAGTGTGGTCAGTGGAGCGAGTGGAATGAGCAGAATGAGTAAAGTGTCCAGAGCATCGACGACCAAGAGTGGAAGAGGTACGGTATGGGGGAAAGATGGGAGGGTACGGTAGTTGATGTGGCTTAGTCATTTTCATTGATGGGCCATGTTTTGTAAGAAAGCTTGGTTGAAATAAAAAGATATCGAAGGCATTCGAGACATCCACAACCAAGACATACGGTATTAGAAGGCTCAAAATCGATAGTTGATATTTCTGAATATTCATTAATTCAGTGATGTGTAGGTGAAACTTTCAGATGATAGGGAACAGATGAAACATAGCCGTGACTGGTCGAATTAAAAAACTTTTTTGCAGGAGGTCGCAAGGATGACAATAAGAAGAAGGATAAGAAGGGAGTGCAGCCTTATGCATACGTGCCCCTCTCCAAGCTAAGAAAGGGACAGGGAGCAAAGCAGGTACGGTAGAATTGAACGATGGTGATTACGGTAGACCAAGTATTTTATTTACCTACCGGACAGACATTCAGATCATCATAAATGCGCTGAATGTCTTCTGTTATCACACCAATGGTGAAAAAATATTGGATGGGATTACGGTAGTGATGCCCTTGATGTATTGTATTCGTTACAGGAGCTCAAGTCGCTCGTCGGTCGCAAGCGCAAGGCAGCAGGAAATCGTTCGACCAGAGTACAGCAGTGAGAAAGTTATCGATTGGTGATCTACTCAAGCAAAATCAAAGTATAATGAGTCTAATTTGTTATTTCCCCCATAAAATCAAACATAGTTCCGCACCGAAATAGTTGTTCCCCATGTTACTTGTTGAATTGTTGTCTTTTTTTGCTAACTTT
The DNA here is from genome assembly GCA_911812115.1 of Pristionchus exspectatus. NCBI lineage: Eukaryota > Metazoa > Nematoda > Chromadorea > Rhabditida > Neodiplogasteridae > Pristionchus > Pristionchus exspectatus. The sequence continues at coordinate 17,216,970 of OU461584.1, read as the reverse complement.
TGTTTTCTCTTACACATTTGAATTTACGAGATAAGCGTAGGTTTGTGCAACGGTATAGTCATTCATTCTGTGCGCAAAAATAATCATTTTGTTACTTCGTTATCTGATTGACTTTCCCATGAGTTGTTCAGTCCCGTTCCCTCTTTATTGTTTCGTTCACTTTACGTGTAAGGATGTTTTCTCTCCCCTCGCAAATGAAAAGTCCCCATGAATTTGGATTGTTTTCGGAAATCTCGCCTTGTTGACCAGAGCTCATGCGATTTTGTTCGTTTTTTTGTAATGATAAAGAATAAAAAAAAATAAGGAGAGGTTCACATAAACATTTGTGTTTCATGAAGATGTACATTAGTGACGGGCAAACATGAGCAAACTTTGTTTTGATGAAGAGGGGCTCTGAACTAGAGATGAAAGAGACCGTTGAAGTAAATCCATGAATCCTTCCGCACTTCGACCAAGAAGTATCCTAGAAACGCGAGTGACTTCCTCGCAGTTTTTGCTTACAGAGAGAGGCGAGTGAGTGATGATATTGTATTTACCCTACGGGACCATATTGAAGAGGATCAGTGAGGTACGGTGTAATGATAATATTGTTGAACTTGACAGAGCGTAAGATGCGAATGTTGAAATTTTTATTCAGAGGGAAATACATTTTCAATTAATTTACCGACTCAACCATTAGTTGACTTCGTGTCGAATTCATTCCATGAGAAGGGACATCTCCATCAGCTCAATTCCAGGCCGAAATCTTATTTGAACCTCCGATGACGCCATCTAATAGATGAAGATGCCGTATTCTAGAAGAAGTTCCCTTCTCGATGGCGTTTTGAACGAACGAATGACCATTGTCTCGAAAGCGTCTTTGGCGATTGAATTCTGAATGGTGTGTTGGGAAAATAACACGGTGAACCGAACAATGAACGATCAATTTACACACCTGTTCAGATAGGAGTTTTAAATTGTGATTGTCGAGTGGTACTCCTGTTGAGAAAGCAGGAAGGGTTGAATTGGCGTAGGCAACTGAAAAAGGACACATACATGGAAAATATGAGCCATAATCAGACATGCAATGTGCGAAAAATAGCGATCAGTGCGAAATAGGAAGTGAAAATGTCTCAAATTATTCTTTTCCATCTTTATCTGGTCGCGTTTTTCAACATCTCTACGCTGGCTAAAGTATTCATTGTCAGCAGAGTAATAGGAAGAAAGCAGTTACAGAGGCGGGAGAAGATGCCTCTATCCACTCTGCCCAGAAGAAAGACTCTTCAACTTCAACGTCTTCACTTAACGACTAAAGGAAACCTTGGAAACGTAATTGCTGCTCCGTACAAATGCCCTTTCAAGTGGAACTAATGTGAATGACGAATTCTGTAGTAGATAGAAGCCAAACGATAATCGTAGGCAATCTCTATGTCGATCCAAACATTTATTGATAGACAGCGGTTGATAAAGTATTACGGCGACTCTACTGAGTACATTCTCCAGTTGAGAAGACGTGATGAACAATGAAATTACACTTTCTTAGTTTCTGAATCAAGTTTTCGAAAAATATTTTCAGAGATTTACTCAATTCATTAATGCTAATTATTTTACGTTTCATTGATCGACTATAAACCCGTCTCCTCCTTCTTCCTCTTCACTCGATCGTCTCTCGTTGGATCGTCTCTTCGATGAATCTTTTTCTCCTCTCGCTCGCCCTTCTCGGGTACGTTTCCATGTCTGTCAAGTATTTCAAAGCACCTAGTGCTACAGTATTCCGTACTTATAATAGTACTCTTCACATGCTGTCGATGTTCAATCTACCGTATACCTCTCAGGGCCACACTCGTCGTTCAAGCGATTCCAGCCAGGCGTGAGGCTGGCAACGACTGTACTCACTGCGACAATAACGGATGCAGATGGGGTACGGTAGAATACTGTAGCTACTATCGATTTTTCGTAGCTACAGTAACCCAGCTACAGTACCCCCCCCCAATGTCTTGTTGCAGTTCCCTGCCATACCATCGAACACGAATACGACGTGCCTGTGGCCGTGGCTAAGAGGGATCTTGAGAAGCGAGAGGAATTGGGTGAAGTAGTGGTAGGGATAGATCAAATATCACGCATGATTACTCTATGATTGGAGGCGAAACGCGAGTCTGCCGAGGAAATCGTGGAGAAGAGCGAAGCAGTGGTGAGTAAGGCAGAGATCAAAGATCAATGGAGGGATGTATACCGTAACCTGCCGTAATCTACCGTACCCTCAGGAGAAGCGCGAATCTGCCGAGGAAACGGATTGTGGAGGAATGGGCGGTGTGTGCCCTTGTGTTTGCGATGAACAAGGGCACAATTGCAAAAGATGCAAAATCATTGGTTTCCATAGAAGAAATTGCAAGCCGGGTAAGAGTGTTTCTCTTAGTAAAAATTCTTTTTTTATACTTATTTTCATCTAAATCTCGCATTCGTATTTCCTTTCAGACGATAGCTGCGCCGGCGGCAAGTATACGATCATAGAGAAGAGAGAAGAGACGGTGAGTGATGGAGAGATCAACGATCAAAGATCAATGAATATCATATTCGGCAGGTAAAGCGCGAAGAGCAGGTCAACACGTGCACTTGCAATGCAGAAGGCAAATGCACGAGATGTACAATGGGCAATTGCAACGAGGGTGAGCCTGTATTATCACTAGGGCTGTCAGGATGAAGAATCCGTATCCTCATTTCACACGTACTCTCTCGTCGCTCTGACCGGTGAGAGAGTACGAGGAATGAAGAGACGGATTCTTCACCCAGACAGGCCTAATTTTGACAACATTGTATTCCATTCCCTAATTTCAGTGTCATTCTGTTCCAATGGCAAGCGCTCCGCTGGAATCGTTGAGAAGAGAGAAGTGGCCTGTGAGTCGATCGATACTCGGCTGTAACTACCGTATTCGCTACGGTAGCCTCTTTACAGGATCGCTCACTCATCTCGATGCCCATCAATTCCCTCCCCATCTCCCATCTGACTTGTGTGTATTTGATAAAGATTGGTTGAGAATTCACTGTTATCGACTTTCTAAATATTCAGAGATAAATATTGGGGTAATTTGAAGAAGGAATGGGGACGAAATCGATCTGGCCAAGAGCGCTTGAGAGTACTGAAAGAGTATTTCGAGTCTCGGCCTTGAACTGGTCTCATTTTCGAAAATCGTAATTTATTATATTATTGTATTCTCGATTTTTATGGTACTACAAGCATGTGAGATACTCTCAATTTGATCTTTAAAAAAATTCAAAAATATTAAAATAAAGTTAGTTTCCGTTAGCATTTGGCATCGCGCCAATTATACTGTATTAGTCGCTGCGGCTACCTGTGAATGATTGGCTTGTTTTTCGAATTTGAATTCGCACCGTTCATTGTAGTTACAACGTCAATCTGGAGTCGGAATCGATATCGATGCCTCGATCACCAACGGAGGTTGATCACGAGGAGCATCGATACCCTACTGCATCGTGTGGACGCCGATTCCTTGCATAACGTGAGTGCGTTTGAATTTTGTCCTTTTCTTGTTCCCTTTTTCCTCTGTTTTTCCTCTGCTATATTTTCGATGATTTTACTAGTTTAGATGGTTCCTTCCCTTCATCGGTCACATGGGAATTGCAACGAGCCGTGGTATCATCCGTGATTTCGCCGGCAGCTACTACGTTAGCGTGAGTTCTGGTTTCTTTTCCCGCGGGTTTCTTGGTACCATTTTAGTCTATTAAAATTCAATTTAAAAATGCATAGTTTCAGGAGGATGAAATGGGATTCGGATGGCCGACTCGAATCTGGCAGCTCGATGAGCGAATGGTGAGCCTTATTTTCGAAAGAATGTATTTTTGGTTCATGCTTTAGCCTTATATATATGAAATTTGGTTCCTAAGTCGTTTTGCGCTGTTATATTCTGATTTAAAATAATATCAGGTGCCGGGCGGAGCTGAAATCTACGACAGCGCCGTTCGCTTCGCTTCCGACGAGTACAAGAACCATGTGGTGAGTTATATTTTTTATAGGAAGAAGACAGTTTTTTTATTATTTAACCTTGTTAAAATACCACATTTCAGCACAACATATTCTGCGATAACTGCCACTCGCACGTTGCCCTCGCGCTGAACGAGATGAAGTACGGAGGAAGGGTGAGTAGTTCACAACTTCTATGCTTAACTCCCTTTACTGCGTGTATAATAGTTACTAACATTTTCTTTATATTTAATTATTTAATACCTTTAATTTTCTTGCAGAGTAATTGGAACATGATCATACTCGCTGCGGGCATACTCTTCAAGGGCCGATCACTTGGGTACGCTATTTCATTTTCTGTTTTGACTTCACATTCCCAATCACGCTGGAATGTCGATATCTTCTTCCATTTATTTGTGTATTTTCAGTATCGGAGGTTTCCTCAAGCAGTGGCTTCCATTCCTCATCCTTTGCATTATTATCCTCTCCATTTTCGTGCTCCCGTTAGTCCTGTAAACTACTAGTTGTTATGTGCAATCTTCTGAGATGTGATAGGACCACAGATTACTTGCCAATTACTTCACTCACTTCTAACCCTATTGCTATACATATGTGTATCATACGATATCCTGTACAGAGCGATAATAAAGAGTATTTATTCTTTTAATTTGATCATGGTGATCTGAGAGACGCGTTTACAACGCTATCCGATACCTACCTGCTCGGGGCAAGTGCTTTCCATTATTCGTCCCGCCGTGGAGATTACGGTAAGCGATGCAAGATCGATTACCATCAAGTCCACTTTAAAAAGGCTATTTTTGCCTTCAAATCTTACTTTCCAGTCCGAGCAACGAATAACCTATCTAGCCTTTTAGTTTCAAGTTCCATCTCATCGTTTTGCCCCCTCAATAAGTCACTTGAAAACCGTCCTTGCAGGGTTCCCCTCTCCACTTAGCACAGCCATGGTGCGTATGTCGGTTGAGCTGCTGGCTGAGGCCCATCAGTACATCAACACGGTGAAGGAGCGAGAGCTCAATCTCAGGAACTTCAAGATTCCCGTGATTGAGAACATGGGAGTCACGCAGGTAAATTATCTATTTTACTTGAAATTGGCAAATAGTTGCCATTTGATTTGTTTTGCTTGGTTGTTGACAACGCTTGAATATTCTATTTAAACTTGTCTATAGAGAGATCTAGTTTACTGTGGTGAAAAGGACTGATAACTGTCGTATCGTTACCGTAATCTTAACGTTCCCTTCAGGACCAGTTCGACTACATCGACATGTCGGACAACGACGTGAAGAAGCTGGACAATTTCCCGCTGCTCAAGCGACTCCAGGCACTCTACCTCCACAACAACAGAGTCCAGTCAGTAACTGCACTGTTTCTCAATCTTGCATCAAAATTCGATGTGGGGAACCATTCTTATTGTAACTACAATAAAATCGGTAATTTCCGAGCAAATGGATTCTGGGTTTCATTTTTAAGAGGAATAGCGTGTTCTTAGAATGTGGTTCGGGAATGTTTCATTTATACTCACAATATCTGAATCATTCATGATATGTGCTTTTGAGTTTCATGAGTACCCCTTAGTCACAAGTTCTTGAACACACTCAATTTCACGAATATGGATGGCGAATATTGACTACTTTTCTGAATACAGCACTTACTGAACTAGTTTCATTTGAGTTTCAAGTGATTTACTTATTAGTCGTGGGACGCTCATCAATCAGTACGTCGCAGAAAGCGGATAATCAATAATAATGACAACCCCTCCAGATTCATCTCTTCCAATCTGGGCGAGTCGCTGCCCAAGCTGAAGACTCTCACACTGACGAACAACAATCTGTGCGAGTTGGGAGATATTGATGGACTAGCCACTTGCGAGAAGCTCGAGTACTTGACGTCAGTTGTTATTTGTTATTGTTGTTGTTATGGTCGAAATATAATAACATAGTAGGACAGGTAGGATAGACAGCAATTTGTGTGGATGGTGTAAACACTTGTTTTTTTCAGTCAAAAGTAGGATCATGGAAAAAGAAGTCGACATCTCGTGGGGCGTTCGATTGATTCATTGGTTGTTGTTGTAGTTGATTTGAAATCCGGGGAGTGATTCAAAAGCGAATGGCGTTGGGCGATTTCGCTTGATTGTTTGCTGGTAAGTCAGTGTAAAGTAAGTGGTTTGGAGTGACTGAAGGGACTGAGGTTCTCGCGATAAGAAATTGATGAATACTATTCGGCGACTTGGTGCATTGCGGTTCTCAGTGTTCTTCTAGCCCGAACATCTTAATTGGAATTGATTCTGGAATGATACTGAGTAAATACTGTATTTGTAGTCTGATCGGCAACCCCATCACGCACAAGCCGCACTACCGATCCTACGTGATCTTCAAGCTGCCCCAGGTAGGGGTTTATTGTTCATTTGGCGTAACATGAATTCACCACGAGACCTCGATAATTCGAATTATTGAATGCGTGAAGGCATTCACTAAAATTTGATGATTGAAATAGTCATGTCATGTGATTGCTTTCCCCTGTGATTCCGTATATACTAAATATACGTGAAACACAAGTCGCACCGCTTGAATTCCCAAACCCAATGGACTTATCAGCGGGATCCTTCAGTCGTTCCTCCTTTCGTCACTACGTTATAGCTCCATTAAAAACAATATTTTCGATTTAGAATTACTGGTTCATTGCCGATTAATTTCCCATACCGAATTTAATTTATCTTCTATGAATTGTAGGTGCGTGTGCTCGACTTCAAGAGGATCCGTCTGGCGGAGAGAGAGGAGGCGAAGAAGCAATTCAAGGGAAAGAAGAATGCTAAGAAGAGAGCTGAGGTACGGTAGGAAAAAAAATTGGGAGTACGTTAGGATGTAGTGTGGAAAGTATGGTAATGGTAGTGCCCCGCACTTTTGTGATTCCGGTGTGATTGGTCTATCTTGGATTTTAAAAAAAGCAGTTCCGTCTCACACATGATTCTTGAGTAAGATTTGATTGGCGTGGTAATAAGTTTGTGCCGTTCAATCTCAAACAAATCATAATTGAGTAACTACGAATGGTTGGTTGGTTTAATAATAAATAAATGCAAATAAAACAATGTATGCATTTCTAAGGCGGCGAAGCACAGCGAACTATATTCATGCGCTTGTATATAATTATTCAATAGCGTTCAGATATTTGACTACCAAATATGATATTTAAATTGTCAATAAAAATAAAACTATGTATATCTCAGGTGGCGAAGCACAGCGAGATGCCGGTGGATGAGTTGGCGGCCGAGTTGGAGAAGAGCGGAGTGAGGGGAGGATCGAGGATTGTGAATGAGGAGGATAAGCAGAAGATTAAGGTGAGCGGAGGGGGCTTCCAGAATGAAGTATTGGTCCCTTCGTTGCACTAGTGGTCGATGATTGACGAGGCGGGGGCATTGTATGGAGGAGTGGAGTGATGTCTGATTCATAGCGAATAATAGTTAACGGAAATACCCACTCGGGATTTGAAATGCATTTGCGCTTGAAATTCAGAAATTATGTTTTAAGTAAGGTGGGTACGGATTATCAAAAAAAATGCGACTCGTCCCTAATATGGTATTTCATCGAAACGGAAAAGTAACGGAGTAACGGATTGCAGTTTTCGCTTTTTTCCAGGATGCGATCAAGAACGCGAAGAACCTGGTCGAGATCGAGTACCTCCAGCAGATTCTCGCGTCGGGACGAATCCCCGAGAAGGTACGGTAGCCGCCCCCTATTATCGATTGATTATTGATTTTATTGTCCCCAGTACCCTCGCACGTGTGTCTTATTCATTCGATTTTGGCGCGAAAACAGTAGAAAGAATGAGATAAAGCTGATTGATTGCAGGGCTGGAATCGTCAGATGGACCTGACTGAGAAGACCAATGGAGCCGAGCCGGCTAATGGAGAATTCCAAGCGGAAGAAGAGGAAGCAATGGAACAGTAAATTCATCACACCTCGTTTCCCCCGGTTACAGTAAGCCCTCACTGAATATTGATTACCCGTCTCGTATCCCTGTTGATCTAATTGGTTGTTTCCAAAATGATTGCGCTATTCTTGTTCCTCTTTTGTTCCTAATGTTATTTATTCAGTTTTCTCCTTCCTCAATATCCCTGTTTTGTCTCCTCAAAGTAGAGCACACGGATCTCTAGCCCCTCTCCCCCTTTTAAACTCTGAAATGTTATTTGTTTCTTCATTTCGCATTCCTTCTTCCCTTCTTAGTTCTCCAGTTAATAAGGATTAGTGATTTCTCAGTTTCCGAATTTGAGAGTTATCGAATCCCACCGTAAATTTGTGAATGTTCGCAAGCATTATTTCTGTTTTTATCGTTAAAAGTATTGATCGGATTCATTGGTATCGTCGAGAGAAAGCATGGCAAGATACAGACTCAGATACTACTACACTTTGGTCCAAGCCGAACTGGCTTTTTCTTTAAATTTGATTTATTTTGGAGGCAACTATGGCCGGGAAGCGATCGATTTTGATGTTATAGTTTGTGTTAAATTTGTTTGTTAATTGTCGAGAGATCTCTCGGGTGAATACGGGATTGTGATAAAGTGATTTTGCCTTTAAACTTTTCGTAGCGTGAATCACATCAATACACGGGAAGAACCAAGATGAACATCGATGTGTAGTTCAGTCGTTGTCGTACATAATTGACTATATTTTTTATTCACCTTTGACTAGGATATCCGAATACCGGATGCGAGAATTCTTCACCGTTGTGGATAGGCATCGCATCTCTGTGGCAGCACAGCCCGTTGCCCTTCAGTCAACAGTTCGGTCCTGTTGCCGCGACGCGACCACTTTTTGACGCGTCGCGAGTGCGCGAATGGTGGCGACGTTTCACGCATTTTTACGCGATTTCGTTAATTTGCCCTAATATTTTAATTTTGGCAACCAAAAGTTGTAGCGCTGGACATCAGAAATCGTTTGAGACCAAGAACGAAGAATTTGGTTCAGTATTCGGGGAGATCTTTCAGTTGCAGTTTACAACGTAAAAGACGTTCTTTTGGTACTTATAGAGTTAAAGTACAATTAAATAAGAATTTGGCAACCAAAAGTTGTAGAGGACATTCCACTTGACCACATGAATCATGAAAGCAAGTAAATAGTTCAGTAATCACTGATATCTTTCATGTTTTTTGTGCCAACATGGTGACTTTTCGCCGGCTCCTGCCTTTGAAAAACAATATAAAATCAGCCATTAAATATTTATTAATTTGCTAAGTCTCATCATGTAAGTTGACCGCTTGCGCATCTCCTGAGAAGTTTACAAAGCCAAAAAAAGAGTAATAAGTCAGATAAAGGTGCTTTCTTAGTTTGAGCCGCGACGCGTGAAAGACGCGTCCGCGCGGTTCCGGCTCCCCGAACCCAGCAACGGGCTGTGGGCAGCTGAGATTGCTCGATGTTGATAGAGAGGTTAATAAGGAGAAAAAGGTATTTCTGAAGGAGCACCATCACATCTGAACACATCAGCCTGCATTCTTCCTCTCTTTACTTTGTATTTTTATAAACAATTCTGCATTGCAAATTCCCGAGAAGATTATTAGAAATCAGTGCAGATCTGAATGGGAAGTGTTATTTGTGTGTATACGACATTGTACAGGGAGAAAGGCCACAGGGCATCGGCCAGAAAAGAATTGATGAGAACGGAATCGAATGTTTAGTTTATTGCGGATGAATAAATTAGATCGGACGCCGCCAATCTACCCTATGCAAGTCTTGTATTGCTCAATATTCCATCAGTCTGTGACTGCATACTGTTAATCATTAGTATCTAGCTACCTGTCCGTCAGCTCTTCTTCCAGCAAATGAAAATGGACCACCTCACTTACATAAATATCACGAAGTACGCTTACTATTTTCAATCATAATTTCAGCTACTTATATTTTAACGAATAGATACGTAAATCAATTATCATTTAGAGCTCAGCAGCGCAAGCGTCTGCTGTTCGTGCACAAGAATGATGTAGTTGGAGCACAGATAACTTCGCATCAGTAAGTGGCCAATATCTATTCCGTGCTTATTGTCAGACAGCTAACAGTTGTCCTTACCAATGGGTCTCACCTAGCGCTGTCTTATGACTTTAAAATCGGTTGACGTGGATAAACTTTAAATTACTCTGTGTCAGGCCCAAGCGTCCGAGACTTGAACCTGAGCTACAAGCAGTAGAACAGACCACAGTGTGAGTAATACATTTTTAAATGAATGAGAAACATAACTGAAAATGATGTCTTACAGAATGAGCGCCAATGATGAAGCGATGGAAGTCAATGTGGTTGAAGATGAGAATAATAATCTACCGAAGGAAAAGATCCTCTACTTTGGGTACGTTGTCCTATGTTCGTTCAACTCTTCACGTTTCTTTACTAAATATTGTTCTCTAACCTCGAATGACCTCCGTTTCTGCGATCACACAGCTTCTTCTCATACCTTAACCAAAATGAAAAAAAAATTGAATTTAACCTTATTGTGGTCAAATTCCAGACCAGGAAGAAGCTGGACTACATCATGGGCCTACAAATCGAAGGACGATCTCACGAAAGATCTGATCCAATGGGAGATGACAGTGTTCAAGTCAAAGTGCAGAATCAATGAGGCCGATCGAATTGAGGGTTCGTGTTTATCTCAATTTAATCTACTCACTACTCAGCAGCATGCAGAAAAATAACACATGAGCATGTTCTGTGCTAAACAAATTATAGACAATTTCGAAAAGTTCACGCTGTAATAATCGTTTGCTTGCAGCCAACGCACATCGCGCCTTCCAGGATGGTTATTTTGACCAGTCGGATGTCAACGATATCACAAAGATGTGCAATGAGATGCGACAGCGAGGAGGCCCGTCCCTGGATGAAGTCCTAGTCTATCTAGAGGAGTGGAGGCAGCGAATGGGCGATAGTGAGGCGGCTCCATTTATTCTTCCCTGTGGACAGCGATTAGGCAGAGGCGATTCGCATGAGTGTAAGGGAAGCAAGGGGAAGTACTCGCTCATTCATCAAAAGTGGATTGGTCATTGATCGCTTCGCCTTGTTTGTTTATAGTTGTTCTGAATCTTTTGTAGAACTGATTGTGTTCGAGAATAAATAATTTAATTTACAATATTCAGAATGAAAGAGGTCATGGCGAGCGATTGAAATCTGATTATCGGAAAACAAATCGATACCGACAGTATCATACATTGAATAAAGAGGAACATGACATTGAGGATAATCGAATATACACACCAAAAATCTCACGTAGTATCAGCCATTGATTATGGTCCCATTAATCCTGAATAGCGATCCAATATCCAACCACCTGTTCATGAATACGACGCTGTGTGAACATAATCACAAGTGTCTTCTCCTTCCTTCCCTATCGTCCGTCTCCCAATTCATGCGGAATAAGTACTGAGCAATAGAACGATTGAATCACTTTTTACAATTTCTCTCCCTTTCTAATTCGCCCAATATTTGCAGCGAAAATTCAAAGGTTACCATTACACATAATATGTGGGGGTATATATAACGAATCATTCCGAGTATCAAATTTCAAGTTGCTTTGAGTGCGTTCTTTCCACGATAGATTGGATATTCCCATACCATTTCAAGAGCTCGCATCTTTTTTTTCTCAAGATACTCTTACTATTGTAAACGACACCTTGCGAACGAAATGCGAAAAATGACTAATTGGCTTGACTTGTTTCTCCTACTTCTTTCTTCCCATTCGTCCCTCTCCCATTCATGACCAATTTCGAAGGGAAATAACGATCACATCTGTTGACAACTTCTCTTTTCCGCTCCTCGCAACACTCTCTTTGTACCAAAGGAGTCTACACAGGGGGATGGTTTTCCTCTCCCCTCTATCCCCGTTGCTATCCTACCATCGATCCCCCTTTTGCTCTCAAATCCCTCTGCCACAGGTGCCATGTAATTGAGCCATTCATACGAGAGAGAAGAGGGAAGAAAGTATGAGCAACATTTGATACACTATCTACCGCGCAACTATTTCCTTGGGCCGCTCCATAATTTCCTCTTCATTTTCGTGATCGATGTCAACATTCGATTTGAATTAGGTGAAGAGAATTTTATTGCTAAAGTTATGACTTTCCGATTCAATTTCAGACATTTTTGATTTCGTTCTACCTAACATCTCTCAATTTTCACAATATCTTGCGACTTCTATTTCTCCTTTTCCCATAATTTATCACGTACCACTCATTATTTATCAAAAAAAGCATTCAAGACACTTCAGGAGATCCTTCCCTCGAGTGTCGACGGTGCTCCGTAGTAAAAATGGCAACGTTTGTGGAGCAACCTCCGGAGATTCTCAAGAAGATCTTCACCCGTTTCACTCTGAACGAAAAGCTGAACATGCGAGCCGTTCGTTTATGAACATTGATGAATTATTTAAGTGATTTTTTTCCAAATTTTCATACTTCAGGCGGCTCCATGGTTGAACGAACTGCTTATTCCCGAAATTCCGGAACTAGTGAAGCCAGATGAATGCGTGATTACAACGCTCTGCTTGAAACAGGCTTGTGGTTTTAAAGTTAGAGTATTCACTATCTCAATATTCTTCTGATACCACGACATTATGGTTATGTTCAAACAAAATCGATATCATAATCAATACAGCTCCCTGATCTGCTCCAAGTGAAGGCATGGATGGATAAGGATCAAATGTTGCTCTACTTCGCTCATCTAAACGATCACGCGCACAGTATTTGGAAATCTAAGCAGTTTTACAACAGCAGGAAGAAGCGGAAGGAGGTGAGAAGGAATATATTAAATTTTTATTGTTTTTATTTTTTAATGATCAACAAACAATGGATACTTCTCTAGTTTCTGAATGGGGAGAAGTGAGGTAGAGAATGAGAATGATAGGAAATGGCAAATGATTTGAGATGAGATGGAAATTCAGACGCACTGCTGCCTCACGTTTCCTTGCGAGCCTCCCAGAGATTTCGCCTTGTTTGAGAGGGCGATTATTTATAATCTCAGGATCAAGGCGGTACGTTCTTGCGATAACTATATTGGATAATATTATTCCTAATCAGAATTTCTACAAGATTCCTTCCAATATTGTCTGGCTGAAAACTTTGATGACTGGATCAACAGTCGAGAAGCTAACTTTCGTGAAAAATACAACGAACGAGCTAACCAAGTAATTATTTCCCTTATTATTTACGCACTCCATACTGCACTATTTACTTTTTTTCAATACGAAACTATCACTTTTAAATACTATTGATACCTTGGTAATGTTTCAGTGATATTCTTCTGGAAATTCTCGCGATTGTAAAGCCGAAACATCATGACTTTGCTATGTCGAGTAGTTTCCGATTCTATCCGGCATCTCCGATAAATAGATACTCTTATTAATAATTTAATTTTTTTCTTTTCCATCTTTCGTATATTGTCTTTGCAATATATTTCACTCCTTCTTCGAATTGAATGTTCAATAAATTCCGTTTTTTTCGATGAAGACAATTGCCATATTTCGTTTACTGTGACGTAATCGAGGTCAAGCTCTCTTCAATTTCCTTTTCGATTTTCTCTCATACCGATAATACAGGAATATAATGCCATGTACCTGACCGTAAAAACAGCGCCTCGATATTCACGTATTTTTTTCCTTTCTCTCACAACAATAAAGATCTCGATATTAAAAATTTAAATTTCACTTTTCTCTTCATTTTACCCATCTTCTCTCACAACGCTCGGTCGGTGGAAATGGAGGATGATGTAAAGACAGCCACACTCAATATACCAAAGGTTAATATATATTTTCGTGGATTGTGAGAGAGTCGAGATGTTACTAGTCGAGATCTCCTGTTGCAACGTATTCTCTTTCAGTCAGACGAAGGTCGACTAGAGAACATTCTCAAATGCATGCTCACAGATGATTCCGATCAAAGGTCTTCGGCCAATAATTTTAGCCTATGAATTTGTTTCAAACTGGAGAAAAATGCTACGCATTCAAGAATTAAAGATACGATTCAAAGATTTGTTTGTGTTTCAGACGCATGGCCGAAGAAGAGTTCAAGAAGATTTCTCCTGATCAAAAGGCGTTTCTTCTCCTGAGACTTTCCAAACACACTGAAGCGTCTGAAGAGGTGTTTTAATCAATTAATTATTCTTCAAAATATGAATTTGAGCTGCGATGTCTCTCCCTCGATCTGCTCTCTCGTCTTCTCAAGGACATTTTACACACATGGAGCAGTGATAATCTCGCCCCATTCAGCAATGAATTAATCGAGGTAATCTAATTATGTTTCATTTACACTGTATTGTACCGTTCCAGTCCCTTCTCTCCGATACAACGGACAAACTCAGAGATATAATGGGAGATATTCTTGTGCAAGTGGCCGACCATAGTATAGGTGAGATTTGATCAACTAGCAACAGCCCATCTCTCGGGTTATTCTGATCGATTCGGATTCGAAATATCAAGGAAACTTTATAAATCGAACTTTTGTTGCAGAACTGAATAGCGGCGTTTTTGCCTATCCCTCAATCGCATCTTTCATTCAAACATCGGCGGATAATAAGTGCAATTCTCTCAAGCGAACCGCCCTCTCAGTTATCAGGTAGACACTGTCAATTGGAGATATAATAAAAATAATTACAGGAGAGTTCCAAACATGTTCGGTATCAAACGTCTCTCGGATCTCCGTGGTTATATCCAGAAGAACCTCTTAGATTCCGATGTTTCCATTCGATTCTGTGCCATCCACACATTCTTTGCTCTTTCCAAGGATGACACAATTTCTGCATTCTCTGCGCTCCTTCCCTCTGTCATTCAGGTGTGACTATCGTGTAGGTGATGCATTATATCTCGGATCAGGATGCGGGCCATTCTAAGCAGGAAAAGCATATCTTTTTCAGGTCAGCCAAGAGTACGCTGTCAAGACGGAAGCACCATCCCCTGGCTTCTGTCCCATCAACAGACTGTACAAGTTGGCCACCAATCACAACAATATTCTTCGTCCGCACACCCCTGCCATTATTCATCTTGCCAAACAAGTTTGCGTTTTGTCAAATAAATAACATCTTTAAAAAATTATTATTGATCAGCTTCATTCAGATTATTACTTCTGAAACGAATGATCGCTTGAAAGGAGAATTAACATTGCTAGTGCGTACTCTGATCAAAGGCCACCAGAGTGAGTATTTAGTCGGATGGTACCTATTTATTTGACGTTACGTTTGAAATAAAAATAAAAGGAATATTACAGCCATGTACGATGCATTCGAGTCCGAGACATTTCTGGAACTCTACGATTTCATTATTCTTGTCAACTCAATGGATAACAATGTGAAGGAAGCCGCATTGGATATCGTTCGGTGATAATTGTTTTCAATTATTTGAACTTCTTCACTTTAGCTTCCTAAGGTAGTGAATACTTTTTCATCGCTCATTAGATCTTTCGCTGTATCATTACTTTGAACACTAAAATAATGGAGCGTCTAATTCCAAACTCTATTAAATAATCGTTGTAATAATCGTTTCATCCATTACAGTGCTCTGCCCATCACATTCGGTCCCATCTCATCTTCTGTCCTACTCAATCTCTTCACTCGTCGATTCCATGACGCTGAGCACTCGATTCGTTCGGCCGCTCTCGCAGCTTTTGTAGAAGTATTCGAGTACAATGCTGGGGAGGAAACATTCCAAACAGTGCACGCTCTTCTCCTTCCTCGATTGATCGAAGTGAGACATATTGAATATGACGCCGTTTGCGCGTAAGAATCAGACAGATCGATAGGGATACGGCACAGTGAAAACCGATATTCATAGAGTGACTGGTTAAAATAGAAACATATCATTGTCTACAACTAAATCATTCAGTTGTGCGAGGATCACTTAATCGTTCGTGAGGATAAATACGCTATTGATTGCTCTCCATTGGATGTGCTCGCTCGTTCCTTTGGATCCACTCCAAATCTACTCGTTCCGCACGGAAAAGCAGTCATCGAACTGTGTGCCAAGGTTATCTTCATTTAATTTATAATGTATTTCGGCTCCTGTGGGCTTCTTTTTTCATACCTAACAAAATGATAACATTCATTTGAACATTTTCAGATCATCACAGTCTTCAATCGTACGAGAAAAGATGAACCACCTCTATTGACTGAACCGGTGTTGAAGGAACGATATGATACATTAGAGCATATCATTGCCCTACTCAAAGCGACGAAAGATAAATTCAGCGCATGCGATAGACATACGATCGTGCAGTTGTGCCAACAGTTATCTCAGGCAACCATGATGTTCATGAATGTCTAAACTTTCGATATTATAGGCTGCGCTCTATGAAACTCCCAATTGTTTGATTGTAAGGAGTGTCCTGCTTATGAAGCTCATATTCAACTCGACAGGTTGTTTCATTCCAAAGTTTTGTATTTTCAATACGACGGAACTGTGTTCAGAACAATTCTCGGATGATGACTCATGGTCAGCAATTCGTAAACACGTTCAACAGAATACGTACAGTGATCGCCAAAAATTGACCATGATTTCAATTGTTCAGTTAGTTCCCGATCGAACTAATAATGTTATCGTTCACTTTCTCAGAGCAATGCCTCGATGGGTTGCGCTTGAAGAGTCGACAACGATTTCCCATCTCTACAGTTTCTTCGAGGCCTGTCTACTGGATGAGAATCTCCGATCGACCGCCTGGACAGCAGTCGTAGCTTACTCGAATCACACTAAGCACCCGGAATCCATCATGCGTCTCAGCAACATCGTTCTTGTCGCCATGAAGGTTCGATTTTACATATTTGAACTATTGTTAATGAGCTCCAAGCAACTTAAAATGTTCAAAAATGTATTATTTATAAGAAAGCTAAACACCGTGCGCTTGCAGTTAACGCAAAGAGAAGAATCGCAGTCTCGAGGCCAAGTCATCGCCTTTCTCGATATTGCTTCGTTGGATTCTAAAGTGGTCCTTCCATATCTTCGAACGGCTATTAATTATTACTGCGAGGTTAGTTCCATCATTTGCTGAATCCTTCTTTTAATCGCTGAAAGATGGTGCTAGAGACGAATATTCGAGCGAATTCCCATGATTTCGACGACTGATCAATGTCACGAATTTATCTGTTTTGACCGAGGCTACGATCGATCTGAATGTGGCGATAGCAGGGAACAAGAATGATAGAGAGGGAACAAACTGCGAGAAAAAGCTGGGCCCAAAACAGAGAAGTGCCCAATATCAGATGTTCAATGAGCCTGTGGAGGCTGTGAGACAGGACAACGAAGATGAGGACGATTGGCAATTCCGAAGAGGAAACAGACATGGAATGCAACTGCAGAAGATAGAAATGACCCTTGGCGCACTGACTCGTTTATGCCAGAAAGCCACGGCTATGGTGGTGAATTCCTCGCCGTCTCTCGTTCCGGAAATCAGTGGGTTGTCAGCTCGTTGGATTTAGAATTGAAAAAGATTTTTTCTGTATGGTTGTTTCCTTTTATCTAAATAGGGTAATTACTATTACAAAATTACTTTCAGTCTCATTCTGTCTGCGAGCAATGAGCGAGCTTGAAGATTCGGGTGCGTTTTCACATAGAAAAAACACTTTATAGAAACGTGCTAGAAACCTAGTTGACTTCTATGTCAAATCAATCGGAAATCAATATTGCCAATAATGAATCGTTTGCAGAATTTGGCAATGCTGATTGGGCCCGAACCGATGATATTATTGAGCAACGTAGTTCGTGGAAGATGTGAGTAGAAGATGCAAGTATGCCTTAGCAAGAAATAACTCTCCTCATTTCGCGAACTCTCTCCTTTTTTTTCGGTTAGAGGCTGTGCGCAATGAAGAGAGAAATTCTTTCGAGGCCATCTGGGGCCATCCGAAATATAATTTCGAAATATCAGCTTTTACAACGGTACATTTTTTCAGTTTGGAGCACGCTGGAGAGAATGCACTCGTCGATATAATCAGTGCGCTCACTGCCGACGTCGTCTTTCCATTCATGATGCAGCTCACTGAGAAAATGATCATTCATGGTTCGGTATCTTCCCTTGCTGTCTGTAGAAGTGACGCGTCTACCTAGAATCATGTTGGTCAAGAGGCACTAAGTTGAATTAGAAAAAAACAAGGAATTTCTCATTAGAACCGACGGCCAACGAGAAATAATTCGACGCGGTGTATTCCAGTCGATTGGAAGCAACGTCACGCGGGCGTGATGGGAATCGCATGTGTTGCTAGTTGCTTGAAGGAGAAGAATGTAGTGGAGACGGTCAAGAGCATCCTGCCAATGATTAACGACCCGGTATGACTGGGTATCTTCATTTACTTCTGAGTAATGCTGTCAAGATAAAACAAATCCGTCTCTTCATATCTTGCACTCCCTAGCGACTCTGACCTGCGAAAGAGCAAGAGGAATGCGGATACGGGTTCTTCACCCTGACAACTCTATATCTAAGAAAGTAGACAAAAATCTAGGAACGTGAAGCTTTTATCATAAAAAATGATTGTCGTCATTTCAACACAATTTATCAGCATCATCGTAATACGTCAGGTCCTCAGAGTTCGTGCTGCAGTATGTTTCGCACTCGGTCGAATCGCTGCTGGATGTGTGCCAACTCAACTCGAACAATTCCACGCTACGGTACGCTAATTTCGCAGTTGTTGTTATTGTTGTTTTTTTTTGCTGCGTATTTGAAAAATATTCTCAGGTGGTTCCGGCGCTCATCACTGCCCTCGGAGACGCGCAAATCCGTCGCGTTTCGGGCGAAGCTGCCGTTGCTCTCGCACGATTCTGCAAGGCTGCTCCTCTCGTGAGATTCATCACTTTAGCTTGAAATACGAGTAATCGTCTCTTAGTTTCACACACTATCGTCACTGTCAACGGTGAATAATTTGGTGAAATGTAGATACGATTACCTTTATTTCGAACTCTATCAATCTCTCAGTGTTGACACGAATAGTGCACAATTTATCCTTCAGCCCATTCTCTCCATTCACATCCCTTCCCTCATGCGAACAGTCGTCGTAGTACTCGAATCGACGTACATTGCACTGCTGGCGGAGAGAAGGATTATCATCCTGACACAGGTCGGAAATTGATATGTTGCATAAATAAATATTCAATGGCTCGAAAATATCATTTCTGTCTTTTTGAGTTCACTATTTGAAGATAACCAAAAAAGGTAAAAGTAATTTTTACTAATCGCCTTTTTACTAAACGTCAAAGTGGGTCAAAACAGTCGATGGACTAGCAGTATGTGATCGGAATTTATTCCAGACACTTAACTTGCTCGTTTCTGCGAAAGAAGCGGCTCGAGTGCACTACGTCCATTACTACGATCGTCTCATCCGTCCCCTTAAGCACATTGTCAAGGACCCGCCTCGACATAGACCGGTTTATTTATGTAATATATTTATTATTTAAATGAAACTGATTTTAGGAAATCTACGTGCTCTCGATCGAGTGCATTTCTCTCATTGGAACTGCTGCGGGGAGGAAGAAATTCGAAGCCGATGCAGTGGAGGTGAAATATTTATCGACTTTCAGAAAATTCAGGTCAAAGCATTTTTTTGCAATCAAAGGAGCGATGGGAAAATGTTCAGGTCATGCGCACTATCATGTCTCGTTTCAATTCCCTCCTCGATGCTTTCACTGATTTCTCTTCGAGTTTCGCCCTAATCGCATCTGGAATGGGCAACTCCTTCCTGGATATTCATCCCACTGTCATGACCACGATTATCAATGCCATTCGGGCGCCAATCGACCCTGAACAAGGTGTGAGATTGTCTTGAACCTATGCAGGAAATCCAACTTTCTTGTTTGGTTCTAGGCTCATTTTGACAAGAATTTACTAACATTTATTTCAGCGAACGTGCACTTTGCCGGATTGAGAAAGCGCGCAGCGTGCAAGATGGTCGTGGCACTTGCAAATGCACTCGGAGGTCCGTTAATTTCTATGGAATAGGAACTATCATCGCAACATTATCTACATTTCGAAATACAAATAACAATTATGTAAAAAAAAACAAAAAAAAAATGAAATGAATAAATTACAATTATGATGAAACGCACAGTAAATCACGACAAAAAAGTCAGCTCAATAGCTCAATTCATTACAGAATCGTTCATTCCCTTCGTCGGACAATTAGTCGAAATGGCTCTCGCACATCTCTACATGGACATTTTCCATTATGATCGAGTTTGGGCTGGAGAAATATTTCCTGCTCTGATCTCAGTAGTCAAAGGAAATGAGGAAATGAGGAACAAATTGTGGGCAGAATATTGGAAAGGATTGAGAGAAGTGATGATGAGTGAAGAAGGAAGAAGTCTGAGGGAGACTGAGATATTCATTCGATCAATCATTATGTGCATCGACCATATGGAGGTGAGGTTGATTCTGTATACACATTTTCATTGATATTAAAATATTTTATCTACTTTGGCTAAGACGAAATTGACCATAGTCAAAAACACAAGAACATTTTGACAGGGAGTTCCTCATGCCGATCATGCAGAAATCGATGACATTGTGCAGAGGGAAGAGAAGGCTCAAGAAATGCGAAGAATGAATAGAGAAGAGAGGAAGACAAAGATGAAAGTGAGTGAAATTCGCTGTCGACGCTTTTACCATCCGTTCATTTTACTTTTTACTAATTTACTCATATTCAGAAGGATCAGAGAGAATTCGATGATTTGATTGAAGACGAGAAAACTGAGAAAGCAATTGATGAGAGCTTGGCATCGATTGCAATGGCTCTCAAGAGACACTACTTCCCCTATCCCTTCTCCTTCCTGACTCGACACAATTGGTTCTGAATTATATTCAAGACTAATAATAAACACTGATTGAGCGATAAACATTGATTTTTGTGTCCTTTCTTGCATCGTTTCTTTGCTACTTAACTGTGAGTCATCGACGGTTGAAAAAATTCATACGTGAGTGTAACAATAACAATGAAAATGGCTTGAATATTTATAGGAATATTGAGAAATCGAGGGATTTCGATAAAAAAAAATTAGCGTACACGGTACGATAAATGCGATGAATATCTCGAACGAACGTTCAATCGTCGTTCAATGGATAAGTAAATAGTAGAACTACCATCCTTCATTCCACACACAAATATCACCAGTTAGAGCAACGAGAAAGTGTGTGGAATGGAGAGACAAATATTCGTATTTTGAACTCGAATAAAAAGAGTATGTCAATGGGAGTAGGTCAATGGCGATAGTACCACGTCGTCGGTTGAGTGGATGAGCAAAGGGGGAAATATTGACTAGGGAGAAAAGGAGACCTTGAGATTCTTGCGGTTCGCAATATCGTTGAGCACCTGAAAACGCATTTCGTGACCTTATTTTTTTATGAAATTGTTGTCGTTTTTTAGCGAAATGAGTTCGTTGCTATATCTGGTAGCTCTTTTGCTAATAACATCCGAAACACCGACCTGGTACACGTTTCTTCCACTGGTTTCAGGGCACAGCGCCCAGATTGCGATGAGAAAGACGAATGAGGGAACGACGAAGATAAGCAGGGAGTAAACACCTGAATTATGTTCATTATTTAATTAATTATTCAGAGATTTTATACTTTTTAATGATTCTTTTCAAGAAAACACGAATTACATTAATTTGTTATTTAATTAACTATATTTATTTTAATTGGGAAAAATGAAAACGTACCGATAACATTGGCCACCGGGAAGAAGGCGAACTCGACGATGATTTTGGTGAAGGCCTGAGCAAGAATTGGTTTCGAAAAGAAATGTGAAAACAAATGGGTTGAGTTTCAAGTGTTCTACACATACAAAGAGCATTCTTCTGGATGATACACATCGGATATATTCTTCAAATAAAAAAAATGAACCACCTCCAATCCAGCCAGAATGGACACAGCCTCGAGCAGCAGCGAGCGAGGCACAAGCTCAGCTGCGTAGAAACGGGAGACCGACCTGCAAGAGCGATCTCAAATATCGATCATGAGATGGTGATCGAGGAGTAACGGGAAAGGCGTGAAGCCTACACTAGGTATGCCCACCGACAAGGCCGTCTGATATTGATTGCAATCTACCGTAACCCTAAAATACCGTACCCCAATCCGGCGGCGTTCACCAGCAGCAGCACGGCGAAGGAGACGAACGAGGCGTACTGTAATGATTTTTCGATTTTTCCCGAATTTCGAAATTCTTTTGAATACTGTAGTGCAAAAACGATCATTCAAGTTTTCAAACGCTCAAGTTTCTAGATTTTTCCGATCGAAAGTATCGATAACTGGCTCACTTTCATCGAGTCACCGATCATAATCGAAGCGATGAGAAGGGCAAGAGAGAAGAGAGTGACAATCAACGAGAAGATGATTAGAGGACGGCGACCTATAAATAAATCAGTTATCGATCAACAGATGGGTACGGTAGAATACGGTATACTCACCGATGCGATCGACGAAGAACACGGGGATGAGTGTGGAGGGAATGCGAATGAGCGAGATGATCCACGAACCTGCGAGGAATCATTTATTGCCGGTAAACCACTCTAATTTTTCATTCAAACAATTATAAATTTACACCCGATAAATTTTATACATTTGGAAAAAAATGATCTCACCGAGTGTAGCCGCATCCAGCGTGAAATGGGATAGATAATGAAGGACGAAGGTCGAGTACGAGCGAAGACAACGAGCACCCGTGAAGACGTAGGCAATCTGCAGGATTTGACTTTTTTCTCTATTAATCAGCACCTACACAACAAAGAAACTGTAAAAGTTCGAAGATCACACCCTACCTTGACCATGACTCCCAGCCACGCAGCCTGCTGGATCACTCGCATCTTATCGTCATCAAGTCCGAATGGATTGAAGATCCAACTGATGCCCTGAAATTGGAATACGTTTTCGAAAATAAACAAAATATTTTTGTGATACCATACTCACTTCAATTTTTGACTTTGACTTTGACGGCGTTCAATTTATAATGGAACAAGATCTAACCTGATTTTCCGTGTTCTGATCCAGTTTGCTCTTCTTCTTATTCGGTACCAATTCATCATCGATCAGTGGAGAATCGGGAGATACGCCGTAGTAGCGAGCAAGCGAGGCTCGAGCCTGAAAATAATCAGCATAATGCCAACATCTGCGATAGTATTGCCTCCATTTCAATAATATTTCTTGAGCAAGTGTTTACATGAGCGTTTCGCAAATCTGTTTGAATTCAAAAGTTCAGTAATCCCAGCACAATAATAGATCAGATCATCATCATTTTGATCTAAACTACTAATAATCGAAAGGGCAGGCCTTTGTTCTCGCCTTATCCATGTCTCCCTCCCTCTCCATGATGCTCGTCGGTGAGTCAGGAACAATACAGAAGAGAAGAGCAGCTATGAGCACAAGAGGCACATTGGGAAGGAAGATGAGTGGCCAAAGGGTTGGAGTGGAGAAGGGCAGACCGAGCGATTGGCAGAGTAGTGAACCTTCAAGGAAATGTTTAGTATTGTTTGTTGGAAGTGAGAACTGGGCGTTACTATAAATTGTGAAGCATTTGCACAATTCATCGAGGTGTGAAACATACTAGAAAGTAAAAAATCAAATTTAAGAATCGGTTTCGAAATTCACTGACCGACAGCCATCGAAAACTCCTGCATGGCAGCCATTCCTCCTCTAATGGAGGGAGGAGCACATTCGACGATCCACACTGTGGCATTCACTGAGTTGACTCCGTTCGCCAGGGACCTGAAACGCAGGATTTTTCGTATAATTAGATTGATACTATCATTTGGCATAGTTTGCGCGTTGTTTGTCTTGGAAAATGAACAATGTTTCACCCAATGCTCAATTTTGAGATGATTTCTTGGACGTTAGTATGTTCTTCATTTGTTACTACAAACTGTATTCTACAGCGCTTTGCTTGTCCGCTAAAGTATAGAGGTTTCGATAACTGCAGCAGTGCCTCTTTCCACAGATTTTGGCATTCTCGCACACTCATTCACATTATTTTCTCCATTGCAATCGTTCTCTCCCGTGCTCTTGTTTCTCTGCTCTCTCGAGAGAACTTGCGAACCGATAAACGCGGCTGTTGCCCGGTTCAGACTAATAGCGGTGTATTTACTCAAGTTGCGGGATAAATTTCCCGTAATCAAAAGAAATCACGTATGTTGAATGGAAGACAAATGGTGGAGTATACTGGATGCAATTCGCAGAATAAAAAACACGGAACGATCACTCATCTGTATCCCATCCCACTTATGAAGTCAGGAGAAACAAGTGTAAAGACTGACCACAGAATGCGTCCGATGAAGAGCAACTCGAAACTGCGTGCCGGTTCGGCCAGCGATGAGAGAATCGTCCCGGGCAGATAGAGGATACAGGAGAGAAGGGCCGTGCCTAAATTTACCACTTCATTTCGCATTCATAGTATCATGCAATTGCATTTTAGGCTGTAGAAACGAAAAATATGCATAGGAGTGAACTGTTTTTCTCGTCATTGTCTTCAAGGGTGGTTCTTATTCTTCGAAACGAAAGAAGGATCTAGTCGCCTTGGACTATAAAATGAATAGACTCACCCTTTCGTCCGAATCTCCTACACGACCATGCCGCTAGGAATTGGCCGGCAATCGATGCGATCGGGAACATGATGTTGAGTGACGACCAGATGATATTCTGAAATTATTTATTATGATTTTTCAAATATTTGATGATCGTCAATTCGCTTTTCCAGATGATGTTCTGAAGATGTTTAAAACCAGGATATTCTGCTTAATTATTGAATTCTCAAAAGTACAGCTGTATTATTGATCATGTGAAACATATTTCGGAATTGTTGCACTTCTGTCTAGGTTTCTCATTGTCATTCTACAACATTCATTCATTCTACAAATTGTCCCCTTTCAATCGATATTTTTTGCTTAGAAATATTCTTCAGGTCTTTTTTCGAAATACCATTCATTTTTTGAATAAGAAATGTGCACAGAATTGAGTACAAGAGACACTATTGCATCTTATTGCTTGCGTGAAACACATTCGAGCAGATAAATCATATCCACTGAGTGTCCAGCTAAAAGAATGACGCCAATAATGGTCATTGCTATCATCGATTCGATGCTGTTGCCCCCTTGACAAAGGGGATGTAACTAACAAGTGCATGTTCAGACGGACGGACGCCAATTCGCTCGTGGATCGTGTCATTGATGAAGTTTTCGATGTAGATGTACGGCTGGTTGAGCACAGATGCGATGTACCCTGCAAATATAACAATATTCCTTCCGTTATTTGATATTGTTACGCATAATTCTAATTGTTTAGTCCTTTGACTTGGATGAGCATCCCCATTTAAAAAACGCCCATTCTTCCTTGATAGCCTTTTTTCAGGTAATGTAATTGCACTCTAATCGCTCCCATCTACACAACCATCACATTACATTATGCCCACTGATTGCCTATGACGTGCACGATCATTATCGCTGTCAGGGATCAGAGATCCGAAGCTTCTGTCCCTTCGATAAACATCTGCTTTCCGAAAATAAAATGGCCCAACTATCCGCTAATGTAAACTCGAAGAGAACACTTTCATGCTAACATAATGGCCGTTTACATTCAAATGTCGTTGGTTCTTTGATCCTTGCTACCTTGCGAAATATTAAGCATCTTTCAAAAATAATCGTGCGTAACACAAAAAAATATACTAACTCTAATCTGTTTTTTTTTTTAAATCAGTGTGTAAGGAGGGAGTTTATTTCACGTACTAAGACGATTATCGGTAATTAAATCTAGTTACCTTGCTGGAAGCCGCCCGATATACAGAGGGCGACGGTGAGGGTGCAGATCGTCAACGAGGGCATGCAGTGAGGAAGACCTGACGAGGGATATTGTAGATTACGGTAGTCAGACGATATCGATCCAGATTTGTTGTGATACGGTATGATTACGGTAGTCACGGTCAATATCGATTGATTACGGTATTCGGGGCCAAAACTTTAGGAGCAGGGTGAAACTCAAAAAAAAGAGAAAATAATAGGGAAAAATGCCGAAAAACTCACGAAACCGAGCAGTCGGTGTGTGCTATTCGAACAACGAGACGAGGAAGGTCCCTGGAAGGGGCGAATTGAGAATGGACCGCGGCCAGGGGCATATAAATCGGGCGCAGATTATGAGAATTATTGAGCGTGAATAATGCGTGGGTTTGGTAACGGATTATGAACTTTGAAGAATGATAGCTACGTTGGAATGCCTAAATAGATGGCAAGGGAGGATGCGATGATTCACCGTTGGAAGATACGGACAACCATTTCAATCCGCGAACACGTAATGCGATGCGATGAATAGAATGGCCAACGAGAGAGAGGGAACGGAACTATTGTATCAACATCACGCTTGTAACATCCAGCATCGCATGCGATACGAAAATATACGGTAATTTTCGAATAATTGGCGCCAAACGGCTAACTATTTGGCCGTTCAAGCAAGCTAACCGTTCCTTCGGATGACAGAGAAAGGCGAGAGATCATGCGAAATGGAGAGAGCGCGGTCGAGAGGTGCTAACCGATGTGCTAATCGTACCCAGTGGCCCGCCTCGGACGAGGCGAGCTGACACCTTGCCGCTATCAGCACCGTTCCACAGATCAAATTGTGTCAATGACTGATGGGGTCAGAGGGGAGAAGGAAGAAAAGGGGCGGAGTCAGACACACATTGAATGTTCTGTGACTCTATTGTGAACCGCCTGCGACTTGGGGCCATTTCTATTTTTAGAGTTCTCGGGTAGTTTCACAAGAGAATGGGGGGAGAAAAACAGTTTACAGAACAGTGAGAATGTAAATTCCAGGAAAAGAAATAGTTCATTGATCGCTTATCTCCAATTTACAGGAAAACAGATAAGAAATGTACCCCGTCCATCTCATTTTCCTGCACTAGTGTTTCGCGACCAAGGGGATAGAGCATTTGCGTGTTTTATTTTTGATAGGGTGAAGGACATCGGGCACAAATTGTTACCTACAAGGTAGGAGATATTAGTGTAAAATTAGTAATTGAGAGGTGACAAGCTCGATCTATAGTGGGGCACTATCGCGTCTCTCCGCTAAGCTGATACTATTTCTGCCCTGTGGCGATGCTGATTTGATTGCGCCGAGGTGCACTTCTATTGTACCCACGGAATGGAAAGGGCCTCATTGAAATTAATTTTTTTTTAGAATTTCAGATAAAAAGATCGGGAACTTCTCTGTTTCCAAACGTGGCGTTTTGGAGGGTGAATTCGTAGGGAGGTAGTAATCTCAGCTAGACAAGGCTGGTCTAAACGAGAGAAGTTTCAAATAGCGGTTTTTGACTAGCAAAAAATGTGAAATGACAAGGAAGCGCGCAAATTAGGGAAATTCAGTAGCAGTGACGCCTCAGCGAGACAATACAGTCGACAATCGTTAATGAACCCTCTCGATTTCTTGTACTTTCTCGTCTCAAAGGAAGCGCGCTGAATGATTTCACTGGAAGAAAAAGGGGCAATGACTCAGATGGGATCCAGGAAGGGAGGAAACGAGCGAAGATCATCGATCTTCAATGGGAAATAATGGGCAGAAACGACGAGAGAGCGGGGGAATCGGAGAGAGTCAGACGAAAAACGGCGCGCGTGGGTGCGAATTGACCCTATTTTGTAATTCGAGAACGATGACTCCTCACCCCGCTGCCCCTGGCGAAATCAGACCCAATCACAGTGTAACATCTACTGAGGGGTTCGCCTGAGGCCGAGAAGAATGAGAAGAGAAGGAGAAGAGCGAAGGATCATAGAACCGACTCTGAACCCCGAGGGGATGAGTGTGTGCAACATTCGAAGAGAAGACTTAGTTAGTGTCTTTGTCAGGAGAATGGGATGAAGGGACTAGGGGAATCGAGAGACACAAACTACATCTGAGCAATGGAAAACAACTTCTGCAGAGTGGCGCGTGGATATCGGGAAAGAGTCCCGAGGGGCGGCGATGTCTCTCTTCATTTCATCCCTTCTCTCTCTGTCTCGGTGATAGGAGAAGACATGATTGTCTTGAGGGAGGAGTTTCTCTTGATTTCATGCGATCTCTTAGTGGTCAGGCTCGGAGACTGGGTCGGCCGGCTAGTCTGCCCTCCTGAAGCAGTCAGAGAATGTGAGAGAGCGTGTAAAACAGAGAGAGCTAGACATCGCCCACTCGTGTGAGAGTGCGGGGTGTGTGATATTGATGATGTTGCAACAACAAGGAAGCTGAGAGGGTAGGAAGGATGATTAATGAGAGTGATGGATCGGATAGGGAGGTTGGTTCAACCAGCGGAACTCATTTCGTCATAAATGTGCTCCTAAGAAACGCAATCGAAAAAGTATACTAGATGAAAATATTGCATTTGGATGATAATCCACCGGATAGTAAAAAAAGAGTAATGAAACAACAAAATAACGGATGTTCCAGTGAAAAGAACTTGAAACGTGCCTCTGCTCACTGGCCGTGAGACTTTCGTCTGATGAGTAAGAGTAGAAAATGAGGGATGAAAAGAGATGAGAAGGGCAACTCAAATGAAAAGAAGAAGAAGAGGAAGATGTGGACAAAGGGATGACTTTCAGTCGAAATGCCAGATGGCCCCACTTTACACTTTTGCTATTTTTGCACTTTTTCCTTCTTTCTATTTCTGCGCTTGGAACAGCGCAGACAGAAGAAGAAAGAAAAGGGAAGCCATGCATGCGCGGTAAATAGGTCTACGATACATGGAGTAAGCGAAAAAGCTGAACAAACACAGATAAAGTTTTGGAACTATTACACAATGGTCACAGTAGCAAAATTTCAACCGATATTTATACGCGCGGGTATTGCGGTGCAAATGTGCTCGATCGTTGTCTCTCTGGCCGATAATTGACCCTGTTCCAGCTATGAATCGACTCCCCCTCATAGTTGATCTCTACCCAAAGATCACACGCGAAGCGCGCCAATTTGATCTCAACCAGTGAATCATGATCCCGGGTTGCCAGGATTTGGAAATGAGTCTCTTCATTTCACGTGGTCTCTCGCCTTGATCCGGAACATTCATGGATGAGTAAAAAAAAGAGGAGAAATCAAGGATGAATAATCACGGACAAATCCGGAGATGAGTGGAAGCGTGCGCACATGTAACAACAACTATGGATCAACTAGTTGTTTTCACTATTTTTCCTGAATATTATCTACATGAGTGATTTCACTCTGGAACGTGCGAAACTGCGAGGTAGTCAGAATTCCGAATGCGATTGCGTGCGCGAATCGATTTGTAAATTCTGACGGTCTTCCTGAATTATGATCGGAAACGGCGAAACTTGAGCACGCAATCGGCTCTGTAAAGTAATGGTTGCGTGCATGGATGAATGTATTTTTTCAGAGTTCAAATTACGCGTAACCGTCCATTCATTCTGCATGCTCGATCGTGAGTCTGACCGGAGAAAGAGAAAGTGCAATGAAGATATGACTACCTGTATTTCGAAGTCAATGCTCGGAGCAAGAGCAAAAGGACGAAATTCGATTAGTTCGAGCATGCAATCAGGTGTCTCTACTGAGATAACTCGTGAACTCATTTGTCTGCAGCTCGCTCTCAATAAATACCCCCGATCAACAGGGATGGGTTCGCAAGAAATTACTCTCGTTATTTTACATTTTTTCTCGTATCTCCGAGTGGTGAGAGATTGTTGAAATGGAGATACCGTCCAGCCAACCCCGAAATAAGCGGAGGCGTCTCGTTGATTATAGCAAACCAATTAAAGTTCGAAGATATCGTATGAAAACACCCCCGAACATTCGGCGACACCCGACATTGGCCGAATTGCTCGATCTGCAGAAATATGCACGTCTCTCCATTGATCACACTCTCTCGCCGGTCAGACAGAGCGAGAGACCATATAGAAACAAGAGATACAGACTATTGGTCTTGATCTGTTAACTAACTTGCACCGATTTATCTATAGCCTGCAATTCAAGCGCCAGCTGTAACCTTCAAAGACTTGGGTGGATACACGAAAACCAGTATATTATAAACGGGATTATCGATATTATTTCCGCTTTGCACATTCTTCCTCCATCTCCTGTCACCTTTGAAGATCGCTATCATTGATAAGGACAAGTGGCGAAACCGATCTAATGACGTATGTTATCAATCGCGCTATTGCGAGGAGTCGCGCGTCTAGTTTGGCAAAGAGCAACACGCGGTTAGGGATCAAGGGGTTTCGAAATAGGGAAACATCCGAAAATTGTTGATTAGAGTTTGATTTCGGGCAATCGCCTATTCTCGGTCAAAGAAGTGAAATGAGGCAGAATATGAAATGAGGATTTCTAATTTCTTTTGAAACCATCTCAAGAGCATTCGACAACTATTGACATGCAGCAAAATTGTTGCTCCGAGGGGCGAGGGGGTAATTGTCGTTGTTTCCGTGAAGTCTTCGGGTGCACGGACACTCCCAGGGAAAGAAAGGAGGAAATGTGTTTTCCGAATTTTGCAGGATGTTTGCTTGTAGTAACGTAACACTGAATCACTCACGTGCGCACTGTCAGCAACAATTTTCAGAACACAACAAATTAGCGATATTGAGGATTTTCCTTTTGTTCTTTGAAACAGCTACTGGAAAAACGGTTTGAGATACATTGTAGTTTTGCATTGCACTGATAGACAGTGGGGTTGTAACTGGCTGTTGGAATCCTGTCTGGATGGGTTGAAAATAGCTGAAATTTCTTGAGTGCTCGACATCCATCGCAGTTTAAAAATCCTCTAAAGATGTACGTACGTGACATATTGGAAGACCGAGAGTTGATCGTTCTGTGACGCCTCGCAGCCGGGAGGCATGCTGTGATAACGAACAGGTGAGAGAGAAGGAATGAGAAGATAATGCTCTCCTCGTTTCACGTGCTCTCTCTTTTCCTCAAGATAGATAAGGAAGAGTTTCCCTTTCTCCCTTTAAACAATAGGACAGATAAGGGAAAGGAGAAGGGAACGACGAGAGAAGGGAAGATGTCATGGACAGGAAGATCAGTGATAGTGAGCGAACACCAGAGACCGGGAGGGATCGAGGGACACAGATTGGCTCATAACGTAGATAAAAAAGCGAATTGCATCCGAATTACAAATTATCTTCGAAATAAATTCACAGCTTTCTTTATTATTCAAAATAACGGAGAATGAACACACTTTTCATAACTCCTCATGGTACGACGGGTCGTCATCGTCCTCCTCTTCGGGGAGGAAGAATGAGGGCGGGGATCTGATCAAGATGAATTATGGAGGCCGTAAAATAACAAAAAAATTTAAGCAAAGCTTCTCACGGCTTCGATATCGCCACGATGAGGTCGCTGGAATTTTCAGCAATGACCTTGAATGAATTAATTGGTCAAGCAAATTAATACATACAACACAAACAGTGAATCCCGTGTCAAGGATATTTACGGCTAGAGAAGCGGTGAAGAAATTGTTCTGAAGTTGTTGACTTTTCTTCTAAATAATGTACACGAACGATTACCTCCATGGCACCAGAAACGATAAGAAGAACAGATAGGAGAGCGATGAATTTTGTCATCTTAGGAAAGAAAGAAGTATAATGGAAAGAGAGGCCCTTTCGATGGGAAGTCGTATGTTGACGATAATGGGACCTGACGAAAATTGCTAGGAGACAGGCACTAAACGGATGTGCTACTTCATTTCTCTCTGAATTAGTCTTCAGTAGGTATGTATAGTAGGTATGTATACATCATTGAAAGATCTTCTCGGTTAGGGCCTGGAATTCGGCGAGGACACACTTATTTTGCCGGCCATTGCTCAGAGTGCACGGCCATCGATTTTCCAGTTCAGGGAAGGTCAAGGAATCTCAAAGGCGAATACTTCAGGTTAGAATGTTCTGAATTGTTCATTATAACTTTCCCCAGAATCGCCGTCGATATAACCGCTCACAACAATACGGAAGAAGGAACGTGCTCTCGTGATGATCAGTCTTACATATGACATCTTAGGATTCCCTTCGGACGACTAACGTATTGTGGATGTGGATTTGCATATTCCGGTAGAATCATCGGCCTATCAAAAATGCCTCAAAATTGATAATGCTTGAATTATAATTATTCAGATCATTTCCATCGTCCTCGCTCAAAGCACCGACACGGTATTCTTCACGACGTTTCTAGAGGCGGTAAGGAATGACGTGATCTCTGATCTTTGATCTGCTTCAGTTAATCACTCGTGTCGTTTCAATATTCGGCGTCACCTTCCTCGTATCGACCTTCTGGAGCGAATTATTCGAGATCAGCATTGGAAAGGTTCTATTTGAAGTTGAAGTTCAATTACACAATTAAGTTTCACGATAGAGTCTTCAATGCCAATTGAGAGTACTCTTATGTTCGCCAAAAATAATGATAATAATATGAATTATAATATCATAATGTTTAAGATCCAAACGATTCTTCTCGGCAATCTTCATTCTTCTACAAATGAGAAGAAGCAACGAAATCTTGAGGACAGCTGGACTGGTAGCTCACCGAATGTAGACGTGACGACGGTTCAAAAATTTTCAAAGGCCCAACATGAGGTCGATAATTATTGTTTTCGATAAAATCTTTGAAAACTTACAAGCCCTGTTATTTTGTCTAGTCCATCGCTAGAAAAAATAATGATCTCCGTATTTGTTGCCGTTGAGTCAGAATCGATTCTAACGTCATTGAGACGTCCTTATCTCCTTGATCAGTGGAGGGAAGCCCCGTGATAAGACTGTTGAGTGAATATAATTTTACTCGATAGATACTATTAGGTCGTCTGAAAGGACATCTTTAAAGAAAGGTAGCGAGACTTAAACAATTCACAAAATCAAGACCATTACCGACATCATCTTGATGAATCAGTTTCGAATGAGAAGACTGTGGCCCTCCGATCACAGATCGAATGAGTGACTAACTGCACCTGAGCATGTCTATCAGTCCCTAACAACTCACGACAACGCGTCGATAAGAGCTGATAAATCAGCACTCTAAGCCGCAAGATACCTTCCAAATCGCCCGAAGACGTGCCGGAAGTGTGCGGGTTTTCTATAAAATACCAGTCAGTTTTCATACGGTAGATCTGTTTCCGGGCTTCCTCAAATCAGTATATTTTCAATTGTTTCCATGATCACTCAGTGCAGACGCTAATCTTCACCACGCTTTGATCTGTAGTGCTTTTAAATCACTTCGTGTCTTCGAATTTCAGTGATGCATCGATTACTCGCCCTGTTAACTATTTTTCTGCAATTTACAAATGCCGAACCGCCGAATTTATTGTTACAAGGAGCGGAGTACCTGAGGAGAGTGGAGATGGCTATGAAAGTAAGTATTTTTGCTGTACAAATAACTCTTGTCTCACTCTAAATTACTATTTTTTCATATTAATTTTTGATAACGCTTGATTTATCCTCAGGAGCAC
Organism: Pristionchus exspectatus; assembly: GCA_911812115.1. Classification (NCBI taxonomy): domain Eukaryota; kingdom Metazoa; phylum Nematoda; class Chromadorea; order Rhabditida; family Neodiplogasteridae; genus Pristionchus; species Pristionchus exspectatus. The sequence goes on along the minus strand of OU461584.1, from coordinate 17,183,637 downwards.
TCGCCCGTCTGGGAACGGGCGGTTCTTGATAAGGAGAACCTGCTAGATGCAAGAAAGATAATAGACACGATGGGAGAAAACCTACAACGAACATCAAAGGAATGTTCGGAGGTAAACAATATTGCGAAAAAAATACCACAATAACATTGCTTCACATAATATGTATTTCCAGGACATTGACCTGATCTACAAAGCCATTATCGAATTAGAAATAGGAGCGCTGACTGGCAATGTGACACTGACGGACTTTGATCGACAAGTCATTCTGCCGAGTTAGTTATTGTTTATTTTCACAAGCGAATCGCACTACTATTACACGAGCGAATTGACTTGGATATTTTTAATTGTCGTGAAACATATTCCAAGAAGGATAGACTAATGAAACAAAATCGCTGCGTTATTCTAAAATTTTCTTTGCAGTGCTTTTTGATAGAGTAGTCAGTTTTTGTTGCGTTTTTGATAAAGGTAAGGGGGCGGAATGTTATCGTAATTATGAAAATTCTGCAACATTTCAAATGAATGTGAAACATATTTCTTCGTTTCACAGTGCTAGACTCGGCCGGTCGGATCGGTCCCGCCCTCTTACGTGGTCATCTCTACTTTCCCGGCCATTTCTCCGAGTGCAAGGCTGTGGATTTCGAAGTGGAAGGAAGAACGAGACTCTTCAAGGGAGAGTACTTCAGGTAGTTCTTTTTGATATTTATGTCTACTGAAAAAATTTGTTATTTGTTTAGTGCGTCATCTAATATAAATTCAATGTTTCAGAATCCACATCGACGTCGCCTTCCGAGACAATTCGGTGAATGGGAGCTGCGAGAAAACAGGTACTAGTCTCATCATTGTTTTCTCATAGCACTCTGCTACTCTATCGGTACAAGTAAATCATTTGTAGCCGTCATCTTCAAATTCGGCGTCTGCCTACCCGCCGGGTGCACGAGTGCGGACCTCAATGCCGTCTTCAATCCAGGTTCGTGATTTATCCAGTTATTTACTTTAGGAGCCGCGTCGATCATTTTCAACAAAAAAATTGTCACGAAGAGATCAAAGAAATCGTTTGAGAGATCGGCGAACCCGCATTTCCCAATCCCGTATGCATCGTACAGCGAACGAACGATGACATCGTGCCACTGGATACGGGATTCTACGTTACGGTGTAGGTTCACGCTTGAAGACTAAATAGTAATCAGCCGTAGAGCCGTCTTCAAGAATAATTGACCCGAGATAAATCGCACAGATAATTGCAGCACGGTAATGGGAGTGATCGCTGCGATTGGCATTGCCGCTGGAGTGGTTGACTACTTTTTCAGGGAGATTGCAGAGAAGGCTGGAGTCACTAACGGTAATCGCTTGTTATTGTATCCTGAATACCACACCTTCTCCGGATTGCGAAATGTTCTTATTTCAGCCCTGCCGTGGCGTTTGTTCATGGCCTTCTCGCTCTACGCTAACATTTCATCGATTTTTGACGTTTCTGAAGCGAATAAGGTAAGATCAACTGCTGTGTCTGAATATTATCGTATATTTCAAGTCAGGAATAATCGGCCAAATTCATTGCATTCGCTTCTTCTCAATGTCATGGGTGGTACTTGGCCACTTCTTTTCCACTTACGTTGTCACGATTGGTATGATTTCGCCTTAGAATTTGCAGATCCTCATTTAGCATATCAATTTTTCAGGGAACCCGTTCGACATTGCCAAGATGCTGCACGATTTTCTATCTGAGTTCATCCAGAATGCATACTTTGCTGTTGATTCATTCTTCTTCATGTCTGGACTTCTGCTAACTTTTATCTGGTTAGTTCCTATAATTTTTACTGCGAAAAAATCCAAAATACAGGTTCAAAAACTATCAGAAGAACCCCGCAGTGACCAATTCGCCAATTTCCTGGGTCATGTTCTACATTCATCGCATTATACGGTGAGATTTAACAGGTTCAGGAAAATATAGTAATGTATGAACAAATCAACGATATTTTTCATAGTCTCTCTCCTCCGTTCTACATGATGATTGCATTCTACACTTGGGTGCTCAAACAACTCTACTTTGACTTGCCCATCAATATGACACCCTTGTACGGAGCTGATTACTGCAGGTTAGAGGGATTCATACTGCATCTGTACCAAACATTTCTCATTCTTTATTGGCCCTTCAGTTTCCCTAGCATTGCTGTAAATTCTTCAGGGAGACATGGTGGATCGAGATGATGTACGTGCACAACTGGTGGCAGCACGATAAAACCGTGAGTTTAAATTTTTTTGTTTTTTCTCAATTACGGCAACATAATCGGAATGAACATATTTGTAAAACTATAATTATGGCGTGAAACTCATTTGGATCAACAAAGAGAACTTCATCTCAAAGTATACGTTTTTCTTTGAAATACATTTTTCTTTTCAGTGCATGGGCATTTCATGGTATCTCGCTTCCGAAATGCAAATGTTCCTTTTCACTCCTCTCCTCATTCTTCCACTCGCGATTAAACCAGTGATCGGGTATGTTTCACAGCGAATTTGAGATCTCCACGGATAATAAAAACAAAATTCAAACTACGTAAGAATACTTTCATTCTAGGTTCGTCGTTGCCGCAATCGCACTCGTCATCAGTACTGCAGCCAACATCTTCCTTGTTTATTACTATCACTGGCCGGTAATTATCGTTTACTTAACTTGTTTTGAGATCGAGGACTGATGCTTTTCGGAGATACAGTGTTGGAGTGCACATGAATACATTTATTTATTTTTTAACGAAGTGGTGTATTTCAGACAAACGGCGCCTATCTCTTCCCGCCCGATCCGGAGATGAAAGACTACTTGTAAATTTAAAATAAATATTTGTAAAACTCTTTAAAATTCAATTCAGGCAAGACTACGGGATGCTCATGTACGATTCGCCACTCATTCGCTGTCAGGTAAACCATAATACAATTTTCCGGAGTGATATTGTTTTCGTAATTACAGATCTACATAATGGGCATGCTGGTTGGATGGTTCCTTCAGCACAAGAAGACGATGAAGATCAACCCTGTAGGTATCAGTTTGGAAGACAATCTAGCTATGACTTTCCAGATAATCAATCTCGCCGGTTGGGTGCTCGGTCTCTCGCTCATGCTCTGTGTGGTTCTCGGGCTGCACGATCAGTCCAATGGATTCTACATTCCCATATTTTGGAGGTGAATTCGTGATGTATCACAAACTGAACGTTGTTTCGCAGAGCAATGTACTCATCTCTGAGTCGAATCGCTTTCGGATTGGGGCTGACGTGGATCATAGTGTCGTGTTGGTACGGATATGGAGGTAAGTGCCGATTTGTGGTTCGATTTAAAACTGCGAAACCATGGTCCATGGAAACTATTCATTCGAATATGCTCAGGTCCGATTAACAAATTCATGTCGTGGCACATCTGGATCCCTCTCGGACGGCTAACGTTTTGCGGATATTTGACGCACATTCCAGTGAGTGTGCTTGGGATCGCACTTTTCGGTAATAACATGCTTCGGAAAAAATTAAGATATCACAGGTGATGAGCTTGATCCTCGGGCAAAGCACTGATCAAGTGTTCTTCACAACTTTCCTCGAGGCGGTAAAGATAAACTTATTAATTAGTTATTTCATGAACTTTGATCTTTGCAGTTCATAACTAGAGTTGTATCTACGATCGCTGTAACGTTTCTAGTGTCAACCTTCTGGAGTGCACTCTTTGAGATTAGTTTCGGAAAGGTACATTTCGGAGAGCTTTGTGAGACGAATTTACTAATAAACATCTTCTTTCAGATCCAAATGATTCTTCTCGGCGGCCTCCGACCGTCATCCGGAGAAAAGAAGCAAAAGAATGTAGTGGAGAGTTGGGCAGACAATTCCCCGACGGAAGATGAGAAAGTGGAGAGGTTGTGATATATAATGTACTTCATTGTGATTCCATGTAAATAAATTGTGTTCTCGAGCAGCTTGATCGCAAGAGACGTTTCGTATAGAAATTATGTGTGATGTGTGTCAAATCAACAAAACTGATCACTGTACTACGGGAAAACGCTCCGTGAAATTTATCTTATGTTACAATCGATAATTACGCATGAGGGCTAATCGATAGCGTATCTATGGGAATCAATACATACACATATTTACTGCACCTCATTCTGGCACTGGAAGAAGTTGGCAGCGATGGGATCTCCTGAATATGATGATGGTCTGTCTGTCTCATTTCGCAATACTCTCTCGTTTAGAGACTGGCGTGAGATAAAGTAAAAGGAAGATACGAGAATATGCCTCAAATATCGAGTTTACTTCTGGCCCCAACTTCGTGCTAAAAACCTTAGATAAAGCTTCAGATAGAGCAAAAGTGGCATGAGGTGAGCATTCCTCTCCCACACGAATTTGCCTCGAAAGCACGGCTGTTATGTTTCGAAAAGGTCAGCCGTCTCCTCTCTGATCTTTCTCCCCCTCTCTCCTCCCTCATCCATCAATATTCCCTCCTACTCTTGTGTATTACAGCAAGGAAGCTGGATAGACGTCAGAGAAATCGGTTCATTCCCTTCTATCTCGCTCCCTCTCGGCCAATAAATTGCAATCTAAGAACGCCAAGTTCTCGAGAAACGGCAGAACAGAATTCAGCATTTTCCTTGGCGGTATCAAGTGGAGTTGGATTGAAAATCTCACCGAGGTTGTGCTTCTCCATGAACTTCTTCAGACTGAACTTTGCGCGAGAGTCCATCTTTGGGACCTGGAAACAATATAATATTTTTAATGGAATCCAAAAATAGGTTGCAAAAGAGCTCACCTGGATTCTTCTTCCCTGATGCTCGAACAGAACAATGAGATATCTGTGAAGGCCGGTGCGAGGCTGCGGTCCGGGAGAACCATACGCCATCTGGTGCTGTCCTGAATCGAGGAATGTCTAGAGAAGATTCAGGTTCTCATAGTTCATCATAGATGCCAATCTGGTGAAATGGAAGTGGACTGTGAATCAATAACTTGATATGAAACGGACCTCCATTGATGCCTTCGAGGACGTTGGAAGCGGGGATGTTGGCGACCAGCCAGTGGAGCCACTCGGCCACGGAGGGATTCTTGCGCGAGAGGTTGTCGGGGTCTGACAAGGATATTTTGTACCGTTCAACCGTGATAATCATCACTGCCTTGTTATTCTGCACTAGAGTTCGAAAAACGGGCACTCATCTCTTCTTTTCCCACGCTATCTCACTGGTCAGATAGGCGAGAGAGTGTGAGAAATGAAGAGACTATTACCCGAATTTTCTATTCTTTTGCATAATCATGAGAATGGAATTGATTGGGCGGAATGAAGAGACGGCGCGCATTAATTTGCGCCATACTAACCGATCATCACGAGCGAGAAGGTGCTTTCGGGGTCGACCTTCAACGTGAATCTGGGCGCATTCTTGAGATTGCGGGCGCTCATCGTCTGGCCCGGTTGAACTTGGATGCCGTCCCAGGTGCACTGACAATGATTCATTGAATTCATTTTTTTCATTTTCCTATATTCACCAATCTCATTAGGATAGTTTCAAATCCGACACCTATTCATGTACAACCGAAGTTTCTCGATTTCAAAGAATGAATAAACATGACAACGCACATTGAGCACTTGAGCGGGGGCATTGGGAATGACGTTCGGGGTGAGTTCATGTTCAGCGAAGAGCGAAGCGAGGTTAGACATAACTAAGCAGACCAGAAGACTGGCGAGGGGGAGGACGGCAGTATTAAACTGCTCGTCCCATCCCTCCTCCCCCTCCTACTGCCGCTCGCAGAGGCAAGGGGTGACTCTCTCTACTTCCCATGCTCTCTCGTTTATCGAACCGACAAAGTAAAGAGACGAAAACATTGCTCCTCTCAGAAGTCAGCTGTCTCTAGCTCGGCATAGAACCGAAAAACGGAATGGCAAACATATGGGTGAAGCTCGGATTTCTTCCGTCGATTCACTTGTTTGTCGATCAGGATAAATTACTCACCAGATGTTTTATCCGAATCTCATCTTGATTGCAAACAACGTTTTGAAATGTTAACTGTTTCTGCAGTGAAGTTGCGTTCAAAACAAGAGCTGTCCGCTTTATTAAATCTATTTGTCTATGAAATCGAACAAAATCAATGAACAAGGTTAATCATAGCGACGTCTGCTCATCATCGTTAGTTTTAGTTGTCCAACTATCACTCCAACTATTTACACTTCGGATGTCAAAATCCAGAGAATCGAAATTTCAATATATATTCAAAGCTCATAAAGACGTCTTCTCATTCTCTTTTTCATTCGCTGTCCAGCTTTCCTCAACGTCCTTTCGCTTTTTATCACTGACTGACGGCCGTAATCCGCCGAGAAGAATCATTTGGGCCTCAACGATTTTAAATAGTAAAATATATCATAAATTCTTTCAACGCCAACCTTTCCGAAGCTAATCTCAAATATAGCACTCCAAAATGTTGCTACCAGAAAAGTAACAGCGATTGTGGAGACGCATCGAGTGATGAACTGAAGAGAAATTATCAGAGATCAAAGATCAAAGATCAAGTAGCTCACCGCTTCCAGGAACGTCGTGAAGTATACGGTGTCAGTGCTCTGACCAAGGATCAGCAGCATTACCTGCGATATATTATTGATATTCCATGGTTAATGCAATTATTCAATTTACTGGAATATGCGTGAGATATCCGCAATAGGTTAGTCGTCCGAAAGGAATCCAAATATGCCACGACATGAATTTATTTATCGGACCTGAATTATATGCAAATGATGTCTGAATATTCACAGTATCACCACCTCCATATCCATACCAGCACGAGATAATTATCCACGATAGCCCCACTCCCCATGCAATTCGACTCATCGATGAGTACATTGCTCTAGAAAAAATACAGCATTAGTTAGTTCGGCAGATATTATTTGCCACCTCCAGAAGATGGGAATGTAGAATCCATTGGATTGTTCGTGCAACCCGAGCACAACACAGAGCATGAGAGAAAACCCAAGAGACCAACAAACGAGATTGATCAACTGAATTGACCGGTATTCATTAGTTTGGGAAGTGTTACTCACTGGATTGATCTTCATCGTCTTCTTGTGCTGAAGAAACCATCCAACGAGCATACCCATTATATATATCTGAAGGATATAAAGTATTTTCAGAATCTCTATTTTTTGCAAAAAAAACATTTACCTGACAGCGAATGAGTGGAGAATCGTACATGAGCATCGCATAGTCTCTGAATAACGGAATTAATATTGGCCCAACCCCATATCGTGAGAATATTTCTCATTCCACACGTGCTTGACCTTTGACAAACTGAGTGGATGGAGGAGGAAGGAAGAGGCCGTGAGGAGGCTAGTGATCTACCTGCTCTCCTCCCCCCTACCTCTTTCCTTCCTCCCTCTTCCAGACAATCAATACGCTAACCAGCACATTGAGTTTGCTGAGCAGTTGAAACGCACGATAACTTACCTAAAGTTTTCCATCTCGGGGTCATATTGATTGAGAATCGCGTCACTCGCCTGCAAGCAGTTGGTGTTTCCAAAAAAATAAGTAACAAAGAAGAAAATACAAAGAAACCCAAACATACAGGCCAGTGGTAGTGATAAACAAGAAATATGTTGGTAGCAGTGCTGATGGCAAGCATTACGGCTGCGACAATGAAGCTAAATTGAAGTATTTTTTATATGGTGGTCTACGACAAATCAGCCAGAATTCCACTCGACTGTTGAAATGAATATCATGAAACATACCCGATCGCCGGTTTGATTGCGAGAGGAATAATGAGAAGAGGAGTGAAGAGAAAGATCTGCATTTCTGAGGCGAGATACCACGAGACTCCGAGGCACTAAAAGTTGTTTGTTACTTTATGTTTCTTATGTTTGTTACTTTATGTTTAAGGTACTTTATGTTTCTGCAATTATGTCAGTAAGTAATTAACTAACCGGTTTGTTGTGCTCCCACCAATTGTGTGCGTACAGCATTTCAATGTACCACGTTTCTCTGAAAATATTATTTTTTCGACGATACATCTGGAATGAATCACCTGCAGAAATCTCCTGAGTACAGGAGCGTCATGTTGATGGGGCGATCAATGAACAGCTGCTTGAAGATCCATGTGTAGAAGATCACAGCCATGTAGAATGGAGGAGAAAGACTGAAATTTCGGTTGAAAAAAATCCGACGCACAATCCTACCGAATAATTCGGTGCACGTAAAACATGACCCAAGAAACAGGAGAGTTTGTGCCGCTGGGATTCTTCTGGTAATTTTTGAACCTGAATCAAAGTCGGCCTTGATTTTTCTCAATATTTGAAATTAACCAGATAAAAGTTAGCAGTAGCCCAGACATGAAGAAGAAGGAATCAACAGCGAAATAGGCATTCATGATAAACTCGGAGAACAAATCCTTGCCCATTTTGAAGATGTCAAAGGGATTCGCTAAAGTGTTCATTATTACGAGTTCGAAATCTAAAATACACTTGCCCGACAAAACAATGTAATTGGAGAAGAAGTGCCCCATCACCACCCAGCACATTGAAAAGAAGCGAATGCAGTGGATAGGACCGATTTGTCCGTCCTAGGAAAAGCTTTTTTCGCGGAAATAATTACGGTTCCAGACCTTATTCGCGGTAGAAACGTCGAAGATCGAGGCAACGTTAGCGTAGAGCGAGAAGGCCATAAATAGACGCCATGGGGTGGCTGAAAAAAACATGGTTATGTGATTGGAAGTTCATGAAGGTTGGATACCAGTTGTGATTCCCGCCCTCTGTGCAGTTTCACTGAAGAAGTAATCAGTAGCGCCGGCGAAGATCGAGATGACAGCGATGCCTCCCATTATCACTCTGAAATATTTGCTGATCTTGAATGGGATAAACAAAATAACAAACACAGCAACGTAAAATCCAGCGTCCAGTTCAGGCACGTTGTCATTTGTTCGCTGTACGGCACACACAGGGTTGGTAAATGAGGAAGAGCCAGTTTCTGCAATGCTTTGTTGTACTCTGATAAGATAATAATGCAAACCGGGCTTGAAAATGGCCATCAGATCGGCACTGGAGCAACTTGAAGGGAGGCAGACGCCGAATTTGAATTCGAGACCTGAAATCGTAGGTTCCAGTTTCGCAATTGTGGTTCGAAAATGAGGACAAAATACCTCCACGCGCGCAACTTCCGTTCATTGAGTTGTCTTGGAACGCGACGTCGACGCCGAGTCTGAATTCGTCAATGTACCATGTGAAGTTTTTTAAAGATATCACCTGAAGTATTCTCCATTGAAATGTCGTGTTCTTCCTTCAACTTCGTAATCAATCTCCTTGCACTCGGAGAAATGGCCCGCAAAGTAGGTGTGACCTCGAAGTATAGCTGGTCCGATGCGACCGGAAGAGTCGAGCACTGCAAAGAGGATATATTTTCAACAGTTCAACAACATTTCAACAATTGCAGCTTTTAGAATACGTACTAGGCAGCAGAACTTGTCGATCAAAATCAGTTAGATTTCCACTTGTTACTCCCATCTCGAGAAGTGCTACCATGATCAGGCTAATGTCCTAAGAAATAATTAACAATCAATAAAGTTCATGGATTTGAAAAAAACTCTGGTAAAAAGGTTTATTTTACCTGTGCACATTCATTCGATAGCAACTGTGCATTCTGATCCATGCTTTCGATAACTTGTCTTGCATCTATTAAATTATGTTGTCCAACAATAGCTTGCTCCCAAGCAGATGAGTGCTCCTGGGATTAAAACCATTTTAAAAAAAATTAAAATAACATTGAAACAAACTAAATTATCATACCCTCATCGCCACCTCAACTGTCATTTGATGCTGTATTCCTTGCTGTAAAAGATTCGGTGGGTCGGCATTGGACAAATGAAGGAATACAAAGAGCAGTGAGATTGATCGAAGCATATCACTGAAATGTGGTCAATTGATCGCGATTATAAGGACATTCTGTGGAGAGATTAGAGTAGTCGTCCACGTATCGTGGGTAGCCAGAGTGAAGCATGCATCCGTATCTTTATTCCTCTTGTTCTACCGATACTCTGACCGATGAGAGAGTACGAGGAATGAAGAGACGAATTCTTTATCCTGCTAGCCCCTTTAGATAGTGATCAATGAAACAGTCGATCAAGACATCAGAAACAGTCAGAAACAATCAGAAGAAGGCGAAGATACCACATACAAATAATTTATAATAATAGAATAGGATTTTCTCTAATTTGAAAAATCATGAATAGAGCGATGTAATCTTTGTTTCAAACTTCATTTGAAATTGTATAATGAAGATAGAAAAAAATCAGAAAAGACCAGTTTCTGAATTAACTGATGAATTTCTTCGGGCATTTTGTCCCAAATAATAATATATTGTTCAAATTATAAAATGAGTGTTTATTTCACCTGATTACTCATTCACATCAAGCTTATCACGCAAAATTCTTGGGCTGATAACAAAGATAACGACGAATAAATGATGTGGGGATCAGACGTGACTCATTCAAAAAATACGATGAATGAGCAACTGAATGTCATCAATACTATTGAATCTGACTAGATCGTGGACAGAAAGTAATGGAAAAAGAGTCCAAAATGCTGCTGAAGTGACCAGTGTATTGCGATGCCTTCTTTTCCATGAATGTGATCGGATTTCCACGGGAATCCCTTCCAAAACAGATCGGATTAAGGCAGGAGAGAACGGCTCTTTTGTTCCTGCAAACTCAGATTTTCAAAAAACTTCTTAGCAATAAAATTGCCACATCAAGTGCAAACAATAACCATGGTGTAGGAAAGAGATTTGAAAAAACTGACCCATAAACGATTTTCATGGGAACGTCAAATCCTAGCGAGATATCGATCTCAATGGACACTCTTCCAAAAGATTTGGAGATTATAGCTTCCGTTTGTGAAGTATTCGAAGCTAGTGGGCTTGGTGATTTCAAATTTACGATTAGGGTCCAGCTCAGTGAGATTTTGACCCTTTCTGATGACCTGAGGTTGATAACTATGGGATGATCAATAAATTCATACCTGGAGCGTTTCATTGCATTTGTTGAATAGAGTAATATCGCAGTGAGCAGTTCCGATGAAAAGGAAGAGAGCTAGGATAGAACGCATGATGATGAAGATGATGATGATGATTATTGATGAGATGGACTACTTTTATAGTGAGGCCGAATGCGTTATTTATCATACCGGAAGTTGAGCGAAACCAACGACTCTCCTTTATTCACCCAATCTCGTACCCAGTAAACAATACCCAGTAAACAAACAGAACATTCGAAAAAATAAAGCATAACAAATACGCGATATTCTAATGCTTCTTATCGATATATATCAGCGCGTTTGCGTATGACTCGTTTATTTTAGATTTTTAATAAGTACAAAAGATCATTCATTCCTTATTTTTTCCAATCCTTACATAGGTATGCTTTCAATCATAATAATGATGATTCAATATCGTAGTTTATCTACTTTACATAACAACAAAACAACAAGTTGGGTGATTATAACGTCGATATCCGATAATTTTTAATCTTCTTTCTTATCAAACGAAAGAGCAGAAGAGAGCGCTGTAATCAGGGTCCGTGTAGCCGGTTTAGAAATTATTAAAAAGTGAAATTATTAATTTATTCTGCTCATTGTGTTGTACACACAACAGTAGGTTAGTTTCGCTAACTATTTGGAGAATAAGTTTGGAAAATAACTATAATCTGCTTGGAAAGCCAATTAAAGGGGGATAGGCAAATTGTAAACTTCACCGTTCACCGTTCACAACTTCACCGTTCACCGTTCACCACTTCACCGTTCACCGTTCACAGTTCACCACTTCACCGTTCACAAGTTCACTGAGTAAATACTGTGATGTACCCATATTTATATATTTATTTCAATTATTTCTATGTTTTAATTTGTTTTTCTATCGTACATGGATTGAATTATCCCATTTGTTCCAGTATCTCGAACCACCATCGATGTCTGACCACAGTCTGGGATCTGACACGGAAGAACGAGCAGCCGAAGCAGCGACGTTCTTCGATCGAACAATAAACATGGATGAAATGGAAGATGATGATGAGATGGAAGACGATGATGAGATGGAAGAAAAGGGAATCGACCAGCCAGAGTGAGATCTCGTTATGACAAAAACACATAATAGATAGATAGATGCTGAGAGAGATCTCTTCTCAGTAATGATTCCATGACTTTTCAACTATCAGTGTTAAGTTCTTATCCAGAAACTTAGTACAGGTCCTTTCCAGACTATGCAGTAGATTCAATGACTTTCTCTGAATCTATGCTTATAACGTATCTATCAGATAATAACAATAGTCATGATTCTCAGGGTGGTACAAGATACTCATGGTCTCTTCTACTACGATATGAGCAGCCTGACTATCAATGATGTCACTTCATACTTGATCTCAGAGTAAGCCTTTTCTCCATATTCAAGTTTTGATTTCCACGACGAAAATTGGTTTACAGAGATGTGATCGTGAATGAATCACCGCGACGACACGCTCCATTAATAAATGGTACTGGACGATTTCTATATGTAGTAGCAGCTCAGTCAAAAGGAGATATCATTACGGCAAAATCAGATTATTCCGGCGGCTGGAATCAGAGGAGGAAAGTTTTGTCACAATTTCACGATTACAATTAGAGGTAAAAATAGTTGATGGATTGAACGAATGGATGAAATGTAACGGGAGAAATGAAAGAATGGGGAAACTTCCTAAAGACGAAACAGCAACTAACGCGGCATCGTGATAGCAAGATATTGGATGAATTCATGTCAGTCAAAGCAGGGTCTGGGGAACTCAACGTTACTAAAAAATGTTGTAAAAAATGTCTAAAAAATGTTACTAAAAAAAAAAACTTGTGAACGGTGAAGTGGTGAACTGTGAACGGTGAACGGTGAAGTGGTGAACGGTGAACGGTGAAGTTGTGAACGGTGAACGGTGAAGTTGTGAACGGTGAACGGTGAAGTTTACAATTTGCCAGGGGGATAGGCATCAATCAAAGTTGGTGGGTCCCACCACGAAGAGCCTGAAACGTTGCGATCCTACTGTAGACATACGCACTTATCATAGTGACTCTGGGCAAGGAGATCACCATGGCTCGTAGCCTAGCGGTTGTGCTTTTGCCTAGCTATCCAACACCCGTTGGTTCGACTCCCGCCGAGCGCAATCCTCACTATTGCCGCTATTTTCGACTCCCAATCCAATAAAATCAATACGAGAATACAGTACCCCAAATCTTGCCTGAAACATCAATGAACTTTAAAATTCTGTAGTGAGCTTCAGAGGCATTTCTAGAACTTCGGATAAAGTGATCTCTTATCGGGTAGCCATTCTCTATCATTCCACGTTGCCAGTTTATGCACGAAAATATTGATGCCTATCCCCCTTTAAAGCATTCATTGATGCTCGGAGCTGCGTAATTGGGCTTGGACATCTTGAGAAGAGTGAAATGTGAACGAAAGGTTATATTTGAAAGAAAGTGATGAGTGGAAAGCTGCCGGCTAGTTTTTATAGTATACATCTAATAACCATTCAATTCAATTCAATTCAATATTTATTCCGTCAGGTTAATGTACATGGAATTGCAATAGAGTTGTTTGCTAGAGACGGATGTACGTCGACGTTGTCGAATCGGTTCTTGCGGCAGCAAGGGTAGGGGAATTCGGGGAGGGGGGGAGGGGGGGGTAGTGATCAAAGATCAAGCCAAGATTTAATTATAGATACCGGGAAAAATGAAGAAGGTTGGGACGCAATAAATAGACGGAATGAGTCACTTCTAGATGATACAGTGGTGGAGGGCAATGAATTCCAGAGACTGATAGTGCGCGATGCAACTGTGGTATGGGAATTGGAAGGTAAAAATGGAAGGGAAATTCGTAGGTTGTGCGAATTACGAAGAGGACGAGAGAGAGGGGAAAGGCAAAGAAGAGATGAGGTGTCAAGTAGGGTTCTATTGTGCATAATGGAGTGAACAAACGACAGGTCGATCATGATTCTACGGTTCTCTAGCGTCATAAAGTTCAGGTCAATCAATCGCTGGCGATACGGCACATGGGGGAGATTACATCTAGCATAGAGTCTTCGCGTGAAATCACGCTGGACTTTTTCAACACTTCTAGTCAATTCAACACTATGCACGGGGTTCCAAATGATAGAACCATATTCTAAATGGGGTAGGATGAAGGTTGTGAAGGACTTCTTATAGACAAGAGTAGACGTGCTACGAAAGGATTTGAACAGTAAGTTAGTTATAGATCGGGCCTTCGAGATTACCTTGTTAATGTGGTCAGAGAAAGTTAACGAAGGAGAAAAAAGCACACCTAGATCTTTGACAAACATCTTCTTATCGGGAGGGGGGACAAGAGGGATACTGTTAATGTGATACTGTTTACGGGGATTGTTACTACCGTAATACATAACTGTACATTTGGTCTCGGATAAGCCAAGATTCCATTGTGAGGACCAGGAAGATACAACGTTAAGAGCACTTTGAAGGTCATCAGAGTGAATGGGACTCTCAGCAAATAGTTTAAGGTCATCGGCATATACAGAATATCTAACGGTTTTAGGGAATTTAGAGGAAACATCATTGATGAAGAGAATGAATAAGAGCGGGCCTAAGCAAGAGCCTTGAGGAACTCCTGAGATCATTGGGGAAGGAGGGGAGAACGATGAGTCAATGAAAACAGACTGGGTTCTATTTGACAAGTAAGATCGGAACCAGGAAACAAGGTGATCAGAGAGGCCTAATTCAGATAATTTGTGCAGCAACAACCTGTGGTCAATAGAATCAAAAGCTTTCTTAAAATCAATGTAAACTGTGTCGAAAGCAGACTTTCTATGCGCGATGCGCAGGTAATGCGAGTATGTTTCGGCTAGGTTGGAAGAGGTGGATCTAGAGTTCCTGAAACCAAACTGCTGCGGGTCAAAAAGATTGTTGCTGTCCAAAAATGATGTAATCTCTCTGATCAGAATCTTCTCTAATACTTTACAAGTCGGGGAAGTGAGGGAAATAGGACGGAAATCTGATACTGAGTTGCTAGATTTCTTAGGGATGGGTTTGACAAGGGCCTGTCTCCAGAGTGATGGGACTTGGGAGGTGAGGAGTGACTTGTTGAAAATAATAACGAGAGGAGAAACAATGGTGAATTTACATTTAGAGAGAACAAGGCTGGGGATTCGGTCAGGGGAAACATTGATCTTCGGTGAGAGGGTGCGAAGAGCACACAAAATATCTGTTTGTGAGATAACGGGAAGATCAAAGATCAAGTTAGGTGATGGGAGGGGGAGTGGGGATTTCTGGGGCACAGAAAAAGCAGAAGAGAAAAATGAGGAAAATGCAAGACATTTCTCGTTATCAGTGAGAAGAATGTTACCAGAAGAGTCAATTAAGCCAGAGGGAGTGGTCTTAGGAACTTTGAGTCTATCGTTACAAAGGCTATAAAATGATTTTGGATTGGCGGAAGAGACAATACGATTTTCTAATGAGCAATGAAATTCGTAAAGAGCTTTCTGGAAACGCTTAGACATCATCATACAAGAAATACTATTTGGGGCAACTCTAGTCAAAGATTTACATTTACCATAAAGAATTTTTAAGGATCGTGGGTATCTAGAGTGGGGAGTGGTCTTAGACAACGGAACAAACTGATCTAGCAGACTGTTAATGAATTGTACAAAATACTCGTATGCACTATTCGCGTCAAGAGAAGAAAGGGCAATAGTCCAATCATGGCAAAAAATGTGGTCATTAATTGCATCCCAATTTGCATGCCTGTACATTCTGGATGGTGCAAAAGTGCGAGAGGGAGGGGAAGGGATTCGAAGATCAAAGATCAAGGACAAGTGGTCACTAAGGGGCACGGAAGGGGCTAGATTGCATACAATGTCGGAGTTACAGAAAATGAGATCTAAACAACTGAGGAGACGGGTAGGAAAGGATACAAGCTGGGTGAGATGATGGTCACACGCAAAATCGATAATGTCCTCGTTATTGGGAGATGTCATTGAGCTCCAGTCAATACTAGGGTAGTTAAAGTCGCCCAGAAGAATACATGGGAAGTCTTGAGAAATCAAAGGGGAAATGAATGCTAGGAAAGATGTAAATGCTAGAGATGGGGAGGAGGGTGATCTATATACAATGATGACTCTAACTTTACGAAATGGTAGTGAAGTACAGTAAGTGAGGTGAAGGTCAACGATGCAAGATTCTAACAGGGAAGCAGTAAAAGTGGAGACAAGGACGGGGTTAAGGGAGTTGTGAACGATGAGGGCGACACCGCCACCACGACCAGAATCAATAGAAAGAGCGCGATCACAACGGAATGTATGGTAATCAGGGAATCCACCTATGAGAAGAGCGTCACTATCAGTCTCAAGTAACCATGTTTCGGTGAGAGAGATCAATTTGTATGCAAAAGAGGAGAGGAGGTAAGCAATCTGAGGGACTTTGCATCTGACGGAGCGGCAATTAGCATAGTAAGAAGAGACAGAGGAGGAGGGAATCGATAGTGCACGTGTACTAAGAACCATGGTTTCGTCTATTTGAAATATCAGCGACAGCTTCGACTCTCTACTGAAATTATTCTCTCTCGCTGTAGAATCCCCGATAAATGGCTTCAAAATAAAGAGAGTAATTGGCCTCAAACATCTGCAAGACTTTTACTGCACTGTAGCTCGTAAAGATTGCCCATAAGACGGTTTCGTTTGAAACCCCGCGATTTATGAGAGCTCACACCGTACTTCAAAAGCGGCTGTCAGCCAGATCAGACGAACTATAAACGATATCAACCGGAATAGTCATCTGATATCCTCAACGATTATCTCTACTAAACTAGATAGTGTGTGAATCGAATAGAGCAAAACCCTGTCTTTGAAGCCGCAATCGAGGTACTGTCACCATATAAAAAGAAGCCAGTCCGTTTGCAATCACGCAGCAGTTTCCAACGCTTCTTCCCTCTCTAGTCAAGATGCCCAATCACTGTGCTCCCACCACTGAGGTATGCATGAACATCTGAAAATGATATTTTCCGATCGCTATGCCTTCTATTGTTGCAAGAAAAACGAAAATTTGGAAATTATACAAATATTCTCAGAGTTTTGATTGTTTTCTATTGCAGGCCGGCTACACCGATGCAGACTACGCTATGTTGTTCTGCGCTTCCGTTTGAGAACACAGATCTCCCCAAATAAAGTCATCCCACGGTTAATTATGGCTTGATTTCCTCGTTACTGCAAATGTTCAACCAATTATCAACAATAATGTGATGGCTGCAAGATAAATGACAACTCTTTGCAAGACATTTGTTGACATTGCGAGCCTTATCAGTACTGTCGTGGCATCTCTCTTCTTAGATTGACAGGCAGCGTGGCTCTTCGTCAGTTCCCGATTACTCTCAAGGATGAAGAGTGGCTCTTCAATCCCATGTTTCTCATTCCGTAAACTATGTCTTCAATATCTATTATGCGATTATTCGCCGCTCTTTTTCTCATTTCCACAGTGAAAAGTCACATTTTCGTCTACAACTTCTGCGAGTACAGAGTGCCGGTACGAATTCGATATTTTTTCTTCCTTCTAGTGGCACTAACAGTCAAAAAAGTTGAAAAGTTGAGTGTTTTCCTCTGTCGACTCGTTATCAGTTTACATTCGTGCAGATTTGGCGTGACGCAGTAATCGGCACAACGATCATCGAGATCGTCGACGTAAGCGGAGATTCATTCATCGAAGAGGACGTCCCTCTCGTGGGATTGGCACGCGTTGCGACACTTGATCCGGATGGATCATTCTCGTTCGAGGTTTGGAAACCCGTGTTCGACGACCCGTGTTTCGAACTCTGCTTTGCAATGCTCAATGGATGATAACGGGAAAGTGCAAAGAGATGATGCAGAGATTGCTCTCCATTTTCGAATGATCTTTTCGATCAGTTAAACAATGCAAAATGGCTTGAGCCATGTGCCAAATGTAATCTCAAATTTGAGGATGCTCTAACCTTGGAAGACACATCCTATCGATTTGGTGAGGACGGGCGAATGGAAGCACGCTTTGCCAGTCTTCCCGAGTACTTTGAATACTATGAAATTGACATCTCTGATGGATTTGAAGTTCCGATGACTATTCAACCCGACCGGTATCGCTCTATTCATTTCAGTTTGACAATGAGTACTCAGACGTTGTCGAGTAATTTCAAGAAGACATGTAATTTCATTAGAGATTTTTAAGGATTAGTAGTGAGATTATCATGGATATATTCTAGGACGGGTTCGCTTCCTGTATCTTGCCTGAATGCGACCTGCTTTGGTGCTACGAGTTTGGGCACGCTGATCACAAGCCAGGTATCATTTCTTCGGCGAGGGTTTATTCTTTCTCAAACTATTCCTGCTATTTTCATTGTCCGTAGTTCTAGCTATTCGTTGCTTCTATCGTAGCTCCTCTTCTAGATATTTAGTTATTAAAGCCAAGAATAGCATTTATGTTATAATTACAGACGGCGACAACCGAGATTGACACGAATTTCGCCATATTCTTGTGTCCGCCAAAGCCGAATCAGGGATTGCTCTATTACTACTCTATTCTTCCCCCGTCTATTATCCCCCTGACTCAACAATTTAAAACACATGTTACGAATCTACATAAATAATATTTGTTTCAATAAACTTATTAATAACAATGTACCTTGTTATTGCAAATCAGTCTCATCTTTATTTCCACACATTTCCCATCATCTGACTCTTCGCTAGTGGTGGACGCTCGTTTGAGGTTAGTTATCCTATCGTAATGTCTAGATTTTACATTTCAGATGGACGTTTTATCGTCGTTGCATACTCTACACGGCATCTCACAAGTAAATCAAAATAATCATTACCGTAACCAACAGTATCCTTGCAGTTCTCGCATTGGGCGCTCATTTTATCGATCGCTACCGTAACCCTTCTCGCTCTATGCAGCAAAAAGAAGGTACCGTAACCGATCCTTCCGTATCCACAATACGTTTTTCTTTGTAGAAAGTGGAGTCATCAGTCAGCGCGGCCGCTTCGAATAAGGTAGGTCAAGGGCTTGACTAATGGATGGAATATTGCTTGACAGGCAACATCCTCAACTGCAGTAACCAAGAAGTCGACGGGCAGTGTGAGAGCGGCTCCTCAAGCACCCAAAGGTACCGTAATCTATCGGATTCAGTGATCTACCGTATGCCAACCTACAGTAATCCGTAATCATAAATCGATTTCTCCAGATGCCGCTCCTTCTAAAGCAGCCACTGCTCCCAAGTCAGAAGAGAAGAAGGAGGTATCAGACAATCATGATCAGGTTACCGTATTTCTTATCAGGCCCCGCCCAGTGACAAGAAAGAGGAACCGCCTAAAGAGAAATCGAAGAAGGAGCCAAAGAAAAAGGAAGAAAAGAAAGAGGAGAAAAAGGAGGAAAAGAAAGAGGAGAAAACGAAGGAGAAGAAAGAGGAGAAAAAGGAGGAAAAGAAAGAGGAGAAAAGGAAGGAGAAGAAAGAGGAGGAAAAGCCGGATAAGAAGGTACGGTAGAATTTTGAAGTTGAGAAATATCGATTTTATAGAAACCGTTAAATCTCGAAGTGCCGTCGACTTCATCGAAGAAGAAGGATGAAGATGAGAAAAAGAAAGAGAAAGAGAAAGATAAGGAAGACAAAAAGAAGGATAAAGAAGAAAAGGAAGACGAAAAGGTGCGGTAGATGAAAGCTATTGTCACAGTAATCCATTTCAGAAGGTTGAGAAGGAAGGGAAGAAGGAGAGTAATGAAAAGAAGAATGACAGGCAGACGGATGAAATCGAGATGGTGCGTATGTAGAGTGCGCAATACGGGTCGTCATCTCTTCATTTCACACACTCTCGGTCGGTCGAATGACAAGATACTATGTGAAATGAAGAGGCAGCGACCCTCACTCTATACACAGCCTGTCAGACTGGATGGACTCCTTTGTTCGTCGCGGCGGACGTATTCTAATGAGGGGAGAGTGAGAGTGGATCATTTTACCCCTCGCGAAGGGTGAAAGCGGCGTGAAATGAGGGGAAATGGCAGGGTTTTTCGTGCAATATCGCATGCTGCGCTTGAATGGGGCTTAAATAAAATACAGGCTCACCGACCCGCTATGTGGGAAGGGTTTGGGCACTGCTCTGCACAGGTGCCATATTTTTAACATTTTCCCCCGCGGAGTTGATAGCTCATGAATAGGCAAAACAGTCAGTTTCGTGTGATTTATGCTACGTTTCACTCATGTTCCAAATTGATCACTAGAGAAATTGGTACACTTAAAATTTCCGAGCTATGTTTCACAAGTGAGATATTATTTTTTCTCTCCCTCAATTCTCATTTCTCTCCGCCGACCCATCGACAAGGAGAATGACAAGCAAAATGACAGGGAGGAAAGAAATGAGCGTCCGCCACGCAAATGAGATTTCGATCCACTCTGACAGGCTGTGCTATATGATTGTAGATACTGTGGCGATGCACTGACTGACCGTTAGGCTTGAAATGGCAACAAAAAAACTACCCGTACAATAAAGAATGAACCTGGGGTGTGAAATTCTTTTCGATCTCTCGTTTCGCAATGCTCTCTCGCCTGTCAGAGAAGTCGAGGGAGCATTGCGAAATGAGAGATCGAAAAGAATTGCACACCCGAGGAATGAGCCGTGCTCTTAACGAGTTGTTTCACGAGACATATTGTTGATTTGCTACCATTTAAATTTATTTCAGGAAGCCGTCAAGTATCCAACTCCGATCATGAAAGACCTCGGCCCGTCCTTTCCACACACGGATTCGCTTCAAATCACCAAAGAGAGGGGATTGCATCCACACTCGACAGGCGACGACAAACCAATGGTTAGTTGATGGAAGAAGGAGAAGGGAAGGGAAGAAGGGAACTTCTTCGGAGTAAGGAATGAAAATGGACGGCACAAAGTACTCTCAAATGGTCGGGCGAAACAACGAAAAAGTACCAAAAGAAAGACAGCAAGAAGATGGGGAGGGTGGAGGCCCGTGGTACGGTAGCGGACATTTATCAAGAACTGATTATTCAGGAGGGAGACGTGATTATTCTTCCGGCCGCGAAATCTCCTCCCAAGTTCAACGACTCTCTCATGGGCACGGACGGAAAGTCGAAGGTGGTATTTGTTCCGCAGATCAAAGATCAAAGATCAACGATCAATTTAGCTGGATGAGCCAGACAGCGTCACTCCAGTCAAGAGCAAGGCACAAGAAGTGGTGACTGATGGTGCAGGAAAGGAGGTGAGAAGTAGAGATTCGGAACCCGAATCGGCATTGCCCAAAATCTACGGTATTTTCCTGCAGCACTTGTGATTTAGTTGGTTTACTGTAGACACATTGATTCCCTCATTTCTACAATTCATTACCAAAATCATCCAAGAAGCGAGGCGACGAGAAGAAAGAGGACAAGAAAGATGCCAACAGCAAGGCCGAAGGGGTACTGTAGATTACTGTAGACCGTGATCATGAATTGGCTTTTCAGGAAGACGACAAGATCGACGTCAGAAGGTCTACGGTAAGATTCGTTCCATAGATCAAAGATCAAAGATCACAACTCAGATGGACAACCCGGACTCGGTGACTCCTGGCAAGAGCAAACAGCAAGAGGCGCCACCCGACGATGGAGCAAAATAGGTACGGTAGCACGATTGCAGTAAACCATGAAAATGAAACATCACTATGATGAATTTTGAAACGATCCTGGTAAATTGGCAAAATGGAGGCAATTAATGAATGAATGAATGAATTGATCCTTTGCAGTATAACTGGATCAGGTCAAAAAGCAATAGAGGATTACTTCAATGTGTTGAATACTACCCTGGTCCCAACCACTGATTATCGGTTTTCTGACAACGAATAAAATGCTTGAATGACACGCATTGTGCAGAACACGTGAAAATGGCAAGGACTTTATTGGCAATAATTATGGAACAATGAATGAGATCAATGGTTGGCGAGATCCGATAATGTTGTGATTGAAAGGAAAAACTGTAGATTTCTAAGTGAAGCTAGAAGAGTCGTCTAGCTTCACTGAGACGACTACAGTACTTCTCCACTAGGACAAGAATTATCGGTCATCCCCAATTTAATGGAAGATTGAGCGATTAGAAATCATTGTCTCCAGCGTGTGCAACGTGCGGCTGCGGATGGTGCTCTTCTAAAGATTGATTAGATCATCTATCATAATTTCGTAGATTTACGAATATTGTGAGAAATTAAAGGAAACAAGGTTTAGGAGAGCGAAATATTTTAGGCAAACTACATTGAAGAGAAGATATTGAAAGGCTTCCTATAGTAACGCGGTTGGATGTTTCGGTCACCAATTTTTGGAGAAAAAAACGCACGAATTGTATGGAAATTGGCGGAATTTGTGTCGTGTTTCTGCTGGACTTTGAAGGCGCGACGAGTGTGGAAGAGGTCGAGGATCAATCTGCGATTCATTTTTGAAACTCCGAATGATTTTTGATCTCACCCATCAGCTGCGTGACAGGCAACCCACGCGAATGTTGAGCTGAAGAAGATCTGGAAGAAGGCAGTTTATTCCATTTCGCATCTGAATTTTCCGATTCGTCATCAATACTGTTGTTTTCACAGCATCAGTAAACGATGAGTTCAGGCAAACATTCCATTCACAACACTGAGAGACGTGACTCACTTGCGTTGTCAACTCAATGCTCAATATGAAGAAAACAGTCATTGGATATTGGAATCGGATATTAGCACTCACCGCCCATTGATTATCTGGAAGCGTAGAAATGAAGTAGAAGCAGACCAATTCGATGCCGAAAATGGCAGACTGGCAGAGACTCTGGGAAATATTTACTTTCTTTTCTTTTCTTTTCCTTCAGCATTCGAAGGCAACATGTCGAAGTAATGTATCATAATTGCACTAAATTTTTCATTGGCTACCTGACAGAAGAATCGCGTCTCTTGCTTCCTTTGTCTCCATCGGACGTCAGTGAAAACTGCGGCTTTCTGAAATCAAAAAATTCAAGTTTAAAAAAATAATCAAGATAATTTTTAAAAAATAATCAAGTAAGAATACTCAGCAAAATATAACTGACATGATGAATGATTTTCAGTTTGAGCAGAGTTCCCATGTCAAAGACGAACATCGCAGAAAACACGCCCAGCCCTGTGTAGAAGTCGAAGTAGATCGAGATGTAATTCCTGATTTTTGGATATTGTTTTTTACAAATAAAAGATAGTTAGTACCCGCAAAGTGTCTCCGCATAATCCCAGGTCCACGTCATTGGATCATAGTAGATGAAGCATTCGTTCACTGGAAAGTTAGTTGTCGATCATTGAGATCCATCTGCTACCGTACCCCAGAAGTAGGGAACGATATGACAGACAGCCAGGAACCACGGAACTCCGATGAATACACAAATGATTGGAGTGGTGAAGAAGTTCTTGGCCTGAAGTTTAATCCCGTTGAACCCTTGTCTATCTATAATAAATGGACGAGGGAAAATGTATACTTTCACACGTTTCGGAGAGACTGAATGATATTTCAAAGACCATCGAATATTCTCGAGCATAAAGGGCATGAATACGCTTTCACATGTATGTTGTAGACTAAATGATTTTCACACACCATTGAAAAGTTCAACAGGAAAAGTGCCATAATTTTCAATGATGTTTACTGACCTGAATTGGAAAATTGATGCAGATAAATCGGTTGATTGAGATCGAAAGATGCGAGTAAACACACGCGTCCCAGAACATAATATTCACCTTGAATCAACGTTCGAATTTCGAAATGCATAGCAACAAACCTGTCCAACATGTTTTCCCAGTGTGGAAGACGTCAATTGTAAGCCAGCCTCGCTGAAATTTGTGATTTTATTTGATTTTTGAGTAATCAATATGGATGACTGTCATAGCATAGTAAAGGTAACGATATTCTGAGCAATTTGTTGATTTGATGAGGTGCGTCAGTTTATTCATGAAGTTTGTCGTTCTAGTGAGTAATGGGTAAGAAAGTGAACGATCTGTTCGTTATGCAGTATTTGCAGGAGATTCATGATAAATTTCGCACCAACTAAAACTCGTCTGCAAAATCAATAAACGTACAGTATCGTAGTCGGCGCGCACCAAGCCGCGAACGTCAGACACACTCCCGAATTGGCGATGCAGTGAGAAAGACAGAGGAAACCGAAGGAGTTGTGTAGATGACGACCTTCAATTACACGACCTTCAGTTTACTAGACGTAAATTGCCTTTAGAATCCGGCATTCATGGTCGTTCATCATCCTTCCATCCGATCGAATATGGAATTTTCGTTCACAGATTCTAGAATATGACGTCTGTCGTCTTCGATCACTCACATCGATACACCGTGTAGACGCCGATGACGTTAGCGACGAAGCCGATTGCGCCCACCTCAAGTAGGAATAGGTAGAGTTTCTTCCACGATCAAGTCGATTTTACATTTCTCAAATGCAATGCTTGATGAGGTACATCGATATTTCCGGCTGATAAACAGACTGCTCTCACTGCGTTCTGATTTCACTGATAGTTTTCATTCTAATATGGAGTATCTTATGCAAGATTATCAATAGAAAATGTTCAACTACCAGAAGCAGTATCAGCCCAGCGAAGACGTGATCAATCGAGCGTATTTCTTCCCCAGCTTCCATTATGAACCAAACGGAATCTGAAAGCACTCGTCCCATTTAAAAGTTCACGGCATCTTTGATTTTCGGTTTGTTTCAGATCATCATGGGAAAACGAAATGCCGTAGAAATTGGGAGACTCGGAAAAGTCACGATTGAATTCTCACGAGATTGTATGCCCATGGGAATGGATCAGGGAACAAGAAGCTAATGAGGAGTGGCAAGTATGTCCTATCGGCCAAGCAGTAATAATACAAACTCTCAGGGAATACTATGTGCTGGGAGAACTAGAGTGGACGCCGAGTCAAGATACCAGAATAGATAATAATATCAGAAATATAGCCCTAAAACGGCAAAATCGGTGCAGTACGAAATTGAATCACTAAAGAGCGCAGCAATGGTCAAGTTTGTTGACCTTGAACGGCGAAAAACAATCAGACGAGTAGTGGGAGGGAAAGATAAGAAGACTATCAATGATAAGCATGCCTCGCACGTGCAGTCAGGCAAGATTCATGAGTAGTACTGAACATTTCTTTCGCTAGTCTGAGGTCTCTCATTGTACATCATTGTATTGTGAGAAATCTGATGTATCGCGTGTAGAGATGCGTAAAGGTCGAGGCTGTGGCAAGAATTCAATAATCTTATGATTTGTAAACTCATCAAGTCCCATGCTCCCTCACATCTCTCACCGATGGAATAGTGTTACTATAGTGAAGTTGTAGTATTACGTGCCTGTGGCGAACATGTTTATTCAACATAATTGGATCATCAATAACATAACGTAGAATTCTGCCACGAGTTCTTTCAGCAGAATGAAAAGTGAGCTACACAGAATGAAAACAGGCCATTGCATAATTATGAGCAAGGAGTAGAGTGTGTTGACCAATACACGTAGGGACAGACCAATCGACCATTGTCTTCGAAGCCACACTCTTTCTTGCTCTGCAACGAGCGATTCAGAGCGTGAAATAAAGAAAGTCAGGGCTTCACTCGGACTCATCACGTGATGCCACGACAGACATAGTGCAGTGCGGTGGTGTGCGTTGAGGACGACGTTTATCCTTGAGTAACGGTCGATCGATCTCTCTTCAATGCAATAACTGAGACAGACTGCGGTCCCTGACCGTCCCTTACGCGTTGCAGGGCCTTCTTTGCGTGGAATAGGTCGAGAATCAGACTGGAATCAACGATTTTTTACCCTTATTCTTTTAAAATAACAGTAGATGTGACTGAAATACAAAGGATATTTTCCTCACTTACCCATCTCCCGCATGGCACCCCACCCAAGCCATCGTTGTCAGCCAGAACATCTGAAATGTCGAAATATTACAATAATTATTACAAAAAAAATAAACAAACCTGCCACTTGTCCTTCGCAAGTGTGGAGATGAAGTAAAAACTGGAAAGTTCGAAGGCGAAAATTGCAGACTGGCAGAGACTCTGAACATTACGCTTTTCACAAAACACACTATCGAGAAAGTTGTGCTTCCAAGTCCAAATGTCTATGCTACAGCGGGCACTCTTCTAAAGAAAGCATTTACGTGTTCGTTCAAATTGAATTGCGAGCCCACGTTATTTAGAGAATGCAACTGATGTGTATACCTGCATGAAGAACTTGGTCTCGAGGGCACGTTTTCGAGAGAAATCGCCCCGAGAGAGAGCCGCTTCCTGAAATTATTGTTCCAATTTTCACCAGTATCACGAATCCCTGAAAGATATTAGGAATTGGGCTCGCCTACCTTGTGCAGTCTCCTCAGATTGAACAGTGTTCCCATATCAAAGCAGATCATCAATCCCATAACGACCATTCCAGTGGTGAAGTCGAAGTACATCGAGATTATGTTACTGAAAAATAGATTCTATTTTCATATTAAATATTGAAAAGAAATTCTCACCCGCATTCAGTCAACGCAAAATTCCACGTCCACGATTCAGCATCGTAGGCGATGTAGCATTGTTCCACTGGAATTAGTATTTTATCGAAAGTTTTCAGGAAAGTTGTCGAAGATTCATACCCCAAAAATACGGGCCAATATGGAAACAAGCAAGTAGCCACGGAACCCCAATGAAGATGCCGATAACACGAGGAGTGAAGAAGGTTGAGGCCTAAGAAAAATATTCATAAATTTATTATTCACCCTCAATCTCATCACTCTTTTATTGAAGTACAGCTACGGTACCTTCAACGGGAAAGTGATGCAGATAAATCTATTGATCGAAATGGAGAAGTGGGAGTAAACGCAGGCATCCCAGAATAGAATGTTTAGCTGAAACATAAACTTTTCTAAGATCTTGCTCATATCCGATTGCACCTGTCCGATACGCTTGCCGATTTCTTCCGAAGTGATGACCTCAGCTTTCCTGCAAAATATTGTCTTCATGTTTTTTCACTTTGTGCAAGCAGACTACATGTTTCTAGCAAACTCTAATCCTCCATGATGACCGAGGAAGTGAAGTGAAGTCAGAAAATACTTCCTAGTCTAAGATATCAAGCATTTCCTGGTTTGAGGAAGATACAAAAACGTTGCGTGGGAACTTCTTTGTCGTGACTGAATTTCGGTGCTCTGCGAACTTTGTCGGATATTTGTGGATTACACCCACTCTATGCTCGAAATAACTACGAAAATTCCCACGCTCGTTGTCCGGACAAAAAATATTCAGAGCTATTCAGATCACACGCTGATCATATCCGAATAAAAAGGTAGTCTCTGAGACACTCAGGTTGAACGGAAAATCCCATCATACCCCAGCATCGTTTTTTTTTTTCAGGAGAAAGGACAGCATCCGGAGAAAAATCAAGGGAGATAATTCAAATATGTTTCATTCGATCTTCAACTTTGATGCATTCTCCAGGAGTGGCTGCATCGGAGATATGATTAAAATCCTCACGCTAGTGTAGTCGGGGCGCACCAAATCAGAAAGGTGGCGCACACTCCCAGATTGGCGATGCAGTGAGAGAGACAGAGATAACCGAACGAATTGTGCAGATGACGACCTGAAAGGCGGCTCTCATTATTTGCATTGCCAAGAAATTACTCTGTTTAAGAGCATTGAAGAACATCCGGTATTGTTGTGATCATTGTGGAATACGAAGGATAGGTTCGAGAAAAACAAAACTCGCATCGCTTCACCGTGTAGATTCCCAGTCCGTTAGTTATTACGCCGACCAAGCCGACCTTTAAATATTTTAATAAATTATTAATTTATTTTTATAAAACAATCACAATGCCAATGATGCATCCGGCGTAGATATAGTCTGCGGAGGGCGAGTCTTCCATTTGTGTGTCGTTGCTCGAGTTGGTCGAGTTCATTGCGTCTGATCAGGAATAAAATGATATCTTTACTTTGCACACTCTTTCTCTGGTCAGAAAAGTGAAAGAGTAAGCGAAGTCTGGCTGAGGAAAAGCAGGTGATTTTCCTGTGACGGAGCACAGAACAAGTGAGAAAGAATCGAAGATTAGGAGGAGTGGGTTCAAGAGTGCAGAATGAAAAGTGTTCATGATGTGAAAACGGCTAGTCATGAGGAGGGAAACAATGATAAACAGGCACGAAATGCGATGAAGCAGGATGACTAATAAAGAGGTCGAGAGAATTAGTGCCATTGAACTCGAAGTTCACCTTTTCGACCTCAAAAAAGTGGTTTCTAAAGAATGAACATTCGTGATACTTCAAAGGAATGTTATCCTTTGAAGATGAGATACGATTGCGAGAATAAATGCGGTTTCGCACTAAAATACTCCGCAGGTGGAAATTCTAACCCAATTTCCAGAAATCACTCAATTATCGGGAGAGTCGTGTCATTTGGAGACTGGCTCGCGGGCGAATGATCGCTAGTAGATAGCAGAATGTGGGCGATATTCATAGAATACACTCGGATAACATCGAAAACGTTCTCCGATTGGTGATGTTTCAACGAGCATTGAGCGAATATAATCTAATCGTCTGACAGTAAATTATGCGACCACATGATTTCGAATATTCTCGAGTTTGCGTGAAGCTAACAAATCTCCGAAGCCCCGCCCTTGATCAAAACCGAAAATCACCGCTACAAACTGTGTCCATCTCTAGAGCACTCAACCTCGGAAGGCCGTGGCTCATGGGAAATCTCAATACCGAAACAAGTCGCCGAATTGTGGCGATGAGGGAATTTGAAGCAGTCTGTGTATGTAGGCGTTGAGAAAGCGTGGATCAAGTTCAAAGCCCGAAAATGAAGAAAAATTGAAAAAAGTCGCACTCGAAAAAATTAGATGTTGAGTACATTGTTGAGTACATTGATGTTGAGAACATTGTTGATGAAAACATCAGTAAACGTTCATTGGGCGTTAATTTTGGGGCTTAGCGTGTTTGCAATGATTGGGCATTAATTTTGGGGCTTAGCGTGTTTGCAATGAGTCCGATACCACGTGAAATTATGAGCAAAATAGATCTCACAGCTTCAAAAACTACACTTTATCGGGCATTGCTCATTCATACAATCAATGTCTTGGGAGAATGGAGTGACTCATCGCACTGGTATTTCTCCCACAGTGTGTAGACAGCCTTGCACTGATATCCACTCTGGATGGACGCCGTTGCGAGGGCACATTCGCCCTTCGGAGAGACACGAACACCGATGCACTACAATGGAAGGATTAGTTCAGAAATCGGAGTGCGAAGCAAGGGAGTACCCCAAGAACCTCCGTGAAATATGCTTCTTCCATTATTCCCACCACTCCCCCCTCATTTCTACAGGCAGTTTCTTTTGTCATCAAATTCGAAGTTCTCATTGCATTTGGAGAAAGGAATCGATGCCAAGAAGTTATGCATTTTCTCTATGCATTTTGCATTTTATGCATTTTTCAATCCGAAATTCAAAAATTTACTAACTCTGTCCGCCCACTGCTCATTCGAACACATGTTCTTGCAATCCGACAGTGTCTTGTTGTTCGGAGTGAGAAAGGCTTTGTAAGCAGTTATGATCGATACCTCACGGAAGCACATTTCAGCCTGAAATGGGGAGAATTATTTGCCTTCCAACCGACATGTCTCTTATATTCTACTGCAAATTGTTGCAGGCAAATAAAGAAATACTCTCCCCACTCCGTGTGCGATTTATTGCTGAGAATTGAGGAGACCATTCTCTGCATTTGCCAGCCCTACTGAAAATCACTCACTTCATACAAGGATGCAAAGAGAGCCAACATAATCAGCAGCTTCAACTGTCCCATCATAGGGAAGAAGAGAAGAGAATGAAGAATGAGAGTAGTGAATAGGAAAGAAGACTAAAGGGACTGGAGAAAAGTCTACGTTACGATCCTAATTCGCATTGAAATGGGCCTTACGTCTGGATAGCAACAGACTGGGCCTCATAGATACGAAAATGTCGAGGAATAGAAAAATCAGTGACGAATTGTTCATTTTTTTGTTGACCATGTTCATCATTTGAGACAAGTCGAAAGTTTTGCAGATGTGGCTACTTCTATTCTTCTCGAGGACAACTATGGACAAGTAAAATAGTGAAATTTCTTGAAGAGAACAATCGAGAGGAAATGTCCCAAGATGTCTGTTCCCCTTTTTCCCATCGGTTCACTGTGCAACAACAACTCATTTTTTTGTCTGTGACTTTTTTTTATCTACAGAGCCCAGACCAGTTAATTATGAGAAATGGAAGTAGTGAGAATCGCAAGCCAATCATGCAATTTCATCATGATTTTTTCAATCGGATCGATGATTGCTTTTTGTTTCGTCATTTATTCCCTTCTTATTGGGTTAGTTTGGCTCCAATTGCCCGTAGGCACTCACACGTTTCCTGCAATCAACACGAATTTGCACATAAAAAGTCAGTCATCAATCGAACCTTCGCAAAGTTGCGGTCGCGGATCATATTGTGGAGGTTGATGGCTCGCTCGCGAATCTGATACGATAGGGATAACAGTGGATCAACGATGATCTCTTCAGTCCGCACACTCTCTCGTCGGTCAGAGACGAACGAGAGAGCAAGGGAAACGAGGAGACGAGAGAGGGGCAAACTCACTCGATCCTCGTCGAGCGGCTCCTCGCACTTTGCCTGGTCGCCCACGAAGAGAATCACGAAGCGAAGGTGCGGCTGAAATACAAAGTTGATCTTTGATCTTTTAGAGATCAAAGATCAATCTCTCACCTGGAACGTCTTGAACTCCTCCTCGCCAATGAGTAGGGTAGACAGGAGAAGAGTGTACTCCTACAATTGGAAAAAAAAGCTGTGGAAAAAGTCAAGGGAGGAAATCAAAAATTCGAATTCCCGCATTTTTCGTTATTTCAAAATATCTCGGTTCCCATTGATGCTAGCCGCTTGAAACTTGGTTTATACGTTTTAAAGGTGTCGGGAAAGCCCCAGTTAAATTTGAGTCGCTAGCTTTACGGGGAAGCGAGATACTGAAAAGCGCGCGAATTCAATATTTTGAATTCCTCCTTTTCCTCCTCTTTGACTTTTTCCACCCGAGGAAATCTCCCCTGATTTTTTTCCGCAGCATAAGACCACCCACGACGTCTCACAAATTCCCACGATCTCTCGCAGGTTAGAGACAACGAGAGAGCATGGTAATCGAAGAGAGCGAGTAAGCACACCTTCATGTCCCTCTTGTACATCTCGCGCGCTTGCTTTCGCTCGTCCGGATCCTCACTGAAGTGTTGGTCTTTGATCTCTGATCTTTGATCTTTGGTCTCGGCACTCACTATTTAGTCTTGAGCAGCGTCTCAATGTGCAGCAGCGAGGTGGCGTTCATCTTCTACAAACATGAACTTTGATCTTAGATCTTAGATCCTTGATCCTTAGATCTCTGGTCCTCCTCATACCTCAAACATTTCCATAGCAATCTTGGCCGAGTTCTCGTGAAGGCACGCGCCCTTGTACGCGTAGAGCCAATCAGTGGGAGAGAAGCGACGCGGCTCCGTCTCACTCTTTTGCACCGGAAACTGCAACAGGGACGATCTGATCTTTGATCTCTGATATTTGATCGCTGATACCTGGTAGATGGCGTCAAAGAGGTAAGTCTGGTACGCCTCCTTCAGCGTGATCAGAAAGCCGCCCAGTCCGTAGATGCAGTGCTCAAAGATTAGAAAGTCAATCGTCGATTGGCAACCACCGTGTGGTGCTACCGTAGTACCTGTAGGTAGGTGCCCCATCCCTCGGAGCTGTGCGGGTCGACAATGCCCTGCTCACACACGCGAATGTACTGCTGTTGAATGCCCGTGCCCTGCATTTAGATAATTATAATATCGTTAATTAGCAAATAAATATTACAATTTCGTCCCGCTCCCTCGTGTAGCAGGCGGCAGTGAGCATGCGAAGCGGCACCTCGAGCTTCTCATTGAACGTCAGCTTCCGAAGGTTCTGAGGCAGATGATCTTTGATCTTTGGTCCGTCATCTTCGATCTTACATCGGTGACTTCCGGATGACGTGTGTGGATGAGGATGGAGATGCAGATGACGCGCATCTCGGTCACGTGACGGGCTGGAGATCAAAGATCAGAGATCAGAGATCAAAGATCAAACTCACGCTCGTCCTTCTGCTTGCGAAGGTCGCACTTCTTCAGGTGCTCCAGCATGTACGTTTCGAAGGGCTTGATCAGCAGTATGCGCATATTGTCCAAGTGCTCACTCTGAGAATGTTGATCTTTGATCTTTGCGATTGATCTTTGATACCTTCTCGACGATCGAGTATCCCATGGTGAACACGATGCGGAAGAGCTCGTACCAAACGCCCCCGTTGACGCACTTAATTAGTTTAATTAATCAATAAATGGCAAAGATCATAACTCACCTTATCATCGGCGCATTGCTTAACGAGCAGCCAAAACTGCTGGAAGGTGCCAGACTCCGGCGTCTGAGCGATGGATATCGTTGAGATGTCGATATCCCCCAAGTCTTCCTTCGTCTGAGCTCGAAATATGAGCGACGCCGGCCTCACACACATTGCCCACACTATTTCGCCCCCGAATGGACGAAAGAGTGCGAGCAATGATGCTCACATTTCGAGCTCTGTCCTCACCTTTTTCGTATTGCAGTAGGCGTAGAAGCGCCCGAGACAATTGCGCACCCACTTTGTCTGCGAGTCAAACTCGCAATACTTGAAATTCTGCAAGCAAGTTCTTCTCCTTCAGTTTCGAACATCGTTATTTACCGGCAAAATTTGCTTGTTAAACTTCTCATTGTCCCACGTCTCGTAGTCTTCCAACTGGAAAGAAGTGGAATTGATTTTTGATCTTTGAGCAGAGCAGATCAACGAAACTCACGTAGAATTTTTTCTCCTTCTTGGATCCCTTGCTTTCCTTCGAGTCCCGCTTTGATCGCTTGCTCTTTCTTGATGATTTCTTCTTCCCATCACTGCCGTCAACGACGATATCTGGAGCCACCGACGACACTGACGAAGCCGTTGACTTGTTCGTCGACGCGTCAGTCTTGTCCGTCTGAGCAGAGATCAAAGATCAATTGTCAGAGATCAAAGATCAACTGTACCTTCTTGGCCGACGCAGTCTGCGTCTTAGCAGCTGCAGCAGCCTTCTTCTTACGCTAAAAGGGCAAAAGTGAAGTTTGATCTTTGATCTCCCGATTTGCCTTCTTTAGAAAAAAACAGTAAAGAATAATTCCAACAATCGCGACGATACCACCGAGAACGCCAAAGCCAATTCCTGAATGGATGGTCGATCATCTTTGATCTTTAAACTTTGATACCGAGGTATAGGTTCGTATTTCCTCCTCCTGTGTCGGGTGCTCCTTCTTGCTTGTCCTTGCTGATGTCTCCCTTAGACTTCTCTGCAAAATTGCAATGATTATGTTAGGAGGGAAGAGCAGAATTAAGAAGTATTTGTCAATTCAGTTGTCAGGTCAGAGAAACGGAAAAGCGCGTGCGAAATGAAGAATCTCGCACTGGGAAATCATTTGGTGTGGTTGTGTTTTCCAGTGAACAAGAGAAAGCGAAGGAGTGATGCCCTATGAGGTTCCTTACCAACGCATTCAATCGAAGTGAAGCTGAGTCCTTCTCCGTCACTCGTGCCGTTCTTCCGAAATCGTCCAGTCAAAGGATCGCAATCGAGCTCGAGCACGTCGGCTATCGGCTTACCATCGGAGTCAGTCAATCTTAATTAGTTTATTATATTAATTAATTAGTTTATTAATTAGTAAACTCGCTTGAAATGGTGGTCCGTCTTGCACTTGAGCTTATTAGTGCCCAGTCCGTCAATCTGTAGTGGGATACGGGATCGATCAGCTACCGTAATCTACTGTGATACGGTGAGTATCGATCGGCTACCGCATTCTAGTCGATCGATACTCACGGTATTCTCGTGGAATACAGGAAGAATCGATTAACTATCGTATCTTGCCGTACCTTGCACCTGTCGGCTTTACAGGAGGCATGAAGGGGCGGGTACTCGGGCGTCTCTCCGAATCGTTTGCCGCAGTCGACTAAAGTTGATCTTTGATCTTTGATCTTTGATCTTTGATCTTTCACCCACTTTTATCCATGCAAGCCGCCTCCTTCAGTTCGGCCTCCTTGAGAAACCAGTTGTATTTGGTTGCATCGGCCTTGGATTGCTTGCACTCAATCTTGTCTTGGTCTCCTTGAACGATGATCTCCTTCCCAGTCAACGTCCATTTCTTGTTCGGACACTGAATGGAAACTATTAGAATTGGCTGGATGAAGAATGCGTCTCTTCATTCATCAGAATGAACGAATCCGACGAATCCCTATCGCAGTTGTCGTACGTTTTCGTATGTCTAGATGGAGAATCAGTATCTTCAATCCTCATTTCTCAGAGTGAGAAAGAGAAAGAAGTGGCGATATCACACCGTGAGGGTCGGACATCCGTCCGGGACGTCGTCTGCAGAGGGCGTAAGCACGGTCTTTGAGCAGCCATTACATTCCTTATCGAGAGGGGCGACCGTGCACTGTTGACAGCCTGCGAGGATGGGATTATTCAGAGTAGAGCAGGGGGAATGACACACGTTTCTCGAGACAGTAGATGCTGAACGCTCCAGTAAGTTGGGTTCCATCGCCTTTCTTCCATTTTCCATCACTTGTATCACATTTAACTTGATCAGTCTTCTCTGGAGGAGTGCCCGATTCGACCCTGCAAAGTTATATAAGTATTGCATTATTTTCTTTCTCTCACATTATTCCATTGGGGCAAGTGAATGGAGGATTGGAGAAAACATTAATTTCCTTCAGTACAGTATCCGGATCAGTCCCATCCTTATTCGACGAGCTGACGCTATCAATAGCACAAACGAGAACTGTAATATTTTCCGTTTAGATACAAATGACGAAATTTATGCATACTTTTTCTAGCAAGAAGAGCCCACATATGCGCTTGGGGGTCCTTGTATGTCAATGGATCGCTGCCTTTTGGTATCAAAATTGTTGGCAAATGATTTAATGGAAGGTCTCCATTAAAAATACTGACCTGCAAATTATTTGGAATAAATAACCGAAAAAAGTGTCACGAACTCACTTGCTCATGATTGGTTATTTTAACAGTGAACGAGCAAAATATGCGTTCATCGCTAAACTCTTGCGCCCCTTCGTTTTCTGAACATGATATCATGGATGAATGTTTTTAAACAATTCCGAACTCAGTGTCAAATCAGCTCTTCCTGTTATGGATCCGTTCTTGCAATGGAATTGTGTATCTCCTTGGGTCAGTTTCACGCCTTCATCCTTTTTCAAAGTTTCGCCATCATTCGCTTTGACTTGCATCATCACATGAAGCATCTTTTTTGATAGTGCTCTGAATAGCGTATTTGTTGAACGTGATTCAACGTTATCACTGACCTCATCTGAAAAACAACA
The DNA here is from genome assembly GCA_911812115.1 of Pristionchus exspectatus. Taxonomy (NCBI): domain Eukaryota; kingdom Metazoa; phylum Nematoda; class Chromadorea; order Rhabditida; family Neodiplogasteridae; genus Pristionchus; species Pristionchus exspectatus. The sequence continues at coordinate 17,148,203 of OU461584.1, read as the reverse complement.
TCGCAGTTGCTTTTTTCCAACTTCACAACATCATCTTTGAATTCAACTAGATTTGTCTGCCATTTGGAAAAATCGGTGGCGGTCGAATCACTTTTGTCGGTGAAGCAGGACTCGCGAATGATGCAGGCCTTAGAGGAAATTGAATAAAAATTGAATACAGTGGCATCCTATCCGTACCGTCTCTTCTTTACACCGTGCGAGATCGATTTTGTGATCGTAAGCGAGGACGAGTTGAGTAACGAGCAGCGTAAGTGACCATAATCGCGTGATCTGAAATTGTAAGATTCAGTAAACAAGATATAGATACGGTAGAGTACCACAGGTACGGTAGGGTACCACAGGTACGGTAGGGTACCATGGGTACGGTATGGTGCCATAGGTACGGTATGGTACCATAGGTACGGTATGGTACCATGGGTACGGTATGGTACCATGAGTACGGTAGGGTATATGGATACGGCAAGGTATCATGAATGCGGTAGGGTACCATGGATACTGCAGGGTTCCAGGAGTAGAGTACGGTAGCGGCACCAGTAATAGAAACAACAGGGTACGGTAATGGTACCATGGAAAGGGTACGGTAGCGAAACCAGTGATACAGTAACGGAACCAGGAGTAGGGTAGGGACAGCAGGGTACGGTAGGTCCCAAGATGAAGGGCAGGTTCCACGTACGGTAAAGGCCAGGAGGATGAGGGTCTCGGTGGTACGGCAGGTGGGGATCGGGATCCTCACCATGGGAGATCGGCTGTAGAGTACGGTAGATCAGTGATGGACGAGGGAGGGAGAGGCGATTGTCGATCGATCGCAAGAGACGAATGACCAGATTGTTCAACTTCGAGCCTTTTATTGGGCGACGAGAGTAGGCAAATGAATGGCGAGAGACAATGCGAATTGAGGAGAGACAAAATCATTGTAGGCGAGTGAAGAGGTGAGGGGAGGTTGGTAGAGAGGGTGTAACAGATGAAATGGATGAACGAAGGAAAGAAGTAAGGCCTTGTCTCGTCTTTTGAATGAGTGATTGTGGAAGCAGCCGGTATCAGAACAAGACCTTCACTGGATTACGCACAGGCCACAGTACGGGTTCAGCAGTTTTTACGATTCTCACACAGATACACATCATAGAGTCTGGGTCGATGCAATTAGGTGCTCGTAATGTTCGGTTGATACTGAATCGCTGATAGAAATATTGTCAGCAGGTATTTAGGCGAGATGGTAATCATCGTCTGTCCTTTCGAGTGTTCTTGAGCAGATGGCCCTTCTCGCCTTCTCTTCTTGTTTACGATTCGAATAGAAGAAACCCATCGAAATATGAGCGAACGCTCGAAATGATTCGGCATTTGTCGATCGCGAAATGAAAAATCGAAGTAAGCAATATTTTAGATCTCATGGTCAACTATGCATCAGTTCACACACTCAATAGCGTTCATGAGCCCATTCACTGTGATTTTATCACAAGAAATAGAGAAAAACAGCATTCGTTAAAGAATTCTGGATACGGTAGTATTTCGCGCGTAAATCCGATTCAAAATGCTTCCTGTATTTGCAGTTTGATATCGACTTTTTCTGGAGTTCGGTTTTTCATCATGGCTGCCAATACGTGGCTGTTCTTGTCGCTGTTTTTTCGCTCCTTTTCAGTCATTTATGGCTCTCATTACTTACTGATGCTGCTCCTCTGCTGGTTTCTGCTTTCTTTTGCTAGCGCCGCAGAAATCGCGATTGATTCTCCGCATTTTAGTGATTATTTACTTGAAACACTTTCCAATCATCGCTGATAACCAATCACTGATCTTTTCCCCCTATCTTCGCTTGTTGTCCACTCTATCGCGGCTTTGGCCACTCTCGCTTCGTCGTCAACACTTTACATCTTTCGTTCGTGGCATCTTTCCCCCTCTCATCCCCTCTCATTCAGGCCTCCAATCGATTCCCACTCGAGTTCCGTTCCCGCCTTCCTTGATCTACCCCCGCATCCCTTCCTCTTCTCCAATCACGTCCCGTCTTCAATCACTCATCAACACTGTCGCTAGGTAGGGCTGCCTCTAACACCGCTTGAACTCTGTGAACTCTTTCGTTGTTTGGCCTCACTATCTCAAGCCGCCAATCGATTTCAGTTCCTGGTTTCGGCCTTGTGTCGGAACCTTCGAGAGTTGTGCTAGAATACGTGCATCTCTAGCTATTTCCTTCCCCATCCTCCTCCTTCCTCTCTAACTTGTGTGCGCTCCCTCGTTCCTTTCTCTCACTAACGCTCTCCTCCCTTCTCTAACTCCCTTCCCCTCTTCCCTTCACCGCCCAACAAACCCCTCACTCCCCCCTCTTTTCCACCCGACTGCCGCTCGCGTCCGAATCAATTCCCTTTCTCACTAGGCCCTGTTCCTAGTTTCATCTTTGTTTCGCGTGGTGTGCCGAGTGTGCGATCACCGTTCTGCCATTTACCACCCCTCAATTACAGGATAATCATGCCCATCACGAAGATTCACGCCCGTCAGATCTACGACTCGCGCGGCAACCCCACCGTCGAGGTCGACCTCTACACCGAGAAGGGTGAGCTAAAACCTGAAAGTTAAGCCTAAAATGGGCTGAATTCGCTCAAATTCGCGCTTTTGTCTGACGAAATGCCTCGCTTCTGTTGGCCCAGACGAGGAATTACCAGTAAGTGACGAAACTGCGCGGCTCGCGTTTTTGCAATGACGAAAAGCCTGCCTTTTGTTGACTCCAGTGGCTGCTTATACTCGATTATCAATCCCAATCAAGGCCAACTTGGCCCCTAACATGGCGCCCCCTTGCAGGCGTCTTCCGCGCTGCGGTTCCCTCGGGCGCGTCCACTGGCGTCCACGAGGCGCTCGAGCTCCGCGACAAGGACAAGGTGAGGCAACTTGGCGGATTCGTGGCCCCCACGGTTGCTAACTCGGTCCATTCCAGGCCGTCCACCACGGCAAGGGCGTGCTCAAGGCCGTCGCCAACATCAACGAGAAGATCGCCCCCGCCCTCATCGCCAAGGTACGACAGCATGATGAACACGCATAGAGGACTGACTTTTCTCGAAAGAGGGGTGTGTGGAGGTTGCCAGGACATAATTAGGTCTATGACATTGGCAAGGCCTCATGCGCGCGTTCCTCATGATGCGGTTGAGAAGGATTGATGAAACAGCGAGCAAAAGATGTTGATGGCATTCCCTTTGTTTACTCCATTGGTAGTTGGTACTCTATTATCCACTAGTTAGGTATCATTGTGTTGTTGTCGCGTATGGACAAGGGACAAATCTGCAGTGGTGTCACTGCTCTCTGTTTTTGTTGATTGCGAGAGAAGGGACGAGAGAGAAGTGTAGTGTGTGAACGTTCTCTGTACTTTGTAATCGCCCCCTCTGTGAGAATGTCGCCGAAATAGTGAGAAAATGCGGAGAAGTTTGTTTGTAAACTATTTTTGGGGCTTTATCGAGACTAATCGATAATTCGATTTCAAAAGAGACTAGAAGGTCAACTTTCGCGTGAAACATGGGGAATCGCGCTAGACGTGCGAAAGACGAGGAAATTCCTAGGGATAGAGGGTACTCTAGACTTGAATTTGACGGGGAAGAGAGAAGAGGGAGAGGCGCATCCCTCGAATCAATAGAAAGCCATCGTAAAGGAAATGTAATGGGAACGGGGGGAATTTGAACAGAAAGAAGTGTTTGAATGTTTGGCAAATTCAGCTTTGATGAAGTACTTGCAGAGTACCAAGGGAGAGCGGTGTGGGGCAGCATAAAATGTTACTAGAAAGTAGTGTTTGCTTTGGGCTATTTTGAGCTCGTACTTCGAGGGATGTACAGATGAAACAATTTAACTGAATGGGAGAAAAATCTTGCCGGATCGTTTGAAGGACCGTTAGTTCGTGCATTTTTCCCATGTACATATGTGGCTCATACTGTTTATGGAAACCAAGTCTCAACTATGATTTGGTGGTGCAACATGAATTCTTCGGGTCAAATTTCAACTTATATTACATCCGAAATATTACATCAATATTTCACTCCTGCAGGGCATCGATGTGACGGAGCAGCGCGCGATCGACGAGTTCATGCTCGCGCTCGACGGAACCGAGAACAAGGTACGGTAATGGCATCTGGAATCGAGGAATCGATCGATAACTACGGTAGCCGGAGTACGGTAGCCGTCAGAGTACGGTAGGATTTATCAGGAATCGATCGATTGAGATATTTTTGCCAGATTTATACTGTATTGTAACTAGGCTATTAATGATTTATTTTTGTTTTATTAATATTAATAAAGTTATGTTCAGTCGAACCTGGGCGCGAACGCGATCCTGGGCGTCTCTCTGGCCGTTGCCAAGGCGGGCGCCGTCCACAAGGGCCTCCCCCTCTACAAGTACATTGCCCAACTGGCCGGCACCGACAAGGTACGCTAGGATTACGGTAGCTCGACTTTTAGGATAAACGGTAGCCGCAAATTATTGATTGATTCCCTTGCTCCAGGTGGTGCTGCCCGTGCCCGCGTTCAACGTCATCAACGGCGGCTCGCACGCCGGCAACAAGCTCGCCATGCAGGTATACGGTGTGGCCAGAGAGGCGACGAATACTAATTGACGGCCCTATGCAATTTTTGACAAGACTGATGAATGGATACGGTAAATATCCTAATCGATATTCGTTGCAGGAGTTCATGATCCTGCCCACGGGCGCCGCATCCTTCTCGGAGGCGATGCGCATGGGATCCGAGGTGTACCACCACCTCAAGGATGAGATCAAGAAGAGGTACGGTAGCGAGAAGATGCGATCGATAACTGACGGATTACCGTACTCTTTGGAGACTTGCCAATGTGTATCCCCGTTAATTGTTGTGGCCAGAGAAGCAATCAATAACTGACGATTACCGTATCCCTCCTTCAGATACGGTCTCGACGCGACTGCCGTGGGAGACGAGGGAGGATTCGCGCCCAACATCCAGGACAACAAGGAGGGCCTCGACCTGCTCAACACGGCCATCGCCAAGGCCGGCTACACTGGCAAGGTACGGTAGTGTGTGTGTGGTGTAGTGTGCGTCGACGAATGCCAATTGACGGCCCTGTGCAAATTTTGACTAGACTGAGGGATGGTGTGGTCGACGTTTACTACTGTAACTCCACCACTTGCAGATCAAGATTGGCATGGACGTTGCCGCGTCCGAGTTCTACAAGGACGGCAAGTACGACCTCGACTTCAAGAACCCCGCCTCGGACCCGTCCAAGTGGCTGAGCGGAGATGAGCTCGCCGCCCTCTACCAGACCTTCATCAAGGTACGGTAGTGGTGTGATCTGAGGCGACGATTACTAATCAACAGCCTTGTACAAAATGTGACAATACTGATGCGTGGCGTGGTCGACGTTTATCACTCGCTCGTTCCAGGAGTACCCCGTGGTCTCGATCGAGGACGGCTTCGACCAGGACGACTGGGAGAACTGGGGCAAGCTTATGACCTCGACGTCGATCCAGCTGGTGGGCACGAAGGCGACGATTGTGAAAGGGCGACGCCCTTTGGCACACTCACTGCACCATGGGAGTACGGTAATCACATCACCCTCCAGGTCGGCGACGATCTCACCGTCACCAACCCCAAGCGCATCCAGATGGCCGTGGAGAAGAAGTCGTGCAACTGCCTCCTCCTCAAGGTACAAACGAGAATGATCTTTGATCTTTGGAGGTTGAAGTTTGATCTTTGATCTCTGCAGGTCAACCAGATTGGCTCCGTGACCGAGTCGATCGAGGCGGCCAAGCTGTCCCGCAAGAACGGCTGGGGAGTCATGGTGTCCCACAGGTACTGTTGCTGGAGGGATGGGTACGGCAGCACAAGTAGGAGATGGGTTACGGTAGGCTTTCAGTGCCTTGGACGATGCATGTGGTGCAATGGGAGGTTGTTCGGTAAAGCCGCACAGATACTGTAGGGGACAGTGTGGTACAGTAGAAACAGGAGGAGATGGGTTACCGGAGTCTGCAAATGCTATTGAAGATCCACGCTGGGGGAGCGTACCAGGTGGAAATTGGTTACTGTAGTCTACTACTGACGAACCGTTTGGTATTCTGGGACAGGGCTCGATAAAGTCGTGCTAGTCTATAAATGAATAATGAATAATTGGATAATTTGGTTGCAGATCTGGTGAGACGGAGGACACGTTCATCGCCGATCTCGTAGTGGGACTGGCGACGGGACAGATCAAGACTGGCGCACCCTGCAGATCGGAGAGACTCGCCAAGTACAATCAGGTACGATAGGGAGAGGGGTACGGTAGGAATGGGGTACTGTATCTACGTCTGGATTATCGATTGATTGAGAGCCCGTATCGTAATGGTTGTTGGTGGTTGGCAGTTCTTGTGGTAACGGTTCCGGATTCTGAAACGATATTATCGACTGATAGGTCAGTGATACGGTATCTAGCAATCGATAATTGATTGATTTTCCTCTTCAGCTGCTCCGTATCGAGGAGGAGATGGGCGCGGATGCCGTGTACGCCGGCGAGAAGTTCCGCAATCCCCAGGCCTAAGCGACTACCGTATCCCCTCCAATCGATCGATTATCGATTCGGTTACCGTACTCTCGCCTCCCTCCCCACCCTTCACTACTTTCCATGTATAATCTCGCCCATTGTTTGTAATAGATGTAGCCTAAAATTACGGTAGAGTCGATGTAATGCAGTACCCCCTCAACTTCCTAGTCCAGAGTATTTATAACTGATCGATAACTTCTTTTGTCTACAGTGTAGCCACACATTATGTATTGCTATAAATGGTTTTGAAAAGTTTATCGGGAGATCGCAATCGGGATTCAATCGTGCCCGAAAGATCGTTGGAGAAGCCAACTATTCTTTCATCGTACTCTCTTATCGCTCAGTGTGTCAAGGCAGCTGGTGAAATGAAGAGAAACACTCTTCACTATGACAGCCTTCATCAACATTCGGACTTTTTGTCCTGAGAATATCTCATGCAAACAATATAATGAATCTGTCGAATAGTAAATCAATGATTCGTGAAATGTGTCTTTACAATGCCAACCAACAATCTCTCGATTCAAACACTTTCTTTATTCGACGAAATAGAATACGGCCAAGGGGTCTCTTCACTTGGTCTCGACTTCCTCTGCAATTTATGTCCGTTATCAACCATTGTCGGATTCTGTAGTCATTCATCGATCTTCTAGATACTGTAGTCTTTTACCAATCACCTGATTTCTGTAATCAGTTATTGATAAATATCCATTATGGAATTTGGTCAGTTATCGATCCCTCCCTTTTACCACTGTATGGCTGCCCCTCTTCACTGTATGGCTGTCCCTCCCTCCTACCGTATACCTCTGGGTGGCAGTCCCTGGTAGACGATGTACACAATGGGCTGAACGGCGGGAGTGCCTGCGCCGTGCGCGTTCGTGTGAGCCGCAGCCGAGAACTGTGAAGTAGTACGGTAAGGATACGGTAGGATACGGTAGATTACGGTAATCGATTATCTACCGTACTCTAAGAGTACGTTAGGAATGTCATAGATACAGTGGTTCTGACAGTGACATCGAAGCATGTTGGATGCGGTAGTTCTCATTGTGGTGCAGTGTTCGTACGATAGTCACCTTCTTATGATGTCCAGTAGCAGCATCCTCGGCACTATTGTCCCTGCTGCCTCCCTTCTTCTTTCCCTTCTTACTCTTCTTCTCGCTCTTCTCGGGCGCATCCACGGGCACCTCAAAGGGAAGAAAAGTTAGTTGGTGATTGGATGATACGGTATCGATCGACCTCGTAGCCCTCATAGTGGATGCGCAGCACCTTCCTGCGCACGCTATCCGCCAGTTCCTGCAAGTCGTGAGTCAGTTGTCGATCGCCGACCGGTGGTGCGACTACCGTACCACTTGCATCTTCTGGTCCTCCCACACCTTCTCCACGTCCATGTCCGCAGGCGCGTCCTTCGGCACGATCGCCATGATCACCGAGAAGCGGTCCTGAGGGGCAAGAAAGTCAGTTGTCGATCGACTGTAGTACCGTATCCCAGTCCCTACTGTACCTTGAGATTCGGCTTGACGCCGTCCGGGCAGCCCGAGTAGTGGAGTTTGATCGATTTCTGAAAGCGCTGGTTGGATTGATCTTTGATCTTTGATCTTTCGCGCTTGACCTTCGTATTGGGCTGAAGGGAGAAGAAGACGGGCTTCATCTTGAAGACGCCCGGACGAGTTGTCTTCATCTAGAATATTGATCTTTGATCTTTGATCTCTGATCTACCGTATCCATCGATCAATCAATCTACAGTACCTTGAAGATGACGGCCTGGTTGTGCGTGTTCGTGATGATAACCTCCTTGATTTGTTCCTCATTAACTGGTTTGAATGTCACCTGGATTAGGTACGGTGGGATTACGGCGTAGCGGGGGTCCGGAAACTCACATATCTGGGAGGATCGAACGTGATTTTGTGCTCCAATGCGTCCGACATGGCGACTGCTCGCCACTCGGCAAGAGAGTAGAATGGAGAAATGAGGAGAGGAGGGAGGGGGGGGAGAAAATAAGTGGAATGAGGAGATAATTTATGTAAATGTGTAGAATTTGCATTGCAAATGAAGAAAGGATTTGAAGGTGTTGTTTGATCGACCGAGATAACCTTGAGATAATCATTTATCATACACGAATCAATCGACAATCACTGAGGTACGGTAGGCGTCGTCTCCGTTCCGATGTGCTGCTGAAGATGCTTCTTCCTGTGATGAATGCGCTTGAAGTTCTTGCCGCAAACCTGGTGATCGATCGATAGTCTACCATAATCTCATCTGCCGTATACCTGACACGGATACGGTCTCTCCCCAGTGTGCGTTCGCATGTGCTTCACTAGCCCATCGCGCAGACGAAACTCGCGGCCGCAATTAGTGCACTGAGATTATGTCATCATTAAATCTTCATAATTTTGAAAAAAAATGTAACAAGCATCATTATTCTTCATGATATTTCTTCACTCTACGCATTTCGAAAGCCCTCAAAAAATAATAGACAGGAATCTTCACCTCAAACGGCATCTTTCCATCGTGAATACGTAGATGGGCAGAGAACCCCAGTTGCGAGTAGAGAAGCACCTTGAAGAGATCAAAGATCAGCTCTTCAATCATCCAAAGATCAAAGATCAACTCCCTCACTTCGCATCCACTCCTTGGACACGGCAATATTATCCGCTTTGAGCTGCCCGGAGTCGCCGACTCCTCCCTCGCAGCAGCTGCAGCATCGGATGAGCTGCTGCTGCACGGCTGTTGCTGCTGCAGCGAAGAGGAGGAGGGTACGGTAGGCATTCGATTCATCGTGAACTGATTGGCGAGACCGGGCAGACTGCTCATCAGCAGCGCTGCCATTGAAGAGAAGTCGGGCTGCTGCAGTGAATGACCTGCTGCAGCTGCTGCAGGTGCTGCAGAAGTGCCCGGTTGCTGCAAATATCGTATTTCTTTAATTTCTGGCCACTCTTAGAAGAAGTTTCAGTGTTTCTGCGATGTCGGCAAGATCAAAGAGCTTCTAAACGACGAACATCCTCATCCTCCTCATCCTCCTCGTTCATCTCCTCATCATCGTCCTCTTCCTCCTCTTCCTCTCCCCTCTGACCTCCCGTCTCCCCAGGCTCCGACTTCATCTCACGAAGGTACACAGAAAAGGCCAGATCTCGCTTCTGCAAAGGTACGGTAGAGTACGGTAGGGGTCAATCGTGAATTGATTTAAATATTCAATCACATTTGGCGGCGCATCACTCCTGCTCTGCTCACCGCTCTCCTGACCACGATCATGACTGTGATGGTCGGCCTGAAGAAAGAACGAAATCACGAATTTCAGGAGCTTCTTACAATTAAATGATCACTTTTGGGCACTTCTATAGGTCTACTCAAACTATTTAAGAAATTCGTCCTACGTATTCAATGCGATTTCTTTTTCCAATTTTATCGTGAGAAATCGCCTAAAGCGTACCTATCTGCATACAAATTTGACACATGGATAAAATCCATTCCTCACCTCCCTCTTCTCGTCTTTCTTCATCTCCTTCAATTCTTCAATCGATTCTCGAATGGACCGAACGTCAGCTTGAATCGTTTCCACTTGCGTCTTCAGCGTCTCAAAGGGAACTTTTTTATTCTGTAATCTACCGTATCCACCTAATCGCAAACTGACTTGATTCCGATACCGTTATCTACCGTATCCCCAATCGATTTGATCTACCGTATTGCTCCCCAATCGCAAACTGACTTGATTCACGTTGATAAGCGCAGCAACGATGGCGGATGCGTAGTGCGGCACAGCGGCATCGGCCAGAAGGAGCAGAGAGATATCGGCCAGGGAGGTAGACGAGGCGTCCATGATCTACCATTATCGATTGAAATCGATCGATTACCGTAATCAATACTGATTGATAACTGACTTAATAACGTGAATAATCGAATACCTACTACTCAAATATCGAGTGAAAGTGTGAAGAGTCAATGCAAACAGTTTGATGAAACAAGGTGGAAGAGAGATGCGTTATTGAATCACACGAAACCACGGAATCAAAGAAGTGGATAAAAGTGAAAGGGGCGATATGGAAGTCCATTCATCGATGACTCCTAATTTCCTCCCCTTCTCTCTTCATCTTTCTGTCCCTTCCCTCCACTCTCTATCGATTATCACCCTCTCGATGACTCGCTGATAAGATAGTGAGACGAGGTTGCAATCGGCTGCACAATAGTTCCAGAGAAAACACCGAATCAGCGAGAAATCAGATGACCATCAGATTCCTTCATTGCGTAGCGTAAACTCCATCCAATTTCTCACCAAAAATTACTTTATTTCATTAGAGACGAATTGAACTTTGACATAACAACAGGGGGCAACGATTCAGAAATCTTAAAGCCATTGAATGGCAACATCTGCACAAAACTAGTCCATCAAAGATATCTGTGATATTTTACGAATACTATACTACAAGAAAAGATACATCTTCATTTATGACGCACCTAACCAACAAGTTTCTCGTTTCACTGTGCCGACGAATTCAACTGAAATCTCAACTCAGACAAGACACGAATAAAAATAGAAAGGAAAAACGTACGGAATGGGGGAGACACACGACATCATCTTCTTCATGTCGGCGTAGAGCGGATGGACGGTCAAGGACAGACTCTGACGAAAACTAATTATGTTTAAAATCGAAAAATTCGAAAAATTTAAAGTTGGAAGCATTGGTCTAGACTGTCGTAAAGCATCTATCTCCGATCTGGCGTGCCCCTTCCATAGACCTCACAATCAAATACAAAGATGTACTTCATTATGACCTATTGATTGAATACTATGTGAATGCTTGCATCGCATACTCACTAGGAAATCTCTTTATTAGCATGACTTTGGGTTGTTAAAAACAGGGTTCGAAGAAATATAACACATAGGGGGGAAACACTTGGAGGGGCAAGCTCGGAGCATACAAAATACGGGGGAGAAATCGTTGTAAACGAGAGATGAACACACCGAAGGGGAAAGAATCACAAGGGATAGACATCACAGTTAGTATGTGGACATTTGATCTGTTATCTATCGGAGCTTCTGATATATATATTCTCTTTCTCTATGTAAAGCTTTTTGACAACAAATATTAGTGAAAATGTGAATACGTTAGCTGCAATACGTAAAGTGAGATCAATCGATAGACGCAGCAAGGGAGAATTGGCCAGTTCGCAAGAAAACGGCGGTCTCAAAAAAAATCTCAATACTATGTTACACAATTGTGGAGAGCAAGCAAAACAAATACAATACGGTTAGGTGGTACAGGATGAATCCCTGAGTATCAGGGAACTGAGAATACTGTCATATTGGTGGGGGATTACTGTAGATCGCTCAATCGTCGTCGTTATCGATGATTGAGGGAACGGAGGCTGCAGTGGTCGCCAGATTGCCCGCCTCGAGTGCGCCCAGAATCTCCTCGAGGGGCAGACGAGACGACGATTGATCCCTCTCGGCACACTGCAAACGATGAATTTGCATTATTTTAAAATCGGAGGGAGTCCGTAATTTTAGAACAAAGATTCCCTTGTAAACGGCATAGAATCCCAAAAAAAATTTGTAACCGTCCGAGCAGGTGTATTCATCACTAATTGGATTCTAACAGCTGTATCTTTCTTCCTCGGAATGAAGAGTCGAATTCTTCAATCCAATAGTCCTACTCATCTCTGCTTCTCACAAATGTTGTCGAAACGTAAACGCAAGCGGCCCCTCACATTGCTCTTAGCATACGGAATACATTTCGTACAGACATTGCTGCTTCTTTTTTTTCTTCGTTCTTCTTCCTTTTTTTTCTTCAATCCGTCATCTCTAATCGTCGCCTGCTGCTTCTTCGTGTGTACCCCTTTGTGTTAGAATCAAGCACTTTTCAAGTACCATCCGAGCTTGATTCCAACTTGTTAGAACAATACGCCAGCGCTGATGTCTCACCTTCTTCGTGTGTCCATTCTTCGCATCCACTCTCGTGAATCCCTTCCCGCAGTGCTCGCACACGTACGGACGCTCACCCGTGTGCTGATTTATTTTAATAAAATTAAAAATTAAGTTTTACTTATAAAAACATTCGTGTTCTACAGCCTTTCGCGTTCAAATATTGACAAAAATACAATGTTTCCGTCTTTGTTCAACATCTCAACTGCTTCCTGGATAGTCTTTCTTATGCAAATGTCGATAAGAATCGTCCTTGTTCAATCTACATTATCTTGCAAGTAGTTCAGGTTTCTCTACCTGATTCATGTGGTCCCTCAGTCTCGTCTCCGATCGAATGCCCAATCCGCACACTGCACACTGCAATTAGAGAGGGGATTGGGGGAGAAGGCGGAGGAGAGGGTCGATGAGGAGACCCGCGAGAGATGAAATGCCTTCTATGACGGCCGTACGCGGGGCCCCAACCAGTAATTGCACCTCTCCTTTCATGGAGGATTTCGATGAATTCACGTCTGATATCATGTAGTATACTTCATGTACTTCGTCATACACTACACGCTATGATAGACATTACGAGCACTCTTCAATTACATCATCTAAATAAATTTTCCACTGAAAAATCAATGTCGACTATCCCTAAAATCTCAATTTTCGCAGAAACAAAATCGATTTTTCTATTTGATTCTCACATGGTGCTTCTGCTTGTAGATGTGTCCCTTGACATGCTCCTCTAGTTCGCTCGCACTCTCGAATGTCTCCTCGCAGTCTTGGTAGCGACAGTTGTAGCCCGAGGAGAAGGAGGCGGGCACGGGAGTGGCTGCAAATGGAGATTAGATGGTAAAATCCTCGAAATATTCGAGTAATTCTATGAAAACCGGCGGTGTTTCTTTTCGTTGCCTTTTACAATTAGGTAACTTTTTTCCTCCTTGTGGGAGATGATGTCATGGCTATGACTTCATACTTCTGCCATGAGATGTATTGTTCGGGAATGAATAGTGTCTAGACAGACTTAAAATACGCCAGAGTCACAAATCATTCAATGAATCATGTGATGAAAATATCTAAATAAACGTAGTGACGAGTCTTGCATAATGTGTTCATTCTCATTTGATACACATTTTGAATCCCAAAAGATATTGAAGAAACGAAAAGCATACTACTGATATCTCCTGAAGAATGAGGTCGCTTTCGCTTCGATGAGGATGGACCAGTGGAAGAAGAGGCACTGCAAGCGACACTTGTGTTTCACTCTATTGACAATTTCCAAATTAAATTCGCAGTCCATCAAATACCCATTGCCTCACCCGAAACTGTGACGGATCAGTTTGGCGGATGATGCTTGCAGTCTCTTGAAGGCTGCCTTGGTGTAGTCTTCGTAGTCGTCCTCTTCTTCCTCCTTCATTTCGCCCTTGGCAAGACGAAGGGAACTGCGAAGAAATATTTGTATTAACTGTTTGGCACTTCCTTACTTTACTGCCCAAAGACCGCACTCTTACTAGTGGGTAGTAAGAAATGGGATTTCGAGCGATCGAATGAGCGAGGAATAAAATAGTCTTCTACCTTTGGGCCTTTGGTTTTACTGTTTTAGTAGTCCTAGAAACACGACTGTACCTGGTCGGGAATGAATCGTAGAAGAGAGGCTCTCCAGTCACGATTTCGACCGTGGTACTCTGTTGAGAGTCGACGATGGAGTGCATATTGATACTTCCGTTCGATGAATCCAATACTTCGTTGGATGAATCGGAGTTAGCTGGAATTAGTACATTTTTATACACTGCCGCCAAACTCAGGATATGTCCGATTTTAATGATGAAACATCGAAAAGCATACCGGGAGTCTGATTCGAGGACTCACCAGATTTCGATGTGAATTGAGCCGACGACAAGTCATTCACCTGAATGTAGACCGTTTAGGAGCGAAAAGTGGCGATCAATTTTACCTTTCGTCCCATATCATCGATAATCTTGACCATCCTCTGCTGGGTGTCGAGAATCTCCCGACGTTCCTCGATCAGAAGCTCTGCAGAATGATCATTTGTGATGATGCCATTGCATAAATCAAGAAAATAAACAACAATAACAACAACAAACCTAGCAATGCTTTCGCGTACTTGGGCACACTCGAATCCTCCTTGAACGCCTTCATTACGCCGCTCCATGCAAACGCTAAATGCATTTATTTAATCAAATATCCCAATTCAATCAAAGCAAACTAAATAACTGCACATGAACCGTAAGCACGTGAACACGGGTCCTTTTAAACTCATAGAACGATCAAATCGGCTTAACAACTCACCCTTCGTGTCGTCTGATATGACGACGGAGTTCCACGATTCCATGACGGCTTCGTGGAACTGAAATTGGTCAAAATAGCAACGTTAGCAACGTGGAAACCAAGGCCGAAACGAGTAATTTTAGGTATTTATGGTGCGAATACGGTAGAATTTCCGACGTTCAACACGAAATTCTACCGTTTTCCGGCTCCTGGATTTTCCGGTTGTTGATCTCTTGAACAGTTCAGTATCGATTGATAGATCAGAGGGCATTCCTCTTGATCTACCTTCTCGCGCCGAACCTTCCAGAGCACATTTTCGAAAATCATTCTCTATATTGCTCCTCTACCGTCGATGACGCCTTTTCTTTCATTTGTGTTTGTGTTTGGCGTTTATTTCGTGATGACAAATTAGATACGTAGCTTCTACCACATTAATACTTGCTTGAGTCACTGCGGTAGCGGCTTCTTACTGTCAATACGAGGCAATCCCAGTCACAATATATTTTCGAAATGCCGTTTTCTCACCTTTAGTTGAAGAGCACGCATGACTATGCATTTTGTTGAGCTTTGCGTATGAATCTTATTTTTCCCTTCCGTCGTACCGTGCCTTCCATGTTTTTTCCGACTGTTTCGCTCTGGTTACGCTGATTAAAGATTGCTTTCAGGTACCGACAGGCGTCAATTCCCCCGGATGGCGCCACTTCTACAAGCAAGCGACCAGCGAGGACGCTGCTTAAAAGGTTCGTTTACTTCTCCCCGCCCCCTCCTCCACTCACTCCGTCCCCCCTTTGACTATTAGTCCATGCCGCTTAGTCTTTCACCTGCGCACGTGAAGCCGTAAGCGGATGATTAGCTCTCCGTGGAATCGCAGACCTGAGAAGGGAAAGGCCCTGGTTGCCAGGGTGGGATCGTGGTTCGCCCTCTGAGTGGCTTCTCGTGCCTTCGGGCGCTTTTCGCCACTCTGCAGGGAGGGCAGTTGAAAGGCTAGGCGAATTGGACCAATAGGCAGAGGGGGGAAGGAGTGAGTGGAGGAATGTAGGAACCCACAAGAGTTTGATAAGTGATTAACAATGTCCTTTTCACCTCGCCACGTGGACGGATGAGACTGTGTTAGCGACGAGGGAATCGACTGGAAACGACTGGGCCCTGCTCCGACGCAGCTCACTCCGCTTGATCGATTGGAGGACACGGTAGGCATGTAAGGTACTGTGACAATACAATGTGTTTATTTATTTCTGTTCTTACAGTGTCTCATGGGTACGCCTGCTGCACACTGCATCAACTACAAGAATCGGCCCAGCTCCGACGCGACTCTCCTCAATCGATCGACTGGAGGACACTTTAGCCCACATGAGACGCTGTTCAGACATCCACTGCAGTCCCGTTGGACTCTGTGGTAGTTGGAGGCCGGTCGAAAAAAGGAGTCGGAAGATTATCTCAAGGTTGATTCCCATTCATTTCTAGTATAATGAAATGTGTTCAGTGCGTATCTTTCTTCGAGACCGTTGTGGACTCGCGCGCCCTATACAAAGATGAACCGTGTGGTATTTGGAGGCCGATCGCAACAAGGAATGGGAAGATTGCCTTAAGGTTGGTTCACATTCATTTCTGGTATAATGAAATGTGTTCAGTGCGTATCTTTCTTCGAGACCGTTGTGGACTCGCGCGCCCTATACAAAGATGAACCGTGTGGTATTTGGAGGCCGATCGCAACAAGGAATGGGAAGATTGCCTTAAGGTTGGTTCACATTCATTTCTGGCATAATGAAATGTGTTCAGTGCGTATCTTTCTTCGAGACCGTTGTGGACTCGCGCGCCCTATACAAAGATGAACCGTGTGGTATTTGGAGGCCGATCGCAACAAGGAATGGGAAGATTGCCTTAAGGTTGGTTCACATTCATTTCTGGCATAATGAAATGTGTTCAGTGCGTATCTTTCTTCGAGACCGTTGTGGACTCGCGCGCCATATACAAAGATGAACCGTGTGGTATTTGGAGGCCGATCGCAACAAGGAATGTGAAGATTGCCTTAAGGTTGGTTCACATTCATTTCTGGTAAAATGAAATGTGTTCAGTGCGTATCTTTCTTCGAGACCGTTGTGGACTCGCGCGCCATATACAAAGATGAACCGTGTGGTATTTGGAGGCCGATCGCAACAAGGAATGTGAAGATTGCCTTAAGGTTGGTTCACATTCATTTCTGGTATAATGAAATGTGTTCAGTGCGTATCTTTCTTCGAGACCGTTGTGGACTCGCGAGCCCTATACAAAGATGAACCGTGTGGTATTTGGAGGCCGATCGCAACAAGGAATGGGAAGATTGCCTTAAGGTTGGTTCACATTAATTTCTGGTATAATGAAATGTGTTCAGTGCGTATCTCTCTTCGACACCTTTGTCGACTATTGTGCCCTATACATCTACACGCACACTGCTAATAGGATGAACATGGGTGGCGGCTACTACACGCTCAAACTACGTGTACGGTATTGGTGAGTCTAAAGATGGAAGAATGGTTCAAACGAATAACCATTCAGGTAGTCTCATTCCCTTCCATATTCTACTTGTTCAATAAAGGAAGGATTTATTCGTTCGTACTTCTTCGACTGTCAAGCCGGGAATCGTCATAATAAGGTACAGTAACTGATAGCCTGTTGTTTTCTCGGTAAAAATTGCATTTGAAAATAATAAGCTTTTTTCAACTATTGAGGGATACTCCAAAAGCAATTCCCTGTAGAAAATCTGAATATCACGGGTTTCCTGTAAGAGTGTAGGAATGCCATCCACTAGTAAAAACTTTTGGTCTCCGATTTCGATGAAAGTTGGTTGGTGGGTACCCTTAGGGGTTAGGACAAGGTCCATCTACTTGGTTTGGTCAATTATCGATTTTATCGATTTTTTGGTCTCTAATCTTTAAATGGCCATAACTACCTTCATTGTCATCGCACAGCGAGCGCATTTAGCGCAATGAATTCGTCTCGGAATTCCTCCGCGTTCATTATCTATCTTTTTTGTGTTTCCTCTTTTTGAATTTTTTATTACATTTTTATTATATAAATCATATTTGAGTCGACAAAGATGAGAATATTCGCCTTCCACAGTGGGTTTTTTAAAAGATCTCGAAAACCGTCAGTTGTACGAAGTTTTTGTGCTAAACCTCTCTTTTTAGTCTTCGAAAGAGCTACATTTTTCACTTCGATGACTTTTTGATTGGATCACGTTCAAACGAGTTATGGCGAATAATGTTTTTTTTCCGCAAAAAATCGGCTATGTCCGGGAATCCACTGTACTAATTCGGGGTCCGGAGGCCAGAGATATGGCAAACGATTTTCAGGGTTACCCTAAAACGGGTCCGTAGAATCGATTGCAAAAATAAAATCTTTTGGGTCAGGAGAATATTTTCGAGAAAAAACTACTTTTATGGTCCTAAAATAGGTTTTATCGATTTTTGAGACCAAAGATCAACTTTTTCACATTGTGTTGCTTCGACTATTTTGTAGAGAATTCCGAGACTAATTCATTGCGCTAAATGCGCTCGCTGTGCGATGAAAATGAAGGTAGTTATGGCCATTTAAAGATTAGAGACCAAAAAATCGATAAAATCGATAATTGACCAAACCAAGTAGATGGACCTTGTCCTAACCCCTAAGGGTACCCACCAACCAACTTTCATCGAAATCGGAGACCAAAAGTATTTCCTAGTGGAAAGGAGAGCTCTTTTTTGCTACACTCTTACAGGAAATCCGTGATATAATTTTCTGTTTTGGAAATCCGATTTACACAATTGCTCAGATTAGATAGATGTCGATTTGTTCTTTATGTGAACAGATTCAAAACAGAGTTGCCTGACAATGAGTAGGCCAAATAGAAATATTTGTTGATTGTTTTACTTTTCATTCGAAACAAATAATGACATTTCATTTGCTCATCTTTATCTTATTTCTGTGAGTGTTCACATTTCCTTTTGTCGGAAGAATTCGGATTTGAGTGCTAAATTAAATCTAAATGTGAAAGTAATCAAACCAAAATGAAGCAGTCTTTTTTTTAAGGAAGTAGACTTTGTTTCTAAACTATCTGTCTTGTGGATGCCATTGACATGTGACTGATCTCTTTTATTCCAGGTCTCTTCTCTTCCCTTCCTCCTCTCTCTTCTCTTCCCTCTGAATGTGGGGTCGGTCGTCATGGGAATCTTCGTCCGTTCTTCCTCTATCTGAGAAGGTTCGTATGAAGACAGCCATACGTGATCAGAAAAAGGTGGCATTACACAATGGAAATCGCAAGGAACATTTATTTTACGATTTTTTGTAATGCTAGGTAAGCTCATAGTAATACATTTTCAAATAGTCGTCCGGAATACTTTTTGAATTATTGAATATCTTTACTCTTTTCGTACTATGATAGGCAAAACGCCGCATCCATCAAATTGTCCTATTTATTTTCCAAATTACTATTAAACCTATATAGGTTACGGCTCTTTTTATTGCGTAGATTTATTGAGGGATGGCCATGATTATGAGCCCGCTCGCCTTAGAGTGGGACAACAGGTTTGCGCAATAAAGACATTCGATTCCATGAACCTTTAATTTGGGGATATGTTGATTTTGCTCAAACGTTCGTTGGGTCCAGACGAAGTCACGTCGAAAACAGTTTTTGTCGACTTTATCTGCCCCATATCAGTGCGTTCGCCTAAGAATCGCACAATTCCATCCCATTCCCGCACAGCAAATAATAGCCTACATCTATTTCTGTTATTGCGATGTTTCAAAAAATATAATCTGCATAATTACATGCATTCAAAGATGGTGCCTTTTTAAACAAAGCGGAAAATCCCTTTCCCAGCGGAAAATCAATAAAGTTTTTTTTGAAATTTTTTTTCTAGAGTAAACTTGATGTGCTATGCCGATCGTTTTTGTAAATTCGATTTTGAAAATTTCATCCAAAGTTCGGGAATTTATTTCTCGAAGGATGAAAAATATACATTGAGATTTTTTGATATGTTGTGCTCAATGAGGACACGGTTCTCTCACGGTTGTGCGTTATAGATAACATGCGCTTACTTATTAGATTTTATCCCATTCCCGCACGTGAGACTCGATCGACAAACTGACTGACTGACCGGCAGACGGGCACTTCAATATTCTACTATTGAGAAATTAACGTTTAATTATTTGCAGCCCGTCTCTGCTTTCTTCTCTATGTGGCCGTCCGTCATTCCATTCTTTCTTCGTCGCTTCCTCCTTCCCTTGTCGAAGACTCGGTAGTCGGGAGATGACGTCCCCATATCCTCTCTCCGTTCTCCCCACTGCTCGTATATTGCTGTTTTTTGTTTTACTTGTTTTTTATCGTACCGATTGATCCGTGGGAGAGGGGGGGGGGAGTACTGTATCGATGGATCCGTGCGAAAATGGGGATAATGTATTGATCGATCCGGATGTGTGAAAATGGGGATGCTTTATCGATCGATCCGTGCGAAAATGGCCATAATGTGTTGATCGATCCGGATATGTGAAAATTGGAATGTTGTATCGATCGATCCGTCTGAAAATGGCCATAATGTATTGATCGATCCGGATGTGTGAAAATGGGGATGCTTTATCGATGGATCCGTGCGAAAATGGGGATAATGTATTGATCGATCCGGATGTGTGAAAATGGGGATGCTTTATCGATGGATCCGTGCGAAAATGGGGATAATAATGTATTGATCGATCCGGATGTGTGAAAATGGGGATGCTTTATCGATCGATCCGTCTGAAAATGGGGATAATGTATTGATCGATCCGGATGTGTGAAAATGGGAACGCTGTATCGATCGATCCGTGCGAAAATGGCCATAACGTGTTGATCGATCCGGATGTGTGAAAATGGGAACGCTGTATCGATCGATCCGTGCGAAAATGGCCATAATGTGTTGATCGATCCGGATGTGTGATAATGGGGATGCTTTATCGATCGATCCGTGCGAAAATGGCCATAATGTGTTGATCGATTCGGATATGTGAAAATGGGAACGCTGTATCGATCGATCAGTCTGAAAATGGCCATAATGTATTGATCGATCCGGATGTGTGAAAATGGGGATGCTTTATCGATGGATCCGTGCGAAAATGGGGATAATGTATTGATCGATCCGGATGTGTGAAAATGGGGATGCTTTATCGATCGATCCGTCTGAAAATGGGGATAATGTATTGATCGATCCGGATGTGTGAAAATGGGAACGCTGTATCGATCGATCAGTCTGAAAATGGCCATAATGTATTGATCGATCCGGATATGTGAAAAGGGGATGCTTTATCGATGGATCCGTGCGAAAATGGCCATAATGTGTTGATCGATTCGGATATGTGAAAATGGGAACGCTGTATCGATCGATCAGTCTGAAAATGGCCATAATGTATTGATCGATCCGGATGTGTGAAAATGGGGATGCTTTATCGATGGATCCGTGCGAAAATGGGGATAATGTATTGATCGATCCGGATGTGTGAAAATGGGGATGCTTTATCGATCGATCCGTCTGAAAATGTGGATAATGTATTGATCGATCCGGATGTGTGAAAATGGGAACGCTGTATCGATCGATCAGTCTGAAAATGGCCATAATGTATTGATCGATCCGGATATGTGAAAAGGGGATGCTTTATCGATGGATCCGTGCGAAAATGGCCATAATGTGTTGATCGATTCGGATATGTGAAAATGGGAACGCTGTATCGATCGATCAGTCTGAAAATGGCCATAATGTATTGATTGATCCGGATATGTGAAAAGGGGATGCTTTATCGATCGATCCGTCTGAAAATGGGGATAATGTATTGATCGATCCGGATGTGTGAAAATGGGGATGCTTTATCGATCGATCCGTCTGAAAATGGGGATAATGTATTGATCGATCCGGATGTGTGAAAATGGGAACGCTGTATCGATCGATCCGTGTGAAAATGGCCATAATGTGTTGATCGATTCGGATATGTGAAAATGGGAACGCTGTATCGATCGATCCGTCTGAAAACGGCCATAATGTATTGATCGATCCGGATATGTGAAAATGGGGATACTGTATCGATCGATCCTTGTGGGTTACTGAACCGATCTGTGCGTGGAAATGAGGGGGGGGGAGGGGTAGAAAGATAGTGTTTCCAAATTACAGTCTTCATCCAATTTAGAATTCCCGCCATTCCAATACTGCAACCGTGATCTCATGATTTTCACGAGGCTGAACGTGATATTGAAAGCGTGAAGCTCGTAGAAGGCTAAGGGATCTCTGCAGTATTAGATAGTATCTAATAGATACCCATAAAGTTTATCTTGAGAAAGAAGGGAATGAAATGAGACTGAAGAAAATGATATTGAAGAAAACTCGGTTCTTCCATTTTCATTTTTTTTTTGAAAAAAAAACCTTTCAGACCAGCAACTTTCATGTCTCTTCGTTGTGCGTTGAACTGGTGCCCTATTCATACATGGATCAATGACGAATACTATATTTCCAGGAGAATCAGAAATCGTTTCAAGAGATCGTTGGTCAATATTCTTAAGAATTTTTCACTCGTTTCTAGAGCTCTTACTGAGCTATTCGAGTAATTGGCGAGTGAAAAAGCAATTAATATTCGGAAACAAGTATTCCCTAGCATCTTAGATCCTAAAAGATCAGTCATTTTCTATTTAAAAAATGTTTTTAATCAAAGTGTTTATCACATCAAGAAAACTAGACTATAAGACGTCAGACTATAAGACGGTAAAGAAGATCCAAAAATTATTTCGCTGAATAGTATGTTACTTCAGACATCTCCAAGGATGCAGCAACAATTCATTGTAGAATTATTTATTGCCCGTTTAAAATATGAGAATGTACAACAATCATGGATAATAATAGATTCGATGTCAGATCATTTATTAGGTCGCGAGTTGATCTGCACTTGAGCGATCTGATCGAGTTTCTCGCGTAGATGAGACACCTGACGAAGGACTCAAGATAAACCATCATCCTTCATAGCAGGGCTGTGCAAAAATTTACCGGATCTCTCATTTAGCAATACTCTCTCGCTGTTTCTATCCGGCGAGAGAGCATTATGAATTGAGAGACCGGTTTTGCACAGCCCCGGTTCATAGATAAATTATCATGAAATAATCATGCTAAGACTAGCATCTTTTCTTGATCTTTTTGAGTACAAAAATATGTAATAGCTAATGCAAGAATCAAAGAATATACTTACCAGCTCTTCTCCATCGTCCATTGCGTCTACGAGTTGATCGCTTAACTGGAAAAAAACATTTCATAACCATAATTCATCAACTAATTTGCATCCATCCATTTAGAAATCGATTCATAATGAAGCAAGTATTGAAACAAATGGTTATTTTCGAGAAAAAAATCCGATCCTATCATCCTACCTCCTTCCTCTTGTCATTCGCTGCAGCCAGCTCCTCCTTGTTGAGGTCGTTCATGTTCTCCTCGATGGGAATCGAATCGATGAACAGCTGCAATATCGTAATGCGGACGATTCTAATCAATATTCGAAAAGTCATGCTGAATGCACTTTATGTCAGGCATGTTATGGTATATGAGAAAAAGAAGCAATTAATAAAGAACCATCAGAGAAACCCATCACGAAGAATTTGACAGTCAGTTATGAGCACCAGGCACGGACGAACGACCAATAACGGGGGTTCCGAGTAAAACCGGTCAATATCGCGGGTATAGCTGTCAAAATCGGGCGATCCGAAAAAATATGGGATGGGGCCACGAAGTGGCCCCATCCCATTCTTTTTCGGATCGCCCGAGGCCCCACGAGCCTTTCGCGAGGGACGATGCCAACTCTGTCCGCGACTGTGGATATTTTATCCATTCAAAGATTGATCAATGCCCTAAATATAGCACCCGGCGTTTGAAAACCTGCCCTGCGATTACAGTATACCATAGTAGTTCACGTGGTAAAGTTTTTTTCGTCGGGTCAGTTTTAAGCTTTGTTGCGAAGCGTTTTCGATGACTGGGATAACCCGGCGTTGCGAAGCACTCGCAGAAGACTATCACAACCAGCGGAGCCAGCGGAGCGAGCGCAGCGAGCGTAGCTGGCTAGTTCAGTCAACATAACAACATAACTAGCTAACAAATATTAGGGCCAGAAACGACGAATAGGGCCAGAAACGTCAGAAACGTTTTAGCATGGGGCTATCAATTAAGAATTCTATAATTGGTGCAACAACGAAACCTCAATGTCCTTGGCGGTTCTCGCGATAAAGCTCGCGAAGACATCGCAGTGCGTCTCTTCTTGTAACTCCTGCAAGGGGATTCATTTATTTTTGACGTCACTTTGCAAAATTCAAGAATCCCCGTGTGCTTTTTTTCGGTTGAATTAAAGCAAAAGGTAAAAAAAAAGAAAGCAAAGATTGTTTGGCATTCTCCTCGGAAGGCGGGTTAGCCACCCATAGTCGAGTAGCAACGTTCCACCCATTTAGAGAGGATGGCTTCAATTCACCCATTGATTATCTTTGCGGGATCAGTTACATTGCGAAGCATTCAGTTCGGTATAAATCGTTTTTCGCGCCTCCATCATTTTATATTCGAGACAGTGTTGAGCATGAACCACCAACTCAAGGTTTTGCGGGGGTTCTAGAGGGAGTTTACGGGTGTATAATTGTAAATAATCGATACTTTTCGCCTATTTTTTGAGCGTACGGAAGGTCCCATCGAGAGGGTACACATCAAAGTTGATGGGGTCGCTCAACACTTATTCGAGAAGACTTGCCTTGTTCGTGTCGAATCCGCATGGGGCTGCCGTTCCCTGCAGTATACCGATGGCATTGCAGCTGAAAATATGCAGATATGACACACATCATAGAAACTCAATACTACCCCGCGATCCCCGTTATTCAAAGCAAATATTTTTGAAAACCTTTTCTGTCAAATAAAAATAATGCTCACAAGTGTCCAGCCTGCTCGTTGATGCACTCTTGCAGCTGCGTCAGTCGGTCCGACATCTAAGTATCGATTTTATTCGTAATTATCGATTTTAGGCACTTCTTAACTTTAGTGCCCAAATGCCGCGCTGTTACTTGTGGGCAGTGCGAAATGAGACATCGAGCTATCGAATGAGCTAGGAATAAAATAGATATCTTCATTTGGGCACTAAAGTAAAAAAGTGTCCGATATAATTCCTGGCTTCAAAACTGAGAATCTCGATGAAGATATTACTCAAAGACTTCTGTACTTTCACTTCATGAATCACTTCATAATTCCGTTATATGAACTTTATTTCTGCGATAGAATGGCTGTGAATGTACAATATCCAGATAATCGGGAAGGATGGGGGTAACAATTGAAAGTGTAATGAGATGGGAAGAATGTTTGGTGGATCACGAACGAATAGAGATTGGGTAGTCGATTAATACTTGTACTTGGTAGAGTAGTCCTTGGGGAGACGACCAGACCACGACCCTTGCGCGCTCCTAGAAAGAAAATCAATAATTAAAAAGCTAAAACTTTATTGAACTTTAAAACGCTTCCGAATTGGCAGCTGTTCAGTCATACATGAACAAGTTAGGTGACAAAATCCTTCGAAAGCCGGTTATATTTATGAAAATGGCCTTGGAAACCGATTAATTCTATGAATGCCGGGTGTGTTTACGATTCGTAGATAACATGCCTTGTTAACGGAAACCTCTAAAGCGGGGAATGTTTTAAAATTCCAGGTTGTTTTCGACTAGCTTTTCCATGTATGTGTTCAGTGCAAATCATTACCAATTGAATGGCATTTGGACTAACTCCATGTTGTGTTTCAACGATGAACAAATTCCATCAATTCACCTCTGTAGACAGTCTCGATGATGTCGATGAACTCCTGTCCATCACTCATCGCCCAATTGATCTTGTTGTTGTTTCCCGTACCGAGATCCACCTCAATTTAGACAATTTTTATAAATTAGTGCTAATTTAAATATATGGATTCCTTAACTACAGCCTGCAAGCATGTAAGATTCATTGATTTCATAAATATGTGCTCTAGAGAAACACAATTTTGATAAAGAGTAAGAAACAGAATAAAGAAAGTAACTGACCATGATGTGCTTGTTGCGGAAGAAGAACATGACCGTGCAGGGATCGTACAACTCGTACATCTTGTTGAAGTCGGGCACCTGCAACAAATAATTTTTTTTAAGCTGACAAGGATAAAAGAACATAAAATTAGCGAATATCTTTAATCATCATTCAAAGAAGAGTTACAACGCTTCTTCATAAATTTCATTTAAAAATAAGTCCTAGTTTAGTCTCCATAGTAACCGGATATTAATCGATGAATACCAGCCTTCGTAATGTCGACAACGTAGATCACAGCGAAGTTTTTCACCTTTGCCGCGATTTTGTAGAGCGTCTAAAATTAAATTCAATCAACTTATAAATAAACTTGCTTTTTCTTTTAGGATTGGTGAAAGAGAAACAGGAGTGATAGTAAAACTAAACGTAAATTAAAAGGTACGCCCCATCATCGAGTCTGCGCTCACGGGAGGACACTGCTAGTCCAGCAGTCTCTATAAGCAGTGGAATAAAGTAAATGAGAATTATGAAACCCGGGTAGAAGTGCACTTACGAGAACGGGATAAGGAGCCTTATTAAGGACAAAGCGTTTTACCTCATCCATTCGCATGCAGGTCGGGTCCCAATCGTGCCCGAATCGAATGATGACCGCACGATCCTCCTCGGCAAGGATGGCTTGATCTACCTGAATACATTGCGAGTTTACCAACAATCCTTGAAGCAAAGTATTTTCGAAAACATAACCTTATGAAAAAACAAACCTGCCATCCATTGTTCAAGTGAGTTAGCATATACGACATGGCTGCTGTCTTGTCGGTAGGAGGAGGAAGCGAAACTGCAAGAAAATGAGTGATAAAACAAAGTTCAAACACCAAAACTAAAGGAACAAGACCCGGAGAAGCTTGAGGGCGAAAGTGACGTCACATCCACCACTACCGTATTACTAACAATGTCAATCGAAAAATGATTTTTTACAAATTATTTTTTTACAATCGTTTAAACATTATTATTCATTTTATTTAATGTTTACAATAACAGAACTCATATTTATAGAGCATAGCGTATTATTACTATTATTATAAATATTTTTGTTGAAATATAAATTGAAAAAGCAGTTGATGATCCGCACAAAGTTTGACGAAACCACTTACAGTATTCTAAATTTTTGGCGCCTTTTTGGATTGTGCAATATCTCTTGTTTTCGGCTGTTTGCACCCGTTGTCCTTTATCGATCTTTGCTATAAGTTTCTATTCAGAAGTCATGGGCCTGCTCGACGACTGCGAGTCTCATTTCGGCACCAGGAACCTCTACGAAATCCTCCACGTTGAGAAGGACATCGACGCCAAGAAATGTGTGTATGCTACTTTTCTAGATAGTTTGATTTATTCCCCTGCTGGCTGCAGGCTTATATTCGTCATAGACAAGTTTCAATCCATTTCATCACATACCAGCTGCTCTAGGCACTGTCAGCGAGTTTCCTTCAGACTTCTTCTTTATTCTATACTCAATTGCTTTCACTTCCACCACTTACATTGCTATAATTTCAGTGAAGAAGGCGTACTACAAGCAGTCTCTCAAGTGGCATCCCGATCGGTTCAGCTCCGATGACGCCGATGAGACGAAGAAGGAAGTGGCCACGGAGAAGTTCCAGATACTCTCCAGGGTACGTTGTCGACCTGTTTCTAATGTGGACCTTCGAGTACCGACTTATTCAAAGCTACTCATGTTTTGATTGTGATCTTATCATTATCTTGAATTTCGACCCTTTTTGTGTCGCTCACCTTTCAAATATCGTTTTAGGCGTACGAGATTCTGAATGAAAAGGAGTCTCGTGCACTGTACGATGAGACTGGCTCGGTGGGAGACGACGGCGAGGGAATGAGTGAGGAGGACTTCGAGAGGTACGATAGAAGAGAAATATATTGATGATTTCGTCGGATTGAATCCCGTAACTTCAATCGCTCTGGATGTAGTAGGTGCACTGAAGGGAATGAGGATGATGGTGAGAGAATACTCTGCAAGAGAAAACTGGGCCAATAAAAGAGAAGAGCCCAGATCTCATACGGTTTGTGAGATATCCTCATCGTTGTTCTTTTCTATTATTTCCGTTATTGAATATATTTAAGATGCGTGAAGATGTGGCGTGGCCAGTTCAAGAAGGTCACCAAGGAGGATATCGATGCATTCTACAAAACCTATACAGGTATACTTACTTTTGTTGTAACCTGGCTCCTTAGAATCTCCTGTTAATAGAATTTGTATCGCCTGGCATCCTGTTACACCTGGATATTTTATTGTTTTTAGCGACGTTTTAGCACTGTACAAGCCTTTTATGCATTTTAGGCTGGTTTTTGTGGTTTTTACTTAAGATAATCATGCCATAATTTCCACTGAGGTTCTTCGGAGGAGAAGTCGGATGTGAAGGCAGCGTACGAGAAGTGTAAAGGAGACATGGACATGATCGTCGAACACGTACCTTCCGAAGATGTGAGTTTAGTCGAGGACGTGAAGAAAGGATAGGAAAGATTAGGAATAGCGAGGGAATTACAAACTAATAATGTTTGATAACTATCTAAAGTTGCTGTTATGTGTGAATGGGGTGTGCTTCCCCCCAACCTTGTGGCGTAATCGTTCTTTACGTTAAAAAGTAAATGTCACTTATCAGTTGTTTTTTCATTACTTTTTTTCGTTTTTTTTTATTAGAAAAGGTGAGGTATTCGTTGCACGGCCAACTGGTTGTTCCTGGTGGCTTTATAGTGCAATTTTACGTGGAAATACTCGATTTTTTTCCTATTTGGAACTTGGCAGAGTGTTGTTTCGAACAAATCATAAGGCAATGCTTCTTCGGCTGCGTTAGTGACATTGCGATCTCTGATGGAGTAAGGATAAATATACCGTATCTCGAACTAAATTATTAATACCGTATTAATTAATTATTGATTTTAATTATCGATTTTTTGTAGAACGACGAAGAGCGACTCGTCTCCATCATCAAGGAGCTGATCGAGGAGGGAGAACTGAAGGAAACGAAGAAGTTCAAGGTGAGAGACAATGATCTTTGATCTTTGGTCTCTCTATACAATGAGCTTCTGCGTTGAGACTTCTCCCTATTGAATCTATGTTATTATTGGTTGGGCATGTCTCTTTTTCGATTTTTCTCTAATTATATATCGTTTTACATCGATTATTTCCAGACGTCCTCGGCACCGAAGAAAGTGGAGGCGCGGAAGCGAAAGGCCGTCGAAGAAGCGAAGGAAGCAGAGAAGGAACTGAAGAAGATCAAGGAGAAGGTACGGTAGGATGAGAATGAGGAGGAGTACGGTAGCGAAATGGTGATCATTGATTGGAAGAATGCTTTCATTGATTTGAAAAGGTTTTAGAAGAATCTTAATTAATTTTGTAATTTGTAGTTTTGTAATTTATTGATTTTTATTAATATCGATTAATTCAGGAAGGCAACGGTGATCTGGCGGCGTTGATCCTCCGCAGACAGGGAGAGAGAGCCAATCAGGGTGAGTGATGGATAAAGGAAATACATGAAAAAGTTAGGCGACAATATTCGAAAACAGGTTTTACTTGGATATCCGGGTGTTCTTGTGAATCGTAGCCTCAGAAACCGTGTTTGGTTTACTATTTTAGGTGTTTTGATGAAGGGAGTCTTGAATCTTTTTTCCATGGCTAAAGGAGGATAGATTTTTCTCACATTCAGCTGATAGGTTGAGTTAGGTTTCACTAGATGCTCATAGATAAAGAGGACCGCTCTATTGGATTTTTCTTCACGAAATTTTATTAGCAATATCAAAAGGGTTGTTGGAGCAAGTATTGATGTTTGATCTCTGCAGCGACCTCTTTCCTGGCGGGACTCGAAGAGAAGTACGGTGGAGGAGGAGCAAAGAAGGGAGCGAAAAAGGCCAAGAAATGAGGATTACGATACGATACGATACCTCGATTGATGACTAATTTATTTGATGTATTCTCTACTCGATTCTCTGTAAATACGACTCGTTGCTATTACGTTGGTATATTCGAATATAAAGTTGTGATCTCAAATCTGATGTTGGCTCAATAACAGCGGGGAACTTGAATGGAATTGGGGAAAATGGGAGGAGGGCTATTCCCTGGACAACTTAGCCTCGCTCAATTGAATACAAGCAATAGAGACGTTGAGGAAGACTTGGATAAGATCTTTCTCTAGATATTCACATACTCATGCGATGAAGTTCATGCTTTCTTTGTGTTCCACGGAATAGTTAATATTCGAAAATCGATTCTTCGCGGTGTTTATTACCGTCTGACTTTCATGTCGCTCGTTTGCAGCCCTTCTGCCTTGCATCGTCTAATCCGCATTGCTCAATAAAATAAATATTCTCGGCGAGAGAGCGTAGTGCTTCGAGAGGATCCCGAGAGGCAGAGTGAGCGAGAGAGCAGGGGATGGGCGGAGAGCGGCACTGAGTCCGTTTCCCATGAATATCGGACGACTGCAGGAATATCCTGGTGGGTGCCATCCCAAGTCGTCTCAGGCTACTCGAGATAGATAGGATTCTTCTTGATTCTTCTTATTTTTATGTCACAAGTTTTTCATTATGATTGTGCTCTGTTTCACCAGTTGTGTTTCAGTCCGCACATAACAACAACTTTAGATAGTTATCAAACATTATTGATTCGCAATTTCCTGCCCATTCTTAATCTTTCCTTTTCTTTCCTCACGTCCTCGAAATCCCCTTCCCGTCGCTCCCTCTCGACAACTTCTCACTCCCGTCCTTCCTGTACTCGTTACTCAATCTGGGTGAAGAAAGAAGAGCGGACGGACGAGAGACAATGGGAAAGGGAGAGACGACAGAAAGCTAGAGAGCACGATAGAGTGCGGGAAAGTGAGAGAGCACAGGAAGGGAAGATCAACGACTAAGTAGCGTGCTGCCTCCTAGATTCGCGTGTGCCCCCAAATTCCTTTATTTTCCGTGTAAATCCGAGTTTTCTGCCCCTGAAAATATACTGTTTTACAGATGTTCTCGCTACTTCTCATATTTCTACCCATTGCGTCATCCCTAGCCAATAATCAGTCTGCCCCATTCCTATCCGAGCAGGAGTCTGACTCACTACTGGCGATATTGGAGAGCAGTGAGAGACAAGGTTTGACCTACCGCAGTCCTACCTTAATCAGTGATCCAGAGTCCTCCGAGGAGAACGAATTGATCGATATCTCGAATGATACCGTACTCCAATCGGCTACGGTAGCATACAGCACTCCAACGCCCTCAAAATTCCCTATTACTCCTCCTCCAGGGTTCAACGGCACATCCTTCATTGCCTTTGAGATGCCCAAAGGTAATCTTTGATCTTTGAACTTTGATAAAAAATGAATTCGAAAAATTCAGAAGAGCTTCCCCAGTGTCCCTACTGCAACCTCTCGAGATGTGCGCAAACCCAAATGTGTTACATAATGAGAACGGGGTTGAGAGGTATCAATTATCGATTCCCTAAAATACTCTAACAATTAGCAAATTGAAATAAAGAAACGTCTTCCATCAGTTTACTAGATCTTGAAAACGCGAAAGCGCCCGTCTCATAGTGCATTCCTCCGCTCGTCTCTCCATTGGTTGTGTGGCGCAGTCGGTAGAGCGATAGACTGGCGCCCGGTTCACGTGGGTTCGACTCCCCTACCCCTCCCCCCCCACTACTAAAGATTTGCCTTGCTATTGCCGCCGATGACGATCCTTTCTATAGGAATTGCCGTCCTAGCTCGTGAGAGCGATGATTGACAAATCTATCTCAGAGGTTGCCTTTTGTAATTTTTTTATACCTTATTTGTTGTTTTCTTGCAGCTTCCACCACATATAATAGAGTTTTCTCTTCAGGCAAGAAAAGTCGTCAACGATGTACTTCAGAGACGACTCTTGCTGGACTACTAGTAGATCATCTCATGTCCAACGTCACGCATGATGCCTGCCAGGTACGGTAACTGAGCTTATCGTGAACTCACTTTCTTCCCCCTCCAGACTGCCAAGTCCCACCACGAGAAGGCCTACTGCTGGTGCGCGCCGCGCGGTGGCAGGTACTGTCATTCTACCGTAATCCCTTCAATCGATCGATATCAGGGTTACGGTAACCGACCAGCTTCGATCGATGCGCATCTGGCGGTATCAGACACTGCACTATTACGCAACTGCCGACGACCGGAAGAATGGGGGATACGGTAGGTGTATCGATTGAAGAGCACCAGCCTCGGGAGATCATCTAAATTTGGCGTTCGGGATTAGATGGAATACAAATCAGGGTTTCGAAGATGAAAATAAGTGAATTGTGCAGGGATAAATGATTAACTAGTACCCGATAGCGGAGCGCTTGGGCGGTTCCGGGTCCGTGAACTTTGCGAATCCAATCAGGGCCGGGCCGGGGATTGCATTATTGTGCCAATTGCAGGAGTGCTGCTGCACACGTCCCATCTCATCCTTCTTCTCTTCTCTTCCCTTCTTCTCCTCCTCTAACAAAGAGCCTTCTTCACTCATTCAATCTCTCCCACTTCTCTTTCTTCTTCGTCGTTCCAGGTATCACTCCTTCTCGCGCATTCTTGAGCTGATTTTTCGAGTACCCCGCATTCTGATTTCGTCACTTCCTACCTACTCCCTAGAGCTTTCTACAGTAAGCCCGAAGTGATCCAAGCTGGAATGCATTGCGTGTGACTTCAACCTCACGATGCCAATATGAATCCGTTTCTGAATTTATCGCGCTATTTCACATGTTAGAATGAGATGTGCAACGAATAGACGAATTCTTCATTCTAGAAACGCTATTTTCTGAGGGCCGAGGCATCAAGAACAAACGTGCTGCACATCGGCCAATTCTCGTCATGTGCTTGTAGTGTTAGGGAAAGAGCTGCTAATGGAGGCTTCCTCTCCACTTAGTCTTTAGTCACTTGTTCCATCTTGAGAGAAGCGTCCAGACCCCTTGTATTCAGATGGGCTGTAGATATTTATCGTGCACCATTCTCAGCGGGGATGGTTCATTATGGACCATCATAGTCCATTATTATTCCACACTTCTTGCAGTGGTTTTTTTTTGGATCCTTCTTCACATTTGATTATCATAAAAAGGGGGATTCTTTGAGAGTTTTCCGACAACCCATACTCTCTTCCCATCGCATCGCGTAATAGCTCGTTTCTTCCCGTGAGAAATATGATCGGCGAAAGTATCGTTAGCAGTTGGAATCCTTCCGCTCAACTGCCTCTCTATTTGTTATTCACTACGATGCAATTCAAAATTGGCACGTTTCTTTAAGTTTAGCGTTCTGCCTGCAAAAGCAGGGAGGTGCTGAAGAACTTCTGTAATATTTGCAGGCACTATGTGAAATATGTGAAATATGTGAAAAAAAACGAAATTTTAGGGTGAGAATACTTCCAGAAAGGAACCTTTGTTTTTTTTTTTGAATAATTGTCCGACCCCATTACCTAGAATTTGTGTTTGCGAACTCCCCGCATTTTTTTTTTTGCATTGTTTTTAAATTTTAGTTGATTTCAATGTACCATCAATCCTCCTCATTAGCACTCTCAATCTCGATAGATTGGGGAAATGAGATCCTCACTCGCGTGAGTTCACTTTTCCTCTGCCTTCCATGAATCCACTTCTTCCCTCCTTTCTTCTCCTTCGTTTTCTTCTCTTTCTGCATATAATCCACACAAAGACGTTCCCAAGTACTCCCATTCCCCCCCCCCTCAATCTCAGTTGGCTTGTGTTTCACGACTCCCCTTCCTGATTTATTAACCTAAAAATCATAAGAAATCGCTGCAACGTCTGATTTTTCATTATTTCTCTAATCCATGCGGCTTTCCCTCTGAGTTCGGAGCCTTCACTCGTGGTCACTTTCTGAGTCGAGCAATGTTTCTTCAACATCTCACATCGTCCTCATTTCCTTCGCGTTTTCTCCGAATGCAGAGATAAATTTGCACGGCATCACGAGCATTCGTCAACATTGCCATAACCATGCCAACAGACGTTACTAGATGTTTCCTTGCTAGACTATGTATCGGCTAGAACCGATAGTGATCTCCCTCTCTTCTCTCTCTCCCCCTCTTTCCCTGAGCCTTCGGCTCTTCTCTCACTTCTATGATAAAGCAATACCACTGAACGGCTGATAAAGACTATGCCGAGGATCATTCTTTACTCATTTCAGTTATTTGGTACTATGATAGATAGATACAGTTCGAGGGTATTCGTCTCTTCATTTCGCACGCTCTCTCGCCTCTCTGACCGTTGAGAGAGTGAGAATACTGGAGAGACATTAGATAGGTGCTTCTCGAACGTTTGCTGAACCCAGTCGGTATTTTTTTCGCCCTTCAAAGTCGGCGCGCCTTGGCCCACTTCCGCCCGTCGCTCTTCTTCAAAAGTTGCAAGAAACTGCGAGCGTGTGCAACAATTTCAGCGATGTTTGTCTGTCAAATTTGTTTTGATTAGTTCACTCGAGCGCATTCTCGCCCAATTTGCAGCCATTCTTCAGCAACTCTTGGAACATTCTCAATTCTTTGTTCGAACTTTATCCTCCTCTAGGCTAAGTCTTAGAAGAGTACAATGAAAATTTGATCGGCCTTGGAGTAACAAACCTGTGGCGATTGCTTGAATCCAACGTAGGTACCCCAGACAAAGAGTGTAACCAGGTTCATCCGCCTACGGATACAGTTCTCATCCTTCTCTTCTCCTTCCGGTTCCCGTTTCTCCGTTGCCCCTACGCGTTTTCGTCGCTTGTCGAGTGTTTTCCTTCCTGCTCTAACGCAATTTTGTATCTACAGCTGATGAGTAAGACAGAGAACATTCCCTCTTCCTGTGAGAAGATGTTCCACTTTCGATCCATTTTCCGTGTCTGCCAAAATGAATTAGACGAGAAACAGCCCAATCTTCGAACTTTTCGCCCTTTTCCTCGGAATCTTCCTTCGGTCTAGTTCATTTTCGTCTAGTGACTCGTGAATTTCTAGAGTTGCGTTTTTCCTCAGAATCCTCGTATTTCTCTTGTCCCTTCTCTAACCATGGATTACTGTTAGCCTTTCCTCTCCGTCGGGGCAGTCACTGTTTTTCCAAAAGCAAACGACCACAATGGGGCATATGTTCTCTCCGTTTCCCCTGTTCTCTAACCGGTTAGACTGAGCTAGAGAGTGTGCGGAATGGAGAGAGACAGAAAAAACCAAGCGGACGTATTCGTCAAAATCAGTCGCTCGTAACTCATCGCTGATTCTCGCGCCACCCGTGGAACTTTGCCGCCTTTTGCACTATTATTTTCGAAAATATTTTGCATAAACGCTAAGATATTCATGGAAAGCCCTTCCTTTTTGTGGACAGACCTCCCCTTCCTCTAACTGAAAAGAAACTGTACAGTTGGATTGTGTGCTATCCAGGAGGAATCAGAGGCAATCATCAAATTACTCCTGCGTCCTCCCATTTCCTACCCTGCAACAAGGCAATTCGCATGTTTTCCGCAGTCTCTTTGTTAGTAATTTCACAGTCATTTGTCTCTCGACGGCAGCCGTTTGTTGACCCCCTTCGCATATTCCATTTCCCGGTCTTTGACTTACTCATGTCTTCCTTGTCTGTTATGAGTGTCGACCATGCTCTCTGATAGGTCAGAGAAGGCGAGAGAAAATGGGAAATGAAGAGAGAGTTGTCCCAAGTGTGAAATTCTTCGAAACTCGTAAACATAATGGCAGCGTGACGGGGGTTGAAGGGGTTGCGCTATGCGTCGGAAGTCTGGGAGATGATGTCGTTGAGAGATCACACTCCGATGACTGGGAAATGCCTATTATTCGACTGTTCTGTTCACCATCTTTCGTCACTGCGTACTGTACATAACGCGTATCTGTAACCGATAGTTAACATCAGCGTTATGATTAACCTCAGCTGTCTAACAAGACTCAGTTCACATTCTCTCATATTTTGCTGAAGAACAGTCTTGCTACTGTAAAATCGTTTAACCTTGCACCTTTACCCGTAGAAGATTGCTTTTCTATTGAACTGCCCGTAAATTCATTCTCGTTGCAGGTATGTCGTAGCCTCTTCCCCATCTCTCCACTTTCATCCTCAATGCGCCTTCTCGCACTGCGCGTGCTCACGAAGCCGCACCAGCTGCTTGGAGGTATTCGCACTCTCATCATTCCACAGATATTAGAGCCATTTCGTTGTGCACTACTGCATGAAATCAGTAACAAGTAGTCGCCAAGAGCAATGAATACCCTGTGAAACTTATGTGAATTTTTCAAATGTGTTCAGTTCAAATTCAAATAGACAATATGCCATTTTCAGAAGAACTGCGTGCTATTTTTTCCGACTATGAGCACCCTTTAAAAAAGTGCTTTGCAGATGACCCCCTCGTCGAGGCGGAGGACGGTGAGTGGAACGGGCTGAGCGTGCTGCAGGATGAGGAGAGAACGGCCGTGAGTGAGGGGGGAGGTGCAAAAATGAACTTAGGAATGACACCGCTCAAATCTTTTTCTGCATTCGAAAATAATGTGTTTCACAGCGCCATCATGAATCTCGCAAGGAGCCTAGAATTGATCCTGTGCACACTGTGGAGAAAAAATGATTAAACTTCGAGACAGACTGACTTCGAGACAGTTTCGTAACTAGCCTATCAAACGTATCTAGCCTATCGTATCCTGGTTTTGCAAGATCGGTGATCAAGCAACAATAAAGTATTGCCAAAACTCTTCTGATTCGATGACGTAGGATTGACCAGTGCAGCTTCATTTCGCATCTCAATCTCCCATTGACACCTTCCAAAGTGTGATTCGCGCATCTACCTCAGATTATGATTGATCACCATTCATCCTCACACCCTCTCCCTCCATACTCATCCCCTCTCCCCCCCTCCGGGGACTCATTCCCTACCCATCCCCACCCCACTTCTTTCGCCCGTCTTGTTGCGTTTGTTTGTCGGTCGAGAGTGAACTTTTTTCAGTACAAAAAACTTCAAGAACATTGATTTGGCTCTTTATCCATTCCTGATCAGACCATCTCCTTGATAACTATACGGCTCTATTTCAGAAGCATGTTCTAATCACGATAGATTGATAGTCTGGTGATATCATTGCCTGGCTTCTGCGTATTGTTCTCGCTCATCATCACTGCGTATGCACGCCAAATTGGCAGTTTCTCTTTCCTTTTGCAAAATTTCTGCGTGGTTGGGTAATCGAATGAGCGGAACGCGAGCGCAGTCTGATGTTCACTTGTATCTACATAGAGAATATCCTCGTTATCCTTATTCTGGGCGGGATCTCGTTGAGCCTGCCATCAATCTCCTACTGTTAAAAACGTGTTCCTCAAGCTTTCCGAAATCTCGGTTCTGCATTGCTTACTCCTCTAGATAGCTGCTTCAAGATTGATGACATTGCTTGAAGGGGAGGAGACAATCTCTCACTTGCGAGACAAGTCAATTGTCTTCTCACTTCTCGAAA
This sequence comes from Pristionchus exspectatus, assembly GCA_911812115.1. Taxonomy (NCBI): domain Eukaryota; kingdom Metazoa; phylum Nematoda; class Chromadorea; order Rhabditida; family Neodiplogasteridae; genus Pristionchus; species Pristionchus exspectatus. Next base: position 17,111,041 of record OU461584.1, on the reverse strand, counting down.
CTCTTCGTGATAGGATTTGCTCGGATTCGGCTTTATCTGCGTCCCTTCATAAGCGTCTTACTGTCATTCTGTCCGCTAGAAATTATTGATAGTTGAATATATAAAACTGGGTGATAGCTCGGAGCAGTGATGGTTATTGTAATTTTTTTCTGTTCGAATATCCTGACACTTACATGCACTAGATCCTACTACTGTTTCACCACATCCCCAGTGCATTTCGCGCAGTAGCTGCTTTTCTACTTGCCTCCGCACTGATTTCTTCCACTGAAACATCTCCTTTGTCCAACTCTTCCCCTTCCTTCCACCATCTCTTTCTCACTCGCTCTCTCATCGGTCAGAACGACCGAGAGAGCACGCGAATAGAAGAGAGTCAGACATCGTCCACCCTCCTCCATCCGGGGTCGCTCCCTGATTAGGACGACTGAGCAGCTACTGGCCCCTTTTATTCGCTTAGAAAAGGGAGAGTAGAAGGACAATCCCGCCCCCTATCTTCCCCTCCCTATCATAGTCTGCTAGATCTAGAGAAGATGAGCGACGCGATGGCCACTGGAGCCGAACCGACGGAGCGTGACGCGTTGCGCGCGGACGATGACGCGGATGGCGCGGCTAACGCGTCAGGCGGCGGCCGACGCGTCACGCGCCCCCTGCGCGCCCTCGCTGCCAATCTGGAGCGCGCCAACAAGGCAAGAATATGGCAGAGAGATGTTGTTTGCGGGATGAGTCGGGAGCCGCTGTTTAGGCCCGGGGGAATACCCTCAGAAGGGATGGAGGGATGGAAGGAGGATGGGCGCAGGCTGTAATCAGACAGCCATTGTCGTTCCTCCCCCCCTTCTTAGTCTCCCCGCTATGACCCTTCCGTTCCCCCACTTTGCCGGGCCAGTTCGCGCTGGGAAGCGCTCAGCATGTATTTGGAGCCGTTTCGGATTGCTGATCGTTGATCTTTGATTTCTGACCCCTCATTCAGATGCTCCTTGAACGCCTTCGTCGGTCGACGGCCGACGTCTTCGCGTCTCGTCTAGTACGTCGTCTGGCGCCCGCCCTCCTCTTCCTCGCGCTCGTGGTGAGAGTCACTTTTGTTGCAAGATGTTAACCACCGATTCCGTCGATGTAATCGATCAGTCGTATCGTTCGAAGCCTTTGATCACATTGTGAAACGTACCCGAAATTCAAACAATTCCAATCACATATTTTCTCCATCTTTTGCAATCTTTTGCACGGTGCAGATTTTTGTTTGAAAGTTTCGAATCTGTAATGATAATTTATCAGATCTATCTCTTCCTCGGTGCGACGGCCTTCTTCTTCTTCGAGAATTCCCACCACGAGGCAGTCGTGAGACGACATCTGATGAACCAAGGAGTGGGCAGGTGAGATCAAAGATCGAACTTCGATTTGCCTTATCGGTATAGATCATCCACTTGTTGGATTGTAGAATCGCTTGTAGTCTGCAGACGACGATAACGCGTCATACTAAAACAAGATACTGGCAATGTTCTCGTCTCTCACGTTTGACATGGTCTCTCATCGGTTAGAGCGAGCGAGATATCAGGGGAAAGTGAGAGAGTGCAGAGATGATAGGTCATCTTGGATAGCGTGCTGCCCATCCATCGGAAGTGGCGGGCGACGATAAAATGGAGACTGGCACTCAATGAAGGGGGAGAATTAGAAATGACCCCCGAATCGGGTCATCCTCCGAACAATGAAATACTCCATTGTATGGATCCCATACAAAAGTTCCATTCTAACGCTGTGCTCTGTCGAACGATGAATTTAGAAATGAAGGAGCAGTTCGAATATTCTTCACCCGTTCTTCTGGATCAAATCTTTTGTCGATAGGCAGTGGAATCTATCATTGCACCCAAGACTTTTTCGAAATTATCCTCAACTCAACTCGCAATCTGCTCGCGAAATCTCGCTGAAAGTGTCATGAGCAGACGGGAAAAGATAAACTTTTCAAGAGATGATGATGTGGTTGCCTTCTCAATTGAGATTTGTCGCCAATCCCCCAGGGAGCTCGAAGTAGAAAACAACTTATGACACGCGGAATCCCAGCGTGAAAACCCTGAGTTTTCCAACAAAAATCGATAATCCTCAACCGTACCCAGCAAATACCGTACCCCTTGCAGACGACACTACGCTCGGGCCATCTCCTCTCGCATCTTCAACGACACACGCAATCTGCTCATCATTATCGATCGCGACCAGACCGACCGTGTCCATGTACCGTATCCTTCTCCTATCGACAACTGACTAATTTCTTACCGTACTTAGTATCTATCGCGAAATGACTAATTAGAAATGATATCAAATTATGCAGATGCAACCAGTAGCCAATCAAATGGTCGGGTACTTGACCCCACGGTCTCTCGTTCCTCCCTACAATCAGGCGGATAATCCGCTGAAAGGGAGGGGACATTTCCCGTGTCCTCCCCTCTCCCTTGTCCGATTCCCGATCCTAAACGAATAAGGAAGGCGCAAATCACATTGTTCTTACTGCTGCTGTATGTATTTCGAAAGAGTCGATTTCGGCGCGGCATCTCGAAAGTATCGATCGTGGGGCGGCTTCTCCATAGTTCCGGAGGGGGGACCGAAAAGAAATGAGCACTGCTCTTTGGAGGACAGCAGCAGCAAGAGCAACAAGGGCGACTAATTGGGGATGACCTATGAAGACGTCGTCTCTTCATTCCGCGTGCTCTCTCGTCACTCTGACCGGCGAGAGAGTATGGGGAATGGAGAGACGACATCTTCATTCGACAGCCCGATTTGGAAGAGGAAGAGCGTCAGAGGGGGCGAGGAGCGTGTTGAGAGGCAATGCAGAGGCAGTCGAGCAGAAATGGGAATGAAGACTCAAAGAACGATTGCTTGATTCGATAAAAATTTATAAATTGCAGCAACTTCTCGTTGATTCGCTGAAGAAGTATGAGGACCGTCTGGAACTCAAGGTGCGTGAAACGTGAAGGAGTGAACGTTTTCTAGATAGTTCCATATAACAATGATATAATTCCTGTTCAAGATTCATTCTTTGCTAAGAGGCAAGTGAATGAGAAATAAGTGAAGTACGTAATTAGGGCGGTGAAGAGACGGGTTCTCACTACCTTATAATGATGTCCTAATCTCTTTCAGCAGCACACCTCCGGTGATTGGAATCTGCTCAACTCGTTCAATTACGCCTACGGACTGTTGCTCACTCTCGGACACGATGCCAAGATTCCCGAGACACTTGGGGGACAGGTACGCAAGGGGTCCAGCTCGAAGATTTCGAAAAGTTCAAGTAAATAAATACGATAGCCATGGTATTTATTGATTTTTGAGAATGCTTTTTCGCAACCACATCGACTCTCATTACTCCAATAGACATGTGAATGAACAGTGAATCATACCTGAATTCAATCTGATGTGCAAAGGATTTTCGATTTTTCATTTCGTGTAGTTATCTCGGATTTTCTCACTTGTGTGAAAGCATCATGAAAAAAATCGAGTTAGAACATTTTTACATAGCCCAGGTAAACACGTAAATACGATAGTCGTAGTAATTATTTGGAGAGTGCAACAACTCGCAGACGCATCAATTCTCGTTGTCCATAGAGAAACATGAATGCGTAGTGAAACACAACTGAAAGTGTTGGAGACGTAACGGGATCAAAACATTGCCATTCTTGTCAGGTGTTCTCGCTCATCTACGTGCTGCTCGGTGTGCCTCTCTTCTTCGGAACAGTATTCGTCGTCGTCCGATACACCATCTTCCCGCTGTTCAATGTGAGTGCACGAACTATGGGTGGAAATTGTTCGATTTCTGGCACCAACCGCTGTGAATGAGGAGGGGTAGGTAATACGAATGATGGAGATGGAATAAAAGGCTATTCGCGACAACTTTCGAAATAAATTATATTGAAAAAAATAATATCGCAGTGTTTTAGCACTGCATTGAAGCGAACTATCTTTCCACTTTACGAAATTTAAAAAAATAAGAATAAATGCAGCCACTTCTTGCGACTGCTCGACGTCGATCGCTCGCATTCTTCCTTGTAGCGACATTCCTCACGTTATGGTTAGTAACCGCCGTCTCTTCATTTTGCACACTCTCTCGCCCCCGCTCGGTCGACTAGAGAGAGAGTGTGAAATGAAGACGGCGGTATCATTTCTCTTGTTCCATCCCATCCCCTATCATCCCACATTGCCTGTTTATCTAGCCAACTATTCATGGTAAACCTTCTTTAAAATTTGGCAATAGGGAATTTTTGTGAGCTATGACGTTCTACACTATTGAAGAAACCTCTACGTTGACTATTTCGAGAGCTTCGTGAAACACATTCGGTTGATGATATCTAGTAGCAATGAAATACACAGGACGATTTTGCTCTCTCTCTTCCTCTATTCTCGCACCATTCGTGACTACTGGACTGCACTCTACGTGGCAGTGTTCGCAACAATGACCATTCAGGTAGATACAGTAGGGATACGGTAGGCGAGTGATATCGACCAATATATCTGATTCATCTTTCAAGGCATTGATGGAGAGGCATTAGGTATACAGATGCATCACGGAATAAGCATTATCATCCATATCGATTCAGATCAATCGCAACCTCTCCACTCCTTCCCTTCCTCCCCCCTATCTTCTCTCCATTCTTCTCTTCATCACCGTCTCCCTCGCCCTTCTCATCCTTCTTGCGCTCATTCTCTGTGATGCGTACGCGAAATGTGAGTGATCTTCAAACTTTTATCTTAGGTCTATGATCTTTATTCGCCTATTGAACCCTTTTGTCATCACCAACTTGGCCAACTCTAAATCTATTCAGAAATGGAATAGGTTTCACGAAGAGGATAATGTTGCTGGAGAATCGCAGCGCGGATTTTTCTGAGTTTTCGTCGGATTTGAGCAATTTTCTGAATACCACAAAAAACCGTGTTTCCAGGCTGTACGCGTCGCGTGGGATCTCACGCGGACGACGCGGTGGCCGCGGCCGAAGCGTCAGCCCACAAACCGCATCATCCGCCCAAAGTTACCGTAATCGTCGATGAAGCCGGCGAGAGTCACATCGCCAAATGATCTTTTTGATCGTTGATCTTAGGTCAATTATCTATCTGATCTCTAGCCACATACTCACCAATGAGCTTCCTCACTTGCCATACCAGCAGTAACACAGTAATTGATCCCGATCGATCTCTTCGCCTCCAAAGGCCAAATGCACCGTCCTCCGATCTCTCTCTAGCATACGGTAGACTGCTTCTAATCGATTATTGCTTCATCGGACTACCGTACCCCTTTTCCCTTGCTTGTAATGTGTAAGACGATCAAATTTCTCTTCTTTTTGGTGCGAGATGCTTTTTTATCCTGATTATTCGGTATACGATAAAGATAATCAATGAGATTATAGGGGGGACATGATTATGGGTGACCATTAATCGATTGTGGACTACGGTAGGCCGGGGACGATCGATCGATATCGTAACCTCGGATCGTAATGGAGGTACGGTAGGTCAGCCGACACGAAAAGGACGTGATAACAGCGAGCAAGCAACGATGTAACAGCTCAAGCCGAAGCGATCAGACTATAAACTACATTGTAGTTTGTAGTCTGATCTTTAGTCCATACTACGGATAGGGGAGGGATAGTTCAACAGGGAGAGGGGATAGTGGTGTGAGTATCTTGGTTGCACAAGTCTTACGGTAGCCAATAGACACAACAATTTGTGAACGGGGAAAAATCAATAACTTATTATAACGGGAAAGAGAAATATGCAATCAATACTAGGCGTAATACGGTAGGCATTGATATTCCCTGCCTACCGTTCCTTTCCTATATCACTGGTGACAACAGGGGAGATGGATACTGTAGCCAATCATCGATTGAGATACAGTTGCGATACGGGAAACATAACGGAAACATGATCGAATACAACCTAGATTGAGAGGCAATACTTTTTGGTCGGAAAACTTAACTTATTACTTAATAAATAAACAGGTATTAGATATAAATACTGAGAAGTGTTGTGGTGCTGGGGGCGTGAAAGAGGGGAGGGGAGAGTAGGGTACGGTAGATCGATTACGGTAGATTATCGATTAGTCCTTTTACTGAGCGGCCACGGGCTCGTCAGGGGCAGCGACCTGCAATTATTGATTGGTTATTCAGGAAGAATTCTTGCTCGAATTGAATTTCCCCCACACATTCCACTTTGTATCAGGGCTGAAACACATTCGGTCCCTCAAGTGCAATTCTTTTCAATTATTTCTCATTTCTGCCTCCCTTATCTCTCTCCCTTTCACTCTCCCTATCCCCTTCTCCATGCCAACAGCAGTCCGAAGTCATGGAAACGCGAATCTCCCTTTCCTCCCTTCTCTTCTCTCCATCTCATCCCCTACTCTGAATCTCTTCTTCTCGACGGCATCGCATCGATTTCTGTCTCTCTTAGCCATCTCTCTCCGCGCGCTCTCTTTCTCGCTGCAGCCAATCGATACTCTCGGCTACGGTATCCCCCTCACCCCGAAACGCAAACTGATTGCAGGCTATCGTCTCTCCATTTCGCCCAACCTCTCGCAACTCGAGAGAGCACGGCGAAGCCAGAGAGCACACCATCAATCTCCAACTGACTGGCTACCGTACCTCCTCCTCGGCGGCCTTGGCCTTCTTGCACTCGGGCGCCTCCTCCTCCTCAGCGGCCTCAGCCTCCTCGACCGCGCGCTTGCGGTCCTGCAAAGCCAGCAATTAGAAAACCCAAAACCATATCCTAATCGCCGGAATCGCCTCCCGCGTCGAAATTTGCATTACGCACGTTTCCGTTGGCGTCAGCAGCGGCTGCGGCAGCGGAGCCGTTCTCGCCCTTGGCTGCCTCCTCGCCCTCCTTCTTCTCCTCCTCCTCCGTCTCCGGCGCCTCCGGAGCCTCCTCGCCGTCCTGCAATTTGTATGTCATGCTAAAAGCCGGTTTCCAAAAAGCTATCGTTTTTTCGACAGCGCCGCTGCATCCGTCAATTAAAACCCGGCTCTCTCGTACCTTGGATGTCTCGTCGTCTCCGGTGGCCTCGGCGGCCTCGTTGTCGGCGTCGGCCGAGTCGACCGATCTGGAAAATCGATATTGGCTACCGTACCCTACGATTTCCCTTCGGGACACCGTACGCATTCAAAATCGGGCGCCTCCCCATGGCCTTTGATGACCTTCACATCGCTGTGCACACACACTCACACTCTGTATGTATGTTGTGAGAGATTTATGCCCCCCACCCCTCTCATCCCCTACTCTTCCCTCCCTCTCTAACCACATAGTAACCTCTTCACACTCGCACACCCCCCCCCCCAATCTTCAATCTTCTCGGCGCAAGCGCTAAGCGTGACGGCGCCGAACCGAACCTCCTATAAGAAATGTTCAGCTTTGAGCGGAAAGCGAAAGTTCGCGCGCGAAATTCAAATTTGAATTAACTTACGCCTCCTCGGGCGCCTCCTGGGACACCTCCTCGTCGGCCTCAGCGGCCACGGCTTCGACGACCTCGGGCACGTCAGAGGGCACCTCAACCTGCACATCAATCGGTGAGATTTGAATTCTGGCATGGTGCCAAGTCGACTACCGTACCTTCTCCTCCTCGGCGACGACGACGGCGGCGACCTCTTCGGTGGACATTATTGATCGATTCGGGGGCGGGGGAGCGGGGAGTACGGTACTCTGAAAGGGGGGACGATCGTGAACTGACGAAATTCCGTGGAGAAGAAAGCGCGGGAAGAATGGGGAACACAAAAAGACGAGTAGTGTTCGCACTGGGTAGCACAGAGTGGGAAGAGGGAGAATGGGAGAGGGAAGAGTGTGCCAGTGAGTTGAGAGTTCTACACCCTCCGCCTGGTCTATCGGTTTGTCTGATGCGCTAGAGATTTGAGGGAAGCGAAAGAAAGAAGTGTCCGAGGGGCTGAAAGGGATGAGTCAGGAAGGTAGAAGAAGATGGAGAAGAAAGAGAGGGCCTTGAGTGACCGATGAAGAGAGAGAAAACGGTAGGAGGAAGGGGGAGGAATGAACGAATAGAAGGAGAAGGGGGAGGGGAGGCAAGTAGGGTATAAATAGAACACTCGCAAGTCATGAAGGAAAATGTGAAGACTTGAAGACGAGATGGAAATAGGTAATCAATTCTCGGAAGATTCGATTCGAAGTGTTTCGAAATTTTTTCTGATGCTGGGCGCTGGTCGAAAACAATTTTGAAAGAGAATTCTGTCGCAGAAAAAAATGTGGGATTGGCCTACTAGATAGCTAATTTCAAATTTTCTTCACAAATACTGCGTGAAATTAACAGAAAAATAGGTCCGAAAATAATGCGCAATGTCGGATATAACTAACTAGTAAGGGAAGAAGGGGGAGAATGAGGAGGAGATGGAGGAGGGAGGGACGGAGAGGGGGAGAAGGAGGGGGGGGGGGCAACGGGGAGGAGGGAGGAGGGGAGGAGGGAGAGAGCCGTGCCAGGCTCCGCCCACTTTCTACTCTAGAGAGAGGATTACGAATGGAGAGAGCGACGGAACGACGAGACGAGAGGCAGAGAGAGCACGGCGAATGGAGAGGGTGGTTAGACAACGGTTAGAGAGTGGGCAAAAAAGAGAGATACGAGCTGGGAATTCTCTAGAATTAGGTGCGAAATAGCGTACGAAATGAGGAGAGTGCGCGAGCGAGGGAAAGAAAGAAGTGGAACAGCGAAAAGTCGCTGCGATTTGGATAGAAAGCGACGAGCAAAACAGTCCGGAAGCATCGGACCAGGGATGGAGGAGGGAGGAACGGTAGGAAGAGAAGGAGGCGAGGAGGAGGCGAATTTCGAAAATACCCCCACTCGTCCATTCTGAAAATTAGCCACTATTTGTATCTAGTTGACTGTATTTCGCAAGCCCCGGCTGAGATTTCATAAGAATTACGCAAGATTTTCGCAATTGGCAGTTGCGTCACGATTAGGAAAGTTTTCGAAAATGTGAGGAAATTGTTGAAGTGGAAAACAGTGAAGAGTGCGAATAATTTTTCGGGATTTTCCTTCGAAAAAATGCAAATAAATAATATAAAACTTTGAAGACATGGACTTGAGTAAGGGGCAATCATGAGCTCCTCAGAGTGAGGTTTCCTTCCATCGAAGCGAGAGCAATCAGCGGATTCCGACTCCTCCTAGTTCAAAATAGAAACACTCTTCATTCCACTCGTAAATCAATCAACTCATCACTCCCCCCCCCCCCTCCTTCCTAATCTGTGATACACGCACCGACTCACTGATATGATAACAACATGCGAGGAAGTAAACATGAAAGGCGGTTTCGCTCCTTTAAACCGACCATGCAAAAAGGGAAAAGCGATGCCGTCAGAATCGGGAACTTCATTACTTCGTTTGAAGCAGCAAAGCGGAAAGATCTCATGGAAAATGAAGAGAAAGCGATGAGATAGCGAAGAAAAAAATGAGTAATGGCGATAAAATGCGGAAAAAAGTGAATGCTAACCGAAATCGCAGAGGAGATTCTCTGAGCCAAATCAGATAATAGGATAGAAAGGGGGAAGGACTGAAGACAGTTGGTCTCCTCCCATCATCCCATTGAATAGGCCCTTCCACTCCCTGGCAGATGTCTCCACCATCTGAATGGGCACTGGTGACAGATTGATCGTAATCTCTACACGGCGACCTTTCGGAATTGTCGTTGTGTGCGTGCACACACCACACACAAACACTGTCACGGTACATGAAAAGCAGCCCTCGAGGAGGGGTCATCGACGACCACACTAAGCAAATAGCGGAAGCGAGAAGCGAGAAGCGCCGGTCGAGAGGGGGTTCTCTTCTCTAACTCCCTCTCGACACTCTCCTCATTCCGCGTGCTCTCCCGACTATAGTTCGAAACACGGTTCATCGTCTCTTAATTGCACACACTCTCTCACCAGGCAGAAAGGCGAGAGAGTGTGTGAAATGAAGAGACGGCAACCCGTATTTCGAAAACTACTCGGCCGGTCAGAAGCGCGTACGTGAACTACAAACTACAGATACTGCTAGATAGCAAATATCGGAAAGCAGTTCAGCTAACAGGAAGTAACCTAATCGATTGCCTACAGGACGAGAATATGTCACGCCAAGTGGTAATGAAGAGACCGTCTCTTCATTCCGAGTGATCCCTCTTCACTCTGACCGTTGGACGAGACAGTTTGAGATCTCGATATCTTCTTACATGTGAAGGAGCGAAGTGTCCGAAAGTTTTGAACTGTTTTTCATTTTAGCTAAAGAAAGAGTTGGAGAAGCGTGAAAAGCCGAAGCGAAGGTCCCTAACTTCCTATCGAGTCTAAAAAAAGGAAGAAGGGGAAGAGCGTGAGAAGAGGGGCGCAAGAAATCGGATCTATCTCGCTGCAGTCGACCTTGAGGCGGCGCGGCGATTCCGTGGGCCCGCCCGACCATTTCCCCTTTCTCTAATTCTCTCCATTTCCCATGCTCTCTCCCTCTCTCTAACCTCTCAGCTCACACTTTTTGCTTCCCCCTTCCTTCCGTCCCCTCTCATTTCCATCTCACTCTTCTGCTCTGGTACTCTCTCGATTCGGCTTGATCTCTCGCTTTCTCTGCCTGGTGAGAGACCGGATGGAATGAGGAGAGTGCTCATTTGAGGGGCTGCAAAAAGCGCGCGCGAATCGGGGAGAAGAACCATCTGCCTAGAGAGGAAGGAGAAGGGAGGAGGCCGCTGGCTCCCATTGAAACGGCGCGAAATTTGAATGGAACGAGGGAGATCAAAGGGTAGCCGATGGGGCAGCAATTGAAGGATGATTGGGAAACGGATGGAGATCGGAAGCTAAACGATTTGAGGGTGATTATGGAAAAATTTCAAGAATTACAAGACAAATCGAATAATATTGGAGATAGACAATGTCTTGTAGCCAAGTCCACTCTTCAAAAGTCTGCTGAACAGTTGTCACACCGCAGGGAAGGGAAAAAATCTCAGAAAGTGTCATAGCAAACTAGAAAGATCTTTTCTTCGGTGCATTCTCCAAAAAACTGACGCGATTCTGATTACTTTCAGCGCGCTTTATCGATACTTTCAGATTAGTCTCTTCCACCTCGGCGACAGAAATTGATCGTAATCTCTACACGGCGACCTTTCGGAAACGTCGCCGGGTGGTGTGCGTGTGGTGGTTTGTTTTTACCTCTTCGTCGGGCGCCAGACACACGCCGTGATGTTTCGAGTGCATCGTGACCTACTATGATCTTCTCCCCCCCCCCCCCCCTCCCTCCCCCCTCACATGAGTGTCTCTCTCGATAGCAATAACAACATCGTGGGGATTATCAGTACGACTTTCTATTCAACTTTCGTATAATCTCGTCCGATCTCTTCATTTCCCATAATCTCTCGTCTACCCTGGCCTCCGAGAATGAATAAATCCTATCCTTTCATTCAGAGGATATCGGAGGATAATGGAGATGAAAGCAAGGGAGGCTAAGACGCCAGACGAAATCAAGAAATCAAGTGTGAAAATAGGGATAAGGAGAAAGAAATGGAAACGGCGAGAAATGTATTTTGCGAATGAAAGAACGAGAATCGAGATTGTCCAAAACAGATAAGAGTTCGACGAATGAGTGAGAACACCGATGGTTAGAGTGAAATTCAGGCAACGCTATTATTAATTTCCTCCCACGCTACGAACTAACACAGGAGACTAAAGAAAGTAGTCACAATTCGTCAACGTGAAAAGTAAAAGCTATTCCGAGGTCACTTCATAATAGTAGTCTCTCTCTAGTCTCGAGCCTTGAGATACGAATAAGAAAAGAATTAGAGGTCTCCATCGCTCTTCTTTTCTAGGTCACTGTGAATGGGGTCAACTCGATGTATGCAAAATTATCCTAACCATCCCAAAAATGCAGTGGAAGAGACACCATTGTAATGGTAAAGCATTTTTATTTGAATCTACCATTGACAGATTAGAAATAGATAGGTTCATTGAATATTAGAAATGAGATACTTGGAAACAGAACCGAAACATGAAATAATATTCCAAACAGTGTGATTTTTGTTTTATCACTAAACAGGGATAGGGGCTCTACGATAGTAGACAGCAACTAGGTTTAAAATAGATAGGCCGAGATAGATTTGGGTTTAAAATGGAAACTTGAATACAGTTACGAATACATTTGCCTGCTTGAATTGGGATGTCGATTACTCTTCGGGTGAGGCCGATCTGCTGTCTCTCTTGGGTGAACCGACCGATCTGGGCTGATCGGGTGAGGGCGAACGGGCCGTCTTCTCGTCGTCACCGTTCATTGGAGAGGCAGAACGGGAACGAGAGCGGGAGCGAGAACGAGACTCGCGCTGAATACGACACTTTCAGTTCCATTTCTAGTCAATATTCCAATAAAAACTGCGGATTCATAACCTAAAAGTACCTTGGTTTCCTCTTCCTTTCCGTTTCCATTGGTGTCACCGTTGTGGGCAGGAGATCTGGCAGGAGATCTTACGGGAGATCTTGAGCGAGATCTGGCCGGTGATCTGGCAGGCGATCTGGAGCTGCAAATAAGTAAGTAGTGTTTACAAACTAATTTCTTGCTCTTGCTCGATATTTGATTAGTTTATACAAGAGAACCAGCAAAAGAACAAGGACTAGAAAAAAGATAGAAAGCAAACACTAACCGAGATCTGCTCTCCTTTCTGTCCTTGCTTCTCGAGCGAGATCTGCTGCGATCGCGGTCCTGAAATGGAATTATTTATTCCCATATTTAACTCTCCTATCAATCCAGTTGACTACTTCGCACAACACCCAAATGAAATCGTCGGGCAATCCACACTTGGAATATACTCATCACTAAATAGAATAACCGTTATCGTATGGGCAGCAGACTCGATGTCGCCGATTGCGGTAGGTGAGATCGAGCAGTTGCTTGTGCGAATGGGAGGAAGAGGACCATTGACAGGAGGGAATCGTGCGCCTTGAGATTGACTGACACCTAGCCAATGGAGATTTAGAAAAAACACTCACTCGGATATACAAAGTATCCAATTTATTGGACAATGAGATCGCTATAACAATTGAGATCGAGATGAAAAGTATGAGATCGGGATTCGTTTGATGAGATCAAAAAAGATGCACTCTCGGTCGGAATGAAAAACACGGGGTTGATACGTGGATGAGATCCAGTACAGTGACCAGATAAATGATCGATAACTTAGTATGCGAAAGAATGACTAGAAGACAAATAAGAATGACTAGAGATGGATAGCCTATGGGGGGGGGGGAAGAATACAAATCACCAATCGGGTGTGGGAGGGGTCTTGGGGCCTCGCCTTACTGGCGGAGCCGGCAGCGGCTCCTCAGCGAGAGAATGCTGCTCGTGCGAGCCATTCGATGGCAGTGGTGGTGAGGTTGGCTCGAATTGTGGTTGTGGTGGTGAAGATTGCGGTGAGGGTTGGGGTGAATGGGACTGCTGGAACCGCGGTAATCACCACCGATAGATCGACCACACACAGTGGATACAATTCTCCGATACCATCCCGGGAAATGACTAGACTAACAATGGAGACCAAGCATTCTCACCTTCGTGTCCTTCCTGTCCTTCTTGGGTGAAGGCGAGCGGACGGGCGAGCGGGACTTGGAACGGCTCACGGATCGGGACGCGCTACGAGACCGTGAACGACGACTGCGACGGGGCGAGCGAGAACGGCTTCTCTTACGAGGAGACCGGCTTCTCTTACGGCTGCAATTAGCACTACTGAACTGGAGACAAACAAAGCTGTTCCATTAATCATCCGTCTCGCCTCGAAATCTGCTTGTGCAAACAGTCTCGGGATGTGTGATGTGTGAAAGTTGTGGATTAGCTGATTAACCTGCGATCCTTGCTGCGGGAGCGACTGCGCTTCCTTCTGTTGCGGTCCCTGCTGCGAGAGCGGCTGCGCTTCCTATCACGGGAACGCGAGCGAGACCTGAATTGTTGTTTTGATAAGAATGAATGTTTATGCTAAATTTTACAACAAAAAATAAAAACATACTTGGAGCGGGAGCGAGAGCGAGATCTGGAGCGTCTCGACGAACGAAGAGGAGATCTTCTACCATCGTAACGCCAGGCATCGCTGCCTCGAGGCGTCCCCTTGGCGAACTCGCAAGTCACACTGAAAAATATATTGTTGGCGATTGATTTATAGCAGCTAACAATGAGTACAAAGGCATCTTTCCCTAATAATGTCCCAAGATGAATCATCAAATGAATCACAGTTTTAAATAATTGTACTTACCGATCTCCGAGAATGGTCTTTCCATGGAGATCATCAACGGCCTCTTCAGCGTCACGGTAGCTATCGAACTCGATGAAGGCGAAGCCGTGCTTGAGGGCGATATCGGTGACTTTTCCGTATCCACGGAAAAAGTCCTCAATATCGCGGTGACGAGCCGCGTAGGGGATGCGACCAAGGTAAACCCTGGCCTTACCCATCGCTGAAAGTGCAAAGATGAGTGTGATTTACATGGGAAAAGCATTGAAAGGGGGCGGAGACAACACAAATCAATACAAACGACGCCTATATGACGTCAGGAAAGTTCGAATTCAAATAAAGGGCCAGCTTGCGTATATGGCTTCCCATAAAACCTCTTACTTTTACGCACTCTCTCTTCACGTATACTCAGTACGAGAGAACATGCAAAAAATGGAGAATAGTGAGACGCCATTTGAAATATGTGGCGCTCGACACTCAAAACTTGGCGGATTACGGTAGTTTTTGAATTTGCGCATCAAACTTTTGAATTTCGAAAGCCCTCGAAATATTGGACAGGTGTGATCAAGCGTCACCAAACTTTTCGAATTCGTTTTTACACGCTCGCACTGTGATTTACGGCTTTATTTGTGTTTACATTTAGTGATCAGAATTATCCTAAGCTTACAGCTGGGGATCTCACAACTTTCGATTAGAATATCCCTTATATTTGGCGTCCATTCAATCGTCTTTTTTAAATTTTCCTTTTATTTGTTTTTTATACTTATTAGTGCTATTTGCAGCCATAATGAAGTTGGTCCGGTTTCTCATGAAGCTCTCTCACGAGACGGTCACCGTCGAGTTGAAAAATGGAACTCAAGTAACCGGTAAGCGAGCCATTTTCGAAAATAGTTCCTCTTTTCGATTATATTGAAATTACTAAATATGATTTCTAAGCCGATAAATGGTCAGGAACGATTGCCGGAGTCGATGTTGCCATGAACACTCACTTGAAGTCCGTCAAGATGCAGCAGAAGAACCGCGACCCGATGAACCTCGAGTCTCTCACCGTCCGAGGTTCGTCTTCGCTTACTTTCAGTTATTTTTATGTTGTTAATATATCCCAAATTTAAAATAACAAGGCACGGGGTGCTATATATAAGCTATAAACTATTTTGAACGTAATTTCCATCTTATCTTCATCTTTTCGTGGTTCCCTTTCATTGTAATATCTTTGCAGGTAACAACATCCGCTACATCATCCTGCCCGACTCGTGCCCTCTGGACACGCTGCTCGTGGATGAGGAACCTCGCAAGAAGGCTGCCAAGCGTGCGGCCGGAAGAGGCGGCAGAGGAGGCATGCGAGGAGGTACACACGACTTGAAGTTGAATCGTTGATTGCGCTTGTTGTACTTCATGGAAACGCCTTACTCATTTCCTTTCGTTGAAAGTACATCTAGCGAGGGATTGACCCGCACTTTAGTATTGATCGAATTTCTTGGTTTAAAAAATCTTCAAAAGAGTATTGATCATAATCCTAATATCATAATAAGAATACTGCGTCCCTCTCGCAATCCTTCCACTATTACCCAGTTTCCCTGGTGACTTGAGCATCGGAATCTTTCATATGATCAGAATCTTTAATTTATCAAAAATAATCTATTTCACAATTCAATCATTGCAGGCATGCGTGGTCGTGGAGGTCGCGGAGGCCGTGGTGGACCTCGCGGCGGTGGACGTGGAGGACCCCCTAGACGCTAAGATGCTAATTGTGAGTTAATTTACTTGAACATAAAAGTAGTTTAGGAAATTTTTTATTTAATACCTGTCCCTAGTAGTGGAAAAATACTAAATTGTAATAAGGTTGCAAACCAGTGTGCAGATTTATAATGTAGCCTAGATATAGACACATTGTGACCTTTTGATACGAATAAATAAATAATTTTCATTTTTATTTCATTTTTTAAATCAGTTTAATTTCAGGCTGCCTCTCGTCTCTCTACTTTCCTCTCCTTCGACTTCACTCATTGTTTGTGAGCCCTGTTTTTGTTCACGTTTTTACTGTAATGTTTCCCCCCGTAATAATCGACGGTAACTCGTTACTTGTTGAACAGCGCCGTTGCATTCCGTTAGAAATCCATCCGAATTCTACTATTTATATATCTTTATGTAGTTACCGATGTTGTATCGCGTCTGACGATCTCCTTCCCCTTTCTTCACATTGATAAATTCTCAAAACCCAAATAAGTTCAGGTGCTCAACAGATTGACCACAAATAAGAGGATTTATGACACGATGATGAGATTCGTATTTCTTTTCTATCGAATCGATAGAATATGGCAAGTGGATGGGCTAAAGGTGCTCGATGAAAAGGGGATCTATATTTGGCGATCCTCCTTGATGGTAAATCTGAGCATTCGGTGGGGGCTGCTCAGAATTAGCCGATGGTTGTTGGGTAGATTTCGTGTCCACTTTGACTGCACTTGGGACACTCGCATCTTCCTCTTCGATCAATTTCCCGTGTACAGCAGAATAGTTGCCTCTTTGTTGCCACATATCAGCCCACGCAAAACACTGGAAATAATTAAATTTTCGATAGGGGAGAGTAGTCGAAGGGTCTTACCGAGTAGAAGGCTCCAATAATGCCGACTGCCATTCCTGTAGCGATGTCGGACGGATGATGAAAGTAGTCTTGGAGACGAGTATAGCTGTAATGCGACGTTTTAGTGAAGTTAGATGCTATCGATGAGATGAAAAAAACTACCGTACCAAATGAAAAGGCCTCCACAGAAGAGTAGTGTCTGCAGGGTTGACAGAATAACTCGCGGTGTGATGTGACCGATTCTTGCATGGAGATAGATCTACGATGAATATCGATTAACGTTCCATTCGAGGTGATGTCATGAGTACTGTAGGATTTTCGATTGCTGTAACTCACAGCGAGAAAGGTGACAGTGTACATGGATATGGATGAGTGACCAGAGTAGAAGGACAACCGGGCCTCATCGAACTCTTTCTTGTTGCCAGTGCAAGTGTAGTCGTAGATCAATCTGGGATACGGTAGTCCATTAATATCTCTGAACTAGTGATACTGTAGATGATAGCATTGATTTTAATCTCTGTGTAGAATACGATAATCTTTCCAGACTACGGGTTTGTAGATTAAGGATAAGATTCTGGGATAAGGGCATGCAACGTATGGTATTGGCTCTATGCTTAGGGTACGGTAGATTACGGTACTCACTGTTCCGGTGGAACACACGTGAAGTTGATGGGCTGACAAACAGTGTAGAAATGCGGTCGTAGTCGACCCACGGCGTATTTTGTGATCTACCCCAGGATTATCGATCGATGACGAGAAGTCTACCGTATGTATACCTGATTGACGACTATCTGCATCACGTATCCCAGCTGGAAATAGCCTAAAATGATTACAGTAGTTGTCATTTATCGATCACCGAACTCGCCTAAGAATGCTATGATGTGCACTAGAAGCGCTGGTAGGTAGTATTTCTGGAATTTGAAGAAGTGATCCGAGCCGGAGTGACGATCGATAATGAATTCAGTAACGACAATCTGTAATGGGTTACGGTATTTCAAACGTTATCGATTGAGTTTACGATCAATATTGTTGACAGGACTGTAATCAGGATTAGCATCAGGGTTGAGACCGTCTGTTTCTTGAGCGGATTGCGGATACTGTAATTAGCAGCTGGCGATCGATACCGTACACCTAAAGTACCTGTAATCGTTGCAGGCGAACGGGCTCTTGCGAGCTCCGATCCACTCGGGAATCAGCAGACTGAACGTCACTGAAATATCGATCGATAATTCAGATTTTAAGGATATTATTGTCTTCGATCGATTACGGTACTTACCGAGCACATACAGGAAGATCGTGCTGATCAGATAGAGGATGATGTTGAGCTGGACGGTCTTGCTGCGAGCCATTGCGGGTTACGGTAGGAGTTCGGTGGGTCACTCAGAAGAGTGCGATAGGTCACTCATCGACCGGCACTGAAGAGCGTAAGGGAGGAAAATGAGTGAATGAACGAGTCAGAAATGTTGTTGAGCAATATTTCTTTTTTAAATTGTGTGTAAGTGGGCGCTGGAATAGAGAAACTGTGTGGACCCTATTTGACTAGAAAGAAGACGACTGGAGAGCTAGTGACTGAGAGAGATGGAGAAGGCAAGTTAGTGCACCAAGTGAGTGAAGAGAAGAAGACTGAGAGAAGAAAGTCAAGAATATGTCTCATTTTTTTGTAATCTCTGATTATCAGAGATTACAAGGTTGAAGGAGAATCAGACAAGAGCAGATTGTGTTTCGGAACAGCAAGAAAAAAAGCTAAAAAAGAGGTGAGTCATCCGGCATCTATCTAGCTTCGATGAGTAAGACCCCCATTAGCCTGCGAATGCCACGAAATGAACAAACGAATTTGAATACAGAACGGAGTTGACTCAGCTATATTCTATACTGTTTGTGGTCTATCCTCTCGCCTATGGGGTATGCCGTGAATAAATAATCCCAGAGAAATGGAGGGAGGAAGAGAAAGGACAAGAGATGGCATTGCAATAGGAATACAGAGGGGATTTACACTATGAGAAGAGGAGGGTCAGCGAGATGTTTCCGGGGGGAAATTCGGGGTTGACTCACTCCTCGCTTCCTCCAAGGTTCGTCTTGGAAACCATTGTTGAGAATACCCCCTATGTTTTCAGAATGAGAAAGAAGTTCCGGCAACGCTAACTCGCAAGCGTTTTATTGAAGTTTCATGGTAAAGAGAGGCAAATACTCGTGTGTACTGTTATCAAATGTCGTCACTTGGAATGTATTCAAGGCGTCTCGAAATGAATAAAATACCCAATTCACGATAGAAAAAGGGCACTGTACAACGACAACTCAGACCATTAATTTCAGATCTAAATTTCCCCATCCGTCTCTCCTGAATTGATGAGACTTTTTTTATTGATGAGAACTTTTGGTTTATTTGCAATCAGGATCAATGAAAGCGCCACTGTGGAAATTTTCCCATCTTGTGATGTTCCATTTGATCAATGTCGGTTGAAATCTTGAAGGTGAGACAGTAGATAAGCACGTGTTTCTTTATCAGACCACGTCTCCCCGTATGTATTCAATAAATCCGGTAACGTAAGCAATCAATGCACAGCATGATGAGACCTCGAGGTAAAAACAAAACAAAATATAATCAGTTCACGATGGGGCGAAACTACGATATCACGGGGGAAATCGATCGCTCGGTGCTCCCGTATCCTCCAGATGACTGAGGATCGAAAGCCTCGTTGGATTCGGCACGGTTGCGAGCAGCGGCTGAAATATGCCAATTATCGATTGCTCGTGTCAGTTATCTACCGTACCATCTCGAGTGATCGTCCGGGAGAGAATATTGACGCCGGCCGGGTCATTGAGTGGCGCGTAGCCCTTGCGACGATCGAAGAATCCGCCCCAGAAGACGGCCTGAAGGAGGCGGTACGGCAGGTCAGTTGGCGATACTCACAGAACCTTTTTTTTCGAATCTAGACAATTGCCTGAGAACTAAAGATTTTCATATCCATATAAAATCAGTCATCGATCGGCCATGGTGTGCCTACCGTATACACGGCGACGAGTGCGCCCACAATCACACCGGCCAGCACGTCACTCCAGTGGTGCCAGTTGTCCGTGATGCGAGAGTAGCAAGTGAGGAGGGCGGAGAGGATGACAATGGTCTGGAGAGGGAAGAGATCAAAGATCAGGTAGACCGGTCAAGGGAGAAAAGTGTGATGTTGAACAAGTTCTAGGGAGGAGATATGAGGCCGTCCGCCTAAGGTTCAACAAGCCTCCACAGGGGTCGGGAACAGGTAAAAAATCGAAAGGTCTGAAAAGTTGCCCCTAGGGGTTATTTTTGACCCTCTACACGATGGTGCACTCGATTTCGCAATATGTCCCCTCCCCGCTCCAGGAGGGGGCACCCCCCATTTTGCCCAAAAACGCGTTTTTCGATGTTATTTCTTTAAAAATTGGCCAAAATGGCTCGAAATCCCACATACCCGACCAGAATTTCGAGCTCTATCTCGTGGTCGTATTGGCAGGGCATGATTTTATTTCGTTCTCGAGAAAAAGCCGATTTTTGACCCAAAGGATAGCGCAAGAAAACCCTTCGCCAGTTGATAGAGCTGGTTCTGCTGATCATTTTGGTATATTGGACTATGGGTTTGAGTTTACATTTTGATGTTTTGGGGGGTGGAGCGAAAATGGGACACAAAAAAAAGTTCGCGAATACCCCCGTGTTTGTGCTCATTTTGAAGAGCTCGTTAAACTGATCATTTTTTGTGTTGGACTTTTTCATGAAAACGTTTTCTTAGGAAGTTACATCTTTCGAAAATATGGTTATCTGCAATCTCGTGAAAAAGGCAAATTTGAGCGATTGTAGCTTCCTAAGAAAACGTTTTCATGAAAAAGTCCAACACAAAAAATGATCAGTTTAACGAGCTCTTCAAAATGAGCACAAACACGGGGGTATTCGCGAACTTTTTTTTGTGTCCCATTTTCGCTCCACCCCCCAAAACATCAAAATGTAAACTCAAACCCATAGTCCAATATACCAAAATGATCAGCAGAACCAGCTCTATCAACTGGCGAAGGGTTTTCTTGCGCTATCCTTTGGGTCAAAAATCGGCTTTTTCTCGAGAACGAAATAAAATCATGCCCTGCCAATACGACCACGAGATAGAGCTCGAAATTCTGGTCGGGTATGTGGGATTTCGAGCCATTTTGGCCAATTTTTAAAGAAATAACATCGAAAAACGCGTTTTTGGGCAAAATGGGGGGTGCCCCCTCCTGGAGCGGGGAGGGGACATATTGCGAAATCGACTGCACCATCGTGTAGAGGGTCAAAAATAACCCCTAGGGGCAACTTTTCAGACCTTTTGATTTTTTACCTGTTCCCGACCCTTGTTGATCCTAACCCGGACGGCCTCATATGTTTCACCTCTATCTCTTAATTGTTTTGAAAATTCCCACCCTGTTGGTCCGAGAATTTCAGGCATAAAAAACAAAATAATACCTGAACAATGGGCAGGAGCAGCTTAGAACCAACGCGATGGCCGAGACGAGATTGGAGATAGAGCTGAAGAGAAATTATTAGTAAATATGATTGCTCGACAGAGATCAAAGATCAAATATCAACTCACCACTACGAATACAGCTCCGTAGACGGCAGTTGCAGAATGCCCGGAGAAGAAGGAGAGGCGACCCTACAAAAAACGATATTAAAAAAACTCCCTAAGAAGTTCTTAGATATTTCGTTTTCTTTTTATCATCTATTACTCTTCAAATGAGTGATGAATGCGAGTAGCCCTCCGAACAAATAAATCTGATTTCCGGAGATGGGCGGCCCATAAAGACTCTCTCTCTATCTCATCCTTCTCCCGATCTCTCCCTATCTCTTGTACCCAAATCGTAGCAACTGTCCCGAAGACAATGCCTGCTGTTACAACATCAGATAAGACCATTTGACCCAGGACGGCGGTGGTAGGTGGTTAGAGCGCTTCTCTTTCTCCCACGATCGATAGATACCGAGAACTTCCATAAGAAAATTTCTTGTTTTGCCCATATCCGCTCCCCCGTCGTACACCTTCCACTCCCCAGAAGAAGCAGCTCATTAATCATTCCTTACAGCTCATCTCGTTCACGTCTGGTACTCAATCCTCACTCTGACCCCTCTCTCCATCTCGAAGTGTACTAGATAGATACTCCCCCATTGGACCTCATCGACACCACTCATTGTTCTTCCCCTATTTTCGTTATTATTAGAATGAATATTTCTTCGTCATTACATGATTTGTTGTCGACCCCTCTTCAATGAATAGTGAATCATTTTTTTCAGAGAAGATCAATGTCGTCGATATTGGCGTCTACAGTAATCTGTCTGGTTCTTGCTACGATCACTGCGTCCTCTGCCATCAATGAATCGAGACAGTACAATCCTCGAGTGGATAGCTGTGCTCACGGAGGAGTCATTCGTAATGTGAGTGTCTCATTTTTTTTACTGTGGTTCTCATCTGTCGATTAAAATTAAACGAAGAGGTTGTGGGAACGACATCGGGAAGAAGAATAAGAATAAAAATAAGCAATACTAATTTATTACAGGGCAGATGCGAATGTCCTCTCAAATGGATTGGAGCCAGGTGCGAGGAAGAGGTGAGAGTGACATACCATCTGACCCAGCTCAAGCTACCGTAATCATCCTTCCGTATCCCATTTCTCAGCGCTGCAAAAATGGCGGTCGTGCAATCAGGAACTCGAATGGAACGGTGACCTGCGCGTGTCCCTTCGGAGTGGATGGACTGCGGTGCGATAAAGTCACGAAATGCGATAATGGTACGGTATCTCAAGCCTGCCAATCGATAATTGACTTTTCTAATATTCCCGCTCAGGCAGACTGGCCCAGGGTGTTTGCGAGTGCGAGAGGGGCTTCGTGGGACTGTTCTGCCAGTCCCGTCCCTGCCACCAAGGAATGCCCATCATTCTGCCCGGTAAGTGACAGGACCAGAACCGTCAAATCATCCGGGAATTAGCACTTTACCGAATTCCAGGCCAAAATGAGTACACGTGCGTCTGCGACATCGGCTTCACTGGTCCTTTCTGTAAGGAGGTGAGAACCGGATCCAGCATCCGGCAAATGGAATAACCGGTATTCCTTATTCCAGGAATTCGTTTGTCTGCACGGCGGTCGCATCAATGCGCAAAACAAGTGCGAGTGCAGGGGCGGACACGCGGGCACAGTGTGCAATGAGGTGAGTAGAGCCGGGGCCGGAGAATAGAAGCCAGCGCCGGGAATTGCCTAGCAACCTTCCAATTCGCAGAGGCTGGAATGCGTACACGGAAACTTCTCGAGAGATCATAATGACTGCGTCTGCATCAATGGATTCACCGGAGTAGCATGCAACAAATGCGACCATATCGTAAAAAATGGAAAGTGTGCTCCTGAGGTGAGCGGAAATGGAGGATACGGTAGCTGATCGACCGATCTTTCAGGTCTCTGAGATGTCGCCAAATCTCTTACTCGAGTGGACTACAATCGCAGTTGTTGGAGGAGCATTGGTAGGCATTGGCATCTTTGATTGAAAAGTCTTGATCTTTTATCTCTTCAGCTGGTACTCATTGTGATGATTAGCGTAGTCTATTTCGCTCTTCGAAGATGGTGCTCAAAGCCATCCAGAGTTTCTTCACAACCGTCAAGAGTTTCAACAAAGACTAATGCTTCGACCGTTAGTATTACAAATACTAGTGCATTTGTCTTATGGTTAGTGAAATAAGAAATGGTCTCTTCAGGCTGCAAACATGGCCCCCGTTCCCACAGAAGTCTGAGGAGCAAGTGGTCGTTTCCATGTCTACGCGTTCCTTCTCATTTTCTACGTTATTCACCATCGGGTTACTCGTTCTCATTTCAAATATGAATAAAATAAAAATAAAAATAAAGTATTCAAATTAAAAAAGTGACCTCCTTGATCCGGCTGAGGTCGCCCGTGCACGTGTACTCGGAGATGTATCTGAACCATGAATATTTATTGGATAGGTGAAATATTAAATTTAACTAGCTCCATCATTGCTCGAATTGTATTCGAATATCTGATTCGTGAGCAGTTACGTTTCAGTAATCTCACTTGATGCGAAACAGTGCGATCAGAATAATGGTTTCGCGGGAACTAGCTGACAAATTAGGAACAGCCAAATACACATTTCTGATCACAATTTTGGTGGAAAAAACAGGACAAAATCGGATCGCCCGGTAGAAGAAAACTAACTGATTCGGGTTGGTGCAGTTGTAACCGATCGGTTTGCACACGTCGATGAAATGGGGACGAAGTCGACCGACCGAGTACTTTGTCGCCTGAATACGAGAGGTGATCTTTGATCTTTACCGTCTGATCTTTGATCTTTAGGGTTTCTCTATTCATTTCTGTTTTTATCGACGTTGAATTGTATTTGTTCAAAATTCGGATATGTTTCGCGATCACTTCATGTGCTCTCGTTGAGGTTTAGTTTTAGTTATACACTATCTTGGATTTATAAAAAAACTAAAACAAAACCTGAGTGATCACGAGCTGCACGATAAAGCCGATTTGGGCGTAGCCTGGAAGGAATCGATAAATGGCCATGAATTTTCAATATTTCTCTCCTCGATGAATCTTATGAATACTGATGAATTTTTCTTTAAAAAAATGCATAGATCCCTTACCAAAATATACGAGTGACTCGACGAAATATGCATGTACGTGACTATTCCTCCATCGATAGGAAGGACGAGAGAGCGACTTCTCCATCTTGTACATGATGAAGTATTCAGTCATCATTATCTGCAATTGAACTTTATGTTACCTTGAAATTTGAGCAAAAAAAGTGTCCATAGCTTGCATTTTCATATCTGTCTCATCTCGCTCAGACATGAGGAAGAATAGGAATTTATAAACTCACAGCAGTAATGGTTGCTCCGATGGAAACGGCCATGAGCCACGAGACGGGCACTGTGTTCGGCTGGAAGGAATTCATCATTGTATGAACATTTGCATGCTGACATCCTTCTTCTCTGAAGCTCAGCTCAATCTCTCATGCCGTTTTGATATAATGGGACTCCTATTCTATTTAACTCAACTGAAGAATACAAGAAAGTAGACAACCTTGAACTTGTACAGAATGGTCTCATCATCACAGAAGAATCCCCGTTGGAAGGCCCCCGTGAACCATGGAACGATGTAAGAGGAAGCACCTGAGATTGATTGATTATGAGGAGGGAGTTTTGATTGTCTTTATTGATTTGATTGATGTAGGAGGCTGAGGAGGTAAATACTAAATAAAGTTTATTTTTTTGATTTCGTTCCGTAGGGATCATTAAACACTACATCTATTATCATAGAAATTTTACTGACGATGTGAAACACATTCGGAATGAGTTGACTGTTTCTTGTAGGTATGCCAGTGAATATCGTAAGGAGCATCAAGAACTAAGACATACCGAATCCATAGAGACAACAGATGTTGATGAACACGGCGACGACGTTGATCTCCTGTGTCATTTCGTCCATGTCGAGAAGGCGATCGAAGATCGAAAGGATTATTGATATTTGTTTTTTTTTGTTTTTAAATTTTCTCCTGGTAATAGAGTTCGGAATGTTGCAGATGACACGTGTACTGCGTCACCCGTAGAGATTATGCAAATTTTTGTAAAAGAAAATGAGCGTGAACCGAAATTCGCACAGATACCTATTAGAGCGTTATTGAGGGCGCAATATTCAACGAGGCACAGAAAGGGAAAGGAGGGTGGGGGATCGGCCAAAGAAGAGATGGTTCACAGAGTCAATAGAGCGCGCGACTAGCCCATTCCTATCCGGAACAAATGCGCAGAGAAACGGATGGAATGGGAGTTCAAATGGCGGATAATTGCCCTTCAAATTGCGCGTCATTGTGCGAAAAAATTGTGTGTGATCGACAATGGATGATCCAATTTTAGTACTAAGGAAGAATGGGGGATCCACTTATCAATTTAGGCTGTTATCACAATGGAACGCGTGTTTTCGCGGGGAGGGGCGGCGTATGGCGAATAACTCCGAGAATTACGAATTCTACGTCAGAGGAAGTAGAGATCAGGAAAAATGAGGAGAGTAGAGGGTGCAACCAAATAAGGGAGAGCGGGACGGGGAAGTTGCCATTGGAAGAGGGGGCGAGGCGACAAATAACAACAAAAATTAGGGAGCATCCAGACGGTGAGTGATTCATTCCAGTATTCATTTCTAAGATTTTGTGGGGCATTCAAATGGGCTCTAGCATTTTTTCCTAGACAAAGGAAAACGTAGAGAACAGTGCGAAATGATCATACTCCGGAGCGAACAGTAAGATGAAAATTAAGAGATAAAAATGGAATATTAGTGATAAAAAAGTTGATCCTGATCTTGACGATGATGTGGAAATCAGCGGGAATAATAGTGTACCAAAATGGAATCAGATTTACCCCTTATCATAATGAACAAACAGTGAGAGGCGCACGGAATTGTACGGCTGGTACGAATTTTCAAAGACCAATAATTTGTCAGAAAGGTAAAATTCGCAGCGTTTGCGCTATTGCACACACAGTTTAGCGCGCGCTTGAGCCAACTGAAAGCGAGAGTTTGAAAGCAGCGAGGGGAAAATGAAGAGTGTCACTTCTCTGGCTATTGATAAGAGGCGCCTGGAGACAGAAAGGGGGAAAGGGAGGGACTCTCTCAAAATCACACGCTCTCTCGATTCGTCTAACCGGTGATAGAGCACACCTAATGGAGAGAGTGTGCTCTTCGTAGGGACGAAATCGGTGCGAGGAGGACACGGAAAAGTGTGTAGAAAACAAGGTGAGGAGCAATCAGGTACGGATAGTACACGGATCAGAAGAGAACGAGGGTGTACGGAGCGAGCAAAGTTGAGAAATAATGTCCTGCGAGATAGTATGAGTCATCCTTCGCAAATCCTATCGGAATATTGTATTACAAAAATAAAATTAGAATATATTTGGAAGAATATCGTGTAAAACGCCAAAATGAGTATTCTGTCGGGAAACCTGGCGGGAAAAGCACATGTTCACGATTTGCTTAGCAGAATTCAATGTGTGAGAAATAGAGAAAGCGAGAGGAATAAACCTTCGCGGAAGGGATATTTACGCCTGCTGATTTCATGTAAACATTATGGCCACAAGAGATTGCTCGAGATCGCCGAACGTGCTTCCTCTGTAACATAATTGAAGATGTCTGCGATCTAATAATATTTTTTAAATCTCATTTTACTATAATTGTTAGCGTACAAATCAGGATCATGTGCAGCCTTCAATGTGGATTCATCCAACATGAAAGATAAGATGTATTGCCTACTCTCGAATGCTTCTCACAAGCATCACTGCGGTGAGGTGATCTCAGGATATTTCGTTCAAGATGATTCCTTTTTGATTCATCGATCATCTCATATCACTGCCCATTCGGACATGATCTATGAAAGACGTCTACTCAATTGACAGATCACCCCGTTCACGTCTGTTTCACCGGTCAGACAGACCGATAGACAATGGGAAATGAAGAGACGCCGAGTATCAGTAGACAGTGGAAGTGCGTGCAAGAGCGAATGCAGCGGGGAATAATCACTGATGATAATCCCCTTTTGGACCCGTGATACGCGAATTGGCTCATGTTTCCCGCAAGTTCACGTACGAATGCGATGCATAAATGGATTCTGGAATGATCGAAGAGTGTTGCTATTCTCTTTTCGTCAGTCGCGATCTTTCTTGCTGATTAGGTGATATTATTTGTCAAAATCTAAGTATCGCTTTGCCAATTGAAGTGTATCGAGCTTGTCGTAATTCTTGGTAGAATTATTGTAGATGCTGAAAGGTTTTTTTGCTTATCTTAATATTGTGCTGATCCTGGTTCGATTCTGTTGAGATCCACGTCTTCTTTTTTTTACCATGCCCAATCTCACACTTTGAGGCATTGCTATCGATAAAAAGAGACGAGATCAATCGAAATATAATAATCAAGCTTATCTACTCTTCCACAATGAAGAGATCCGTGCAACAAGCACTACTCTACGCTGCCTACATGTGCACTTGTCTGGTTGGTTCAGTTTTCACATTTTTATCTCGATCAGTTCTAATTTCCACTGTGTTCCATTTTCGAATAGGTTTCACGCCCACTTGATTATTAGGACATTCCCACTTACATCAGTTACAAGTCTCTCGGTTAAAAAAGAAGAAAAATGTCCGCCCAGCAAAAACGACCTCGTGCAACAATAAACAACGCTCCTAAATAAGCTTAGATAATCGTAATAATACTCGCAGGAAGACCGTGGTTGGTCATTCGCCATCTCACTGTGCATGCAGTTGCTGGGAGGAATGCAGTTGGTCTCGATCGAACAACTAGCGGAAGGACTGGCCCAGGCAAGCATTGATCTTTGATCTTTCCAGAACTCCAACATTTGTTTGGACTCTCTCGTTAATGAAACGTTTAGATGAGCTTCAGCGGCGCTGTGGGCCGCGCGGTCGACTTGCGCAGCGAACGAAAGTGGGGTGAGCGAATATTTATTTTGATCTTTGATCTCTGAACTCTCGTCAGGAATGATTATGTGCCTGCTGGGCAACAACTTCTCCATTATCGCATCGTGCGGACTGTTTGCAATCTGTCTGAGCATTCAGAGAACGACGTGGGTTTATGTGAGTGATCAATTCTAATGGACTCGAGCCGGAACCACTACATTTTTTTTGTTTTGAGTTTGAGCTAAGCGAGTAGATAGCAAATTGACTAACGCCATCTACTTGGCACAGAAGTGAAGAACAACCACTGATGAATGACTCGAAAGGATCAACAATCAATTACAGACAGTCTGTCTCCTACTCGGAATGATCTTCTGCTCGTCCTATCGAGTATTCGTCATGGCGGAGAAGAATCTATCGTCACGGTGAGCAATTATTGCTAAATTCCCCAAGTCCCAGGCGGAATCGAGGAAACTGCAGGAACGGAATAATAAATAATTCTCAGAGACTGGGTGCTCGTGTTGGTGAATGGCAAGGAAGAAGGCCGCGCGCTCGCGAGTGAGTTTCACGAATTACTCTTAATCGACAGAAGATGAAATAAGTCAATGCCGTAGTCGTATTGCGTGAATGATTACAAAACCCAAAGTTGTTGTTCAAATTTGTCCTTTCAGAAACGAATGCCATTCTCACAACCCTTGACCAACTAGCCAACGTTCTCTCCCCTCTTCTTCTTGGAGCTCTTCTCTCTTTCGTTTCCTTGACTACCACCTGCATCGTGCTGGCGGGTTCGTCAAATAGCTGAATGTGAGTATGAGGTCGAAAATAAGAGTATTTTTAATAGGATCTTCTATCGTCTCACTGGTCATTAAGAGCGCCCTACTGGCTGCACTCTACGGCAGTAATGAGAGATTGCGAGTCAAGGTATTTTGTTGCAACCTTATCACCCTAATCATGTAATTTTTCTACAACGGATATTGTGAAAATCCTTTAGGACTTTCCAGAGTCGAGGCATACTGAAGTGACCTATAGTATCCAATACCGTGCCATTCATAATCTACAGTACTCTAGGAAGACAACTCGGAAGACGACAAGCCCGAGCTACCCATCTCCAAACTAGAAGAGGAAGAGGAGCCTTCGATCGGCAAGAGAATCGCCACTCTCTTCACTGTCCTCGTAACCTATTACAGGCAGACGGTTAGTAGACGAGATTTTCCTTTTCACTTCTTGTTTATTGGATTTGGTAGATAGAAATAGAATAGGAAACTATTTGAGGTCTTCCCAGCTGCTTTTGGCATGGCGTTACTCTTCATGACAGTACTCGGATTCGACGGGGTAAGTGGTACCGTAACCCTTCAGACACGATACAATCGTTTCAGCTGGCGATTGGCTACGGTGAATCGGTCGGTCTGCCCGAGAACATTCTCGGCTTCTTTCGATCATTTGGATCGGCCGCAGGTAAGATGCCCAGGATGGGGAAACGGAAGAATAAAAAAATCTACAGCTAAAGTATCCCATCTTCCTTTCAGGAGTCGCGGGTGCAATAATGTACGCTGTCTTCGAGCGAAAATACGGCGTTCTCAAAACAGGAATGGTCGGAATGATCGTGAGTCGCAACTCATAGTTTGATCTTTGACCTTTCCTCTCAGACGCAACAAATCTGTCTCATCCTCGCGGTTATCTCAATTTGGCTGCCAGGATCACCGTGGAACCCGTCATCGTACTTCGATACGCTCACGTTAGTTTTTTTGTCACAATGAATTACGATGTGATTGAATATCACGAGTAGGATACACTATTAACGCTCACGTGAAGCATAATTGAACTAATGATTACGTGATGAGTAGTGAACTCTCAGTTGGTCATCCTGGTGGCAATCATTCATCGGCTCTTTCGCCCCTTCTCCCGTAGCTCCGATAGCATCCCCACCTCCACAAGCAACTATCGGTGAGCGAGAATTAGGCTACAGCTCATATTGTGTGTTCGAACAGCCAGATAACTCACTCTCTCACCGCAACAATCTAGGAAGCTCCAGAATCTTACAAACAGTGTTTTCTCACTAGACAGAAAGCGAAATACCAAGAACTACCCCAATCATTCCCAGACTGGTCAACGTGGACCACTTCTGAAGGCGCGAGCGTCGCTTCCATTTTCTCCTTCCTCATTGGAATATCAACCGCCAGATTTGGTAAGAGATCAAAGACCAATTATAAGCTCGATGCAAAGATCAAAGATCAATTCTCCAGGTCTGTGGATGGCCGATCTCGCCATCACTCACATCATGCAGATTGCCACTCCGGAATCACAGAGGAACACAGTGTTCGGAGTGCACAATGCAATCTGCCAAGCGTTCTCAGTGATGAAAGTGAGGAATATTGAGATGACTATCAAGATGCTAAAAAAACGACTGCATGTGATATTAGTCAATAGCCCATACTCGCATGATTACGTTCCGATTACGAACCTAATTGCGCACAGATCGCGACGAGCAAGCACGAAAATATGTCTAAATTGACAATTCGAAGCTGTATCAAAATGAATGACCCCACCCTAATAAATAAACACGTTCAGATAAATGAAATTAATAATTTCCCCAGGATGTACTCGTAATCGCTCTTCCCTCTCCCTCGACATTCGGTCTCTGCATTCTCATCTCATTCGGATTTGTTTGCACTGCATTCGCCGCTTATATCTATTATGTGATCAAAGTAAGCTCATGTTTCTATCCATTCTATATGCACTGACACCGAGCTCCCTAATCAAATCTCAAATCGTATCGAATAGTAACAAAAAAAGATGTTTGTATGCACAAAATGCAGATCTTCATTATTTCTAAAGGTCAAACGGAGTAGTAACAATAGTAATTGCAGACTACAAACGCCACTGAAAGGCAGAAGCTAATCAGTCGAAAACCAACGAGTAATTCAGCAGAACAAACTGCGCATAATAATTATATCGTGAATAATGGAAATACTGTACTGAGCAGTAGTGATGAATAAATATTTATTTTTTAGATCAGCCGCAGTAAATACATCAACTTTAACAAGACCTTCATCGAGTTTGAAGGGGTGGTGAAACATACTCGAAATTTTATTGGACCTCAGTTTTCAATTTCTTTTGGAAAATTGAAATTCGACTCACTTGAAACCGCACAGATGATGATATCTTCCTTACGAGATTTGACATCTGAAATTAAATAGTTTCTAATATTATTTGAATTTAATCCCTGACCTCTTCAACTCTCGAAACCTTCCTCCTCGCCTGATCCATCATTGCGGACGTCTGAAATGTTTTTTTATTTGACAAAGTCGAGAAATGACAATGAAATAACTGACCTAATCAGTCGAGTTGTTGTCTCCTTTGACCGGAGGGATCACTTCTCGCCTCCCGATGAAGCGCCAAACTGTTCACTATCGTAGTCTTCTCCCTTCAGTATGATTGTGTCCAAGTTGTGGTCCTCCTCGTCCCTTTTGACACTATGCCCCTGTGGTTGAAAACATCCCTTTTATACTCGTGTCAGCGATGTGCCCAAGGAACGATGAAATGCAATCGCTGCAAATTTCCAGGAAAATAAAGGATGAATAAGGGGGAATTGGGTTCATCCAATAGTAGGCAAACGCATAGAGAAGCGTGTGAAGAGGAGATGGTTCGATCGACCTTCCCATACCAAGGTTATACCGTGATGCAAGGCAGCCCACAAAAATAGCTGAGACAGACCCGACATTTTCTCGGATGGTAAATACATATCTAGGGTCAATTGTGTAGTGTAAAGCAGCGTGAAGTGTGATATCAGCATCGATAAACAAGGGTGAAATCAGCGAAAGCTCAGTCGGCAAAGGAAATACCTTCAAATTTCAAACAGTAATCAAGGGGTTTCCCGGACAGAAAGAGAAGAGTGATCGTGAACTGTTATCTTTGAAGGCGGCAGTGTGTTTTGACGGTATTTTCGTCGCTATGACCAAAGAGGGAGTGCTGAGAGTATGAAGAGTAAGCGAGTCCACTCCCACTTTCGGTGACCCTTCTGCAGTCGAATCGCTGATTCAATGGCAAAACAGTGAGTGCGTTTCGAGTAGACACATTCTGACTCTGGATCGGTGGTCTTTGTTCGAAGTGAAGAGTCGTTTCGGGTGCTATCAAAATATGGACCTCGAAAAGTTTGATATCATTGAAAGAATATTCGCATTTGAATTCCCGCAAATGTACCAATAAGTCTCTACTAATACTACTGTTTGCTTTTATTATCAAATCGAGTAGAAATGCTTGTAGTTGAAAAGTCAGATAAACTGATTGCACGTGTTAGTTAGCAATTAGTAATGGACACTATCGCATTATTCACAGCACAATGTTAAACGCACTCCCCGAGAAAAAAATAAACGATTCATTTTCATCGCTTTGAGATTGCCCTGAATTTCTGACCTATCAATTCAATCGATCTGTGCTCTTCTATCTCTATGATCAAATATCATTTTCGCGTTGATTTGCTTCTTGCCAGCTGCACACAGCAGGAACACATTTCAAAAATATTTGAACAATTTCAAAATATTTTCAGGATCAAGTCACGCCTCTTATCTATTAAATTCTTCACAAATGTCTCTAATAAGGGGGTGCCGCATCCATCCTTATCACGTTCCGGTTGTGAAAGATGATGAAGCGCCCTTATTCAGTCGCTTTTCTCAGTAAAACACCATCCCCTCCCCCAATCATCAATAGAAAAAATCGAAATCCAAATATTATTTGTTCTCAGCACCACTGAATCATCGCCGTTTATTTCATAATAATCAGGAATGAGAAGACAACCGGACCTCAAAGCTAAAGTGGTCTTCATGGGAAATTCAAATGAGTTTCCCACTGTTCAGGCTTGATTGATTTTTGATCTTTTCAGGAGTTGGTAAGACTTCGATAATTCAAAGGCACGACAGGAGAGAGTTCACTGCAGAGACTTCGACAACTATCGGAGCTAATTTCATCCATGCGACCATGTTAGTTTAGCGTTAATAAAACTGTCCGGAAATAACTATTGAGTTAAACATAGACCTGCATTGATCTGCATTGTTTGCCAACGACTATTGTGCTTGGGACACCAAATTTCAGAGTTTACCAAGAAAAGAAGAAACTGGAACTGGAGATATGGGACACTGTGGGCACAGAGAGATACGCATGCATGGTTTGCGAATTGCGATGATTTTGATTCACTGATCTTTGATCTTACAGATGCCTTGTTATCTACGTAAATCTCTTGGGGCGTTCCTAGTCTTTGACATTTCGAATAGAGACAGTTTCGATGCGATCTCGCGATGGTATGCAGGTAAGCAATGTAATTATTTTAAAAAATTAATTAAATTAAGAATTGGAAAACGCGTGCGACATCTTGAAATTGAGTCTTGTGCTGGTTGGAAATAAGACGGATTTGGAAGAAGAGAGGAAAGTGAGCGAGGAAGAAGGAAGAGCACTGGCTGAAGAGAAATCCATGGTGAGCATCCTTTCTAAAAAATGGAAAAATTAAAAATTAAAATATTTATTATTACAATTTCAGGTGTACGTCGAAACATCAGCGCTTCAAAACCGCGGAATCAGCGAAATGATGAGAACAATGGCCGATTTGCTGATCGAGCGACTCGAGTTCGTCTTTCTCACCTATCCGAACTGGGGTGAATTGGATACCGTGGATGTGGCAACACCAGAGAAAAGACACCGATGCAAGTGTAATGAGTGCAGGGGAACGTGATAATAAAGCAACTATTTCTTTGTGTGTAACTGAAACAGACTGTCAATCACTGATGTGATGTTTCATTTATTACAAGTATCAGAATCGTTTGTAATTCATCGAGTATCGTACATCGCCCCCATTACCGAACAAACGAACATTTTTTACTTTTTTTACTTTTTTTTAAAGTCTGCGAATTCGCATCGAATATTCCTAATTTTTGCTTCATATTTTTTGTCCACCCACAATTCCGCGTGATTTTTAAAATTGAACGGTGAAATATTTATTTAAATGGGTGAAAAATTGGAGTCGAAAGTGGCGAAAAGTAAGGCAGCTGGCTTCAAGTAAAGCCTAAACGCCGGCTCTACAGTAATCATCCTTCCGGCATCACTTTTCGCTCATGCGGCTCCAATTTTTCACCCATTTAAATAAATATTTCACCGTTCAATTTTAAAAATCACGCGGAATTGTGGGTGGACAAAAAATATGAAACAATAATTAGGAATATTCGATGCGAATTCGCTGACTTTAAAAAAAGTAAAAAAAGTAAAAAATGTTCGTTTGTTCGGTAATGTGGGCAATGTACGATATAAATCTGGTGCACACTAGTCGTTCTCCGCTCTCCACCGGAAGAGAAGGTGAGAGATCTCCATTGAATATCCCGTCATCGAACGCTTCACTGACCACACGTTGCAGACTCTGAGAATGAAGTAGAGATTAGGACCAGACGGCCATGTAGTTTGCCCTTCGCACTGAAATACAATACATGGAATAGATTTAAGTCATCTCCAAATCGAGTTCACTCAAAATTCAAACTGTATTCACCTTGTGGGCCCAACAACTCAATATTTCTCGTCAAATTCACCGTTGAACTGTGGCCGGCTGACGAATGGCGATCAATCCCTCGACTGCTTACGATCCCTTGACCCTGAGGGCGTCACTCTCTTCGGCCGATCGCACCCTCGCTCCCTCAAAAAGTGTGTACTAATTTTGACGCAGAGTGGACGAACCGACGATCGCATTTCACACCCACACTTTGTCCATGCGAATGTGTGGGGGAGGATGCGGGTTTGTTGTGGGAGCATCTCGAACATTCCTGAGGGGGTGGACAGGCTTGATTTATCCCCCTCCCCCCATTGCACCACTACCACCTCAGAGATTGCAGCTGCGGCTTATCGTAAACAACGGAGAAATGCACAAATTTTCCGCGTCGACGTATCAAATCAACGCAGGAGGAACACGACAGTTTTTCCGTGTTTACCAATTGTTGCATTGGAAAAAAATGAGTGTAAAAATGTTCAACCTCCTCGTGGTGTGCAAAAAGTAGAATTTTAGTCACGCGTTCATTTATCCTGACGTATTACACTACCCGAACGCCTGAAATACCCCACATTCCTGCTACAATTTTGCTGAAGGGACGAATGATCACTTCTGCAAGGAATGCCTACGCTCGAGTCTCTTACCTGCGGGACTCTCCCGATCATTCGTGTGCATTCAAAGAAACAACAATTTCTCTCAGTGACGCGAGTAGCAACTGAAACCGGAAACTTCTTGCCGTTTTCCAGCAGAGCAGTGATGTCAAGCCCCGTGGATTCCTGCAGTTTTTTCAAGCACTTTGCAACATTTTCTAACCTCGTGAACTTCCTCGGCGAGCTATTCCAGACATTGCATTGATATTTTCTAATTAATCCAGAGATTATCACGTCATTCCAAACCGGGAAGCGAGATTGGGCTTCCCGAATTAGCGCGTGTGCCCTAATGTGGACATTCTAGTTTCAGCCGTTCATCGGATTCCGGGGAATCCCTTCTGATAATCGAATGAGCGGCGGCGTCACTTCCAGAACCCCCGGGGAAAGGGCAGTGGAGGAGACGAGGAAGCAATTATTTCATTACACAACTTGCACGTATCTGAGACGCCCCCGGGCCATTTCGTCAGTTTTCCTTGCCCACTCCCTCAGTCTTATTACTCATCAAATATCAGATCATGAGAATAGTACATGATCAGGACAATCGTCTGCGCATTACGCGCACTTATTTTTACCATCAGCATCAGCAAGAAAAGAGTAGGGGAAGAGAAGGGACGATAATCTCGAACTTTGAACTGCTCCTCATTATCAGGCGCTCCGCATTATCGTCATGTCAAACCATTTCGGGGTGTGGTATTATAGGTTACGAATCGGTCTCCCCCGTTTTACGTCGTCTCTATCTCAGTCAGAATAGTGATAGAGAATGTGGAGGAACGAGATTGGAGCGAGCGCTAGTTTGGTATGCGGAGGAAGAGGAGGAGGATAATTCGCTGTGCTGCGTAGTCTCACGATGTTCCTCATTCGATCTCACCTATAAGCACGAGTGCGCCCGACTCTCCTCAAACCGCACACTCTCTCACTTTCTCTGACCACAGAGGGATCAGTCTGAAACGAGAGGTCATTGACCCAACGCAACCACGAGTTCCCGATCAGCAGCCTTCTCTGTTGACGCGAGTGATCTGCAGTGGAGAAATGGATGAATTAGGCGTGGGAATGTCGACTGCTGTTGATTTGGAAGAATGGTATTCGAATACACTGCACACATCGAGTGAACGGACGGAGACCAGA
Organism: Pristionchus exspectatus; assembly: GCA_911812115.1. NCBI lineage: Eukaryota > Metazoa > Nematoda > Chromadorea > Rhabditida > Neodiplogasteridae > Pristionchus > Pristionchus exspectatus. The sequence goes on along the minus strand of OU461584.1, from coordinate 17,074,557 downwards.
GAGAGAACACATAAACACATCCTAGATGTCATTCTCATGTCGTAGGCACGACTGAAATAAGGATGAAGACTCCGTATCGTCATTTCTCATACTCTCTCGTCACTCTGATCGCTGAGAGAGCATGTGAAATGAAGGGACGATTACCCGTATTTCGAACTGTAATAAGCGGGACTGACATCAGGATGAAGACTCTGTCTCTTCATTCCTCGCGCTCTCTCACCGGTCTGAGTGACGAGAAAGCGCGTGAATTGAATAGACGAGTTTATCACTCAATCATTGCAACTCAGTAGATAGTGGTTCGACCTCTCCCCACGTGGTGCCTTCTAGACAAACAATACTGCCTAATATTGGTACCCGTGTCGAATGATTGGGTGATTGATGAATGATAAGAGGCTATCTTCAAAAGTGACTGGGTATTAATAGGATATTTTCGAAATTAATTGCCCCTACTCTCCCTTGTTTTCTTGTTTGTTTCATCCCATCCTCGAGAGAAACTAATCCCTTGCCTCGGGGTAAAAAGCGATCTGATCCCGGGAAGCGAGATAGATGCCCTCGGCTAAAAATACGCCCGTTTCGTTTCCGCATCAGCTCGAATTACTGAGGGGAGAGGGACAACTCTAGGAAGTGATCTGACACCCCTTCAGCCTCTCTCCGACCACACAAACACCCTCGATCCGTGGAAATCAGACCTGAAAAGCTGAGAGCTATGACGCAAAGTCGAGAGGAGACTCTTCCTCCCCAACTTATTGTTTTTTCGCTCGCTCGTTCCGGTTCGAAGGATATATGCATAGGATGAGCACACTTGAGAACGTTGATGTCTGAACATCAAAATGAGTCTCATCCCCACAAATCAACACTTCACTTTGCTTTCTCAGCTTGTTTTTGTTTCTCGCTTCCTCGTCTAAATCTGAAAAGAGAACTTTGAAGAGTTTTCAGTGCTGAAATCAACTCGATTCTACTGAGAGCTTCCGCAGCGGAACGATTTCTTTATGGCTGAATAAACCGGACTAGAGGCCGTCAGATCTCCTGTCTTGACCTTGGTTTTCACTTCACCTCTGTTGGAAATGGCGTCTGGCACGTTCCAACTGACCTTCGCTCCAGGGAATTTACCTTGGTCCTAAGGGAGGTCAAGCAGAAGCAAAAGTCACATCACTGTCATTGGAATGCATTTCGGAGTCTTCTACAAGGGAATCAAGATCTTGCAATGTCATACATTGTCAAGTGTTTCTACAAGAAATAGCAGCTGTAAGTAGCGGAATCAGCACATTATGCAAGGAATAGATGTGGTTTGAGTGGTAGTGATGATTATCGTTCGATCTATCAGCAGCATGCACGAATGGTCGCATTCCTTCGTGTCAGATCAGCGCAGCCTCTCTCCCTCTAATTGATTTGCTCTCTCTCAGACAAGCTGGAGATGAAGAGGGAGAAATCACATCGGTTCCTCATTCGAAATCGACTTTTCCACTAGAACAAGCACGTAATGCGCGCTGAAATTCAGCAGTTTTCGTGCATTTTTGCATGGGAGATTTTGCAGAAACTACAGTATGAAATATGTCAGACTAATCCATTTCTCATCGTGCGATTGATCCGATCGTATAGCGTACTGTACGTGCTAGTGTACTTTGTAACATCATCAGCGTGGAATGGAGAGACGGCGGTTGTTTTGTCACTCAAAAAAGGAGGATTCTTGGGAACGTCACGAATGTACTATCCGATACTAGGAATAGATGTGACAGTGTCGATTACTCGATCGGCTAATTGAAGGGACTCGTAAATACGCAGAGTGATATTTAGATTAGAAGAGAAGAAGGAGAAGATCGGTACAGATCAGCTTGAATAAGAAGATCAATGAGGAACCTCCTTACTCTGTCGATGATATTGATAGCACACACTATAACAATCACTCTTGTATTCTCAGCTATGCAGAAAACATCTCGGTTTTGGAATGTTTCGTCTACTATGTGTACGTGAATCATAATCGAGGCATAGATCAGTGAGAGACCGCGGAAGTGTTCGATTGAACGGTTCGCCCATGGGCAATCAATCCGTTACTGAACTATCAACGACATACGCAGTTTGGCATATTCGCCTAACAATTCGCGTGCCGACAGCAAAAACCATTCAAAGTTTTCCTTCTCAGGGGCGCATTCCTCAAGTGCTAAGCAGGGAGTGGTATCTTCTGCCCCTCTTTTTTCCCTTCGTAATCGTCATTACCAAGGCGTGTGCTCGAATCGGTCTGTGACTGTGAAAAGACCAAGCAAAACGGGGAGAGCAGCGAGGGACCGCACCCTCAATCGGTTGGGAGCCAGACCTAATCCCCTTACAGCAGATTGAACGAAGCAACGAAGAACCACCACCATCAAGAAACTTCCTCGTTAGTGGTACGGTAACCGAACGATGAAGGGTTTCGCTTCATAAGTGAGTTGGAAGCTGTGATGCCTAATGATTCACCGTATATTGAGCTAATTTGGCAAAGTCGATTCGATCAACACAGAAAACGCTCGCGGGTCGGACGAAAGTCCGGGAAAAGTCCGCGGGAAACGGGGAAACAGCGTCAAAATATGCTTGCTGCGTGTGCATTCGTCGAACGATATCTCTTCCCAGTCGCATCACCGTCTCTCAATCACACTATTCTCCCCCACTCAATGACGTCATCGTTCCCACGTGTGAACAGGAGGGCACACGGCTGATCAAGGAGGTCTAGCCCCGCCCCTTTCTGCCCCCACTGAGCCAATAGCCGACTCTTGCTCCGCCCCTCGCGCCTTCTCGCCTATATAACGGAGGGGCGCGGCTGGTGTGGCTTTGGTTCTACTCCGCCTCTCATTCTCTCCTCTCTCACTCACTCAAACGCTCCTCTCATCCTCACTCTCGAGGCGCCAGTCATCCTGTCCCCTCGTCGCTCCACCCCTCATCGGCTCCTTCTGATCCTTCTTCCTCGTGTCCCCGTGCCGCTCCACCCCCCGCTCAATGGCTGCATGCTTGCCGCCGTGGCGATACACGCTCGACATTGCGCCGACCTCTTCTGAGCTGCATGCCCTCACCTGCAGCACCTGCAGCAGCAAGTATGCGACCGTGCAGCACCCTCGATTGGTGCTGCAGCTGCAGTCGCAGCTGCACACGCAAGAAACCACCGTGGTCCTCCAGCAATCTTCCGGACCGGTGACACAGTGCTACCGTATCCCCTCCGACCTACCGTAGTCTCTTCGCGTCAGGATCGAATCTCGCTAGTCTTCCGCCTCTTCGCCATCGATTCAATCGATATTCTTCAATATTCTTCTTCGTTACTCTCGATTCTCATCAATAATTATCGTTAATATCATGCAATATTCTATCGTCGCCCGTTATTCTCCCTCAGTATCAATTCTCCCCTCTCTCATTCTTCACTTTTCCTTTCATAATTCGTCCCCCTTCTCCACTGCATTCTTCTCCCCTTCTCTTCATCACGATTGGTGCATACATTGGCATTATCAACCCCACTAAATGATCTGACAACCGAAAACACTGATCTCACAGGCCCGAATTTGTTGTAATTCTGCCCCCCCCCCCTCTTTTCGACCATATTTGACGTGTAACCACAAGCAATTGACGAGCTTTTTTTCTCTCATGCTGGATCATCCACTGTAACGTGTTGTGCTTCCTATCTATATTCCTTGCTTTCAAGTAACCATGTTGATTCCTCTCAAAGAGGCTTGTATAATAAAGTATTATTAAACTAATCTCCTCTCCGTTCCAAGGGGGTCACACACAACAAGGAAATGGTCGAGAGCGAGACATTATCATGGGGAATGTCAAGGGCAGGGGGGCAGGGGGATGGTTACTTGGCTTGTGGGCATTTTACTTCATTTCGTCAGCCTGACTGCTTACTCTTCTTTATCAAACGAGCAATAGCTCCGCCATGGATCGACTAGCTCCTCTTTTCTCACGATTGCAATGGAATTCGACGAATGCTCTCAGCTGCTGGGCACTAATTAGTCATTAATTAGCACAACTATTAGTGTCTGTTTCTATAAATAGATTCGTGTTCGGGAAAGCCTCGCGTGTGATTGCGTCACACAGCATGTATTTCGAAAGTGACGTGTCCTTTCGTCTCGCGGAATTATCTCTCTCGTTATTATTGCCTGTTGCAAGCTGTAGTCGTTACTATGGGAGGCGGAGGGGAGGTGAGACGAGAGAAGGTGGCACTGTAACACACCGCCGTTCCACGCGCCCTGGCACGATTGATGAGGAATGGAAGGGCATTTGATGAATTTCACCTCTCACTTGTTGCTGATTTTAGTGACTATAATTAGCGCACGCTGCACTATCCGCGCGATAGATTAGAGTGATAGGGAGAGAGAGAGGGAGGGAATGAGATAGCGAATCCGCTCCTTGCGCAAAGTTCGCAGGACACTCGGCCAGTTTTGACTCATTATTTAATTTGAGAAAAAATATTATGGGCAGTCTGGTGACTAGTACACGGGATCGTCGCTCCTTGATAAATAGCAAATTTGGCTGGTCAGAGTAGGCAGAAAACCCGTCGGTATTGTGTTGCACTACTCATGCGATCGGACGAGAGAAGGGCTATTTTGGTATGACCACTGGCTGATCTCATTCTTCATCCCATCTGACTCGCGACATCCTCGACCCCAGCATTCCAAGAAAACAGCACAATGACAACACAGAGAAGACGCATGCGATGAACGAGAAGCTGTTTTGGAGATGGAACTTGGCGTAAGCGAACGCTCTTCGTGACTAATGTCTCTTCTCCTTCTTGTGACGGCATAATGCCCTGCTAGGGAGCACCCGCATACCGGGAATACCCTTATAGAGGGTGAGATGAAGAAGGGAAGAGACCATTACTCGTGTTCTTCGAACTACTAATCATAATTTGTTCACACGTAGGGAATCAAACAACACCGCAAGATCGAGTCTGCCAATGCGTATTGCCTGTCCTTCAGACGATGTATTTTTGCTGTAGGAAAACACATCTATTTCGGGCGCTCCTGGGTGCGAGGGTGTCGTAGTCGTATGGACAATGGAGAACATATTGGGAATTGTTTTCGAACGTGAGAACTGCAGGTTCAATTTTTATTTGAATGCGCAATACGGGTCGTCTCTTCATTTCACATGTTCACTCAAATGGTAGGGTGGGGAGAGTATGTGAAATAAGAAGACGGCGACTCGTATTAAGCACTCAAATTCTTATCTTGCTGACGAGAAACCTTGCTGATTCTACAGTCGGGCTATGTGACCTTTCGTGATTACCTATGGATGATGAAAGGGGTGAGGCAAATGTACACTTCCTCATAGCGACCACTCCTCTACCACACCCCTCTACTGTTCAGACTCTCTCTAATCAGCACACTCTCTCGCTGATTACTGCTTATCACTAGGTACTCTCTTCCATTTGCATAATCTATCTTCCTTTTCTGTCTGCACACTCCTCCTTTCGCCTTCATTCTCATTACTGATCTGCATTATCGAATTAGTGCGAGGTGGTCGAATGGAGGGAAGAAAGAGAGGGGGAGAATTCCCACGGTCTGATCCTATAGCGCCATTGATTCATTTCAAGGGAAGGGGCTGCACTATCGAGGAAATGTCGATGAACGCGCACTATCAAGAGATATCCTGAAATAGAGAAGAGACACTGTGTACTTACTACGTTGAATTATGGACTGTTTATGGAAGATATACATTGTCTGTCGTAGCGGAGGATCTATGATCGTTGTTTCCCCGAAATAGCCCATTTCATTATGGTGGTCGTTAGCGATTCTGAGCGGCATCGTGTCAATGAATAGATAAACGGCATGGACAAGGGATGAATGCACAGAGTGTTCTCTAGTGCACAGCATGCCAAGTTTCTGTGTGTTGCGAGAACGTCATCTGTCGAAATACTGGTAATCGTCTCTTCATGTCGCACACTCTCTCGCCTCTCTCACCGGTGAGATAGTGTGAAGAATGAAGAGACGATTCCCCGTATTTCGAACTCTAGTCGTCGTTGATAGATCGCTCTGAATGCGAGAGTCTTGCCGAATACTGATTGCTTTTACTGCTGAGAAGACCACGAGGAACACAAGATACGCAATCCTTTCAATCATCGAACAATGGCGGTTCCGAAACTCGCTTCCTCTCATCATCTAACGCCGTTCCTGATGTCCAATGCTATTTCTAGTCGTCCGCATTCTTCTCTTGACTCGAAATAGCCGCCAGCACCAATTTCCAGACAAAGGCGACAAGAACGTGTGCTCAATTTTACCTGAACCCAAAGATCGAAAGAGAAAATAGGGGGAGGATGGCCTTTCTAAGGGGGTACTGTCTCCTTACCAACACTCCCATTTAGACCGTCTTTCAGTTAGGACGTTCTTTGTTTATCGTCTTTTCAAAGCCCCTTGCATGTTTCATTAGGGAGAGATCTCTTTTCGGAGTGACGCCAGAGAGGCGATTCTTGTTTTTGGATCCAATGAAATATGCAAGACGGGGTGAAACTGCGTTGAAGGGACGAAGTTCATCTTATTCACTGAAACTTTCATGCTTCTTTGGAGTGGAAGGATACTAATCTAACTTGTACGGGATATGATGTGGGATAATAAGTGATGTGGGATCGGAAAGGGCGGTAGATAGCAATAAACGTTCCGATAAACATCGTTAAACTTATCTAATCTGCTAAGTAGCATATCGAACCGAAACAAGCGTCATGCTCTCAAATTCGAAATACAAGGTTTTTCACCGCATGTTTTCGGGATCGTCAAGACAGCGACGGGATCGAGTGTATTTAGAAAGTTCTCTGCCACACTTTTCGGCCAACTGAAACTCGCTCCGATCCGTGTTGGACAGTTCCTGCAGTGTAGCCGATATGTGATCGTGGTGTGATTTGTCAAATCTCGCCCCTGGCAGCGCACGTGCGCGCACACACAGTGCACAATAGTCATTAATCAATGAGTGAACAGAGTTGCCCTTATCGTTCTCTGCACGCCCTCATACTGTCCCACTACGGTCGAACACACACAAACAAGCAATCAAACACCGAAAAGAAATGCTCGTATTTACCATAAACGTAGTCTACCGTAACCCCCAAACAAGTGCAGTGGTAAGTGTCGCCCCAAACCACCACTACCACACCCTTTTTGGGTCTAATCGGAGCTGTGCATCAGCGAAAGTGGAGGAAAAACATGTTTCCCCTCTACATTCGAGAGACAGTTCCTGATCTATGGTAACTCTCTCGGGGTTACGGTAGTCGCACAATGACCTCTTGATGAGAGAGGCATCGTAGCATAGACTACGGTAGACTACAGTATCCCTTCAGTCTGTGCTTCCTTCTTCCTGCTGGTGGTTCTTTGCGTGCTGTGATGCGTATCCTCTTTGCCTCTCGTTTACCGATTGGGCATTCTTGAGTTTGGTCTTCTGCCTAGTACGTCACAGTGAAGAGACGAGGCACACAAATGGCATTATCAACCACATGCGCTCTCTTACGATAAATACCCGAGGGAAAACGGAGTGAATCAGAGTAGAATCACTTCGTCGTCTGTCTCTACTCAATCTCATTGGTACTCAGTCCTATTCCATCCTTCCCTTTCCATAGTCTGCCGTCTCTTTAGCACCCATTCGTCTCTCGCCCCTTGCAGTATTCTTTCGCCATTCCATGCAACGCAGAGGACGTCGTAGTCGACGCGATTGCAGCTATTGTTATGCAGCAGCCGCAGCAGCAGCAGCTGCTGCGACTGCGGCTCTGACGTAACATCCGCAATTGAATGAGGACCAAAGTATGGGCCTCATGCACAGACGACAATATCAGGGACCAGTAAACGCACACAGACTCAGTTTTCTAGTAACAAACAGACATAGTAAAAATACGCGATTATGACCGATCTATGTCAGTAAAAGTAATTGTTTAGAGTGCATTTATAGGGGGCAAAGTCGTGATGAGCGATCAAATGAGAGCGAAGCCATGGGCAATCTTGAGGGTTGTTGTCGCGAGTAAGCAGCATGACAGGGATAATCAGAGATTATTACCACTGATAAATAACCGAGTGGGAAGCTGCGAAACTACGCATGAACGGATCTGCAAATTCTTGTGCAGCTATCTACCAGATTTCTAATTTCTTCTCAAGAGGAATGTTTACAGTGCAAAACCATTGCTAAATCGAGAAACACTCGTGTTCTGGCGGGGGTGTTCGTCATGTCATGCTAATGGAAAAATGCGTATTTCGTGCATGTTCGTTCTATGGCTAGCGTTCTCGGAAAGCAATGATTTCGAAGCGCAAAGTGCGGTGGGATAGCCCTCCCGAGATGCTGAACCAATGCTAATTGTGGCTATTTTGACTGCTTTCATGCTGCTTTGGACTTCCTGTGTGGCCCCGAAATAGCTCTTTTGCCACACCATGAGACCCATCCTAAGACCCGCGGGCTTTGTCTGCTCTTCCGCTTTCGAGGGCTATTTCGAGAGCGTTCCTTGTTGGAGAATCGAGCACAAACAAGTCCGAGACTTGAGAAGTGATAGTTGGTAGAAGTTGTAGTGAACCCAGACAGACAAAAATCTGACGGAAAGTACTGAAGTTGCTGATTGTAGGCCATTTCAACAGAAAAGCAACACCTTCATGGTCACTTAGATAAATGGGTTCAGTGAAAAGCGGAGTTCACCTTATTGTTGCTAGCCACCTTGGTGAAAACTGTAGAAGAGGGTACTTGGAAACTTCCCATATCTAAGGGCAACAACACCTTCACATGTCTAATGAGCACAGTCACGTGTTCAGAGAACACTGACTCTTTGATTTTCAGCATTAGTAATGAATCTGATTCTTCCAGTTTTCTCCGAATTCCTCTATATTTCATCAATCATTTCAATTGATCAAAGAATTTTGAAAGATATTTCCGGGCTGACGTTGAGTCAAATAAAACATAATCGGAATGCACGGAATGGTCAAACTCCGCGTCAGACGCCGCGCGAGTTATGATGATGTATGGGATGATAAGGATTTCACGAGGGCACACAAGAAAATCTTTTGATTGGCATTGGGTACAGAGGAATTTCAGGTGGAATTCCAGACCGGTGATCAACAGTTCCAGGGAACTTTTGAACTGAGGGATCGTAGTCCACTAAAAACTTACGCTAGTAGCTAGCAATTTTCAGGGAGCGAAATGGCTCGAGGGGGCTCTACTGTAGTTGTGTTGCCTTTTGTGTCTGTTTGGGTGCACATGAGAGAGGGAAGAATAGTTGAGACACGCGAGGCAAATTAGTGTGTGATCTCGACAGTGAGTGGAAACAAAGTAATGCGAAGGGACCAGGTAGGGACCGAATCAATGGATGATATTGTGTGGACTACCAACAAGTACTCTCTCTATCCAGGGGGAAGTTTTGTCATGGGGTCGCCCAACTCTTCGTCGTTTTGGGGTGGAACAATTTCAATACCAGGAATAATATTGGATAAAGGGACATCGACAAGGATGAGGATCGGTATGATCACAATTTCAACGTAATTTTTGAAGAGCAACACCCGAAATAGGGTTGTGGTTACTATAAATAGGCACTCGACCTCATCTAATCGCTGAAATTAGCAGGAGGAATGGAATGAGGAACGAGGGAATCGATTACGAAAAGAAGACTAATTGATCGAGACAGCTCTCTCTCTCCTCTCTCTCTCGAGTAATGAACGATCGATGATCTCGAGGGGATCTGATTGAAGAATTAGCAGAGAATGATGCCACTTCTGCACGGTATTTCTTAGCACGGAATGGTTGAGTTTCACAGGCTATTTGAAATCCTTATCGGTGTCGCATTGCAATAATATCCATAGGATGTTTCGAATTTGTAAAAAAAACCATGGCTGAATGGTGGACAACCATTATACTGAGGAAGATGCACTATTCTCCTTTGGCTGCAGACGCTGAACTTCACTCGCTATCATTCTATCATCAATCATCGCTGCAACGAAGACAGTTTTGCACATTCCGCAGAATTAGTTGCACAGTGGTGATCGATGTTCTTCTGTTCCCGAATCGTCTCACCCCCCTTTGGACACACCCGATCGTTAAAAACCTATTCGTGGCCCTATTTCACTGCCGAATTACGGTGAGAATGGGCAACAAACAGATCGTTGTACGCAAGGAGCGACTGTGATCATCGAATCGGGTGCCACGCAGGGTTTACAGGGGTTTGAAATGCCGATATCAATGGAAAATCGATCATTGATAATCGGCATAAGTGAAATTGCACGTAATGTAGAAGCCTTGATATCGTTCAAGTGCATTCAAACAAGGGTACAATCACAATTAGAATCATGCCATGCTAATTGATCTAATCCCTTTTCAAGAACGTTTGATCTCTGTTCTACAGAACAGACATGTCCCTGATCTATCTGAGCTGTCCGTTCTAATCGCTGTTCGGTCGAGTCGTTGAAATCGGGACTAGGGCGTGGAATAACACACGGGGCCGCACCCTTCATTCATCGATTGACGGGCTCATCGAACCGTGGGAAAAGGGGTCCGAACTGAGCGAACTTTGTCTTATCACTAATGTGGAAATGGGCTGATCGGGTGATGATTGAGGAAGATTACGGTAATGAATTAGGCGAGATGGAACAAGGTTGTATTGCAGTTTAGACTCAATGAGAACTTTATGGTAAAAAGTTCGCTTGCTAGGTATGACCGGGCGGTATAATGGAATCGCTGCAAGTTACGTTCAGTATGTGCCCATGTCATGAATCTAATTGACATATCTGTGTCTGTGTTTTTCATCAACTTGGCGTATGTTATTATGTGCCACTGATTGTGAGGATCAAAGTACGACTACGATTCTTCGATGATTGGCACGTCTATAATTAGGCGCCCGTTCCATCACCGTTCTGCTTGTTTTCAGTGTGTATTTGCCCCCTCTCCATTCTCGATGACTACTACACCCTTTCCTTCTCCCTTCTCGCCCCCTCCCCGTCAAGGCAGTGTAACCAGGAGAAGAGTAGCCACCCACACTGGCACCATTGGTGTGAATCATGGTAGAGAGAGACGAAGTGCTGCTCAAAGATCAACAATGATGATGCAAGTTTGAAACAATCTAACTATCATTGATCGAGGGGATCGAGAGATCGAAGTTCAACGGGGAGAGCCGGTATGGCGGCCGCGTGACGTATGGAATGCGATTAATCGAGTGAAACGGAGTGAATTCCTCGCATTACTGTGACCCCCTCGAGGCGAAATGAGTAGACACAGAGGAATGCGAAACGCGGAAAGCAAATGCTAATCAAAAATATACGCGATAGGCAGAGGGAAAGACCACACAGGGAGTGCGGTGGACATCAGCAGCGTGGCGCAGTGGAAGCGTGCTGGGCCCATAACCCAGAGGTCGGTGGATCGAAACCACTCGCTGCTAATTGCTTTTTGCCGAATTTTAGCGATGACTAACATGAAATTGCTACGTAGGAGTGATTGCGTCACAACGTGAGAAGAAGCGAGAATAAGAGAAAGTGAGTCAGGGTCAAATTCCGAGAGTCCCCACCTCAACAAGCAAAACGCAACAAGTGCAATGATGATTGCGTTTGCGAAAGAAAGTGAATGAGTAGAACAACTGAGTCAGGGGAATGGAAACTTGATACTGAACGAGTACTCCAGTGAAAGTTCCTACGCAAACCGTGCTGACTAGACCCACTGGAAATTATTCTCGAAGGTTGTATGCTTACGTGCCATTCCCAATCATACAGTATCAGTTGAGTGATTACGGTAGTGCGACGAAAGTACGAAGCATGAATCACACGTGAAGAGTGCTCTCTGTAAACAGAAAGCAGAGCAGTTTCGTCAGCAAAAGTTCGAAAAGCTTGTCCTGCGATCTGTTTGTGAATTCGGTAAATGACGAAACGAATGGGGTTCCAGAGGAATTAGGGATGCAAGGGATCTCAAAAAGTAATCGTTTTTCAGATTACTGTGTTAGCAATGCCAAAAAAAGTAGTCATAAATTAATTGTATCTCGATTTCCAATATAATAGTTAGTTAGGAAGCATCACTGGGATGGACTCTTCCATTTCGCAAAGGTTTCCATCAATTTCGGATTGACTTTCTGCAGCGGGAAATAAATGAAATTACTCATACAGATTTAGTCAACCTCGGCATTGTTATACATGACAATCTTGCCGTTTCCTTTAAATAACTTCTTCGTGGACATAGTGATTATCTAAAATAAGTCAATTGCCGATTGAGAGCCGTCTATTAGATACCTTGATTCCTCCTTGCATGGATGCAACTCCTTGATCTTACTGTAGTCCACAGTCCACTGCGATGACCACACAGCTCCGAGCTATAGAAATGTATGATACATGGTCATTCGAAATTTGTAAAAACCTTAGTGAATATGAGCCTCTTGTCGGTCACTAACAAGACTTCATCTTCTCTCACTGATCCGTAAGCGAAATATTCATCACTGTCCATCCAGTATCCGTCGTCCGTTTCCTGAATATGGATGATACGAAAATCCCAAGGCCAAAATGTAAATTGAATGTAACGCTACCCGAGCATCTGGTGCACGTGAAACAATGAAAAAAGAATGATAGAAGGCTGTACCTTGAAAATGGCGTATCCAACAGAGTCGTAGAGGTTGAACGGACGAAGAATGCAATCCTCTTCCAGTCGACGGGTAGGCCTGTAAAATCCGTAAATTCTTCTAATTGCCGGTTCCAATCACCTCATCGGCTCCGGTTCCCATTGAATGCTCGTCGCGTGTCGCACTTGATGGATCATGGAAGAGGTTAGATCGAGCGTGCTTGAGACTGGCTTAACCACAGCTCCGATAGGCCTTTGCCGATGCCCTGCAAAGATCAGATTCGGAGCATCGATTCGTGATGGGCAAAGATAAACTGACCACAGGAAGCGATGCGATGCCATTATCTTTGACTGCTCGGGTTGGCTTGTTCACCAGTCCTGCTACTCCTCCGAGAAGTGAACGACCAAAAACGAGGAAGGAGTGGGGAACTTCTTTGATGAAGGCCTAAAGAAATCACACTTCATTGAACTTTAAATTGAAGCTCCAACAAGGTCCATGAGAGGCTCTTTGGCCGGTCAGACTGGCTAGAAAGCAAGCGAATTGAGGAGAGGGACATTCCGTTTCATAAAATTTGGTCTTACCTTCGGTCTTCTGAAGATCTCATTCTGCCTCTTCTTTGATACGCAGAATCGAATGTAAGTGTGCTTGCGCCCTAAAATAAACCAGGTATTCATCCTACCCTATTTCTAGAAAAGCGGAGTACAACCACAAGGCAACACTACAACATCACGATTCTGTATTTGAGAGATAAATACTGCACCTTGCCCAGAGTCTGGACCACTTTGCCCAGTGCTCCTGTCGTGCCTCCGAATGTGTGACCGGCAAGGAGACCAACGCTCTTGACCATGTACTTGGCGATGCGAGAAGCTTTCTGAAAATGAAACTTATAGTCTCGGACACCAGAATTCTAAATGATAAAGTATTGCCTGAGATGAATGTCTCACCCTCTTCTTCATTCCTTCCTTCAGCGCAATCGCAGCTCCCTCGAATCCCCTCCCGATCTCTCGCACAAATTGCACGGATTTCCGATGGCGTCAATGGCCATGAGTGATTTGAGCCCGAGCACGATCTTCCTGTCCAAACTGAGCCATTCGTTCGTCAGTTCGGCCTGGAATATGAAATATTTATCAATATCGAGAAAGAGTGTTCAGACGAGCCGAAACGATGCAGGAAAAAAGAAGAATGTTTCGAAGTGAAAATCTTGCCTGTAATTGAGCTGAAGAGAAGGAGAAGTTCTTGCGTTCGATCGAATTCATTCTGCAATCATCAGGAATGAGATCCGTTTCATGCTTTCCATATGAGCTTGATGGGCAAACAATTCCGATTCTGTCGGAAGAGCCAATGGAAAAAATAATAACTAAAAAATACATTACTAACGTGAGCACAGTATCCACTCCGGCAAATTTGGTCAGCAGCGATACGAGGTTAGTAGCGGCGCCCAGGTCGAATGCCACAAGTCCATCGCCAGAGGTGATCGCCAGATGAATCTGAGTTTCGAATCATATCTACAGCTGTGATCTTTGATCTCACATCCATCCTTCCAAACGCGAGGTGCTGGTACATGGCCTTTGGCTGCATGATTCGCCAAGACTGCGCAATTTCCTCCAGAGTCATCTCTGTCAGTTGATAATCGGCTTTGAAAGAGTCTTCCTGGAAATATTTTGTTGTAATGCACTGATTGTCAGAATGGTTTTTCTTGCCCCATATCCTTCGAATTGTCCTCATCTTCTTCCGAGATTGTGAATCTCTGGAGTTCCCCAAGCACTCCTAGATCGATTTTGAGAGCGATTGGATGAGTGGAGGTGGTAAGGCGTTCGATCTGAATAAATGCTATAAATAGCGTCACTGCCTAGTCAGACCTTTGTATATTCACGAAAGATTGTTATTTTTTAAATGATACTACAATCACCTCGGGAACAATTGAATGTGTCTGATTCCTCTGCACCAGGTTCATTTCGAAGAGAGGTTTTCGATTGAATTCGACGATTTCAGCGAAAGGAGGAGCGGCAATGGAGAGAATGCAAGGGAAGGGGGAGTGATCGAGCTGAAATTTTGATTGATGTTAGCTTCCCAATTGTGTACCGTTCAATCGATTGAGGAACAGACCATGGTACGGTAGGTACAGTACCTGATTATCGATTTGCACTCTGCTCAACTTGAGACAGTACGACGTGCGCTCCTTGCAGATAGTTATCGTAGCTTGGATCGCCTTATATTATCAATATGTTCAAATTTTAAACAGTCTTTAAGATTCTGCTTTCCACACACAAAATCTCGCTTCGAACCTTTTCTCCCACTCTCATAATCGCCCTTCTGCTCTGCTCGTCTCCCTTGTCCAATGTCATCGTCGAGAAATCAAAGTTGAGCTTCCCGATTACGGGACACTAAATGGACTGTTCATTGTGAAAATATATCACACTGCCTTTATATCGATCATCTCCCGCCCGGTATAGTTGATAGAAGCCCTCCACTGCCCGTGCCTTCTTTTCGTCGAATTGCTGCGATTTCACATTTCGATTGAGTTTCACAATAACAGTTTAAAGAGGAGATGAGGCGACTTTCAATCGTTTCAAGCCATTCCGTAATAATAAAAATATTGAATAATACCTCAAATCTGCCCGTAGTCGTGGTCTTTCCCCAGATGAGGTCCGATGACGTCGCGGCGGCCAGCAGAATCTCACGACGATTGAGGTTGTCGACGAGAGAGAGGGAGATTCCTTCCAACTCAAGACGAAGTTCCGTCGAGATCTGGAGAATGGATTGAAGGGAACTGTAGGAGATTCTTCAGGGTGGCAGGCATCATAGTTAGGGCTGTCAGGGTGAATAATGCGCCTTTTACTCCTCGTAATCATAGTGACACAAAATAGACGAATTCGACATCCTTACAGCACCTTGCATGCTTTATCTCTCTACCAGCAGGGCATGTACGTTAGCATACGATTCCGTACGAAAACGGTACCAGCTACGGTACATGATACGTTACGGTAGGATACGATAGCAACCTTATCACTCTCCCAGCTACCGTACGCCCTCATCGCACGCTGGTGACTTTCCTCGAAGAGAAGCGTGCGCTGATGACCATTCAAGAAGGATACGACGAATCTGGAGGAGTACGGTACCCATTTATTTTCGATCACAAACTGATTTTCACAAATTAAATCATCAGCAACTAACCCTTCGCCGCCCTTCATCTTCTCGAGAAAGGAGTGATCGCCTCTAACTTCGCCCTGATTTTATTATTGATTTTTCTAGAGTCAGATAATAGTCGTACGGTAGCTTTTCCACTTGCATATTCGATCACTAGAGGCAGAGAGAGACTCGACCAAGTGTACATTTGAGTCTTCCGTGGGGCAAGCACGCCCCTAACTCGTGCTCCTTTCTGGCCGAAGTGAAGAGGCAACTGCAAATTGGTAATTTGATCTTTTCAATCCGGAATTGCTCCGCGAGAATTCGGTTATGTTTCAAGGTGTTCGCATAAGGCGAATTGAGCATTATAAGGTAGTGATGATCACACCTCTACGAAATCTACTACTCTTCCAAAATGCATCTGATTGTGACTGTGTGAGGCAAAATTTAAAACCAAATTCGATGGAAGAAGATCACTTAGACTAAGAAATGCAAACTGACCGCAGTATTATTAATGATGTGCAGTGGTGCGACACCGTGAATGAACGGAGTCAGATACACAACGGCAGAGTTGGAAGAGATGTTGACAGAGATGGATACTGAATTCATTTTCATTGTTTCAAACTGAAAAAATATACAAAATTAACACTATAAACTATGTCCTGGGGATTCTAGGTCAAGGTTAAGAAGAGGGCTGAAAATCCGACCTCCTACACTATCATCATCATAATTGACAGCGAAAGTGTCGATATTTCGACTGATCGGGAATGGAATCGATTCAGTGCTCTTGCCAGCGTAACGGGCGATCAGGCGAGGTTCTTTCTCATTGGGTAAAGGCCAATGCTCTGAAAATGCATGGTGAATAGTGATTATATTGCCAGACAAACAGTCTTGGCGGGCACTTTGATCCACGTCTCCGAGGACGGCTCGCGCACTTTGAGGTCCCAACTGGAACAATCAGTTTAGAGTATCACAGTGAACAATCCATCTCTTCATTACACGTTATGTCCCGCCTCTAGGATTCTACATCCGTCCCAAGCTTATTTCCCTACAGCACCGCAGATATTTCCGCATCTTGGGGGAGAGTTCATCCAGGACAGAAGGAGCGCAACTCACTCTCCGCAATTGGACACCATGTAGTACGGTGAGATGGTGATCACTCTTGTGAGGCCCGATGTGCACATACGAATAGTGATTGCGAGCTACAATTATCGTTATTCTAAAGATCGTTTCATCCTTATTTATTCCTATATGGACAACAAAGAGAAATCATTATTCTCTCAAATGTTTCCTCGATAAGAACTATGCGTCAAAAACATAACCGTACTCTTCCCAATGAAAAAATCTATTTGTCATCCACTCATCTTCCCCTTTTATCTCTCCTAGCTTCTCCAACATCAGAAGACAGAATAACCGCACTCCTTACCTCGTAAGTCCTCGTTCCCTCCTTGCACACGAACTTGTCCTGCTTGCCCACAACGTCCATCGCCAGTTTGTTAGAGAAGGCCGATTTCTCGACGCGATTCGTATCTAAAATTTACTTTCACATTAATAATAATATTCACATTACCTTCTGGGTACTCTTCGGACTCTTTCCGGAGAAGGGGAACATCGTGCCTACACTGTCGACGGGGCGAATGAGATGGCCGTTGCAGCCTAAAAGTGAAGTTACTCCCACATTTACAGCGACCCCTCGCAATAGAGTCGTCAAGCATAGACTGAGCCTCCTTGCACCGGAATGCTTCATAAATTGGCCAATTATGTTTCACTGGGAGGGCTTATAGAATGAACGTTATGAAGGATGATTGTTGTAGTATTGCTATTGGGATCAAAAAATGAACCGCAAACCTTGCAAGTGAGGCGCAATTGGGTGTTATTGTCGATCCAATATGGAGCGTAGAGAACCCCTCGCAGACCTCCGTCCTTGCAGCGATACACGTGCACGCCAAAGTACTGAATTAAGTACAGTAATACACAAAGTACTGTAATTTTTTTCCGAAATTTGTATGGGGGTGGGCAAAGGGGGAGGGAATACTCTGCAAGGAGTCGCCAAAACAGAGAAGAGCCATTATTTCGTCGATGGACAAGAAAAGAAGTAAAATCACCATGTCCTTCTGGCTGCTTCTAAACAGAATATTCGTGAACTTCTCTTCACGAATCTTCCAACTCACAGTGAACGGCTCGTTGAAGTAAGTGATCTAAACAAATGAATTCATATCCGAATGTTTAAATATCTATGATTCAGTAAGATTATGATAAGGACAATTCTGATTCTCATGATTTCCCTTACCATCAACGATAAATGATCTCCGCATGATCGATTGAGAGCCAGCTGTTGTCCAGGATTTATGGTGTGAAAATTCTGAATTGCACTTTGGTTGCCTGCCCAAAGACATGCCTAACCTGCACTTTCACAGGCACCGTGAACAGATTCTGCAGTGTAATGGGAGGGAGATGAACAACGGAGAAGATGCCGGACGGTTCTGAAACTGACCATTTTGAAATACGTTTAGTGAACTGGTCTACCGCATTTCTTCTCCTTCACAACAGCCTCGCAACGGAGGGGATTCTCTTCGGATTGGCAGTGGATTAGTGACGATGCTCTTTAGTCTTGTCCTTCCTGGCAGCAATCGATGACCAGTTTAATCCAGTGGGTGACGTCACTCTGAAGAAATAACCACTTTTCGGACACAATGAGGTACGCCTAACCCATTATGTCTGAAGAAGAAGGTGGGAGTTGAGTCAAGCACATCGACTGATACGTTAATGGAGCTGCCGGCCTTGAGCTCTCCAATCGTATCCAATTTGTGATTTACAACCTAAAGAATCCATTTTGTATTTCTAACTATAACGCAAAGCAACCTCAACATCGACGGAAAGATGCGATTTGATTCTGACGAGAGAAGTCAAAGTGAACAGCCTTCTACCTCCTTGCACCGAGGATTTGAGCACTATCTGAAATAGCCTTCAATTTATCAGCTCATGACGGCCCAGAAACCTTGAAGACACCCTTCTCGTCATTGAATGAGATCATTTGCCGCTTGGCGTTGCTGATGATGACTTTGTGTAGGATTCCGTTGATTTCCAGTCTAGAAAAGAGAAAATTAGTGGTTGAAAGCAGGAAACCAAACTAACACAAGCTCATTCGATGCAATCGTCTGCGCAGTACAGTCATTCTCTCCTCCGTCCTATCAACTGCTGTCTCCACATCGGAAACGTCGTTGTGAGCACGTAGATCGGCGTAGTTGCCTGGCAGCAGGAGCTCAGAACCGACAACCTGGAAGTAACCTTCATTTTTTTAAAAAAAATCACAGAGTTTGCGTTAGCGAAAACAAAAGAATGCTCCGAAAACAGCACCTCCAGATTATGAGAGTTACGAATAGTCACAGGTACACCAGTCTGGTTATGGATGAGGAGTGGTTCAGTTCCAGGCCAGGATGAGGAAGTTGTATGAACAACGAGATTCCGAGCATTTGCAAAGCTCTGAAGAATTCGAAATTGGTGCAAATTGAGGGAAACGTTGGCCAAAACCTCTTGGAGTTTCTTTGTCAGTTCATAGAACGTTTTCGTAACAGTGATGTTCATAACTCTCTTTGCAGTAATGGATACGCCAAGTCGGGTTTATCCTCGTGATATGGCGTTGTATGAGCCTAAATAGATCAAAGATAAAAGGAAAAGGCCAACTATGTCCTATACCGTGAGGAGCATTCGCCAGGGCTCGTAGGCTTGTCGAGAACCTCACATGGTTCAATTACCTCAACATTTCTGTATACATCGCGTTTCAAATGCTCAATGTTACAGTCTACGTACAGATCATACCGGTTCCCACACTCCGATCTGTTCGTTGTAATAGTTCATCTGAAGTGCAACTTCTCCGGATGATTCGAGCCGAGTAGACCTAAAATGTTTCTCCCGATGATTGAAAGAACGGAGCGATTATTTATTTTGTTTCGCTGATCAATGATGAAATGATTATTGAATTTCACCTACACTTCATTTATTCCCTCTGTGAAACATACCAGTCTTGCGTGCGCCCATTCGCCTCCATTTCGAATTGGACGAGCGGGGCGCGCACCTGAGGAAATAGAGGATAAATACAAACTCAATAATTTAGCGACTTTGCGATCGTCTGCCTCGAGCGTAATGGACAGTCGGGAGAGGTTCACGTCGGCTTGCTCTGATCGGACAATTGATGGAGTCATCTCGACAAAGTCGGTCAGTGGCTGAAAGGGATAATTATTCTAGAAAAAGAGGTGATTTCGAACCTGCAAGAACCAGAAATCTCGTTTCCTGAGAGGCTTAGGCGACCAGTAGTTGGGATGGTGAGGGAATTGAGGGGTGGGAGACTTGTCTTCTCGCTTCAAGTTTTGGATGAGTATGAAAGAAGAAGGAAACAGCAGATATACCGTGCTGGCTTCTGCGAAAGTCTTGGACACATTGGACATCAGCCGTATGATAGAAGGAGCGATGTGAATGTCGAGAGTGTGTAGATCAAGCTGCGAAAATATTTTTTTCTAAAGAATACGAAAATTGCTTACAGAAACATTCATTTCCTTGCTAGTCATCAATATGTTTAGCCCAATGTTCGTTCTCTTGAGAACCTGTTCAGTTGCTGATATGAATCGATAAAACATTGAATAAAGGACCTCATAAGTTATCTTCTTTCGATCCTCTGATGATGTAGTGTACATAGTAAGATAATTGATGCCAACAATCGTCATGGGCGAACCATTTTCCTGAAATAAATTTAAATTATCTGTATAAAAAAAGGAAGGTTACCGGATGAGCCTCGATGTCAAATGAGAGAATGAGTGACTGTGAAGAAGAGACAGTGGAAGATTCGACGATCACCAGCTCGATTTCCTATGAAGGATCATTGACTTGAATCCTCGAAAATAAGACCAACCTTCATGCTGATATCCAGAATCATTGAAGAGGGCTGAGTTGCGGCTACAGTTTTCCCAGAAGTTGAACCGGTTAGTGATGTAATCCTGTAGTTGAATCACGTTCTTGTGATTGCACTTTCGAATCTTACTTATCCTTTTCTAGCTGATCGACACTTTCAACAGCGAAGAACTTTTGCAGCGTTCCAAGGAATTTCGGATTGAAGTATACAGTCAGAGGCATCGAGGTAACGTTCACTATAAAACGTCATTAATTTATAGTCTGACGGATTGCTAACATTTGGATCCTGTATCTTTGCACTGGACGAATGTGAGGTCGAACATGTTTGAAGTTTGTTGATTTCGAATCTGGAAATATGACCAAATGGTATGGCGAGAACGCTTTATTACCTCAATAAAAGCATTTGCTGATGCATTGGCATTAATTTCCTCAGCTGCAAGCTTTTTCAGTTTCACTTGACTACGAGTGAGACGCTTTCGAGTGCCTTTGAAGTGAAGATGTATTATCAACAAAAAAAAAGACAAAACGTACTATATGGTCTGCAACGAGTCCGCCGCACTGGAAACATGCGAAGGTTGAAAGATTCTCATCGACTAAAGTGATTCCAAGCTTATCGGCGACAAATTCCACAGAAAGAGTGATTGCAGTTGATCTGAAGTTGCAGCACGCATCAATTCATTGTAATTCTAATAAGCCCACTTAGAATTTGACGAATTCGAAACAACTGTGTCTAATTTATTCTCTTTGCTGTTGAGTGTGATCACAGTGTCATTGTCAATATCAACCTGAAAATTGGCAGAGTAATTCAATTTCAACAAAGAATGAACCTTCTCCTGCAGATTGCCTCTCGAAATACTCATCAACATCGCGTATTGATCCTTCGAAAGCCTCACTGTAGCTGTGGGAATCGCCACATTTGCCGCTAACAGTGCTTGCTGTAAGGTATTGGTAACAAGAAGTTTCGTTTATCAAGCGTTTCACCGTCTTGTTTGATTCCCATGACAAATTTCTAGTGATTTTGCAGGACATCATCATCTTCTCTAGAACGAATGGAGCAGATTTGTTTAGAGCACCACTGAAATTTGCTTTCTTCTAACTGTACTGTTGTTATTGCCGTACACTGAAGCACTAATGTCCGTTATTCGAACAGTGATCACATCAAGAATTACATTGTGCTCCTTCTTAAACTGATTGAAGGCTCGTAGAGAACCTGAGACGTTTCAGTTCAAATTGAAATTGAACAGTAGATAATTATAGCTGTAAAATTACCCAAATAGACAAAAGTCCTTCGGTGCTAGTTGATGAACAAGGGACGTAGATTACCGGAGACTTGATAGAAATATCCATTGCCATTTTCGACGGGCCATCAGCAGTTGCTTGGAAACCTGATTGATTTCATTTCGCTACAGTTAGTGAGCGAAGTTTACCTCAGCGATTATTCTCTCTGCGGAATCCGAAAGCCCCCTCGAAAAAGGGGCTAGCCAAATTGTCATTCGGGAAGCCCATAAGCAGTGTAAACGCATTTCACTTCAGCGAAACGAATCTGTCAAGGGCAATGGATTGTGGAAATGAGCATTGAATTGATACCGTCACTTCGAATCCGGATCTGTGATACCCTTATTCGGTTCGAGATACTGTTCGAACGAGCATTCAAGCATTAGGTTGTGGTTGCCGATTTCGGTAGTGAGAACATTTCTGAAGTTTGCACTGGCCAGAATTTAGATACTGCTACAAACCGGTGCGTTGCTTCTACAGTGACATCTTCAACCGTAATTCCTTTCAGGTTGACTTGATATTTGCTCAACTCGGGCTGCATGACTGCGTCCAGTTGAAACTGATTGAAAATATTGTACAAGATAGACAATTTCGGTCTTACATCGTCAATGTTAGCAACAGTCTCTAGCGTCTTCTTCGATTCAACGTTCACTCTCATTCCAACAAATCGTGCTGATATCTTCGAAATGACAACGGAGCTCGGAACATCGGTAGTGGATTTCAGAGTCGATTTTCTGTAAATAAATACAGCTGTTTTAAAATTTAACAACGCAGTCGAACGTTTTCTCAGTCATCGAGGCTGCTGCATCCACGACAACCGATTGAGCCTTTCGTCTTTGTTCTGGAAATATAATTTGTTTTAATTTTTTCTGATGCAGAACCTTCAGTAGTCAATTCCGCGACCAAAGCATTCACATGATTTGACACTTTTCGCAGCTTGACTGAGAGTTCGATCAGTGGTTCCTATGAAAGTCTTTTAGTTTCAATTTTGCGTTGAAACTCACTTGAAACAAATTACAATCAACTTTTGCGTATTTCATAACCATCTTCGTCATAGTTTCTTCGAATTTGCTCTTGAACTCGGGTGAATCAGGCAAAGCCTGAAACAATGCAATGCTCTTCGAATATTCATAGGTATCTGATAATACCTGGTGACATCCAATTTGAGCAAAATATCGGATGATTTGTCTTTCTCTATAATCTTCAAAATTGGCGAGCCGAGTTTGATGTCACCAATCTTTATTAAAATATAATTTTACAATTGATAGCAAAAAAAACCTGGAATATCATTTGGCATCGAACATTCTTTTCGTTATACCGCATTCATTCTACTCAATATGAAATGAGCAACGACTTTGTTGCCAGCGAGGAGCTTCAATCCGATCTGTTATTTCTACTTTACAATTTAATGTTTCAAAATGAGGCCACCTTTTCCCAGTATAAATGTGCTTCTAAGATTGGTCGTTCGTAGAGAATTCACAGGGTTTTTCTTAGCACTTTCAATCGGTTTCACATTGAGATTTGTCAGACTGATCCTTCTTACTGCTTTCTCCACTTTTTCTTGCTGAAATTTGAAAATATATATACTAATTTGTAAATAAATTTGGATAGCATAATAAAAAAACTTGCCGTAGAATTGGCCTTATTCTGCGGAATGGATAGCCCAATTCGGAAGAGATCTAAGAGAGACTTTTCGTCAACGGATAGAACAAGATCGGGAAGGCATCCTTGCATTCGATAGCTATAGAAAATCTTTTGATTATTATAGATTTCAAGATGGTAACCTCGGAAGATTCTGATCATCTATAGAACACATGTGTAACTGCAGATTCATGGAAATCGGGAGAAAGAGTGATTTATTTGATTGATCATCAAAGCTCTGAAGAATATTTTTTTATTTTACCTTTTTTTGCAATTCAAGGCATAAAAAATACCTTTCCAATGCCAACGTTCATTTCTTTCCACATAACGGAAAATCGATGGTAGGCTTGAAGTTGAATTCTTTGTTCTTCGTTCAGATTTGGATCCTGTAGCTCGTTGTTTGTGAACTGAATTGCTTTTAACGCACCAAAGTCGTGATTGTTGTGACTTCGAATTTTCCACTGTTAACAATCATCGTTAATTTATTTTCATCAAAGTAACCGCCTTCACAGATGCACAATTTGGCAGGCTCGATCACCTATGACTTTTGATTTGAACCCCGCAAGTCACGATTTCTAACAATATCGATTATAAGTTTTTGCCGTTTAGCAGCGGCATGCTTCAGTCCAGTGAGGGTATTGGAGATGATTGAATCGTATCCAGCGAGATGGATAGAGAGGAGTTGATTGAACATGATGGACTCCGGTGCAGCGAAGAACTGCATAAAAATATCTTGATACTTGTTATCCGAACACTTACCCTCATCATTTCGTAAACCGTCTCAGCGTTGAACTTGATCACGATGGCTCAATACGCAGATCAGCTTTCTGGTCGAAACTTCCATCGAGTGGATTCGTAATGTACTGCAAATTTTCAATTTATTTCAGAATTTGGAAAAGTAGGGTTCACCTTTGCATTGAACCAGTTTTTCTTCGAGGATTTACGCAGAAACTCGCATCCGGACGAACAAATGAATATCAGAAAGACCACCTTCGAGCTATAATACATCAATATGAGCACACCAAAGCATTTTTTTTTTGCAAAACATACTCGATAGCTGAAGCACCGCTTCTCATAGTCGCACAAGCCTGGATTCCCGATAGAATAACGGAGATAGAGTCATCTAGAGACAGACGAATCTGCAATTATATATAATCAATTATGATCATAAAATGCCAAATATGCGTTCAAGCAGACCTCATTCGCAATAATTCCCATTTCCTTGTCAATGTAATCTTTCGGAAAGAGGCTGACGTTGACCTGAAAATTGGAGTGTTCGAAAATCGAAATCATCTTTGATATTACTATTTTCTCGCAGGAATCGACCAGCTTTGCTCTATCTTTCTTCTCTAGTGGTTGTTGAACGTTAGTGTTGGATCCGGATTTGAATCTGTATTAAAATAGATTCATCATTTCAAATCGAGAAATGCATGCATGGATGATACTCGATCCGCTAGACCTTGGTCTTCAATACGAGTCAATTCTGAACGAATAATAATTTTTCCAGAAAATTAATTTCTTACTTCTCCTGTCTATTTCCAGTTCCACTCTTGTTCTGACTAGATTGATATTCCACAAGTCCAGTTTCTCCTCGACTTCCTAAATTTTCTTTAGTCTGAGTTTGTAACTATAATTACCTCGATGACACTTTGTTTGCCTTGGAAATCGATGAAATTCGTTTATCGAAGTAATATTTTTCGTATTCTTTGACGAGGTCGCTGAATTGCAGGGTTATTAGATAGGTGACCCCACATAATTGTCAGATTTCATAAATGTTAACTTTTGGATAAGATTTTTAGACAAGAATAATACGTTTTAATATTTTATGAAATAATCACCGATGCTGCTTGATTCTCTTCCAATTCCACTCATTCTTCGTCTTCTCACGACCTCACAGAGTATGCACTGATAGGCGAACTTCCACCTAAAAATATATTATTATCTAGATATTTTTAAATAAATATTACAGCATTCGAGGTGACTTCTTCCCTTTCATTGGCAACAGAACATGATATTTCCGAAATTTTTCCGCTTTGGAAAATCGTCCTGAAATAGTAAATTGCTGATTATATATTTTGCAGTTCTTACCAAAGAATCATCAACATTGAGCATGTCATTATATTGTAATTTGTTCAATTTGATGAGATATTCTTAGATCCATCCTTGCATCCGTCTAAATGTAGTTAGTGCAGTCGGTAGCAACAAGCACCTGGGCAATCTTCCACTGGTGTTTGCCAGGCGATTTGACGTAGTAAAGTGCGCAAAATGGGTTCCATGATTTGATAACTGATATTCAGAGTTCGATCAACTTCCTACGGATCAAATTACCGTAAGCACTGGTACCACTCTCAATCTCCACTTTCATTCTCTTCAGCATCCGATCGTATTTTCAAGAACAGAAGCAATTTTACTGTTACAGTTCCAGTAGAGACTCAAGTCTTCGAACTCGACCTGAAAAGTATTCGTAGATTTATATTCTCACATTTTAGCTTACTTTCTTTTTAATCATATCAGACACGTCGACTTTGGCTTCGCTTGCGTCAAAGTTCTGAATAATTTATGGTTTTACAGTCCTGGCGATTCCCGGTGTGAAAACGGAGCGCTCCGAGTAACCCCTCCGTTTTCACAAGGAGGGATCACCAGGACTGTATGTACATTTAAGAGGACTAACTTACTAGAATTCGTATCTGCTTGATGGTTATTCCAGCAGCAAAAGGCGATTCAACATTGCTGAATTCGTCCTCATAGCGAATGTGCACATTGTTGATGATTATCTACATTTATTTGTATGTTTTTCAATTGTTATTTTTCCACCTTGATGTCCATAGCTTTGTTTGTGAACCAGTCAAAGATCCCTGAACCAGACTCGCACTTCTTTCTGAAATAACATATTCTAAAATACAATATTACGATTTGTTACCCTCTTCGGCTTCCCTTGCAGCCTCAATTTGTTCAAGAGCTTTTAATTTCAGCTCCGTTGCGTTCTTTTTCTCCTAGAATTAAATACATATTACTAAGAGTTAGATTGATGCTACCTTTGCCTCGTCGTATTCGATACCTTGTTAGGCACGATGATTAGATGAAGATCCGTGCATGTTATTGTTAGGCTGGTCACACCCAAGTCTATTTTGCCCAGCTTTCCGACTCTGCATAATGCGTAATCTTTCAAAAATTTCACTCTAACCTGAGTTTGAATGGCGAGTTTGGCATGAACTGATCAATGATTGTATCCTTGAGAGTTAAATCGGTAAGATTGCTCTTGACGTTCTCAATATAATCTCCTAATGAACGAAGAATTATTGAAGCGAAATAATCCATCGTTGTTGAGTGAATGTGGACTTTTCCTTCACTATTTATGCTCAAGGCCAAGTTCAATCAGTTTAGTAGATTGATTCGTTAATGTAACTGAATACCTCAATTCAATGACGTCGATCAATTTATTTTTGATCATTTTATGATGAAGGTCACTTTGAGTTGAGCTCATTAACCGGAACTACAAACAAGGAGTCATCACCAGCAGAAATTTTCGTAATCTCAACACTCTGTTTATGGTGTCTGTTGAGGTCACTCTTTTGAAAGAATCGCGGGTAAGAAGAGCGAGAAGTGTGACCATTTTTGCACGAGGGAAGTGAGAGAAAGGGTAATAAAAGTCGAGTAGTGACTACTCCACAATCAATCGTATCTTCCCATGGCACTCCGTTCCAGAAGACGAGTCAAGGTTAGCATTTATATTGTTAAATTTACGAAAAATTATGATTAATCGAGGGCCGATGACTCGCGCTTTCGAAATGTTTGGAAATATAATAGCCATTGCAGGCGAACAATGAGATCAGAGCCTGGTTCAAACACTTTGTGCCAACGAGCGACCCGGAGAACCCGCGAACACTGCCACTGCCAGACGCGGTATGCTGTATCTTTTTGTGTGTGATGTTGCAATAATCCGCCCTATGTTATCTATCCCGTGAACCCCGGGATATGCATTAAAGTTATCTCAAGATAACGGTGTATTTGTTGATGATTTCACGAGTTCTAGGAGCTCTTCAAATATTCTTCAGCCGTTCCTAAACGACGTTCAGGAAGAGTGGCTGCGAGATACGTTGTGAGTTGTTTATTGCTACTTTATTCTGATTACACATGCTAATTGTGATCAGCATCCGATTTCAACTATCCACAAGCCATCGACCCAAGTGGACTCACCATGAATCTACCGGTTGTTTGTTTTATTTGTAAAATTTCTCAAAGTTTAAGATTACTTTTCATCGCAACAGTTTATTGCTTTCAGGATTTCAACACGACAGAGATTGAGTATCAACCGCAACTTTCACTTCAACATTTCGATAATGCTGTGAGCAGCGACTACGCTAACTACCAATGGAATGGCGCTCATCAACCAGCCGATTTCAACGAATATGAATACCGCCAGGAGAGGGAGTCATCGGAAAGTGGTTCGTTCAGTAAGAATATCTCACGTATTTTTGACACGGTCATCGCGACGATGAGTATTCGATATTCAGATTCCGATGACGATGATGAGTACATACCACAGGGAAGTCAACGAACTGTGTCAGCTGCAGGAACTACTCAGTGCAGAGACCTCCTCCAGTAAGGCTTTGATGTACCCTATTCGCTATCAAATACACTTTAATAGTCGCAATCGACTACTTCCTCAAGTTCGCAAGTGAGCCGAGGTGGAGTGACGAAAAGGAAGTACAGATTGAAGAAGGATAAGGAGAGGGAAGATCCGGATTACCGGGTAAGCTCATATATCTTTCATATTTCTTCCATCGTAAGACACAGGTATCTAACCTACCGAATACAGGTCCACTTTGAGAAAGTGAAAAGCTCTCAGGTACTAAAATGCAACTTCAGGAGAAGCGCGATAAAAATAATGAGGCCGTGGAGCGATCGAGAGAGAAGAAAAAGCGGGTGGAGAGGGAGGAAAAGGAGAAGAGCGAAGCGATAAGGGAGATTATCAAGGTGTTTGGATAATATTTCTAAGCATGGAACGCAACGATTTGCAGATGTTCATGCGCAAAGAAGGAGACGTGGAGTCAACTCGGTTCGACAATCCGCTCACTGAGAAGCAGAAAATCGTGTTCGACGAAATATTTCACGAAACGTTCTCAAGGCCGAGCCGATCTCGACATAATGCTGCTTCGAATTGCTATTGAACACACTCGTTTATGTATTTGTTCAAGTTGTCGCTTTCACTTCGTGAGAATAAATGCTGTGAAAATTTTCGAACTCGCTACTGTGCCGCGAATTGCATCATCCTACGAAGTATCCGAATCAGAGATCAAACCAGAGATAGACATCAAAGAGAAAATCGCGACTTGCCCATTTCGAAAACGCCGTCATCATTTCAAAAGAAGTGTTTACCAACGGGCGAATCTTGCTCACAATCACGCGAGCACACGAAAGGGTTATTTATAAGGAGAGCTAAACGTCTCGCATTCTTCTAGTTTTCGAAATGTCGCAGCCTCCCCGCAAATCTCAGGTAGACAATTTTATTTATAACTGAATTTTAGACGAAAATTATTTAAGTTAACGATGAAGTCTTCGATGAAAGACTTCTCGAAACGATCCGTACCGAGCAGTGATCCAGACAACCATGAATCTCCTCTTCCCATTGATGTAAGTGATTCTAATTGTTCCAAGAAGGACTCTGTTTTATTTTATATTCAGGAGCTCAATAGTTTCTCCAATTCTCAAGCAGTCTTATCTCCTGTGCACGAAACCTCCAACTCCAAGACAGGTACTAGTCGAGTGCGAATGATGAAATGGTATCGAAATGGTAGCAGATGATGTTAGTGCGAAGAATGACAATGTCGAATATGCCGAAACTTCCATAAAGAAGCGTCGATCGGAGACAACGGATGGAGTGGTAATAAAGTTTGTATTGCAATTGCTTGTTGTATTGCAATTGCTCGGATCAAAAATGCAAAACAAACATATGAACAATATATCTACTATGCAGACGGAAATGCGATCTTTCTTCAAGCGATTCGTTCCGAGTGATCCTGAAGATCTAAGTGTCCATACACTCCCGTTGGAGGAAGTACGGTTTCTCTTTTCGTTTTGTCTTTCACATATGTCGTATGATTAATGATAATATTTTATATCGTACATCGCCCACATTACCGAACAGACGAACATTTTTTACTTTTTTTACTTTTTTAAAAGTCAGCGAATTCGCATCGAATATTCCTAATGTTTGTTTCATATTTTTTGTCCACCCACAATTCCGCGTGATTTTTAAAATTGAACGGTGAAATATTTATTTAAATGGGTGAAAAATTGGAGTCGAAAGTAGTG
Organism: Pristionchus exspectatus; assembly: GCA_911812115.1. Taxonomy (NCBI): domain Eukaryota; kingdom Metazoa; phylum Nematoda; class Chromadorea; order Rhabditida; family Neodiplogasteridae; genus Pristionchus; species Pristionchus exspectatus. Next base: position 17,044,796 of record OU461584.1, on the reverse strand, counting down.
AAAAGTGGGGCAGCGGGCTCCAAGCAAAGCCTAAACGCCGGCTCTACCGTAATCACCCTTCCGTCATCACTTTTCGCTCTTGCGGCTCCAATTTTTCACCCATTTAAATAAATATTTCACCGTTCAATTTTAAAAATCACGCGGAATTGTGGGTGGACAAAAAATATGAAACAAACATTAGGAATATTCGATGCGAATTCGCTGACTTTTAAAAAAGTAAAAAAAGTAAAAAATGTTCGTCTGTTCGGTAATGTGGGCGATGTACGATACATTGGATAATATTCAGGAGACTGTCGAATCCTCAGAAGATGGTCCTGTGAAGAGAAAAGACAAGACGAAATGAATAAGGAAACCGAGACTCGTACTTCTGAAGATGAGGTGAATTCATTTCTTACAAAACGCAGAAATTAATCAAAACATGAACACCCGAAAACTGATTATTTCAGGGCACTCTGGCCAATGATGCCGAAGTGAAGAATACTCGGAAGAAGAAGAACAATGAAAAGAAATAGAGGAAGACATAGGATATCACGTTATGCAAGATCAGTACAATTCACACTGCGATTCGTCATTCTTATTCATTTCATTTTTAAATAGGCTTTTCATTGCACCTTATCCCCTATTAGCTGGAGCGTCTTTGCTCGCGAACTTTACGTTCATTCAGTTTCTCGCTGATAAAATGTTGATGAAGTTGTGATTTTAATCGTTGTCCCACGAGGTATTTGTGAGGCCTTTTGACGAACAAGCCCTTCTGAATAGAACCAGAATGTGCATGGAATGAATACAGATATGACTTGGTGTACCAAATTCCATGAATTTGATACCCAAATACATTCAATAATTCATTAATTATAATCATTCTATTTATAAAGTCAGTTCTCAATACCCCCTAATGTGCAGTTACTGTACTGCAACATGTTCTTGGTCGTCCCAAGGCATTAGTTGTGGTGCGTTTCGGCGCATTCCCTTCTGTCTTCCCTCTGCCTTAAACCTAAAACCAATTATCGTATTAAATAATCATTCACACAATGATTTTCACTCAAATCACACATGTCCGAAAATGGTTGAATTAATTTAAACCATGACTCGTGATATTAGTCTCACCACGACATCTACCGTACCACGGCCAAATTTTCCCACCACTGGGCTCCTTTTCTCTTTTCACTTCACTTGAGTTTTTTCACTGGTGGTTCGTTGCCGCCAGTCGTTTTTCTTGCTCATTTCACCCATTCTTGACCGTGTCGATCATTTCACACGTCACTCGTTCACTTCAGCGACCCGCGTGTCGCCTCATCTCTCATTCGATCGGAAAGGCTGCCGAGCCAGTCATCGCCGATCTTCCACTGCCACACCTCATACTCGCCGCCCCGAGCGTTTCCACAAGGTTGGTAGCATTCATCCCCCCCTTTCCCGTCCCCATTCTTCACCATAGATTAGATTTCCCGTTAAACATTGTACACGTATTGATTTAATGAATATTTATTATTAATCGATCGTTGCACTCTCACACCGCGAAACCAACGAGACAATCACGCATTGGCTGTCTCGTACACTTGGCATTGTTCACATTACTTTTTATAAGCGGACACAAGTAAGAAAAAGAAACTTCATGAAAAGCAATATTTAATTTAAGATATTTAGTAGTTTTACCAGTACTCGCAGTGTAACAGCTCATCGAGTACGACTTCTAAGATACGCACTTGTGCACGGATCTTTGGAACACACAACGGGCCGCAATTCACACATTTCGTAAATCTTGTCATCCTTTTGAAATGATTGTTGATCGAGCGATGATCACAGTATCGTATCAAGGAAATAAAATGGGTATAAAGAGAGAGAGAAACGCAGCGCTTGCTATCACATTCCATCATGCCCTTGACTTCTTCTGAGGATAAGGTAATATAACGATTCAGTATTGTTCATTCATTGCTATCAAATTCGAGCTGCGGTGTTCATAATTCGATTTTCTTGTAGCCTAGAGAGATGAGAGACTTTCTTCGTTTTAAGCTACAACGATTTCCATCTCCTCATCCCAATGCTTTCACCGAGGAGGTAATAGACGGCAAATATACTTTAGTAGACCGAGAAATTAAAAGTGCATTGACAGAATTTCCTATCTCTGGCCGATTTCGCGGGATGGCCTCAGATGCGCTCAGAACAAACCAAGTTCCCTCATTAAACTCAGGTGAGTGAAACTAGTGATTCGGGACACGAATGGTGTTTATCTATACATATTGCAGAAGAAAGTATCGATTCTTCATTAAAATCGGAAAGAACTGCGAAGAAAATGGTAAGTTTCAGAGAGGTTTATTTTATGAATTCAAAAAGTGTAGATATATTGAAAGCCTAACATTCCTTGTTTTGCTTTATTGCGTAATGACTAATGTTTCATTGCAGACTACGACCATAGACGGCCCTGCTACGAGAACAAGGTCCAAAACGATGACAACCACTTCCAAGACAGCGAATCAGGTGAGATAATGGCAGAAAAATATCGAATAACAACTTCTTAGACAGCGATTTTATTGTTGATTCAGGAAAAACGGAAGAAAATCACCACGGCAGTGAAGAGTTCTCGAAATAAAAACATGAGGAAAAAGAAATGAATGCAGAATGCTGACAATCGAGAGTTCTGATAGCGTGATCACTAAAAAGTGAATTTCGTTGTGTATTGTTACGCCTGTGTTTTGTTTTTTATTAAAGCAATAAATTCGGTCGGAGGTGGTGAACGTATTTTACCTCATCAGAACAAAAGACAAGAAGGAATGTTGATGGCATCGAATAGATCAGCTTACGAAAAATTTCGTTAGATTTTGTTCGCGCCGTGCAAGTGTTATCAGATGAGTCAGGGTCAGGGGTGAGAAAAGGATGAGAGTGATCCCTCCTTCTTTTCTTTCCCACGCCTCACCAGTGTAACCACAACCTTTTTTCCGCCAGTTCGATCCTTTCGCGTGCCAAAAACTTGACCGCAGCGATTAATTTATCTACTATTCTCTATCGTTGCCAGACAATGCAACGCCACTCAAAGAAGCTCAGCGCGTTGTCTTCCGATCCTCCGCCACCTTCGCTTCCGCAGGTATTTATTGTTTTGTTATGTTTTTATTTTTGTTTTTCGAAAAGTAATAAGTGTTGTCCTATTACAGGAGTCAATCACTACTCCTTCTCCACTGTGGGTCCTGGGTAGTGATGAATTCAACGAGGGGATGACTCACACTGGTATACTATTGATTTCATGCGCGGTGATATGAATTGGAAAATTCAGCGACTCTTCGGCAATCGGCACGAATCAAAAGTAAACAAAATCAAATGGGCCAGGTGAATTTGGAATAATCTTTATTATTTATACAAATAAACGTTTCAGCTGAAGATGGGAGACTTTTCCAAGCGAGTCAATACGTCTAGTAATTCAAATTGTTCCGATCCCGAGTTGCGACAGATTCTAAAGGTAGATACGTGATCTTCATGCCAGTAAATAATCAATTACAAACCCAGGCCTTATATCCTCGGATCCTCCGCCTGATCAGACCAATGATGGATCCAATAGGGCCAACCCAGGTAGGACCTTGCGCACGAAGGGCACGTTACAACAAATACAACACTGCAGTTGTTCCTGTTCCATCAAAAGGACTGGGAAGAGTGGCAATGAAGAAACAGACTCAAGCAGGCAAAGGAGTGAGTATTGAATTGGCTTACACATATCGACTCTACAAAATTTTACGCGAATCCAGTAATATTATTTCAGAAATCGATGAGAAGCTATTCAAAGCAACAGAAGATATTAAGTAGTTCGACGACCTCCGATTATGAGGTACACTTTTTGATGAACATCATTGCGAATATTGTGGTTTGGCATATTATGTCATCTTGATAAATAATTTTCCAGGACGTTGCCCTCAATCTCTGGATTGTCCCGCAAAACGAACGAGACGAAATGTGCCGAGTGGAGATACACACGCCCTGTCTTATGACAACCTCATGGTGAGAATTCTTTGCTAGAAATTTGAGTGATCGAGAATCCGTCAGGCTGGCGAGGTGTCAGGGGAGCACACCACAGTAATGAATGGAAACGTTGTGAATCCGCACATTCAGCTGGTATGTCAACATTTCGTAATTTTTGTTCGTAATTTCAAAATGACGTCCTTCCAGAATGATCCCTATGAACACGTCGTACATACGAGGTCTATGGGCAATGCTGTAAACATCAAACAGCAGCAGCAACCACAATACTTCGTCCCTCTACAGCCTGCAGTGTCACAACAACATCAAGCCAGTGGATTCCGATGGGAGGATACGATACCAGAGGTTTGAAATTTGCCAAAAAACCGGATTTATAAAAACGTATTTTAGGAAACTGCAGAATCGCCGAAGATTTCTCTCTAACTGGCGGCTCAGCGATGGGATCCGTAGGCACATCTCGATCGGTCAGTAAAAGCCATTTCGAAATGTGGAAGCAATCAAAGATTGGAGTATATAAAGAGAGATTTACAGAGAGAATCATCCCAGATCACTGAGGGATCGGTTACGAGAGGCACGAACGGAGGATGCCATATCCGAAGAATCGCAAACGAACCACGGAAGCGCAGAGGAATGATCCCGTGTGGAGGGTAAGTGAAAGATTTATATGACACCTTAATTGGCACATACAAGCACAGAGGCATAGGTGGAAGAGAATCTGTTTTATTTTGTGATGCTTACGAAAATCTTCAGGAAAACAACGAAAAGCAAATGAGTCCGTGCGGAAATGGAGGAATAAAAAGAAATTGGAAGATGAAGCAAAGGACATGTTTCTTATGGTGATTTCTCTATTATTTTATTTTAAAACGAGATATTTTTACAGGACGCAATAAGAATATTGGGAGAAGTACGAGCAAGGGAAATCCTCCCTTCTAATCCAACCGAAGTCCAGCAGAGAACTTTCAAAAAGTTCTACGATGATGTCTTTCCGAGATGAGGGATCAGTCGAATTTCACAACTTTTGAGTCGTAATTTTGAGGCGCATTTATATAGTGGATTCCAACGATAGCTCGAATAGATTTCGGAATGGTTCGTTCATTGTTGTGTTATTTATGTATCGCTAATTTCACTGTATTTATCTGTCCGTAATTTTGAATTTGTATTATCATATTATTTATTCGTGTAAATAAATGCTTGACGCTTGATTTTTCCTTTATCCGATGTGTGTCCTCAGGCACTGATTCAGGAAAACAAAGCTCAGAATAAGATATTGAAATAGTGAACAATAATGATCTGGAAAAATATTGATGCTACCGTCAACATTCTACATAGATGAATATGATCATATTGCTTCGTCTCCGAATCATCGTTTTGATGAAGCTCCAGTAATACATAAGGTAACCTTCTGGACATAAGCTACACCAGGATCTTCCTGCTCTGTGAGCTTTTTTGTGAGGGAAAGAGAGCATGAAATGAATATTGTTTGGACATCTTACGAGCACTTGCAGCTCTATCGGAATATCGGATTTTATTAGACAACAACTCGAAAGGATTTGCAAACAGCAAAAATTTCGAAAATTTCAGAGCTAGAAATTACGTAATTTTTATGTGCGCTCGCTGTCAGTTTTGACTCACGTGCGAGAGAAGGAGAGAGAATAGACATAAAAGGGAATGTGATCTATCACTTCACCCCATACCCATATTCCGCCGCCATACTGCGCATTTGCTTTCATTGACATTTTGAAGTAACAAATGAATAAGTTTCAGATAATAATGCAGCGCCATGCTAACCGAAGCAGCGCCTTGTTCAACTCGAACATCTCGGATGATCCACTCCCGAGGCCTCGACAGGTTTGCACAGTTTCCTTTGTTTAGATATCATTTTATGATTATTCAAGGCCAATTCAGACTTAGAATGACCTAGGACTATTACAGAGAGACTACGCAACGCCTCCACCTGGGGGACTCAAGAGCGACGATAGTATCCAAGGAAATCCAGGTGCGATTTGAAATTTTACCGGATTTTGAGCAGAAATTTTAGTCGGCGAAGGTTCTCAGAGACGCGTTGGGAAAGGAAGAGGAAAAAACCAAAAGAGCCATACGGACATTGGGCAGGCAAGTGCATTTGAAACCGAACAATTAATGAAGACGGTTAAGTATTCTTTTTAGAAAAATAGAATCTCATCTGACGATTGCCCAGCGAAGCGAACGAGAAAGGCAATGATGGATGAATGGTTCAGTCAGATTCGATCTGATCCCGAGAATCCGACCGTTCCTCTGACTGATGAGGTATTATTTGGGCCAACCTATTCTTTCAGAATGTCTTTCCCTATCTTTCTCTGATTGCTCACACGATCCATATTTACGATTTTAGGAGGTGAAGAAATACTCGAATCGTCGTTCTAAGAGAATCGCAGCGAGAAGCGATGTGAGTTAGATTGAGATTAAAGAAATAATTAAATCAGAGAATGAGTCGCTTACGACAATATTGTTCAGAACTCAGATCACGCTTCAGGCAATAATGGACAGCTGCCGGTTGCGGTGAGTTTCACAATTATCTATAAGAGCCCGTTCGCGTAAGAATCGGACAAATTAGGAGAAGTTCGGCACAGTCAAAAAATGTCCATTCTCCCAAACTTTGGCTACAGAGGTTTTCGAGGGTGCTGAAGACGATAGGCATATTAGTTTTTGTCGTCGAGTTTCCATTGGCTCCAGACGACGTCACGTCGATATCCATTTTTGCTCGATTTTCTCGACTGAAAAAAATGCTAATTTTACGAAACTAAGGTGTCCGAACCAGAATTTTATGGCGATTACGCCTATCTAAATCATTTTTCATAATTTTGTAAAATAATTTTTAAAAATCGATTTTTTGACTCCTTGAATTGCGCGCCTAGCTTTATACATGGTTCGAACCGCAATGACGAGAGGATTCGAAATCTATAATTTGAGCCAAATCGGCCTAGAGAGTTTTGGGGGTGCACGCGATATGTGCAGCGAAAATGGTCTGAGTACGACGCTCCGTCCCTTGATCTACCTTCTTCCTACGTGTCTCGTCCCCTCTCTCTCTGCGCTCTCTTCCTTCCCCACACTCTCTCGCCTAGTGACGGACGGGGTCACGGGGGAAGAGGGTAGATCAAGAGACGGAGCGTCGTACTCAGACCATTTTCGCTGCACATATCGCGTGCACCCCCAAAACTCTCTAGGCCGATTTGGCTCAAATTATAGATTTCGAATCCTCTCGTCATTGCGGTTCGAACCATGTATAAAGCTAGGCGCGCAATTCAAGGAGTCAAAAATCGATTTTTAAAAATTATTATACAAAATTATAAAAAATGAATTAGATAGGCGTAATCGCCATAAAATTCTGGTTCGGACACCTTAGTTTCGTAAAATTAGCATTTTTTTTCAGTCGAGAAATAGAGCAAAACGGATATCGACGTGACGTCGTCTGGAGCCAATGGAAGCTCGACGACAAAACCTAATATGCCTATCGTCTTCAGCACCCTCGAAAACCTCTGTAGCCAAAGTTTGGGAGAATGGACATTTTTTGACTGTGCCGGACCTTGTCTGATTCTTACGCGAACGGGCTCATAAGGAATATAAATTTGAGCTGTTATTATAAAAGAAAAAACAAACGGTATTTTATTGTTGTCATACATTGTATTCTCAAAAATTCGCTATTACAACATCATTTTGCTCAGAATCGCGCCGCTGATGACTTCATCAATACGAAGGCTATGGCGAATACAGTAAATCAAACGCAACAACAACCGAAATACTTCGAGCTGCAACCGGCTGTGCGCGTGCAACCGCCAGTGGTCGGATACAGCAATTCTGCGTATGAAGGGGGTACGACGGTTGAAATTGTACGAGTAATCAAAGCTGCATTGCTGGTTCGAGTGCGGTCTCAACGATCAGCACCGTTGGTCCATCTGCCTCGGTCAGGTCTGAAGTATCACAGGCTCGGAATGCGGTACCGGAAGATTCGATGAGCGGATCAGAACAATCATCGATAGGTTCGTGGAAGCTGTGGGTTGGTTATTGATTGAACAATGTTCTAGGATACTCTGAAATCGAAGAACGACAATTAGAAGATCACACGTGCACAGTTTGTGTGGGATGGAGATTGTCGTGGGTGAGCGACCTCAATTTTTAGCCTCATCATAAATGTAATAACTCTCAGGGAAATATGGAGGGAGGAAGAAGAAAGTTGATCAAAGTAGACAAAGGAGGGAAGAAAAAGAAAGTTTCGGAAGAAGGGTTGAAGAAGGAAGTTGTTACGGATGCGATGAGAGCATGTCTCAAATGGAAGGTACACATTTATTATCTAGACATGATTAACAGAAGTGTTTATCATAGGCCGAAGCTGAGAGGATCAGAAGAGACGTTGTCAAGTCGAGGACAAAAAAGAAATCAGAGGGTGAAGTGGAGAAGAACTTTTACAAGGTTGTGATCATGGTTGCAGAAATTTTATTACATCCATTTACAGATAGCGTTGAAAAATCTTGGTCCAGAGAGGGCAAAGGACCTTCTTCCGTCTAAGTCTGATGAAGTTGAGCTTAGAGTATTCAAGAAAATCTACAAAGACGCGTTCGGAAAGGAATTTAAACGCTGAAAAATATATGCAAGTGTATGAAGTCAACATGAATCTGTAATACTTTATCTTTTATGTATATCTTATAATGAGTTGCTTATTGATGTTGTGAAATTCGCTGCACCGTTTGATAAAAGCGTTTATCGGTTGGAAGATGTGTTCACTGATGCCGATAATAATCGAATACATCGCCCTCATCCTTCTGCGTGTCTTCTGGCGTTGGTTCAGGAAGTGGAGCGGGAAGGGGTTTGACCAGCGGTTTCTTCGTTGTTTTCACTAGTCCTTTCTTCGTCACTGCTCGAGCTGCACGCGGCTTATGCTGATCCGGGGAATCTACAAATGCACCACGATTACTGGATGTAGAGCTGCCAGCCTGACGAAATAAACTGATTCGCAGTCTTTGTTGAGAATTTGGAGTGAATCCTGCAATTAAACAAATAACCGTAGTCAAACACTCACTGTAGAAGCCTCCGATGTCAGCCAGGCTGAAGGTGTCGAAAGCCTTTGATGGTGCTGTCGGTGGTGCTGAACAATGCATCTATTTCAATTATTGAAACATTTCCTGTCTTTTAACTCGAGCGATTCTTACCAGCATGGATGCATATGATGACGAGAACGAATAGAAAAACAAACACTCTCATGTTGAACTGAATTCTCGTTAGATTCTTCCGCTTTTGTACCGACGTGGAACACCATTTACAATATGTATTAACTACTGCATCCCATTTATTCGGATCACTGTTCACGGGAGTAGAGAGATGTGTTGAAGTTACTGGACAAAAATACATTCCGGTGACATCTCTGAACATCACACGAGAAAAGCTAATTGAAAAAAAACAGTTGACTTTCAAGCATTTTCGTTGCATTTTTTTAACATCCGATGAGTCAACTTGATCAATGTTTAGATTGATAGCACGTGAGAAAAGGGAAAGAAGGAGAGAAGGGAAGGAGGAGAGATAAGGAGAGACGGGAAGAGTGGATCGCTCCTTTCCACCCTCATCCTTCGCGGTTTAGTGGCGTCTGTACATCCCAACAAGTTCATCGAAATGATTGTAAGTGTCATTAATGAACTTGTACATGACTTGTAACGAATGCTAATTAGGTTTAGACCGAAAACGCCCTTTGGGCACGAACTTTGTCGAAATTTCGAAATGTTTTGAAAGGATTGAATTTGTTTTGAAAGGAGCTTTTTGCAGTCGACAATGAAGGAATTCTTCAAACGGTACGTACCCACGAGTGATCCCGACGATCTACATACCGCACCATTGCCGGAAGAGGTTATTATCGAATTTTAATTTCGAAATTTACAAAAATGCATTTTTTTTTAATTGCAGGAACTGGAAGCGTGGAGAATCGCAGCTGTGAAGGCCGAAGTCGAGGAATTGAATTCAGCCTTTCATCCCGGTATAAATCGTATATTATCGATCTGGAGCTTCAACATACACATCACAGTCGGAGCAGCATCTCTCAACAACTCGGTTACTCCGAGACACTCGGCAAGACTTGACGCTCAGCCTCGCTTCTCAAGTCTTTCGCCTTCGCAGTCAATTGGCAGTGGCATGTTTAATCTGGATATTGATTCAGGTATATAGTAGCCATTTCGAAAGAGTATTCACGACGTGGGAATATTTGGATTCTAATGTGCGAACTATGGTACTCTCTAAGTGATTTCACACAATCTGCCACAGATCAGAAACGCGAATGTGCGTGGAAAATCAAGAGGCATGACTGCATGAGTGTCTAACTTGCAGATAGCACTCTTAGTCCGGGCAGCAATGTTACTGTGAGATCGGCTGGTAGAGTTGCAAAGAAGAGAGGATCGACGACACCGAAGAATGTAGTGAGTAAAATTTTTCAAAATCTTTATTTTTGACTCATAAAAAAAGAATAAAAAAGTGTGTAGTCTTAGCTTGCTCTTATCATTCACTTTCTCCCATCCATTGCGAGTAGAGAAATGAGGTGCGGCCTTTTGAGTGGGAGAACCCAAGAAAGGGAGTGTGACGTGATAATCGATTTGTCAAAAAACTGATCTGAATCTCAATATTTCCAAAACAAAAAAAATCAGAGTCGCGAGTTTTACGCGAATCGTCCATGGAGGGAGGCCCGTCGAAGCGAACTAGATCATATAAATTGAAGAATGATAAGCAGAGAAGTGACCCCGAATATCAGGTAAAAACATCGGAGCAACTAATTTCCACTCAGAAAATTTACAGAAAATGCGCCGTGAAAACAACGAAGCGGTGAAGCGATCGCGTATAAAGAAGGAGCAGAAGGAAGCCGAAGCGAAGAGAAAAGTTGATGAGGAGAGGGAGCTGTACCGAGGAGCGATTAGAGTAAATTTTTTGTTTTGTCTTTACCGTTAAAAGTCGGCATTTCCAAGTCACTTCCGCAACGTAGCATAAGAACATCTTGTCTTTGGCATTGGTAATCGAATCGCAAATAATTCGATCGGAAATATGTGCAAATTTTGCACGTACTTCAAGCCAAACTCAACGGAATTTCGCAATTATACATTGCAGATGCTTCTTGAGCGACACGAATGGGACTCGATCGTACACTCTGCCGGTCTTTTTATTATGCCCGAGACAACTCTATCACTCAATCTCGGCAATATGACAACGGAACAGTGGTCTCTCGTGCAGGATATTCGAAAGGAGGTGGAGCAAAAGGCTATGCGAGCGGCGAGGAGAAATTTCTGATTTTTTTGCATTTTTATTTGATTTGTCACGATTTCTATATTGAATTGCTGCCGTATAAATACTGTTTATTTATCAAAAACATGTGTTTATTCGTCATCTGATGTGGGCAACTCCCTGGCTTCATCATCCACTGGTGCCAACATGGGGGCTACGTCGTCATCCACTACTGGACGAGGAGTCGTCTTCTTCACTACCTTTCCTGCCGGCTTTACGGTCTTCTTGGCAGCGGCTCTCTTGAATTGCACCGAGCGCTTCGAGTTGGGCTCGAAGTTGGCTGAATGAAACAGTCAATTACTTGGGCCTCGGTTAATTGTTTAATTATTACTTCAAGCTTCGTGATAAAGGCAAGAAGGGGATTTTTTCTTAACTCACCCTCTACGGTGCAGATGAGAGCGGTGATGATGAGGAGAACGAAGAGAAGGCGCATTGTTGAAGAGGAGAGAAGAGAAGAAGAGATGGATGCTGATGGAAAAATCCTCTGTTCTTTTATTTTAGTAAAGGCCATCAAAGATGCAGTAACGAGGTGTCGTAACAAAGGAATATGAATCACAATGAATTACTTTTCCTATTCGCTTCGCTCTTTCCGCTTACATTTTCTCTGTGAATATTAACTTTGTAAAAAGGAAAATGTTATCTCAAAATATTTTTATGCTATCCCTGGCCGTGCAGAATGAAAAATTAGAAAGGAATAGGAGAATGCCTTGTGCCTCCTTTTTTCCTTTTTCCGTTATAATAAATGCTGTTATTTATTTTCCGAAATTGTCGATTTCATCAAATTTATTAATAAATTCTCGTGTTTCACAAAATAAAAATTGAGTGATGATCGACGATCGATGTTCTTCCTCGTCCTACTCTTGTGTCGACTTACGCAGTGTTAGTTAAACGGTCTTCTCAAAATCATGAAGCAGTTCTTATAGCATATATTACACTATTATAAATTACACGACGAAATCAGTTCATCACACGATTCTTCCGTTTGTTCGCCCCGTCCTCTTTCTCCGCTGAAACCACTGAGCGAAGAGTCCTCTTCTACACGGAGTTGTGTTACCTTTTGATAATGTGAAAGTTTGGAAAAAAAGATAAAAAAGATACGTAGACCCCATTTCAAAAATTTCAGGGGATGTATGAACTATGTTCACTTGAAATATTGCGCAGCCGACGTGATTACAATCATAGATGTGCATAAGAAGCACTTTTTCATGTAGAACAAAAACATTCTTCAGCGGCTGGTCGAGGAGTCATCCTCTACACTATGAAAGCGTTGTGATACAATAGGATACGCGTCTGCTTGGTAGATCTTGCAATTCAGTTTTCATCTCACTACTGATCTTCAATTCTTTTAGTTGTAGGAAATTTGTTTACAGTCACGAATCAAATGAAATATCATTCTTTATCAAGGCATGTAGAAGACAATTATTCCTCAGGTTCAGGTTCGGCCTCAGCTTCCTCAGCAGCCACTGGACGAGGAGTGGTCTTCTTCACTGCCTTTCCTGCCGGCTTCGCAGTCTTCTTAGCAGCTGCTCTCTTGAACTGCACCGAACGTTTCGAGTTGGGATCGACGTTAGCTGAAGAAATATTGTAGCTTCTTATTTAATTATCTAATTTCTAGCTTCGTGAGCTTCTAGTAGTTCCAAAGATAAGAGGGGAACATGCGAGTTGATTGATCATTTTATAATTTTTCTAAAACTAACCCTCGACGGTGCAGATGAGAGCGGTGATGATGAGGAGGACGAAGAGAAGGCGCATTGTTGATGAGAAGAGAAGAAGGAAGGAGAGAAGTGAGGAATGCTGATGGAACGAACCCTCCGTCCTTTTGTAGTCACTCAATCCATCAACGATGAGTGCAATAGAATTGTTCTGACTCTCTGGATTCCGCATGATCTTTCACTCTACCTAACTGGCAAGAGAATGGGTGGAATGGAGAAGCCATTACTTGAATGTAGTTGCAGTTACGAGCCATGATGCTGAATGACTTTTTGTGAAATTGACAGCGTCACACTATCCGCGAATGTTGATCCGTGATCTCTTTCCAACCATTCATGAATGTTGACTTCTCAGTGATTACTCTCATACTTTATTCTGCTCATTCTAAGAAACATTAAACATCACAACTCGCAACGAAATCACCGGACTTTCAATGCACAAGAGGCTAAATGGTTACTACGCAACTAAGTGGTCAGTGAGGGTGGAGGGCTCATTATGATCATTCATTATGAACGAAGAAGCACAAACAGCACCAAAACGCACACTTGTGAAGAGGATTGCACGAAGGCACGAAAAGTAACAAATCTACTGCAGTTTTCTACCAGTTCCACTTATTGAAAATCAGCTGCATGGGCATTTGAAAGAGGAAGAACCAAGCGAATTCGAAGAATGTGATCAAGTTAAGACCACACACGACGCCGCCCAGCCCGCCCACGTTGCCGATGATGCGATTTAGCTGCAATTAATTAATTAATTGAGCTAATTGGCAAAACAAACCGTCCAGCTCGGGGTCTCCTGGAAGATCGTAATGCTCATTCGGGGCACTTGCACGTTTACAATTACGTAGTCCGCTTGACCATTGAGATCATCGCATTCAGTTCGGTTGAATCGCTGAGCCGCAGTATATGTGTTGCACTTGTTGCGCTGTAGTTATTCATATTTAGTTATTTTAGTTCCTTGAGCACTTACATTTCTCACGAACGGCACCACAGTGAAGCTGGAGTCGAATTGTGAATTCTCGCAGGGAAGTGGGCAGGCGCAATTGGCCCACGTCGACACGTCACCCCGGGCGGTTATCGAGTCAACGCATTTTCCTGAATTTATTCACAAAACTAGTTATCCTGACAGCATCGATCAATTGCCTTTGATGGGAGTGTAGGAAACAAATGCTGATGGAAAATGGCTTACGATCCGCGAGTTCGCAGACATTTTCGTTATCCGGCAGTGGATATCGAGAATCCATGCACTCGCACGCCTTCTTCACCTCATCCTGATAGCACGATCGAAGGCAACCCTATAGAGATCACATTTATGGACATGTGAAAAATTTAATGCCTTTACTTTTTCGTTCATCTTCTGAAAATGGCTCATTTTGACCCATATTTAGAGCATTGACATCGTTCCGCAATTAACGAGCGCTTCTCAAACTAACATCAGTGGTATAGGCTCCATCATAGTAGTACGAAGCGACCTCGTTCGTGGATTTTATGCATCTGCCATATCGACCACCCAGGCGCTGGTAGCGGGACTGAAAGTGAACGCTAATATTATATCAGAGGTTTTATTAATCGAAATTCATACAGAAACGCCCAACTATGGAAATGAATCGATGTTGAATACTAATTTGTGTTCATGCACTACCTCTATGCTCTGAATCGTGGTCATCGCTGAGGGCGCAGCGTTGTAGCGCGGAGATTCCGAGAAGATCGTTTCTTTCTGAAAATTAAAAATGAGACTTCTATTGAAATGGAAAAATGGATTACGTTAGGATGAATGAACGTCATGATCGCGGTCACATCCACCCATGGCACGTACTCTTCCGAATTGAGTTTGAGAGCGGCTTTCAGGCCTGAAATTATGGTCTTTTCGTCGTATTGTCGTTGCGTCTGATGGTAATCAGAAAATATGTCATGTTTTGTTCACCTCCCATCGATCCGTCCGACCTCATCAGATACGATCGCTCAGTGTTATTGAAGTGATTGAAGGTGAAGCAGTTTCCGAGCACGACATCGTTCCACGCGACGAGGTCTTTGCTGCAATGGAGAATACTGATTCTCCGTTTTAGATTTTGCACACCTCAAGTCCAGTGTCTTCTCTTCATACGCAATCCACATGAACATATCCTCGACATTCCAACTCAATTTCGTTCTGTTTTCCTTCGATTGGAGTCCAATCACGAAGGGAACCAAGTCCTTCATCATCGATGGATTACGGAGGAGATCACGAAGCATCTGAATTAGAGTACGCATTATCGGGCCTATTTGTGCACTTCCTATTTGCCTCGTTCGAGTTCGTACAGCTCAGTGACTTCATTCACACGCTTCGTTCATGATCAGAATGTGTGAAATGAAGAAACGAACGTACGGAGATTAGCTCGGCCTCGTTCGTACTTCCACCGCCGATGAGTTGGAGCACTTTGTAGATTATTACTTCTGCAAACGGGAATTCTGATGATTTCGGAGCTAAAAAACACAAAATGTGTTCAAAAAGAACTGAAACTTCACAGAGAAAATAAATTACCCAAATCACAGTACTGCAACGTGTAATCGGGTCCGCACGTGCACGAGAAACTCGCGTATCCGTCCGTGCAGTTCGCCTTGTCGTCCATTACATTGCAGATTGTCACGTTCTCACAGTCATCAGGGTCTGGAATACTCATATTTCATGTGATATCTACTGAGTTTATCATTATTCAAGGCCTTCGAAATCATGCGGAGAGCAGTAGAACGAATAGAATTGAGTGAAGAGTTAGCTTACTAATCTGACAGTTCTTCCCGTACGTTCCATTGATGCACATGCACTCGTAGTCGCCCGGAGTGTTGACGCAAGTGCCGAAATTTATGCACGGAGAAGGATCGAACGCGCACTCGTCTACGTCTAAATTAATTATCAAATAATGAATATTAAAATAATTAAATTTAGGTGTCTCACCTGTCAAACAGTGCTCTCCCGTCCATTGCGGAGTACAAGAGCAATTGTATGTGCCAAAACCGTCGATGCAAGTGGCGTTTTTATCCTGAAATAAATTTGTTTACCATCA
The DNA here is from genome assembly GCA_911812115.1 of Pristionchus exspectatus. Classification (NCBI taxonomy): domain Eukaryota; kingdom Metazoa; phylum Nematoda; class Chromadorea; order Rhabditida; family Neodiplogasteridae; genus Pristionchus; species Pristionchus exspectatus. The sequence goes on along the minus strand of OU461584.1, from coordinate 17,028,802 downwards.
TTACCCGCAAGGAGTCTATAAATATTGAGTGACCCTCGCTATGCACTCGTTCTCGTACAGCACACCGTCCACAGTGACGTTACTGATCTCGCATTCGTCTGGGTCTGAAATGAGGGAACTCATTTCATTCTCTCAATGGAGTCCTGTTTGCTCTAGCACCTCGATGATGTGTGTGGGATGTGTGAAACTCAACCACTTGGCTGTGAATTTCAACTCACTGATGGAACAATTGAATCCGTAGGTGCCGTATAGGCACTGACAGCTGTAGGATCCAATCGAATTGATGCACGTTCCGAAATTCTCGCACACCGGCTCCGGTGATTCCGTGCACTCGTTGACGTCTGCAATTTAGGAATTGGGTTTTATCATGTATCTAGTATTTTGCCCGCTCTCAGAAGTCAACGCGAAATTCAAGAATTATCTGCACAATTCTTACAGGACCTTTTAAAATACGAGAGATGTGATACACAGTCATACATAACCTGCGATGCGTCACTTCTCAGGTAACTTAAGAAGTTACTGAACGAAGAAGGAACCATCGTCCTCACCATCCATGCAGTACTGTCCCTTGCTGCCGGGGCTGCACTTGCAAGTGTACGTGTTGATTCCATCCAAGCAGACCGCCTCCTTGTCCTGTTATTGTTATTGTTTTGATCTTGTTTTGACGTTGTTATCGTTTATAAGACTGAAAACGCGAAACTCACAATGTAATTGCACAGATTCGGATACGTGTTGTTATCAGGGCCGACGTAGCTCATGTTGCAGTCATTGGGATCTGAATAATCATTTAATATTTCGTGATTCGTGGCCCACTTTTGTTGGAATATTTATATGCCACCTTTGTTCATTCTAACAGAAAAAGAGCGAGATCTGTGTCCATTGTCCTTCTGTTCATCATTGGTCGCCAACTTTCTCAGCTCAAAGCTTGTTTTGACTCGTTTCCATGCGACGATTGGACACTAGTTCAGCGCAACCAAAAATTGCGAAGAAGGAGGCCAAATGACCAAAAGCCTAGCTCAAAGAAGCGGCACAAAAGGGAACAAACGAGAGCATTGAACCGATTGGTTTACTGATTCTTGGACGTGCGAAATGGAAAGAACCATGTATTCACTGATGGCATCATCTGCAGTATGAGATCGGTAGTCGACCACACACAAGTATCAGAAGAGATCAGCATGTGTCCGATGATAAAACCAACGTCATCAACCCGTGCCCCCTTCGGGATGAAACTTACTGATGGAGCAGTCGAATCCACTAGTCCCTTCGAGACAGAGACAGTTGTACGATCCGATGGTGTTATTGCAAGTGCCTCCATTGGCACAGAGGAACTCTTGAGGCCGTTTGTCAGCGGCAACTTCGCACTCGTTAATGTCTGAATATCGGGGTAAGATCATGAACAACTTAGAATAATGTTTGTTCTTTGGGTACCCGAGTGCTTGGGCAAAAGAGAAATGAATCAGTAGGACATGCCGACTGCAAAGCAGTGTAGACAATTATTAAATTCGGTGTGTAGTCTAGGGGTTTAGGTAGGAGTCGAGTTGCTATGATGAAGAAACCGTCTCATCATTTCATTTTCACGCACTCTGACCGGTGAGAGAGAGTGGGAAATGAAGAGACGATTTCTCGTATTTCGAACTCTAATATTCTCACCCTCATCGCAATCGTCGCCCTGCCATCCAGCCGTGCACTCGCACTTGTACTCGTTGTTCCCCGTGGTCAAACATTCCGAGCCGTACCCGCACGGATTCGAGGAGCACGCCAGGAAGTCTGCAATGGGAAAGATGCTTATGTTTGATATTTTGCATGTTTTAGCAATGATGGTGAAAATTAAATATTAAATATTTCACTTTCACACTGGTCTCCGCCGTAGTTCGGGTAGCACGTGCAATTGTAGCCGGCAGTCGTGTTCTGAGAATTATCAAGCTCAACGTTTCTAATGAATAAGGACAAACCGAGTTGACGCAAGTGCCGCCGTTCTTACACGTCACTGATTGTGAGCGGCACGTGTCTTCATCTACAAATGGCCAATCAATTGAGCTATTCGAACCAACTCCTTCACTTTGATTACTAACATGAGTTATCCCCTGCAGTTTAATTGCAGGAAAGATAAATATGCATATTCGAAAGATAATACTCACGCTCGCAATTCGTTCCCCAGTACCCGTCCTTGCACAGACAACGTGCGGCTGAAATATCCTCCGTTCTCATGCACGTTCCGCTATTCTGACAGTCGAAGTTCGTGCACGGATTCACGGCTGAACATAGTAGATTGTTTAGGGAATCATGGAAAGAATCGGTAGTAAACGATAGGAGAGTTGCGACTGATTGTATTCGGCACAAATCTTGTCATCGTGAACAATCCGTTTGCACATTCCGCGTTACTCTTAGGAGTACGAGAGCGTGGAATGAAGAAACGGATTGTTCATTCTATAAACCACTCACTTGTCTGGCACGTCTTGCCCGTTGTTCCCGGAGCGCACACGCACGAGAAGCCCTTCTGCAAGATGGGATTGTCATTGAAAGATCAGAGATCAAAGACCAAAGATCAGCAAACTAACCAGTTGCTCGACGCAGTAACCCCTTTCCGCAAAGCCGCACGAGGAGGACTTACATTGTGTTGCTTCTTCTGAAATATTAGAATTCAAGGATCAAAAGAACCGGACGATATCGATACGATGAAGATGAGCTCACGGTCGAAGGGATACAATACCAGAAGGACGTTGTCTTCGTCGCCGCACTTGGAGGGACTCTTCGAAGTACTGCCTGCAATACAGTCAAAATGACATAATGTGAACCGTTTATGATAACTTATGATAGCTTATCATAAGATGTCATAAAACCATGATTGCTCAGCTGAGACTGAACGGATCAGGCTGAAATTTTGCATGGTGACTCAGTTCGTGTGCCCCGTCAAACTGACACTCTCGAAAAATCGATATTTCGCACGCGTCGCGGTCGCGCGTTGCGTGTGCGATGACCCAAAGTGGGCGGAGCTTAGTCGAATTTGCTCATTAATTAGTCGAACTCGCCAAAATTTCTATTTTTATGAATACTCCGGCATTCTGAGTTCTTGAGAATGCGATTTTTGACTCAACACGAATTATCGTCGAGGCTCCGCCCACTTTGGGTCATCGCACACGCAACGCGCGACCGCGACGCGTGCGAAATATCGATTTTTCGAGAGTGTCAGTTTGACGGGGCACACGAACTGAGTTACCATGCAAAATTTCAGCCTGATTCGTTCAGTCTCAGCTGAGCAATCATGGTTTTATGACATCTTATGATAAGTTATCATAAGTTATCATAAACGGTTCACATTATGTCATTTTGACTGTACACAAATATGAAAAAAAATCATCTCTCCGTCTCTGCCTCCCTTTCACTAACAATTTCTTCATCTTTGCTAGTTAGATGCAAGTGCAAAATGATCGATATTACCTGGACAAGCAGTATCACATGCTGCCTCTGTCGATTCTTCCGTGACCATCGGTTCGTTGCCCGTGTAGCAGATTGAGCCGGCGAGGACTGAAGGAAAGGAATAGTTTAGCTAGGGTGTGCATTATTCACGTGCTTTTTTGAAGGACCATCATGCAACTGTTGTATCAAAGTACCAAAGTGCCCGGAAAGTTGTTTTCACTAGGATGATTCATAGCCGACACCATCAATGATTGGTTGGTACCCAACCACCAACTCACTGTAGAACTCCGCCGTCGGTATGCTCATCATGATTGTCTTGCACTTTGCACTCGTCATCGGATCGTTTTCGTGAGGAGTGAAGAGACTCGTGTCGCTGAGTTGAGAGGGCCGCTTGTAGCAAGTGCCATCACAATTGTCGCAGTTTCCTGACGGAGCAATGGATCATTTTCAACATTCATGGTCTACTCTCCTGAAACGGTTACAGAACAGTCACAAGTAGGCACACGCCTAACAAAGAACTAAAAGGACTGAAAATTCTCACTAGTGGATAGTAGATTGTTCTGCTCGCACGCAGGTCCCTGCCAGGCGCGCGGACAATCGCACACGCCGCGAGAGTTCTGAGGAATAGACTTTGGTAATCGTCTCTTCATTTCGCACACTCTCTCGCCTCTCAGATCGGTGAGATAGTGTGAAGAAAGAAGAGATGATTACCCGTATTTCGAACTCGACTGGTGAATTAGTGGAACTCGTTTGAGTCAAAAAGAAGTCTCACATCAAGCACCAGCGTGCAATTGCCTCCATTCTCACATGTGACACCGTCGCAGGCGTTGCCCGATACTGAAAAGGACTATTGAGGAGAGGTGATCATTCAAAGAACATCAAGTTGCGCATCGATACAATATTTATCGTATTATATCGATACGCAACTTGATTTCACTTGAATGATCCCCAATGTGCACATCGAAAACTATATGGTAGTAAAGCCGCTGACCCTGACACTGCATTCCGCTGTATCCTTGTGGGCACTCGCAGGTGTAATCGTATCGGTCTCCAGTGCACGTTCCACCGTTCATACACGGATAGGAGGCACACTGCTCATTTATTGCTGAAGGGATTATCATTAGTAGAGTGAGAATAATATGAGAGTGAGAAAAATAGAATATCTCTTCATTTCACACACTCTCTCTCTCGGCCAGTAGGTGAGATAGTATGTGAAATGACATTAATTGAATCACAGTGTCTTACAGACGCAGTCGACTCCAGTGTATCCCGACTTGCAGGAGCATTGCTTGTTTCCACCGGACGAAAAACAGTCAAAGTTGTTGGAGGGACAGGCCGAGGGCTGCTTGCATGGATCACATGAGGAGGGGACTGTAATAGATTGTTCAATCTCACTGATCAAGTCGCTAAGTCGTAAGTCATGTTGGAAACTGCCAAAAGCTATCAGTGTCGAATGTAGGCTATATTCTCGACAGAGACATAAGAAAATGAACTGACTCTGATCGCAGAACTGTCCTTGCTGACAGTTACTCGGACATGTACACTTCTTGCACGTACAACTCCAGAACGTATCGACTTGCTCTTTCTTCGGGCAGTATCTGAAAAGTTATTTCTTTTTTCCACTCTTCACGTAGGAAAAGATGCACTTTCCGGATATCAGACAAATATTGTTATCTAGGGACACACTGTTTTTGGTTGTTTCAGTACCCATTTTTGCACTTGTAGCTAAACAAAAGTGAGGTAGAAGCGCGAATAGGCTGAATAATAGCAATACCCATTTTTGCAGTTGTAATTCTTCGAGGCGCACTGTGATATGTATTCGGTGGTGGTAGGCGGAGTGGTCGTAGTGGTTGGTTTGACTGTCGTCGCACTTTTTCTCGCCAGAATCGAAGGAACGACGAGGAGGACAATGAAGACGACCCCCTTCCAGACCATCGTTGGCGTTGAAGTGAGGCTGTTGAGGCCTTCTTCGCCTTCTCAAACCATCGAGACCCCTCCCCCAACCCAGTCGCCCCATCACCAAGGGAAACTTGAACATTGAAGGACGAAGCAGACCTTGTTTTTCGGTGTGGGGATCTTCGAAACTCTCGAGAGCGACTTGACTCAGAGGAAAGTAAAACAATGATAGTCTTGCAAGTGATGTATCATCGAATGTTACCAATGTATTCTGTTGTAAGCGTTAAAAAATTGTCACTGGTACATAGATAACATCGATAAATGCTTCGTTGCTATAATAACTCCTTCTTTATAAATTCTCAGTATTTTCGTCTTAGATCACACATATTTCAGTAATCACTTTATTCAATAATCCACTGTCGGCTACTCAAAATCATAGCCGACACCATCAATGATCGGTTCGTCCATTTCCGGTGCTGAAGGAGGAGAGGTGATCTTTCCTGTTGGTTTCTTAGTCGCTGGCTTAGCTGCTCTTTCGGGTCGATAATGCTCAGGGCGGGCGATTGAACCACCCTCAGCATCTGTAAATAACATTATTAATCTTTATTATTTGAAATCATTAAATCATTCAAGATACTCACCAATCACAGTGCACAACACAGCAGCGATGAGAAGGAGAGCGAAGAGGACACGCATTGTAGAGACGAGGAAAAGAGAGGAATGTCGATGACTTTGAGGGAATCGGCTGCTATTTGTAGCAGGTAAAAGCAATAACCAGCGCATAACTTATGCGTAATGGCGGCAGGGTTGTGCACTATTTCGTTTCTCTATCCAGATATTGTTCGATAGTAATCGTAACTGAATAGAAGTAGAAGCGAATAGCGAATAGAAGCGAATTGGATCTCAATTGATGAATCTGCGTTTGTGTATTGACAGAAATCTAATATGGAGTTATTTGGTAAAGAGCTCTTTTTTTAAACATACACTATTGTTTGCTTTTTTGAGCGAGGAATCTGCCACAGAATCGGAAAGGTTAGAGAAATCTCTTTTCTGTAATATGTGAAACATAATGCGCATCAGTATGCGTGGATACAATGGAAACGGAAGAAAAGCTATGTACTCTTTCCAAATTTCTCAAATTTACCAATGTTTCGATATTCTAATTGAGCGAAATTGTTCAGTGTTTGAAGTAGCGATAAGTATCACTTCAAGTATTCGTTTGAGAGAGATATTTATTGATAAAGTTCAATTTTCTTCTTCGTAGAATAAGACTACGTGGCGTAGGAATACCGCTCGAAACATCCTCTGTTCGCTCTCGTTTTCACACACTATTTTTCCAAGTTCCACTGTTTTCAAAGAACCTGTAAGCCTATCAGATTCGACTGCCAAATGTGAATCCATCCGTATATGTAAAAGGAGATTCCTTTTCAAACTTCCATCATCACCATAAACAACCAGGAAAGAAGAAATGCGTTTTCCTTTCATCGCTCTTCTCTTCATCCTCATAGCAATCGCTTCTTGTATGAAGATTTTATTCATATTTAAAATTTAAAATCGAATTTTCCAAAAAAATCTTGAAAATTGCAGCCATCGACGCCAAAGGAGGCCATGGTCACGGTGGGGCTCGCAACGGAGGACACGGAAAATGAGATGATGACTCCTACATCTACGACTCTGAATTAGCGTTCGATAAACACCGTTTCAACCCATAATGCTCTGTGGATTCCCTTGCGCAATGGCCGAGCCTCTCCTTTCTCGAGGGCTTTGCTTTGATAGTCTCCATAAAGAGGGCGGGGGGGGGGGCTAAATAGATACACTGTTCCTTCGGTCTCTCGCACGTACGCCGCAATAGAGATTAGACCAGTTCCGTAAACCCCCTCAAGGGATCAAGAGAACTGTCTCTCTTCTCAACCTACTCTTTCTTTTCTCTAATCGACGAAAGTGAATTCGTGATAGAGAGACGCAGGCTGTATTCATTCCTTACTGTTGATTCCCGCTGAGCATTAGCTGTTTCGCTACTCGACTAGGTGCGTCTAGAGCACGAGAAAGGGAGGCGATTGGGACTGTCTCTCGTTTACTTTTTGTTACTTTTTGAGATGAAATTCAATTTGCAAAATTGGTTTCTGATTGTATTTCGAAACTATTGAGTTTCTAGTTTCTGACCATATGACCAAAATAGTTTCCAAGATGCTGATGAGTAGAAGCTAGGGTAGAAATAAAAAAAACTGATTAGAAAAAGTTTATTTTGTCGGTTTCCTCTAATAGTATCCTTGATACCTTTCCTTATCCTTTGGTTTTCTTATTCAGTTACTCCCTATTCCCCTGCTTACTCCATCCCCTTTTACCGATGACATCTCAAATGCTCTCATGGGTTCCTCTTGTCTATTCGCAATAATAAATGCGAATCTACTTGTCGAATCTGAGGGAGCCGAGTTGCTACCACCCACCCTACTGTTTCCTGTATAAATAGTAAGTGACTGACATAAATAGCAAGTGACTGAGGAATTTGTAATAATCTCGGTTTAGAATTGTATAGATACGAGATAGTGCAGCGAATAGGGGAGGGGTCAGATTGGTTTCGAAAACGAGACTGTTTTCGAGAAGAACTCTTAGCGGTCATGTCCTAGAAAGGTTTTTATCTTGTCACAACGTGCCGATAGTGTACTAGGAGAAAAATAGTGCGAGTTATATCCCCATTTATTAGCAATATGGTCATATCCCCATTCATTAGCAATATGGTCTACCCTAATCTATTCATCTGCCTCTTGGAAATCAATATCATTAATATTTTCGAAAGATTAAAGTCAGAAATCATTGATAAAAAAAACTGGATATTGCGTTATAAATAAAATCGGAATAGAGACCTTTGGAAATAAAATCTTCGTTTCGTTTCCGTAGGTCAGCAACACGAGCAGAATGACGTCCGTTGTGGACGTAATAAATGATTCTATGGAAATATAATTGATAAGTGAAAAATTATGTAGGAATGAAAACACATTACAGAGCAATTTTTTATAGAATTGTGATAGAAATATAGTAGTACGGGCATGACTTTACATTGGAGGTATAATCCCATTGACAATCTACTTCATTGAAGAATAGACGAGGAGCGCACGATGGATACGAAAATGCCTCTCCACCAAAGCACTAAACACAACACTTATTACACTACTATTACATCATTCATTATCCTACCTGGACGATTCCCGCACAATTCTTAGGACTTAGTGGTACAGAAAGTATTAGCATCGAATTGAGTGGATGAAGATGAGATGGGAAGTCCTCCATGAGATGGAATAGGAAGAGAAGTAGTAGAATATTAATGAGATGAAGAAGAAGAAGTTAGTGCATCGGATGATGGAATAGATGGAGATACATTCTATAATAGAGATTAGGAGAATTGAATAAATGAGTAGAGAGAAGGGAATGATTACCATGGGTCGAGTAATTGCAGGAATGGATCCCTTGGGAGAAGAACATTCAGCCATCTGTACTTGCATTACACATCGACCAGTTAGAGAAGAGAAGACACGACCCGTTCCAGAGCATGACTGCACTAGCACTTCCTCCTACAATCAATCAATTACAAGAATACTTGACTAACAGAAAGTATTCACCTTGAAACACTTGATGTACTGTCCCGAAACAGATATCCATGGCTTTGAGTGTTCCATCCTTCATTTCCACACAACGAGAATCTTTCTCCCATCCACCAAGAATGTGATGAGGAGATGAAGAAGTGGGAGATACAGCTACAATAGAGTGGAATTTTTCCTATTCAATGGGGGGGGGGTGAGAACCAACCAGCGATATCCTTGATGTATGGTTGTCCACAGTGTTCAGAAGGAACACACTGACGAAGGACAGAGTCGAATAGGAAGCCGAACGAGCAATTAGTCTGCAGATAGACTCATTAGATATCGTAATCCGTCGTGCTACCGTAATGCTTACCCTGTATGCCATTCCCTGTGCAGTACAGACAGCAAATGTCATCGAGCAGTAATTAAGAGGGAAGTTCGGTCAATCGGCAAATAATGTGCATTGATCACCACAGTAATACTGACTGGCTTTGAATCGATCAAATTTATGAATTCAAGATTGAACTCAACGGTTTCATCCAGAAATTCATAGTTGCGATACCTGTAATGAAACTGTTACGAGACTGACACATAGATAAAAGTAGTCAAGAAAGATTCGACAACTACATTACAAAATCAAATGAAAACTAGATACTTACCTGTAAATGCTGCTCGCAACTTTGTACTGGTCTGCGTTACGTTTTGATTACGATGCATTATAGTCCTTTGTGCCCACGGTTCTGGAAAACGAATAATAAAAAAGGGTGGCTATCGTGAGAGCGACCCTGGAAGGAGGAAATTACACAATATAGTTATACTTCATACAATAAGAAAAAAAACTGTGAATGCCACAGCAGAAATTTTATTCCCTTTTAATCCAGTAGATTATCATATTATCATCCGACGATTCCCATCGATATTTTACGTAGAGAGAGTGAAAATTAATAGCCAACAGATTCAGAAACAATTTTGTAATAACATTTCCATGCACCAGTTTCCAATACAACAAATAGTAAGCAATATATCGATAGTGATTTACCTTTACATTATTGTCATTTTCCTCACGCAATATATTCCTGCTAGCATGTTGACGTCGTCTCGCGAATTCTTGCCGTAGAAGGGCAACAGTTGGTCGTCCGGGAGTGAGCGGCCATTAGGGGGTACTGCAGATATAGATTAATAAATCAGTGATGTCGCGACAATGATATAATGAAAATATTTATGGGGTTTTATCTATAAAATATATTTTTAAAAATTTATGAAAGATAAAGTAGAGAGGCGAAGTCTCACAAGTGTAAAAAAGAACAATGGGAGAAGATACAGTAGTCATGTTACTTCGCAAACACCCTACAACGAAATAATTTCGACTACGGTATTTAAAGCGTATTGATTTGACCTTGAACTTATTTTCGAAATCGTTTGTCCCTTAACTTTGATGATTCTTCACCTTTTTTACCGCGGTTTTTGTTGCTAATCTGACTCCTCTTTATGACTCTTCACTGACTCTTCTTTTTTTATACGACGACGCGAGATTTTCGCCCGTTTTACCCCTATATTCATTGCTGTCCCAATCCCGTTTTTATCCAATCACTACTCGTTAATTTCGAGCTGCTTTTTCAGTTATATCGAATGCGCTGGGTTCGTCATGTCCGCGCAGTCACGGTCTTCCCGGTTGTGCCGTGCTGCACTCCACTCGCTGCCCATCGAGTCAGTTTACGCCTTATTTTACAAGCTTTGGAGTCAACTTTGGTTCATAGTTTATTAGTTTATTAATATAAATTTCATAGTTTATTAGTTTATTTATGTATATTTATATAATTTGCTATGATTGTTCTGCTCATCCATTCGGGTTGCTGTGTGTTACTGCCGCCACTGATTACATATTTCCAGTGCCCCTACTCCTCTCCTCTCTGCCAATCAGGCTAGCGTGCGTGTGTGAGCGGCGCTTCTCTTGATGAGGAACCCTGGTCAGTTTGATATACCATTACAGTAGCCTTTTGGTGATTACGGTAACTAACAATTTGTATTGACAATGATCAAAAACACATGGTTTATTTTCGCCCTTAGTTGTTCCGTTTACGGTAGTCCGTTCAAATTGTGTATACTGTATCGATCAATATTTTAAACTGTGTAATTTCAGATGAACGGTCAGTTTGGCTAGAGGTAGGGGTACAGTAGTAGCGCGCGCAGCCCGATCGATAGGCTAGTTTTCGTAATCTAGTGAACATTAACATCCGCTTAGAGCGCGCTAGGCAATGCGCTCATTGCTCCGTGATAGTACGCGACCGCTACCGTAGTCTGTGTACTATCCCCGCATTATCAAGGGTACGGTAAACCGACGAGCGAAGATGGGATGGGACCCGCGCGAGGGCGGAATCTTATAGAAAATGCGCGAGAAAGCGGCAAATAGAAGAAAAGGTGTTGAGGAAAAGAAAAATGTGCTGAGGAGAGGTGGGGAGGGAGGGAATTGAGGAGATAAGGTATTGCGAGTGGAATAGGCGATAGAATCGAGTGTTGAAAGTGAAGGACATTAGCAGAAAATTGAGATGGCTTGGTGTGGATACTGTAGATTTAACTTTTTAATGGATATTGTAAATATGTGTGTTGCGCGCGCATAAAGTAATTATGAAAATATATTAATCCTGGCGTGTGGAAATCGAATGGGTTTGCGACCCACCGAGCGTTATCTGTATGGTCTCTGACCTTCGATCTTTGATCTCCCTGATCTCTTTCCTCTAATCAATTGCTCTATTTTTAAAGGATTGTAGTAATGAGCAGCGACGAATCGACGTTCGCTCGAGATCGTCTGAATTGAGATCTGGTGAGTTATCAATTATCGATTAGATACGGTATCTACGGTAGACCAGGTCTGGAAATAATGATCTTTGATCTCAGGATGATTCGAGCAGAGGGATTTCGTTCGTCCCTCCTCGTCTTCTTCTCCATTCTGCTGGGCTCAGGTATGAATATTCGCTTTGTTTAAAATCACGATCCCGATCTAGTGAAAATACAATGGCATTTTTTGAGTTTTTGATCTATGAGTGTATGTCGATTCTTCATTCTTCTGTAAATTTATGTGGCTAATAATGACTCAATTTCAGTCCTGACTCCGTCCATTTCCTCCTGCAGTAAGTTGCTGCAGCTGCCGCGAGACAGCATGGCCCCTGCAGCGCCCAATCGGTTGGTATCTATTATGAATTATTGATTTCCGCCTTGTGAGCATTGTGAGCATTAGAAATGCGAAGAAAGTTCGATTGTTTTTCGTCTTGCTGTATTTCATAACATACCCAGAAGTAATCAATATTGTTCTGGCTCTCTTGCATTCGACATCAATTAGGAAACGGTAGTCAATATAATGCCTCCTTTCCAGTTCATCGATCGATGACGTGTGATAAGACGTCATCGACGATGCCCATCTGTAGAGAAGAGTAGAGATTGAACTCCACCTACAACGGGAGAATTGGAGAGTCAAGCAAGGTACAGAGATGATATTCGATCGTATCTTTGGGTACGGTAGATATGATTACGGTAGCGAATTTCATTGAAACGCTCAGAGCAAGGAGGAGACAATAGCTTTACAAATAGGATTCTCGCTACAAAAGTGTGTGATATTGATTTGACGCTGAGTAATTTGTGTTTCACTTCAACAATATTCGCCTTGCAGCCACCAGTCTCGGCCCTTCTTCATCTTCGTCCTTCCCTGCATGCAATTGGGAGAGGAGAAGAAGAGTCTCACTGCTGAATGAGAAGTGGAAAGGGAGGAACAGTCCTCAGGTGAGATTTCTCATTATTGATCGACTATTAGATTACGGTAGGCACGAGATACGGTAGAAAGATAGTGTTGAATTGAATCAATTTCATGCATTTATTTCCATCACAATGAGAACATTCACTATTGCAGATTACGGTACTTGACCTCGTTCGTCACCGTCTGAAGTAGTTGATCGTCGTCAATGTCGAGAAGAATCTATATGACGACGATAAGGAAATTCCGATTGTTAAATGGTGAGTGGTAGAGAATATTGGCAGAGATTTCCCCTGATTTGAAGGTGTAGTGATTGGTAAAATATTAGCATTATAATTGCAGATTCCCTGGATCTCTTTCTTCACTCGCAAGTCAGAGCGACGAGTGAGCAAGTGGAATGAAGAGATCATCGATTGATGTGAGTTTATAAGTCCTATTCTCACTAGAGGAACGATAATTCACTTGAAAAGTGAAGCGGTTATTCACCGGGGTTCATAGACTTTTTCTCTAGGCAAAAGTTTGGAAATCATTAGTAGATCAAGTCGACCAATGTAATTTGGATGTGAGTAATAGTGTATACGATAGAAGAGGATAGATCATTGGAAGGAAAAAAGTCAATAATGTTAGAGGAATATGAATGAGTGAAGTCATTGATAAATCGTTTAGTTTATCGATACGAAAACGTAAGTATGAACGAGAGTTTCCGCAATAGATATTCCGATCATCGAGCGAAAAGATTGTGTAAAATACGGTAGATACAAAGATGGTGATGGTAAAAATCAATAATTTTAGAGTAGAAACGGTTGATGAATCTGTTAGATCATCTGATTTTTCTCTTTTGCAGGCGAATCTTCGTGTGAAATGCAGAGAGCGCAGCCTTCAGTCTCTTCCATTCGAGAAGAATCGTCCCCTCTTCCTCTTCTATTCATGATCGATTCCAGTTAGGCCCTATATCTTTCGATCACTTTCTTTATTGTCTTTCATAGGCTTTCACTATTTCTTGCTGTTTATCCCTGTTGCTCATTGGTTACTGTCTTCTGTACATTCGTAGCTTGTCTTCGTACACTACCGTATTCGTTCACATTTTCTCACATTTTAATTCTACTCTTCTTAGGTTACTGTATCCTGTAATATGTTTTTCGTTCATTTCCGTTATCCTGCCATATTTATGTTCTTTATCGAATACTTCCCCTCCATTTATCCATATCACCCTCCCCCCTCCTATGTACATCTCTACTATCCCTCTAGGTTATTCGATGATTGAGTCAATTCAGCCCCCCCCCCTCTTCCCCTTCGAATGTTAATTCGTATCTGATTATTGACCGTATCACCTATCTTTCCCTGTCTTCTCATCTTCATTACCATTCCATCATGCTCATCTCCATTGTTGATTCTCCCTCTGATGTTCATTACTCTCTATAGTCATTTCCATTGTCTATTCTCCTCCCTTAGCTTTCCCCTCGTTTCCCTGATTCCCCACTCGCTCCTTTGTTCGTTTCTCTTATCCGATCTCATTTTCTCCTATTCGTTTGCTTTCACGCACGTTTTTTCTTTGATTTGGCTTTTGCGCGGGTCCCATCCCATCTTTACTCGTCGGTTTACCGTACCCTTGATAATGCGGGGATAGTATGCGGACAACGGTAGCGGGTGCGCACTATTGCGGGGCGGCGAGCGCATTGCATGGCGCATTCTGGGCGGATAATAAGGCGATTGTTTCTCTTATCATAACTATCGATCGGGTTGCACGTGACTATTGCGTGTGCTCTCTCCTGAATGCCCGGAGAAGCTTCTAACGAGAAGAGGAGGAACAGTCAAGGATGAGGAATAGAAGGAGATTGAACGATATCGAGCACAAGCAATGAGAAATGTGAAGTGCAGAGATAATGAGAAATGTGAAATGAAGAGATAAATCGTGTGATAAGTAAGTGAAGAAGGTATGTTGAGATCTCATTTGTGTTATATGTTCTTTTTGTTTAAATTCATATAAGAAATTCACTCAGAATTGTATTTATAGATCGGAATTTTTGTCTTAGAGTGTTTATGTGTGAGAGCTTCTGAATTTCTTTATTTCCATTCCAGGGAGAGTGCTGTTCAGTTTTTATTTGTTATTCTTGATTTGGAATGTTTCGATGCTGAAAAGGAAGAGATGATGATTGGCGAAAGAGTGGAGTATTGTTTCAGATGCTTTAGATCGACAAGATATTGTGAATGTGAAGGGAAGACACATTTTTTTTCGAGATTCTTGAATTTATTATGCGAGTGAAACAATGGAGATTGAGAAGTAAGTTGACGGCTGATGTTTGTCTGTGAAAAATGTATTCAGTTTGTTTATCACCTGTAGACTCCATATTTTACTAGTTATTTTCATAATAATCTTACTAAATGACTCTGTTTTTCTCTCGATTTTGTTTGGTGTATCCCATTTTTCGACTACTTGATTATTGAAGAGGAAGATTTGGGAATGTTGATTTGATATTTTTTCTATTTTCTCACTTCACCTCTCGTGTAGGATGGGAAGAAAATCTTTTCATTTATTTTGCCTACTTTAGATCGATCCTGAAAATACAGTACTTGAGGGACTTGTTAGGGTATTAGTATTGATTGTGAAATACGGTAGCCTGGGCTGCCGTTGACTCGGAACGAGTGAGTTCCACGGTGAAACAATTCTGCCTACCTCTCTTCTCTACGGTGATCTCTTTTGCGTGATCGATGACAGTTTGTATCTGAAGAGAAGAACGAGAATAGAAAAATTGTAGGAGAATGGAAGAAGTTGTAGAGGTAAGTTGAGTGTTTTTGTCGCTTTTTTCTTTATCTTCGATGCGTATTGTTGAGTCTGTTACAGTGAAATTCTTACTGTACGATACGATACTTTCTTGTTTGAGTTTGACTCACTTCGTTTGTGATAGCCAAAACCGGGATACGTCACTACTGTAGGTAGAGGGATACGGTAGTCAGGTCGAGATGGAACGGATAGCGTGTTCACTTCTAAGGGATACGGTAGCTGTAGATCGATTTAGTACGGTAGTTTACATTGATTATGAATGTTCGGATGATTCGCTACTCCTCACTGATTGCTGGTAGACCAGGAGATGAAAGGAAATGAGATCGTTTCTCAATCTCTTAATTTCCCATTATCTCTCATCTGTCAGACAGAGTCAGAATATAGAATGGTGATCGGAAGGATAAGAGAGTTTTGAAGTGGAAAGGCGTTGTTTCAAATGACCTCGTGTAACTGTATCCTCGGTCATTTGAAACAACGCATCTGACCATTTTCCATTTCCATTAATGAATGCTGGGGAAAGATATGTGCAGGAATAGAAAAAATAATTGAAAAAGCAAAAAAATCATATTTTCCACCAATTGTAAGATTTCTTTCCTGTACATATCTCCCCGCCAGCGTAAATGATAGGAGAGAGATTATATGGTCAAAGGAGGGAGGAGGGAGAAAAACGAAGGAAAGAAGAAAGGAAGGAGAAAACCGAAGGAAAGAAGAAGAAAGGAGGGAGAAAAAAAAGAAGGAAGAAAGAAAAAAATAAAGGAGATAAAAATATTTTCTGTCACTAACCCCCACCTCTAACCCATATATTTCCCTTTTCTCCCCCCCCCCCCACCCCCATTCCCTTTTATGCATGGGCATGACCCCTCTAACACCCCACCCCCTAACCACTAACCCCTAACCACTAACCACAAACTTATCAATTCTATCTAATATTATCATTACAGTGAGGATCTCGCGGACGTTGGATGGGCGGAGGCCAGTAGCAGCCTGGGATAATAAGGTTAGTTATCGATTTACACATCGTAGGAATCAGGGGCAGATATTGTAGTATATTCATGGATACTGCCACATCTAGTGTCTGGGTACGGTAGGTTGCTCATCGATTTCTGTAGATGTGTTCGAAGGGTATCTAAATCTCATCCATTGATTAATTTTATTCAGGCTGGCTTCCATCGACAACGATCGAGTGAGGAGAAGAAGCATGAAGATTATCGTTGTGTTGTTCATATTTTTGTATCACATTAGTTATACCTCCTTTTCTCTCCATTTTACACCATTTGATTGAATTTTGAGATACCATGTAGAATGGAGAGAATAAGGCGATTTGTTCGTATTTATTGCTGAGAATTGATAAATGATGTTTCGGGGGGGGGGGGGGGGCTTCTGTACAACATTTTGGGCCAGTTTCGTTAAATCTTCTAAAAGGATTCAAATTTTTCATGAGTAATGAGTAAAAATGGCCCAGAAGTACAGAAGTCCCACCCAATTGCAGTTGATAGTCTTGATAATGGTTGCGAGCCGAAATCCTGAAGGATTACCTCGTTTTTCTGAGATTTTTAGTTTCCATAAACTGAAAAAGGACACGAGTCATGCCCAATTTTTTTCCAAGTCAGTTCGCGATAGCAGTTTATACCGTATCCGATTTTCTGAAAACTCATTTATCAATTGAGAAAATATTGTAAATGTACGGTATTTTAGCTTCTTTTTTTGTCTGTTGCAGCATTGTCGTTCCTTGTTTTGCTTTTCTCGTCACGATTTGAAGCTTCACCCTTGTTTTTAGTGGTAGTTTAGTGTGCACCACTAGCTGCGATGTATCGCAACTTGATTTTCAAGCCATGAATCTAATTTAGTGCTCTTTTTGAACCGCTAGAACGGTGTGCACACATGTGCTCTGTCATGAAAAGCTGAAAACTACATGATTACCATTTTTCTTGGCGGCTCTCGACTATAGTTTGCTGCATTGTTTTTATTGCGCTGAGCACTCGTGCGTTTAACGTTTGATGTCCGTACAAAGGGCGACGAAGTGTGGGCTAGACGTTGCGTGCGAATCATTCGATGTATTTCCCTCTCGCCCTCACATACCTTTCTCTTGGCTCATTCGCCCTCTCTTTAGCGTAAAATCCGCCGTATCTCTTACAAGCTATCTTTGTATATTTATCTAGTCAAATCCCTAATCCCTGTTTGTATGAACTATTCGGTCATTCCTACTGTGTTGTTGCTGAAGATTCTCCCACGCGCATTCTAATTTTGCTTTTACGCCCTTGTATATCACACCTCTTTAGATGATTTGCTATGTTCTGTCTTGTTATTCTTACACAAATATGTAGTTATCAATTATATTTCCAGGGAGGAATCAAGTCAGTGTTGTTTCCATGACGGATCACATACGGATCACATCATCACATCGGATCACATGCTCATGCTCATGTTGCTGGCTATAATTATATCTCCGGAAGAGAAACGAGAAAACGGAAAAAGAAACGAAATGATTAAATTTCCAAAGGTTTACTTTTTGAGATGAAATTCAATTTGCAAAATTGGTTTCTGATTGTTTTTTCGAAACTATTGAGTTTCTAGTTTCTGACCATATGACCAAATTAGTTTCCAAGAGGCTGATGAGTAGAAGCTAGGGTAGAAATAAAAAAACTGATTAGAAAAAGTTTATTTTGTCGGTTTCCTCTAATAGTATCCTTGATACCTTTCCTTATCCTTTGGTTTTCTTATTCAGTTACTCCCTATTCCCCTGCTTACTCCATCCCCTTTTACCGATGACATCTCAAATGCTCTCATGGGTTCCTCTTGTCTATTCGCAATAATAAATGCGAATCTACTTGTCGAATCTGAGGGAGCCGAGTTGCTACCACCCACCCTTCTGTTTCCTGTATAAATAGTAAGTGACTGACATAAATAGCAAGTGACTGAGGAATTTGTAATAATCTCGGTTTAGAATTGTATAGATACGAGATAGTGTAGCGAATAGGGGAGGGGTCAGATTGGTTTCGAAAACGAGACTGTTTTCGAGAAGAACTCTTAGCGGCCATGTCCTAGAAAGGTTTTTATCTTGTCACAACGTGCCGATAGTGTACTAGGAGAAAAATAGTGCGAGTTATATCCCCATTTATTAGCAATATGGTCATATCCCCATTCATTAGCAATATGGTCTACCCTAATCTATTCATCTGCCTCTTGGAAATCAATATCATTAATATTTTCGAAAGATGAAAGTCAGAAATCATTGATCAAAAAAAACTGGATGTTGCGTTATAAATAAAATCGGAATAGAGACCTTTGGAAATAAAATCTTCGTTTCGTTTCCGTAGGTCAGCAACACGAGTAGAATGACGTCCGTTGTGGACGTAATAAATGATTCTATGGAAGTATAATTGATAAGTGAAAAATTATGTAGGAATGAAAACACATTACAGAGCAATTTTTTTATAGAATTGTGATAGAAATATAGTAGTACGGGCATGACTTTACATTGGAGGTATAATCACATTGACAATCTACTTCATTGAAGAATAGACGAGGAGCGCACGATGGATACGAAAATGCCTCTCCACCAAAGCACTAAATGTAAACACAACACTTATTACACTACTATTACATCATTCATTATCCTACCTGGACGATTCCCGCACAATTCTTAGGACTTAGTGGTACAGAAAGTATTAGCATCGAATTGAGTGGATGAAGATGAGATGGGAAGTCCTCCATGAGATGGAATAGGAAGAGAAGTAGTAGAATATTAATGAGATGAAGAAGAAGAAGTTAGTGCATCGGATGATGGAATAGATGGAGATATATTCTATAATAGAGATTAGGAGAATTGAATAAAATGAGTAGAGAGAAGGGAATGATTACCATGGGTCGAGTAATTGCAGGAATGGATCCCTTGGGAGAAGAACATTCAGCCATCTGTACTTGCATTACACATCGACCAGTTAGAGAAGAGAAGACACGACCCGTTCCAGAGCATGACTGCACTAGCACTTCCTCCTACAATCAATCAATTACAAGAATACTTGACTAACAGAAAGTATTCACCTTGAAACACTTGATGTACTGTCCCGAAACAGATATCCATGGCTTTGAGTGTTCATCCTTCATTTCCACACAACGAGCATCTTTCTCCCATCCACCAAGAATGTGATGAGGAGATGAAGAAGTGGGAGATACAGCTACAATAGAGTGGAATTTTTCCTATTCAATGGGGGGGGGGTGAGAACCAACCAGCGATATCCTTGATGTATGGTTGTCCACAGTGTTCAGAAGGAACACACTGACGAAGGACAGAGTCGAATAGGAAGCCGAACGAGCAATTAGTCTGCAGATAGACTCATTAGATATCGTAATCCGTCGTGCTACCGTAATCCTTACCCTGTATGCCATTCCCTGTGCAGTACAGACAGCAAACGTCATCGAGCAGTAATTAAGAGGGAAGTTCGGTCAATCGGCAAATAATGTGCATTGATCACCACAGTAATACTGACTGGCTTTGAATCGATCAAATTTATGAATTCAAGATTGAACTCAACGGTTTCATCCAGAAATTCATAGTTGCGATAGTTGAGATCCGGGTAATGAGATTACCTAGGAGAACAACGAGAACTACAAATAGTTCTAATCCTCTTATTAGAATACTAATCCTGGAATCTTACTATGCAATGATATATAGATATCCATTGTCCATTGTCTACCTCGCCCTATATAAGGAGTGGTCTACACTCCATAGGCGGGTTGCTGCACAGGCAGTCTCCAGGCTTTCACCCCTCTATCCCGAGGCGTATACCTGAGACCTAAGACCTAAGCTCGCCCCATATCCAAACATCCAGGTAGCCCAACCCGACCCGGGTTGACCATACGGATTGGATCCCCCTACCTTCGGGTAGCCCCTCTTGTCCCCACCTCTACTTCAGAGAAGTACCGTACCTACCGTAACCGCCGTCTACAAGGAACCTTCGGGTCCGATCCAGAGAAGACCGCTAGGATGTCTCCGACATCCCAAACCCCCCGTTACCCGTTACCCCAAGATAAACTGTTATTGGTTATAATCTGAGTGTGACCTACAAGGGATGGCTCATACAAGTACAGAGTTTACAACTGGCGTTCAGGAACTCACGTATTTGAGCCTCCTTTTAACGGTCTAGATCGGTATCCAGTGACGTATCACGGAACCAATCTTCTCTAGATAAACCAAGAATACGGTATAAATATGAATGTATGAACGAATCCCGGTGATACATACCGTAATCAATGAAAGTGGTCATGGGTTCAAGGTACCGTACCATGTAACCATGAAGGGTTACATCAATCCTACCTGTGCCTGAACCATAAACCAACCTCCACATGTCCCACATAGTTGTCAGTTTCAATACCCATCATGGTTGCTTTTTAGCATCCTCTGGTAAAGGGACAGATACTGTAACCTGGTCCTAGAACCACGGCACCATGTGCATTAATGGTACTCTACTACCATGCTATGGTTCAGAGAGCTGGTTCTGACCGTGTGATAACAGACCCCAGTCACAGTAATCTGGTATAATCGATTGGTACCGAGATGCATTCTGTGGTATTCAGGGTTACCGTATCTCTCATCCGAGAAGTTCATTTCTGGCACGAAGCTGTTCGAGCACCGCTCCATCAACCTCTGTCGCCTAGAAATGGAAAAAATGGTTGATCTAAAGCACGTAATTCTCACCATTCAAGGGAGCAATGAGCGTTTTCGAGAACCGCTCACCCCACCCTGAATACCCAAGAATGAGAAAGCAAACAACGATGTTGTTGAGTTGCGACGTGCCAACTGGAAAGAAATAATCCAATGAACTGAGGACGAACTGAATGAACTCGTTGGAGCAGCTCTGTTATTGTATGTAAAGCATACATTCTGAAGCAGACAGTCGAGCCTCTAGTTCTGTCGGAATCTATCTAATTTCACAGAAATGGAAACTCAGTGAAGTACCACTGAAATCGAAGTCAAGTATGAACTGAACTTGCACTGTAACGTATGGGAGCTCAGGCAGTATTGGAAGAATGGGTTCAGGCCATATGGATAAACCCAGTTCTTCCAGAAGTGACTGCTGAGCAACATTAATGGAATCGCTAGTATTCCCAGCATCCAAACGAAAGAGATCTCTCAAAGATCTCATTTCCCCGCGCATATCGTTATTGATTACCGTTCGGAGAGGATAAATTCCATCTTGTTCGCAGAAACGAGATGGGTCATGAGTACGTCTAAGTTTAGACTGATCTATTCTTCTCACGGAAATGGAACCCCCTCCTGACTAGACAAAGTCAAAAGCAGTTCAAGTTCATGTACGGAACATAAATCTGGTCCAGTTATCTCGAGAACTGACCAGTGTTTCCATCCCCGTCCAATATCCTTGCTTGAGTAGGACGAAAACGTCAATACACGATTGAGTGTATGGTAGAGGCCGACCTGTGTTCTCGCACGCAGGCCTAACTCAAGATCAAGGATTATCCATCCATATGGTTATCAGGAGAACCTATGGTTTGTCTGGCAAAGGTTAACATTACCTTGGAAGCCATAAATGTCCTTAAGGACAAAGTTGTTCCCCCATCATCCATCCTTGAGTGAATCCCGTGATCGTAATGTCAATTATGTCGCGTACTGATCCTACCGATATCGAAGTTGTGTAAACTATTCGCCTGATCAACGAATGATACACACGACGATCAGTGGTTTGAGCTCTTGGAAAGATGCAGATTAAGAAGGAGAATGATTCAGTTCATTTTCTGGAATAATCTGACTGTCGTAACCGCATGACATAGCCTTTTCATTGGCTGCAGACTTGAATTGGCCATTCGTGTGGATACAAAAGAGATTCCTTCGGGTGTCATCTGGAGACGGTGAACTGAGTTGGATTAATCGGTGTATGCGTATGTCTCCACCGGCATGGAGCGCACTTGGGTAACACCGATCTGTTCATGGCCCTGGACTTTTTGGCAAGTCTAAAGAGCAGTTAACTCATGTTCGTTTTACCGGTACCACACGACCGTCACAGGTGCTAGGCACCCCGAAAGAGTTGTTCCTTGGGATGTTGCTCCTGAAACACCATGGAACCCCCTCCTTGTACGAGATACGAGTTCTCGTAAGTACTCCAAGGTGGATCTGAGAAGCCTAATCTCAGATGGAGCCAGTGATACAGTCGGATAGTCGAGGACTATGGTGGTCACCGTTCAAGGACCCCGACTACTTAGCAGCGCCCTGAAGACCAAGGGATGAACGCTGGCTAAGTCGAGACTATGGTGATACCTCTCGATATCACTGAGGCGGCAAAATATTGTATGCCGAAACCCGAAAAGTCATTGTGACGGACCAATATTGCGAGCCAGAACAATACGGTTCTGGATTGGTGCCCTGAGTGATAGTCTGATGGTGAACGGACCTCAGATATCGCCGACCAAAAGATCTTGCGCCAAGCTCGGCATGATCTATGAGTTTATGAACTCGATATCACTAAGCATTGGTCGGAAAGCTGTACAGGTAGCAAACCTGTATATGCAAGTTTCGAACGAACCCTAGCACGAGCACCCATCAGTAAACATCGATAACGCGTTTCTATGTGATGATGTATGATGCGGAAACACCACCCTGTGTGTGATCTCCGGAACAAATGGCCAAAGCGAGCCGAGGTTCCGATGACCAGTACGTGCTGCTAGGTTGTTTCATGTGGGAGTAGCTACGAATAGTACTCAACACAGTACCTGCTTGTAAGAAACAGCTGGTTGATTGGTCAGAAGGATAGACTGGTACTCCTCGACCACGAACAGTAAACTAATTACTGCCAAAAGAGAAGGGAGCAAACAACTATGACGAAAGTAGTCACAGTTTTTTCCCTGCCTTTGTCGCAAAAAACCGAATGACATACGAGCAATATGGCCTAAATATCACGCGACTCTATGACTGAATGGTGTACCTTTGGAAATCTAATTGTTGAGATTCATTGGTCATCATGACAGTGGGGCAATGTCCAGATCACTTGCTGATAGGTAAAGCAACAAGAAAGAGCTTGTGCTACCTACACCATAGCTAGCATCTGTAATGCCAGAAGAAGTGCGCAACACTCCACATTATGGTTACTGGTATCCAGGATACCAAAAGTGTTGATAATGAACTGTGGTTGAGAACCACCTCATTGACAGAACATGGTTTCCAAGGAAAAGATTTGAAATGCTGGTTAGACCACGTCGTCTGAACTAAGCTGAAGTAACCTTGTTATCAACCAGTTCAACACTTTTCCCGTTTACCGCACTGTTTCCTATCATACGGAAAAACAAACGGAGTTTTGGAGAGTCTGAAAACATGCGTTTGATAGACTTCGTTCCGGTATAATTCCTGGTTCTCCGAAATCGTCTGTGCAACAGTCACACAGACATATAGACGTACATCACAGATGTACCAATCCTTAGAACTGGGGAGGAACCGAAGTTCCTCATAACCTCAGAAAGGAGACCCAAAGGACCGAAGTACTCACTAGAGATTCTCCGCAAGAATACTCGAAAAGGAAGTAGTATACCGATTTAAAGCGAGGAGATGTAGGCATGAGCCGAACTTCTCACGGAAAGAACAGCAAGGTTCTGAAGAAGTCAAATCATCTCAAAAGTGGATACTAGTCCACCGAGATTTGGAATAGGGAGATGTAGACACTTAATCTGTCGAACTTCCTTAAATAGACCATTGAGAAGGGAGATGTAGACACATAAAACGTCGAACTCCCTAATAACCAATGTTACCCCACCCAAGGATTGCTTAAACGATCATGAAGTCACATCCTCCATAAATCCCATTCGACAAATGGGGAGGAAAAGGCGAATTGTCGTCATGTGAAATGATCTTCGATTACGTCAGTTCGACTGATACGATCAGATCGATTAAATAAGCAATGTATAGAGACAATGTAAAGAAAAGAATCCTGGTACTACGTTAACAACGTAGTAGGGGAGGAGTTGAGATCCGGGTAATGAGATTACCTAGGAGAACAACGAGAACTACAAATAGTTCTAATCCTCTTATTAGAATACTAATCCTGGAATCTTACTATGCAATGATATATAGATATCCATTGTCCATTGTCTACCTCGCCCTATATAAGGAGTGGTCTACACTCCATAGGCGGGTTGCTGCACAGGCAGTCTCCAGGCTTTCACCCCTCTATCCCGAGGCGTATACCTGAGACCTAAGACCTAAGCTCGCCCCATATCCAAACATCCAGGTAGCCCAACCCGACCCCGGTTGACCATACGGATTGGATCCCCCTACCTTCGGGTAGCCCCTCTTGTCCCCACCTCTACTTCAGAGAAGTACCGTACCTACCGTAACCGCCGTCTACAAGGAACCTTCGGGTCCGATCCAGAGAAGACCGCTAGGATGTCTCCGACATCCCAAACCCCCCGTTACCCGTTACCCCAAGATAAACTGTTATTGGTTATAATCTGAGTGTGACCTACAAGGGATGGCTCATACAAGTACAGAGTTTACAACTGCGATAATAACATTTCCATGCACCAGTTTCCAATACAACAAATAGTAAGCAATATATCGATAGTGATTTACCTTTACATTATTGTCATTTTCCTCACGCAATATATTCCTGCTAGCATGTTGACGTCGTCTCGCGAATTCTTGCCGTAGAAGGGCAACAGTTGGTCGTCCGGGAGTGAGCGGCCATTAGGGGGTACTGCAAATATAGATTAATAAATCAGTGATGTCGCGACAATGATATAATGAAAATATTTATGGGGTTTTATCTATAAAATATATTTTTAAAAATTTATGAAAGATAAAGTAGAGAGGCGAAGTCTCACAAGTGTAAAAAAAGAACAATGGGAGAAGATACAGTAGTCATGTTACTTCGCAAACACCCTACAACGAAATAATTTCGACTACGGTATTTAAAGCGTATTGATTTGACCTTGAACTTATTTTCGAAATCGTTTGTCCCTTAACTTTGATGATTCTTCACCTTTTTTACCGCGGTTTTTGTTGCTAATCTGACTCCTCTTTATGACTCTTCACTGACTCTTCTTTTTTTATACGACGACGCGAGATTTTCGCCCGTTTTACCCCTATATTCATTGCTGTCCCAATCCCGTTTTTATCCAATCACTACTCGTTAATTTCGAGCTGCTTTTTTCAGTTATATCGAATGCGCTGGGTTCGTCATGTCCGCGCAGTCACGGTCTTCCCGGTTGTGCCGTGCTGCACTCCACTCGCTGCCCATCGAGTCAGTTTACGCCTTATTTTACAAGCTTTGGAGTCAACTTTGGTTCATAGTTTATTAGTTTATTAATATAAATTTCATAGTTTATTAGTTTATTTATGTATATTTATATAATTTGCTATGATTGTTCTGCTCATCCATTCGGGTTGCTGTGTGTTACTGCCGCCACTGATTACATATTTCCAGTGCCCCTACTCCTCTCCTCTCTGCCAATCAGGCTAGCGTGCGTGTGTGAGCGGCGCTTCTCTTGATGAGGAACCCTGGTCAGTTTGATATACCATTACAGTAGCCTTTTGGTGATTACGGTAACTAACAATTTGTATTGACAATGATCAAAAACACATGGTTTATTTTCGCCCTTAGTTGTTCCGTTTACGGTAGTCCGTTCAAATTGTGTATACTGTATCGATCAATATTTTAAACTGTGTAATTTCAGATGAACGGTCAGTTTGGCTAGAGGTAGGGGTACAGTAGTAGCGCGCGCAGCCCGATCGATAGGCTAGTTTTCGTAATCTAGTGAACATTAACATCCGCTTAGAGCGCGCTAGGCAATGCGCTCATTGCTCCGTGATAGTACGCGACCGCTACCGTAGTCTGTGTACTATCCCCGCATTATCAAGGGTACGGTAAACCGACGAGCGAAGATGGGATGGGACCCGCGCGAGGGCGGAATCTTATAGAAAATGCGCGAGAAAGCGGCAAATAGAAGAAAAGGTGTTGAGGAAAGAAAAATGTGCTGAGGAGAGGTGGGGAGGGAGGGAATTGAGGAGATAAGGTATTGCGAGTGGAATAGGCGATAGAATCGAGTGTTGAAAGTGAAGGACATTAGCAGAAAATTGAGATGGCTTGGTGTGGATACTGTAGATTTAACTTTTTAATGGATATTGTAAATATGTGTGTTGCGCGCGCATAAAGTAATTATGAAAATATATTAATCCTGGCGTGTGGAAATCGAATGGGTTTGCGACCCACCGAGCGTTATCTGTATGGTCTCTGACTTCGATCTTTGATCTCCCTGATCTCTTTCCTCTAATCAATTGCTCTATTTTTAAAGGATTGTAGTAATGAGCAGCGACGAATCGACGTTCGCTCGAGATCGTCTGAATTGAGATCTGGTGAGTTATCAATTATCGATTAGATACGGTATCTACGGTAGACTAGGTCTGGAAATAATGATCTTTGATCTCAGGATGATTCGAGCAGAGGGATTTCGTTCGTCCCTCCTCGTCTTCTTCTCCATTCTGCTGGGCTCAGGTATAATATTCGCTTTGTTTAAAATCACGATCCGATCTAGTGAAATACAATGCATTTTTTGAGTTTTTGATCTATGAGTGTATGTCGATTCTTCATTCTTCTGTAATTTATGTGGCTAATAATGACTCAATTTCAGTCGTGACTCCGTCCATTTCCTCCTGCAGTAAGTTGCTGCAGCTGCCGCGAGACAGCATGGCCCCTGCAGCGCCCAATGGTTGGTCTATTATGAATTATTGATTTCCGCCTTGTGAGCATTGTGAGCATTAGAAATGCGAAGAAAGTTCGATTGTTTTTTCGTCTTGCTGTATTTCATAACATACCCAGAAGTAATCAATATTGTTCTGGCTCTCTTGCATTCGACATCAATTAGGAAACGGTAGTCAATATAATGCCTCCTTTCCAGTTCATCGATCGATGACGTGTGATAAGACGTCATCGACGATGCCCATCTGTAGAGAAGAGTAGAGATTGAACTCCACCTACAACGGGAGAATTGGAGAGTCAAGCAAGGTACAGAGATGATATTCGATCGTATCTTTGGGTACGGTAGATATGATTAGTAGCGAATTTCATTGAAACGCTCAGAGCAAGGAGGAGACAATAGCTTTACAAATAGGATTCTCGCTACAAAAGTGTGTGATATTGATTTGACGCTGGTAATTTGTGTTTCACTTCAACAATATTCGCCTTGCAGCCACCAGTCTCGGCCCTTCTTCATCTTCGTCCTTCCCTGCATGCAATTGGGAGAGGAGAAGAAGAGTCTCACTGCTGAATGAGAAGTGGAAAGGGAGAACAGTCCTCAGGTGAGATTTCTCATTATTGATCGACTATTAGATTACGGTAGGCACGAGATACGGTAGAAAGATAGTGTTGAATTGAATCAATTTCATGCATTTATTTCCATCACAATGAGAACATTCACTATTGCAGATTACGGTACTTGACCTCGTTCGTCACCGTCTGAAGTAGTTGATCGTCGTCAATGTCGAGAAGAATCTATATGACGACGATAAGGAAATTCCGATTGTTAAATGGTGAGTGGTAGAGAATATTGGCAGAGATTTCCCCTGATTTGAAGGTGTAGTGATTGGTAAAATATTAGCATTATAATTGCAGATTCCCTGGATCTCTTTCTTCACTCGCAAGTCAGAGCGACGAGTGAGCAAGTGGAATGAAGAGATCATCGATTGATGTGAGTTTATAAGTCCTATTCTCACTAGAGGAACGATAATTCACTTGAAAGTGAAGCGGTTATTCACCGGGGTTCATAGACTTTTTCTCTAGGCAAAAGTTTGGAAATCATTAGTAGATCAAGTCGACCATGTAATTTGATGTGAGTAATAGTGTATACGATAGAAGAGGATAGATCATTGGAAGGAAAAAAGTCAATGATGTTAGAGGAATATGAATGAGTGAAGTCATGATAAATCGTTTAGTTTATCGATACGAAAACGTAAGTATGAACGAGAGTTTCCGCAATAGATATTCCGATCATCGAGCGAAAAGATTGTGTAAAATACGGTAGATACAAAGATGGTGATGGTAAAAATCAATAATTTTAGAGTAGAAACGGTTGATGAATCTGTTAGATCATCTGATTTTTCTCTTTTGCAGGCGAATCTTCGTGTGAACTGCAGAGAGCGCAGCCTTCAGTCTCTTCCATTCGAGAAGAATTGTCCCCTCTTCCTCTTCTATTCATGATCCATTCCAGTTAGGCCCTATATCTTTCCATCACTTTCTTTATTGTCTTTCATAGGCTTTCACTATTTCTTGCTGTTTATCCCTGTTGCTCATTGGTTACTGTCTTCTGTACATTCATAGCTTGTCTTCGTACACTACCGTATTCGTTCACATTTTCTCACATTTTAATTCTACTCTTCTTAGGTTACTGTATCCTGTAATATGTTTTTCGTTCATTTCCGTTATCCTGCCAGATTTATGTTCTTTATCGAATACTTCCCCTCCATTTATCCATATCACCCTCCCCCTCCTATGTACATCTCTACTATCCCTACTAGGTTATTCGATGATTGAGTCAATTCAGCCCCCCCCTCTTCCCCTTCGAATGTTAATTCGTATCTGATTATTGACCGTATCACCTATCTTTCCCTGTCTTCTCATCTTCATTACCATTCCACCATGCTCATCTCCATTGTTGATTCTCCCTCTCATGTTCATTACTCTCTATAGTCATTTCCATTGTCTATTCTCCTCCCTTAGCTTTCCCCTCGTTTCCCTGATTCCCCACTCGCTCCTTTGTTCGTTTCTCTTATCCGATCTCATTTTCTCCTATTCGTTTGCTTTCACGCACGTTTTTTCTTTGATTTGGCTTTTGCGCGGGTCCCATCCCATTTTACTCGTCGGTTTACCGTACCCTTGATAATGCGGGGATAGTATGCGGACAACGGTAGCGGGTGCGCACTATTGCGGGGCGGCGAGCGCATTGCATGGCGCATTCTGGGCGGATAATAAGGCGATTGTTTCTCTTATCATAACTATCGATCGGGTTGCGCGTGACTATTGCGTGTGCCTCTCCTGAATGCCCGGAGAAGCTTCTAACGAGAAGAGGAGGAACAGTCAAGGATGAGGAATAGAAGGAGATTGAACGATATCGAGCACAAGCAATGAGAAATGTGAAGTGCAGAGATAATGAGAAATGTGAAATGAAGAGATAAATCGTGTGATAAGTAAGTGAAGAAGGTATGTTGAGATCTCATTTGTGTTATATGTTCTTTTTGTTTAAATTCATATAAGAAATTCACTCAGAATTGTATTTATAGATCGGAATTTTTGTCTTAGAGTGTTTATGTGTGAGAGCTTCTGAATTTCTTTATTTCCATTCCAGGGAGAGTGCTGTTCAGTTTTTATTTGTTATTCTTGATTTGGAATGTTTGGATGCTGAAAAGGAAGAGATGATGATTGGCGAAAGAGTGGAGTATTGTTTCAGATGCTTTAGATCGACAAGATATTGTGAATGTGAAGGGAAGACACATTTTTTTCGAGATTCTTGAATTTATTATGCGAGTGAAACAAAGGAGATTGAGAAGTAAGTTGACGGCTGATGTTTGTCTGTGAAAAATGTATTCAGTTTGTTTATCACCTGTAGACTCCATATTTTACTAGTTATTTTCATAATAATCTTACTAAATGACTCTGTTTTTCTCTCGATTTTGTTTGGTGTATCCCATTTTTCGACTACTTGATTATTGAAGAGGAAGATTTGGGAATGTTGATTTGATATTTTTTCTATTTTCTCACTTCACCTCTCGTGTAGGATGGGAAGAAAATCTTTTCATTTATTTTGCCTACTTTAGATCGATCCTGAAAATACAGTACTTGAGGGACTTGTTAGGGTATTAGTATTGATTGTGAAATACGGTAGCCTGGGCTGCCGTTGACTCGGAACGAGTGAGTTCCACGGTGAAACAATTCTGCCTACCTCTCTTCTCTACGGTGATCTCTTTTGCGTGATCGATGACAGTTTGTATCTGAAGAGAAGAACGAGAATAGAAAAATTGTAGGAGAATGGAAGAAGTTGTAGAGGTAAGTTGAGTGTTTTTGTCGCTTTTTTCTTTATCTTCGATGCGTATTGTTGAGTCTGTTACAGTGAAATTCTTACTGTACGATACGATACTTTCTTGTTTGAGTTTGACTCACTTCGTTTGTGATAGCCAAAACCGGGATACGTCACTACTGTAGGTAGAGGGATACGGTAGTCAGGTCGAGATGGAACGGATAGCGTGTTCACTTCTAAGGGATACGGTAGCTGTAGATCGATTTAGTACGGTAGTTTACATTGATTATGAATGTTCGGATGATTCGCTACTCCTCACTGATTGCTGGTAGACCAGGAGATGAAAGGAAATGAGATCGTTTCTCAATCTCTTAATTTCCCATTATCTCTCATCTGTCAGACAGAGTCAGAATATAGAATGGTGATCGGAAGGATAAGAGAGTTTTGAAGTGGAAAGGCGTTGTTTCAAATGACCTCGTGTAACTGTATCCTCGGTCATTTGAAACAACGCATCTGACCATTTTCCATTTCCATTAATGAATGCTGGGGAAAGATATGTGCAGGAATAGAAAAAATAATTGAAAAAGCAAAAAAATCATATTTTCCACCAATTGTAAGATTTCTTTCCTGTACATATCTCCCCGCCAGCGTAAATGATAGGAGAGAGATTATATGGTCAAAGGAGGGAGGAGGGAGAAAAACGAAGGAAAGAAGAAAGGAAGGAGAAAACCGAAGGAAAGAAGAAGAAAGGAGGGAGAAAAAAAGAAGGAAGAAAGAAAAAAATAAAGGAGATAAAAATATTTTCTGTCACTAACCCCCCACCTCTAACCCATATATTTCCCTTTTCTCCCCCCCCCACCCCATTCCCTTTTATGCATGGGCATGATCCCTCTAACACCCCACCCCCTAACCACTAACCCCTAACCACTAACCACAAACTTACCAATTCTATCTAATATTATCATTACAGTGAGGATCTCGCGGACGTTGGATGGGCGGAGGCCAGTAGCAGCCTGGGATAATAAGGTTAGTTATCGATTTACACATCGTAGGAATCAGGGGCAGATATTGTAGTATATTCATGGATACTGCCACATCTAGTGTCTGGGTACGGTAGGTTGCTCATCGATTTCTGTAGATGTGTTCGAAGGGTATCTAAATCTCATCCATTGATTAATTTTATTCAGGTGGCTTCCATCGACAACGATCGAGTGAGGAGAAGAAGCATGAAGATTATCGTTGTGTTGTTCATATTTTTGTATCACATTAGTTATACCTCCTTTTCTCTCCATTTTACACCATTTGATTGAATTTTGAGATACCATGTAGAATGGAGAGAATAAGGCGATTTGTTCGTATTTATTGCTGAGAATTGATAAATGATGTTTCGGGGGGGGGGGGGGGCTTCTGTACAACATTTTGGGCCAGTTTCGTTAAATCTTCTAAAAGGATTCAAATTTTTCATGAGTAATGAGTAAAAATGGCCCAGAAGTACAGAAGTCCCACCCAATTGGCAGTTGATAGTCTTGATAATGGTTGCGAGCCAAAATCCTGAAGGATTACCTCGTTTTTCTGAGATTTTTAGTTTCCATAAACTGAAAAAGGACACGGTCATGCCCAATTTTTTTCGAAGTCAGTTCGCGATAGCAGTTTATACCGTATCCGATTTTCTGAAAACTCATTTATCAATTGAGAAAATATTGTAAATGTACGGTATTTTAGCTTCGATTTTTTTGTCTGTTGCAGCATTGTCGTTCCTTGTTTTGCTTTTCTCGTCACGATTTGAAGCTTCATCCCTTGTTTTTAGTGGTAGTTTAGTGTGCACCACTAGCTGCGATGTATCTCAACTTGATTTTCAAGCCATGAATCTAATTTAGTGCTCTTTTTGAACCGCTAGAACGGTGTGCACACATGTGCTCTGTCATGAAAAGCTGAAAACTACATGATTACCATTTTTCTTGGCGGCTCTCGACAATAGTTTGCTGCATTGTTTTTATTGCGCTGAGCACTCGTGCGTTTAACGTTTGATGTCCGTACAAAGGGCGACGAAATGTGGGCTAGACGTTGCGTGCGAATCATTCGATTTATTTCCCTCTCGCCCTCACATACCTTTCTCTTGGCTCATTCGCCCTCTCTTTAGCGTAAAATCCGCCGTATCTCTTACAAGCTATCTTTGTATATTTATCTAGCCAAATCCCTAATCCCTGTTTGTATGAACTATTTGGTCATTCCTACTGTGTTGTTGCTGAAGATTCTCCCACGCGCATTCTAATTTTGCTTTTTCGCCCTTGTATATCACACCTCTTTAGATGATTTGCTATGTTCTGTCTTGTTATTCTTACAAAATATGTAGTTATCAATTATATTTCCAGGGAGGAATCGAGTCAGTGTTGTTTCCATGACGGACCACATACGGATCACATCATCACATCGGATCACATGCTCATGCTCATGTTGCTGGCTATAATTATCTATCTCCGGAAGAGAAACGAGAAAACGGAAAAAGAAACGAAATGATTAAATTTCCAAAGGTTTACTTTTGAGATGAAATTCAATTTGCAAAATTGGTTTCTGATTGTTTTTCGAAACTATTGAGTTTCTAGTTTCTGACCATATGACCAAATTAGTTTCCAAGAGGCTGATGAGTAGAAGCTAGGGTAGAAATAAAAAAACTGATTAGAAAAAGTTTATTTTGTCGGTTTCCTCTAATAGTATCCTTGATACCTTTCCTTATCCTTTGGTTTTCTTATTCAGTTACTCCCTATTCCCCTGCTTACTCCATCCCCTTTTACCGATGACATCTCAAATGCTCTCATGGGTTCCTCTTGTCTATTCGCAATAATAAATGCGAATCTACTTGTCGAATCTGAGGGAGCCGAGTTGCTACCACCCACCCTTCTGTTTCCTGTATAAATAGTAAGTGACTGACATAAATAGCAAGTGACTGAGGAATTTGTAATAATCTCGGTTTAGAATTGTATAGATACGAGATAGTGTAGCGAATAGGGGAGGGGTCAGATTGGTTTCGAAAACGAGACTGTTTTCGAGAAGAACTCTTAGCGGCCATGTCCTAGAAAGGTTTTTATCTTGTCACAACGTGCCGATAGTGTACTAGGAGAAAAATAGTGCGAGTTATATCCCCATTTATTAGCAATATGGTCATATCCCCATTCATTAGCAATATGGTCTACCCTAATCTATTCATCTGCCTCTTGGAAATCAATATCATTAATATTTTCGAAAGATGAAAGTCAGAAATCATTGATCAAAAAAAACTGGATGTTGCGTTATAAATAAAATCGGAATAGAGACCTTTGGAAATAAAATCTTCGTTTCGTTTCCGTAGGTCAGCAACACGAGCAGAATGACGTCCGTTGTGGACGTAATAAATGATTCTATGGAAATATAATTGATAAGTGAAAAATTATGTAGGAATGAAAACACATTACAGAGCAATTTTTTTATAGAATTGTGATAGAAATAT
The DNA here is from genome assembly GCA_911812115.1 of Pristionchus exspectatus. NCBI lineage: Eukaryota > Metazoa > Nematoda > Chromadorea > Rhabditida > Neodiplogasteridae > Pristionchus > Pristionchus exspectatus. The sequence continues at coordinate 16,994,891 of OU461584.1, read as the reverse complement.
AGTAGTACGGGCATGACTTTACATTGGAGGTATAATCACATTGACAATCTACTTCATTGAAGAATAGACGAGGAGCGCACGATGGATACGAAAATGCCTCTCCACCAAAGCACTAAACACAACACTTATTACACTACTATTACATCATTCATTATCCTACCTGGACGATTCCCGCACAATTCTTAGGACTTAGTGGTACAGAAAGTATTAGCATCGAATTGAGTGGATGAAGATGAGATGGGAAGTCCTCCATGAGATGGAATAGGAAGAGAAGTAGTAGAATAGGAATGAGATGAAGAAGAAGAAGTAGTGCATCGGATGATGGAATAGATGGAGATACATTCTATAATAGAGATTAGGAGAATTGAATAAAATAGTAGAGAGAAGGGAATGGTTACCATGGGTCGAGTAATTGCAGGAATGGATCCCTTGGGAGAAGAACATTCAGCCATCTGTACTTGCATTACACATCGACCAGTTAGAGAAGAGAAGACACGACCCGTTCCAGAGCATGACTGCACTAGCACTTCCTCCTACAATCAATCAATTACAAGAATACTTGACTAACAGAAAGTATTCACCTTGAAACACTTGATGTACTGTCCCGAAACAGATATCCATGGCTTTGAGTGTTCCATCCTTCATTTCCACACAACGAGAATCTTTCTCCCATCCACCAAGAATGTGATGCGGAGATGAAGAAGTGGGAGATGCAGCTACAATAGAGTGCAATTTTTCCTATTCAATGGGGGGTGAGAACCAACCAGCGATATCCTTGATGTATGGTTGTCCACAGTGTTCAGAAGGAACACACTGACGAAGGACAGAGTCGAATAGGAAGCCGAACGAGCAATTAGTCTGCAGATAGACTCATTAGATATCGTAATCCGTCGTGCTACCGTAATCCTTACCCTGTATGCCATTCCCTGTGCAGTACAGACAGCAAATGTCATCGAGCAGTAATTAAGAGGGAAGTCCGGTCGATCGGCAAATAATGTGCATTGATCACCACAGTAATACTGACTGGCTTTGAATCGATCAAATTTATGAATTCAAGATTGAACTCAACGGTTTCATCCTAGTCTCTCGCTTCTACCTAATAGGCCACCTAATAGGCCGCTTAGGTGGCCTATTAGGTAGAAACGAGAGACTATGGAAATGAGGAGGTATTTCACCTAATAGGCCACGAATTAATGTACTATTAGGATTGAAATACCAGAGTAGTCAAGAAAGATTCGACGAAACATTACAAAATCAAATGAAAACTAGATACTTGACTCACCGACGAAATCGACACGTGCCATCCGCATTACAACATCTCCCTGATAGAGTCATCCAGCTGCCGAAGTCGAACAGGTTCTGAAAAAAAACAGAAAATACCTCTCGTATGAGAGGCACTAAAGGAAAGGAGATGGCCGGGGAGGGGGCGGGGACCCCCGACAACTAGGCCGGGGGGGGGGGGGGAGGGGCGGGGACCCCCGACAACTAGGCCGGGGGGGGGGGGGGGGGGGGGGCGGGACCCCCGACAACTAGGCCGGGGGGGGGTGGGAGGGGGGTAACTTAGCTTTTAGATTCTTTGGTAAGCATGACAAAGTCCTTCTTTGGTGGGAGTGCTCGTCAGCCTGTCCATGTGCAACAGCAACTGCAATTAAAATGTTGGATTAATTTTATTATCAAATAAATGTAAAAATTGCATAGTTTTCAGTTCACTCAAGTGTCGATCTAGTGTAAGAAGTAGAGCCATAAAATTGGCCTGCGAGGTTCAATGTTCTATATTTGTTGGAGCTTGATAAAGATAAAAACGGCTAAAGTAATATCGTGCCACCACCTGTCGCATGATAGAATAAAGGCAAAAAACATACAAAGGGAGGCTACTTTCGGCTATTTCACACATATTCGCTTCTTCCCCACCTTCTTTGCGTAGCCCAACCAGTCAGAAACACACGCTGAAGATAACGTAAGAGAGTATCGGGACAAGTCAATCTCTCCAGACTTCCCATACACATCGATAGTAGATTGAACAGTCCGAATCATCCGCCAAATGGCTTCATGAGGTTGACCCTTGCACGAGGCCGAAGTGTCTCAAAGAATAAGAGAACGGATAGATAGAGAGAGGAAGAGAGACTTACCATCGAAGCGATTGGATCAGTTTGAGAGGCACATTCAGGTACATTGGAGGTATAATCACATTGACTATCTACTTCATTGAAGAATAGACGAGGAGCGCACGATGGATACGAAAATGCCTCTCCACCAAAGCACTAAACACACACTTATTACACTACTATTACATCATTCATTATCCTACCTGGACGATTCCCGCACAATTCTTAGGACTTAGTGGTACAGAAAGTATTAGCATCGAATTGAGTGGATGAAGATGAGATGGGAAGTCCTCCATGAGATGGAATAGGAAGAGAAGTAGTAGAATATTAATGAGATGAAGAAGAAGAAGTTAGTGCATCGGATGATGGAATAGATGGAGATACATTCTATAATAGAGATTAGGAGAATTGAATAAAATTAGTAGAGAGAAGGGAATGGTTACCATGGGTCGAGTAATTGCAGGAATGGTTCCCTTGGGAGAAAGAACATTCAGCCATCTGCACTTGCATTACACATCGACCAGTTAGAGAAGAGAAGACACGACCCGTTCCAGAGCATGACTGCACTAGCACTTCCTCCTACAATCAATCAATTACAAGAATACTTGACTAACAGAAAGTATTCACCTTGAAACACACTTGATGTACTGTCCCGAAACAGATATCCATGGCTTTGAGTGTTCCATCCTTCATTTCCACACAACGAGAATCTTTCTCCCATCCACCAAGAATGTTATGCGGAGATGAAGAAGTGGGAGATGCAGCTACAATAGAGTGCAATTTTTCCTATTAATGGGGGGTGAGAACCAACCAGCGATATCCTTGATGTATGGTTGTCCACAGTGTTCAGAAGGAACACACTGACGAAGGACAGAGTCGAATAGGAAGCCGAACGAGCAATTAGTCTGCAGATAGACTCATTAGATATCGTAATCCGTCGTGCTACCGTAATGCTTACCCTGTATGCCATTCCCTGTGCAGTACAGACAGCAAATGTCATCGAGCAGTAATTAAGAGGGAAGTCCGGTCGATCGGCAAATAATGTGCATTGATCACCACAGTAATACTGACTGGCTTTGAATCGATCAAATTTATGAATTCAAGATTGAACTCAACGGTTTCATCCTAGTCTCTCGCTTCTACCTAATAGGCCACCTAATAGGCCGCTTAGGTGGCCTATTAGGTAGAAACGAGAGACTATGGGAAATGAGGAGGTATTTCACCTAATAGGCCACGAATTAATGTACTATTAGGATTGAATACCAGAGTAGTCAAGAAAGATTCGACGAAACATTACAAAATCAAATGAAAACTAGATACTTGACTCACCGACGAAATCGACACGTGCCATCCGCATTACAACATCTCCCTGATAGAGTCATCCAGCTGCCGAAGTCGAACAGGTTCTGAAAAAAACAGAAAATACCTCTCGTATGAGAGGCACTAAAGGAAAGGAGATGGCCGGGGAGGGGGCGGGGACCCCCGACAACTAGGCCGGGGGGGGGGGGGAGGGGCGGGGACCCCCGACAACTAGGCCGGGGGGGGGAGGGGGGTAACTTAGCTTTTAGATTCTTTGGTAAGCATGACAAAGTCCTTCTTTGGTGGGAGTGCTCGTCAGCCTGTCCATGTGCAACAGCAACTGCAATTAAAATGTTGGATTAATTTTATTATCAAATAAATGTAAAAATTGCATAGTTTTCAGTTCGCTCAAGTGTCGATCTAGTGTAAGAAGTAGAGCCTAAAATTGGCCTGCGAGGTCAATGTTCTATATTTGTTGGAGCTTGATAAAGATAAAAACGGCTAAAGTAATATCGTGCCACCACCTGTCGCATGATAGAATAAAGGCAAAAAACATACAAAGGGAGGCTACTTTCGGCTATTTCACACATATTCGCTTCTTTCCCCACCTTCTTTGCGTAGCCCAACCAGTCAGAAACACACGCTGAAGATAACGTAAGAGAGTATCGGGACAAGTCAATCTCTCCAGACTTCCCCATACACATCGATAGTAGATTGAACAGTCCGAATCATCCGCCAAATGGGCTTCATGAGGTTGACCCTTGCACGAGGCCGAAGTGTCTCAAAGAATAAGAGAACGGATAGATAGAGAGAGGAAGAGAGACTTACCATCGAAGCGATTGGATCAGTTTGAGAGGCACATTCAGGTACATTGGAGGTATAATCACATTGACTATCTACTTCATTGAAGAATAGACGAGGAGCGCACGATGGATACGAAAATGCCTCTCCACCAAAGCACTAAACACAACACTTATTACACTACTATTACATCATTCATTATCCTACCTGGACGATTCCGCACAATTCTTAGGACAGTGGTACAGAAAGTATTAGCATCGAATTGAGTGGATGAAGATGAGATGGGAAGTCCTCCATGAGATGGAATAGGAAGAGAAGTAGTAGAATATTAATGAGATGAAGAAGAAGAAGTTAGTGCATCGGATGATGGAATAGATGGAGATACATTCTATAATAGAGATTAGGAGAATTGAATAAAATAGTAGAGAGAAGGGAATGGTACCATGGGTCGAGTAATTGCAGGAATGGATCCCTTGGGAGAAGAACATTCAGCCATCTGTACTTGCATTACACATCGACCAGTTAGAGAAGAGAAGACACGACCCGTTCCAGAGCATGACTGCACTAGCACTTCCTCCTACAATCAATCAATTACAAGAATACTTGACTAACAGAAAGTATTCACCTTGAAACACTTGATGTACTGTCCCGAAACAGATATCCATGGCTTTGAGTGTTCCATCCTTCATTTCCACACAACGAGAATCTTTCTCCCATCCACCAAGAATGTTATGAGGAGATGAAGAAGTGGGAGATGCAGCTACAATAGAGTGAATTTTTCCTATTCAATGGGGGGGGGGTGAGAACCAACCAGCGATATCCTTGATGTATGGTTGTCCACAGTGTTCAGAAGGAACACACTGACGAAGGACAGAGTCGAATAGGAAGCCGAACGAGCAATTAGTCTGCAGATAGACTCATTAGATATCGTAATCCGTCGTGCTACCGTAATCCTTACCCTGTATGCCATTCCCTGTGCAGTACAGACAGCAAATGTCATCGAGCAGTAATTAAGAGGGAAGTTCGGTCAATCGGCAAATAATGTGCATTGATCACCACAGTAATACTGACTGGCTTTGAATCGATCAAATTTATGAATTCAAGATTGAACTCAACGGTTTCATCCAGAAATATGCGATACCTGCAATGAAACTGTTACGAGACTGACACATAGATAAAAGTAGTCAAGAAAGATTCGACAACTACATTACAAAATCAAATGAAAACTAGATACTTACCTGTAAATGCTGCTCGCAACTTGTACTGGTCTGCGTTACGTTTGATTACGATGCATTATAGTCCTTTGTGCCCACGGTTCTGGAAAACGAATAATAAAAAAGGGTGGCTATCGTGAGAGCGACCCTGGAAGGAGGAAATTACACAATATAGTTATACTTCATACAATAAGAAAAAAAACTGTGAATGCCACAGCAGAAATTTTATTCCCTTTTAATCCAGTAGATTATCATATTATCATCCGACGATTCCCATCGATATTTTACGTAGAGAGAGTGAAAATTAATAGCCAACGAGATTCAGAAACAATTTTGTAATAACATTTCCATGCACCAGTTTCCAATACAACAAATAGTAAGCATATATCGATAGTGATTTACCTTTACATTATTGTCATTTTCCTCACGCAATATATTCCTGCTAGCATGTTGACGTCGTCTCGCGAATTCTTGCCGTAGAAGGGCAACAGTTGGTCGTCCGGGAGTGAGCGGCCATTAGGGGTACTGCAAATATAGATTAATAAATCAGTGATGTCGCGACAATGATATAATGAAAATATTTATGGGGTTTTATCTATAAAATATTTTTTTAAAATTTATGAAAGATAAAGTAGAGAGGCGAAGTCTCACAAGTGTAAAAAAAGAACAATGGGAGAAGATACAGTAGTCATGTTACTTCGCAAACACCCTACAACGAAATAATTTCGACTACGGTATTTAAAGCGTATTGATTTGACCTTGAACTTATTTTCGAAATCGTTTGTCCCTTAACTTTGATGATTCTTCACCTTTTTTACCGCTGTTTTTGTTGCTAATCTGACTCCTCTTTATGACTCTTCACTGACTCTTCTTTTTTATACGACGACGCGAGATTTTCGCCCGTTTTACCCCTATATTCATTGCTGTCCCAATCCCGTTTTTATCCAATCACTACTCGTTAACTTCGAGCTGCTTTTTTCAGTTATATCGAATGCGCTGGGTTCGTCATGTCCGCGCAGTCACGGTCTTCCCGGTTGTGCCGTGCTGCACTCCACTCGCTGCCCATCGAGTCAGTTTACGCCTTATTTTACAAGCTTTGGAGTCAACTTTGGTTCATAGTTTATTAGTTTATTAATATAAATTTCATAGTTTATTAGTTTATTTATGTATATTTATATAATTTGCTATGATTGTTCTGCTCATCCATTCGGGTTGCTGTGTGTTACTGCCGCCACTGATTACATATTTCCAGTGCCCCTACTCCTCTCCTCTCTGCCAATCAGGCTAGCGTGCGTGTGTGAGCGGCGCTTCTCTTGATGAGGAACCCTGGTCAGTTTGATATACCATTACAGTAGCCTTTTGGTGATTACGGTAACTAACAATTTGTATTGACAATGATCAAAAACACATGGTTTATTTTCGCCCTTAGTTGTTCCGTTTACGGTAGTCCGTTCAAATTGTGTATACTGTATCGATCAATATTTTAAACTGTGTAATTTCAGATGAACGGTCAGTTTGGCTAGAGGTAGGGGTACAGTAGTAGCGCGCGCAGCCCGATCGATAGGCTAGTTTTCGTAATCTAGTGAACATTAGCATCCGCTTAGAGCGCGCTATGCAATGCGCTCATTGCTCCGTGATAGTACGCGACCGCTACCGTAGTCTGTGTACTATCCCCGCATTATCAAGGGTACGGTAAACCGACGAGCGAAGATGGGATGGGACCCGCGCGAGGGCGGAATCTTAGAGAAAATGCGCGAGAAAGCGGCAAATAGAAGAAAAGGTGTTGAGGAAAAGAAAAATGTGCTGAGGAGAGGTGGGGAGGGAGGGAATTGAGGAGATAAGGTATTGCGAGTGGAATAGGCGATAGAATCGAGTGTTGAAAGTGAAGGACATTAGGAGAAAATTGAGATGGCTTGGTGTGGATACTGTAGATTTAACTTTTTAATGGATATTGTAAATATGTGTGTTGCGCGCGCATAAAGTAATTATGAAAATATATTAATCCTGGCGTGTGGAAATCGAATGGGTTTGCGACCCACCGAGCGTTATCTGTATGGTCTCTGATCTTCGATCTTTGATCTCCCTGATCTCTTTCCTCTAATCAATTGCTCTATTTTTAAAGGATTGTAGTAATGAGCAGCGACGAATCGACGTTCGCTCGAGATCGTCTGAATTGAGATCTGGTGAGTTATCAATTATCGATTAGATACGATATCTACGGTAGATCAGGTCTGGAAATAATGATCTTTGATCTCAGGATGATTCGAGCAGAGGATTTCGTTCGTCCCTCCTCGTCTTCTTCTCCATTCTGCTGGGCTTAGGTATGAATATTCGCTTTGTTTAAAATCACGATCCCGATCTAGTGAAAATACAATGGCATTTTTTGAGTTTTTGATCTATGAGTGTATGTCGATTCTTCATTCTTCTGTAAATTTATGTGGCTAATAATGACTCAATTTCAGTCCTGACTCCGTCCATTTCCTCCTGCAGTAAGTTGCTGCAGCTGCCGCGAGACAGCATGGCCCCTGCAGCGCCCAATCGGTTGGTATCTATTATGAATTATTGATTTCCGCCTTGTGAGCCTTGTGAGCATTAGAAATGCGAAGAAAGTTCGATTGTTTTTCGTCTTGCTGTATTTCATAACATACCCAGAAGTAATCAATATTGTTCTGGCTCTCTTGCATTCGACATCAATTAGGAAACGGTAGTCAATAGAATGCCTCCTTTCCAGTTCATCGATCGATGACGTGTGATAAGACGTCATCGACGATGCCCATCTGTAGAGAAGAGTAGAGATTGAACTCCATCTACAACGGGAGAATTGGAGAGTCAAGCAAGGTACAGAGATGATATTCGATCGTATCTTTGGGTACGGTAGATATGATTACGGTAGCGAATTTCATTGAAACGCTCAGAGCAAGGAGGAGACAATAGCTTTACAAATAGGATTCTCGCTTCAAAAGTGTGTGATATTGATTTGACGCTGAGTAATTTGTGTTTCACTTCAACAATATTCGCCTTGCAGCCACCAGTCTCGGCCCTTCTTCATCTTCGTCCTTCCCTGCATGCAATTGGGAGAGAGAAGAAGAGTCTCACTGCTGAATGAGAAGTGGAAAGGGAGGAACAGTCCTCAGGTGAGATTTCTCATTATTGATCGACTATTAGATTACGGTAGGCACGAGATACGGTAGAAAGATAGTGTTGAATTGAATCAATTTCATGCATTTATTTCCATCACAATGAGAACATTCACTATTGCAGATAACGGTACTTGACCTCGTTCGTCACCGTCTGAAGTAGTTGATCGTCGTCAATGTCGAGAAGAATCTATATGACGACGATAAGGAAATTCCGATTGTTAAATGGTGAGTGTAGAGAATATTGGCAGAGATTTCCCCTGATTTGAAGGTGTAGTGATTGGTAAAATATTAGCATTATAATTGCAGATTCCCTGGATCTCTTTCTTCACTCGCAAGTCAGAGCGACGAGTGAGCAAGTGGAATGAAGAGATCATCGATTGATGTGAGTTTATAAGTCCTATTCTCACTAGAGGAACGATAATTCACTTGAAAAGTGAAGCGGTTATTCACCGGGGTTCATAGACTTTTTCTCTAGGCAAAAGTTTGGAAATCATTAGTAGATCAAGTCGACCAATGTAATTTGGATGTGAGTAATAGTGTATACGATAGAAGAGGATAGATCATTGGAAGGAAAAAGTCAATAATGTTAGAGGAATATGAATGAGTGAAGTCATTGATAAATCGTTTAGTTTATCGATACGAAAACGTAAGTATGAACGAGAGTTTCCGCAATAGATATTCCGATCATCGAGCGAAAAGATTGTGTAAAATACGGTAGATACAAAGATGGTGATGGTAAAATCAATAATTTTAGAGTAGAAACGGTTGATGAATCTGTTAGATCATCTGATTTTTCTCTTTTGCAGGCGAATCTTCGTGTGAACTGCAGAGAGCGCAGCCTTCAGTCTCTTCCATTCGAGAAGAATTGTCCCCTCTTCCTCTTCTATTCATGATCCATTCCAGTTAGGCCCTATATCTTTCCATCACTTTCTTTATTGTCTTTCATAGGCTTTCACTATTTCTTGCTGTTTATCCCTGTTGCTCATTGGTTACTGTCTTCTGTACATTCGTAGCTTGTCTTCGTACACTACCGTATTCGTTCACATTTTCTCACATTTTAATTCTACTCTTCTTAGGTTACTGTATCCTGTAATATGTTTTTCGTTCATTTCCGTTATCCTGCCAGATTTATGTTCTTTATCGAATACTTCCCCTCCATTTATCCATATCACCCTCCCCCTCCTATGTACATCTCTACTATCCCTACTAGGTTATTCGATGATTGAGTCAATTCAGCCCCCCCCCTCTTCCCCTTCGAATGTTAATTCGTATCTGATTATTGACCGTATCACCTATCTTTCCCTGTCTTCTCATCTTCATTACCATTCCACCATGCTCATCTCCATTGTTGATTCTCCCTCTCATGTTCATTACTCTCTATAGTCATTTCCATTGTCTATTCTCCTCCCTTAGCTTTCCCCTCGTTTCCCTGATTCCCCACTCGCTCCTTTGTTCGTTTCTCTTATCCGATCTCATTTTCTCCTATTCGTTTGCTTTCACGCACGTTTTTTCTTTGATTTGGCTTTTGCGCGGGTCCCATCCCATTTTCACTCGTCGGTTTACCGTACCCTTGATAATGCGGGGATAGTATGCGGACAACGGTAGCGGGTGCGCACTATTGCGGGGCGGCGAGCGCATTGCATGGCGCATTCTGGGCGGATAATAAGGCGATTGTTTCTCTTATCATAACTATCGATCGGGTTGCACGTGACTATTGCGTGTGCTCTCTCCTGAATGCCCGGAGAAGCTTCTAACGAGAAGAGGAGGAACAGTCAAGGATGAGGAATAGAAGGAGATTGAACGATATCGAGCACAAGCAATGAGAAATGTGAAGTGCAGAGATAATGAGAAATGTGAAATGAAGAGATAAATCGTGTGATAAGTAAGTGAAGAAGGTATGTTGAGATCTCATTTGTGTTATATGTTCTTTTTGTTTAAATTCATATAAGAAATTCACTCAGAATTGTATTTATAGATCGGAATTTTTGTCTTAGAGTGTTTATGTGTGAGAGCTTCTGAATTTCTTTATTTCCATTCCAGGGAGAGTGCTGTTCAGTTTTTATTTGTTATTCTTGATTTGGAATGTTTGGATGCTGAAAAGGAAGAGATGATGATTGGCGAAAGAGTGGAGTATTGTTTCAGATGCTTTAGATCGACAAGATATTGTGAATGTGAAGGGAAGACACATTTTTTTCGAGATTCTTGAATTTATTATGCGAGTGAAACAATGGAGATTGAGAAGTAAGTTGACGGCTGATGTTTGTCTGTGAAAAATGTATTCAGTTTGTTTATCACCTGTAGACTCCATATTTTACTAGTTATTTTCATAATAATCTTACTAAATGACTCTGTTTTTCTCTCGATTTTGTTTGGTGTATCCCATTTTTCGACTACTTGATTATTGAAGAGGAAGATTTGGGAATGTTGATTTGATATTTTTTCTATTTTCTCACTTCACCTCTCGTGTAGGATGGGAAGAAAATCTTTTCATTTATTTTGCCTACTTTAGATCGATCCTGAAAATACAGTACTTGAGGGACTTGTTAGGGTATTAGTATTGATTGTGAAATACGGTAGCCTGGGCTGCCGTTGACTCGGAACGAGTGAGTTCCACGGTGAAACAATTCTGCCTACCTCTCTTCTCTACGGTGATCTCTTTTGCGTGATCGATGACAGTTTGTATCTGAAGAGAAGAACGAGAATAGAAAAATTGTAGGAGAATGGAAGAAGTTGTAGAGGTAAGTTGAGTGTTTTTGTCGCTTTTTTCTTTATCTTCGATGCGTATTGTTGAGTCTGTTACAGTGAAATTCTTACTGTACGATACGATACTTTCTTGTTTGAGTTTGACTCACTTCGTTTGTGATAGCCAAAACCGGGATACTTCACTACTGTAGGTAGAGGGATACGGTAGTCAGGTCGAGATGGAACGGATAGCGTGTTCACTTCTAAGGGATACGGTTGCTGTAGATCGATTTAGTACGGTAGTTTACATTGATTATGAATGTTCGGATGATTCGCTACTCCTCACTGATTGCTGGTAGACCAGGAGATGAAAGGAAATGAGATCGTTTCTCAATCTCTTAATTTCCCATTATCTCTCATCTGTCAGACAGAGTCAGAATATAGAATGGTGATCGGAAGGATAAGAGAGTTTTGAAGTGGAAAGGCGTTGTTTCAAATGACCTCGTGCAACTGTATCCTCGGTCATTTGAAACAACGCATCTGACCATTTTCCATTTCCATTAATGAATGCTGGGGAAAGATATGTGCAGGAATAGAAAAAATAATTGAAAAAGCAAAAAAATCATATTTTCCACCAATTGTAAGATTTCTTTCCTGTACATATCTCCCCGCCAGCGTAAATGATAGAGAGAGATTATATGGTCAAAGGAGGGAGGAGGGAGAAAAACGAAGGAAAGAAGAAAGGAAGGAGAAAACCGAAGGAAAGAAGAAGAAAGGAGGGAGAAAAAAAGAAGGAAGAAAGAAAAAAATAAAGGAGATAAAAATATTTTCTGTCACTAACCCCCCACCTCTAACCCATATATTTCCCTTTTCTCCCCCCCACCCCATTCCCTTTTATGCATGGGCATGACCCCTCTAACACCCCACCCCCTAACCACTAACCCTAACCACTAACCACAAACTTATCAATTCTATCTAATATTATCATTACAGTGAGGATCTCGCGGACGTTGGATGGGCGGAGGCCAGTAGCAGCCTGGGATAATAAGGTTAGTTATCGATTTACACATCGTAGGAATCAGGGCAGATATTGTAGTTTATTCATGGATACTGCCACATCTAGTGTCTGGGTACGGTAGGTTGCTCATCGATTTCTGTAGATGTGTTCGAAGGGTATCTAAATCTCATCCATTGATTAATTTTATTCAGGCTGGCTTCCATCGGCAACGATCGAGTGAGGAGAAGAAGCATGAAGATTATCGTTGTGTTGTTCATATTTTTGTATCACATTAGTTATACCTCCTTTTCTCTCCATTTTACACCATTTGATTGAATTTTGAGATACCATGTAGAATGGAGAGAATAAGGCGATTTGTTCGTATTTATTGCTGAGAATTGATAAATGATGTTTCGGGGGGGGGGGGGGGCTTCTGTACAACATTTTGGGCCAGTTTCGTTAAATCTTCTAAAAGGATTCAAATTTTTCATGAGTAATGAGTAAAAATGGCCCAGAAGTACAGAAGTCCCACCCAATTTGCAGTTGATAGTCTTGATAATGGTTGCGAGCCGAAATCCTGAAGGATTACCTCGTTTTTCTGAGATTTTTAGTTTCCATAAACTGAAAAAGGACACGAGTCATGCCCAATTTTTTTCCAAAGTCAGTTCGCGATAGCAGTTTATACCGTATCCGATTTTCTGAAAACTCATTTATCAATTGAGAAAATATTGTAAATGTACGGTATTTTAGCTTCTTTTTTTTGTCTGTTGCAGCATTGTCGTTCCTTGTTTTGCTTTTCTCGTCACGATTTGAAGCTTCACCCTTGTTTTTAGTGGTAGTTTAGTGTGCACCACTAGCTGCGATGTATCGCAACTTGATTTTCAAGCCATGAATCTAATTTAGTGCTCTTTTTGAACCGCTAGAACGGTGTGCACACATGTGCTCTGTCATGAAAAGCTGAAAACTACATGATTACCATTTTTCTTGCGGCTCTCGACTATAGTTTGCTGCATTGTTTTTATTGCGCTGAGCACTCGTGCGTTTAACGTTTGATGTCCGTACAAAGGGCGACGAAGTGTGGGCTAGACGTTGCGTGCGAATCATTCGATGTATTTCCCTCTCGCCCTCACATACCTTTCTCTTGGCTCATTCGCCCTCTCTTTAGCGTAAAATCCGCCGTATCTCTTACAAGCTATCTTTGTATATTTATCTAGTCAAATCCCTAATCCCTGTTTGTATGAACTATTCGGTCATTCCTACTGTGTTGTTGCTGAAGATTCTCCCACGCGCATTCTAATTTTGCTTTTACGCCCTTGTATATCACACCTCTTTAGATGATTTGCTATGTTCTGTCTTGTTATTCTTACACAAATATGTAGTTATCAATTATATTTCCAGGGAGGAATCAAGTCAGTGTTGTTTTACATGACGGATCACATACGGATCACATCATCACATCGGATCACATGCTCATGCTCATGTTGCTGGCTATAATTATCTATCTCCGGAAGAGAAACGAGAAAACGGAAAAAGAAACGAAATGATTAAATTTCCAAAGGTTTACTTTTTGAGATGAAATTCAATTTGCAAAATTGGTTTCTGATTGTTTTTCGAAACTATTGAGTTTCTAGTTTCTGACCATATGACCAAAATAGTTTCCAAGAGGCTGATGAGTAGAAGCTAGGGTAGAAATTAAAAAAACTGATTAGAAAAAGTTTATTTTGTCGGTTTCCTCTAATAGTATCCTTGATACCTTTCCTTATCCTTTGGTTTTCTTATTCAGTTACTCCCTATTCCCCTGCTTACTCCATCTCCTTTTACCGATGACATCTCAAATGCTCTCATGGGTTCCTCTTGTCTATTCGCAATAATAAATGCGAATCTACTTGTCGAATCTGAGGGAGCCGAGTTGCTACCACCCACCCTTCTGTTTCCTGTATAAATAGTAAGTGACTGACATAAATAGCAAGTGACTGAGGAATTTGTAATAATCTCGGTTTAGAATTGTATAGATACGAGATAGTGTAGCGAATAGGGGAGGGGTCAGATTGGTTTCGAAAACGAGACTGTTTTCGAGAAGAACTCTTAGCGGCCATGTCCTAGAAAGGTTTTTATCTTGTCACAACGTGCCGATAGTGTACTAGGAGAAAAATAGTGCGAGTTATATCCCCATTTATTAGCAATATGGTCATATCCCCATTCATTAGCAATATGGTCTACCCTAATCTATTCATCTGCCTCTTGGAAATCAATATCATTAATATTTTCGAAAGATGAAAGTCAGAAATCATTGATCAAAAAAAAAAACTGGATATTGCGTTATAAATAAAATCGGAAAAGAGACCTTTGGAAATAAAATCTTCGTTTCGTTTCCGTAGGTCAGCAACACGAGCAGAATGACGTCCGTTGTGGACGTAATAAATGATTCTATGGAAATATAATTGATAAGTGAAAAATTATGTAGGAATGAAAACACATTACAGAGCAATTTTTTATAGAATTGTGATAGAAATATAGTAGTACGGGCATGACTTTACATTGGAGGTATAATCACATTGACAATCTACTTCATTGAAGAATAGACGAGGAGCGCACGATGGATACGAAAATGCCTCTCCACCAAAGCACTAAACACAACACTTATTACACTACTATTACATCATTCATTATCCTACCTGGACGATTCCCGCACAATTCTTAGGACATAGTGGTACAGAAAGTATTAGCATCGAATTGAGTGGATGAAGATGAGATGGGAAGTCCTCCATGAGATGGAATAGGAAGAGAAGTAGTAGAATATTAATGAGATGAAGAAGAAGAAGTTAGTGCATCGGATGATGGAATAGATGGAGATACATTCTATAATAGAGATTAGGAGAATTGAATAAAATTAGTAGAGAGAAGGGAATGGTTACCATGGGTCGAGTAATTGCAGGAATGGTTCCCTTGGGAGAAGAACATTCAGCCATCTGCACTTGCATTACACATCGACCAGTTAGAGAAGAGAAGACACGACCCGTTCCAGAGCATGACTGCACTAGCACTTCCTCCTACAATCAATCAATTACAAGAATACTTGACTAACAGAAAGTATTCACCTTGAAACACTTGATGTACTGTCCCGAAACAGATATCCATGGCTTTGAGTGCTCCATCCTTCATTTCCACACAACGAGAATCTTTCTCCCATCCACCAAGAATGTGATGAGGAGATGAAGAAGGGGGAGATACAGCTACAATAGAGTGAAATTTTTCCTATTCAATGGGGGGGGGGTGAGAACCAACCAGCGATATCCTTGATGTATGGTTGTCCACAGTGTTCAGAAGGAACACACTGACGAAGGACAGAGTCGAATAGGAAGCCGAACGAGCAATTAGTCTGCAGATAGACTCATTAGATATCGTAATCCGTCGTGCTACCGTAATCCTTACCCTGTATGCCATTCCCTGTGCAGTACAGACAGCAAATGTCATCGAGCAGTCTCTCGACTGCTCGATGACATTTGACCAGTCGAATCTCTCTGACCGACGAGAAAGTCTGATCTCTCTGACCGACGAGAAAGCATTGTGGAATGAGAAACTCCGAAGTTTTCGCTCATACCAGATTGGGATATGGAGTGGAACTGGAGCGCGTCCTGAGATGATCTGTTGATGGAAAGAGAGCATTGAAACAGTGTGCCGCAGCTGTGATGCTCTGTGGAATGAAACAGTGACTTTGAATGAGGTCTCTAATTGTAAGTATTTGTTCGAGTGTCATTGTAATAACGATTCGAACGGAATTGATGCACCTCGCCTCACCGTGAATATTCCTTCTACATCCACAGCTCTTCCACCTCAACCCCATCGACTTGTGTGAAAGAAAGGAGTTGAACGAGGATGATACTTCACTGCAGTTTGATCCTTGTGATGCCGCCAGACATCGATTGTGGAAATAGCGAATAAACGGATCAAGGATAGTGCGGCGGTGATATGGCTATCTCCCTCCCTATCAATGGTCAATGCAAAGAGGAAAGTGAGAGGAAACGATTGAGGAAGAAGAAGAAGGTAAAAGAAGGGAGGGGAAGAAGGGTGATAGAGCGAGAGGAGGGAGGAGGGATTGGCTTGAGGGCCCCAATGAAAGTGATCATTCCTCGCGAGGTTTGTCAACCATGGAGAAGGATAGGCCTTTGCCGAAGAGCATTCCCTTTGTTACAGTAAGAATTTCTTCTTTTGGTCCCGGAAATGCACTTTCACTTTCTTCGGGCTTGCTGCATTTTCGTGTGTTGTAAACTTCAAGCGTTCAGGGCAGCATAACTATTTTTTATCTACTTTTATCTAGTTAAATATTGTTTGTTGAATACGAATTTCAGTTAATCGCTCCATTCCTAATCATTGGAGCAGTAGCAGGATGGTTCACGTGGAGACTCGATGTGGAAACGCCCTTGAGAAGCAGACCATTACGCTGTCCAGACTATGTCAGTTATTGTGCTATACAATATTGTTTGATGTAGGTCTAACGGTAAAAAATACCATTTATGTTCATTTTAATTTTTCCCCAGACAGCCAAGACGAAATCACGTGCGAATGGCCCAAATTCTCCATCTGGGACCGCAATCAGCTCAAGAATTCAACATTTGTCCGGTTCGTGAGGGAATTTGAATCACTTGAGTTTCACCAAATCTTCAATACGGGATATTCGAAGTGAATTCAATCTACGACCCCGGGCTCATCAAATCACAACCAACAACCAACTTAGTCATCGGAAAACAAAACTTGATGAATTTAGAAGTATCGAGTGCCCATCCACTCAGCCATCGTTCGCTTCTCTCGACAGCGACGGCCATCTGACTGTCACTGAACCATACTCGGAGACACTAGATTACTCGGAGATTAAGTGAGAATTCTGACTTGGTTCCCCTTGTCAAAGTGCTTTTGCAACTTCTGTTCAAAATCTATGAAATGCTGAATTTCGGCTTGAAATCGATCTAATAACAGGTGCTTCTATCGATCACTATTGAAAGACGGAACTACTAAAGCGAAGCCGACTCGGGTAAGATTTTTTTAACATTCTCTGAAACTAGCGATTTTCTCGATTCATATTCAACTAAGGAGAAAGAGATACTTCGAATTGAGTGTTGTTTGCGCTTGTTTGGCTAATTTCCCATTCATCTACTTGATCCATTGGTACTAATGAAAATGCTGCCAATATATTCCCTTCGCAAGATCAAGCGTAAGAACGCTTTGTGAGCCTCACGGGAATAGGATGATTCCCCCTCTAGCTGTTTAGCCAGATCAGGTTACGAATCGACTGGAACTTTCCCCCGAGTATTTACGAGTGCTGAAGAAGGCTAATCTACATAGACATTTGCTACTTCCTCCTCTTTTCCAGATTCAATTCAACTCTCGAAGCAAAGCAGAACATGACCAATTTGTAGTCAATTGTGTCAACGGGACTACGACAGTCTATGAAGAGGCTTTTTTCAGTCCGACCGCCCAAGTTGAGGTGAGCCAATGCACACTTTCCTACAAGTGCGGCATACATCCACCGGCTCTGAGAATAAAACCAACTAAAGCACAGTCTAAACACGCTAAGCATCAAAATAACTCGAATTTAGCCTGGGGGGAAATCTTAGTAGACATTTACTTGGCCTTCTCACAAAGACGGCGTCCATTGGCTTGGCAGCCATTCGTGAAACTCGCTCTTTAGTACACTTTTGGATTCGAGTGAGGAAGAGCAGGCTATAAAGGAAGCACTCTCGCATTGATTGTCACGGCAGAGATCAATGGGAATGGAGAGAGTGAACGATGAAAGAGAAAGGGAAGTGATCCCTCCCGTGGATAAGTGCCATTACAGGTGCCCTCGAGAGCGAGAAGGGATGCGGGGCAGTTTGCGGTTGCGGATCCGGTGGGTGATTGGCAATGGCCATAAATAAAATAATAAAAAAACATATAAAACATGAAAAACTAACACGCAAACTTTAGAGATTCTGCCCTTTTGCCATCACACATGGGCTCATGCTGTGAAATAGAAATACAAACATAAAAATTGGACGCTTCGAAGACACTGCCCTTGATCGCGTTCCACGATCGCATACTATAGTGAAAATCCTGGTGGGAAACATGGCTTATCTGATTCAGATGAATCCATCCATCGCCATTATCCTCATCGATGACGTCTCCAGTGCAGTAGTCGCAAGGAATCTCCCGAAGACGATGACGTTGATGAGAGACGAGGACTTCTTCGTACCGAGTAGATACTCACAGGTGAAATTAAACATCTCTCTTTCTGAAATTTGAAACATTCGCCAACACACTCTCGAGAACCTCCTAAAAATGAGTAAAGTTCATTACGAGTAAAACTCACACTTGCGCCTTCGAAGCAGTAGTAGGAATATTTGTTGGGCACATGACTCTGCCGATAAATCGATTGAAATGTGAAATCTCAGCTCTTGAAGAAGCGATGAAACATAACATTCGTCCAAAATTTAGAGAATTTACCGCCTTGAAAGTGAGGGTAGGGAATGAGAATTATAGGGGGGGGGGGGGTAAGTAAACGGTTAGGCTAAGAACAGGGAAGAGTCTGTGTTCGAATCCATAAAGGAAATGAAGATTGTCTGTGAGAATATCGTTTTAGTCCTACTCCGATGCCGCTTCCAATCTCGAGTTGCTGCTGAACGGAAATGACAGCACGAGTTTGGTCGAGTTGATGAAAGGTTCGATTAATGTGCTCTATCTCGGCCCTTTACCTATGAGTACATTCTATGCAGTGGCTTTATTAACAGACTTGAGATAACTCTCTCATTCCAGCCCGTGGCTGTCTCACTCTCTCCAACGAGGAATCGTTTCCCCCTCTCAACAATGACGTCCTTCTCTTTCACTCTGCCGATATGAACACGCGTCCCCTTCATGAGTATAATCAGAAGACGAGAGCGAACGAGTACTGTCTCGCGAATGGAAAGGTTCGTGGTTTTTTTCTCCAGCAATGTACAAGAATTACGAATGTCCGTCTGAAGAGTGTGAATTGTTCATGAAACATATCTGAAATGGTTCAACCGGCAATTGGGGAAATGAAAATTAAATTATGTTTTTTTTTGCACTCACGGTGTAGGTTGCTGATGCATCTTTAGACTACCATCACACAATTGCAAACAAAATCTCTGTTTTTTCAGTCCACCGTTTCCTCCGTTCTCTCCCCACTCCTCTCCTTTCATCTTCATTCCGTGATCTGTGCACACTCTCACTCACGAGACTGCGATCTCCGAGAATCGATCACTCTTGGGTCAATCGATGAGGAGTTGAGGTACAGTATCTCCTTGGTTAGCATACGCTCCTTCTGGTTTCTATTTTAATGAACATCTTTTTCGCTAATATCCCTCTTGCATTCTCAAGATCGGAATCACTTCCAAACCAAGCTGGGTACGGTAAAATGCGGTACGGTAATTGCAGCTCGGCTCTCTCGCAGCTTCTCTCCACTGCGTCCAACACAGCAATCCTTGTAATATCGCCGTCTGGGCTGAAAGGTCGGTTGTATGATAACTACCTTGTAATTATCGGTACATTCAGCTTCGTGATTGCTTCAGATAAGAATTCACTGAAAAATTTAAAAAAATTGCAGGTCAAGGTCTCTCGGGGGCAGTGGAAGCGAAGAGCCCACTCCTGGCTGCATGGTTCCCTGCTCAGTTCAGGTAGAATAATGCAATAAAAAAGCTAGGGAGCTTTCCTCGCTTCGCTATGGCTGCGACGGAAAAATGGACCGAACAGAGTTTTCAAAAAAAAACAACAACTTATTATTGCAGAATGACGCGTAACGAGCACTACTCGACATTTGCGTGGAACATGGACAAGTTTGTACTTATATTTATAATTAACTTTGATTTCAAGTGAGTGCGATACGATAAAGATAAATTCGGCAATTGAGTGATCAGTAAGTACCAGTAAAATGCATCAATAAACATATCTTTTTTTCTCATAGTTTTGATCTGACAGTGATTACTCTAGTCATTGCCGAGCAAGCATAATATAAACATTATTTGATAACATTACATTACATTACAAGGTAGTAAATATTTCATTCGCACTCAGATTGATCACTACTCGGGACGTCCGCGAGACTCTCCGTCAGCTAGCAGATGGAAGTCTGCCCGATTTCGTCGAGTGGAAGGATTGGGACGAGGAGCATCTTCAGGTTTGCTTTAGGCATTCTCTTGATTGCTCATTGGCGTCTAAGTAGATATATTCGCTGAGATCCATCCATTGTCCTTCCATATTTCTCACATTCGTATTTAGATGGGTAACGTGTTCTCTAATAAAACATCAGGAAACGTTTTCTTCTAGCTGCGACACCCAACGTGATATTGCAATTTCCCCTGGCTCGTGTATATCCACAGAGCGTGAAACGCATTCGAATCTGCAAAGTCCACTCGGAAATTGCGGATACAAAAATGATAATGAAATAATAATAAAATGAAGGCGACTTCCCTGCTCGGTGAGATGCTACCGAGGAGAGAAATTGCACGACTCTCAATATTCCCGATGAGAATTGTCTGTGTCTCGGGACGGATGAGAAGAGGAATGCGACGTTGAATGCGTGAGTATTAAAATTGATTTTGAGAGTGAGTAATAGGAAAATGGGGAAGATGTGATCAGGGAAAGACCGAGGGAACGTTTCAGAATGTGAAATGCGTTGAGTTTCACAGTGTCTTGAAAAAACACTGGGCGAGAAATGAACTTGAATGATTAGACGGGCGGACCCCATTAAAATCAACTTCGATTTGATTCGAAACAGCTTTACCTATTTCGCATTCAGCGACGGGATTCTGTACAAGCGCGTGTTCGATCTCGTCGAGTCTCGTGCCCTTCAAGAACCGTGCATTGAGGCGATTGAAGAAGATAAGAGATGGTTCCATGTGAACGCGTATCGATTGTTCGAGAAGGAAGTCGACGAGGAAGCGTATGTTGACTACAACGTTTTACAAATTTTGCCTATTTCTTGAGATCGAAATGCGATAATCGTCTCCTCATTGCACACATCACATAGTAGAGAAAAGAATTAGAAAAAAAAGCAAAGGCGATTATAAGGGCCTTCTTACCAGATGTTTCACATGAATTTGAGAAGATGTAATAGTAAAACAATAAGAAATCCATTTCAGAAGTGACGTCGAATGGCTGACGATCAAATTCTACGTGCGAATCCTGGAAAGGAATTTGATCCACGGAGGAAATTATGGTGGAGGATCGGAGAATTATGTGTGGTTCAAGGCGATGGTAAGACATATTCAAGCATGCCTGTGAAGAATTGCATGCATTGTTTAAACTTTTTAAGCTACTAAGCAGCAGACTAAGAATGTTCTTAGACTGCCCAGGGTCCTGCTTTGAATGAAATCTCTGTAGGTTCGTCACTACATCTCCACTGATCGTCTGGAGTACGTGGAGACGATAATCATCAAATCAGGAGAGTGTTTTGCTGTCAATCTGGAGAGGTACGTTCTGACTGCTAGGGTTGCACGTTCGGGATCGGTATTCCGGGAATGTCGGTATTTCCGACAAATATTCAGATTACCGATTCCGAGCCTGCAACCTTACTGACTACCGATATACCGAGAAAGAGATGTACACGAATAGATTGTAGCGAAGTATTACAAATTGGAGACCAAACGATTCAAACGTGACGTTATTTTCCTTACAAGACGATGACAACTGGCTGTTTGTCAATGAGTTTCGAAAATGACGCCATCCTCTGCAGACTCTGCTCAATGTGCTACTCCACTCCCTTCTGGCCTCTCTCCGCCCCGGACCAAATAAGGGATTCCTACTGGATACAGCCACCGCCGTTATCTAATCACTTGCCATTATATCGTTTTACGGGTACCCTCACCATACTGTCATTGTTACGGTTGTGCTAAAGGACTAAACTATTAACTATGTGTTTTATAAACTATGTGTTTTTTTGACATCGTTCCGATCCTGAACTCATAAGATCAAGAAGAGGGCAAAAAATCATCGCTACAAACTTGAACTCGGCTCGAGACGGATCTTAGATGACGTAGTCGCGTTCGCACTTGTCAAACCAGGGAGATTACTCGAAAAAGGCGAGAGTAAATGTTCGTGATGCCTACCCTGATTTGTTCTTTCGAGCCACTCTTAGTCACTCGTAGAGTTCGAATACGGGTAATTGTCTCTTTATTTCAAACAATCTTTCGCCTCTCTGACCGGAGAGAGAGTACACGAAATGAAGAGACCATTACACGTATATCGAACTTTAGTCACTCGTATGTTGTTCTATTTGTACAGTTCCATGTTTGCCGCAGTTTGGACGGTAAACGGTCTATTGAGTAGGGATATTTAAGAGATTGGCAAGGGAAAATAGTAAGTGAAGCAATAATGAAGTTTCTTCTTGCCCTTGTCGCTCTTTTATTCGCCTCTGTCCTCGCTGATTATCCTCTGTACATTGATGAGTTGGGCGATCTTGTGAGTGATGCGGACGAGAGGATGTTGGACGCGCTGGATGATGATGAGTACACGCCGAGGTGAGACTTACTGTCGTTAGCGACTCATTTCATTACTGTGGTTAGCAAAGTATGCTTTTCCCTACGAAAATGCATTACAGATCACAACTAAAATTGCAGTTCGACGAGATTCTCAACAGGCAAAGCCCGGCTGTGCAGGTATATTTGTGTTAAAGAAATAGTGTCCGGACACTCCGGTAGTCGCATGACGACCGAAAAAAATCGCTTGACATGGGTAGATTTGACTGGTTTATGGGAATAAATAGGAAACTATCAATATAAAATAAATCTATTGCAGACTGCCTATCAAGCAATCGTTGCTCGAGAGGAAAGCGAGCGAATGTCGAAAGAAATGAGAAAGTCCCAGAAATATCAGGCTAGAGGTGGGTAATTTTCAGCATTTTTCACATAAAACTAGACTTTATAGGTCTCGACTCGATCTACCAACAAGTTCTCTCCATCGAAGGCGATTTGTCTTTGAGCGAAAACCAAGTAAAGCAGCAAACCAGAGATCTCAAGAGACAATTGAACTGAGGAAGTTATTGTAGAATAAATATTGATTTTCAAATTCTAATGGCATGTGTTTCACAAGTTCCGTATATTTTAAAGTACATCATTTCAAACGATAATTCTGCGAGACAGTATCGAAAAAAAGGAATATTTATCAATGTTTGTATCCAAATGGCCGGATCATCTCCTCATTATTTACCCTCCTTCTATTTTGCTCCATCTTTCTAACTAGTCTCTGACTGACCCCTTCCTGTTTGGTGATAACACAGCATACAAAAGACGTGAGAGACGAAGATCATCGAGCAGAATAATGAAGTACTTTCTCCTCGTCGTCTCACTGATCATCTCTCTATCTGGTATGGCTTTGTTATTAACATAGCAATTCATGTACTACCTATTAGGGAGAAAATGTGTTTTTCACAGTCCCAGTCCCCATGCTGTTTTCATGATATCCCTAATAGCATCATTCCAGAGGTATCACTGGCTGAGTATCCCCTCTACATTGATGAATTGGCCGACATCGTCAATTGGGAGGACGAGAGGATTCTGGAGCAGCTTGAGGACGATGTTTACACGCCCAGGTACCGATACACAAACACAATAAAACACAATAAAAAGAGTATGACGGATCTTAACGGCACTGTCGTCCTGAGAAAGCTCTCAGCTAGGCCAGTGATTGTTTCAATATAATTTGGAGGGCAGAACCTCTGCTTCGGACGTGTTGTCTAACCACAAGTCTAATTCAGATACGAACTACTCGCCAGTGTGAAAGAAATTTTAGAGAGGCAGCACCCTGCTCTTCAGGTGGAATTCCTTTCCGTGATACGGTGAATAATCTTTGATTTTAGGCGGCCTACAAAGCGCTCGTCACTAACATGGAGAATACACGGGCGGCGAGAGTAGCGCACATGCTGAGGCAACATGAGATGAGGGGTGAAATTACCTTTCACTTACTATGCATTTTAGACTTGTTTGGATGATTCGAAACTGCTGAAATGATGATTTCAGGCACGTCCGATCTCTTCAGACGCATTTTGGACGTGCAAGGAGACCTCAGATTGAGTCAATCGGATGCAAAGAAGCTCATGAGAGATTTGAAGAGGATGTTGTATTGACAAACAAAAGTGATTAACGTAGATAAAGTATCTATTCATGATTTTTTCTACAGAGGAAGCCGGGCGAAATTGTATTTGACGAACGGCACGTGATTTTGTGAGAGATGTGAAAGATAATTGAACGGAGTGATTGTGTCAAATTTTTATTCGCAATCATTCATAGACCAGTAGCATCGATTAAAGTTTTGACAATAAACCGTCAGAGGCGGGGTAAAATACAAAATTTGAACTAGAAAATGGTGATAAAATCGTTTGCTAGAGGTCTATGACTGAGCACGAGTCGAAATCTTCCTCAGTCGCAAGAGGCGCGTAGAGATGAAGTGTCCTGAAATGTGTTCAGCAATTACGACTCTCGCATCTTCCGGCTCAAGAATCTTATAACGAAACCGTTTGTTTAGACTAGGGTTATCACGCCAGACGGTCAGGCATCGGGAAAAAACGCGGGGTGTGGAAACCATGGAAAAGACCGAGTTTCGCAAGGCCGGTTCACCACAAAGTACCGTTTCCTCGCCTTCTCTTCCTCTTGATGTTCGGCGACGGAGAGAAGAAGACAATCGAGATCACGAAGAACCTCGCGTATTTCACGTGGTGACGCCTGAAGATGGGAATTATGTTTCGGATATTCAGTTCGCATAGTAGAATGCTGACGGATGGGCAAACGGCGTTGAAAACAATCATTTCTACATCGTAATACTCAAGACATTTCTGAACCTTTCGAAAGGTCAGAGGGTTCGTGTCACTGCCTCAAAGCGTAGCTTACATTGAATTCCTCTCCGACGATGGTGAGCAATCGAGAGACGGGCATCGATCGACCGCCCATCCAAACCTCAATGTTTTTATTTTTATTAATTCGTTAATTAGTGACTTATTTATAATAGCTGATTTGGATTCTAACGTTCTCATCAACGCGAGGTTACTAAATCACAATTACCTGAACATCCCTTGCGCCTCTAAACCGCCGTCCGATGTAGTGGAACTGCAATGATAATTGTGCACACAGAAACTGATCTTTGATCTTATTGAACGATAATTGATCTTTGATCTCGCACCTTTCTCAGCCAATCGTTGAACGTGGTGAAGAGTGCGGAGATTGCAACGACTCCGGCAATTATGTATATCTGAGCAACGAATGTATGAATCAAATTAGTATTATCATGGTTCGAGGACTACTGACATAAAGTAATCGTCCAACAGAAAGAAGATGCTTGGATCTTCGAACTCAATCATTTGTATTGCTCAATTTTTTATCGTTTGGAGAAGAAAGAATGGTCTCACCAATCCGAATATGATCCTCAGTGTGCTGTCCACTAGTGGAATCTTGTCACCGAACCCGACGGTTGCGAAGGAGATGAAACTGGGATGAGACTGGTGTTTGATAGATATTTTAAAGAAAAATACTACACGATATCAAAACATTGACGGCGAACTGAGCTTTGAGCACTGTATGAAACATACTTGAAATGAATACTTGAAAACAGTTTTAACTGAAAAAAATGGAAGAACGGAAAATACCTGAAGTAAACATCGTCCACAAGTGTCTCATCTCCCGAATGGGCCATTGTCTCACTACCGATGGTGATTATTGCGATGAAGAGGAGAAGAGAGACGACCAGAGGCATCTTGAGATCCCCTCTCAGAGCGCCGAGCTGCTTCTGGAATTATAGATCTATCGAATAATTTGTGGCTAATCATTTTGACGAATATGCGAAGATGTTCTAGAATATTGTTAGAATGTGACTAATTTTCGCCATGTATTCGTAAGAACGCACTATTTCACTGGTCAGAGAGTTTAGGAGGGAAATTTGTTGGCAGCATTCCCCAAATTCTCAGCGCTAACCTTTCCCACAACGCATGAGTACAGATGCCAGAATGCCTTTGTCAAGTGCTTCCCGATATTGGCAACCATAAGCAGGAAGAGAGGAATGCCTAAATTGGAACAGCAACTTTTATGAGTTTTCTTTTCTTTTTGACTCACCAAATACAGAAAAGGCGATGCAGAATGCTCGCGCTTGCGTGGTCCGAGGAGAGACATCACCGTAGCCTGAAGAGAGCTGTTCGTGACACTACTCTCTTTGGCACTCCCTTTTCTTGAAGAGTATACGCTTCCTATCGTACGCATTCCCTGCCCCACCCCTACGTAAACTAAAGAGTTGCTCACGTTTTGTGAAGTCAACGATAGGTCAGGCCAATGCCGGCAAGCGTCATTGCCCACAGAAGGAGGATAAAATACGCAAAATGTGGTGAAATCCGAACTGACCAATAGTGGCGAGCGTGGATATCTCGAACATGAGCATCTGATTGAACGACTTCTCCGCTAACTGTAATGAGAGGATGATCATTTCGAAATTATGAAATAATAGCTATCTAGAAAGTAATGGTTCAGTTGATCATCTTTAACGTTCGGTGCAATCATTTTTTTATTATATTTTAGACTAGAGAAGACTCAAGCACTGGAAAAGAGTTGGCGAGTTGCTTTAGATGATACGTTGAAACTCAATTGAAAATCGCCTTTCGTTATAAGGCGACTGGATTGCACGGTGTCTAGATTTGTAGCTGCTTCAATTGTTAGACGGCCGCATCGCTCGGCCGCATCACCGGCTTGGTGAAGGGGAGGGGTGATGCGGCCGAGCGATGCGGCCGTCTAACAATTGAAGCAGCTACAAATCTAGACACCGTGGAATCCAGTCGCCTTTTATCAATGTTTACCTACGAAACACTCTTGCTCCCCCCCCCTTCCTTCTATCTATCCTCCCTCCTTTCGAAAATCAGATTCCATGGTTCATAAAACTCTAGGCGGCTTACACTGTCATCGAGTGCTTGGAATGCGAAGACGCCTCCGATGAGATACGCAGTGAGACCGAGGAAGAGAAGAAGTTGAGGAAGAACCAGCCAATTGAACTGAACATTCGTATCTACCAAATATGCCATGAAGATCATTTTATGTTTTACGCTGATTTCCAATAGAAAATAGAGCCAATTGAATTGAACTGAACAAGATATTGAAAACAATGTGAAAAGTGGGTACTGTTTTTTGAGAGTAAGTCTGTTGAACTGAATGAGGTATTGAATTGGGATCATTATGAAAAGTGTTCGTTGTTTTCTGTGAGCGAGTCAGTTGAACTGGATGGGGAGTTGAGTTATTTAGGAGCCTAGATAATCATGGGCAAGAGACTCTATGTTCTCTGAACGGCCGTTATCCCGCTGCGTTTTGATAATGATTTTGAAATACGCAAAATTTCACTTTAAAAAAGTAAATTTTCATCCCCCCTCCTCTCTCCCCTCCACTCTTTCCTCTCTCTCCATTCCCAGCTCTCTTCCTCTCTGATGGGCGGCCGACTCGTCCCTCTCGCCCTTCTTCTACTAGCGGGATCGGCCCTGCACGAGGCCAAGCAGAAGGTACCGTACTCCTACCGTATCCTCCAATCAATAGTAGCCAACTACCGTACTCGCAGGTGGTCCGATCTACACTTCGAGACCAACCTCGCCTCTCCTGCTACGTGTCCAACTACCGCAGACTCTCAGGGGAGTGCACCAACAACCAAGTGGTCAGTTTGCGATTGGCCGATACCGAATCTTACCCTAATCCACTAAGTACAGTACCCGATCAGGTGTGCTACTACACACGTCGTATGCCCCGTTTCGCCTCCGACTTTCGGTGAGTGTATTGTCGTAGCCGGGCGTACGGTATCTGCCATTTCGCTTAATCAATCAATAAATCGATAATCGGTCAGGCCGGACGACCTCATCGGGCGCGGCTGCGACGTGCCCAGGAACAGGGAGGCCGGATCGTGCCAGGTATACGGTAGTATCGATTACCGAGATCGGGTACCGTACCCAATCAACGCAACTTGTTATCGATTCCGTGTCCGATCGATACCGTAATCAATCGATACCGTACCCAATCGATACCGTATTTTCTTCCGCTTAGGAGTACACAAAAGGCCTGGACACGTTCGTTCGGTGCGAATGTGCCACATCCGACTGCAACTCGCACTACTGGCACGGATTCGCCACCGCCGCACTACAGTAAGACTTGGCACCGAGCCAGTGAATGCATTACCGTACTCCGTTCGGGCCTGGCATCGAGCCAAATGTGACTTGGCACCGTGTCAATGGCTACCGTACCAGCCACTACCGTATCCCCATCATTCAGTCATCGTCAAGAGCTGAACAGGACGCGCAAGGCGACGACGGTGGGCGGCACCGCGCCACCCGGCAGCTACTCGGTACCGTACCCCCTGGGGCATTTCGTGGCAGGACCCAGATTCCGTAACCGAATATCGATTTCCCGGCAGAACTGGTTTATGCGCTGCTTCAACTGCTACATCCTGCTGCAGGTGTACTATCTCGCAGAGTACCTCATCAAGTGCTATCGATTCCAGAAGGTGAACAGTACGGTAGGACTACGGTAGTCTGTAAATTGATCTTTGATCTTGCCGGACCCCATCCTACCCCAATCTCCCCTCCCTCTCAGCGCGCCATTCGCATGCGTGCAGTGCTGGTCGCTCGAGGCACCCAGCAGCAGGAAACGATCATGTTTAGTGAGTGATCAAAGATCAAAGATCAATCCTCGCCCCCCCCCTTACAGATCTCCCCGAGGACAAGCCCGAAGTGACGATCCACAATTTCCGGACGTCCATCGTCAGTGAGTGCAAAAGATCAGAGATCAAAGATCAAAGATCATCTCCAGAGCTAATCGACGGCTTCATTCGCTACCGGTCGCTGGGCTCGCTGCCACCCGTCGGTAAGTTGGAGAGATAAGATAGACTGTTGTCCGGTTCTCGATCGGGAACTGACTTTATTTATTCCTTGCAGACATCAACCAGCTGCGCGCCAACTGGGTGCTGGGCAAGGTGATTTTCGAATAATTTCGAAAATGAATAATTTCAAATTTTTTTAGCAAGAACTGCATCGACATCCGCGCTGGTTCAGAAATCTGAACGTGGAGAGGGATAAGCTCGAGAAACAGGCCACAGCCTTTAATGTGAGTAGAGAAATGATCTGAGATGATCTTTGATCTCCGTCCACTTCAGAACGATTTCTCGGACGCGGGACGAGTTGGAATCGAAAGATTCTTTGTCGAGCAAACGATCGAGGAGGAAATGGAGCTGGTCAAGAGGGAGAAGGAAGCGGAAAAGAAGAAGATCAAAGTTGTGGTGTACGTTGATCTTTGATCTTTGTTCAAGATGATCTTTGATCTCTAGGACCTCCGATACGTCTAAGAAGAAGGGAAGCAGCGATGTTGAAGACGAGGAATCGTCGAAAAGGACGACAAACGTTGAAATCCCACCCCCTTCCAATTTCATTATGTAATGGTCCCGTAGTCTACCGTAACCCTGAATTGTACCTACCGTAGTCGAGTTAAATAAAGAGACGAATTTCTTAAACTCTGTTCTTTGATCTTCATGAATAACAAACTGACTTTGGTCCATAACGACGGTTCTCGATGGGTCATGTGATGGATGATGAAGGGCGGGGAGGAATGGTCGATTTCTGTGAACAACAGTTTCTGTGAACACTGTGAACACACGACTTTATCAGAATATGGCACGATCTTTGATGCAAAATTGAGCCAGTATTATAAACAATAGACTGAAGTGGCGGATGATACGCGAAGTGCAGAGTTGAAACGACAGCAGTGATTGGAAGAGTAAGAGAGAGAGAGAGGAGAGGGGGGGGGAAGGGAAGTGAACCGTAATGACAGTGAGGGCGCGCTCGATTGTGAGGGTGTTTTCGTGAGAAGAAACAAGAGCGTGAAATCGATTGATTTGAAGGGATGTTGGTACGAGATCATAACCATTTAAACTCGTAGCGTCCCATGAATACGGAACGAAGCTGAAATTGGAAATGGAAACAGTCGAGTAAGGCGAGATTACTCGAAAAGGGAGCACATGCGAGTGATTTGCTGTCGTTCTCGAGAGAAAAAGAGAGAAGAAACAAGTTCAGCCGCTCACTTTTCGATCGAAGACGATTTTTATGAGTCAAATGGAAAGTGCACGAAAGGAATGAAGGAAATGACACTTATTCATGTAGAAAGTTGACTGCAATGCCATTCAAATGTCCCTTCAAAGCGCATTTTTCTTTTTTTGAATTTCAAAAGGTCGCGTTATTTCGTTGTGTTTCACAATTACCGAATAATCTAGATCTGATGTACGCGATTAATAGTTCCATTGTAAATTGCACCCATTCACTTCTCACTAAATTTTTAATTCAGAAAAAAAATCATAATAGAAACTAAATTCAGGAATATTATCTTCATGAGCTTCGCAATGCTAATTTCCGGCCACTCCTTTCCTCCCCGAACCGAATCCAATTTCCCCTTTATCATCCGCTTCTGGTCGTAAACACTTGCGAAGGTAATGGACTCACTCTCCTCATTTCACATGCTCTCTCGCCGGTCAGGTAGAGTATGAATAGTCAAGTGAGTCAAACCATTTCTTTCCCGGGCTTCGCTCCTAGCAACGAGTGGCCACTTAAGTCATAGTATTGGGGGCTTCGCCCAGAGGCTAGGATCCACCTTTCACAGGCACACACATTTGTATGTCTTTACTCTGAGTAATTTCTCACCGATTCTTTCTGCAAATAATAATTGCAATTAGTTTCTAGTTATATTTTAACCTTTTCAAGAGTTCTTATCAATTGTAGTTTACTTCATTGCTTATCCTTTCCACGCCCTTGTTTGAACCTCGGACTGTAGTGCACAAATAACAACAAAGGTGATGTGTACCATATAGATGTAATCATCATGATTATTATTATTATTGTTCATTATTTGTTCACTTTTCCTTATATCTTCAACTGCTGATCCCTCCAAGCGCATTATGCCCTTCTGACTCTACCGATCTTTGACCTCTGCGATGGATTTGTGTGACTGGTTTCAATTCTAAATTTAGCTTGTTATCGATAAGTGACGATTGCAAAGTGATTCAAATGTGCTTATAAGGTCTCCTGTGTGAAGTCACAGGTTTTCTAGAAAGATTCAAAAGGGAAGCCATATATCTCGAACGCACCCCCACTGTGGTTACTTTCGGGTCCAACTTCATTTCATTCCGTCTAAACGGAAAAATGCATCCGCGTTTTTTTTGTTTTTATTGCTTTCATATTTCATGGTCGATTATTTAGAATCAATTCACTCGTCACTCTACTCTGATCTTGCTCATCGCCAGTTTGCATCGTTCTCTTATCGGCACATTCAGCTGCCATTTGAAGCATAAAACGACGAGATAGAATTGAATTGGAGAGAGTCCAGAGAAGCAGAGAGCCAGTGATAACAGATGTCCATAGCTGTGTTCTCAATGAATGAATGACCTGTTAGAGACCACTCTGAATCGCGAGATCATTCATTTTCGTTATTGTGCCAATCCGTGCGATGTGTGTGACTAGAAAATCGTTTCGTGAGAGAGCTCGCGGAATGAAGAGACGCCTCTTCATCAACCATAGTTTGTGACTGCTCATCGATAGCGATGGAGAGCACAAGTAGACTGCCAGCTCTATATGTGCAGTCGATAGCACGAATAGACTCACCGTGCAACGAAAGAGAATCAAGTGTAGTCTATCCATTCGACCTAGAGTGAGATTCACATTTCATGCGCAACCTCTACCGCGTATATTTCCAGGCACTTCCAACAGGAATAATTATTGACTATATTTATGTTTGAAGAACAATTGAGTGCTAGACAAAATCGAACGCCTTTCGTGGGCTTACTTTCTCTTCCTATGTTGAGGCTCTCGTTTCGCATTATCCCGCTTGTCTTTGTGCGTTAACTGCCCGCAGACCCATTGAGTACTTGAGTAATCCGCTTGCGAAGTCAATTCAGAGTGATTGAATGCGTTTTATGATTCTATTTCAAATAGAGCAAAAATGAGAAGATATTGCATTCTCCTCATTTTCCTTCAAATTATCTACACGCTGAAACATAACCAAACGCTCCTTTTGTAACAGTTTTTTTATAGCTGTATTTTGGTTGTTTTTTTCCTTCCTCGTCAGTCATAAACAGCAAAATAGTGCGCAAATGAAAGAGAACAAGACACTTTCTCGTCACTGCTATCTCCTAATTGAGATAGTGGGGGCAAGCCGGTAAGCGCAAACGGGGCGAAAGGGGCCGGTCCCAGGGATTTCTTTCGCTCCATATCGTCTCTCTTCACTCTAGAGCACATTGAGGTGATGGGGAAGGAGCTGATCGAATCCAGAGATAAAGGGATTCTCAGTCACTGGTTTTACTGTTGTCTTCCAGTTATCCTTAGATCTGGACAAATAGACTACTAGACCCGTGCTGAAAATAGATTTGTTATCGATAACTGATAGCACAATTAATAACAATTCGTTGATATTTCCGCCTGGTTTCCACCTGATCCTCATACTCTCTTACTTTTGCCTGCTCTCTCGCATCTCTGACTGCCGAGAGACTACATGAATTGGAGAGAGTCGTCCCACTCGTCGACTGTATTTGTCTACTCGCCCTCTCTCTCCCGTGTATCGAGTTCCTTTCTTCTCTCCCCTTCCTCTCCTTTGCTCTTGTCTCTCTCAATGGTTTCCAACTGACTCATACTGACATACTTTACGCAGCACATTTCGTGAACTTTCAATTGCTATTTAAACCTAGAAACCTTTTTTCTCCAATAAATTTACCGTTTCGTGTGAGTAAAATTTTTTGTGAATGTTTGAAGCTTGAAGAGAAAGTGCGGGGCGTTAGTTCCTTTTTAGTAATCCTACGATTGATAGCTTCGTGGCACAATGCTTCCTTGTTTCACAATTTCCGATATCCGGCATCTTTGCGTGACTAATATCGTTATTTCTTGCTGATAAGTGCCCTCAATCATATTTGTCAACGAAATCAGTTTCCAATCGTGTTCCCTACATTATCCCGTTATCTCTAAATGTCATTTCTGTGCAGCTACAAAATTGAATGAAATAATTCCTTCCAGAATGAGTGTCTCAAGTCGAAAATCGAGCAAAGACTCGAAGAAATCAGAGGAATCAAAGGATTCGAAGGCGAACGAACGGAAATCTCAGATGCAGATAAGGAATTGATTGAGGAGCTGAGAGGAAAGATCAAACGGGTCAGTAAATATATATCGTATCTAGATATTTCCCTGTCCGATACTACATAGAATTCTATTGTTTATCAACTCTTTAGTGATTAGAGAATTGTTATTAATGAAGGGTTGAAAGAAGATTTTAAATTTTAACATTTTCAGGAACTGGACCTCCTTCCCGCATACAACGACGATATCTCACTGCTGCGATGGTTGGTCGGATGGGATAGGAAAGTTGGTGCGTGAAATATTTCATTGATTCGTTTGTAACATTGCTTATCTACAAAACTTGATTCTCGAAAATACTGTGAAAATATGTGAATTTCAGATGTGGTCGTGCCCAAGATAAAATTCTCACTGCGATCGATCTACGCACTCGGACTACACAAGGTACACCTTTTGCCGTATTCGGTGCCGCTAATATTGCACACATGTTTTCAAATTAGCGGAGGACATTTGCATATGCAATATGTTTCACCGCCGCTACCTAATCGAAGCATGTTTTCGAATATCAATTAGAGGGCGAAACTCGATTTTTAGAATAAATATTGCAGGAAGATTTCTCGACGTTGGACAAGATCACTGAGTACTGTGATGCGTGCTCTGTTCCATTGCAGTGGCTACCCGGTGAGAATAATGACTATTCACATTCACAAACTCCTTATGAACGATCTTTCAATTTCATGGTGAAAAATACAGCACGAATTGCTCTTAGTATTTTCCATAGTATTTGGTAGCACTATATTCGCAGTTGCGTGCTATATCTGACATGGATGTGAAATAGAATAATGATTTCCCTTACAGGTTCCCTCGTGGGCATCGACAAGGACGGGAATGTTCTGTCACTGCAGATGATCGGCAGATTGGATGCTCCTAGTACGTTTTGTCCATTTCTGTAATGATGTATGTTATCTAAGCCAGCTGTCAGATCCGAACTTTTAAAGTGATAGACGGCTTCTATTCAGTGAAAATATTCCGAAATAATGCTCATACACCCCAGTGCACAGATCAGACAATCCGAAAGGATAATAAATAGTAATCATCGCACAGGTCTGATGCCGTGCACACGGAACAGCGACCTCTACCGCATGAGGATAGCTGAGAGCGAGGGAGTCATGTCCATTATTCGGTCAGTGGGCTTCCCTTTTGAATCCCAAATGTTTTAACACTTGCCTCTCATGACTATTTGGATCTCAAACAATGCAGGTTCTTAGTCAGTCAAAAATGTGATTTTCAGTGAGCGGGAGCGCGCGGAAGGTCGTCAATTGGGCACGTCAGTGATCTTTGATCTCGATGGAATGAGTATGAGTATGGTGGACACTGTGGCATTGAAGACCATTATGACATGCTCAGCCAGTTGCAAGTCAGATTTACATTCATTTTTAGTAGACGCGTAGTGAAATTTTGATTACCAGGTTGATCAAGTGAAATATTTCAGGAAATGTTTCCCGATGTTCTCCGCAAGATCTTCGTAATCAACGTGCCGAATTTCATTCAGGTAAATTTTAAAATGTGTTATGTTTCATAACGATTTCAAAAGTTAACGAATCGAATTGAAAATGTTATTTGCTCGTATCTATTCCGTTTTTACAAAAAACATATTAAACTCATGGAATTCAGTTGCTCTGGTCACTCATCGTTCCCGCTCTAGCGAAGCAAACACAGCAGAAGATCGAGATACTGGGCGATAACTGGAAGGATCGACTCAAGGTAAAAATCGTTTATTTCGAATGCTGATCTTCACAGTGATAATTAGTATCTATCGTGACAGTTTACTGAAGCTCCCAAAATACAAAAAAAGTGAATTCCGACAGGAAGCGATCGGGGACGAGGTGCTGTTCGAGCGATGGGGAGGCACGAGAAAGCATGAACAGGTGAGGGTTCTACTGTCTTGGAGCACCTTATTCCGTTCCGTCTTCTCTTTCTGCCTGTGTTATGTTTCATAGTAATTTCAAGAGTTCACGCTCCGCTTGCGGAGTATTGATCACAACGTTTGCATTGGACAAAAAAGTAATAATAAGAAAAAAAATAATAAGAAATTATAACAAATTATTGCAGGGCGAGTATGGGTTCGTCCGTCAAGGAGGAAAGGCGCCCGCACACTTGAAGTCAGTTGAAAGTCGAGTTTTCTGATTTTTGCGAGTTGGGCAGTCATTGGAATTTGAGAGTTTTCATTCAGATACGATAAGACGAACGACATTCCCGACGCGAAATTGACGTCCCTCAAAGTGTCCGCGAGAAACACGGCCTTCGTACCGATCGTCGTTGATGGTTAGTGAATGGTTTCGAAATATATAGTCTATCTTTTGTTTGATCGGCAAATCAGCAGTGGTCATCTGCAATGTCACAGAAGTATCACATGGATATTGAATTGAATAATCGTGCGCTATTCCAGGCCCGGCGCCCACAACCGGAAAGAGGCGGCTGTACTGGTGGTGGCGAGTGAGTTCTTTTCTATTTGTCTGAATTCCCTCGGTATTCAATTTCCCGATCGTGAAGATCGTTCAACGCAAGTTGTGCGTTATGCAGCTCTGAGCTAGAAAGAATAAAAAAAAACTCATGCATCATTGTACTGTCTGGTCAATTCAGAAATAAAGTGGTGTTTGTTAATCATCGAATGTTAGGTCGATTCGGGAGACGTCGGCTTCTCGGTGCTTCGTGCGGGGGAGGGTCGAGAGGGCGTGGCAGAGCACGACGACGATGACGTCGTCCAACCCCGATGGAGACTACAGACGGTTTACGTCCCGGAGGACGGAGAGGTCGGTCTAAATGATAATTGAATAATTCTTAAACCCTCGCACTCTGTCGTCGGTTTCTGGATACTTTCACGAGACAATAGACATCCCAAATAGATAATGAACCAGTGTAAAAAAAAGGTTAGCAAGAAGCAGAAGCATCATTTGAGACTCAAAACATTCAATGGGAAATCGTTGCACGTGTCTAGAAAAGGAAGCTCTAACTAATTGTGTATTTGAGGTGGACGCAACCGAGCCGGGCACGTACAAGCTCGTGTTCGATAACACTCACGGAAAGGTGTGGGCCAAGAACATCAAATACTTTGCGGAAGTCAGAATCGTCCAGTGATCTGTGTATTTCATGTCATTATTTGTTCCATTTGTCACTCCTCTTGAAATTATTGATTTTATCCCGATTTTCCGCCGAGCATTGTAATTTATTGATTCTTTCTGGTACGCGTAACGAGTGCAATCTCCATTACTAAAACTCTAGTCACAACAATGAAATAGGCACTGACCGCGTCTTTATGTGTACATTTGAATTCAATAAATGAAATTAATGATTTGAACAACTTCAACATGTGAGCAAAATCTAATCTTCAAGATGTTCATATTCTGACCTAGCATTGTAAAGCTTCTTATTCATTTCAGCAAAGTATTTCCAATGTTCGTTATCATCTCTATTCTGCTTTAAGAAAGTTTTTACGAAGAGAACGTCAAATACGAGCGCATTATTGCAAATATTTAACGGCAATATTTCATTTGTATCTTCAAAAATTCGAGCGAACTCAGGAGCAACATCGATTCTGAACTCACTAACTCCTTGATGAAATATTTTCGCGATTTTTGATTTGACAATGCGATCCACACCCGACCCTCACTTTGGTTCTCGTGTCGTATTCTGTAATCATCGTTGTCCGCAGAGCGAAGTTTGTCGATTTCGAGGAAGAAATCGACACATTTTTCTCTGTCAAATCAAATTTATCTTCATTGCTTGCGCATTCTTCGAGCATTGAGAATATTGCAGTCCGAGTATCAGCCAATTCTTCTAAAAAATACTTTCGAATACAACATTTTGAAGATTCACTTTTTAGCTTACCTGGAGTAGACGAGGGTTCCGTCATAGCACTAAATGCACCGCCCCGTATGAAATTTACTGAAATAGAGGCTAATCTGTGTGACATTACAGGAAACACTCGCATCATAGCCCATCTGATTACAAGCAATATGCAAATTGAATATTCTTTAGAGGGCGAAAATGAGTTTTCATAAGCAGAGGTTGTTTTCAATGATGGAAGGCCGCAGCGCGTGCCGCGACGCGAGAGTTCGGCCGAGCGCATTCCGAACTTCTCGCTTAGACTATCTATCTTGTCGACGATAACAGACAACACAAAGTTCTTAAAAAAACCATTTCCTTGCAAGTGTGATTTAGTATGAAGAAAAATATGGTTGGTCACATTTTTATCGAACAACCAACAAAACACTCGATCCCGAACTCAGGTAGCACCCTCATTACCCGATGAGGCACTGGAAAATTGCCTTACAAATGTATCGCTGCTGGGCCGTTGGGAACCTGGAAATATTACGTTCACGCTATGCACTGGGGATACGGTGAAATAGCATGTACGGTGACTGTCCATCACTAGCGGTGGCCCTTTTCTGACCATGTCATCGCTAGCCGAGTCACCACACAGGAGACAGGGTGATTCATAGTAAAAGAAAGGAGTCGCCGGTGGCGCGGACACCTGTGCTACGTACTCTTCACTTCATGTGCTCTCTCACCTGTCAGAGAGGCGAGAGAGTGCGGCAAATGAAGAGACGATGGTAACTATAGTACTCACCATTCCCATTCAGTGGCATTGAGGCATTCAGCGCTGATCTGCTTTCGGAATTAGCCGGAGTGAGGAAAAGAGTAGGGAATCCAGTGGTAAAGGCGCCTGGAGCCGGCATTGGATTGAGACGTGCGAATTGCTCCTGACGGATCTGAGAAGGAATTGAATACAGTCCGAATACATATCCTAAAGAGTCCAATCTACATGCCTGATATGCAGGAAAATATAAATGTTAGGGATGGAACAAAAATGTGTGAGAATCTGTGTCACTGATGCACTATTTTGTGACCAACAAAATGGTCTTTGGACTATGCTAACAATAACGATGATATGTGCTCACGGTCATTTCTCGCATCTGATGTTGCATTTGTTCGAATTGGTATCGCTGCATTTCTTGTGCTTTTCTCCACTCCAACTCCCTCTCCATCTCCTCGTTTTTCCTCATCAATTCGGCGTTTTCCCTTCGCAACTTGTCAATTAGAAGCAAATCATCCCTGCAAATATTCAAAAAACGTAAATGACAAATTTGAAGCAAAATTGCCTATGGATACCTTTCCCGATTCCTAGCCTCCCTCCTTCGAATTTTCAAATCCTCGTACTTTCTACAGATTTTCAATTTGTCCTCCTCCGTTTGGCGCAGTTTCTCACGGATCTGAAGCAGCCATTTGCTAATACAATTAAAGAATCTGTCGAACGATGCTAGTTGTCCTAGTACAAACGCTGTCGGTAACTCCATTATTCTAAGATACTAGATAAGCGCTCGCGCCAATAAAATATTTTCTGATTATCGACTAATACCGTACCCCCAACAATATTGTACTCACTCACCCTATCCATCGTAGTCATCCGCACTTCTTGCTCGTTATCGGAATCTGATTGTGATACTGAATGACGAGGAACGGGAATGGAGGGCGGACGACGGGGTGATGGGAGACCGAGCTGCAATGAATACTTTCTCTCTCTCTCTCTTTCTCTATTTCAAAAAGGATTATAACGATACAATCGCTCTTTCTGTATGTTATTTTTCACTACCACAATCGACCAAACGAATCGAAATAAAAGCAGGCTATTTTATGGCAATGATGAAACCTAACCGAATCTCATTCCAAAAGTGCGAGTGAGATAATGCGTGAAATCAATCAGATCACTGACATCAATCGGACACGACTTGGGCCCCTTCCGATACTGTCTGCCCTTGGTCGATTTGTAGCAAGGAGGAAGATTATCTGCACCGTAAGTATTCCGACCGGCAGAGGAGGAGGAATGGTGACGGGGCAGGGCATCCTGCAAGTTATTCACTCAAACTCACTAATAAACAACTTCTCACAAATTCTACTAAATTGGACAATTGTTAGTACAAACTTTTTGGACAGTACATTCATTGATTTAGCATATAAATTTCAAGGCTGAAAACTAACATAAAAGAACAAACCTCGAGTGATGAAGAAAGATCGTTTATCGGCGCTGTTTTGTCCTTCTTTTTGCTAAAAAAGTTGAATAGGGGCATCCTGAAAACAGTATTGAACCATTTTAAATGTATTTATCATGAATTTACAGGTAAGTGTATCAGAAAACAAGGTAAACATAAAAGAGACGCATGATCAGGTAAGGAGAGCGAACAGTCGCGTCCCTCTCAAACTGCGAAGGTGACAAATTGCGAATGCTAATGGGACTCTGAGAGACTCGCTCTGACACTGTGTCATAGTGGGCGCGAAAACGGACAGAGATGACCTATCTTCCCCTCCTGTCCTAACCACTTCTGGCTAGTTAGAGAGTGTGGGGAAGGGAGAGAGTGAGATTAGTAGTCGGGATGTCGGTAGATGGGGCAAAGGAAGATACCCTGTGGAGGGACTCGAGATTGGTGGGATCAAAAGAGAGAAGGATTGAGAATGGACAGTGGCGGTTATGAGGTGAGAAGAGACGGCCAGAAGGCATCGTCTCACATTATACAGTGTACGTAATCAAGCATTCTCATATCTAGTGTATTAAATTTTTATCAATAATATTTATAGTGAACTTTGCAAGGCATCATCAATTCGAAATGATCGGGAACAATTAGGAAGACGACAGGGTTTCGATTCGAACGACTTCTTGGAGTGCTGCGAATGGAGACGAACGATGGAGGCGCTGAAAAATAAACAAAAATGAAATGGATGTTGAAATGAGCCTTGAAAGACTTTGATCCGTCGATCTTTCCTATCCAAATTTTTTTCACTTTTTCGAAATTGTGAAAAAGTGCAAATTATTTTGCATAATCGTACATCGAATTTCTTGAGCTCTTCATACTCAGCGACCATCCTATCGTACTTCCTGGCACTGATCATGATAACGTCGATTGATCTGGAAAGATAATTATTATGTTACGGTACACGGCTATCGCTGAATGGTTTCTCACTAAAAAATACACAGCATTTCGTGCTTGACTTTGCAGTAAAATCGAGATTTCGTCGAAAAATTCTAAAAGGTTTTTGCACAGCCTGCTAGATACTAACCCCAATTTCTCTCGTCGATGACTACTCCTCTCCTCAACATCATCAATTCGCTCGTGCAACTCGGCATCCCGATTCGTCAGCCTCCTACCCAATCGATGCAGTCGGTCTTCGAGAAGGGATTGGTATTCCCTGAGAGAAAATATTAAGGGATACAGTAATCAGACGGCTACTGTTCTGGTCGATCGAGAACTGAGTCTACAGTAATCCAAATATGATGAATGAAACATACAAGAATCGCTGTCTCTCATCGGCCATTTGATTCTTGAAATCGTCAAATTGCTTTTGCATATCGGCCAAAGGGTCAGAAGGGGAGATAGGAGAAGAAAGCTGTAAGTATTGATCGATATCGTTAGCCTCTGAGATGATGTAGGCTTTACACGAAAGGACCTTTTCCAATTCCATGTCTTATCTCATCTACTGAAGTCTGACCTCTTCTTTATCTGTCGCGACGATCTTCTCAACGACTTCCATCTTCACTGCATCAGTACTCTTCTTCCTTCTCGAGAGAACTCGGGCGATCTTCGAGAACATTCCTCGCTTCTTCCTCTTCTTTTCCATGAATTCCTCATCGTTGACGATAGTCGGGTCGCACGACATCAGAATCTGATAGGAGTCGACGTGCGGGAACGTCGTGTTCGAGTAGTACTGAAATAGATTAATGGATGAATCGATGCAGTTCACATTTTTCTCTTGTGTGGAAGCCGCTAGAATAACTAAGAAAACAACTTAGAAATTATTCAAATTGTTGTTTGAAACTCATGCAACAAATTGAACGAGGAGGGAGGGTGAACAATTATTAGGGCTTGCTGAAACTCACCTTGGAATGCATCATGACACCGTTCACTGTTGAGTCGACTTGATCGCACTTTCTTCGAAAGAACTTCTTGATGAATGTCATTCTGAAAAGAGAAGAGTAGAAGAAGCTAAAAAAAAGTCGTAGAAAGCAGTAAATAAGTGCTCTAGTAGTCAATTATTTGACCGGAACCAATCGACAATAATGTGCACTGACAAGCAGAATAGTGAGGAGATCTTCACACCTTGTCTATAATCACAATCGATCAGACTGATCCACTCAGCACCCATCATCTACTTGTCACACTTATACCATGTCTGGCCCTCCCCTCCCCAGGTCCATAGACTCTTCATTCCACTTGATCCCTCACTGATCAGACAGACGAGAGAGCACGCAGAACGGAGAGAGCAGAGACGATCAGAGGCTTAATAATTCAGGCCAGGAGCGATGCCCCGTGGCGGGTTCTGCCAGTCGTGATTGGACGGGCAGCCTGCCCCTCCTCCTCCTGCTTAGACCCGTTCTCGGAGTGCTAATGGCCATGTGATAGGACAGAGTGGGTTCGACTCCAGGGGAAGGGCAGATGGAGAAGGAGCTTCCACGTCAATCGAATTTTCTTTGTCATCAACGCTACGTGGGGCTGCCAGTGTGGTCGTTTGTTAGAAGCTGATGCAGATGACAGCAAGAATCTACCGATATTGATGAATACATGTTCACTGTGCATTCAATGAATGTTGATGATTTCCATACAAGTGAGGCACTGCGAAAAGTTTTAGTTTTCAGAAACAGTTCTGAATGTATTTTACATCAGAACCCAGTGATTCACCGGACTTTATTTCCTTTCACCAGCGAAGTCTATTGCGCAGTAAATCATCCAAACTACATTCTTACTCGTACTCCAAATCCATCTCAGTATTCGGTTCCATGAAGCGGGCTTCTATCACGTGGCTCCATCTTCTCCTCCTTCTCTCCTCCCTTCCAAGCCCCCACTTCCCCTCCCCTCTCTAACCCATTGTCTTTGCTCATGCATAGACAT
This sequence comes from Pristionchus exspectatus, assembly GCA_911812115.1. Lineage (NCBI taxonomy): Eukaryota > Metazoa > Nematoda > Chromadorea > Rhabditida > Neodiplogasteridae > Pristionchus > Pristionchus exspectatus. The sequence goes on along the minus strand of OU461584.1, from coordinate 16,952,623 downwards.
CTCTCTCCTTCTCCTTCCCATATTTCTCCTCCTCCTCCTCCTTCTTCTTCTCTTCTCGTCTTTCTCCCGTTGTCGCTAGCGAGGGGGGAATCGATGGAGTAGTGAAGGGAGGAGGGTGAGAAGAGAGGAAGGGAGGAAAAGGGAGGAAAAAACGAAGCAAGCAAGCAAGCAACGAAAAAAAGTAGACGACATATCTAGCCTGTTTAATAGCGTCAAGTCTCTCTTTTCTTCTAGAAGCCTTCGTTTGTCTTTGCTCGATCTCTGAAGCCCATTCCATCGTAATCAGTCGCTTCGCTTAGCTGGAACTGCATTGTAATTGCATAAAGTGAGCGGGCTCCAATTCCAATTCCACTAACTCCTTCCTGACCATCTTGCTGCGGGAACAAAAAAGTGCACCAAACTTATGCGAACTTATCCTTTTTTGCATGTTTGGACCCGCTCCCTCGGGAGATCGCAAGAGACGGGAAATTAGAAGGAGGGAGCCGGGGAGGAAAATGTCTGGCCGCAGCCGGGAAACGGGAGCCGTCGTTCGGACGACGCTCAGTCTATTTGCCGGCGCCTTTGATCCGACCTCTTTTTGCCCCCGAATTAGGCGGTGTGAGAAAAATATGAAGCCGAAAATTGGCACGTCTCTGCAGTGTGTTGCGATGTGTCTCCGAATTGCTGCTCCCAATTTCCCCAAACCCCTAATTATAGGAGATCAAATATTGCCTAGGGGCGCGTCCCTCCGATTGGATTAGCAACGAAATCAGCTCAGGAAGCCCCTAAAAGTGCACGGAAAGCTACAGGATTTCGTACTATTTATCTCAGATACGCCTAAAGGATTGCGAGAATCAGTAGTACTATAGTAGAGTAATGCGCAGTCCCATGCTCTTTCCATCATATACGTAATGAACTTAGTGCTGCTGATGTGAGAGAGCTACCGTAGATCCCCGATCCAATCACACATCGAAAACCACCCGAATTGCCTTCGTTTTCGCTGGAAAAGTAGCAAAATTAGCGCGAAACCTCCGGTTTTTCCCTGTTCCATCCGTAGTCAGATGAAAATAGAGTTAGTCCGCCCCCTCTTCCAACTCTCCTCCTCCCTCCTTTCCCCGACCTCTCCCCTCTCTCACTCATTTCGAGACTATTCCCATGCACATATTTCATGAGCCAGCGCTCGCTCGCGAGTAAGATGTCTCTCCCATCGAATATATTTCACCTCATCTTCCTCCTCTTCGCCGTTTTTTATCCGCTTGAATTCATCTCGAAATGAGAGTTTTCTCAGTCAACTCCCCCTTCCTCCTCCCCCCCCCCCCCTGAGCTCCTCCTCCTCCTCCTTTACGGCCTTCTGAAAACGTCTTGCCGCAGTTGTTTTCGCCCCGCGCGCGCTCTTTGTCAGCCAGACTGTCGAAAATTAAGCAGACGACGATTTGTAGACGTAGCGGCGGCGGCGCACACACAACCACACACACTAAGCTTCCAGAGATAGTTGGGAGGGAGCCGCGTGGCTACTACACAATCGGCCCGATTTTCTCCACTAGTCCCGCTCACTCAGAGAGTTAGCATGCCCATTGTTCGATTGTGATGTGTGTAGCAGTGCTCTTTGATCGCTTACGCGCGTTTTCGACACATTTTTGCTCATGATTCTGATTTTTTATGATTTTGAAAATGAATTACAGTATTTATCAGGTTGATCTCTCCCTCCACTCGGCGTCATTGGGGACGATAGTGCCGGCGGCGCCGTGAGATTTTCCCACTTTTCGAAATTTTGCAAATTTTGGAAATCGTTGAGTTTCACAGTCGCCTCAAATCGAACAAAGGTTTTGGTGAAATGATTGCTCCATCGCAGGTAGTACAATAAAAATATCAAATTGTCTGACGGTAGAGAGTCTCGGAAGGTGTGATCATTTTGATTCTTCTCAGAGCGATCTAATTAGAAAAAAACCCATGGTGATAGTGCCCTAGCCGTATCCTCTGGAGAGCCCAGTCTCGAGGACGGGAAGAAGTGCCTTTACTGTAGAGCTCAGAGTTTATCTCAGAGCTTCAGATATCATCAGATCTCAGATCTCTATCTCTTTCCTTCTCAGAGCGGGCGCGGCGGCTCCTCAGCGGCGGGCAGTGATGGATCCGACTACAGAGTGGCTGTGTTCGGAGCTGGTGAGGATATCTATCGCATTTCCCTCGCTCCTCTTGAATACGGCTTGTATAAGAGATCCGTAGTAGTCTAGTGAACTTACTGTGTGGTGAAAATGCCGACTAAAAAGGGACGAGGTTGATGAGGAGTTTAACCTCACTGCTCACCGAATTATTTCATCTAAAGTTCTTTTGATCGAGACGTATCCGCACACATATTCGAAACATTTTTACGGACGAATTTATTGTTGATGATAATAATATCCGCGTCGATATGTATTATGTGAAAGCCAATGCATTGTACTCTAAGACAGCGATGAACTTTCCGTAGTGAACTTTCGAATGCATAGCGTGATGTTTTCCCATCCCCATGATTCCCGGTAATCATATCACTATGGAATTTCCCCCTCGTTGTACTCTCTATTAGTCAAATACAGTGAAAAGGAAATCATGGCAAAAATAGCCTCACTGAAGCCTTATTAGTGCAGCATCAGCAATATCAAGATTATCAACCAGTGAATCATCTTCATCTCAGGTTTCATTGCGATCTCAATCTACCCTTATCTATCCCCTCTCCCCCCCCTTTAGATTGGCGAGAAAAGTCGAGGCAATGCAATCCGAGTCTCGGCGCGAAATTGAATCTGAAGCTGGGAGCCCGTTTGAATATTTGAACTCTGTTCTCGTCTCCATCCTGCGTTGTCTCTCGTCGGACAGAGAAGAGGAGAACAATGAGAGATGAGAGAGTTGATTGAGCCCTTTTCATGGCGACGACATGTGAAACAAGAGAGTAGCAGCAGTGAGACGGATAGGAGAAGACCTACGAATAGATTGAGAGACAAATAGATTATCTGATGTGTGCTGCAGGTATTAGTGAGGCATCAGCTCAGACATCACGGTAAACCCGATGGTCTTTCATTGAGGTGTATGCGTAATTATGAAGATGCCAGGAACAACACCATGCGAACACAAAAAATACTGATTTCTAAAATAATCACTGAATAAATTTCGGTCTAGTGAAAATCTGGTAGGTAGTGTGGATAGGTGGGATGTAGTTTTCCATCTAGAAAACGTCGCCCTTGCAGGTGGTGTGGGGAAGTCATCGCTGACACAGAGATTCGTCAAGGGGACCTTCTCCGACAATTACGTGCCCACGATAGAGGACACTTACAGACAGGTGAGCGACACTATCTTCGTTTCACATGCTCTCTCGCTCCGTCTGATCAGCTAGAGAACGGAAAGAATGAAGAGAGCAGGGCACGTCTGATTCTCTTCAGTTCTCGTGCTTTCTCGTTCTGCCTAGCCTGTAAGAGAATGTAGAGATTTAGGATTCATCTCTTGTAGCAGCTATGGGAGAGTCGAACAGGTGATTTGCAATGTTGAAACACCTGCAAATGAAACGGAAGTGATGGGGACACAAGCTGGAAAGGACAAATTGGGTGCATTAAAAAATTTTTTCATGCAACAGCTGAGATGACAATGCAGCATATAATCTGCAGCGAACTTACAATCCACGTGAAACATATTCGACATTATCTCGAATTAATTTCTAGTTTCGAGAAAAGAGAAATCCAAGATTTTCGAGTGTGTTTCACACATCAGTCATCTACTGTCTTCGAACTAGTATGTGATTGGTAACATTCATGTCTTTCGACCACACTAGTAATTTTTTTGATGATTTTATAAATGTACTAAATAGGTAAATGTCAGGTGATCAGCTGCAATCAGAAGTCAGTGTGCACACTGCAGATCACGGATACGACAGGAAGTCATCAGGTGACGATTACACATAGAAATATGAGTATCGTTGAGAGTGAACGTTGAAAAAGAGATGAATTCTTCATCCTGACAGCCACCATGAGTTAAATACGAGCCCCAGTAAGTGGCTATAAGCCGCTTCCATGATTTCCATTCTCTTCATCGTTTTTTTTATCAGCAGAGTAGATGTAGCGAGCGAGACAGTGATGATTGTCATTATTACACTATTTTTTTCAGTTCCCCGCGATGCAGCGATTGTCCGTGTCGAAAGGCCACGCATTCGTGCTGGTGTATGCTGTCACCAGGTAATTTATCGTCTCTTCAAATTTAAATTTAAATTATCGGAATAAGAGCGTCTTGTTTTCCTGATTCGGTCATGTGAGAGAGCTTCCGTAGATCTCCCGATCCAATCACAGCGCAGCGAACATATTCGAAAACGAGTGCTGTTAGTGCTTGAGATGAGAAACGAAATCGGGTTGGCAGTAATGGAAGGACAAAGGGGTAGGAAACGGAGTAATCTGCAACGGGATTAGAATGCAGAAGGCGTATCGCGTATTCATTGCTGACTGAAAGAGGAAGTGAGGGGACTAATACACAGTGAAGAAAACACCAAATCTCGCATCTCTCCTTACGAGAACTGATATGTTTTGATGATGGGATTTCCTGGTAGTGGCAACGAACACATTGATACAACATGGAATGTCCCATAGAAGATTCCTTGTGAAACTCATTCGAATCAATTTCACATTATTCAATTCAGTCGTGCATCCTTCGAGGAACTCATACCGATAGTGAAGATGATACACGAAGTCAAGGTTTCTTCTTGTTTTTGTTATTATTATTGTTGTTGTTATTGTTGTTTTTTCTCCTTACAAAAAAAACCTGCAGGGCTCCGGCATCGACGACGTTCCCGTGATGCTCGTGGGCAACAAGAACGACGAACCAGCATCTGTTAGCTATTTTATCATATTTTAAATTTGATTAGCTAGTCATAATCCAATGAATGAAAGTATCAATAGTCGTTGAATGGTACAGTTATCCACCGTAATCAGGATAGTGAATGACCCTATTTATAATGATAATAATCAAAATGTATTTCAGAAGCGTCAGATCCCCACTTCGTTCGGCGAGAAAGCGTCGAAGGAATGGAAGTGCGGATTCATCGAAACGTCCGCAAAAACAACGATAATGTCCAGGAACTCTTCAGGTTCGTGTGTGTGATCAAGGGTGCGTTTGAATCGACCTCTCATTTCGCAATGATCTCTAGGTTTCTCTGGCAGGCGAGAAGCCATTACGAAGAAGAGAGATTGATAAATTGTTGCACATCCCAGGTCTAGACGCTATTACTCATCCCATTAGGATTAGTGCAATGAGAAGAAAACAAGAGCGTCGAAATCGAATTAGAGTTTGGTCAATTATGTTGAATGGCGCGCGATTTCCACGTAAAATGTGATTATTAAATTAAATACATTGCAGAAACTGCTTGCGATGGAGAAAAAGCGGCAACTGCAGTTGACAATGGACGATGGAGAGGGAAAGAATGCAAAGAAGAAGAAATGCACTCTCATGTGATCTTTGATTTTTGATATCTATCCCTGATCCCTGTTGTCCGACTTGATCTTTGATCTCTCCAAATCCCAGTGATTCTCCATGATCTCAATGCTCTTTCACACGATCCTCAGATTTCGCAGCAGTCCCACCAAACCAATTATGCAGCACTACACTTTCATCCCTATTTATTCCATATTTTGCCTGGTTTAGCCCGATGATTTGAAGAAAACGATAAATTCTGTCATATTAAGAAGTGATCTTTGATCTTTCGCATTCTACAGATACATACAAATTTATCGATATTCACATCGACTAGCGTAATCACAATAATATTTCCATCATATGTACAGGGAATACAAACTTCTTCAATACAATTCGAGGTAAGTAGTTATATCACAGGGAAGTGTAGGGCGTACAATACCCGTCGTCTACAGTATAGCAGTGGATCAATACTCGGAAGGGGGAGGGGTCGTTTCTACCGTAACCAGCGTGGTACCGTAACCTACTTCTACCGTAATCAATCAATCTTCGAGGGGTACCTCTCCTCGTCTCTGCATGTACGTCCGAAGGGCGACACATATGTACACGAGAGCAACGAGGGCCATGAATGCGTCATCGAGGAAACCTGACACATCAGACATTTGATATTGAAATAATTCAGAATGATAAGCCCAAGCTTGAACGACTAATATCGGGAGTTTGGTGTACAAAAGGTAGTATATCGATGGATTTGCCAACAAATCGGTGTCTATAGGCTTCAAATCCATAGTGAAAGATCCGGCTGTAGTATCTGACCCAGCGCTCATCACTGATGATAATCATGCAGCAACTACTATCCTTAACCATTTCAGTAATGCTAAATACCTATACGATATCCTTCAACAATAAATGTCTCAGAATATCGTACCCCTAACTCCTACCGTACACCTCTCACTCACCGAGAACGCCGTAGAAATTCTCCGACACGAGATCCAACGGGCACAGCACGTAGATGATGATGCACGCGATGGTGATGTAGGCTCTGGAGAGATAGAAAGTAGATTATTTGAATCACCTAGCGTTGTCTTACGACTGTAATAACGCTTGAAGTGGATATACCTTTACCTTTTTTTAACCTTTATTTTAATTATAATAGTCAACATTATTCTAGATATGTTTGCTAGTATTTCTCACTAGAATGCAAACGACGATTCTGCAAGGTTTTCCAACACAAATCTATCCCCCCCCTTTTCAATTTCACAGCGATATCATAAAATTCTTCCTTCACTTGTGAGCAATAATTGTATGGAAAATCTTCTCAAAAACTATTCAACATTACCCATTGTAATCCCCCGACGAATCAAGGATTCTATTCACGAAAGCTATGACTACCTCAACATTCTTACATTGATTCATACATTTCACACTTATTGTTAGTTGAAATGTTTTTTTAACAGAAAGTACCCTTATCATTTTGATAATTCGAACTGACCTTATCCTGAACATGCCAATAAATGCTCCGTTGGCAGTGAAGTTGTTAAGCAGATAGGGAATGAGCACGGGAATGTCCGTGATCACCGAATACCACTGCAATTATTATCAAAATTAATTAACAAAACATCTAATTATTGAAGACAAGTGAATAATAAATAGAGAAAGTAGGTGGGATGCAAGAGCAAAAATAAATTACGGAGAGGATGAGACTATGGTGAGGGATGAGGTAGTTAGGGAAAAATTAGTCATTTAACGAACTCGGACACAATTTTCTCAACCGTCTTTGCTTCGAATTTCCTACAAGAAAGCACATTTCAGGACACTAATTACTAATGAGAATGACAATTCACATGCATTCATGAACCAGTCATCGATCCCCCATTCTCCTACCGTACCTCTCTTTCCCCGGAGAAGCGTCGATTGTAGTCATCAACGTGCATGTTCGCCTCGTGTAGAGCATCCGCCGCTGTGTATCGATTTATTGATTATGGCTACCGTATCCAGAGAATACTCTACCGCACTTCTAATAATCACCAATTTCAACAGCAAAAAAACAACAGTGGAAAAATACATTTAATGTTTATAAATATTGAAATAAATAAAATAATAATCACCTTGTTCATCCTCGATCGTCTCTCGCGCGGGCCACGAAATAGGCAGCAGCATTGTTACCTGATATTTGATATTTAGAAAATCTTCAAGACGCCGATATAGAATAGAAGTTGCAATGGTGATACAAACTTAGATAAAGAGAATGAACGAAACCGTACCCTAATCAGAAATGAGCCCTATATTACGTGTTTTCGTGTTGCAAACGAAAACTTGAGCAGCGATCAATGTTGGAGAAGTTTTAAGTATCCAAAAACAAATACCGGTGCCCTGCAGACGGCGCAGTTGACGGGAGCGATGGGAGAGGCCGAGTGCTGCCAGTAGCCAATCACACAGCTGCCTGGAAGGGGAATTGTATTGATATACCCGAATATTACAGAACAAACCACACGGGGCAAAATTCATAATTGCATGCAAGCTTACTTACTTACTTTAAAAAAGCTTACTTTCTTAACGTGCAAGCTGTGCTGAATATTAGCTTTTTGCATCTAATTAAACATCCAATATTTGCAAAGAATAACAATAAAAGGTGTAAACTAACAGCAGAATGAGTGCCCACAGTCGGTGAGCACGGCGTTCCGGGCGGAATCGTAGCAGATGGGACAGGAACCATCGGAGCGAGAACGACCATCGATTAGACGCTGAAGAGGAATGGTTTTAAAGACACCTTGTTTCACTTAAAACTGTTAGACTTTACTATCCAAATCGTTTCGAAAAATAGGAAAAATCGTTATTTTGAGGTCAATATCAGTATCGTTCATAAAGTAAATAATTGGACTGGTCAAAAAGAAAAATACTAACTCTGACTCCGTCCTCATCCGGTAGAGGGGCGTTCACACGCTCGTACACCTCACGAAATTCGCGTATTTCGTTCTCGAGGGACGGATGAATGCGGGCACGGGACGGGATCTGAGACAGAAGAGATTCATGTGACGATAATCGACTCAATGATGGCTTTCCCATAGAAAATATAGCCGTTTCCGTGGCGACTGCGACTGTTCAAAGGCGAAAACAAACTAACTTGTGTCGATAGTAGAAGAAGACAACTGTTGAGACGAGCAACACGCCCACCGACACGATGAACAACACTACCTCGTTGCTCACACCTGAAATTAACTTAAATTTAACTAAAATAAATAAAACAGAAGCGATTTTAGCTAAACTGACGTGTAAGAACAATAATAATTTCGAAATAAATTGTAGTTAGAAAAATGGCCAACCTTCCAACATCCTCTCATCGATAACTTCGTGGTCCACATCAGGTTCCTCCATTCTACAATACAATCAGTACGATAAGGTCAACAAACACAGTGAAAACAATGAACACATTTTTGGGAGAGCGGCTGTAAAGTTAGTCCACGATAGGGAATCGCTCCTCTGTTACGGTAGTTTCTGTATTTTCTCCTTCAATTTGCTTTATTCCGGCTCCAATCATTTTTCTACAGTAATGGACATTTCATTGGTCTTCCAGAGATATTTTAACCAAATTTTTCTTTAATATTGTTTAGTCCTCTTAAAAAATTCTCCCCAAACCGCAGGTCGGAAAAATAACTGGCTGATATTTGTTTCTTAGACGGCATTTCTGTGTAGACATATGAATTTCAAGGGCAGAAAGGCATTTTCCGTGGGTTGAAGAACATAATGGCAGAATTCGATCAAGTTTATTGAAGAGAATAGTTGTGAAAGTAGAAGTGGTCTGGAAACGCTTAGTGATGAACGTTATCACATTTCCTGATGCTACCATAAAGAGGAGAGGGATGGAATGTTTACATCTGCATGTCAACATCTTCTCCCGAAGCAGCCAATGAAGAACATTTAGCAAGTTTAGTTTTTTTTCGATTGTGCATCAAGTGTGCATTGTTTTTCTCTAGAGATGTCGTCTTTAGACTGATGAGTGAAACATAGTTGAAGATGGATGAAATTGAAATGAGTTTACCTCCCACATGCAATGCATTCTAATCGAACTGTGTTCCTCGAGCAATGAATCTACTCCTATCACTTCGTAATTGGCTTGTTTATGATGCGACCGGGTGGCTAAAATCCGGATGCCATACTCTCCGGATGGGTCGATTGTCCGGCTGCACGGGGGACAGACACGGACACGGAAGGGGAAAGCAGAACTGGTAACCGGTAAAGGGAGGGGAAGGGAGAAGTGACATGGCAATCAGTAGATACAACTGGCGGATGGGGGAAAGCGAAATGACACCATCCCATAGGACTTTCACTAGCTGTTCTCTAGAGTTTTCAACACAACGGATTATCGTTTTCTGATTTTAGGTGCGAGAGCACGTGTAATGAAGAAACGTGTTCATATTTTTCTACTCAGTACTTTTTGCCCCATGACTTGAGAGATTATGCGATGAGATTAGATTGCGAACGATCTATTGTGTATTTAGGAACGGGGAAAGGGATAAGGTTGTGTGATGTTCATGATGTGATTTCTCTGGATAAAGATATATCATAGAATAGAAGAGAGTCACTCTTGGTTCCACCCCTATCCCATCTAATTGTAATCCACTCGCTAACCTTGCCAATCGCATCGCCGGCGGTTGAACGATCAAGGACTGTGATAATACGCGTCGTCTCTTATTCACGTACTCGCTCGACTGTAGGTGATGAGAGAGTATGTGAAATGAAGAGAGACGCATCTCTTGCATCCTCTTCTCGATTAGCAGCTGCCTATCCTCATTCTGCTTGCTTTTTTCCTTGAATAATTATTGGGTGTCCTTCCTTCTTCATGATGCTATTCTCTGCCTAAATGTCACGCTTTCTTTTTGTTTTGACTTTGACGACTTTAGATAGTCGACTTTATAGATAGGAGCCAGTTCTTACCCTTGGTCACCAATGAATTCTCCATCACTTTGCACTCCATTTGCGTGTCTGTCCATCGCCCTTTCACACCCAATTTCCGAGTGTGCAAATCGTCGTATCCACTCTTTTGTGTGTTTGCAAGGACATCCGGGCGAGAATTTCGCGATCCGCAAAACAGCAAAAAGGTCGTTCACGCACGGATGTTCGAGCTCTGTGATCAAGTCCACTCAATACGGTCAGAAAGAGCGAGAGAGCACGCGAAACGAAGAGAGTCAGACATTTCTCTCTTCTCAAACCTCCTTAACCTTGTACCACTGTCATGCGGAACGCCCCGAGCCATGCTCTCCTAATTCCCGAGAGAGAGAGAGGTTTTATTCCACCCTTGCTTGGAACAATGACACTTCACTTATCACCCATTGCCACTTGGTTTCCTTTCATTCCATTAGTTCTGATCGAGTTTCGCCCCCATAAAAGTAAGTCATAGACTGGTTCGGGACTGTCTCGCCATTCGAATCATTTCGTGTACGAAAACTTTGTTTCCCTGGCTTCACTCGCATTTCCCTGATTGGGGGGAACCTTTCTCTGTCCAATTGTTCAATTGTTTTCTTCCTTCTCACTTTCGTCAGAGAGTGTTCTCTGTTTCCTCAATTGCCCTCTTCCCATTTTACACCTTTGAATTGAATTGTTACGCGCTAAAGTTTTCTCGCTTTTCAACTAGTGTCGAAGTGAATGTAGGTAGAATAAAGATCGCATTTGTAGCATAAATTTTCAGTTTCACACGGGCTTTTTGTACCACAGTCTGGAGGAGAAATGGATTGAGATATTGGATTACTCCAGTTGGATTTGTAGCCACACAGCCACACAGCGTGAGATAATAGGCAATTTCTGGGAAGAAATCACACGAGATCGTAGTTAGATATGATAGTATGTGCGTAGAGTTCCAGGAAAATTGAGAAATGGCGTCAATACGAATAGAGCAAGCAAGTGCCACGCGACTTTTAGATACTCTTTATCGTGATTGTACTTCATTTCATTCACTTTGCCATTTAAGACTTGAGCGATAAGTGAATTTACCCACGTGAGAAGGCGCTTTCAATTCAATTAGGATCTCTGGACAGATGTATGGCCACTCTTCACTCGCACAACAAAGGGATGAATGAAGAAAGAATCTCTGCCCTGTCAGTGAGTGAGCCGTATTGAGATGACTTGGCTCCTTATTCATTTGCCCACGACATATCGAAACTATTGTTATTTCTCGTGTTCCGATGCTTAGAATGATGAGTGAAACGTATTGAACAGGGGTGAAATAGGGAGGAAATTCAGAGATCGCTTTGGTTATAACCGCTGATCTCTTCTTTATTTGATCTCATATTTTTGTCATTTCTCAGTTCCACTCCGTGTTCTTCTCTGTTCTCTTCAAAGGTGCGCGAGAACATTGCGTCACAGCACGATCAACTGAGCGAGAAACAGCGTGGTAATTGATGAAGATCGTCGCGAGTTGGACAAATAGTTGCGGATTGATATGAGTGCGTCTTCCTGATTTGACCTGCGCGACTAGGGATGGCTCACCCTTGTGAGAGTGTGTGTGCTCATTGGTTTTTGCCCACTTCTCTGACATCTTACACCTTTTCTGACCGAAGAGATAGTGTGTGAAATGATGGGAATCATTTCCCGCCAAGTCATTCCTAATGAGGATCCTCAGTGATGGCCCAACTCGAGCAAGTCCGCCTAATCACCCACATGAACTTTCCCCATTACGAGCTCGGGAACAGGGCAGCAACGGACACGTTTGCCCAAATCAGCACCTTTGTCTCTGACCGTCTTTGTGTTGTTTTGATCAATGTACAGTTCTACGGTTTCCAGACTGTGCAATAGCAGACTCCACATAACTTCCACGAGTCTGTTCCCATGATCAGCAGTAAATGGGGAAAACCTCGCGTGCGACCGGCAGGGAATTTCCCCCATGACGCACGACCGCAGTGTTCATTCCACACTATAATCGCATTCTGCTCCCGCTCCCTCGTTTCCACTCTGACTCCACTGCTGTTTTTCGCCCTTTTTTCCTCCGTCTCTTCAATGTTCTGTTCTGGGGTCAGAAGGAAGAAAGATAGCGTGAAACGGGGAGATCGTGGTTGTTCTTTCCCTCTTTCTTCCTCTCGAATCCCTCTGTCTCTCACCATCTCTTAGTCTTCCTCTGCAACCACGCGAAAACAATCCCTCCGTGCAGAGACTGCTCAGTTTTCTGCCGCACGTTTACTATGTGCAGTCGGTATCTGATTGAGAGACTCCCGTGACTCGTTGGAACTTACTGTCTCTGAACAAGTCATTTACATCGTGTCTTCCTGCACATTTCCTTTCTCGCTTCAGATCATGCTGAACCATTCCATCCATTCCTACTGTAGGCGTTGATCTCCCGAAGCTAAGGCAGTAATGAAATCCCGATATTCCGTTCCCAATCAGTTTCCATGCCTTCATTCTCGTTCCGCTCTAGTTTCTATAGATGCCCTGTATCGAATGCCATGGACACTCATTCATTCTTTCTCCATTCTCCCTTCTCAAACGATCACTTCGGATCATATTCATTTCTTTCGCCACAGGGCGCATCAACATGTTTATTATTCCTCCTCCCTCTCTCGTTCCACAACAGTTTCTCCGTTCTCTCTTTCTCTGACTCTCTAGATCCACTATCTCTCGCTTTCTCTGCACTCGAAGGGATCATTAGAAGGGTCAGAAGACACGCGCGTTTGTTGTTCTCCCCCCTCCTCGTGGTGTTGTTTTCTCCGATCTGACTCGGCACTCTCTCCATTTCCCCTGATCTCTCGCCCACTCTGACCATCGAAGTGTTCCTCCCAGGGGAAAACATTTCAGTCCTCTTTCCCCTCTGCCTAATTCGTGTCTGCTGCCGGCCTCTGTTTCGTAATGTTTGCTCATTTTGATGATTACTCGCGCTTTTTAGGCAAATATTTAACCGTGTCACCTGCTCTGAGAAGAATTATCATCATTTATTGTAGTACTCGAGTGGCATTTTTATTGCACAAAACAATGAGGAACAACCATAGATAAGATTCCCGTTACCGCTTGTAGGATGTGTGAAACACAATTCGTTCTTCAGCTTCGACCGTGATAGTGAGCGGTCATTTTCAGCCTCAATAGTTAGTTATTCAGACAAATGTGCTTTCTTCGCGTAGAATACGCCATGGAACCTTGATATTCAAACATCCTTAGAGATGTCAATCAAATCATCGTTTTAATAGTTCAAGCGCGAAGCTTCGATGTTGCGATCATTCACATCACGTTTTCTAGAAAGCAAATCGACTTCAATCTCAACTACACTCATTCCAAATGCATGATTCACAGTGTGAACGGCACTCGCTCATTCAGATGGAATAGGAGAATTGTTCCCCTCTCTTCCACCTCCCATTTCCTCCAGATTATCCCCTTCCATTCCGTTCAATCTCCGCGATTTTTGGTCGTTTTGAACTTGATCGTTTTGTTTGGCACTTTTTTTGCGAAAATATCATCAAAAATGTTTCTGAATTTCAGTTTCAATGCCAACTTGTGTGCGTTCCACACCCGAGCGCCTACGAAGTCGTGAACAGATTCTTTCAGGTATGAAATACTCAAAGATTAGGAATCAGATTTGCTTTGAATCTACGCTAGCCATGAGAAAGACATAACCCACGTAGCTCCCAGAATAGGCCCGATCGCTTTCTAATTCGTCTTCTGATCCGTGCACAAACTAAGAAACATCATCACATAAAAGTGAAGGAGACGAGAGAGCACACGCATCGAGGAGAGCGTGAGACGACGAGAGAAAGGGAGAAGAGATAAGAGTGATTAGAGAAAGAGAAGCAGTGATAGGTCAGTTGCAGCTAATCAGCTGGAGGCGAGCATTCACCCCACTTTCTCCTTCCCATTTACATCTGCAGTCCCCAAGCATGTTGCTTTGCAGCGATAAGTAGGTCGGTGGGGATAGATTGATTTTTGGGCTAATACATCAATAATATGGTCGAAAATGATTTCAACTCCTACGGTCACCCCGTTCTACTCTAGTTTCCTTCAGTAGTTCTCTGTCCTCTGATCATTCTCATTCACTTGATCAGTTCGTCACAATCAGTAAATAATCCCCTGTGATTGATCGTCTTTTTGTTTCTCTCAATCTAAATTGACCCAAAATGACGCCATCGTTCCTAAAGTGCGCCCAGTGCAATAGGGATATAAAATTATGTGAAATGGATAGGACTATGTGCTATCAAAGGATGCTAGGAACGGCTTCCCACAAAAACTGGCAATAATAAATATTCCATTGTTTTTCTACTTACTTTGTTGTGGTCACTCACTTTCGTATTATGTTTCCTCCTTCCCCCTCTCTTGAGTCCACTTCTCCCTCCCTCTAGGCAAACGAAGTCGTTATCTATTCATGGCTCTCCCTTCTTCCCTCTCGCAGGTCCTTTTGTCGCCGTTGCTGTACTAAATTAACACGCGAGACGTAACATAAAAAGCGACTACACTTTTACTTTCGTCTCTACGATCAAAGGTGCAATGGAAAGTGATAGTGATGTGTAATTGTTGTCTGCATCTCTTCATTCGCGCGCTCTCTCGCACTCTCTGACCAGCAGAAAACTAGGAACGAAGAGAAAGATCAGGTTGCACGCACTTTTTGAATATTTTTTGTCTTCCGAGAGATTTTGACATTGCATTTGTAATGTTCGATAATGATTTGAAGACGCTGTGAAACATAATTCGTTGCATCAGTGACAACTGCAAGTCCGGTAGTGCAATAACCATTAGCGAAGCCCTTTCCCTTTCTTCAATCCCGGATGCAGTTTCTCGAAAGAGACCTTTGAATGACCGTTGCCAAGCGCTGAAGTGAGAGGGTCAGGAGGCTTTTCTTTACTCTATCCGAATACTGCCCTATTATTTGTGGATTTCGCTATTTTCCTACATGCACGTCCTATAATCGCCATACTAATTCGATTGTTGCCCCATCTAAAAGCGTCCCACTGAATGCAATTGGATACTGGAGTTAAATAGGATATTGTATTGTATCGTTACTCTGACGGAACAGCAACCATAGTAGAGAGTGTAGTGAAGAGTCGATCATCACTTTCAAAGTATTTCTGACCATCGAGGAGTGTGTGAATTAGAGAGACGTTGAGATTGGCAGAGTATCTGCCCCTCAACAACGCATTATCGTGTTATGTTTCTGCCTAATGAGGAACAGGGAAAGGATACTAATGATAATGTGATAAGGTGGTCTTCATTAGATAGGATAGAGGGAACTTGGGCTAAGGACGTCACAATGTTCCAACTTGCGAATAATATTTGTCTAGACTTCCCTGCCCATTCAGGAAATTGTATTTTATCATGACGCCCCCCAATCAAAAATGTCCTCATTGAAGTTTTCGTACATTTTTTATCGCTTTATTTTAGAGGCAGACTGTACTCAGAAGTCTGATATATCTGCATCAATCTTCTGCATGATCTGCATCAATTTCGCTGAAAAACTTTGCACGTGCCAGCCTTATCTTTACAGTGTAGACTCCTCTTCTTATCTTATTTGTTTCCTAGATACTTTCGATGGGATAAGGCGTTACTCCTTACTTGTTAGCTGTATCTTTATTGTCTCAAGACTACAAATGCGCTAGTTGCTATTGATAGCTCTGAAATTTGTATCGCGTTTTTCTGCATCCGATTCTTGTTATTTTCTGGTCATTCATCTTTCAATAATTCTCATGTTTTAGATGGACGAGTTCAACGATTGATCGTTCTCATTTCCATCATCAATTTCATCGGTGTCGTCTACGCGGGATTCGATATCGTCACATGTCTGGTGAGATTGATCTTTGACCTTTGTCTGGCTTGCAATTGTCTTCTCATCTCAATTGACACGAATAACAATTTGTCATCCCAGGCAGATCTCTGCTAATAGACTCAGACTCTTTATTATCACGAAAAGCCATGATATATTTTTTATATTTCGGTTAGCTCATCGATCAGAGACCATCAATGAGCACGGAGTTGTAGATCGAGGATAAATAATGAAATTTGGTCTTTGATCGTTTGATCTTTGATCTCTGCCCCCTCTCAGATCATTCAATCCGCTCATCTGCTCGTTCTCATCTGTCTTCTCATCGCGCTCACGTGTAAACGACCGAGTCTCCTCCTGCCCAATATGATATTCAAGGTTGCATAATTAATCACAACATTATTAGCTAATAATTAGTAGTTTTTATACATTTTTCTCAATAGATGTCCGTTAGACATTGGGTTCTCGAAATTAGTTACGTTTCAACGTTTCCACAAAAGTTGGGAAACATTTTCTTGGCGATATGTAGAGGGAATGCTCAATTATGAATTAGAAAATGGAAATAAGTGATGAATGAATTCCAGGGTTGCTTCGCCTCTACTCTTCTCTTCCTCGCCCTTCAAGGAGCAGAACAGGGAACTGAGACGAAGATTATGTTACTGTGGTACACCATCGCTGCGTTACTCTGTATATTCGAGGTACGGTATGCGATTGATTACGGTACGTTACAGTAGATTACACGTCGGTTTACTGCAAAGATCTTTACACGGGTCTGAACCGTTGTGGCTGCTGGCACAATGTTGTGTTGTTTCACATCGATTAGAGAAGCGAGAGAGTTGGTTTTTGGGTGGACTGCTGCATGAAATTATTCAGATTTAAAATAATGATTTCGAAAATAATAATAAATACAGATGCACTACTCGCTGGCAGCGATGTTCTCACTCGTGGAGAGGATGCGGGCAGCAGCCAATGCGCCGCCCACTTATAAGGAGGTTGGACAATCGATCTCTTGAGCATCTCATTTATCATCATTTGCCCCGTTAGCTATCTCCAAACATTGCAAGATTTGAGATTATCAATAATAACGGTGAATGAAATGGAGACTATGATTCATGAGACAATAAGAGAATAAGCGATACCAATTTAGAGCGATCATGACATTCCTTTGTAACTCAATCAATTTACAGGTGCGAATTGAGGATGGTCAACTACCATCATACGAAGATGCTGTGAAAGCCATCAGGAGTGGCGCTGCAAAAGTGCCCACCATTCCAAAGGTAAAGATCAAAGATCATAGGATCCTTCAAAATTGTTCGTCGCATCGATTCCATTATGTTTCACCGCGCTCTCATAGCCGCTCATCACTGACTGACATTCAATTTCTTCTTCCATAATTCGTAATTGAAAATAAGATAATAACTTCAGAGCACCTCGATCACTGCTCCGTTGCAAGCATTGGATGTCGTCGTCGAAGCTCCGAAGGCTGAAGCCGAGGCTCCCGGAGCTGCGAATCCTGTCTGATACCGACGACCCTCAACGTTGACGCCAAATCGGCCTCTACTCTCCGCTAGGAACTCTAGTCCTTCGCCATTCGTAGAATAATCAATTCGAATCTTCATTCCACTTGCTCTTTCGTTGTTATAATCGATGAGAAAGCTCGAGGAAAGCGGAGACGATTATTCATTCTACCAGCCTACATCCGATCTCTCGCCCATGACTTGATTTGATTCCCCCGTCTTTCCTCCCTTCTCTTCTTCCCATAATTGACCCCATTCGAGTGAGAAACAGCCTAGATTTGGTCGGGTAGTGCCCTTTGTTGGTTTGTTGTGTTTCTGTACAAAAATCTGACAATTCATCCCTTTATCGAGTGTGTGTTTCATGACGCCATGTGATATACCGAATCCGTGATAAACAATCCTAAGAGCATGTGTAATACTGGGAGATATGCGAAGGGGCTACCCGGAGAATGGATGGATAGAGATCAAAGATCAATCGAATTTCATGGGCAGTTTGCACGTGCACATGACGGTAGAAATCTGTTGACGAAGAAGGTCGATCTCATTGAGAGTATCAATAGAGAACGACTTCCTCTCAGCATCAAGAAGAGTGATCAGACGAGAGGAACGAGATGTGACCGGAACGTCGGCCTGGAATGGGGATTGATTTTTGATATTTGAGAATATCTTGTAAGTTCAAAGATCAACTCACGTCGAAGGGAAAGGCGAACAGCAGTGCAGCCACAGAGGAAGACAGCAGCAGCTTGGCAGGAGTTGTCGCTCTGAAAATTGGACTAAATTGAATCAATGTAATCAAACCCTGTTTTTCGCAACTATTATATGAAGGTATTTGAAGCTCTTTCGACGAACTTCAGGGAGTTAAAATCACTTGATCTATTTAAAAATATACCTCAACTCAGTGGTAATCGACTTCACGGCCTCCAGCGTGCATGTTTCGACGTCGAGCATTGCTGGAATGACAAGATTTGTTTTATATTTTGTAAAGGCGATGCGAGAAGATAAACGATCTCCATTCCGCAATAAGAGACTTTGGCATGACACTGAAACATATCTATTTTGATTATGTGCTCGGAGCGAAATGAGGGAGAACGGGTGCGACGAAACGAAAAATACCTAAAGATAACCTTGGGACAAAAGGACTCGGATGGTTTGCACGAGATGGCGAAGTCAGTGAAGCACTGCGAGAATCGACGACAGGCTAGGGACAACTGGAAGAAATTATGATTATCGGTGAACTTCTTCGATTTTTGGCCTAATCGTTCTAAATTTGGACGAGTGGAGAGATGTTGAATTGTCAAAATGCGTACCTCCTCACTCTCGTCCTCCAGTGGTTCCTCGGTGAGGAACTTGTTCCATGAAGCAAGTGAGACGGCGAACTGAAGATCAAAGATCATTATTCTCACGTGACTTCATTCAATGGGGCTGTGCAGAATTTTAACGCTCTCTTATTTCACAATACTATCTCACCGGCTCGATACATTGCGAAAGCGTTTGCGAAATGAGAGATCCGTTATATTTTGTCACAGCCCATATTAACACCTAGCGTTGGCGACCCACGACAGCAGTAAAAACCAGTTGAGATACCCATGTTTCTTTACGTAAGATCAAAGATCAAACCTGTGGCTCGGAACTGGTCACGCTTGCTCGCAGGCCGAACATCAACAGTGGACGAGTGTTCGGGATGAGGGACAGGTTGAGGTAACCTGAAGATCGACAGGCTCTTCTCTTTTTAATGAACCAGTAAATAGTGATGACTCTACACAGGGTTATCCCGTGATAGAATCAATCACATCAGAATGAAAGATCAAAGATCACCACCGTACCTCTGCTCTTCTCACTGGCCCTATCGATGGAGCACATGGCAGCGTGGAATAGACGAAGGTCCACCCAGTGAGGAGGATACTTGAATCGAGCAACGTCCAGGAGGAGAACCTGCAAAGGATGAAATTGATTACCTAAAGTTTTGAACTTCGAAATTCGAAAGGAAAGTTCTCTATTATAATCGTGGTTTGTTGGCTCATGTGATTCTGTGGCATTTTAATGAGCTAGACTTTAAAAATTGGGAAAGTTCGGGAAAATGCGAACCTTATCACTGGCGGCATGGTAGGCGGCAACGGGCGAGAAATGGCCTGAGATGAGAGATGAGAATGAGTTTCAATGAGGGGAGAAAGGATGAGTGAAATGGGAAAGATCGATTGAATCTGCATTCTGAGCTTGAAAAAGGAATATATAATTATAAACTCGAAAAGTATCTATCGTCAGTAAAATCATAATCCCACTCACAATCAGACCATAATCAAGAGACGCTTATACGTGTTCTCTTACTGACAAGCGCTAAGCCTACTCAACAAAAGCCAACCTTTTTCTAACTCATTTTTTTAAAATAAAGATGAAGGCATTCAATTATTTGGTTGGTAGCCCAATCACTCACCTGTGCCTGTCTGACTGAGCACTGCTCGATTGTACGATGCGAGAATGACGACGTCGTCCCTCTCACTGAACGAAGGACATCCCGACGAAAGGAGGCGATCGAATCTGGAGAGGGCAGAGTTCAAAGATCATTTCGGATGATGGTCTTATTGCAATGTGTGGCTAGTATTGGACTGTACGTATAGTGACGTTACAGTACTCTGATCAATCTACAGTACCCTACCGTACTCACCCTCTGTCTCGACAGCATGATGCATCTCCGAACTGAGTCGATTGCATGAGGCAAG
Source organism: Pristionchus exspectatus (assembly GCA_911812115.1). NCBI lineage: Eukaryota > Metazoa > Nematoda > Chromadorea > Rhabditida > Neodiplogasteridae > Pristionchus > Pristionchus exspectatus. Next base: position 16,932,266 of record OU461584.1, on the reverse strand, counting down.
ACAGGATACTTGTGCCAGCGTGAGACCGACCTGAGGAGAGATCAAAGATCAATCTAAGAGGGCGTTGCAGGCACTGTGATTCAACTATGTTTCATCGTGAGACTATCGTTAAGTATCATTTAACGTGTTCGAAAGATTCTTGGATGCGGGTTAAACAAATCAGTGAATAACAAATAACCAAGAAAGATCAAAGAGCACGTACCTTCTTGATATTCCACGGGCACGCAACAATCCAGCATTGTCTCGTGGTAGAATCGCCATGGGGCCATCCATACCTTAAAATCAATTAAATTAATAACAAAAATGGATAAATAAAGTCATGCAATCATGCGGAGCAGCAAGCAGGAGGGTTAGCGCAAGCAAAGAGATCGATTGAGTCACGATTCAATTAAATATTGGAAACAAAAGATGACACAATCGATCTTGAATGGTTAGTGATTGGGGAAAGAGTAACCATTCGTGGCTTGACCGAGTAATAATCATTGAATACCTTGCCGGGATCGACCTCCAGGGCGTTGAGAATCATCACTGGAATAGGAACGTGTTGAATTCATCGAAAAAAAAACTTTTGAATTTGGTTAGGTTTCAGGGAGTATTCACATGAAGGCATTTCATCGATTGTCAATCAATACCTTCTTTATTTCAATTAAAAATATAAAATAATATGAATCACCACCCTACCGAGGGAGGACAGTCCGCAGAATGCGGGGTCGTCTTGGGTGCGAAACTGCGAGGAAAGCTTGAAGAAGATCGAAGCGTTACCTGCAAGATTGATGATTCATTCAGCTTTCAACAGGTGCATTGCTAAGAAAATTATAACAGAAGTATCCGTACTTTTGATGTAATAGACATTGAGATATCGTACCTTCGAGTAGCGCTCCGTAAACATTTTCTTGCCCTCAGGCGATGCGAAATCGACAAACTCTCGGGAAGAGCACGACGGTAGAAGTGCTTCGCTTCACTGACATCTGGAAAGAGTTGATCTTCGATCTTTGGTCTCTGGTCTAATCTGTTTAAGGAATGTTAGAGTAGACAAATGGATCTAGGCATCAGGGTGAATTAAAGTATCACAGCAAGCGAATTGTAAGCAGCACTAACCATCCGAAAGGAGCGCAATCTTCTCATTAGAAAATAAATGAAATCTTCAAAGGCGGAAATAAAAGAAGAGAAGAAGCCAATGGCTCTTTGATGTATCCATTCCTCTCTCTCTCAAATCTTTCAATCGCATCAGTTTCACTCTCTCTTTCTTTGCCCTCTCTCCATCTCATACGCACCCTCGCGTGTAGTTGTTCGTGTGTAACATAATGGAAGAACTGCGGGCCAAGAGACGCGAATAAATCAACAAGAACGACTAGAACACGTAGGATCGAGAAAACGTGAAGAATCAACCATAAATAGCTAGAAAGGGGACGAAAACTGAACAAAACGTGCGATAACAACGAAATAGCCGCTTATCGGGGGAGTAATCTTGGTAGAGTGTAGCAGTAATCGAAAGGATAAGCCTGTGTAAGTAGTCAGCGTGACGCAATATGTGAACGTGGAATACGCAAATCGCTCGAAAGACAAAAAAAATAACCAGAGACAGAGCAAGACTGATGAAATGGACGGAAATTAGGTAGTTTTTTGCGGGGTTTCAGCCATTTGGCCAACATTTCGATAGAAGACTGAAGAAAAGGTGAGCAAGGTGAATAAAAGGAAGTTTTAAGCTGAAACACCCTGTTTTATTGGGAAATCGAGCCAACTCACCCTCTAAACAACCAAAATATGACTCAACGCTTATTCATAGCGTGCGTGTGGGAAAAAAGGCAGCGAGAGACGAAAAAAGAGAAAAGAGAGGTGAGAAGGAAGAGAGGAAAAGGGAGACGGGGAGACCCGATGGGGCCATGGCTATCCGTTTCACTGAGTTCTATGGTCTGTGGATGATAGGAGATTGGGGGCTTTCCGATCTGTAGAAGGGCAAACGTGCAGGATACACGATGATACAGGCACCGTGAACGCTAAATTGTAAACGTTTCGATGAATCAGAGACAGAATGAGGGAGAGTGAGTAGTGCAGACTCTCTTACGTGCGCTACTCAATGGAAAGTGCGAGAGTTCGATAACTGTCAGCCTAAACTACAAGTGTAGGATCAAAGAGCAGTGACTACCTAGATCTCTGACCACACTGTGATCATAAGATAGCATGACCATTCGGTCCGCTAAAATGTTCGACATTTGATGAAATCTCGAAGCTTTGGTCAGTTTTGCCTGAGTATCTACCTAAAATTCTAAACTTTACGACTTATTGCTTTCGAACCGTTCAGGGTAGGCCTGTTTACCCACAGATTAACCTGATCACTCCTGTTGATCTATCGAGTGTCGCAATCTAATCAGTCTCGAGATGGGATCCAGTTCGGATGGGAACGGAGGGAGGAATGCTGACAGATTGTGGGGTGATTGAGTAGTTTTGAAAAGAATTGAAGATCAAATCGTTCACATTCGGGCAGAATAACGATTATGAGTGTAGTGAAACATAAGCGGATGAACATTCCGTAACTATGTATGAAACATCATTCGTTCGAACTTACATGTTTCCAGAACGATTCCCCCTTGAAATCTCATAATTTCTTTTTATCCGACTACGATTTGGAACGTGATTCGTTCCACTAGCGCCCGTTCTCTCCGAAATCGCGTGATCTGTTCAGCTAATGAGATAACATCAGTAGGTCAGCCCCTCCCTGTTGTTACAATCACTCATCTCCTTCCTTCCTACAGATGATAAGGTCACGAGCAACAAAGCAAACAGAAGCAAGCAAGTGAAGGGACGAGATCGTCGGACTCTCTCATTTAGCCATGCTCTCTCGCTTCTCTGACTGCCGTGAGAGTGTGTGAAATGAAGAGACGCGAACATTGCTCGACGAAATAGACGAAGTCTCTCCATTTTACGTGCTATCGGGTGGTCTATGATTGACGAAATAGCTGGCGGATTGGGAGACAAGGGAAGAAAAGTGGAAAGAAAGTGTGTCATCTACATACGCATCAGTCTACGACCTAGTCGAAAGACTATTGTTGCTCGTTTTGCGGATAGATTCTCAAAAGAGTTCCTTTGGACAGATGAGTGGTCAACTAACAACGAACTCGCTTACCTTCGATGTATAGACCATGGTGATATGTGATCTCCACTCCTCTCACTAACGGGCCATTCACAACGGACGAAGACTGCAAACTGCGCCCTCCTTCCCACATCAAACAATAAAAATGTAACAGCTTGACGAGGGAGAAGGGAGGAGTAATGGACTGCCGTATCTTCATTGGATACACTATTTCACTGATCAGAGCGGGCGAGAGAGCAGGCGGAATGGAGAGCCAGAGAGTGGCTTGATCTATTCTCTCTTCCCTCTCACTCACCCATTCAGCGACGAATTTGTTGTGATGGCGCGACAGGGGAACAGGCATTTTGGATTGACGGGAGGGAGGAGATCAGGTGTGTTTCAGAGGGGATAGATGAACAGCAATTGTCAACTTTTTTAATAGAGTGTGTACTATGAAAAAGTATGGAAGCAATGATACAAGTGTCGTCAAGCGACGACCTCACTTGATGGAGTACACCGGTAAGGAATTAGATCAAGTCTCGAACCCAACGAAACTGAACTGACCACGAGAATTCGAAAGGCACATCGAAGTATCATCCGCGCTACAGAGACGGCGTTTCCTCGAAGAAAGGGCTGACTAATCATGCAGTGATTCACTTCTCACAACCACACTCACAATTAGCCTATGGTCCATCGCGTTTTTTTACTTTCGCCTCGCGTAAATTGCGCAATGTGATAGAGGGGAAACTGGAGAGCGTTGAATACCTCTGTCGAGAGACGTTCACATTTCGTCAAGATAGGTATAGATTGAATTTGCTGCTTCGTTGAATTTAATAGGGCTAATAAAAGATGGAAGAACTGTGGCGAAATGCTTGAGAGAAGAAGCGATTGTTCAAAAGGAATCCGTCAAGACATGCTGTGATCGTTAGGATTGAACTATTGCACTTTCAATGGCCTGGAGCCTTCGAAGAGAAGGTCATTGGGGGAAATTATGCCGTAGATACTTTCAAATTTTACAACCTTGTCATCGCTGTCTAGCTAAACAGTGGATCTTTCTTTCTGAGAGTTTTCACTGAACTCAATGAGCTCAGTCTCGACTAGAGAAGATCTGATGATATTGATCAAATAGATTCGTCATATCGTAGCTTTACTCGTTAAAAAGATTAATTATTTCCTGAATGCTACTTGCTTATCTTTTTAATTTCCAAGCTTGAGATACTTCTAATGGTCCGTCATTCAGTCACGTTCACTGCGAGACTATGTATGCTTCGTATGGGGCATGAATTGGACAATCGGAGGATCTTAGAGAATGACACTTATTCCATATCTGCATATGTTTGAGCACGTTAGACAATGGAGAACTAGCAAGGGACGATGAATCAATAGTACAATCAGTGCCACATGGCTGTAGAAGCAATCAATCATAAGCGTGGATGAAAGTATTATTAAGCGGATAGTCCCTTTGTTTCAGACTATCGATTGATGACTGGCCATCAGCTGAAATACAAAAACAGAAAAGTTACAGCAAAATCGAAAGCCAATCGGGAGGAGGATGGATGAGTCGCGAGAAGTCATTACATGACAGTATTAGAAGCATCTTTAGTGTCCCCTGGACGGGGGACTCACTCCAATACGTGTCGTGTAAGACGTCTCGACTTGACTTCCACAAGGGGTTACGGTAGGGAGGAGGGAAGCGGGAGCAAGGGGGCCAGGGTAACGGAATGTTAATGGGGGCAAGGGGACACTGACCTTTCGAAGCTTGGCTAGGGATTACACCCTGACAGAAGGGGAACTTCTCTGTTTTTGGCCCGGTCTGCGACAGCTCTGAATGCGAAGGGGTAGGGAATGAGACTGATAGGGAGGGAATACTCTGCGGCAAAAGGCTGGGCCAAAAAACAGAGAAGTGCTCTTGACTGAAGGCTGGTAGGTCAGACGGTGGGTTGAAGATGCGACAGAAGAGAAGAGTCGACCACTCGACCGGAGGCGACGGTTGACTACTGACTGAGGATGGATGGGGACTAAGAGATACAAGGAGTGTCCTTCCTTGGCCCCGCCCACCACTTGAGTACCGTACGAGAGCTCCGCCCACTGATTGTAGTCCGAACGAGAGAAGGAAGAGTGCATAAACAGGAGAAGATTAGGCAAAGAGAGAGAAGACAAGCAAGAATGAAGCAAATGTAGTTGATGGATAAGGACGTGATTGAGTGAAGGAGATGTTGAAGTCGACGTTCCAGGTACGGAGAGCTTCTCTATAACGAATAAGGTCACACACGTAAAACACAATACTAAGTTTTAGTCGTTGAGGGCGTACTCCTATCAACGAGACTATCGTTCTGTTCGCTTATAACTCCGACGTGAAACGTATTCAATTCGTTTTTTTTTCGAAAGCATACACTGCGCTTCTTTGCGAAACGTATCGGACATTTCCATCCCTTTCTTACGTGATTTTCATCTGCTCGTCAAAACCAAAACCATCTAACTTCTTGATTCATTTCGTCTACATCACTAGATGGATTCAATTCGCACTGTTCGAAGTGACTCCATGTCATTTTGACAACTCTCCTCTCTATCGATTCGCCCTCTCTTCTCTCTTCCCTTCGTCCATCTCTATTTGCACCGTCGTTTTTATCACCGCCGACACTCAAAATGAGGAGAGAAGAAGGGCCAAGATTAGGAGCCGATTTGTGATGTGTTAAGAGGAGAGACACTGCACGATGTTGCAGTGAAGAGAGATGGGACTGGTCTGCAGAGCGTCGACAAAGGGACGGCGAGTTTAGCGCTCCCAAGAGATGATAAGCTATTACTTAGTCGATGGGGAATTCACATCTTGAATAGTTATTGTGTTTCTGCGGTTTCTGCACATCACTGGAACGTGGCAACAACAATTGCCGGTTATTGAGCAGTAATTTTTTTAGCGATTGATCGGAATACGTGTCGCACTCAGAATGAGGCGCTAATTGAAGATGCAGAATTCGAGCACAATTTTCTGAAATACATGTCGATAATGTCATACTGATGTGACCAATAATCCTGCATCTTTCATAATTCTAGTTAATATTTTGCAATACTTCATGCGTGAAAATATTTCTGCGGCCCTGATATGTTTTCCTCAGTCGGCCTCTCCGGTAGCCGGTATAGCCTTGTCGTACGAAGTAGTTGAAACATAATCGTTTGCTATGAGTGAGGAATGTACGTGACTGTCATTCTTCGATCTTCTCCTTGTTAGCACTCTTCTCCCCTTCTCTCTCCTTCTCATCATTCGTACACAGAAAAGGTCATCATATCTTCTCTGATCGAAGAACGATGAGAATTCGGAGCATCTGTCTATCTAGCAGAAGAGATCGTTTAGAATGGTGAGACAGCTGTTCTGAATCGATGGAATTACCCGTCATACGTCGTTCAAGACTTTCAGGAAGTAGTGAAACTCATTCGAAGTCAGTTGTCGCAACCTCAGGGTCTGCTGAAGGTTTTATCTCAATGCCACTTTGAAAGATCACGCTGGAAATGTCGAAAACATAAATCGCAATTTCCTCTTCAAACTGCCCATAACCAATCGGTCTTTCGCTTTGGATGAGCGCTATTTTATTGCGCCATTGAAATCGCTCGCGCTGTATGAGGAAGATTGTCTTTGAAGAATGCAAAACGAGTGCACAATCATCATTTGAAATGTGAAGAGTAATCGAAATTAGACCATTGTGATGCAAAAAAATGTCTGCGGCCCGGTAGATCAAAGCCTGGGTAACCTGATGCTCCTAATGAAGTGACACGAGTTTCTTAGAACACTATCTCATCCGCTTAAGTAGCGGCCTGTCAAATATTGTTATAGGAACGACAGATCACTTGTAAGCGCACTCTCTCTCTAGAGAACGCAAATACCGCTAGCCTCTCAATGATCTGTCAGAAAGGAGAGAGATAAGGGGATAAGAGGAGAGGGAGGACTAGAGATGAGGGGGATGGTCAAAGGAGAGGGCTACTAATAAGGGCGACTGACAGGAAAGGAAAGGAGAGATTAGTGTAGTGATAGGCAAATAGAATGCCGATAGAGAGGTCGGAGAGTTCAGACGGATAATGGAGATGATTAGTGTTTCAGGGTAAGAGAGCATACTAGAGGGAACTACTATAGTATAGATACTTTCTAAATTCTGGGCTGAGACAAAGAAATTTCACGGGAATAGTACCAATTGGGTGTTGTCGCCAACGATTATTTTGAAATGTTCCCGAGTGTTAACATCTAGTGCTGATATTTGGAAGATATTCAATATCGCGAAACATTACATAATTGTTTCTTCGAGAACTTTTCGAAGAAGATCCACGAGAGAAGAGACGACGCTGAGGGCGGTAGGAGGAAAAGTAGGAGTAGGATCTATGACAAGATGAAGCCGTCGACAGTAAAGCTCGAGAACTGTCGTCTCTTCATTTCACATTCTCTATCTATCATCGACCGAGCGGGCGAGAGAGTGTGCAAATTGAAGAGACGGCGGTATCATTTCTCGAGATCTAGTCGGCAGTTCTAGACGTACGAGAGAAGAGAGTACGACGAATGAATGCGGGAATTGAGGTGAGGCTGAAGAACCACGAGTTTTTCAGAGGTGCTACCGCTATCGCTCTAAACCACGCGTGAAGAAGTTGTGACGGGGTACGGTAGGCAGAGAATAATTAATACAGAAAACGAGCCGAAGATGCCGTCCCGAGAAGAGAAGAGTGTCGAAGACACTGCAAAAGGAAAGGATGAATCGATAATCAGACACCGTAATCTCGTCGATTGAATCAGACGAATTATCGATTGAAGCTCGAGAAGCTATTCAAAAATTGGCGATAGCCTCCGGCGGCCCAACCAGAAAATTCCACTCAGAAAATGAACATGGAAACATTAAAAGTTTGGTCCACCACCTGGTGATCATCTCTCTTCAACATCTTATCCGAAGGGGCTCGATTACATTCCGAGAAGAGAAGAGTGTAGAAATGACACTGCAAAAGGAAAGGATGAATCGATAATCAGACACCGTAATCTCAAGGTCCATTAAAGGAGGCGTATCATGAAAAATTAGTTCATGCTCTTGAGATCATGATCCGATTGGAATCCAGAACGATATTAGAAAGCCGAAGTTTGAAAGTTGTACGTCCACTCTGGGACGAGATATCCCCGTCCAAAGTATCAGGAAAGGACAGGGAAAACCCCGCGAAAATTCAAATATTTTACGCAGAGCCAAAGGGGAGGAAGGGAAGGTAGATCAAGAAGGATAGATCGAAAGGTCATCGTTGTCTCACCCATTATTGATTGACTAGGAAGGGATTTTTCTTTGTTCCCGCAGGTTCTTCCCATCGACAAAAACTGATCAACTCCTTGGCGATTTGCCAAAAGAACCTTGGCAATTTTCCAAAATCTTGCAAGGCTCGGCATATCGTTGTAAGAGTCGCAACATTTGAATTTCAAAAGTTCATGATACGCCTCCTTTAAATCCGACGAATTGTCGATTGAAGTTCGAGAAGCTATTCAAAAATTGGCGATAGCCTCCGGCGGCCCAACCAGAAAATTCCACTCAGAAAATGAACATGGAAACAATAAAAGTTTGGTCCTCCACCTGGTGATCATCTCTCTTCAACATCTTATCCGAAGGGGCTCGATTACATTCCGAGAAGAGAAGAGTGTAGAAATGACACTGCAAAAGGAAAGGATGAATCGATAATCAGACACCGTAATCTCAAGGTCCATTAAATCCGACGAATTGTCGATTGAAGTTCGAGAAGCGATTCAAAAATTGGTGATAGCCTCCGGCGGCCCAACCAGAAAATTCCACTCAGAAAATGAACATGGAAACATTAAAAGTTTGGTCCACCACCTGGTGATCATCTCTCTTCAACATCTTATCCGAAGGGGCTCGATTACATTCCGAGAAGAGTGTCGAAAAGACACTGCAAAAGGAAAGGATGAATCGATAATCAGACACGGTAATCTCAAGGTCCATTAAATCCGACGAATTGTCGATTGAAGTTCGAGAAGCTATTCAAAAATTGGCGATAGCCTCCGGCGGCCCAACCAGAAAATTCCACTCAGAAAATGAACATGGAAACATTAAAAGTTTGGTACACCACCTGGTGATCATCTCTCTTCAACATCTTATCCGAAGGGGCTCGATTACATTCCGAGAAGAGAAGAGTGTAGAAATGACACTGCAAAAGGAAAGGATGAATCGATAATCAGACACCGTAATCTCAAGGTCCATTAAATCCGACGAATTGTCGATTGAAGTTCGAGAAGCTATTCAAAAATTGGCGATAGCCTCCGGCGGCCCAACCAGAAAATTCCACTCAGAAAATGAACATGGAAACATTAAAAGTTTGGTCCACCACCTGGTGATCATCTCTCTTCAACATCTTATCCGAAGGGGCTCGATTACATTCCGAGAAGAGAAGAGTGTAGAAATGACACTGCAAAAGGAAAGGATGAATCGATAATCAGACACGGTAATCTCAAGGTCCATTAAATCCGACGAATTGTCGATTGAAGTTCGAGAAGCTATTCAAAAATTGGCGATAGCCTCCGGCGGCCCAACCAGAAAATTCCACTCAGAAAATGAACATGGAAACATTAAAAGTTTGGTCCACCACCTGGTGATCATCTCTCTTCAACATCTTATCCGAAGGGGCTCGATTACATTCCGAGAAGAGAAGAGTGTAGAAATGACACTGCAAAAGGAAAGGATGAATCGATAATCAGACACGGTAATCTCAAGGTCCATTAAATCCGACGAATTGTCGATTGAAGTTCGAGAAGCGATTCAAAAATTGGCGATAGCCTCCGGCGGCCCAACCAGAAAATTCCACTCAGAAAATGAACATGGAAACATTAAAAGTTTGGTCCACCACCTGGTGATCATCTCTCTTCAACATCTTATCCGAAGGGGCTCGATTACATTCCGAGAAGAGAAGAGTGTAGAAATGACACTGCAAAAGGAAAGGATGAATCGATAATCAGACACCGTAATCTCAAGGTCCATTAAATCCGACGAATTGTCGATTGAAGTTCGAGAAGCTATTCAAAAATTGGCGATAGCCTCCGGCGGCCCAACCAGAAAATTCCACTCAGAAAATGAACATGGAAACATTAAAAGTTTGGTACACCACCTGGTGATCATCTCTCTTCAACATCTTATCCGAAGGGGCTCGATTACATTCCGAGAAGAGAAGAGTGTAGAAATGACACTGCAAAAAGAAAGGATGAATCGATAATCAGACACCGTAATCTCAAGGTCCATTAAATCCGACGAATTGTCGATTGAAGTTCGAGAAGCGATTCAAAAATTGGCGATAGCCTCCGGCGGCCCAACCAGAAAATTCCACTCAGAAAATGAACATGGAAACATTAAAAGTTTGGTCCACCACCTGGTGATCATCTCTCTTCAACATCTTATCCGAAGGGGCTCGATTACATTCCGAGAAGAGAAGAGTGTAGAAATGACACTGCAAAAAGAAAGGATGAATCGATAATCAGACACCGTAATCTCAAGGTCCATTAAATCCGACGAATTGTCGATTGAAGTTCGAGAAGCTATTCAAAAATTGGCGATAGCCTCCGGCGGCCCAACCAGAAAATTCCACTCAGAAAATGAACATGGAAACATTAAAAGTTTGGTACACCACCTGGTGATCATCTCTCTTCAACATCTTATCCGAAGGGGCTCGATTACATTCCGAGAAGAGAAGAGTGTAGAAATGACACTGCAAAAAGAAAGGATGAATCGATAATCAGACACCGTAATCTCAAGGTCCATTAAATCCGACGAATTGTCGATTGAAGTTTGAGAAGCGATTCAAAAATTGGCGATAGCCTCCGGCGGCCCAACCAGAAAATTCCACTCAGAAAATGAACATGGAAACATTAAAAGTTTGGTCCACCACCTGGTGATCATCTCTCTTCAACATCTTATCCGAAGGGGCTCGATTACATTCCGAGAAGAGAAGAGTGTAGAAATGACACTGCAAAAGGAAAGGATGAATCGATAATCAGACACGGTAATCTCAAGGTCCATTAAATCCGACGAATTGTCGATTGAAGTTCGAGAAGCTATTCAAAAATTGGCGATAGCCTCCGGCGGCCCAACCAGAAAATTCCACTCAGAAAATGAACAGGGAAACATTAAAAGTTTGGTCAAACACCTGGTGATCATCTCTCTTGAACAGTTCATTTCAGTGGGGCAGATTTCGTCCGGTGAAGAGGAGAGTGTCGAAAGAAAACTGGAATAGGACAAATATATATATTTTTCGGCCCTAGCTTATTCATTAATTCTTCTGGGTTCCAGTAGTACTCGCTGAGAGAACTGTAATTATAGAAGTAATAAGTTAATACAAAGAAGTTAGCAATTATCTAATGTAGAAGGAATAAAATAAAAAGCAAAGTTTTCGAAATTTTGCGCAATATTGGATTACGGTATATAACGTGTATTGATGGAGTGACGTAAAATTTAGTCGATTTCGCAATAACTCACTCGATTTTCTCGAGCGTTTTTTTCTACTATTTTCGTTTCTTCTTAAGTGTTTCATGCACTCACATTGTTCATTCCTCCTTTTTCCATCGTCTCCATGCCCCTTCTCGTCATGTCACCGTCGTTCGTTTCGGAGCGTCTGTAAATGGTTAGTTGTGTAGGTAATGACTGCCGGGAGGTAAAAATAACTACTGTTTACAGCTGTTTCGCCTATTTTTTATTTTTAACCAATGGAAAACTAATATATAAGGCCGTTTGCGTCAGTATCGAGCAAAATCGGAAGAGGTCAGGCATAGCTTAAAAAATTCAATGTTCTCAAACATCGCAATTTTTTCCAAATCTGTTTTGAAATCAAAAATTGAACGTCGGCATAAGGTTTCGTTCTAAATATAGTGTTATCTTATTGTAAGTAAATTGTGCAATCATTTCTCTTGTCCTTTGATCTACCTCGAGTCTCTCCTTCCCATTGACCCTCTTCCTCCTCCCTTCCCATCTCAGCACTCTCTTCCTTTCCCCATGTCTCTCGCCGGTCGTAAAGTCCGTCGGGAGAGAAGGAAAGGGATCGATGGGAAGGAGAGACTCGAGGTAGATCAGAGGTAGATCAGAGGTGGTTAGATTTACTTACAAGAAGAGCACACTATATTTAGCACAAAACCTTATGCAGACGCTCAATTGTTGATTTCAAAACAGATTTGGAATCCTTGCATAATACCCGTCCGATCTGTACTAGTCTCTCCACATGCCCGAGCCATTCCGAAAAGTTCTTATTTGAGCTGAAATTTAAAAACGCATAGTGTTTTCGCAATATTTTAGCGCGTACTGATAATTAATGTGTCCAAACCGCTTTTAATAACATACTCAGTAGCTCCAAAAATGTTCTTGCTCTTCTTTCGTGGCTCGATGGATCTGGAAAAAAATGATTAATTTGATATTCTTTATCCTATCATATGTTTCTCTCATTTCATCCCCTCTAACTTATTACGGTTTACCATATCGTGTGTGTCATTCGCCCATTTCGCCTCTTGGCTCAGCCCCCGTCGATGATTCATACCGTAATTATTTATTGATTATCGATCGACCTCTCCTCTAATCATTCACTATATTGTTCTCTTATTTGTTACCTTCTATCCGTTGGAGCGATTCGATTCGTTACTTTAATATTATTTTCCCCCATTCCGACCGCGATCGCAACATTTTGTTGACTGAATTTTTCAAAATTGCACCCTCGAAATTATTCTTCCATTCGTTAATTCCGTATCTTTTCTTACTTTCTACCATACTATCACTTCCATGTCCCTCTATCTACCGTACCGAAAATTGTCCTTGCCATTCTCTTTCTCTCCATTTTTCGTCGTTGTCTGTGTTGGGTTGTGCGTGTGGCTACTGTAAGAAATATTTACGATTTGGGAACAATTAAAAGGAAATTAAAATAGCTCAGCCTGGTTGCACTCCTGCCCAATGTAGTTGTCCCGTTGATCGAGTCGATTGCAAGTAGGTAGCCCGACGATCATGCAAATTAATAATTTAGTATTATGATCATGGAAATAATCTATCGGACTAGAATTAAGTGAAACTCACGCTAATCATTTTTCTTGTGACGTAGGTCCCCGGCTCAGCCTGTCGTCGAACCTGCGAGGGTTGGGAGATTAGGGGGGGGGGGGACCAAGGGGGGTTTGGTTTGGTAGTGGGCCCATGATGGCCGTGGCTGGTCAGGCCACGACCACCCCGTAAACTTAGGGTGGGGGACCAAGGGGGGTTTGGTTTGGTAGTGGGCCCATGATGGCCGTGGCTGGTCAGGCCACGACCACCCAGTAAACCTAGGGTGGGGGGGAGAGGTTAGTTAGAGGGGGATTAATCATGCACATGCCATGCTACATAAAGAGAAAGCTTTTTTTTTAAAATATTTTTTGGTTTTTAGAAGTTTTTTCTTTATTTTTTTTTAATTAAAAAGGTTTTTAAAAGTTTTTTTGCTTTATTGGTGGAGAGATTTTTTCTTATTTTTTTTTAGAAAGGATGGTAATTTGTTATTAGTGGGAGGGGCGGGGGTGATAGTTGTAGATGTTAAAAGGTTTTAAATATATAAAAAATGTTAAAGAAGTTAGTATTTTTTTATGATGAAGGGAGGGGATAATAATAATAATTATTAATATTAATATTATTAATAAATTAATTAGTGATAATATTATTATTAACGACGGACTTGGATTGAACATAGAAGTGGACGGATCTCATCTCATGGTTGATGACTTGGGATGACGTGGATTCTTCTTGTATTTCTGGCTGATAAGGGATATCCAAAGTGTACGTGGAATAAAACAGTTGCTGACGATAGTTGATCTCCCCTCGCTAGTAAGACGATAATGAAAGGGTGCAAACATGCATTTTCTTTCTTCGTTGGCCAGTGCGCAGCAGAGATCCCGATTGGAGACGAATATGAGACTGAACAAAGTGATTCTATGGTGAACAAACTCACCTTATTGAGTCGATGGCCTCTTTGAAGTACTGTAGAATCGCCCTTGTCTTCGTACGAGAAGAAAGATTCTCTCTCACCCTCTCACTTACAGTCCACTCTCTCCTCTCTCTCAGGAGAGATGAATCGACAACAAAAGAAAACTTCGAAAAAGAAGAGACAAATGCAAGTGTTTGGAATGCTCTGGTTTTGACGAGGGTCCACAAGGATGAAAGAAAGAACCGACAGATATTCGGTGAGGGTTGAGGTTCAAATCGGTGTAAGCGATGAGATCCTCTGGACTACGTTAACTGCTGTCCATTCACGTGCAGTGTAACGGATGCCTATGACGGGCATCTTCGTAGATTGAATCTACTACCGATTAACCGACCCAACGGAGGGATGGAAAGGTTCGGTGGACCTTATGGGGGAGAGCCGTTATGACATCAAAGCTAGCAGTCCATACACACCGCAAGCTTCCCCGAGGGCACAAATTGTGAAGAGTAAGCGGGAAAGGAATTAACGTTTCCTCACGATAGAAAGAGGCGACCCATTCCGCTTTCTATCATCCGCATTTCAAACAAGAGAAAATACAATACAATTTCGGACTGTTGTAATTTCATTTTTTTTATTTTTGAAAATTTGACCGCCTGCTTTTATTTATTTATTTTTTATTTATTTTTATTTTTTGTTTTTTTGCCAGGCTTTTCAACTAGTCTCGAAATATGAGGCAATGAACTGATAGTAGAAAGCGAAGTAGAGTAGGGGGGGGCAAGACTAAAAAGGCGAAAATAAAATTGAAATGGGGTCGTTGCCATTCCTAACTAAAATAGAAGTGTAAGAATGCGGTGGGGGAACGGGGTTCGTTTGATTAGAAAAGGAAAAGAAAAATATACGAGGAGAAAAAAGGAAATGGGGAATTGGGAACCATTTCTAAGCTGAAGGGATGGCTTGTGTACCTCTAATCCGCTCTTTCTTGCTTTCCTTCTCCTCTTATTGTTCTTCAATGAAGAGTGTTCTTGCTGTAGATGTTTTTTTCCATTCTTCATTTCTTCCTTTTTCCTCACTTCACTCATCATCGTTTAGCTGCTCCCTTCGCGTTCGATCTGTAATTATCCCTCTCGTTTTCCACTTATTCCTGACATGCTAATATAATTTCTCAGTCCCTTCATCTGTACTACGAAGAGGCTACGACATCGAAGGGATAGGAATACGGTAGTCAAGGTACGGTAGTTACTACTCACCTCTTATTGTCTCTTTTCTTCTAATTCCCTTTCTTGGTGATTCGGGAATGATCCTTCACTAGAGAGGACGTTTGCGACTTGAGTCCACTCTGGAAATATTAATTAAATTGTTTTAGAACTTTTACTTATTTTTCCTAATCGAGCCAAATCATGATGAATCCAATTCTTAAAAAAAAACGATTCACTAACCTGACCGTAGCTTTCTTCCCATGCTCAATATACATTGAAGTTGAGACAGATACAGTATCCAGCCCGTGGCATACTGAAGTCTTCGGGGCTCACTGTAATGTTATTATTTCCAGCCGTCCCATGGCCCGCCATCTACCCGCTAGGAGGGATACGGTAGCCAAGGTACGGTATCGATTTCTTACCTCAAACTGCCTTGTGCATTGCTCTGCTTTGATGCGTGAGCAGCATTTGTCTCGCTTCCGCTTCCGATGGCTCTCAGGGCTCTGAAATTATCCATTTGATTTGCTAAAAACAGCCCGAAAATAGGGAGATGGTGTAATAGAAATCAGTTCATGATTATCAATTACTGGATGGTTTATCTATGTAATAACGTACCTGATTCGGAATGGGGCGATTCTTCCTGGATTCTCCTTATTCCTCTTGTCTCTCGTACTCGCACGTGATCTACAATGAGTAATTATTTATTTCCAGACTCCGCCTACCCCCTCTTCCTTCCTTCCTCTTCTCCTCTTCTCTGATGGATTGACCACTCAAGAGAGCCGCCCAGGTATCCCAACTTCCAAAGTTATCACCTCGTGAAATGAGTACTGACAGTACGGTAGCCTCGTTGGGAGTACGGTAGGCTGCCACGATCGACACTGTAGATGGCATCTCGGTGCCTGAAATTGCCATTGTTGCTACATTTTTCTGTGGTAATTTCCCTCCCCTCATTCGAAACTAGTTGATTGCGGTTTCGCTTATCTTTGAATGCATATGTATTCCTATCCCCTTCCTTGAACTCTGTCTCACCTTGTTCTTATTGTAGTCCCTCGTCCTCTTGTCCGCAATTTCCTTCAGACTCGAGGGGTCCACCCGGTTGTGGTACGGTACTATTGAGCGGGTACGGTACCATCTGCAATTAATAATTCGATATTTTGCAGTCTACGTTGGCAGAGACGATCGTCTCTTCGTTTCGCGTGATCTCTCGGCGGCGAGAGAGAAAGGAGACAGGAGGACCACCCAGGTAACTAATCAATAACCGTAAATTTATAAAATCTATGTGCTCACCGAGTGTTTTATTCATCCTTGCATCGCTCCTTTGGATCTGTAGTAGCCACGCAGTTGTAGATTACTGTAGAGTCTGCAATCGATACAATCAATGGTACATGACCCTTCCCAACTTCCGAAATATTCAAAATGATAGAATGACAAACTAGCTCACCATGGATGAATCCTATGATTCAGGACCTCCATTAGAGTGAAGGGGCGCATCTCTCGGTACTACTGACCTCGAGAATACTACCAATGTTTCCAATAGGCTTGGCTTGCCTCGGACCACAGTGGGAAGGTGTGCGGTCCTTGGTATTAATAGGAACTATCCTTTCGTCTTTCGACTACCGATTTACCGTCCCTTCGGTTTAACTCCGGGTGAGTTGGCTCGGTTGGCCAAGTGGGGATTAATGGATATTCGGTCCTTCCACCGTAATACCACCCCACACGAGCAGATCCAGTAGGCCGATCTGCTCTTCCATTTCTCCCCCCGGAGGGATCAGAGGTGTGGAAACCTTGACGGAGGGAGGGTCGAAACCCATCGGAAAGAGTGGGTGTGGCCTCACCACACCCTTCCCTACCGCCAGCCTAGTAGAAGTATTCTTCTTTAGCTGTAGTCCTTCTTGTTCTTGTTGCTCGTGGGTACGGTTGTTGCGGAGTACGGTAGCTCGTGCGATCGTAAGCTGAAATCGAGAAAATGAATATTTCTAGACTCTCAAATCTAGCATAGTACGGTAGACGAAAATACGGTAGATTATACTCACCCATGGTAGAGTTCATTACTCCCTCTTCATTGAGCATTTCTTCTTATTTCCTTTTTTCATTATATCTTTGGTTCGTCTTTTTTCTTCTTTTTTTTTCTTTTTTTTTCTTTTTCTTCTTTCTTCTTTTTTCTTTTTTTTTTTTCTTCTTTTTTTCTCTTGTCTTCTTTTTTTTCTTCTCTTCTTTTTTTTCTTCTCTTCTTTTTTTCTTCTTTCTTCTTTCTCTCTTCTCTTATTGTTCCTTTGATTCTCTTACTTCTTCATTTCCTTCCTTTCTTCTATTCCTTTTTTTTATTTCTTCATTTTATCAATTTTCTCCTCTTCTTTTTTTCTTTATCTTCATTTTTCTCCTTATTATTCTTTTTCTTTCCTTCATCTTCTTCCTTCCTCGTTCTGCAAATATTTTCATTATTTCAACTTTTTTTCACACAACGTTTTTTCGAAAGGTTTTCTAGGATTTATGCTCACGTTGAAATTTAAACTCTTTGTAAATGGAAATAGTTCAATCATTCAGAAGTCGGTAGCTCTCAATATTCCCAAATTCCATCTACTCCTCACCTGATTTATCTAACTGTCTCCTTCTCCTTAGTGACCACTCCTTCATTGCTTGAAATGGACGGGATAAGCGGTCAATCAATTCCTCTCGGGCAGGGTACGGTAGTCGGGCTCGCCTTTGCGCGCATTTGATACTCTGCAATGAATAATTATTATTTCTAGGCCCGTCATCTCTTCTCTTCTCCTTCTCTCTATGGACCGAACAGAAGGTATTTCATCTTTGCTGTTTATTCATCACTAAATATTTATAAAAAAAAGAACACTTTTTTATTTGGAGGCAGTTTATTTAGTGTTTCACGCTGGTTTTATTTCCGAATCAATTAGGAATCAATTAAATGATATTGTATTCACATTCTCGCCTCACCTGATTGGCATATTTGATTCCTCCTCTTATTTGACCGTCATTTCCTTAGGAATGGATACAAACGGGGCGTATAGATTGTATTGTAGATTGGAAGGATTCTCTTGGCGCGCATTGATTTATCTAGAAAGAATAATTAATTATTACTAGGCTCGTCCTCCCGTCTCTTCCTTCTTCTCTCTGCGATGGAGCTAACAAGAGGTACACTATCATTACTAATTATTCATCGCTAATTAATTGAATAATAGGGCAGAAATCCGAGTTTGGAAACAGTTAGTTTCATGTTTCACATTGTTTTTATGTTCGAAAACATTTGAAACGAAAAAGGTAATTGATAGTCAATCAAATTCTCTTTCAACTATCACTACTCACTTGATTTCACTCCATTTGATCCCTTCTTCTTTATTCCCATCTCTCCATTGGAAGTATTCTTCATAAGAGAATACTCATCCATCTCTCTTGGGATACGATAGTCGACCGGACTCGTTTTGGAGTGCCTTGATTATCTGTAACGAGTAATTATTATTTATAGGCTCGTCGCACCTTCCCTCTTCTCTCTATGATGGCGCCGGCAATAGGTATTCCATGTTTACTAATTAAAATACTAATTAGATAAATTCGATGAAATCACGAAGTGCTTATTTTTGAAGCGCACCTATTGGGCTGCACATTTTTCTCCATTATTTGGCTATGAAACATAGAAACAAGGGGTGGAAATTCGCAATTTTCTATGTGATCTAGACTATTGTTATGTAACGGACGAATGTATTACTCTCCGTTAGGCTTGATATGCGGACTACTAGATGTTGCTCTGCATACTTTATCGGAGCTTCCTCCAGTGGGGGAAGGGACTAAAGTGAGACAGTTGGCGATCCTAGTGATCTCGTGGGGTCGACGAGGGATAGAAACGATGTAAACAACTAGGATCGGGTCTCTCTTCTGGCACTACGTCACATCACGGATTCACGCGTCGCATCACGGATTCACGCGTCGCATCACGGATTCACGCGTCGCATCACGGATTCACATCACGCGTCGATTTGATAATAATTCAATTTACATCAGTAGTAACAGAGAAAATCTACTGAGAATTGGGTAATCGAGCTTACACTATTTACCCAGTATCAAAAGCAATACTTACAACAATTGTGAACTAGTGTCAGAAGATACGCAAGAACAATTTATTTGCGATTATTGATGAAAGTCCTGTCCGATTAAGCGTAGTCCGTACATCAAATACTCACACGAGCTGTCCCTTTTCCGATGGTCCTCACTCCTTACTACTGAAGATTCCTTTGATCTTCTTCTTCCATTCCATCGGGTCTTTGCATTCCCTTGAAGACGTCCATGCGTCGATAAGCGCTCCTTGGCGCGCAGCTCCTCTGACTGCTCATTGGGTGCTCTCCGTGGTGGATACTACTAATGGGAGTGGGGTGGACTCGGGCTCTTGCTCTCTCTGTTGTGTGATGAAACTGACGTGTAGCGATTGCATTCTTCTTGGGAGGGACTCCAAACTCCAGCGAGGCAGTCAATTCCGGGCCTCCATGTAACGGACGAATGTATTACTCTCCGTTAGGCTTGATATGCGGACTACTAGATGTTGCTCTGCATACTTTATCGGTGCTTCCTCCAGTGTGGGAAGGGACTAAAGTGAGACAGTGGGCGATCCTAGGGATCTCGTGGGGTCGACGAGGGATAGAATCGATGTAAACAACTAGGATCGGGTCTCTCTTCTGGCACTACGTCACAGTTATTTCCCACTCATTATCCGTTTTTCCCTTTTTCAAGTCCACTTTTACTCACTTAGAATTGAAACACTAGTCCACCTGGTTCTCCTACTATCCATATCTAGTTTCACCTAATTCCTTGAGCTTTTCTCATTGTCAGTCTAACAATTTGTGTAGTCTTGCAATGTCAATTCAATAGCCTATTTTTCCCAATCCTATTAATGTGGTGTGAAACTCTGACCCACCTGATCTCTCCTTCTTTCCTCGAATCTCTTCTCCTTCCTTCAATCTCTTGTGGTGCGGTAGAGCTCGGGAAGTACGGTAGTCTCGAAGTGTCTGTGAAAAATCAATATTAAATTTCAGTTATCGTCTCCCTTGGTCTCTTCATTCTCCGTGCTCTCTCGTCGGTCAGAGCGAGAAAGGAGAGAAGAGAAGGAATTCGCCTTTATTCAGGTACCGTTTTATCATTACTTACTCACTCTTACGATTTATTCATTTTTTTATACCCTTGCAATGCTCCTATAAATATTTTGAGACCTAAAATATTTATTTTTAATTTGAACAAATGTTCTGTGTGTTTCACCATTTTATCTGCAATCCTTTTGGGTTGCTGTGACAAATTTTTTTTATATGTTATCGTATTATGGCCCTCGAACTCTCGTATCCAAGTTATTGCATTCGCATTAAATTCATTCAGTATGTCGATCTTCTATTCTACTTTGCGGTCTACAATTGTCTTCCTCCACATGATGAGTTCTGTCCCTCCATGTGTCGACGTCTCATTAAGGGTTGATTGACCTGAGCGGCTCACCGCCGAGGCGGAGAGAGTTTAAAAGCTGATTGGCACCAAGTTTTTTCAACTTTGAGTCTAACCAGGCCGGCGACCTTTTACTTGTTTACGGATCGAATTCGATGGGGGAAATGGTCAATATTTGAATGGTCGTAGCGCCTCGGGGATCCCCTAAGCTGGCCTGGGATTCAGATGCTTCAAAGACGCTGTGGTTCAGTCCCAGTCCGTATTGTGAGGGATGTTGGATAGGGATGTTGACGCCATGAGGTTCAGTCCCGGTCGGAGGGCGCCCGTGCCGAGGGCGCCAAGACCTACTCTTCATTACAGGTAAGACAGTAGAGCTCGGGATATGATACCGCCGTCTCTTCATATTGCACACTCTCTCTCCCGATCGGCCGACGAGAGAGAGAGAGTGTGTAGAGACGGCGGTATCATTTCCCGAGCTCTAAATGCGGTGAGGGGAAGGGAAAGGAATCAATGTGGTGGGGAGGGGGGAATCAATAATGACTACTTGAGTTTGAAATACGGGTAATCGTCAGTTCATTCCGCGTGCTCTCTAGTCTTTCAAACTGATGAGGAATGAAGAGGCGATTATTCGTATTTCGAACTCTAATGAATAATTTGCACTATCCTCTCCCTCTCGTCTATCTCGTCATCGATCTCTTCAATCAGCACAATCTCTCGTTGGAAGAGAATTCGTCCAATCAGGTACCATCACATTCACAATTTATTCATCAATTGAAAATATTCTTTTTTTTTACCGTTTCAATGCGCTGATGGTTTTTGTAATGTTTAAATGATTTTTCAATTGGAATTTAGCGCCTGCTGGATTTGTGTTTCTCGTTTTCTTGGCATAGCTCAGAACACACTTTAGAACACACTTGCTCACCTTGTATCTCCCTGATCGCTTCCCTCCCTATTCACTGCACGGTAGCGGTAGCCTCGTGGGGGTACGGTAGCCTCTTGGGGTATGGTGCTTCCATCAATCTGCGAATAATAAAAATTTAATTTCAGTTATCGTCTCTCTCGCTCTCTTCGTTCTCGTGCTCTCTCGTCGATCAGAGCGAGAAAGGAAAGAAGAGAAGGAATGCGCTTTTACTCAGGTACGGTTTCATCACTAATTACTTCGCTCTAATTAGTCTGCAATGGTGGACTTTCTCACCCAATATTCACATCTCCATTTTTTCCGTCCTTGGCTCCGTTTCTTGCGGTAGTTGTGCTGTAGGTGGTGTGGTGGAGGAGTACGGTAGATTTGACGGTGGGCGGGTGGATGTAGCATGCCGGCACCTGAACCAGTAATTAGCACACTTATTTTACGGCCCTCCTAACAATACACTCTGAATTAAATTAATTCATATTTCCAGTCCTCTTCTCTTCTCTTCCGGTCGAGAGGGACTCTCCTCATTTTGCATGCTCTCTCGGAGGGATGACTAATGAAGAAGGAGGAACAAGCAACTATTCGTCTCTACTCAGGTTCGGCAGGTTCACTAATTATGATCCACTAAGAATTCGTATCCCATTGCTAGATATAGTCTCTACATCCCCCCCCCCTTTTATACTAGCCCTGGGTGAGCAATAAATCTTTAACCCGCCTCTTTTCCGTTTCACATTCGATCGAAAGTGGTAGTTGATGGTTACTTACCTCTATCAATCGTCGAAACGCCCATGGCGCTAACGGAAGGAAAGAAGGATCCATCGGGGGAAACGTCCAGTCGATCAGTAACTGACACGGTAGATAACTGAAATGCCAAATTTCATGATTTATTTTTTTATAAAATGAAGACTGGCTGATTCCGATTATAAAGACGTTATTTTCAATTTTTTTCTAACGGTTTGAACAATATCGCAAAATCACCTCGTTAATTAGAAATATTTTCTAATTGTATAAATGTTGTGCGAAACTGTAACCCACTTCATCTCATAATCCCTTGATGATCTAATTCCTCGATTACTCTTGATTACGGTACTCCTCCTTGGGAACGGTAGCGGTCTCGAAGTATCTGTGAATTATAAATATATAATTCCAGTTATCGTGTCTCTCTCGGTCTGTTCATCCGCCGTGTTCTCTCGTCTGTTAAAGGGGGAAAGAAGAAGATAAGGAGCTCGATCCCTTTCAGGTATTCTATCTTCACTAATTAATTGGAATTTTATTTATTCATTTTTCGCATGACGAAACTGGATGTTTTTGGATCCCCTCTGTTGTCAAAAACCGTTTTTATTCTATTAGTTGTTATTGGAACATTGAAATACCTCATTCGTGCATTATTCTTTTTTGAATAGAGTAGATCCCTCTATAGACGACGATTCCTTCATCACTTCTCTATTCGATGGGTGAGCTCGCAGCATTAATCTGCAACGTAATTGTATTATCCCCCGGAAGTTTAGTGTTTCACACTGATTTTATGTTTGAAATTGTTAGGAACGAATGAAAATAATTCCATGATCTATTGATCTACATAGACTCCTCACCTGGTCCTTTCTCCTCTCTTTCCATTCATTCTTTGGAAAGGTGCAATAGAACGATCCTATCGATCGATAACGGTAGATGGGCGGTAGTTGGGCGGGCTATCATGGATCGTCTTTCATTCACTGCAAGTAATCATTATTTATAGTCCCGCCCTCTCTTCTCTGCTCTTCTCTCTACAATGGAGCAAACTGGAGGTATGTCATTTTTTTCTGTGAATTCATCACTAAATATTTAGAAAGTTGGGCAGATTTCTGAATTCGGTGGCAGTAAGTTTGATGTTCCACACTGTTTCTATTATCGAAAGAATTTTTGTTGGCATGTTGGTTCTTCTGGAATGGCGGAGCATCTCACCTTTCAGTCACAGATCCTCTTCCTTAGTCCATTTCATAAGTACTGTAGTTGTACGGTAGATGGGAGTGGCGGTTGTTGTGACGGAGGGCTGATGGAAGCAGCATGCCGGCGTCTGATCCAGAGATTAGTACACTATTTTACGGCCCTTCGAAGCTAAGGAATTGTATGTCGGGTGAAAATAGGCACTTTTTGATCCGAAACCCAGGTGTTATTTGCCTCAAACAAGTTGTTTCTCGTAGGAGTTTTCCTCTTTCCAGAATAGCTCTCTTAACTGACCTTGACCACCCAAACGTGGAAGACTTCCCCGGACATGCGCTGGACCACACATCACGCAGGAGAAACTGAAATTAATAAATATTTATTTTCAGCCCTCTCCTCTTCTCTTCCGGTCGAGAGGGACTCCTCTCTTCATTTCGCGTGCTCTCTCGGAGGGATGACTAATGAAGAGGAGAAAGGAGGGATTCGGGACTACTCGTCTTTACTCAGGTACGGAAAGAATCACTAATTATGAGTCGTCAGATATCGCTTTTTGTCAGATATTTTTGTCAGATATCGCATTCAGCACTGGTCATTTCATTTGATTTTTTGAACTGTAGGTTCTACACTTTAATGGGTACTCCGTGTCTGAACCCACAAATACTCGGTTTGATGAATGAATACTGTAGCTACCGTATCAATGGATACTCACCTCAACAAACGGCTTAAAGCCCTGGCGCTTCCGATGAGGAAACAATGGCGAATGAGGCACATACGACTCGAATGGCGGTAGGAACAAAACTGCAATTTACCTATTTAATTATTTGTTTGCATTGAATCGGCGATCTTCCAGGTATAATAATGAAAGCATATTAGTGCCATTAGCTCGATTTGGAACGGGATACTGTAGCTACCGTAATCGATAATGCTCACCTCACTACTCGCTCCCAAACACGAATTGGCGATACAAAAGAGAAACACGGCGATAAGCACCCATACTGGGTCTAACGTGCAGAAGGGAAGGGAACGGATGAACTGGAAAATATAGAATAAGCACTTTTCTCTCGCTAACGGAGCCTCTACTTTTGCGTTTCATGATAGAATTTGCGGGAAAATTTACGATAATGGTCTAAATAGGATAGTCTTTGCTATGGTGTTTCATGCATCAATAGATTTCCAATAAGTGAAGAAACATTGGGGAAAGTTCATTATTTGAAATTTAGATAGATTAGCTCACCTTAGATACAGTACTCGAAAAACGCAGCCGTGGATGGGCACACAGAAGACTGCGAAATACCCGCAGCATTGATACTGTAGGTACGGTAGGTAGGAGGTACGGTAGTGCGGTGGGCTGATGGAAGCCACGTGCCGGCGCCTGAACCAGAGATTAGTACACTATTTGACGGTTCTTCGAAGCCAGGAATTTTTAAAGCCCGAGTGAAAGTAGGATTTTTTTGTTGACTAGGGTTTTCCTGGTATCAAATACAATGTTTATCAGATACCAAAATCGAGTAACTAACCTTGACAGCCCATACGCTGAAGGCTTCCCCGGACACGGGCTGAGCCACTCGTTGTCACTCGGGGGTACTCTGAAATTAATAATATTTATTTTCAGTTCCTTCTCTTGTTTTGGTCGAGAGGGACTCTTCTCTTCATTTGCGTACTTTCTGGGAGGGAAGACTAATGAAGAATGAGAGACAATCAACTCGTCTCTACTCAGGTACGGTACCGTCACTAATTAAGAACCACTAAGAAATCGTATCCCATTGCTAGTCAGAGTTTTCGCCTTTTTGCTTCTAGTCCTGAGTATGCGATAACCCGTCTCTTTTCCGCTTCACATTCAATCGAAAAAGGTAAATATGAATTCATACTTACCACTTTCAAACGACGGCGAAACGCCCTTGGCGCTTACGGAAGATCTCAATTGTGGCGTGATGATACGGTAGGTAGGAGGTACGGTAGTGCGGTGGGCTGATGGAAGCCACGTGCCGGCGCCTGAACCAGAGATTAGTACACTATTTGACGGTTCTTCGAAGCCAGGAATTTTTAAAGCCCGAGTGAAAGTAGGATTTTTTTGTTGACTAGGGTTTTCCTGGTATCAAATACAATGTTTATCAGATACCAAAATCGAGTAACTAACCTTGACAGCCCATACGCTGAAGGCTTCCCCGGACACGGGCTGAGCCACTCGTTGTCACTCGGGGGTACTCTGAAATTAATAATATTTATTTTCAGTTCCTTCTCTTGTTTTGGTCGAGAGGGACTCTTCTCTTCATTTGCGTACTTTCTGGGAGGGAAGACTAATGAAGAATGAGAGACAATCAACTCGTCTCTACATCAGGTAAAGAAAAATGACTAATTTTCAGTCACTGATTGTTTGATTCATCCGCTTTCTAGACATGGGAATCCGAGTCTAAACCCACAAATGCGCTTACTCGGTTTGATCAATGAATACTGTAGCTATCGTATGAATGGATACTTACCGGAAACAAACGGCATAAAGCTCGAAATACTCGCACTGTCGGAGGGACACACTGCAATTTACCTGTTTAATTATTTGTTTCCGCTAAAAGAGCAATCTTCCACGTATAGTATTCGGAACTCATTGGTGTTATTTATTCGATTATGAAAGGGATACTGTAGCTATCGCAATCGATAATCCTCACCTCGGAGAATCGAATTGGTGATAGAAAAGAGTCCTTCTTCACTGTCGCTAGCGGTACGGTAGCTCGAGGTGTCGGAGGTGTCGGAGGTGTGGGAGTGATCCGGTCTCCCTTCTCCAATCCTCTCCTTCTTTCATCGGGTACTGAATGCAAATGCCTGCTTCCCCGGCATTGGGTACTGAAGGCTAGGCCTGCTTCCCCGGGATCCCTTTGTCACGTCGGGTACGGCTTCGGGTACTGAGG
The DNA here is from genome assembly GCA_911812115.1 of Pristionchus exspectatus. Classification (NCBI taxonomy): domain Eukaryota; kingdom Metazoa; phylum Nematoda; class Chromadorea; order Rhabditida; family Neodiplogasteridae; genus Pristionchus; species Pristionchus exspectatus. Next base: position 16,905,908 of record OU461584.1, on the reverse strand, counting down.
TGATTCCAGCTTCCCCGGTGATTCCTTCCATTCCATTCCTGAAGAAAAATACATTTAGCACCAGTCACAATTGTGTTTCATCCTTTTCTCATCATCATTTTCTCAACTAATTATCCTACTTTGCAGGCTCGCTGGTACTCCAGTGGCGGTGGAAGGAGCAGATAAATTGAGGTATTTGATTTCGTGAAATTGTCTAGCTTGAATCGCGAATTCGCCTAGTGCTCCCCTCCCCTCCTATTCTATTATCTCCCTCACTCACTCTTTCTCTCTCCAATCCAATACGTCCACTCTCCTATTCCGTATCTTCAGTTTTCCAACCCGCCGCGGTTCAGGTTGTTCACTGGAGGAGTAGCTGAAAGTAGAGAATAAACTAGTGAACTCGGAGTTTCAGTCGATCAGAGTTGATATGCACAATCAACCATGCTGATTAGGGTTTCGTAATTCTTTGATAATTATGGGAATGGCTCACCCGGTTGGAGAAGGATGGAGTGAGAGATTCCGTCTTGAGGTTTCACTTTTTGAAAAAGTGTAAAATCGCCCGGTTGTCCTTTAAACAAAGTCGTGGCGTCCTCTGTCATCCCCCCTTTAGAGACACGGGGGGCCTTTGTCTGCAATTACTAGCCGTTAATACAAATAATCAGATGAGATTATTGCTACCGTAATCCAAGTGAATTGAGGAAGGGGGTTCATTACTTGAAAATGAGATAGATTAGCTCACCTTTAGCTCGCACACAACACGCGCAGCCGTTGATGAATAGAATTACGATGACACACAACTGAGGCTTGCGGGTCACAACGGGGCACAGATACTGTAATCAGTCCATTAATCAATAAATCTATAATTACAGATCCATCGTGGGCCTTCTCTTCTCTTCGTTTTCATCTCAACGATCACCACCGACCGGAATCATTCAGGCTTATTTTTTTCATTTATATTTCACCCAATATTTGTTTCTCTAGCTGACGGTAGTTGTCTCCACTTTGGTATTTCGTGAGAGACATTTTCGTCAAGGTTTTCCTAGAGGATACAAAAGGCAGACTTACCAAATAGACTGAGCATAACAAAAGAAGAGACGAATCACAAATAGACGGTAGATACGATAGTCGAAGTGGGTACTGAAGATACTGTAGAGGAAGAGTAGATACTGTAATAGATACATTGATAATTTCATATCCATCCCGCTCTTCTTCTCTTCTCTTCTCTCCATTCTCATCTCATCTCAGAAGGGCCGACGGCCACATAATTCAGGCTTTATTTCATTTATAAACTAGTCAATTGTGCCACTAGCTAACGGTAGTTCTATCCACTTTTGTGTTTCATGGGTGAATTTTCGTCAAGGTTTTTAGATGATATACTCAGTTATTGAAAGGGAAGACTTACCGATGAGAACACTAGAGAAATAGGAGATGAGAAAGTAGCACGATATTCGATAGCGAAGAAGAATAGAAAATGTTGACGGATACGGTAGATGCTGCAATAAATAAATCAATGATTGTTCTCAGCACTCATCCCCCTCCTGCCCTCTCTGGACTACACGGATGCTCTGGAAAAGGAGGAGGAGGATTCGGGTATGGCTTTTTCGAGCTTCATCATCACTTGGACTGTCCAATGGAATAAGCTACCGTATCTTCCATTTAGTATTGATTTTCTAGAGTGATATGAAAGGGTGGGTTACCTGAGGGGCGCGATATGGAGGAAATATGCATCTTGATAACATCGGGAGTACAGTAGGTAGACGTATGGATAGAATAGACAATAGTAATTGGCGCTCTGAATTGGGGATACTGTAGAGGGAAATGCTTGGAACGTGGACTCACCTCGGAGGAATTAGATAAAGTAAAGATGATAGTCGATCAGAGAAGAATATTGATCGAAGAATATAGAAAAACGGTGTAGATGGAGCACTGCAATGAATGCATTTTGTTGGTTAGAGATCACGTGATGATAGGAGGGTCCATACAATGGACGGCAGCTAGAAATTGATAGCGGGTGATAATCAAGAGAGTGAGCGAGATACGGTAGTGGGGGGGGGGTGGACTCACCTTGGCTTAGAGAACAAACGGTACGAAGATATTGATGAATGAGAGTAAATGAGGCGTACGATCGTAATATGGAACTGCAATTGTGCGGGTTAGTGAGAGATCACGAGAGTACGAAAGAGTCCAGACAGTAAGAGAGCCAGCTAGAGAATAATCGAACTCATGATTGAGTGACCTACTGTAGTCTGGAAAAGGGGGCGGAGTCTCACCTTAGACCAAATAATTGAGACAACGAAATGCCGTAAGATCATCGGCGATGGGCGGACTTAAGGTCGGGCCGAGAGAGAAACAATACTGCAATGGAATGAGTTTGTGGTGAGAGATAATGGGAATAGGAGAGGGTCCTGTCAGTCAAAGTGCCAGATAGAGAATGGTCGGAAGAGCAAAGAGGATACTGTAGGTAGTTTGGAAAAAGGGGCGGAGTCTCACCTTATGATACTATGTGAAATGAATAACAAATATGGTCGGAACGAGCATCGACCTGACGACTGAAGGTCGACCGAGAGAGAACTGGAATGGAGAGAGTTTATCAAGAGAGATAATGGGAATAGGAGAGTGTGCGGACAGTGAGAGAGAAAGAGATGAGGAGTGATCGAGATTGATTGAGATACGGTAGTCTATGTAGAATGGTGTGGAAGGGAACGGAGTCTCACCTTTACTACTAGAAAGACGATTACAATTAAATAGGCCGGAATATACATCGGCACGGCGAACTTATGGTCAGGCCGAGAGAGTAATCGATAACTGTAATGGAAAGAGTTGGTGGTGAGAGATAACGGGGAGAAGAGAGGGTCCAGACAGTCAGAGAGAAAGAGATCATGAGTGATCGAGATACTGTAGTGGGTCATTGATTGATTGAGATACGGTAGTCTATAATGGTCTGGACGAGGGGGAGGAGTCTCACCTGATAATAATAATTGAATCGAATAATGGCCAATATGGGCGGGGCGGACGAATGGTCAGGCCGAGAGAGTAATCGATAACTGTAATGGAAAGAGTTGGTGGTGAGAGATAACGGGGAGAAGAGAGGGTCCAGACAGTCAGAGAGAAAGAGATCATGAGTGATCGAGATACTGTAGTGGGTCATTGATTGATTGAGATACGGTAGTCTATAATGGTCTGGACGAGGGGGGAGGAGTCTCACCTGATAATAATAATTGAATCGAATAATGGCCAATATGGGCGGGGCGGACGAATGGTCAGGCCGAGAGAGTAATCGATAACTGTAATGGAAAGAGTTGGTGGTGAGAGATAACGGGGAGAAGAGAGGGTCCAGACAGTCAGAGAGAAAGAGATCATGAGTGATCGAGATACTGTAGTGGGTCATTGATTGATTGAGATACGGTAGTCTATAATGGTCTGGACGAGGGGGGAGGAGTCTCACCTGATAATAATAATTGAATCGAATAATGGCCAATATGGGCGGGGCGGACGAATGGTCAGGCCGAGAGAGTAATCGATAACTGTAATGGAAAGAGTTGGTGGTGAGAGATAACGGGGAGAAGAGAGGGTCCAGACAGTCAGAGAGAAAGAGATCATGAGTGATCGAGATACTGTAGTGGGTCATTGATTGATTGAGATACGGTAGTCTATAATGGTCTGGACGAGGGGGGAGGAGTCTCACTTGATAATAATAATTGAATCGAATAATGGCCAATATGGGCGGGGCGGACGAATGGTCAGGCCGAGAGAGTAATCGATAACTGTAATGGAAAGAGTTGGTGGTGAGAGATAACGGGGAGAAGAGAGGGTCCAGACAGTCAGAGAGAAAGAGATCATGAGTGATCGAGATACTGTAGTGGGTCATTGATTGATTGAGATACGGTAGTCTATAATGGTCTGGACGAGGGGGGAGGAGTCTCACCTGATAATAATAATTGAATCGAATAATGGCCAATATGGGCGGGGCGGACGAATGGTCAGGCCGAGAGAGTAATCGATAACTGTAATGGAAAGAGTTGGTGGTGAGAGATAACGGGGAGAAGAGAGGGTCCAGACAGTCAGAGAGAAAGAGATCATGAGTGATCGAGATACTGTAGTGGGTCATTGATTGATTGAGATACGGTAGTCTATAATGGTCTGGACGAGGGGGAGGAGTCTCACCTGATAATAATAATTGAATCGAATAATGGCCAATATGGGCGGGGCGGACGAATGGTCAGGCCGAGAGAGTAATCGATAACTGTAATGGAAAGAGTTGGTGGTGAGAGATAACGGGGAGAAGAGAGGGTCCAGACAGTCAGAGAGAAAGAGATCATGAGTGATCGAGATACTGTAGTGGGTCATTGATTGATTGAGATACGGTAGTCTATAATGGTCTGGACGAGGGGGGAGGAGTCTCACCTGATAATAATAATTGAATCGAATAATGGCCAATATGGGCGGGGCGGACGAATGGTCAGGCCGAGAGAGTAATCGATAACTGTAATGGAAAGAGTTGGTGGTGAGAGATAACGGGGAGAAGAGAGGGTCCAGACAGTCAGAGAGAAAGAGATCATGAGTGATCGAGATACTGTAGTGGGTCATTGATTGATTGAGATACGGTAGTCTATAATGGTCTGGACGAGGGGGGAGGAGTCTCACCTGATAATAATAATTGAATCGAATAATGGCCAATATGGGCGGGGCGGACGAATGGTCAGGCCGAGAGAGTAATCGATAACTGTAATGGAAAGAGTTGGTGGTGAGAGATAACGGGGAGAAGAGAGGGTCCAGACAGTCAGAGAGAAAGAGATCATGAGTGATCGAGATACTGTAGTGGGTCATTGATTGATTGAGATACGGTAGTCTATAATGGTCTGGACGAGGGGGGAGGAGTCTCACCTGATAATAATAATTGAATCGAATAATGGCCAATATGGGCGGGGCGGACGAATGGTCAGGCCGAGAGAGTAATCGATAACTGTAATGGAAAGAGTTGGTGGTGAGAGATAACGGGGAGAAGAGAGGGTCCAGACAGTCAGAGAGAAAGAGATCATGAGTGATCGAGATACTGTAGTGGGTCATTGATTGATTGAGATACGGTAGTCTATAATGGTCTGGACGAGGGGGGAGGAGTCTCACCTGATAATAATAATTGAATCGAATAATGGCCAATATGGGCGGGGCGGACGAATGGTCAGGCCGAGAGAGTAATCGATAACTGTAATGGAAAGAGTTGGTGGTGAGAGATAACGGGGAGAAGAGAGGGTCCAGACAGTCAGAGAGAAAGAGATCATGAGTGATCGAGATACTGTAGTGGGTCATTGATTGATTGAGATACGGTAGTCTATAATGGTCTGGACGAGGGGGGAGGAGTCTCACCTGATAATAATAATTGAATCGAATAATGGCCAATATGGGCGGGGCGGACGAATGGTCAGGCCGAGAGAGTAATCGATAACTGTAATGGAAAGAGTTGGTGGTGAGAGATAACGGGGAGAAGAGAGGGTCCAGACAGTCAGAGAGAAAGAGATCATGAGTGATCGAGATACTGTAGTGGGTCATTGATTGATTGAGATACGGTAGTCTATAATGGTCTGGACGAGGGGGGAGGAGTCTCACCTGATAATAATAATTGAATCGAATAATGGCCAATATGGGCGGGGCGGACGAATGGTCAGGCCGAGAGAGTAATCGATAACTGTAATGGAAAGAGTTGGTGGTGAGAGATAACGGGGAGAAGAGAGGGTCCAGACAGTCAGAGAGAAAGAGATCATGAGTGATCGAGATACTGTAGTGGGTCATTGATTGATTGAGATACGGTAGTCTATAATGGTCTGGACGAGGGGGGAGGAGTCTCACCTGATAATAATAATTGAATCGAATAATGGCCAATATGGGCGGGGCGGACGAATGGTCAGGCCGAGAGAGTAATCGATAACTGTAATGGAAAGAGTTGGTGGTGAGAGATAACGGGGAGAAGAGAGGGTCCAGACAGTCAGAGAGAAAGAGATCATGAGTGATCGAGATACTGTAGTGGGTCATTGATTGATTGAGATACGGTAGTCTATAATGGTCTGGACGAGGGGGGAGGAGTCTCACCTGATAATAATAATTGAATCGAATAATGGCCAATATGGGCGGGGCGGACGAATGGTCAGGCCGAGAGAGTAATCGATAACTGTAATGGAAAGAGTTGGTGGTGAGAGATAACGGGGAGAAGAGAGGGTCCAGACAGTCAGAGAGAAAGAGATCATGAGTGATCGAGATACTGTAGTGGGTCATTGATTGATTGAGATACGGTAGTCTATAATGGTCTGGACGAGGGGGGAGGAGTCTCACCTGATAATAATAATTGAATCGAATAATGGCCAATATGGGAGGGGCGGACGAATGGTCAGGCCGAGAGAGTAATCGATAACTGTAATGGAAAGAGTTGGTGGTGAGAGATAACGGGGAGAAGAGAGGGTCCAGACAGTCAGAGAGAAAGAGATCATGAGTGATCGAGATACTGTAGTGGGTCATTGATTGATTGAGATACGGTAGTCTAGAATGGTCTGGACGAGGGGGGAGGAGTCTCACCTGATAATAATAATTGAATCGAATAATGGCCAATATGGGCGGGGCGGACGAATGGTCAGGCCGAGAGAGTAATCGATAACTGTAATGGAAAGAGTTGGTGGTGAGAGATAACGGGGAGAAGAGAGGGTCCAGACAGTCAGAGAGAAAGAGATCATGAATGATCGAGATACTGTAGTGGGTGATTAATCGATTGAGATACGGTAGTCTAGAATAGTCTGGGAAGGGGAGGGGGCGGAGTCTCACCATTAATAATATGGAGAAACACGAATCTGCCTGTAGATCGGCAGCGCGGCGACAGATGGTCGGACCCACAAAGAACTGCAATTCGAACAGATTAATCGAGAGATCATGCGAAAGTGAGAGAGTGCAGACGAATAGAGTGATTACGGTAGGTACGGTAACGACTACGGTATGTTAGTAAGGGGGATTGACTCACCAATATGACACGATTGTGATATTCAATTGAGAGGGCGGGAAGGGGCGAGACGAGTGAGAGACAGCATAAGTCAGACCGAACAGAGAAGAGACCAGGGACGAGAGAGCGTAGTGCACGATTGAGTGGAAGGGGGTGGTCATTGGGAGAGGAGGAGCAGTGAGTGGTCACACAAACGAGTGTAGGGAGGTCCCCTTGCACTCGTTTCACTCAGCTCCAACCCCCGACCAACACCCCGCGTGCGTCTTGCCTTCTGCAAGAAGGAAGCAGTTAGAAAGACTGTCTCACTCTCTCTCCTAACCACGTGCTCTCTCGCACTGTCTGACCGACGAGAGAGTGTGTAAATGGAGAGAGCGCCAGTCAGAAACCCCAGTCTGCCTGTTGGCGATTCTCAGAGTCCTAGAGACTATCGTACCTCCCTGGACTATCGATTATCGATTGACCGTTTACCGTAATTAGTCAATAGTCGATAGCCCTTCCTACAGTAATACCGTACTAACCTAGCAGACGGGAAGGGTGCTGCTCTTTCTCTCCCACGCGTGCAGGTCCTTCATGTGCGACTTCGCCAGCTTCCTGTAACGGTCCCGAAATCAGTCAGTTATCGATTAGTGAGTACCATACTCGGCAGCTACCGTAACCCGTTATAGACACTGTAGTCGATCTATTGATTGCTACCGTAATCTACAGTACTCACTCAAACTCCTTCGCGATTCGCTCCATCTCCGTCGTGCTCTGGCACACCTTTCGACGACCGCCTCCGAGCAGCAGATAGGCCGATGCGACCTGAAAATCGATAGCTACCGTATCCAGCCATAATTAGTCAGGGTAAGTAGCCGAGAGGTGGGAATACGCGGGCAGTGTAGGTGGGCAGAATAGCGTAGCTTAGGGTGGCTACCGTAATTTAGGATGGATACCGTACCTCAGTGGCGTACTTCTTCGCGAGACTAACCAGCTCATTGAAGCCCTTGACGACGGCCGTAGAGGAATTGCAGTACTGCTGGAAATTCCGTGCATTTCCCTCCGTACCCTTCAGTGGCTACCGTACCCTTCGGAGACTACCGTACCCTTTCGCACCATAGTTCAGAAAAGTAGTGTTTTTCCAGTGTAAGAATGGCTCGAAAGGAGAGATCTTACGATGATGAGGTCCGTGTGCTGCTTGGCCTTTGCGAGATTGGTCGTCATGTGAGCGGTGGAGATGATCGCTCCTCGCTCAATCTTTCCTCTTCTCGCTCCGATCGTCGCAGTTATGCTGCGCCACTTCGACACCATCGCCGGTCCACAGCACTTGCCATTCCACACCTGAAATTGAGAAAATCGATTTTGCTGGACTACGGTAGTGAGAGGGGGCGGAGCTTGGTCTTTCTAGATGGATGAGCAAAGGATGAAACATCGTCTCACCGACGGCTCCAACTTCTTGAGGGAGGTCAGTCTCTTCTTCGTCTTCTCCATCTTGCGAGAGACGCGCGCGACGCGGTCAGCGCGAGCGGACGGGCGGGCGCGGACGCGGACAGGAGTGACGCGCTGGGGCGAGGCGGTCGGGGAGCGGACGGGCTGAGGAGGAGGGCTTGCAGCACGGACGTCGTCGTCAATGGTCTGAAATACGGTGCTTATAGACGGGTCACGGTAGTATTGAAAAGGGGGTGGATTACGGTAGTGTTAGACGGGTTACGGTAGATGGATCGATAAGGGGGGGGGGCGGGGCTACCGTGTGACTACCGTACCTCAGCATTGTCGACGAGAGTGCGCGCTGCCTGCTCGTCTTTGAGCATCTTGAGCTGAATATAGAATGATCGTGTGTGACTCTCTCCGTTTCGCACGCTCTCTCGTCGGTCAGACAGTGCGAGAGAGCAGGGGAAAGGAAGAGAGCGCAGACATACCATCTCTGCCAGCTCTTCCTTCTCCTTCTGCACCTTCTTCAACATCTCCTCAGCTCGATCAGCTCGTTCCCATTCGATGTTCCTTTCCTCTTGCATCTCGTTGGCCAGACTGTTCACGACGTCGTACTCCCTGTAATAATAAGTCATTTTGCGATCACTCATCAGCAGTACCGTAACCCCCCTCAGTGATCCCCCGGTACCCTCCCCAAACTCACTTTCTTCTCTTTACACAGCCGGGCTTCGAACACGCAGCGACCTCAGCCTCCAGCTCTCTGAAAGTGACAGGATACGGTACGGTCAGGATACGGTAGTGTAGCGCTAAATCAATAATTAGAAAGGTCTTTTCTGCTATTCCTGGGCACGTCAGATTTTCATTACCAGCGCGACTTGAGATCCACAGCGCTACCGTAATGAATCGATAATTCAATAATTGAAGTGCTACGGTACCTCGCGTCCCAATCGATCTCCGCCTCCTCCTGTTCTTCCTCGTCGTAATCGGCGCCTCTTCTGAATTCGTTAGGATTACGGTAGGATAGAATACGGTAGATTTGAGTAGATCGTTGCGAGACGAAAAATATGAAAATGTGCGGTTTTTTTTTGGTTCAGAATTCCGGTGTGCCGTATGTACGAAAATTGACCCGCGATGTTATGATTGCTATTCAACCGATCAAGCCTGTTTCAATGGAGTACGGTACTTTTCGCGACGAGGGGTGTTGTCCTTGCGCTCCTCGATGTCCTCTGCCGGAACATCCGAGCTGAATTGATGAGGATTACGGTAGAAAGAGTGTACGGTAGATAGAGCGAAAATTAATTGTTGAGCTTGTTTTTGCCTGGTGATTTTGCGTTTCGCTATCTAGGAAATAGATGCGCAGGATAGGATAAAATATTCCAGGCGAGGTTGCTTAAGAGTCAAGAGGGGGGGGGAATTTGCCTAGTGGTATTGCGTTTCGTTCGCTTGACAAATAGATGTAATGAGTAAGAGTACCGTACCGTCTCACGTACTGACGACGGGGACGGATGGGCGATGCGACAACGTCGTCGACAGGGGCAGCGTCATCAGAGGGATCGACGGGATCGACGAGATTCTCCATCTCGAAGGCGTCTCTGTAATCGATATATTAGATTGGACGGGGTACGGTAGCGGGAGGCAGAGATACTGTAGAATGATCAATCAATAGGCGATTAGGGTCAATCAGTGAGCTGTGAAACAGGAAAGTAACAAGTAGTTGTTCGGACTTTGTGGCCGGGGTTTCGATAGGGATTATGGGATCTTCGAAGCTGATAGCATCATTGAAGGGGAAGTAGACATTAAAAAAGGGTACTCTATTCTATTCCTATTCCTCAATTCCGAAGCGGGGTTATTCGGGTTTCATGCTCACATTAAGCCTCTTCATCGGGTCAATTATTTTCAATTTTTTGTCAGCCCTAAATCTGTTCAGTGCCTGGATGCTGTTCGTGACGCTCAATGTGGGATTTGTGGTGATGAGAAGCAGCGTACCCATGTATATTTTCGTTTCAACCGGGCCCGTTATCTGACTGCCAAATGTTCGGACCCCAGTTTGCAATGAACATGAGAACGTACCCGTCGATATCCATGGGGTGCGCGTGCTCGGGCAGTGGCGGAGTGAGAGGGTAGGGGACGAGAGACAGGACCATATTGATGACTCCTTCTCTGCAATGGATACGGTACATTCACGGTGGGAGGGGAGTGTTCTTTGATCTCTAGGAACATAAGGTCGAATTAAAGTATGAATCTAATGATAATCTAATGATCATTTATTGATTTATAGATGGTTACGGTAGCCGGGAGCAATCGACAATTGACTTGTTACTGTACTTCATGGGTACGGTAGACCGGGGGGGGGGTGGGTGGTACGGTACCTGTTGTCTCCTTCCTTCTCATGCTCCTTCTCGATGGCTGCTTCTGCAGCAGCTGCAGCAGCTGCGGCAGCCTTCTCCTCCTCCTCCTTCTTCTTCTCCTGCTGGGCGCGAGCCAGATTCGCCTCCCATTCGAGGATGGGCTGCAGTCTGAATACACTACATTGATCTTTGATTTTTAATTTTTAGTCGTTCATTTTTGGACTACCTTTCTTTTATTATACTATTGTCTAAGAGTAATGATCAAAGATCAAAAGTCGTGACAGCGCTGTTTCGTGATAGGTATCAAGGGGAAGGGCGGCCGCATATCCATTTTTTATCCGCAAAGGCTACGGTATGAGGGAGGGGGCGATTACGGTACGGTAGATTTGGGTATTGATTTTTTTATCCGAAAAGGCTACGGTATGAGGGGGGGGGGTAGGGCGAATACCGTACTTCTTCTTGTCGCGGGCCTTCATCTTCTCCTTTCCTTCTTCTCGATGGCCCTTCTCTGCCTGACGTCTCTTGGCGATCGAGCCGAGGATCATATCGATCTCCTCTTCTGTTGGCTCCTCGCCGCCATTCGCCTCCCGGAGCATCTTGCGAGTCTCCTCGCTAAATCAATCGATTATGGTGCTACAGTAATCAATCGATAATGGCCTGGTACTAGAGTAATCAATCGATATTGGCCTGGTACTACAGTAATCAATCGATATTGACCTGGTACTACAGTAACCAATAAGATTAATCGATCAATGCTGTGATCATCTGTGAAACACCAACCCGCCTTCCCTCCTCTCTCTTCATTGGCTAATACGGCTAACGATCGAGAAATGATACCGCAGTCTCTTCATTTCACACGCTCTCTCACCGGTCAGAGAGGCGAGAGAGTGTGCATAATGCAGAGACGATTACCCTCTATTTCGAAGTGTAAACCATACCGGGAGTGGTCGAGTGTGGAGGCCAACTTGGCCATCTTGTCAGCCTCTTTCTTGGCCTCTTTCTTTCTCTCCGATTCCCTCAGCGACTGCCTGACCACCACGTCCAATTCCTTCTCCGTGACGTCCTCGCCGAGAGACTTACGTATGCCGTGTCTGAATAAACGAATCAATCGATTACGCCCCTCCATCTTCCCAAAGGTTTTTCCCTAGAAAAGATGATGTGAATTGAAAGGGCGGTTTTGTGCTGCAACAGCCCCCGATAGATTGCAGCCGTTCTAGAATCGATGCGCTACCGTAATAAATCGTGCAGATTGTTCGCGCCCCCCCGTGAGTAAATATGGATCGATTACGGTAGACGGAGGGGGGATCAATATGATAGAAGCTACCGTACCTCCACTCGTGGTAACTCGCGAGCACGGCGACTGCGGCCTTCTTGTTCTTGTCGCGGGTGCCTCTGCAGTATCATCGATTGATTAGACTACCCTACTCCTACCGTATACCGTAAAGGTAAAGGTCATCCCTGTAATCTAGGCACTTGTGTCCTGCGGGAGAGCCAATGATTACACACCTACTGTAAGAATCGAAAATGTTGATATTTCGCCAGCTGGTTTCGGGTTCCACGATTTAGCCAAGAAAGCAGAACAGTTAGGAAACCATCATAGGAAAATGTGTAATGCAGATTGTAAGGGTGTTTTTGCGCTTGACACGTAAGTGAACATAGCCATGGGCGTTGTACTGTATCTCTCTATCAAAGGAAAGGGAAAAGTGGTCGGTGTACCTGTTCATATTCATGGCAGCGTGGCCATCCCACACTGCGGATCCTCGATCCGGTCGACCGACTCGAGTGGGGCGAAGAGACGGGAGGGAGTGCTTGGCCAGCCAGCGGACGGCCGACGTCACGGATGGGAAGGTCTTGCCCGAAGCCGCGAGGGCGCGCACGCGGATGGCAATGGCGCGCGCCGCCTCAGGGTCCTCGACCACCCACGGCTCTACCGAACGCTCAGCAACTCCCGTAGCGTCCAAGCGGACCGTCGAGATGCTCACCTGTAAGCAGTATATTAACCCGGGGTACGACCTATGACTATCTTCCCCATTTTACTCCTGCTGTCAAGCCCATAACCATCGATTTTGTGAGGTATATTCGCGATATTTCACCGGGTTTACACTGAACCCCCGATGCTGCTATAGTCGATCGTACGGGTCTGATTCTCATCACACTGTTCCCACTCTTCGCCCCGTGCTCTCTCTCTAGCTTCAGTTGACAAGGGAGAAAAGAAATGGATGGACTCACTTCCTCTCCCCGAATGTCCAGATGGACACCGGTCGACGGAGCTTCAGTGGATGGAGTGCCAGACAGGGTCATCGAGACGGTCGAGTGCTCACCCCGACTGCCCGTCGTCGACAGATGGAGAAGCGCGCACCCTGGAATGGATACGGTACATGAACTACTCGGGGTACGGTAGTTATCGGCTGATTAGTTGATGATACGGATGGAGGGTACGGTAGTTATCGAGTGATCTAGGCTGTAGGGTAATTAGTCCGGTACGGTAGGGCAGATTATCGAGTGATCTAGGGGGAAATACGGCTGCCTATCGATGTATGGGGAACGGTAATTAGAGAAATATTATAAATTGGATTATCGTTTTTTTTTTAAAAGAGATTATAGTAGTAGTAACCTAGTGTTCAGGTGGAATTATCGATTGACCTATGGACGATACGATAGGGTAGAATATCGATTGATCTATGGAGATTTGGTACCTAGTGTTGTATGGGGGATACGGTAGGATAGATGATCGATTGGTTCGTGCGGGATACGGTTGGGGAGATGCATGGCTTACCTCCATCACGCGAGTTCGCCTCCTTGGCCGCCGTTGCCTCGAGGGCCGCACCAATGCGGTTGCCCGCCAGCGCCTGGAATACGGTAGAGTATCGATTAGCGCGATGAGTTACCGTAACCACTGAGTATCGATTAGCTACCGACTTGTTCCCGGTGGATCTAGGAATCGAGAAAATGATTGCATGAGAATGCGCAAGTTGCTTCGGGGTTTCACGCGCAGAGGAAAGGGGAGGTTATATATTGTCAACTATTGTTTACCGTATTTAAACCGTTATTATGGATTGGAGTTGCACATACCTCAAGCTGGACCATAAGATCCTCTTCTTTATCCATCATCTCTCCTCCATTGGCACTTTCGCCCTTTCTTCTGTCCCCCTTGGGCTCGTTCGCATTGCCAGAGGCATACATGACGATTGAGTTTGTGTGATTACCGGAAATGATAAGTATTGATTTGGGAGCGGAGTGACGGGTCGCGACACGATTACAGTAGGTACAGGAATTGAGGGTTCCATAGAGTTCATATGCGACGCGTGAATAAATAACGAAATATAGAGCAACGGGGATGGAAAGGAAGTTATACAATCAATAATTATGCGGACTACAATGATGATTTGTGCTTCAGAGGCGAGAGAAGGAAGAAGAGGAGACGAATCAATTCGGGAAAAGTAGAGAAGAAGGAAATCGAAGAGAGAGAGGAGAGAAGGAATGAAGTTGAGATGGCAATGGGTAAGGTAGCATCAGAATACTCTATCGGTAGCGGTCTACGTTATTGGCTAATGGCGGGAGAATATGATCTTTGATCTCCACTGTAGTTATCGTATGGAATGGGATGGCGACGTCGTTAGTTAATCAACAAAATATCGATTGCTATTCCGTATTTCGCGTCTTCCCTAATAGACGTAGAAGGGAGGTGAACGCATCGCTGTATAGGAAATGTCAGTGATAGAGGGAATGGAGAAGAGAATTATCACTACTGTATCTGCAGAGTAAAGTAGCGACTTTGTGTTTCATGCAGCACCCAATAGACGAAGAAGTAAGGGTAATCGCATCTCTGGATAGGAAATAGAAGCGATCGAGGGAATGGAAAAGAGAATGATCACTACGGTATCTACAGAGTAAAGTAGTGACTTTGTGTTTCATGCAGCATCTAATAGACGAAGAAGTAAGGGTAATCGCATCTCTGGATAGGAAATAGAAGCGATCGAGGGAATGGAAAAGAGAATGATCACTACGGTATCTACAGAGTAAAGTAGTGACTTTGTGTTTCATGCAGCATCTAATAGACGAAGAAGTAAGGGTAATCGCATCTCTGGATAGGAAATAGAAGCGATCGAGGGAATGGAAAAGAGAATGATCACTACTGTATCTACAGAGTAAAGTAGTGACTTTGTGTTTCATGCAGCATCTAATAGAGGAAGAAGTAAGGGTAATCGCATCTCTGGATAGGAAATAGAAGCGATCGAGGGAATGGAAAAGAGAATGATCACTACGGTATCTACAGAGTAAAGTAGTGACTTTGTGTTTCATGCAGCATCTAATAGACGAAGAAGTAAGGGTAATCGCATCTCTGGATAGGAAATAGAAGCGATCGAGGGAATGGAAAAGAGAATGATCACTACTGTATCTACAGAGTAAAGTAGTGACTTTGTGTTTCATGCAGCACCCAATAGACGAAGAAGTAAGGGTAATCGCATCTCTGAATAGGAAATAGAAGCGATCGAGGGAATGGAAAAGAGAATGATCACTACGATATCTACAGAGTAAAGTAGTGACTTTGTGTTTCATGCAGCACCCAATAGACGAAGAAGTAAGGGTAATTGCATCTCTGAATAGGAAATAGAAGCGATCGAGGGAATGGAAAAGAGAATGATCACTACTGTATCTACAGAGTAAAGTAGTGACTTTGTGTTTCATGCAGCACCCAATAGACGAAGAAGTAAGGGTAATCGCATCTCTGGATAGGAAATAGAAGCGATCGAGGGAATGGAAAAGAGAATGATCACTACTGTATCTACAGAGTAAAGCAGTGACTTTGTGTTTCATGCAGCACCCAATAGACGAAGAAGTAAGGGTAATTGCATCTCTGAATAGGAAATAGAAGCGATCGAGGGAATGGAAAAGAGAATGATCACTACTGTATCTACAGAGTAAAGTAGTGACTTTGTGTTTCATGCAGCATCTAATAGACGAAGAAGTAAGGGTAATTGCATCTCTGAATAGGAAATAGAAGCGATCGAGGGAATGGAAAAGAGAATGATCACTACTGTATCTACAGAGTAAAGTAGTGACTTTGTGTTTCATGCAGCACCCAATAGACGAAGAAGTAAGGGTAATCGCATCTCTGGATAGGAAATAGAAGCGATCGAGGGAATGGAAAAGAGAATGATCACTACTGTATCTACAGAGTAAAGTAGTGACTTTGTGTTTCATGCAGCATCCAATAGACGAAGAAGTAAGGGTAATCGCATCTCTGAATAGGAAATAGAAGCGATCGAGGGAATGGAAAAGAGAATGATCACTACTGTATCTACAGAGTAAAGTAGTGACTTTGTGTTTCATGCAGCATCCAATAGACGAAGAAGTAAGGGTAATCGCATCTCTGGATAGGAAATAGAAGCGATCGAGAGAATGGAAAAGAGAATGATCACTACTGTATCTACAGAGTAAAGTAGTGACTTTGTGTTTCATGCAGCACCCAATAGACGAAGAAGTAAGGGTAATCGCATCTCTGGATAGGAAATAGAAGCGATCGAGGGAATGGAAAAGAGAATGATCACTACTGTATCTACAGAGTAAAGTAGTGACTTTGTGTTTCATGCAGCACCCAATAGACGAAGAAGTAAGGGTAATCGCATCTCTGAATAGGAAATAGAAGCGATCGAGGGAATGGAAAAGAGAATGATCACTACTGTATCTACAGAGTAAAGTAGTGACTTTGTGTTTCATGCAGCACCCAATAGACGAAGAAGTAAGGGTAATCGCATCTCTGAATAGGAAATAGAAGCGATCGAGGGAATGGAAAAGAGAATGATCACTACTGTATCTACAGAGTAAAGTAGTGACTTTGTGTTTCATGCAGCATCTAATAGACGAAGAAGTAAGGGTAATCGCATCTCTGAATAGGAAATAGAAGCGATCGAGGGAATGGAAAAGAGAATGATCACTACTGTATCTACAGAGTAAAGTAGTGACTTTGTGTTTCATGCAGCATCTAATAGACGAAGAAGTAAGGGTAATCGCATCTCTGAATAGGAAATAGAAGCGATCGAGGGAATGGAAAAGAGAATGATCACTACTGTATCTACAGAGTAAAGTAGTGACTTTGTGTTTCATGCAGCATCCAATAGACGAAGAAGTAAGGGTAATCGCATCTCTGGATAGGAAATAGAAGCGATCGAGAGAATGGAAAAGAGAATGATCACTACTGTATCTACAGAGTAAAGTAGTGACTTTGTGTTTCATGCAGCACCCGATAGACGAAGAAGTAAGGGTAATCGCATCTCTGGATAGGAAATAGAAGCGATCGAGGGAATGGAAAAGAGAATGATCACTACTGTATCTACAGAGTAAAGTAGTGACTTTGTGTTTCATGCAGCACCCAATAGACGAAGAAGTAAGGGTAATCGCATCTCTGAATAGGAAATAGAAGCGATCGAGGGAATGGAAAAGAGAATGATCACTACTGTATCTGCAGAGTAAAGTAGTGACTTTGTGTTTCATGCAGCACCCAATAGACGAAGAAGTAAGGGTAATCGCATCTCTGGATAGGAAATAGAAGCGATCGAGGGAATGGAAAAGAGAATGATCACTACTGTATCTGCAGAGTAAAGTAGCGACTTTGTGTTTCATGCAGCATCCAATAGACGAAGAAGTAAGGGTAATCGCATCTCTGGATAGGAAATAGAAGCGATCGAGGGAATGGAAAAGAGAATGATCACTACGGTATCTACAGATTAAAGTAGCGACTTTGTGTTTCATGCAGCACCCAATAGACGAAGAAGTAAGGGTAATCGCATCTCTGGATAGGAAATAGAAGCGATCGAGGGAATGGAAAAGAGAATGATCACTACGGTATCTACAGATTAAAGTAGCGACTTTGTGTTTCATGCAGCACCCAATAGACGAAGAAGTAAGGGTAATCGCATCTCTGGATAGGAAATAGAAGCGATCGAGGGAATGGAAAAGAGAATGATCACTACTGTATCTGCAGAGTAAAGTAGCGACTTTGTGTTTCATGCAGCATCTAATAGACGAAGAAGTAAGGGTAATCGCATCTCTGAATAGGAAATAGAAGCGATCGAGGGAATGGAAAAGAGAATGATCACTACTGTATCTGCAGAGTAAAGTAGTGACTTTGTGTTTCATGCAGCACCCAATAGACGAAGAAGTAAGGGTAATCGCATCTCTGGATAGGAAATAGAAGCGATCGAGGGAATGGAAAAGAGAATGATCACTACTGTATCTGCAGAGTAAAGTAGCGACTTTGTGTTTCATGCAGCATCTAATAGACGAAGAAGTAAGGGTAATCGCATCTCTGAATAGGAAATAGAAGCGATCGAGGGAATGGAAAAGAGAAT
Organism: Pristionchus exspectatus; assembly: GCA_911812115.1. Classification (NCBI taxonomy): domain Eukaryota; kingdom Metazoa; phylum Nematoda; class Chromadorea; order Rhabditida; family Neodiplogasteridae; genus Pristionchus; species Pristionchus exspectatus. Next base: position 16,887,843 of record OU461584.1, on the reverse strand, counting down.
GATCACTACTGTATCTGCAGAGTAAAGTAGCGACTTTGTGTTTCATGCAGCATCTAATAGACGAAGAAGTAAGGGTAATCGCATCTCTGAATAGGAAATAGAAGCGATCGAGGGAATGGAAAAGAGAATGATCACTACTGTATCTGCAGAGTAAAGTAGCGACTTTGTGTTTCATGCAGCATCCAATAGACGAAGAAGTAAGGGTAATCGCATCTCTGGATAGGAAATAGAAGCGATCGAGGGAATGGAAAAGAGAATGATCACTACGGTATCTACAGATTAAAGTAGCGACTTTGTGTTTCATGCAGCACCCAATAGACGAAGAAGTAAGGTAATCGCATCTCTGGATAGGAAATAGAAGCGATCGAGGGAATGGAAAAGAGAATGATCACTACGGTATCTACAGATTAAAGTAGCGACTTTGTGTTTCATGCAGCACCCAATAGACGAAGAAGTAAGGGTAATCGCATCTCTGGATAGGAAATAGAAGCGATCGAGGGAATGGAAAAGAGAATGATCACTACTGTATCTGCAGAGTAAAGTAGCGACTTTGTGTTTCATGCAGCACCCAATAGACGAAGAAGTAAGGGTAATTGCATCTCTGGATAGGAAATAGAAGCGATCGAGGGAATGGAAAAGAGAATGATCACTACTGTATCTGCAGAGTAAAGTAGTGACTTTGTGTTTCATGTAGCATCCAATAGACGAAGAAGTAAGGGTAATCGCATCTCTGGATAGGAAATAGAAGCGATCGAGGGAATGGAAAAGAGAATGATCACTACTGTATCTACAGAGTAAAGTAGTGACTTTGTGTTTCATGCAGCATCTAATAGACGAAGAAGTAAGGGTAATGCATCTCTGGATAGGAAATAGAAGCGATCGAGGGAATGGAAAAGAGAATGATCACTACGGTATCTACAGAGTAAAGTAGTGACTTTGTGTTTCATGCAGCATCCAATAGACGAAGAAGTAAGGGTAATCGCATCTCTGGATAGGAAATAGAAGCGATCGAGGGAATGGAAAAGAGAATGATCACTACGGTATCTACAGATTAAAGTAGCGACTTTGTGTTTCATGCAGCACCCAATAGACGAAGAAGTAAGGGTAATCGCATCTCTGGATAGGAAATAGAAGCGATCGAGGGAATGGAAAAGAGAATGATCACTACGGTATCTACAGAGTAAAGTAGTGACTTTGTGTTTCATGCAGCATCTAATAGACGAAGAAGTAAGGGTAATTGCATCTCTGGATAGGAAATAGAAGCGATCGAGGGAATGGAAAAGAGAATGATCACTACGGTATCTACAGAGTAAAGTAGTGACTTTGTGTTTCATGCAGCACCCAATAGACGAAGAAGTAAGGGTAATCGCATCTCTGGATAGGAAATAGAAGCGATCGAGGGAATGGAAAAGAGAATGATCACTACTGTATCTACAGAGTAAAGTAGTGACTTTGTGTTTCATGCAGCATCTAATAGACGAAGAAGTAAGGGTAATTGCATCTCTGGATAGGAAATAGAAGCGATCGAGGGAATGGAAAAGAGAATGATCACTACGGTATCTACAGAGTAAAGTAGTGACTTTGTGTTTCATGCAGCATCTAATAGACGAAGAAGTAAGGGTAATTGCATCTCTGGATAGGAAATAGAAGCGATCGAGGGAATGGAAAAGAGAATGATCACTACGGTATCTACAGATTAAAGTAGCGACTTTGTGTTTCATGCAGCACCCAATAGACGAAGAAGTAAGGGTAATCGCATCTCTGGATAGGAAATAGAAGCGATCGAGGGAATGGAAAAGAGAATGATCACTACGGTATCTACAGAGTAAAGTAGTGACTTAGTGTTTCATGCAGCATCCAATAGACGAAGAAGTAAGGGTAATCGCATCTCTGGATAGGAAATAGAAGCGATCGAGGGAATGGAAAAGAGAATGATCACTACTGTATCTACAGAGTAAAGTAGTGACTTTGTGTTTCATGCAGCATCTAATAGACGAAGAAGTAAGGGTAATTGCATCTCTGGATAGGAAATAGAAGCGATCGAGGGAATGGAAAAGAGAATGATCACTACGGTATCTACAGAGTAAAGTAGTGACTTTGTGTTTCATGCAGCATCCAATAGACGAAGAAGTAAGGGTAATCGCATCTCTGGATAGGAAATAGAAGCGATCGAGGGAATGGAAAAGAGAATGATCACTACTGTATCTACAGAGTAAAGTAGTGACTTTATGTTTCATGCAGCATCTAATAGACGAAGAAGTAAGGGTAATTGCATCTCTGGATAGGAAATAGAAGCGATCGAGGGAATGGAAAAGAGAATGATCACTACGGTATCTACAGAGTAAAGTAGTGACTTTGTGTTTCATGCAGCATCTAATAGACGAAGAAGTAAGGGTAATTGCATCTCTGGATAGGAAATAGAAGCGATCGAGGGAATGGAAAAGAGAATGATCACTACGGTATCTACAGAGTAAAGTAGTGACTTTGTGTTTCATGCAGCATCCAATAGACGAAGAAGTAAGGGTAATCGCATCTCTGGATAGGAAATAGAAGCGATCGAGGGAATGGAAAAGAGAATGATCACTACGGTATCTACAGAGTAAAGTAGTGACTTTGTGTTTCATGCGGCACCCAATAGACGAAGAAGTAAGGGTAATCGCATCTCTGGATAGGAAATAGAAGCGATCGAGGGAATGGAAAAGAGAATGATCACTACGGTATCTACAGATTAAAGTAGCGACTTTGTGTTTCATGCAGCACCCAATAGACGAAGAAGTAAGGGTAATCGCATCTCTGGATAGGAAATAGAAGCGATCGAGGGAATGGAAAAGAGAATGATCACTACTGTATCTACAGAGTAAAGTAGTGACTTTGTGTTTCATGCAGCATCTAATAGACGAAGAAGTAAGGGTAATTGCATCTCTGGATAGGAAATAGAAGCGATCGAGGGAATGGAAAAGAGAATGATCACTACGGTATCTACAGATTAAAGTAGCGACTTTGTGTTTCATGCAGCACCCAATAGACGAAGAAGTAAGGGTAATCGCATCTCTGGATAGGAAATAGAAGCGATCGAGGGAATGGAAAAGAGAATGATCACTACTGTATCTACAGAGTAAAGTAGTGACTTTGTGTTTCATGCAGCATCTAATAGACGAAGAAGTAAGGGTAATTGCATCTCTGGATAGGAAATAGAAGCGATCGAGGGAATGGAAAAGAGAATGATCACTACGGTATCTACAGATTAAAGTAGCGACTTTGTGTTTCATGCAGCACCCAATAGACGAAGAAGTAAGGGTAATCGCATCTCTGGATAGGAAATAGAAGCGATCGAGGGAATGGAAAAGAGAATGATCACTACGGTATCTACAGATTAAAGTAGCGACTTTGTGTTTCATGCAGCACCCAATAGACGAAGAAGTAAGGGTAATCGCATCTCTGGATAGGAAATAGAAGCGATCGAGGGAATGGAAAAGAGAATGATCACTACGGTATCTACAGATTAAAGTAGCGACTTTGTGTTTCATGCAGCACCCAATAGACGAAGAAGTAAGGGTAATCGCATCTCTGGATAGGAAATAGAAGCGATCGAGGGAATGGAAAAGAGAATGATCACTACTGTATCTACAGAGTAAAGTAGTGACTTTGTGTTTCATGCAGCATCTAATAGACGAAGAAGTAAGGGTAATCGCATCTCTGGATAGGAAATAGAAGCGATCGAGGGAATGGAAAAGAGAATGATCACTACGGTAGAGAGAGAGAGAGAGAGAGAGAGAGAGGATAGAGAAGGAGGAGCAAATGAAGGAATAATGCGCGTGTGTAAGAAACGTACGAATAACCGACAACGCTCTGCATGAACCATACTAACGAGAGGAGTACGATCACGAACCTGCAAACAGAATTGATTGATTCGTAGATACAGTATTCGCGATGATGGATCAATAGAAACAGTTACAGTAGTTACTGTAGATGGGTCGAAAATGATAATGAAATAAAGGAAGAGGGGCATTGTATGGTCATAACATTTATTGTGTTTGCATTCTTGATCGATTAATATTATTTCCTGACAAAAAAATAACAAAAATAAAAATATTTTTTTTAAAAGTCAATAGGCAATAATTTTTTTAAAAAATCAGTCCTCGATCGCGCCTAGAGAGTGTGGGAAACGAGGAGAGTGAGCGCTAATTTTGCTAATTAGCGATTGTCTAGCGCGCTTTATTTTTATTTTTTGTAATATCTTATCGCATATTGCTTGCAGGATTGTTAGCGACTAATTTAGACTGAAAATACAAGAAAGGAGCATGGAAGAAGGCCGATCGGAAAGGGGGGAAGCGAACATTTCGAAATTTCGAGGCAAAACGACATGAATTAAGGCGATATTCCCGTGATTCAAGTAATGCGATGGGTTATTTCGACACGGGAAGTGAGCAGCACGGAAATGACATCAAGAAATCGATAAAAAAACGGAGTAGAAGCGAAGAAACGGAGGATTTCCAGTCCAAATCCGGGGCGGCCGTGTCTGCTAGAAGGGAGCACCACGGTTTCCCGCGCAATTTTTACCCCTTCTCCCGATGACTTCTGTCCTTGTTTTCTTTCGTTTGTCGCCTATTTTTGATTGTTTTTGCAGCTTAGATTCAAGTGATGGCTTCTGTGAGTCTCGTGCGATCGATTTAAAGCCATTTAGAGCCATGATTCGGGTGGGAAGCGAGTGAATGTCTATTGATTCTTGCATCGAGTACGCGTGCAATGCTTTAGTATACTGTTCCGTCTCAACTTGCGTCGGAGCAGTGTGTGTAATCGACAATGTTTGTTGTTTCACTTATAATGCATTTCCCTCGCCCTATCCTTCTTTTCACTGTTCGTAAATACAATCATTTGAGGATGCACCGCGGTCGCAGTCGCCGCAGTCCACGTGTGAAGACGTCTCGGCGAGCAGGGTAGAGGGTGAGTAAGATGTTTACATACCATTTCACTTTCAAGGCAAATGCGGATTGCATGGACCGTAAACACTTCTGTGTTCCCTTAAAATTGAAAACAACAAGTTCACTGTTCGCTTCCGTTTCGCTACAGCTGTAGTTGATTACCGTATCACACACACGAAATCACACATAAAAGGCTACTGACACTTGGGCACTATTCTACAGATTTTAGTCATCACAAAAGTTTGTAATGTGTTTAATTGCGACATGTTGGAAGGTTCACGGTTTCCTTGCCAGCCACTCAATTTATCTCCATTCAGAATGCTACCCGAGTCGCTGTCGTGGTTCGGCGCCGTGACTTTCAAGGCCTTCCCGCTAGACATTGGACGCTGGACCCGCTGGACAGTACAAGTGAGTAGTGAGACACTCGAGTACGGTAGACAACGATTGGATGATCGCTAACTGATTCAATAACGTTGTTTTGAGCCGACCTTGTTTAGGTTTCATCATCAGGTCAAATTAGGTGAGAATGTTGTCAGTTTGTGGCTCTTTCGACGCTTAACTAAATAAATCGAATCCGTGCTTTATGTGAATCAATTATTGCCCAAAATACTGACAGTTTTGAGTTTAGTCTTGTATCATTAACTGATTGATTCCAAATAAACGAATGACTCTTCCCATCTCCCCCTCCCCCTCTGGCATAGCGAATGAGAGATCCGCCTGAAATAGCAGCCGCAATTTTCCCTCTTTCTGGCGAATCCGCTGCCCTAGCCCCGCCCCTTCCTTCTTCCCTACCAGCGAATCAACTGGGCGAGAGAGAGACAGGGGAATGAAACGCCGTAATCCGCATATCGAAATCGCATTCCTTTGTCACGGTCATCTAGCCTGCAATATCTCATGAATAATCGGTCTCTTGCAGGACGCCCTTCCCGGTGGCGCATCTGAAGCCGTCGGCAGTCTGACGACGATGGAAAGAGATGAGAGTGGGAGAGGGAGCAATTGGAGAGTGAGAAGGTACGGTAGAGGAATGTGGTAACGACAAGATACCGTTCGGAAGAAGTGGTATTCAACTGGCAAGGCGTGTTTTTTTTTTGCAGAGTTGCGGAAGAGGAGGTATCGAAGATGATCTTGCTCTTGATAGGAAAATAGCTTGTGATTGTTGTTATGTACCCGATAATGAATCGTGAAAAGATTATTGTTGCAACCATATTTGCGCTTTGATATTGCATGCAGCCGTGAATCACCAGGATGTGCCGCGACATAATATTCTTAAAATTACCCTTTCTTGTCTATGTAAAAGTATGCACTTACGCAGCCTAGTCGCCTCCGTGTGCGAGTTGTCATCCATACTGTCCCCCCTGGGAACTTCCCCATGATTCCATGGTTCATGAATTCTCCTTATTCAGACAACGGCCACCAGACGACGCACAACCTGGAGATGCAGTTGCCATGCTGAGACAGATGGCCACACACCGCAGTGTGGTTGTGCACCGGGCGCTTGTCGCCCCATGAAGAGGAGCAATCGAAGGATGGACCGGAGTAGCCGCCACACACCGCAGTGTGGTTGTGCACCGGGCGCTTGTCGCCCCATCAAGAGGATCAATCGAAGGATGGACCGGAGTAGCCGCCACACACCGCAGTGTGGTTGTGCACCGGGCGCTTGTCGCCCCATGAAGAGGAGCAATCGAAGGATGGACCGGAGTAGCCGCCACACACCGCAGTGTGGTTGTGCACCGGGCGCTTGTCGCCCCATCAAGAGGAGCAATCGAATTATTATCTATTATATTATCTTAAATCGGAAGGACTATGATAGCTGAGAAGCTGGAACGCCGTGACGAGGAGGAAGGTAGAGTTTGAAATACCTGTAATCGTCTCTTCATTGCGCGCACTCTCTCGTCTCTGTGACCAGCGAGAGAGCACGTGAAATGAAAAGACAATGACGATGAAACGACGTTCGCCCTGAAATGCGACGCGGGTCACAATGGAATGTGGAATTGTAATGCGGATATTGAAGGACGCCAGTATTATGGAATCGATTCCTTTCACATCACATGCACCGAGGTATGTTTTGTCAGTAATGTTCAAATGATTTCAATCCGTTGCACTAGCGTTTTCTATTCGATGCGGATACCGACAATTGGATTTATGGAAGCAATTGGGATTGGAATGCAATGAGTGATGGGGTAAGCATTTCAATCAGTTATGTCCACGGGGTCGCATATTGGACTATGCCCCGATTTGTACCATTTGCTTGAAGATCATAGCCCCTGATTTTGAGAGACATACCCGCGATATTTTAACGGCTTTACTATGAACCCCGATATTGATCGTTCGTCCGAGTTTGGTGATCATCTCTGATTTTAATTTGATTTATACTAGTTATTGTGCCCGAATACAGTGCAGTGCCTGTATTTGTTAACAATAAATCAATCGTATGATTACTACTGTCCAGGCCTTGAATTTTTCTCAGAAGTTCATAATCAACGACAAGGTTATTCTGAAGTTTCACGTGAAGATTGTCGGCTCAGAGGGGTTTAATTTTCTCATAGATCAGTTTTGCACTGTCTTTTTTCAGTGGTAAGCTAATTGCTGATCCTGCAATGTTCTCTGCGAATAGAAGGAGCGATATCAAATCGGAGATGAGAAGCTCCATGTGTCTAGAGAGGTGCTTTTCGTTGTTAAAAGTAAAGATGATAATCGATATTGAAATTTACTAAATAAACAATGTCAACGTTTAACAAAATCAATTTATATTTGCAGTATCTGTCTGTCCAGTCTCCCGTATTCGAGACTCTCTTCTTTGGAGAATTCACTGAGAATGGAAAAGAGGAAGTGGAGATAAAGGATGTAGTCTACGAGGTTGGTGTTGAATCGAGAATGGGAGTTGAATATTCTACTTTCTAGGAATTTCTTGATCTTCTTCACTTTATCTATATCGGAAACGTGAAGATTACAGGTATTTAATAGATGTAAAAATTCATTTCTTAAAATTACACAAAATAATTCTGATGGCACGGTGGCTCACATGCTGAAACTCGCTGATCACTTTATAAGATGGAGGTTGGTTAGAAAACAGGTTACAATAAAGTATGATTCATTATTGATGAATGACGGGTTGAATTGCTTTATATGTCTGGCCAGGGTTTCAGATTCGGTGTCGGTGTCGGAATTACCGATCCATTTTCGAGCTATCAATTAGAGACGAGAAATAGCTTGCGAAAGTAAGAAAAAAGGATGATGTGGTGTCTAAGATTGATTTCGGGGCATATTGATTTTTCTCAAAAACGTTCGTTGGGCCCAGACGAAAAACGTTGAAAAAAACAGATTTTTGTTGAATTTATCTGCCCCAGATATCGCTAAAGTTAGGTGAATATGGCTCCTGGGTCACAATTTCATGCTGGTCGCGCCTGCCTAGTCGATTTTTTCATTCAAATTTGTATTGACGCGGTAGACAACTTGCGGAATAGATCGGACAGGCGTTGGGTGGGCGTGATCAGCTTAAAATTTTAACCCACGGCACAAATTTCGGAATATTTGCTCTATCCGAAGCAGTGAAACTAAAGAAGTCTACGAGTTATCTATGAGCAAAATGAGTGAGCCCATCGAACACCTTGGAGAACTCCAAATCACAAAATTACCGAGAGTTGATATTTTGAGCTGTGCCTGGCCTTTCTCAATTCTTACGCAAACGGAATCATATCAAAACTATGTTCGCTTGTGTCTCACGGCGTTATAGATAACATGCGCTTACTTATTAGATTTTATCCCATTCCCGCACTTGAGACTCGATCGACAAACATACGCACTGACTGACTGACCGGCCGACGGGCACTTAAGTATTCTAATATTGAGAAATTAACGTTTAATTATTTGCAGTCTGTCTCTGCTTTCTTCTCTATGTGGCCGTCAGTCATTCTATTCTTTCTTCGTCGCTTCCTTCCACTCTTGTCGAAGAACCGATAGTCGGAAGCTGATGTCCCCATATCCTCTCCCCGTTCTCCCCACTGCTCGTATATTGCTGCTTTTTCTTGTGTTGCCTTTGTTTTACTTGTTTTTTATCGTACCGATTGATGAGGGGGGGGGGGGGTACTGTATCGATCGATCCGTATATGTGAAAATGGGGGTACTGTATCGATCGATCCGTATATGTGAAAATGGGGGTACTGTATCGATTGATCCGTATATGTGAAAATGGGGGGGGGGGGGGTGCTGTATCGATCTGTATATGTGAAAATGGGGATTCTGTATTGGTCCGAAAGTGTGAAAATGGTGGTATTGTATCGATCAGAAACTGTGAAAATAGGAGTATTTTATCGATCCGAAAGTGTGAAAATGGGGGTATTGTATCGATCGATCCGTGTGAACACCTTCCCTTCCTTCGATGAGGGACTCTGACTGAAGAGGATGGTCAAACCATGCGGAGAAGTCCCCGTTCGGCAGTAGAGGTTGGTCATTTTATTTATTTCGGCGGTGTTTTTCAATGGGGTGGCCGGAGGCTATCGCCAATTTTTGAAAAGTGCCGATTCTGCAGTACCGTGCAGGGTTAGAAAATTCGAGTCGAGGCCTCGAGCCTAAATAGTGCGGCGCGCCCACTACCGTAATCTTCGCAGACGGTCGTTGTTGTCACTCTTGATTCCTTCCTTGACAGCCGTCTTGACAGCAGTCTTAACGGACTTCTCAAGGGTTGAACCAAGAGCAGGGAAATCAGCCATATCGATGAGTTTCTTGGAAACCACATCGATAGAGGACTTGAGAGGGGAATGAAGTGAAGTGAGTTGTTGGATTGACTTCTGAATGGCGGTCAGCTGGGCCTGAAGTTTCTCCATCTCTCGAAAGAGAACTTCCATGGCCGTGAAGATCGAAGACTGAGTGATTTCGAAACGACGGAGTCCTTTGTTCTTGCTCAGGACATATCCGTCGGTCTTGAAGTGGGTATCACATTCAGAAGGTTTGAGTCTCTTCTGGGGATTGGTTCGATAGGCGGCGTTGTACCGCTCCATGAATGGCTTGTTGGAAAGGTGACGGTTGGGTTCAGGAAGATTGAGACGACTGTCGATCGGGATGGAAGGGTCGAGTTCATCATCATCCGAGTCGACTAGGGATTGCTGACTACTGAGATGACTCATCTCAGAGAGAGAAACTAGAGCGGGTATCCTCTGCGAGAAACTGATAGAGGAATGAGTACCATTCTGGCGGTGAATGCTGTTTGACAACATAAAAACAGTTTAATGGCCAAATCCTTCAAAAACTGGCTATGTTTATTAAAAGGGCCTTTCTATGAAAGCCGGGTGTGCTTGAGAATCGTTATCGGAAACTTCGAAAGTAGAGTATTTTTTTCAAATACTGAGAGTTTTCGACTAGTTTTTTCATATACGAACATGACCGTGAATGCTTGCAGATGGCTGCTTGAGAAGCGACGGAAAATTGAAGATGGAAGCGACGTCGTTGCTGGTGAATACACAGTAAGTTATCCTAGAAGGTCAACGATAATCATTATCCCTCATTACCCCCTTCTCACTCCAATTCATAAACATCCCTCCTCATTTACATGCCAATTTCCATCCATTTTCAATGATCCCCTTTATCCTCCTTTCTCTTGTCTTCTCACCTCATTTTGCGTTAGACGGATCATCTCATTTTGCATGTCTTCTTCAGCCTATAAATACCCATCGCCTCTCTCTCATCCTCAGTCCGAGTCCTCTCGTTCTACCGCCTACTCCTCCACCAAGGTACGCTTCCCCCTCCCAGGGTCCTCAGGGATATCCTAGATACCCCCTTATATCCCTCCTAGTCCTCGATCCTTGCAGTATGCCTCTCGCCGTCGAACCCGCTGCCGCCGCAGTTCCCGCCGCCGGAGGAACCTCCACCCACACGCTCACCAACTCCGAGGCCGGCAAGATCATGTTCAAGGTACGGTATCCCCCCTGGTCCCTGACCCTGACCCTGACCCTTCATACCGTATCAACTCACCTAGGTGGGAAGGTCTGGATCCCCCCCCCACCCCCTGACCCCCCAGTACCCACCTCGCTTCGGTGAGGCAATCCCGTACATTTCCTGTCTTGTCACAACGCTCTCGTCTGACCCACCGAACCCCGCAACCTACCGTAACCCTCCCCATTGCAGATCAAGTCGTCGAACAACAACGAGTACCGCCTCAAGCCCGTCTTCGGCTTCATCGATGCTGGAGCCACGGCTCAGGTCGAGATCACCAGACTGGTAAGTGATCTGACCCACCGAACCCCCATCCCTAACCTACCGTATCTCTAGGCTGGACCCCCCAAGGAGGACAAGTTCGTCATCCAGTTCGCGCCCGCCCCCGAGGGAGCCGCCGACGCCCAGGAGGCATTCAAGGTATACGAGGGGTCATGGGTCTGACCTAGGGTACGGGGGTACTGTAGTGTACTCATGAAGTGACATGAACACACATGAAGTGACTAGCGGGTTCTGTAACCAATCCGTTCCGTTCGGTTCCGTGTGCCCCCATTGATGTACCGTATCCCCTCACTTACCGTATCTCTATCTCAGGGAGCAACTCCCGCTGGAGACGTGACGATTCCGTGCAAGGCGGAGTAGATGTCGTCCGTCTCTCTCTCCTCTCCCCTCTCGTCGAGCCTCTTCTTCCCTCCTTCCCCTATCACTCCCCCCCCCCTCCTATCCCCTCCCTCCCTCCCCACTCCTCCCTTGTACCACCGTATGTGTAGCCACCCCCGGAATAAAATATGTGTAAGATGCTAACGTGCGGTATGCAAGAAGATAAAGACACTGTGCATGTATTGGTTTTTGTACTGGTGATTGTCTGCCTTTAGATTCTGCGATCGACTTCTTGTTCCTTTTGCCTTTCCTCTTCTCCTTTTCATGGTCTTTCGGGGTATGGGGTCTTTGGGGTTCTTCCTTGCTTGCAACGTTTTCTATAAGAAAATCATGGCCCAAGAAGATGCAAGAAGAAACTAGCAATGTAATGTCTCCAACTGAATACGGTATGTTTGCCACTAGATATCCCCAATACCTGAATACCTGTCTTCAGTCTTAAGATGTCCCATCGCATTGCGATGAATCAATGATCGAAATGAAAGGAATGAATGAACAATGGCAGCAATCTTGTATTGACGATCAAGCGATGTATGCAATAACCACCACCTCGTGAGGCCGGCTATATCATGTTGAAGGTACGGTATTCCCCTGACCTCTCCTATCGTACCAACCACTTCGGTGGGAAGGCCCCGGTGGACCCCGTACAACTTTGATCTACTCCTTGACTCAGCCCTCTTTCAATCGTACCCACCTCGCATCTGTGAGGCAATCCCGTACAACTTTGATCAACTTTCGCAGTACGTATCGGAGATTACTTGTTCATGAGAACATCGATGGATATCAGATAAATACAAGCCAGTGATCTTAGAGCAGGATAGAGATTACTGTAGGTTGATGCAGTTGAGGAAGGTCCATTAGACGAAATTGGAACTGCTTGTAATATGTGGTAGCAACCATCAGTTTTGCGATAAACGACACGACAGTGTCCGCTGCGAGTATCGGGTTCTATTCTCTTTTCCTCTCGAGAGTTTATGATTACTCGCTATTTATCAACGCATTATCAGTACTTGAGGAAGAGAGTCAAATACAAGAATGTGATATGAGTGCAATTTATCCATCTGATTCACAAGACACGAACAAGGAGATCTACGGTAGCCAGTGGTGAAGGATATGTGATATCGAATTAATGATCTTTGATCTTCTCTAGGCCACTCCAGCAGATCGAGGAACAATGGTGATGTGTGCTTCCTTTTTCGTCTGAGCGTGCAACTGGAATAAAAAGGAAGATGATCTTTGATCTTTGCAAGGAGTAGATTAACGATGAATTGTGTTATGTATGTCAAATGCAAAGACAAAACATCCGAAAAGGAGTACGGTAAGGCTATCCAGTTTCGCGATTTCATCTTTGATCTTTAATCTTTGATCTGTCACCTGATCGAGTCTCCTCTGCTGCAGCCAGTAAACGGGCATGATGGCGTGTTTGAGAATCGCCCAGGGAAGAAGATGACGACAAAGCATCTGAGGAGTGTATGATGCAATACAATACTATATCAGTATCGCATTCTAATCAAGACAAGGCATAACGACGTTCCTCTAATACTCAACATGACCATTTTCGAGCGATTTCGGTATGAATTCTATGGACGCAATAGGTTGTAGTAATCAGTTCGTTAGATCACTGATTTCACTGTACGAAGGCATTTCATGAATTGGACGATCGATGACGAAGGAATGGCATACCAACCAGGGCTGGGAAACATTTAACGGATCTCTCATTTCACAATGCTCTCTCGCCTGATAGAAACACCGAGAGAGCATCGCAAAATGAGAGAGATCCGTTAAATGTTTTTCCAGTCCTGATACGAACCTGAATCTCATGATTGAAGCATCCAGTGGTCACTCGAACGAGTCCGAGGGTGGAAACTGCCTCACGAGCGAAGGAATCGGCAGTGACAACGAACATTTCCGAATTCTGAAAAGGGGACTGAATGGCCGAAGAAGGACGTTTGCCATGCAAGGAGGAAAGTTTGATAGTTGACATTGACGGTCATGATTAGGGTTGTCACGACGAAGAATCCGTCTCTTCATTCCGCATACTCTCTCACGGGTTGGATTGATAGAGAGTACGCGAAATGAAGAGAGGGGAATTCTTCACTCTGACAGCCCTAGTCATGGTTCTGGCCCAGCGAAATCTAGCGGCTGCTGTAGTCACTAGATTTGTGATGCAAGGGACTGACTGTAGCCTTCGGCGTCATCCTTATTTCTAATGAAAACGAATAATGGCCGACCTTGTAGTAGGTCATGTTTGTGGCGACGAGAGCTGGAGTGAGGCACTGCACTCGAATGGACGAGTACTCACTGAAAAGATATTGTTGTTATCGTTTCTATCTGTTTATCCTCAAGATTTACCATTGAAAGGTGTCATGTAGGGGAAGTGACAGGCATTCAATTGATTGTCAAACCAAATATTTTTTGATTTCTAGATGATCTTGTTGCAATTTACCGATCAATTGCCTCCGATAGGAACGACATGACCGATTTGGCGGCGCAATACGTGGCAAGACCGGGAATGACACGAAAGCCTGAGAGATCAAAGATCAATCGGGAACAATTCAATGAAAATGAACGTGAAATCTTCTATTCGATCATTGTCTTCGAGTTTCTTGCACTGTGTAAAGCCAATGAACAGACGATAAGTTTTTCGAGTTGTGCAAAAAGGTAAGATTGTTGGAAACTGGTAAAGTGATGTTTTTCAGGAAGCAAAAAGAGATCAACGATGATATCAAACTATCTATCAAAGTTCAAAGTTCAAAGACCAAATCTGACCCTGACTGGAAGAGAGAACGACGATCTGTCCTCCTCCGTGTCTCTCCATCGTTGGGAGAACCATTGAGAGGAACTGACAGAGATCAAAGATCAACTTTGATATGAAGAAGTGATGAAAGGCAGCACGAAAGATCAAAGATCAACTTTCGAAACACGGTAAGCTTGAAAGATAAGGGACCAAAGATCACGTACCTCTGCAGATCCAAGGGCGTTCACTCTCATAATCATCGAATCAGCCTCGGGATTATCACCGTATCGCTCCAGATTCTCACGACCAACGCCCACGGAATTGACTAGGGATCAAAGATCAGTTATATGAGGCCGTTTGCGTAAGAATCGGACAAATCATGAGAACTCCGGCACAGTCGAAAAAAGTTCAATTCTGCGAAAGTATTTTTAAAAGGCTCATATTTTTATTTCGACTTTCAATCATTCTTTTCATCATCTGTCAGATCATTCAGGCTCCACTTGTTCTGTATGGGAGAACCACTGTACAGTGCCATTTGTCATTCTTCAATCGAAATCAAGGCAATCTGTCACTTACTGACTAATCCGACGTCGATGACGTTGATGAACGCCCTCAATCGATTGTAATCGTCCTTGGCGAAATCGAACAGATAAGTCTTCACGTCCGCATTGTGATTCAATTCTGTAATGCATTTCTATCCAATAAATTTTTGTATTTTACTGATTTTCGCATCAACATTGAACAATTAAAAAAGCTCACCAAGATATCCCTTCACATCACTTAGCTTCTGCGCTGATCTTCCAATTAGTACAAACTTCTTGATTCCTCTGAAAGATTAAAGATCATTATTTGGGAAAGATCATAGATCAAACCTCCTGGCCAGCTCGTAGGTGTAGGCTTTGCCGATGCCATCTGTGCCTCCGGTTACGACTGGAAATGTTATGATCATTAGGTAGTTTTATGTGCCATTCTTCACCTATCTAGCGCACATTCTTGTATGTTTTCAAAGGTTCTCGTCAGGTGGAACTATAGTTCGATCTTATCTCCCCTCCCTCCCCTAACACCCCTCCATTCTCTCCTCCCCCAAGAAGCCTCGTCCTCTAACCACCCGAATCTCTCATCGGTACGAGGCTTTTTCATGAAGGAAACGCTGATTTCGGTCACGATACGAGAACGAGAAAGAAAACCCCTTAGTGACTATCTAACAGATTACTTCCTCTTTTACTTATGCACGCAAAGTTGTTGAATCGAAATGGCAAAATCACATTTCGTCCAAAAAAAAAGATCTCGATAGAAAAGTGAAAGTGATAGCAGTCTCTAGTCTACTCATTCTCGTGATCAGAAAAGAGGCGAAAGTTGGTCTTGACCCAGCGCTGGTTGTATTATCCTCCCGGATTGAGGGGGAGTTCGGAACCACTCTAATCCTAGCAGCGAATGTTTAGCAATGGGGCTTTCACTTGTTTGCGTTTGCATTTCGCTGCTGAAGATGATTCATCTGAGATGAAATTCATTTCCACTTGATACTATAATTTTAGCTAATAGCCTAAGAAGATTTTCCCTAACAAGAACAAGACAAGAGAGAAGTGATTTTTTTCCTCGAGGGATTGATTCCTTGTAAATTTTTGATTCCCTATTTCAAACCAATCGTGAAACACATTTGTTCAGTGTGACTATCTCTTTCGTTCTTTATTTCGTAATAAGGAGTATACTTCTGAAAATATAAATTCCCTCACCAGTCCATCGCACTCGGAATTTGTCCAGATCGGGCTGCCAGAATCGAGGAGCGATGTGATAGACGAAGACAGATTGAAGGAGGGCGAAGAGTGTGCGAAGCAGCCGATAGGACAGATACACTCGACCTACGTCCCAGAGGAGATCAAAGATCATCTCTGCAATAATGTAATACTATTTAGGTATTTTCAAGTACGGTCAATCGAAATAATGCATTGTGCGCTATCGAGATATTCTACACTACGGAAAAAGGAAAGTGAACCGAAAATAAACTGATAGAAAATAAACTGGGAGATCAACTTCTTGTAGAGATTCGATCAGATAATACGAACTGATCGTGTATCACTCGTTCAAATCTCCTCTAAAAGTCAAATTTCAAGCAAAAATTGTTCTGATGTTTTTGTCGAAGATTTGGCGAGCGATTAGGAAATTCTTGGAAAACGCGAGGTGCAACGCAGTGAAGAAAGGAAGTGTGATGGCATTGGGCTGTTTTGCAAGAGTGCAGTTCAGGAGTGGTCAGGAGAAACAACTTTCTACATTTCCAGAGAACATTTCTTCTCGGATCCACGGCAAAAAAGTGTGGGCACCAAACCAGCTGGGAGGTCACTTTCTCCCTCTATGGATCACAGCTTATCGAGATATAGAGATAGATTACTACTACGGACGAGTGATCACCACGGAGAACTGGAGTTGAATAGAGGGAGGGAAGGAGGGAGGAGAAAAGACTACTCGTTCCGGGACCGTTTTTATGTTGTGAGATCTCTATTGAAAGGAGGGGAGAAGTGCGTTCGAAATTGCGGTAGTTTGAAATGCACAATGCATTCCGCAGGAAGGTTGTTGAATCACAGGAGAACCGCTGAACAAGTGTGAAAATTGCTTTCATGAACAAGTAAATGTGCTATTCCAGCTAGTTACTCGCCAAAGTGTGAAAAGAGGCTACAACACAGATTCCGCGCAGATACAAGCGAGTTAGGCACATAATATAACAGTTTTTCTGAGAAGATTCGATAACCGAACATGAGGGATGAATGAGGTAGAAAGGGAGAAGAGAAGGAGGGACAAAGGTGCACTCCCGGGGGTCTCGACCCCTCCTCCCCTCTCCTCCCTCCTTCTCTCCTTCCTCGTGCTGTTCCTAGTGAAAGTGAGTGCACATCGGGACTCATGAGACAATTTACCCCTTCCGATCCCTATTTGACCCCCTCCCCACTAAAGGAAGGTTGACAAACTGTGCAATTTGAGCACGGAGTGGACAGGACTGAGGATTACCCAGCCTTTCCAGTGACCCCATGCAACCAATGCGATGGGCCGTGAAGAGTCCATTTATGGCTGATCGGCGCTGAAGTTCTTTCTAAGAACCTAGAGATTTCGAGGAGGGGGGGCGGAGACTGTGAAAACCAACGAAAAATCGGTGCGAAATGCGTGGGAGGAACAGGGAAGTTGTAGAGAAAGACTCCTTGATCATCGAAGAGACTGATCGAATTATGATGTAGAGTGGCTTAATTGACAGACTGTTCCTATCGAATTGGAACACGAATAGCAAAGATTATGGAACGTTCTGTTTCGCATTGTTCTCTAATCGGTGAAAGAGGCAAGATATTGCGGTAAATTGAGACAGACAGAGACTTTGACTGGAATAAACGTGGAAAGATTTTGAGCCGGGTAATGGGTACCAGGGGCGACCGGGGGATCGAGAGGATATGGGGAGGAGAAAATGAGAGGGAAGGGACAGAGTGCGTATCTCGATGGGATCTGACACAGATCACAGGAGCCGATAACCTCTATCGGGAAGAGGGAGGAAGGATGAGTGGACTAGGGAAGGGGATCTATTTATTGGTATGTCTGACGTGTGAGAGAGCAGGGAGAATGGGGAGAGTTGCTAACGGTAGGAAGAACAGGAAAAAGCGCATTTGCCGCGATCCGATCTGTTGCAGAAGAGACGGGAAGAGGAATGCTTTGGAAGGTGTTTCATTCGTATCAGAAATTGCAAAGAAATATCAAATATTCAGTTTTCACATCATATTTTTTTTCAACCGACATCTCAGAATTTTGACACCAAGCACGTCATCTTGTGGTCATAGAAAAAACTATTAGCAGGAAAGTATTGCAATCCATGATAAATACTGAAGCATGCGACTGTTGTGAATCCCACGTTACTCTGTCATTGATTGGATTCATTCCCGTATCTTTGCTTGTTTCAATTTTCTAGTCCTCTTACGAGAACACTCATCACACTTAGTCATCAAACACAAAAAACAGCTCCCGTTCACAAAGAGTGATCATCATTGAAGAGACGAGAGAATCGACACTGAGATAGTGTCGAAACGTCAGAGAGACAGATTGAAAATTTTCTACTATCACCCCCTCTCTTTTCTTATCGCTTTTCTCTCCCTGTTGTTTCATTCTATTCACAAACTGTCGTCTTCTTCTCGTTTTTCGTCTTTTCTCTTCAATCATCAGCGATGACCACGTGGGTTTATTGATTTTTTATCGGTTATCGATTTTTATCCCGACTAGATACTGATTCTTCGCGTCCCCTACAACGAGATCCTTCAAGATAGAACTATAGTCTAAAGAGTGTCTTTTTGCTTCTGAAATAAATCAATGATCTTCAGTCGGCCTGAGGACGTGCCCGGTCCCGCACCGACTTCGTCTACCGTATACCCGGCAGTTGAATCGATCGATCGATTGTCTCTTCCCCCTCCACCGTATGCTGCAGCTCTCTCCTTCCCAAAGGCAGACGAGGGGCAGCCACCCAGCTACCAGATGACCCCGAGTACGGTAGTCGAGTGTTATCGATTTTTAACTCCTCTTCAATCATAGATGCGCTGATCGCACTGTAATTGAATAGCTTTCGGAAGTTTCTGAATATGTTTATCGATAGAACTCAACTGCCACAAAACCGCACGAATTATTATCTGGGATCAATCATTCTTTGGATCGAGTAGGTAATAATCAGCACGTGTTGTAAACACTGCCTTGATCGATCCAGAAAAGAAGCAAACAAGCTTATCACGAGAACATTTTGTCTATTCCTAGGAAGAAAACGTTCAGCTGAGTTTTCGATATTCATTCTTCAAAAATGCCCATTTTTCATGTTCACCACTTCTCACTTCTACCATCGATAATCAATAATGAGTAATCAATTTCATTCAGATCTCTCCGGTCCTCCAATCATCGTCTACGTTGACGATGGCACGGACGAACGATGTCTGCTCTGTGTTAGTTACATATTTTATTATAATAATTTTATTTGACATTTCATTCTTTTTCAAAAAGCTCTGAAAGACGAACATTCAATAGTCCTAGTATCTCGATCACTATTTGCCAACACGCTTTATCGGTTGGCAAACAGCGATTGTAGCCTAACCTCTACGTGACATCATTGGAAAATTTCATTCTCGAGATCAATTAGTCTCAGATCAAAAATAGGAAATCATTACAGAATTCTCCACTCCGCGCGGACATTTCCTATTGCGCGCTCTTCTGTGTTATTCTCACTGTCATTCTTACATTTCCCATCGGTCTCGTTCTTCTATGTTGTCTGCCCTGTCTCTTCACGAGAAAGTGTGTGAGATGTGGAGAGATCTATTGACTTGATGAGTGATGATCTGACCAACGATATCTCCAAGCCATATTGATTACTTTCAATTTGAGCATCGTAGAGGTATTTCCAAATTGACACTCTTCATTTTCTTGATAATCAATGAGAGTATGAGTCAAATTGAGAGTCGGATCATTGTACAATAATCTATTGCTCGCCTAGTCAAGACTTTGTTTACATGAGAATATTATCATCATCACTTTCACTTTTTGCCACAATGTAGTCTAGAAATGCAATCTGTCTGTCTATCGATAGAATCACCACTAAGTCCACCAAGTCTGTCTGAATCTAGACCGTGCCTCTAGCTCTTCGTGATATTTAGTCATAGTATGTAGATATCAAGAGGATGAATAGACGTAATGTTTATTCTACCAGCCTACAATTTTCCCCCGTGACCCTTTCTCGATTTTATCAGTAAAAAAACAAGCCCCCATCACCCGCTTTCACTATACTTGCCAACTAAGCGATTCCACCCGATCGTCCCTATCAGTATCCCCTCTTATCTCCCCTTGATTGACATGAAGTCGTCTCTTCATTCCGCCAATTCTCTCGCTGATCAGAGAATCGGCATAGCACGTGGATAGTCTACTTCCTTATATTCCCATTTCTATACGTTTCACTCCGTAGATTTCATCGCTCTTCATTCTCGCTTAATTGTCATTTTCCGCTCTTGAGTCTGTGATAAAACCATCCAAATCGACGATACGATTACAATCACAGAAAAGGAAGAAGGAAGGATGTGAAGGAAGACGAGTAAATACACTGTATCGAACACACCAAGTGATCACACTTTCGTCAACGATTCATAGTGCTGTGCGATAAGAAGACCATGTCGAGTAGATTACCAATACTCTAATTCTTTCATTTGTGTACCATTTACTTTTTCACGGATGAATGAAATTAATTTATCACTATGCAATATGGACAATAACTAACGATGAATATAAGTAATGTAACCATAACTGTAAAAATAATCTTTATTGCCTTGTTCACGTAAACTTATCGACAACCGAAAACATGCATCTTCGGCACTGAAATTCATTAATATTGATTTTTTTAAATGAAGGGAAACGCACTGAGTATTTGTGAAATTTGATACCCTGCGAGTTCGTTCCAACAAAACCACATATACATTTGAACGCAATCTTGGCCTGAACGATATCAAGTACTATTAACATTAACTCGATTTGGTTCGTGAGGGACGGCCTAATCTCTACTTTGCCGCGTGATATAGGTATAGCAAATTTCCCTCCTCTCGTCCGGTCGTCCGGTACTCGGAATCAGATACTAAGATGATTCAAACCTTGCATGGAGTCGTCTGATGTGCTTCCGTAAGATGAGTAATGAAGTCCCTGAACGCCATTTCCTTCTCCTATAAGTATCGTTTATTTATGTCTCATGTCGTAGAAAATTGGGCGTAATTGAGAAATGGCCTTTGAGGATATGAGGAAATGGTCATTTCTTACCTTGCACAATGAGCAATTGAGACTCTTCTCACTATCCGAATCTCGATGATGCCTTCCCGAATCCCTTCTCATTGGTCCGCCTCCGTCTTTGGGATCACTCGTCTGGAATAACACTTATATCATTTGTCATGAGTTGCTGAACCCACCGAAGAAGACGAGCCTGCCTTTGAAGTTCCACCCTGTTTTCGCAGGCCTCGAGGAGATGACTGAAATTCTTCAGTTATTATTATCTATGGCTATTTTTATAAACTAACCATTGCGATAAGGTCTTTACTCCTCGATCTGCCCTGAGTAGACTGTGTGCGAAGACCTGCCTGAACATGTTTGTGTACATTACAAAAATAATAATTTATCCGACTCACCATTCGACTCGTATCAGCCTTCGCCGCTCCAACCTGCTTGGGGGAATTGAGAGAAGCGCGTGTCTAGAAATACAATGGAACTCAAATTCGTGAATATTTCCAACTTACCACTCGGCTGGTTGAAGCTGTGTTGCTGCCAGGAAAGGCAGTATCTTCAACCTCATTCTTGATGACTCGATTGACCTGAGAAGATACATTCACATCTATAGAGGAGCATTTGAAAAGTTTGCTAGATCTCTAACTTACATGGAGATGTTGTACATGTGTGAATGAAGTCATAATCGAATTATTACTAACCTGTGCTATGTGAGCGTCGAGAGACGGCATTGTATCATCCATTATCTCCTGTTTCACTGCGAATTGATCGGCCGCCGCTCGATTTCTCGCATTTCTAATCTGAAGAAAAGTATGTTTCATAATCAGAATGTCTCTTAATTCAAATCCTACCAGATTCTGCAGAATGGGATTGGGCGCCTGTCTTTGAGGAGGAATAGATGCTGCAGATGACACTGGTGGATCCGGGTTAACGCCTTTACGAGGCCGTCCGGGCTTCCGACCGTGGAACCCAAGAACTGGGGCCGATGGTGGCACCGGTGTTGCCGATGTGGTTTGTGGTACCGTAGGAATCTGTTGCACCAAAGGAACGGTAGGTATCTGTGGCACCACTGGGATTCGAGGGGAGCGAGAAATCCGTGGCGTTTGTCTCGCCACTGTAGCCTGTTGCTTCGTTGGAACCTGAGGCTTCTTGTCCTAAAAATTCACTAATATTTTTAACAGCAAAAAATATACATACCTGAACACTCTGGTTGATCGTGAGATTCTGTGATGGGTGCTTCATTCTTTCGATGACAGTTTCCATTGTTAGTTCTATCGATTCACCAATGGCATAGAAGAATTGAAGGTCGGGATCGAGTCTGAGGTGTGAATTCATTGAATAAAAGTTCAGACTCAGAAACTCACGCAATCTTCGTATCAAACTTTTGCGCTGTTTCTCTGTCAGACTTGAGCATTCCTCTATGGAACTCGATGTTCTGAAAGATTAACAACTTTTTTTTCGACTCAAGGTGTTTTAATATGCGATGTCATACCTCTACACTAGTTCCATTCATGCTTTTGATTGCTTCGAGTGTTCGAGTGACCATCATTCGAAGTCCATTGTCTCTGATTTCTCCCGACTAAATTAAAATTTTAATGTTCATTTATCTCAACGATGCATTTTCTCACTTTCCTCGTCCATCCATCAATGAAGTCGACAGCTCGAGTGTTTGCCATCAATTCTAGAAAGAAATTAATTAACCGGTCAAAATAACAAATTTTAGAAGAGATCACGATAGAATAATTCACGAAGAGGGTTCTCATTTGAAATGACTGATGTTAGAGAGCTGTCAGGTAATTTGTTATGGGAAGAGTGCCATGTTTTACTGCTCTACTCAAACACATGTTCTCATTCTGCGCGCCAGTGTGAGAGTATGAACAACAGACGATATGAAGATACACATTCTTCAATGGCACCTACACAACGGCTGATGGGGAACGATGAATAAAAATGGAGCTGAATTTGTTTTTCTCAATGTTTTTTTATCGAGGCAATTATCGCAAAATATTAAACCGTTTCTATTAATATTGGGCTAGCGAATGAAACGTTCATTATTATGCGCTAAACCTCGTACTGTCACAGCTGAACAGTTGACAATAACGACAGTGAACAATAATACTAGTAACGTAATTATTACAGTCCCTTTCTATTTTGAATAGCTAAGAAGCGTCTCACTGAGTATCCCTGGTTTTTCTTTTCCAAATTGCATCATAATAAATCCGACCGATCGAAATCAGTCGAAATTACTTATTGATTCTTTTTTTCTGGTAAATTAATCGATTGATAAGAATAAAACAAAAAATAAGTAATAGATAAAAAAATATTGATGCCACAATAAGCTCGCGCCAGTCATGCCAATAATGAAGGGATCTGAGAGTTCATTTACCTTCTGGCGACGCTTACTTTCATCCATTTCCTCCCTTATCCCCTATTCGATACCAGTCAATATCATGAGATCGGTTGATACTTCCGAGGTGGACTTAGATCGGATACCCCCCTGCCTAAAATGCATAAATAAAAGAAACATTGAGAATAAATCAGTTGCTGCCTTCCCTGTGATTATCTCGCGTCACGAACAAAATGGCAACGATTCTTTTCGTAGACACCAATAAAAACAACGAAAATCAGGTATACATTTTTATGACTTTGAAAATTAGAAGCTATAAGCAGAAGTGAGAAGTTGTTCAGAAGTTCCATAATATTTCGATCAACAGAAGTCTTTCTTCAGCCTTATTGGTGTGCAAGTGCTTGGCTTATGTTTTTCTGAAATCAACATACGATGTGCTGATATTGCTGTCGCCGAGTGAGGAGGAAGAGGAGAAGAAGGGAAGAGAAGAAATAAGTAAAACCACTGAAGGCTGGAGGTAAGCTATTCAGTTCTTGAAATGAAACAGTTTTCATTATTTGACTTTTTACTTTGAAAACTCTTCCATATTCAGATCGAGAAGTGTCGCGACCCAAACGGATTCACAGACTAAATTTTTCTTTTAGAAATTACTCGTTGTAGGCTACTTCTTCTTCATCGAACTTTATTTATTTTTGAATCAACGATTTCCAAATCATTGTTCATCGAAATTCCCTCTTTTTATCAAGAGATTCAATGTTTCATTTGGTTTCGTTGTTATTTCTGTCGTCTGGATAAATCAATAAATAAATTTTTAATAAATATCATCTTTGAATAACATATTTAAAAATAATAAGAATCATTCAAAATCGTCCGAATCCAAATTCCGTATTGAAATGGAGAGAAAATAGTCATTCCGTGTTCAAAGCGATTAGGCCTCTTCTCTTCACTCTTTCCGCCTGCTTTCTTTCTCTGTCATGGTAAACACTGCGAGAGAGACAGCGATAAGAGAGAGTGTGGGGGGGAGGGAGAGCTACGCGAAAGTGGCGCGCCACAAAGTTAGGGGAATCGTGAACTGGTGAAACTCACATTTCGCAGTTTATTTTTTTCCTTTTGTTTTAATTTCTATTAATTTCTGGTTAATAATCTAACGCGTAGATGTTGAATTCATATTCTCACTTGAAGAATCTAATTCTTTCCACTAACAATATGGGTATTCATCGTGCAGAAATCGCGGGAAACGTGAAGAATATTTGAGTGTCTCTTCACAAACTTTACCAAACTTCGCGCTACTATTTATTTTTGTTAATTTCTAGGGAATACGTCTAATTTCTTCATTATTTCCAGTTATTCTTACAAACGCTCGAAAACAAACCGTTCCGCTATTAATTCCTGAATTCCAGTACGTAATTATTGATTGAACGGCTTCAGCCGCTAGACCATAGCCATTGGGTATGTGCTCCTCTGGGTATGCTCTAGTTGCGATCGTTTCCCGCTTGTTACCGATCCGATCGCACATCGGGTGCTTCCACTCTGAAAATTAGAAAGTTGATAATTCTTCACTTGTCTAATATCACCTGTTGCTCATTCACTCATCTGCAGCAATGTCGACTGATCCGAACAAGGCCGCTGCTAGGGCAGTCGACATGATCGATAAGTGGAAGAATGAGGTTGGTTCACAATTATTTTGAATGAATTTTTCCTTTTTTCTAAGAATTATTTGTTTCAGTCCACAAACATTCCCGAGAACGGATTTCGCACTGTCGTTTCTCGCTGTTTCGAAGCTCTCAAAAGTATGAATGGAACTGATATCGTGGTAGGTTTTCTGAAAATGAGCACTTTTGATCATTTCAATTTTGCAGGATCTCGAATTTCACGTGTGCTCAATGCGGTCTGCGAGGGAAATCGCGCGGAATTTCGACAAAAATATTGAGTAAGGAGATTCTTGATTCTTCATTTATTATCATCACTCATTCAGAAGCAATTCCTATCGCGAGTATTACTACGGTCTCAGTGAATCAATCGAGAAGACGATGGAGACTCTGATCGAGAGGTTGAAAGAGTCAGAGAAGGAGGGACTACTTCCTCCCCAACAGCCGATGCCCATGACCATTCACAATCCGATGGTCCCGCCTCCCCATAGCGCCATGTTCCCTTCAATGGTGAGAAAGTTGATGCCGATATGAATGATTAGGGTCCTTCGACTGAGCACATCAGGAATAGAGTTCCGAAAACAAACGAGTACTCGTCGAGTTTTGTAAACGAGTACTCGTTTGCCGAGCCATTCGAGTACTCGTTTTCTCGGCGAGTACTCGCGAGCATTTCACTCAAAATGGGTGAGAGCGGGCGGTCGATTTGAGGTTAGAGTGAAGCGAATGCAGAGTTATGTTTCAAGGATGAAATAAATAGCGAATCAGAATTTCCTTTTCGGAACACATAGAACCCTTTTGAAAAGAATCTCTTTTTAATTTCCTGATGAAACATATCTAGTTCTGAAGGATGAATTTCATTCAGCGCCGATCATTCCTCGATCCACCGACCGCGCGAGTACTCGCGCGAGTACTCGAATGAGACGAACAAATGCTCGTCGAGAACGAGTACTCGTTTCGTTTTTCTAAACGAGTACTCGTTTTCGCGCGATCGCTCGTTTTCGAAACTCTAATCAGGAATGCAATGGCCCTCCTCGAATGAGAGATGAAGAGAATGGAATGAATAATTGAGATAATATTCGAAGGGGCTCTTCGACAGCCCTATTTATGAAAGATGAAAACACAATATATTTCAGATGAATGCTCCTCTATTCAATAACTTTGGAACACCTCCCGCCTATCCCACAGGAGGAGTGTCAGCCAACACTCCGAGGAGCAAATCCAATGGAATCAGAACGCTCAATTGCACGAAGTGTCCGGTTAGTGATTTGAAAGAGCACTTACAATCTCAAACCTTCCACAGTTGATTCCAGAGTTGAAGAGTTTCATTGACGACTGAATTTCCTCAAAATGAAAATTTTTCAGGCGACCGGCTTTCACATCAGTGGTCTCGTCAATCATCTCAGAAATGCACACAATACGACACCTGGAATCGTACGTTGATTCAAGCAAGTAATGAATAATTATTTATTGATTTTTAGGAAAAAATCGGATTTCAATGCTCCTGTGGATTCGTTGCATTCAGTTACAAGAATGTATGGGAGCACTCGAATAAGGTGAGCATTGAGACAACTTTTACCTCGATGAGTGAAATGAAAAATAGATAAAATCATCATAATTTCAGTGCAAATCCTGCAATCTCACAGTCGTAAATAAGCTCGATTAGGCTGACTTCAATTCACTTTCTACGAGAATTGAATCATCTTCATATTTTCATATTTCCAAATTAAACGAATGATCTCTTCACACATTATTCCACTCGTTGTTTATTTTTAGTAATAAAGTCCCATGTATCTATCTAAGTCCCATGTATCTATCTATCTCTCATCAACTGTAGGTTAGTGAGGCATTTACTCAATGGGAAAACACATCATTATTTATCCATCTGCACAATTTATAACACTTCAACAGGAAACCAACGCTAACAATGTGCAACAACTTCAAAATTATTACCGGAGATCAATAAGGAATGAGGTAGTTGAAATAGGCGTTACAAACAAAAACAGAACGAACAATAAGAACTATGATACAATAAACTTGTGAGATAAGAACAGACCGATTTACTTCTTCTCCAAACTTCCTCCAGTTGCCTTGATAACATCAGAGATCGTTAGAGCACGACCTGAAAAAACAATAACAGTCACAACAATAACAACTTCTCCACACTCTCCGAAATTATCATCTCAAAAATCTCTCACCACTTTCCACTACGCTTCCATCCGGGTTGACACAGCGAGAATCGACCTGATTGAATATTATTTATTTATTTTCAAAAAAATGTTACAACTTACCTCTTTCCTCAGCACAGAATCGACGTCAACTTGCGAGAAGAATGCGCACGACTGAAGAGATCAAAGATCAAGTTAGATCAGAATAAAAAGATCAAAGATCACTCTCACCATGGGCAATTGATGGATGCCGACGCGTTGCGAGATGAACGCGCGCACGTACCTGCGAATTATCGATTGAAATCAGAAAGAAATCAATATTTTTGTGAATACCGTAATCTACCGTAACACTCAACTGAGCAGTCACTGAGCACAATGACAAACACTCACAATCATTCAATGAGCACAATCAGCCCAATCACTCAATCTATTGTACTCACATATTCGCCAACATCAATGCGAGCGCGAATCGATCGGCGTCCCGCTCTGCCACCACATACCGTACCTGAGAACAACGTCCTTCACTTTGCATTTTTGTTTCAAGGAACAAATGTGTTTCACCAATTCCTCAAAGTCATGTTCATTTGAGTCATCAGTAATTTTCACCAATTTCTTCCTTGAAAATACAAATATTCAAGATCGAACCTCGTCGTGAATGGAGATGGAGAAGCGAGCGTCGATATCGTACTCCTCAATTGAAGAAAGATTTTTTTATAAGAAATAAATTTTAGTTGCATAATGAATGATGATAATCAGAAATCATCGAATGAGAATATGAATTACCTTGGCCAAGTGCTCGAGGCAAACAAGCAAAAGGTGGAGAAAATCGACGGCTGATGATTGGACCATCTGCAAAATTTTTCATATTCCAGGACAATATTTCCCGTCATTTGTGTTTCGTCTTCCATATAACTCAACAAGAAATGAGTATCTCGTCAATTATATTCTTGTGAACTGCGAAACTCCTTACTTACCCAATTGATAACAGATCTCTTGTACTTGGCAGCGAATCTTTCCCTATCCGGAATGTCCTCTTCTAGTGGAGAAAGCGACGATCCGAGACGAGCACCGAGCACCGGCGTTCTCAATATTATTGTTGTAAAACTTATTTGTTTTCAAAAACACATTAACAATATTTCAAATTTACATAAAACCCAACAATATGTACTCGTTTCACCCCTTGTACATGAACTGTTATCATTGAAAATGATAAGCAATATTTCGAAATTGACTTGAGTAAATTTGTATGCATTTTTTAGTTAGTGAAGAGAACTTCAATCCAAAGACAGAAAATAAAGTCATGGTGTACACACTACCGGAATGTGAGAGCCGCGACCGGGATTTAGCGTGCTGTTCAGAGGGTCAGACTTATGATTTGAAGAATTCTTCGCGCGTTTTTCCTTTGTAATGTTTGAGGATATTGTTGCTATTTCACCAAAGTTTATTGATTTATTTTGTCATGTACCCTTATCGGCAAGGCCACAAATCTCTCCACGAGAAATGCGGGCGAATATTCATCTTTCTTATCCTAGTACATCTTGAAAACCAAAATTTCGCAAGAGTTCGGCACTCGCTTACCTTATAAATTTTAGAAATAGTTAATTATTTTATTTTATTCCTTAATTTACCTGATTTCACTCCTTGTCGAGGCCAATTCGAGGAAGTTGAACGTGTCCGATTCACTGCTTACCTTATAAAATTAGAAAAGTTAATTATTTCATTATTATCCAAATTAATTTACCTGATTTCACTCCTTGTCGAGGCCAATTCGAGGAAGTTGAACGTGTCCGATTCACTGCAAATTACAAATCATTTCATTATTATCCAAATCATTGTTCTTCACTGCTCTGCAAAAATCATTCTCCTTGCTCATTTTCAATTATTTTCCTCCAAATTCAAAACCATTTCCTCTAGATTCAATCAAATTCATTCACTTACTATCCGCCCGAGTACAATCGCAGAATGCCTCCCATTGATTCGTCTTCGTAGAGGGAGGGAATGACTCGAAGGAGATCGGATGAGGAGGGAGTGCATCTCAAATGGGAAAACAATTGTTATCTTTGTAATAATTATCATTATTCGTTCTTGATTGCATCAAATCTCAAACACATATTCTTCATTGCTCTTCAAGAATTACATTTTTCTAGCAATATCGATCGAATACTATTGTAAAATTATTGATTTTTTTCTCCAATTTTTCTAATTTTCTGTTAGATATCCGTAAACCCAGTGGCAATGCTCTTCCAAGGAGTATCCTCCTGCCACTCCCCTCCTCTCCCTAATCGCTCCTTTACCCCTCAACCCGTGTCAACTTGCGTCCTTTTTAGATCGGGCCCATCCAGCTAGAAAATGTAGAAATGCTCAACGACTCGTCAGATAATCGTTTCTTAAATTTAAATTCGCGCTGTTCTTTCTGATAATTTTCTATTGATCTATCAGGAAATCAATATCACCGAGTTCACGTGCCAAGAATGAACATGAGATAATATTATACGGCCTCTCAAATTCTCGAATTATCTCGCCTTTTCTCCGCGCCACAGACAAATTAATGCGAGATTCATCTATTTTTTTCAGAAACAATGTCCGATACTCCCACATCTCCCACTAAGCCAAGAATCGACTTCATCGAAGGCTGGAGAAAGAAAGTGGGAGACCAATTCATTTGTCAAACATTGGAAATCATTTCGCTTTCAGGCGTTCGAAATTCCCGACGGTCGCACTTCCGCCGTGATTACACGAAGCTTCGAAGCACTCAAGAGCATGAACGGCACTGATTTCAATGTGTGTTCATCATCGATCTTCCTTTTCTCACATCAACTTTCGTCAATATCCCATGCTCATATTCAGGATCTCGCTTATCGCGCGGAGGAAATGAAGACAGCCCGTGAGAATACGTTCAAATTCGACAACTCGATCGCGTAAGCACCTTTCAATGCTAGAACGCTCACAAAAAAGAACGATTGAAGAATGTATCTAATCATCAGAATCTGATGACTGACTCAGAGACCTGCGCCAAAAATGGAGAATTTCACACATCTCTCCATTTTTATTCCTCATCTCCTTATTAAATTCAGATCCGATCCCGATCGTCGCTACTTCTACGGTCTGAGCCAGTCGATCGAGCTCACTTGCGAGACTCTCATTGCCCGATTTCGAGCGGAGGAACAAGAGAGGAAGAGGCGGATTCAGAAGGCTCAAGTCGCTCAGGCCGCTGAGGCTCAGGCCCAAGCATGGGCTGCCGCCCAGGCAAGAGCTCAGGCTCAGGCGGCCAGTGCTCCGGGCGCCGCTCCACTCTTCGCTGAGGTCAAAGCAGAGCCGGTAGATGATGGAATGACAGTGAAGATGGAAGATATCGACGATGACGCGTACGAAAGTACTCCCATGAACAACGAGCAGTTCCTTGACTTCGGCATGGTAGGTCATACGAATTTGGGCTCTTCGAGGGTTTCTCCTTTTGCTCATAGAGCATTTCCTCCTCACCATTAGTATTCTTTGCACTGTCCCATTTTCCGGGAAAAAAGTCTAGAGCTTCCTCACGCTAAGTAGTCACTGAGGGTCAAAACATGATCAAGAAAAGGATAAAATGAATAAAGATTCACTTCAGGGCACTCCGAACACCTCTCAAGACGTGATCAATATCTCTGACGATGACTCGGATGGAATTCCCGTGCCCATTCGACGACCGAGAGGGCTGAGTGTGAAGACACTCAATTGCCCCCGATGCACGGTTAGTGGAACAAATTTAGAGAACGAAAAATAGCCATACTCTCTCCATTGCCTGCATTCTCTAATAGATTGGTAAAAATGTGGTGAGAATAGGAAATCGTGAGAAACGGCAAACCATTGAGATCAACAATTCCCAGGCCACAAACATGAACATCAGCGCCTTCGTCAAGCATCTCACTGATCTGCACAGGACCACTCCCGTTAAGGTTAATCTTTATTCTTCTTCATTGATCCCCCCACCCTAATTACTCGATACACGATGGCTACATACCTACCGCAGACCTCTCTAATCCAGCTTAATCTCATCTCATTCTTTCAGGAGAAAGTGGCCTTCCTTTGCGGTTGCTCCTTCACTGGCACAAACTACACGGAAGTGCGCAGGCACGCACTCAATGTAAGTTGTCCTATTTAATCACTCAAACATCTTCTCTATGCGGAAAATGTATGCGAATAGAAGTAAATAACCCTGACTGAATATTATGAGCACAAGGATAAAAATGAACAACAATTTCAGTGCCACAACACCATCACCGTCATTCCACGAGGCCCTATACAATAGACTGGGCTCCCTACCTCAACTACGCGATGACACGGATTTGTCCAGTAGCGCCACTTATCATTATTCCATTAAGCCACAGTTTCCCAATCCCAACCGAATAATTGTTACTTGTTATTGTCGTTAGAATAAATCTGTTCTCGAATAACTTCTTCTCACCCTTCATCCTTCGTCCGCTTCACAAATTCCTTCACAATCCAATCCTCGAAGGCGAGCGTCAACTTGCTGAAAATGGGAAATTACTAGTGGAAAAAAACCATACTTTCACATCAAACAACAGCAAGAATTCAATCGGAAGATGTCAAATAAAATCACGCTTACCATCCAGTCTCTCCATATTCCGGCAGAAAGTAGCAACCGGAGATGAAGAGATGAGCTTCTGAACAAAATATTTGTTAAATTAAAAAAAAACATATATTTCTAAGTGCACCCTCATCCACTCCACTCTTCTCCTTGGCATCTTCAAGAAAAGCATCGAAGAAAGCATTCATCGATCGTTTCAGTTGACGATATCTGAATGGAGACTTCGGAGATAACATCACCCGTTCGACTCCCTTTCACTTGTAATCAAATGGAAACATCGATTCAACAGGCATTTCGTTTGTATTGCGACATTGACATTTTCATTCATTCATTCAATATTCATCATTTCAATTAAAATTTGCATTTTCCTCTGAGAATTTACATTGATAATAATAATATCAATAATCAGAAAGCCTCTGAGCCTCTGAGATAAACGTAGTCAAATTCTGTAAATCTCAATAATCCTCACTGTCTCCTATCTCCCTTCGTCAGCGTGAAGAGCTGCCTTGCCTTTCGCTCCGCCTCCTGTATTGTTTTATCGATTATTTCAACACATTTCAGCTTCTATACTTTCAATTCCAATCGTCTAACCGACTCCTCATACCTCTTTCTTCACTCCGCTCTTCTCCAATTCCTCCACCGAATGGCGCTCGCCCGACCCGTAGAGACGAGCGTAGTTCAGCACCTATTATAGAATTTTGGATGCGTTTATCTCAGTGGAAAAAAACTTTTGCTAGCCACTGTGTTTTCACAACCAGGTTCACAATTCCGTCACATGTTCATTATCAAAGTCAATCTTCGATGGCGCAATCATTAGAGATAATCATTCCTCAATTGTTCAGAGATTTCGGAATACGGCTAATCGTCTCTCCGATTCCCACACTCTCTCACGTGTGATAGTGTATGAAATGAAGAGATTATCACCCGTACTTCGAACTCTAATTGATCACCTTGGCCGCGTGTCTATTGATGCCCATATCTCTCGCGATCACCGAATGGAGGTCGCTGCTGCAAATTTAACCACTTTCATACTCCGCAAAACGAATTCACATAATGAGCACTGATAAAATTCGACAGACAAGTTGGATTCCATTTGTCTTGCCCACATCTTGTCATTGATAAGAAATCTAATTTGGGCAGGATTGCGATTCACTAACTTATCGCTCTTGCTGCCGGCCAGCATCATATTGGAGAAGGGCGTGCAGCCGGGAGCACGGTCGGATGGGGCTGCAAAGAGGGAGTGATTGGGATGGGGGAGTGGGAAACTCATGGCGGTGAAAGGGCGGGAGGAGGGGGGGGAGGGGTAGACGAAATGAACCGCCCCATTTGCGCGGGCGGTCGAAAAATGAGAGAAGGAGGGGATGATCGAGGTGAGAAATTATTTCGAAAAGGCAGCTAACTCAAAAGATAAACTAAGTTTTCGAATTGAGCTCATGTGGTTTGTTGTTTCGCACGTTTCTCATTACCAGCTGTGCTTTCAAGCATTTGATGCGTACCACTTGTGTGATTTATCAATCGAATGACCAATCTCGCTCACCCAATCTCTCGCTGGCACTCGCGTCTCCATACAATCCCGCAATCCATTGCTCTTGCGAATCAACGTCCGCCCCGACGAAGAGAGTGCCTCGATGGGCATGCAATAGTCTCGTTTTGTATCTCATTATGACACTTCGGACCCTCTTTGTTTTTTGGAAACATTCTTTAAAATTCACGAAACCACACTCGCTCACTTTACACCCTTGGACTTTCGGTTTCACAATTCCTCTCATAATATCCGTCAAAGAATTGGAGGTAATCGTCGTCCATTCCTCACCTGTACCATACTCTTGAGTCCCACTCCGATTCTCGTTCCCTCGCTCGCATTCGTCGCTGTCACCCACAACTTGTGCACGCTCCGACGAGAAACCTGAATGAATGAGATTGCAAATTAGTAAGAATCTTGATAGAGAAGAACAGAGAAATTGCGAACTGAGACAAAGGAAAGAGAGAGAGATTTCCTAAAGCAACACGGTTGGACAGTGCGAAAATAATAACAACAGGAAACGTAGCTTCAACATGCAGCTTATTCATGGAACATCATGTAAACGATAGAAACACCAAATATCTTACTTATATAGCTGATTTCACTCCATTAAATTCGGCAAGTTTAAATTGAGAAAATGCGATAAATCATACAGTTCCAGCGGGGCAGATCGCTGGCGCAATAATTCCCTCCATTGACACTACAGTACTCTTAGAATCGGGTGACGGGTCCTGCAACGATACCGTAATCACCACCCTATCGATCCTCCACATACCGTATCCGCATGGCCCTCTACTTCTTCGGGCCAGATCGGCAGTTCACTGCCGTAGCGCTCACTGAGGATGAATAGTTAGACTTATTTTCCGAATTCAGTTTCCAACTTGTGGTCTCTCAAAGAAAGGCAGTGAGAAACTCGATTCTTCACGTAAGAAAAGAAGCATGCATAATTGAAAAGGATAATTTGGACCAACCACCTGGCTGGGCCTCAAGCATAAAAATAATCGGTATGAATCCGAATCCCAAAATGCTCACCGAAAGCTCTTCCAGAACGAGGTATTCTTGATGGACTGAACATACGCATCGAAGAGCTCCGGATGACGAGTCGCCCTGAGAATAATCAGGGACTATTCTATGTGAACTGTATCTGTTTTTGGCAACAAACGCTCTTAATGTGGAGTGAATAGGCAAAAAAATATGAAGAGAACGAAAAGCTGGGCCAAAACTCAGAGAAGTATACATTCGATTTCAAATTAGGTATTTTCGTCGAACAACTGGCTTCCGACTATTAATACAAAGAGAAAGATATGAGTGAAGTATTTATAGTGAAACACAAATTCAACATTTCACCTGATCACTTTCTGCTCGATATCTGCCATGAAATCCTTCCCGATCGGAGATCCGACGTTTCCCTTCCCGTTCTGAATTCGTTATTTGATTTGGATGCCCGAATCACGATTTTACGCAGTGGAATGGACGCGAATCTTATTGATTTGTGTGCGCTCAAATGCTCAAACAGTCACACTTCGATTCCACCAGCCCCATACTCACTGGATGGGGCAGTTGATAGAAGGTGCAGTCTCCGATTTCTCCCTTCTTTCTCTTTACATGCTCCTCCAACAGCACCGGATTACCGTGTTCGAGCGATTGCGAATGAACGAACTCACGGATTTGGCTGAAATGCTAACACAAAATATAAGCTGATATGAGGTGGTGGCGAAACGATTTGTTTCAAAGAAATGGATAAAGTTCGGAATTTGGAGGAGATAAATAGTGCTCACGTGCTGGGAAAGACGACAGTTTCATCGTTCTGAAGATGAACTTTGATCTCGCCCTTCGCCGCTACTGCAATCAACAATATTTTTCTTCAAAATAATCAGGCTAACAACGAACAACGGCAACATTTGAATCCGTTATGTCTTTGCTATGAATGTTGAAGCTCGGGTTTCTGTTTGATTTTTTCTCGCATTTTCCAACCTTCCGCAGATCTTTAATTTTAAGCGCCTCCACACTGTTGCATTGGACGAGGGCGAGAAATGAATGTAGTGAGATGGCGGATATTCTGGGGCCTAAAGTAAATAAGTGCAACAATGACTGACCCTTATTCGGCACGATAAATCCCCATCCGTGTTCCCGTCGAAAGTGGAGTGGATACGGACCGTAGCAGAGACCGAAGAGACGAGGAATTATCTCAATTAGCTCTTGTATCGATATGCATACTTTCTCTACTTTCTCTACAGCTAAAATGAAAGATTTTTTACAAAGTTGAATGATCGTTGAAATAATCAAGTAGTTTAGGGTTCAAATTCATCTCCTTTGTGTGTGTTTTAGACGTAAACTCATACTAATCAATACCGTTCCCGAATTATCTTTTTTGCACTCGACTTGAAACTCGGAATCAACCAGCATTCCATACTCACATTACTCTTCATTTTGATTCCGTCCATCACTTTCTCCATATCATAACTGCCCTCGTGTACACTCATTGCAGTCGATGAATCCGAGAACAGATCGACCACCCAACTGCAAATACAAAAATAGGTGGTTAAAAATACCACTAACTCATTTTACGATTTTCCATCCCAAGCTCGATTTTCTCGTGACAGGCGTGATATTCTCATTTTACTTTCGAACTTTGAATTTCAACCCGATTGTTGTCTGTTTCACCAACTATACAAGAGCACACAAATATAACGTATTTCAATCATATTCGGGCAGCTTTCTTTAAAAAGATATAAGGGGCATTATAATGATAAATCAATTTCTTACTTTGGTATCTTCGTCTTTGCACTCTTGATCGACCACTTATCCGCCCACATGAATGTGTCCGGAGTAGAGGGACTGCAAACGATTAGTATTCACATTTCACTCATCCACAACTTTCGTTTCTTCCTCTCTTTACATAATTTTGCTATCGAATAGGTTCAGAATCTTCGAATCAAGGAGAACTTCAGATCAATCGCTAAAATCGATCACTCACTCATGGTTCTGCAGTCGATCTCTGGCTGCTTCGACCACTGCAGAGACGGCCGATCTGGAGAGATCAAGGATCAAAGATCAAAGATCGGACTGAGAACGCAGAATCTTCATCAGCTCAAGGCTGATATTCTGGCGTGTCATTTCTCTAGTTTCACTCTTCGCATTCTTCCCTTATCCTCGCAGTCAAAATGGATCAGAAGAATGTGAACGCTGAATTTTACAAAATACGCATTTATTTTTAATTCTCACTTGGTCTGCTCCGCCACTCCCGCTTCAGACTTCTCGTAGAACATTCGCCAGAATCTTCAATTTATCTGTTTATTTCGACATAACAACTGAGCTAGAAACTCTTGAAAAGTTTGTGAAGAAAGCTATTAAAAAGTGATCAAATTGAACTGACTGATTAATGGGAAGATAGGCCTCGGACATTGCCATCATACCCGCCATCGTTACGGGGTGAGGGAAGCTGGAAATGGGTAGATTATAATGAAAATGGGCGTATTTCCATCTTCCGACTTTTGAATTCAACCGCAATCAATACATATGCAATATATGCTCACTGTTCTCTGAAGAGAGGCGCGAGTTTCTGGTAGATTTGCAGAGTGAGCATCACATCATTAGCACAGTACGTTGTCAGATTCTGATCAACCAATCAACTTGAAACATCGACAAAGTGAACTCACTTGGAACTCATCGATGATTCTCGACATCGGCTCTTTGACGAAGAACTGAAAAGATTGCATTGCTTTAAACCTTCTCAATGTTATTTCCTCATCGATCAGTGATGAGAGAATCTAGAAAGCAGAGAGAAAAGGAGAGATTTATTCTTCACTCCTCTCTCCCTAATCTCTCCCAACTAGCTATTCCTCTGACCTGCTGCATTGCCTTATCCGCTCCTTCTCCTCCATAGAAATACTTGTGCACTTCAACCAGTGCATTCCTCGACACTTTACTCTTCCACTCATCTCGCCATCGCTCTCCCTGACACATTCGAGTTTCATTCTCACAACAGACTTGTCTATCTCACAATCATCAATGTTTACACTTGTAAACGCGATCATTCACTGGTGGGCTAGGAAAGGTGACAACGTTAAAATCGCAGATGCGCGACATTTTGCGGATGCCCCCACATTGTCACTTTTCGATCTCTCCAGTGAATGAATCCCCATACCTCTCCCACTCCGATATCATCACTTCCGTACAATAATAATTGATGGTCGGCCATTCCGATGAGGGGAATCGACATGGCCATCGTGTCCCAGAACCGAAGGTACGAGTGCTGAATAGAGATCAAAGATCAATCCTAAAGATCAAAGATCAATCTGATCGCTATATTGACAATCATTACTAACTCACCCTGAAACCTAACTGTGACCAGTAACGAAAACTGAGAATAATATTGCGAATACATCCCACGATGATCTTTGATCTTTCGACCTCTCGAAACAAACCTTCCTATCGTATGGCTCCCTTGCCCTCACTCGATCGTACCCGACGTTGTGGCCAATGGCGAATCTGCAAACTCAATCAATCAGATCCGTATGTAAATGTCTCTCATTCCCTCTCCCTCTCCCCTTGTTCACGTGTTTCTCTCCCTCCACCCCTCTCAGTTCGCATGCAAATCGGTATTCTCACCATTGTCCATTTCTCATTATCCCCCTTCATTTTACCCCTCCCGCCTCATTTCGTGCAGTTGATTTGAGCTTTTCGCACGCGACGCTAATGAAGATCACTTTATCCCGTGAGTTTCTTCCTTAATCATACGAACCTAATAGCAATCTATTTATCAGTTAAGTTGCTCATGGTCTTCATGTTCACTGTCTACCCCTTCCAGTATCTAGATCATATATATATATATAATACAAGGAGCAAAATGCATAATGAAAAGGTTAGCGAGTGCTCCAATTCAACCAAATGATCGTTGCAGATTCCTGGAGCTCCATGTTCAATACCACTTTCATTCTTTCACTTGGCTAACTGACTGTTTAACTCGCTTCATCACTTAGCTCGCGCGCACACTAGATATCTCTGCTTTCAGAGAAGGACACTAGGATAACTATGGGGATCAATGGTGGAAGCAGATTATCAATGTGTTCATTTCAGTTCTCGCTCAACCAGCGGAACGAACGGAACGAACGAATGCAATGTATGAATGAATAGCGGGGAACGGAGAAGCGATCTGTGAGATAGGTAGACGGGCTAAGAGGCTTTGAAAAATCAATTGAAAAATATCAATAATCACTCATTTGCCAGTTCTCGCTGGAAGCCTTATGCCCGTCTACTACAATTTTTACTTTTATTTTTTCCTTCTTCAGCTATTTTTATCTGGCTATGCATTACTAAACTGATTTAACATAATTTAATGACCACTGTACGATCGATGCGGAATCGCGCAAAATGACGCATGACATGACACGGAATCATGTCACGATCTACGATGGAGCGATCGGATCTACGAGAAGGTGGTGCTTCCCTCCCCGCACACCCCTTACTCATGCAGCTGTGGACCACCAAATTGAATGATAAGTTTTTCATCTTTTGAGTGTACGTTTTTGGTTTCGAAACTAATACATTACATTGCAGTGTGAGTGCAGTGAGAGAAGGTGAGCGGATGAGGGCCGAGCGGGCAAGCGGCCTTCATCAAATGGTGAGATCGTAAGAAGTGAAAGATAAAGAAATACATGCATTCCAGGGTAATGATCGAGTAGAGATCGAATACGCAAACGCCTGTCCGGGAGAATCGAGAAAGAAGAAAGGAATATGGCGAACGCCTTATAGTGAGTTGCCATCACTTGAGGATATTTCTAGATACATCCTACCAAATAGATCAATGGAACAATCTTTTTTGGTTTGGGTTTGGGTTGGTTTGCACCGAGTCGGCATTCACAAGCACCAACTTTATATCTGTTCTAGTCTATTCCTAGAAAAATGAATGAAAAACCCCATCTATTTTCTAAGCTCTATCAATCAGCACATACCAGTAGTTAGTACATTATCTCTTACCAGGGTTAGACTAAAGGATAAATATATATTTTTTATCGATTTTCATTCAGTTCCGAATAATGATCATTCTAGCTCGATTCTCCGCGTTGACCAGAGGCAAAGGAACAGAACCGAAATTTACCGTACGCACCTCGCATCTGTGAGGCAATCCCGTCGTACACTACCCTACTCCTATCAACTCACTTCGGTGGGAAGATACGGAATCCCTATCCTATGACCCGGCCCCTTAACATCGTACCCACCTCGCTTTGAGGCAATCCCGTACACTACCCTATCCTTCGTTATGACCGGAGACAAATGAAATGAATGAAGCACAAATGAAGCAGATGACCAAACAAAAGATACGTTTTCATTGTTGTTGTTACATCTTTTACTTGTATGACTAAAACTAATATTTTCCATTCTAGCGTGTGTGAGTGGCGAGTGAAATATCGAGTTCGAGTGGTCGAGGGCAAGCAACGATCGGGGACAATGGCATTATAATATCAGGCTGAGTGGGAATGAGTGGTTCCAATTGGAATCACTGATTGGGGGGAGGGCATTCCAATATTCGAATATACAGACACCTACAGCACAATACAAGTCAATATGCAATCAATATAATGGCATTCCGATATTAATACAAGTCTTTTCATAACCTATTGGGATCCGATCGCGCCGAGATCGATTCCGATGACGATTAACGAGAGAGGGGGGGGGCATCCCCACTCCGCTCCCTCCATCTCGTCACGTGATGCAGTGACCACCAAACTATAAGATACGTTTTGTTTTATGTTATATCTCCCATATGTTTATGACTAAAACTAATAATATTCATTCCAGAAGAGTGCGTGAGAGAGAGAATGAATCGAGAGAGAGTTGTGAACGAGGACAAGTGATGATCGAGGACGACGACCAGTTACAGATAAGATGGGATATCAGTGGTTCCTTTGAAACTGGAATCACTGATGGGGACATTTTATTCGGATTGTATTTTTTTAATTCTTCTTTTATTAACTTAATCCCTAAATGTTCTAACCGTCCAGCCTTTGCAGAGACTATTGAGAGAGCGTGTGTGTATTGAAACCGGGGTTGTGTTTTTTGCCGAACATGAAATTTACTAGAATTCATCCAATGGAAAAGAGAGAAAAAAAGGTGTTAAGAGCGTACACAACTCTCTTAGGAGGGAAAAACATAGTTGAATTCGAAAAATAGAATTCCAAGTTTGAAAGGTTCTACAAATGCTAGGACGGAATATGAATTATGAGGGTGGAAGTAGCCAGTAGAATAACCTAGTTATATATACTAAATCACTTATTTGTTACAACTTCCCCTTCCTCTTATTTACTCAAGCAGTGAAGAAGAATATTTGTATAAGTAGGAATAATTATTATGAAGCCAGCATAATAATGCAATATGTCAAATAAGAAACAGCCAAGCGTTTCTGACTTGGTAATGTACTCCCCTCCTCTGAACACTACTTGCACTATTCATTCAGAGTCCTGGGCGAAATATTTTTGATGAATCAAATATTATTGAATCTAATATTATTAATATTATTGAACGAGGAGCTCAAATGGTTAAGTATAATCGGTAATGAATTCTCTCCTTTGAACTGTGCTGGCCGTTCCATTTCAGCTTCACCGATGGGACGATTCAATTATTATATCAATCAATATTAATGAAACAGAGCGAAGAGGATCGTATATATCGAATAAGGTAAATTTCGGGATCTGCACTATGTAGACATCTAGGTCATAGGATAGCGCGCATAGTCTAGTAGGACACGGTAGAAATGGAAATAGGTAGTTCGAGCATAAATAGTAGGAGCTCGAAAACAGGTAAGAGGTAAGGTAAGATCATCGGACAACAAAGAGGAGGAATCAAAGAAGAGCTCCACTTGGATACGGTACTGGATACGCCAAGGATACGATATTCAAATGAGGAGGACCGTCCGAATATTGAATTGAAAAGGTGAGATTCGGCTGGTCATTCATCTCTATGCAAATTGAAGAATAGTCGAAGAGCCAATGGGGAAAATAAGAGAAGAAACTTTATTGTTCATTGCTCGGTATGCAAATGCAGTCCAATGAGAGTAATTGTTCCTTCATTCAATGTCATGGCGCGGGTTATTCCCACAGTCCCTCCTTGATTCTTCAGTAACCCAATCCAGTCTACGTCGACTAATTACTGTTACCATAACCCCCTAGGATAATTATTACTATTCTAACCTCGGCTTGGATTCTCCACCAAGTGGAATCAGATAGCTCTGGTTCGGGAACCTGGGAACGGCTACCGTATCTGGGTCGGAGAGTCTAGGAGAGCACCAGGAATACCTGAAGATGATTAGAGTTGATGTTGGGTACAATACTAGTACGGTAAGGTTCTGAGAGAAAAATCAATAAATACCATGAATTTTCGCTGAGTGCAATGGCCAGAGTGGGTAGTTGGCCCTCAATGACACACGTCTCCACGTCGTAGAAAAAGACATCCTCCAGTGGGTACGGTACCTGACCAAAGATTACTGTAGATACGAGCAAATCAATAACTACCGTACCTGTTCGGTCTCCTTTCCATCTCTACCGTATCGCGTCCATCCCTTCCTTCTTATCCATGTCTCGGGTCGATTGGGTAGATCACCCCATCCCTCCACTGACTCGAGTAGAGTGCGGTAGGGCGCAACTTGCTGATTAGCAATCGATCGGAAGTGCGACTGAACGATTACTGTGTCTTATAAAAATCAATAAAATATCGATAATTGGAAAGTTACCTCGAGATTATCTCCATGCAACTTGGGTAATTTCAGTTTCGCTACTTCCTCATTCTCAACAGCAGTCGATGGAGTGGGAGTTCCGAAGAGGTATGAATGGATAAAGGAAGGGACCGTATCGATCCTTTTTGGTGTAAACTGAATCAATGGATAAATGTTTTAATTAAAGATTTAGTTTAACTCACAGATCTCACGAGTGTCATTACGAAAGGGGGTGACTAACAGAATAACGAGAGGGAACTTGTTGAGAAAAGATGGACGGAACTTACCGATGAACTGTGACGGGATAGTGTGATAAGAAATCGGAGCCTTATCGAGAGCATCCTTAGGATATCATTGAATGAAGGATTACAGTAGTAATAACAGAAGGCTAGCTGTAGTGCATTTTACCATTTTATCATCATCCTTGAAGTAGAATAGGGAGTTGCACAGTTACTCTTTCTCACTTGTGTCATAAAATATTCGAATAAATACGGATTTATCACAATCATCTTACCCGAAGGTGGCAATTTGTACAATATCTTGAATAGTACATAATTATCTGTACATCTCTATCAAACGGAACATGCACGGGGAGAAATCATCAGTTAGGAATCAATTACTCTATTCACCTATTGATTATTGAGCAGTGAATTCTCCCTGGCAATGACAGAATCGTCGAATTGAATCATGTAGGTTGTGCCGTTGTGCCAGTGAGCTGAGACACGACAGGGAAAGTTGCACGACTGAAATGGATAGTTGGAATGATGGAGAGGACATTGATTAAATATTTAGGGAATTCAAATGCGGATCAAAGTAAACTATGTTCAATAGTGCTTCGAAATGTAGCAGTTGTTTTTAGTTTACATGAGAGAATAAAACATACCGTCAGCATGGCCTCAACAATTCCTGCAACGAATGCAGCACAGTTCAGATGGGGTTTATCCTTCGGAATAGAGATAAACGAGTTCACGATGGGACTGTTCTCGATAAGTAGATCTGTGAAAGCACTCCATTATTGATAGCCAACGAACAATATAGGTTAATATTAGAAGAATTGTTTAAACTAGAAATAGTAGCAAAACTGAAAGACAGAAAATAATTACTCGAAACAGATTGAAAGGTGAAGTTTATTGACAATCGTAAGTTCATACTCACATGTCTTATTGTCGTCGTTACTTCTTTCTAGCTTGTCCGCTTCCTTGTTGAACAAATTCTTCCAGACAACTGATTTGATGAAGATCAGTGTGGGAAGAAGCTTCGTCTCGCGTTTATATCTGTAAAACTGACAATAAGCAAAACAAAGTTGAGAAACGGTACAAGGTTGATGAAACAGTGCTTATGCACTCTGATAATTTCAAAAGGGAGGACGGAATTGAATCAAAAGGGAGGTCGGAATTTTGTGGATCAGTGAATGAGAAAAAATAAGTTTCTGATTCTAATCATACTGAAGATAATATGGACAGACCCTTTCTCCCGAAGATAGATGACGTCCAGCATTCGCTCACCAACAAATTTTCCGTATGCTGCTAATCTGAATTAACAGATAGCAGATATCGGGTGATCCGTAATAAAGATAAACGCGTAAGTGAATTAAGTTGTTAATGTACATACCTGTCATGCAACTCAGCGTCTGTGCTCACTCGTTTTTGAGCATATCTGATGATTTCAGAGTACAAAACAGCAAATGTTGATTGATTCACCTAAAAATTTAAAACAGTGCACAAAAGAGAAAAAACAACAAAATCTTACCTCTTGCTTTCCTCGACTTAGAGTCTTATCCAAGATACCGGTCGACCGGGACATGATGACCCCTTCAAATATGTTTGCTTTCGGATATAATAAATACATATAAAATGACAGTATCAATAATTAATCGATATCAACATTAAATACAAATATATGGAGGGGATGTTCTAAAAGCCGGATTTGATGTCCGGATTGGGCAGGGAGAATTTACTCCTACGCGGAAGACCGTGAATACTGTGGGGAATACCGAAAAGACAATTTTCGCCCCCTAGAGTTTCTGCAGTAATTTGGAGTTCGTAATTAACCTCAAGTTATCGATTTTCGGCACTTCCGATAAGAATCTGACATTGACATTTGACTAGACTACTTTCGTTACCACTAACCTCACGCTTGATCACGATTCGCCATTACTCGTATTGACTTACTCCAATAACTCTTGTTTGTTTCGTTCCAGACTGATCCGGGAAACCGTGAACGGTCCATGCGCATGGATTCTAAAGGAAGTGGAAGCGGCGCTTCCTCTTCTGGTCAAAAGTGAGTTCATCTTTTTAATTGGCTCCGTTTTTAAGGGGCATCCCTCTTCTTTTTCTTCTTCTTCTTCCCGGGTGAATTTTTATCAATAGTTTTATATAAATTACATTATTCGTTGAAAACGGATTAATCTCACTGGGACTTTATCAAAATACCAGTATACTTCCAAAACAACTAATTTAAAAGGTGGTTATCAGTTATCGAATCGGGGAATGTGACGTGTCTGACACAACTACCTGTTTTGCTTCCCACCTCTCTCGCAGTAATCACAGCCCTGTATCAGTTTTATAAAATTCTCTTCTGAATCACGATTTGGGTTGTTGTCAATTGTGATTAGCCTCGATCGATGCAGTAGTAGTGGACACACGAGGGAGAAAGAAACGGGGGAGGAATACGCTTTTGTCGTGGGAATCTTTCAACCCGATTCTGACGTTGACACTCCATTCAGGCCGATTGGCTTAACCATCCCTACCCAAACGACGGGTCTCTACTCGTTGCCTGG
The DNA here is from genome assembly GCA_911812115.1 of Pristionchus exspectatus. Taxonomy (NCBI): domain Eukaryota; kingdom Metazoa; phylum Nematoda; class Chromadorea; order Rhabditida; family Neodiplogasteridae; genus Pristionchus; species Pristionchus exspectatus. Next base: position 16,843,086 of record OU461584.1, on the reverse strand, counting down.
TTTGACCCATCTCGAAGAGTACGACATCATCATCGGAGAGTCCATTCCTCGAGAAGGTCAGTGTTTTTATCTTTATTCATTTGCCCCACCCCCTTGTTATTCTTATCTTTATTTCTAAATACACGTGGTGTTTATGATCTCGGATATTCTCCTTGGAGCGTTTTAGTTGACCGTTCGTTCACCCCAACAAGGTCATGAGGAGGAATAGGAGGGGAAATAGTGCTCCCATATAAGAGAGTATAGTGGGGGCTACTCGTTTTGTGTGAGCGAAACGCGCGCTCGTGTTCTCTTTCCATTTGTCCACATGTTTTTGCTTCCCCCAAAACGTACGAAGGAGTGGCTGGGAAAGACGTTGACGAAATTAATTACGATGAAATGAATAAATATCGATCGATCAATAGACGATTCTCTTTGGTCGATTTCGCATGCATTGAGAGAGAGATGCACAGCCAGATTGGGCTATAGTGTATGGAGTGGAACGAGTAATAGTAGTGCTCCTTGTCTGGTAGTATGATGAGTGAAGTGAAAGGGAGACGATCATATGATAGATTGACTCTTGAGATATCTGAGATGACGACAAATGATGAAAGGAAACGGGCGAAAGTGATGCAAATTTTACATTTCAGACCAATATCCGCGCCGATCGAACTCGAGTACAACCTCGTCTTCCTGTGGCAAGGATGATCGGTTGTACGATCGGAATCGAACCGAGGTACAACTATTTCAGTTTTTTTAAAATTTTAAACTTATTTTGCATAAATTTCTAATTGTTGTCTTAATTAACGGGCGTATTGAATTACAGGATCGGAAGGCGTTTCTGATCGACAAGGGTCACTCGTACGCGCAACCGCAACAGCGAGTGGGCTCGAAACCCGTGCAAACGGTGCATCCGTTGCCCGCGCAGCCCACGGCGCCCCGCGAAGCAGCTGTGCCTCCCGGCCCTCCGCCTGCCGCCGATAGCGGCGAAGGGCCCAGTTATGGCGGCAAGGTCCATATGGTCACCTACGATGTCAGCATTTCCCTCTCCTTTATATTTACTATGTTATTATTATTTAAAAATATGTTTAAATGCGAATACTGCAGGGAGTGGATGACAGTACATTACGGGTGGTGATCGATAACTTCTCGAAGATGTCGGATACGCTGTGTTCAGACCCGAAGCGGATCACGGACGTGCCATGGTAGGCAGCCACGTATACCCCTCTAACCCCCCCCCCCCTTCTTCCCTTTCCTACCCTATACACGAGAGAGGAGTGTTTACCCTTCTTCCATCCATCGTGATTGCTGTTTATCTCACTGAGGGGGGATGAGCGTATACTCGAATGAATAGCAGTCCCAAAGAAGAAAGGATGATAGAGAAAGAGAGAGAGATAAATGTGATGATATTCGTATTATTGCAGGCGGATAATGGTGATGCCGAAGCAGCATATGGTGCAGAAGAAGAGTCAGAAGTGTATGGGCTTCTTTCTCCAATGCTGTCCAGACAATACCTTCTCCGAGTAAGAGACACTATTCACTTATCGAGAGGGAAAAAAGGGAAAGAAACATGCTCGGAATTTATACAAATTGCTGGGTTTTCCCTCCTCCCGGCGGAAATGGAGAAGAGAAAATCGAATGAGTAATGCCCGTAGACCAGTGTTGACGGGGGGACGAGTCACATTCCCCCTTCCGTGCCAAAAGTACAATAGGCAGATTACAAATTTGGAGGAAGTGTTGGGAAATGCCCTGAAAAAGAAAAACCCCTTGAAAAATGAAGTGCCATAAAAGGTTCTATTGTATGCTGTGGAGTGCGAATAAAATATTATTTCGAGAAAAAAAGTGGATGAAAGTTGATTTCATGCCCTCAATTGCAGTCAATGGTCGTGTCACGCAGTGGCGGAGATGCGACTGCTATCGGAGAAGCAATCAGTGCAGAACTTTGTGCGGAAGACGACCCACGTCTACACAGCGAAGGAGAACGACTGGGGATATTCTTGTTTCATGACATGGGCGGTCAGTCCCACTTCATTTCTTCCCCTCACTGTAGAGCAATAATGAGAGGCGGTAGTATCGAATACCATCGGGAAAAAAATGAATAGATTGTGATCGGTTCTGCTCATTGCAGGATGTTTTGGACGAGAATCAGGGCTACATCAAGAACGATCGAGTCACGCTCGAAATATCGGTGAAGGCGGAACCACCGAAAAACATGATGTGATATTATTTAAAAATACTTATGCAATTACATTTTTGGAATTGTGCACCATAATTATGATGCAATCGTAGGACTCGAGAGGAATTTCGCAAAACGCTCGATCGATGGTTCGAATTGGCCAATCTGCAGAAGGAAAGAGGCCATGTAAGTATTTATTTATTTTTCAAATTTTGAGAAGATGAAAATAAACAAAAAATGGTGAAGACAAATGTACAAATTTTGCTTACAGATCGACAAGGCGATTGAAGCAAATAATCAAGCGCTAAGCAGTTGCAAGGATAAAGACGATGAATATAAGTATGTATTCATTGTTATTATTTCAAAATGTAATATCTTGTAATCTTTATGTTTCATTCGTCAAATACGGTTTCCTTGTAGAGCGAAGTTGGAAGCGCAAAAGGAGCTGCTTGTGAAGCAGAAGCTAGTGGAGAGTATCAAGAGGATCGAGCAGGGTACGGTATTTGAGAATCGAGAAATATTTATTTTCCTAATTCCTCGAGTGATTACGGTAATCGATCATCGATTTCCTCTGCAGGTAAAGATCCATCGCGTCCGGCGGAGACGTCAACCTGTCCGACCTCACTGCGACAGGCACTCACGGGTGCACAGAAGACGATGGCCGGAACGAAGGTACGGGCGGAACGGGAAAATCATTCTTTTTACACATTCAAAATATATTTCTGATTTTGATGTACAAGATCGTTGTTCTTATCCAATCATGTCACATTTCACATTGATCGTTCCATTCCTTCGTCCAATTTTGATTTTTTCCACTATAATTATTTTTATTGCTGGGCGTTTCCCCATCTCCATTTATGTCTCCATTGCATATAGAGAGAGAAAAGGCGCTTTCCTCCACATTGATCGATCGAGAAAAAAGGATGAGAGGTGTAAAATTGATGTGAATTTATTGGTTAGCTGGGGCAATAGGTATGAGAGTGAGAAGAGGGGATGGCGATAGTGGAACATTGGCAGACGTGGCACTATGATCACGAGGGAAGAGAAGAGAGGAGGGGAAGAGATGGAGAGTGACGTGCCGATGAGAAGAAGAGAGATGAGAGAAATGGAGCTGCTCCCCCCTCCCCTCACTTACTCTATTCTTTCTCGTTAGAGAGATAGAGGGAAGAAGCTAGGCAGATGCAGTAGAGAGAATGAAGAGGGTCGATTGGAGGACTATGGAAGGAGGAAGAGAATAGAGAATAGAAGAGTGGAGGAAGGCAATGGAAGTGCATCCTCTCTCTCTTTCCCTTCTCCCTCTTTTCCCTCTCTAAGAGCCAATGGACGCCCTCCGTTACTTGGAGGAGAAGAGAGCACACGGGGGTAAAAAGACTGAGGGGAGAGAGGGGAGATTGAAGGAATGGGGAAGAAGGGAAGAGGAGGGAGGGAAGAGGAGGGAGGGATGAGAGTCAGCTGTGGAAAGTGAAGGTTATGAAGGGGACGATAAAGGAGCTAATTAGAGGGATCATTAGGAGAATAGGGGTAGGCGAAGAGGAGAAGAAGCGATGATGATGAAATATCGAGAATGGAGAAGGGGGAGCTTACGGTAGAATATCGATTGATTGATTTCGTTGTAGGAGAAGCGACACACGAATGGGACGACAAAGGGAAAGGAGAGAAGGGGAGCTGCTGTGGCGAAGCAAATGAGGAAGAAGGTCGAGGCTAATAGGTATGCGATTTTAATTATTAATATTATTTTGTTAATTATTTAAATTAAATTTTAAATAATATTAAAATTATTAGGAATGACAAGCAGCGGAAGCAGGCGAACTCTTCCTCGGAGGACCTGAGCAAGGACAAGGATGATAAGAAGGTAAGAGTGAAACCCGAGTGACCCGGGTTGATCTTTGATCTTTTGTTGCAGCTGGCAACTCCTCCCAACGAGGAGAAGAAGGAGAACCAGCAGGTACAGCAGCAGACGACTCCGGTCGTGCAGCAACAGCTGCAGCAGCAGCCGGCTGCAGGGAAGAAGCATCCGCCCGAGCCGGATAGTCTGCTGCAGATGGCAATGGAACAGCAGCAGAAGAACAAGGAGGCAGGAAAGACTGCTGCAGCTGCAGCCATCCAGGTCGAAACGGCACCTTTAGTGAGTGTCAAGAGATGAGATGATGGGGTGTTAGATCGTGATCTTTGATCTCTATTTCGCCCTTTGATGCTCTAACACTCCATGTGAGAGAGAACAACAACGGATGACAGTCGAGGAGACTGATTTTGCTTTATGTATTTGTTATTATTTTCTGGAATTATCGTGATATGAGAGAGGATGATATCGTTGTGATTTGTACACGTTTATAATTTTATATATTTTTTTAAAATGTGATTTAAGTTAATTCACTTACAGGACGACGAGGCCAGCGAGGAGGAGAGCGTAGGGGACGACGCTCATCACGAGCTGGATCACAGTGATGGTGAGTGGTGTGAGGGCTGCGGGGTGCAGGGTGTACTTTCCATACTGGAAGTGGTGCAGAGTGTGAACATTTCACATTGCAGGACCCGTCGATGGAGAGGACGAGGATGACGATGAGGACGACTACGATGACGCCGATGCTGAAGATGATGACGTAAGGGAGAGGGGATTGGGATGTGATCTTTGATCTTTGAGCAGACTGATTGTTCGGAGAAAATGCGTTGTAGAATGTGTCTTTCAACAATTTCTCGCTGATACTTTGTAATGCGGTTGCTTCACATAGGCATATGAAGCATTTGATGACACACCAGAGCACTGTTAATCCATTCCCAGTTGTTTCAGGAGGAGGATTCGGGTGATGGGGAGAGACGAGATCGGAGACCCGATCGACGTCCACTTCGACCTCGACGAGAGATGTGGAGACGGAAGCGAAGAGAGTGCAGAGATTGACCTCTCTCGTCATCCCGGACACTATCAGAGCTGTGAGTGCGCTTTTTTAAGCTTTAAATCACCTTCGACCTCTGATTTTACTAAACTGTGTTAAATTCTGAAATTTTTGTTCATCGTTTTGAAGAGAAAAAAGATGGTTACATTGGGGAATTGCAGCTGTCTGATCTGTGCGACAAGTACCAGTCGGTGGCCGATGACGTCATCTCTCCTCGTCCATCGGATGATGGAAAGATCGTGAAGAAGATTGGCACGACCACTGTCACCTGTGAAGTGAGTGACACCCTTGTAACATGAAATCTCCTAGTTTGAACCACCGCCAAAATCCTGGCTAAAAATGCTCGTTAAAAAGTTCTTCAAATTCATTTTCCCCTATTGCAGTCGATTGCCTGCCAGACGGAGCGCTCGCACGCACCCGGCGACGATATCAGTGAGTATTTTCCTAATTAAATAAATTTTTTTAAAATTAATAAATTTATAAATAGTGATTGTTTTAGACGCGGTGTACGACAAGGCGCACCTGGACATTGTGATGGGCAAGCACTGGAACATCGCGTCCGTCGATTTTGACGGATGGAGAACAGAGAATCCAACGACGTACACAACGGGAGAGAAGTATGCACGACCGTCTACTTCATCGACAGTAACGACGCCCACGGGAGAGAAGAGAACTGATAGGGATATCGTACAAGCGAAGAGAAAGGTAAGGAAATCATCTATGTTCTTCCTTTTTTCCATAAAAAAACCCCATAGAAACTATAGAAGATAGGATAGAGAAGGGAACCACAGAAAGAGAGCATTCAGTGAGATCTTAATTCGTCATCTCATTCCATATAAGTGACGTCATAGCAAAGTATGAAGAGGAAGGAAGAAGTACCTCATTAGATGCATCGATTGCGAGCGTGCGACTAGATTCGAATTATGATGCACTTTTTCTTGGATTCTTCATGTTTCTCATCGTCTTTCCGTCTTCTCCTTCATCCCTTACGGGAGGTTGTTGGCCACACTCTGGGGCACTCACCCCTCCCTCCTCCTATCTATCGATCCCTTCCACGGGTCATTCCGAATGTCCGACGTCGACTGGCTGATAAGGTCATGAAGTCGATAAGATTGACGGCCTGGCAGCAGACGGAGGTTGCCCGGGCAGCCCCGCCCTTCTCCCCCCTCCCTTCCCCTCCCCTTCCCCTTCCACCCTTCTCATGCCTTTTCTATCTAGCTGCTCTAGATGTTTTGATTCGACGCCGCTCTAGGGAGAGCCACTTTATTCTCGGATTTCTTGACGATTTGGATGTACTTTTGCGTGCGCGCTTTCCCCTCACACGTAGCCATAGGGAAGGGAAGTTTGTTTTCCGGGAATGGAGAGTGAGAGGGACGTCATAGTCGAGAGTCTGACGAGAGTCCATTGCTGTTGCAGTGTCGACGATCGACCACGATGACTGCGGGAGGAGGAGCGGCAGGGGACGCGACGTTGACGTCATCTGCCACTACCACGACGGCCACTGGAGGAGGCCCCGCCCCCTCCATGAATGCAACGATCGAGATGGAACAGGTGAGGCATGCTCCTCTTAACAACCACCCCCTCCTTTTGATTGGCCCCTCTAACCATCCCCCATCCCCTTCGATTCCCTCGTTAACTCATATCCTCCCTCCTGCACGCGCATGCTGCTGGTAGTCTCCGTGTAGGAAAGCAATCGGACTGTTTAATAAAGAAGAGAAAACCACGTCGAAGCATTTGACATTGCTTACATGTTAGATACTTTTTGATCGCTGCCACTGACTCATGCTCCCTGCACGCGCGTGAACCACGTGTTTCCCTTCCCGACTCCCCTCTCTAAAAACGATTGTTCCATGTTCGTCCAAAGTGTGAATCTCCCCCCTCCCTTCCTTCAATCCCTCTCCTCCCTGTCTCGCATACGTTTCATCCCTCATCCGATCAATAACCCCCCCCCCCCTTCCTTCCTCGTCTGCTCTGCTCTCACCTCGTCGTCCTTGTCCCAGACTCCCATTCCCCCGTCCCATCCCCCCCTTTCCCGGCAGGAGAGGTATCCGGATTGTGTCAGTGCGAGTCAAAGTCAAAGTCGGTCTCGGTCGCCGGTCGTTATCCTGCATCATTGATTGGCTTCTAATGGAGATGATGATTGTCCTTCCCATTGTCAGATGGCACTCCAGGCGTCGCTTCTGCCCGATTCGGCCTCGCAATTCCTCGATCACGACAACTTCAACGGCATCGTCATGAAGAGCGTCGTCGGCAAGGACTATGCTAATGTGAGTGCCTCCCTCCCCTCCATACGTCTTCCTTTGCCCTTCTTTGCCCTACTGAGCCCAAGCTGATGGCTAACGTGGGTATTCCCCCCCCCCCTTCTGATTCCTCCAGCGTATCGCCTGCCTCTTGAGGCGTAGATGATATCGTAATTGGAAGCAGCGAATAATTTGATGCCAATTTTCGGGAGGATAGCTTATTTCCTGTGCGTGGGCTGAGGATTGATGCTAGTTTTTTGGAGTTTTTTCTGGAGAGGATTATGGAAGCTTCATTATCTTTGCATCCTTCGTATTTGTTTTCTTCCCTTTTTGGGATGCTGTTTTCTGAAGCGCTAATTCAGAGATGTTTTTGCTCAAACAAATGGAAAGGACAGAGCTGACTAGATTGCATTACGTAGATGGAAGGAGAAGCGAATAAGGAGTCAATGAGATGAATGAAGAGAATGAAAGAAAAGGGCGGGAGAAGAGAGAGAATAACAGAAGAGTATGAGATGAATCGGATAATGCCCACGTCATTCGTCTTCTTCCTTGAATAGAGTCTCACACGTCAATCTCTTGATCTCACTGCATCGCTTCTTGTTATTGATTCGAGGGTATCGTATGCCTAACTAGGTGAATTTCGGCTGCTATTGCTCATCATAATTGGCTATCATTCGACCAGTCGTCCCTATATAACATCGATCCAAAGTGTGATCGAAGTTCCTCCTCTTCTCCTTTCCCATGTAGTCATCCTTCTTCATCATTTGCTTTCGCCCATATCATGGATCCAATTGGGAGTGCATCGCATCAGGTGGTGAAGGAGGATCAATGTTGGGACAAGGAGACGTATCTAGCCAATCTGAGGAAGGCTATCGACGACAGACCGCAGGCCTCCGTTGTCCCTACCGAAAAGAGAGACGAGATTCTTGAAATGATGGCAGTAACTATCACATCCTTGTTCGCTGCCGGTCTTCCATGGCTATCCCCGGAAGTGCTTCCAGTGAGAGTGGCATACGCATACTTGCTCTCTGGACGGCGAATGCCACAACCTTTACAAGATGATCTACGGGCATTTCTCATGCAATATACCTTCAATGATCAGTTTTTGAATATCCTTCGAAATGAACTGGCTCCTCCTCCTCCTTCTCCTATCAATCCCGACGACGAGTTGCCTTCTACTTACCCTCCTCCCCCTGCTCAATCCGTTCACACGTCTGCTTCTTCCTTCAAGAGGAATGGGAAAGGCCCCCTCTCTCCCAAGGTGTCTACTCCATTCTTTTTTCCCTTCCCCCGATACAGAATCTCTCTTTTTCCCCAGTCTTGCGCGGATAGATTACATTGTGAATTCAAAACAGACTAGTCTTTTTCCCGGATTAGTCTGGAACGAAACAAACAAGAGTTATTGGAGTAAGTCAATACGAGTAATGGCGAATCGTGATCAAGCGTGAGGTTAGTGGTAACGAAAGTAGTCTAGTCAAATGTCAATGTCAGATTCTTATCGGAAGTGCCGAAAATCGATAACTTGAGGTTAATTACGAACTCCAAATTACTGCAGAAACTCTAGAGGGCGAAAATTGTCTTTTCGGTATTCCCCACAGTATTCACGGTCTTCCGCGTAGGAGTAAATTCTCCCTGCCCAATCCGGACATCAAATCCGGCTTTTAGAACATCCCCTCCATATATTTGTATTTAATGTTGATATCGATTAATTATTGATACTGTCATATGTATTTATCATATCCATTGCACTTCCTCCGACCCTCCCCCCTTCCCATTCCAAAATTCTCGACCACCAATTCCCATCTCATCTCATAATCTCTCTTCCTTGCAGTCATCTCAGCAGTCGATGGCGGAGCTGGTGACACTGGGGATGAGCTGTCTGAACGCGCAACGTTTTCTCGCCCGCACGGGAGAGATGCTGTACTGCATGGAACAGATCTACGATGTGGAGTTGGTGCGACAGTGCCTACACAAGTGCTTCCCCCGCAAGGTCTACCCGGAGTACGTTGATTTCTTAATAATTTTTGTTTTATTTTATTTAAATAAATCTGTCTGATCATCTGAATATATCTATATCTGATTATCTGTTAAATGATAAAGATATATTATTAATGAATCTAAATTATGTTATTTGCAGGCGAACAGAGGCGCAGAAGGCCATGAACGGTGCGGCGTGTGAGTGTTTTTGTACATTTTTATGAGTTTACGACAGCAATTGAAATGCCGTCTATTGCCTAATCTTGCTTCTTTTGCAGTCGGCGGTCTCATGTCGGGTCCCCTGCTGAAGGAAGTGTTCGCGACGCTGAGTCAGAGTCAGCAGACGCCCGATGATCTCGAAGTGGACGACACGGATGATGAGGAGCAGGATGAGGTACGGTAGATGGGGGATATCGATTGGGGTACGGTATCCTGAACTGCATCGATTGCAGTCTGTTCGCGAGCAGCGTATGGCGAGCAAGGGAAAGATGGGCAAGGCACTCGTGGAGACGGCCAATGAGCACATGGTGAGGAGCTGATGGTGACATGGATATTTGATGAAACACGAAAGATGCTGGACTAATTGAATCAAAAGGCACACACACTGCTATGGATGGCTTGATATGTGACTATATGTAAAATGTATCAATTTGCTATCTCACATTCTTCAATGCATACAATGCTGTGGGTGTATCGATCGAAAGAATGATCCCCATCCTTTCAGCAGGAGTGCTCGGAGGAGCAGACGATCATGATCCTCAAGGATCTCTTCTGTAGGGAACTCCTCGCGTACAATCATCAGATGAGCGTCCTCATGGAGAAGGTGCAATATCAATGATTATTTATATTATTTAAATTGTATTTTACTATTATTTAAAAGAAAGATGTTTTCGTGTGGTATTCATTTAGACTTCCGCATGGAGAAGGTGCAATATCAATGATTATTTATATTATTTAAATTGTATTTTACTATTATTTAAAAGAAAGATGTTTTCGTGTGGTATTCATTTAGACTTCCGCAAATAGAGATATGTCGCCTTTTTCCACCAGTGAGTGTAATATCACACTTTTTAAAAATTGTTTAAAAAATGAATTTTAATTGTTATTAAAAAAGGATCCAATATTACAGGTTGATTTCTCGATGGTGATGGTGGAGGATGCTCGCGTCGCCCTCGAGAGTTCGGAAGCGAAGAAACTGCTCGATGGGGTGAAGAAGCACGAGGCCACGGTGAGAAGAGAGCTAAGAGTGAAACACGAAACAACCTCCTTAGAAGTTGACACGGTTTTCCTAAACGATACAACTTTGCGTCAGGCTAACAGAGAGTGAAACACCAAACAACCTTGTAATTTGTGAAGACTGTTGTAAACGGGAGAATTAACTTCAGATTCTGGAACTGAACAACAAGATCAAGGGTATGGAAGTGAGCGCCAATCGAGAGAGAGAAGCGAAGAAGAAGGTCGAGGTACGGTTTTGATTATTGATTGATAGGAAGAGTATCGATCGATTGCCTACCGTAACCCATCTGTGATCTCAGGCAGAGAAGCAGCTTGCGAATGAGAAAGTGGACGAAGAGAAGGCGAAGGTGGAACAACTCGCTCAGCAATTGAAGGATAAGAGGAATGAGATGAAGAAAGTGGAGAAGAAGCAGAAGAGCGATGAGTATGTTTATCGTTGATGTATTAATGAATCTAATGAAACACCAAAGTCGCTTGACTTGAATGTTACTTGACTATAAATGTATCTTCGGAGGTGAGTTGCAAAAAAATAGAGAAGGAACATAAGGATATTTGTCGAACACGAGAGTTCTTTGACTGTTACTTGAAAATTAACATCGATGGAGGAAGAATGAAGTAATAAAATAAAATGTTTGCAGGAATCGGGTGGTGGAGCTGACGGCGGAATCGGCGGAACTGGAGGAGAAGGTGAAAGCAGCGAAGAGGGAGATTGATGCATTGAAGAAGAAGGGAACCGAGGAGAGGGCTAAGGTGAGGGATGAGGGGATAATGATTGATGAACGAACACATACGATTGTATGTGCAGTTTTAAGTGAGAACACAAATTATTTACAAACTTAAAAAGAAATTGTTCAAACGGGAGGTTATAACACAAAATGAGCGGGAACAGTGTTAAAAAGGTCAGAATTTTCGTAAATACTAGTTTCTCGTTTAGGCGCGTAAAGACGTCGAGAAGGCGACGGAGCAGATTCGTCGTCTGGAGACGGATCTGCAAGAAAAGGACCAACAGAGGAAGGATGAGCAAGCGGCGGCCGAGGCCAAACTGAGAAAGGCCATCCATGATGAGGCCACAGCCCAGAAGGTACGGTAGATAGTTTGCGATTGCGAACTGATTCATGAAACTCAAATGTGAATGGAATAATGTTGCAGGAGCGCAAGGCCCTCGAAGCCAAGCTCGCCGTCGCGAATGAGCGCGCCAAGAAGTCGGAGGTGAGATTATTTTTTTATGAAATATTTATTTTATTTTTTGCTATTTCTCAATTCCTTCGAATTTTAATGAAAAGTAGATGGGAAGTTGAATTCATTCTTCTTTCTCAGGTGGCTCAACTCGAGTCGGAGCTGGAGTTGGGAGTGAAGGTGCTCGAGAGAGCGCTGTCTGATGCGAAGAAGAACGAAGACAACGTCGACATCTGCATCAAGTATCTCACGTAAGTCGCCTTCTTCCCCTTCTTGCCCACAATAGGTGAAAAAGGTGTTCATTGTTCACATGGTTTTGCTGTTTTTCTTTATCTTTTTTTGATTCTCATTGTCTCTCTTCATCTTCTCCTATTTCATCTTCACCACGTTGATTCCTTATCTTGATTACAAGGTGGAAGTTAATAGTGATCCATTCCTCAACCTCCTCCGTTGCAGTTCTCGTGCCTCGTCGTCCTTCGACGTTGAGCCATTCAAGAAGACGGCTGTCGAATGGAAGGCCCTTCGTGCTGAAATTGGATCGACCATCGTACGATGCAAGGCCGAGTTTGGAGCTGCCTGTGAGGCCATCAAGAACGGAACCAAGGTAGCTATTATCTTACTCTAAAAACGCTTATTCCTAGATGTTTTATTGTTCCATCATGAACTCATAGGAAACAATCATAGTGAACTATGATGATTCGTCACCTTTGATGATGAATAAACGGATCCCTCTTTGCAGACGCTTGAGACGATGAAGAAGCCTGTGGTGGAGAAGCCGCCGCTGCCTCCCAATAACCAGCCGCCCGTGCGCGCCGTCCTCGACCACATGACACAGCACCAGCAGCAGCAGGCTGCCGCTGCTGCAGCTGCAGCCTCGCGTCGACTGCCATCTGCCGGAGGCTCTACTCCCCTCGACCACTCGCACGTCGCCGCGACCTCTGCTGCAGCTGCAGGTGCACAGCAGCAGCCGGTGCTGCCGCAGACACCGGCCGTCGGAGTGATCGGCCAGCCGAGGACGCCGATTGGAGCGAGAGAAAGGGGCGCCGCAGCCTTCCATGGACATGGTACCTTGCTCTTTCAACTATTTCTCAAAATTCAAAAATAAACAATGCAAAAGTGACCAATTTTTTTGATTAAAAATTAATTTCCTTCATTGGCCAAATAAGTAATTATTCCTCTTCAGCCTCTCCCGTGCGCACTCCATCGATGGTCAATGCATCCCTTCACTCATCGCCCGCTCCCTTTGGTCGTACAGCCAGTCCGCCCCTCGTTCCCCTCTCCGTCGAAAGTCCCGTCAAGAATCTACCACCCATTGGAGTACGTTTTATTGCTCTTTCGAAGATTTTATTTGATCTGATCAGCTAGAGTTCCACGCAACCTTGAACAAAGCAAGGCTTTGAAACAGAGGCCAAATACTCATATTATGAGACTTGAATTGTGGCGTGCTTTTACAAATTTTGAAGGTAATTGGGAATGTGGTGGATAGGTTTCATATTATCTTCTCTGTTTTTGTATAATGGTGTATCTTTTTTTCTAATTTTCGATCACATTAGGCCCCTTTTTAAGGGGAGTATTTGATCTCTGCTTTGAAAGAATGGACGAGAATTGAGTAGACGTGTTGGCATTCATCGACGGTCTAAGAATAGGGAGTAACTCTTGCAGGTTCGACCGGCCAACCACGTCAATTCGATGCCGTCATCGTCGATGGGCGCCGTCGGTTCGTCGTCCTCCCAGCAGTCATCCTCATCTACATCCGGATCGGCCACGGCCAATTCATCCGCCACCACTTCCGCCTTCCTCTCCAATCTGTCCCGAGGAGGTATCCAGATTGACCATTTATTTTCGATTAATATTTCCATTTTGGTTCGATTTACTACCATTTCTTTTATGAACTAACGTTGAAAAGATTGATTCTTTTAGTTTTAACACGGCAGTCAATCCACACTGCCACCTTTCCTAGTGAATGTGAAAATGGCAACAAATGGACCATAACTCTCGTCAGGTCTATCGAGCGACGCGTCGAGTGTGTGGAATCCGATGAACACTTCATCGTGGGAGCCTCTGAATGCCTTTGGCAGTTCGGCCTTCGGATTCACGCAGCCGACGTCGTCTGCGCCCTCTGCGAGCAACGCCCATTCCAGTGAGTGATTGCGCATTTACATTTTCGTCATAGATTTTCCTAACAAACCGTTATCAGTCTCATACATATTCTTGGTCCCCGTTTGGTAATGAAAATATTCTTCCATTTCATCCGAACAACTAGAGTATCAAGTGCTAGAATGAAGCGCTACGATTAAAATTTGCATAGTTTAGTACGAATGAGTGATAAATCGATCCTCCTTGCAGGTTCGGCGTTGGGTTCGCGTGCGCCGGTGGCGCCGTTCTCGTTGTCGGGCACGGGCGTGACTGGCGGTGGCACGGGCGTCGGTGTCGGCCCGTCGGCTGCAGCAGCGGCCGCTGCTGCTGCAGCAGCTGCAGCCTCGCTGTCGGCCGGATCGTCGACCCGATCGACGCCCTTCGCGCCGTACGAGCACGGCCTCTCACACGAGCTGGCGCAGCTGTCGTGGAACGCGGCCGAATACGGGGCGCCCCGAGCCCCCATCGGAGGCGGTGCCTCCGGTGCGGCAGGCACTGCGCCCCCTCCCGGATGGACGCCCGGATGGGGATCAGCCCCTCTCGGAGCACCCGGCAGTCAACTGCCATCCAATGCAAATGGACAGAATCAGTACAAGAGTGCAATGTTCAACAGCTAGTGAGTGAGTAGATCCCCTTCCCTGTCCCTCTTCTCACTCCCATCACTCTTGTATTGTGTGAAGCCTAGCTCCCTCTCATCCTTCTATTCATCCGTACGATATTGTATCCCCCTTCCCTTCTTGCGATCGATCGATAAGTAGTGATTCGCGCAGTCAGTAGCATCTCTATCCTCAATCTCCTCTCCCGTCTCTCTCTATTCACTGATGTATTGATGCGCGACTTGTCGTTGTAGCCGCTGGTGTTGTCATCCCTCCCCCTTTCCCCCTTCCCTCATCTCCCTCCTCAGTAGATGCTGCAACGTTGCTTGGTCGTTTTAACCCCCTTTTCTGCCCAGTTCTCCTCATCTTAGTGAATCGTGAGTCAGAATGCACTAACCAATCGAGTTTGCATGTTCGGAGTGCGATAGTCCCTACTCCGATCTAGTCCCTCCCCCCTTTTGCGCTGTGCCGCCTCGCTTAATGTAATATGTCCCCCCGCCCCCGTCCTCCCCCTATCCGGTCTCAAATATTGCTCTTCCATTGAATATATTAGCGCATTGTCTGGTCTTACCCCGCGTATTTGGGTGGTGCTGCATCATACGGTAGGTCAGTGGTGTAGGAGTAGAATTGGGAAAGGTCGTCCGCCATCGTCCTCTCCCTCTCTCTCTCGTCCCGCTCCCCTTACTCCTCCTTCCATCCACTGTCCTTCTACTTTGTATACAGTAGTACTTCCCCCGGTACGTGTTGTTACATCTTGTTCAAAGAATTCTTTTGTCTATCGTTCTCTTGTTTTTGTCTCCCTTTTCGGCCTGCCATCTCAATTATTGATCCCCCTTACCCCATCTTTCCGCACCTTTTATACAGCAGCACTGATATCACACAGCACAGAGAATATGTCCCGTCTCCCCCCGTCTCCCCCCCCCCCCTCCTATCATTGATCTATTTCGACCGTACTCTTTCGTTATAATATTATCGATCGAAGAAGTGAGTGATCCCCCTTATCCCACACGTAAATTGGTTTATGCACGATTTCTTTTTGTAGCTTTCCCTCCCCTCTATCCTATAAATATCTTATTTCTTGCTTTGTGTTGTTTCCCTCTCCATAGTAGGCTTCTCTCCTCTAAATTCGCTCATCCCCTTCCCTTCTCGGTTTCCCTTCGTCCAGTTTGCGAGTCAGAACTTCTCCCTTGATGTTTTGGCCTCACTGAAAGATAAATTGAGAGTGAATACGTAATTGAATTCAGTGTGGATGAACATGACAAGAGAATGCAGCATTGATATGATGACAGTGGGAAATCAATGAAGAAATGGGATACAGGGAAAGAATATTGTGACAATAATGGCTGATGATACTTTATTCGAAAGCGAGAAGAAAGATTCATTGAAGAGGAATAACATGAAAATATTGATGATCATCCATGATAGATAAAAAAAGTACTAACTGCAGCCGGAGGGGAAGACTATCTTCGATTGTCTCCTTTGTGCTCTTTGTTCTCTCCTTAATTGTCCATTGTTCAGACGAAAAAGAATAAATTCTCCTTCATATTACACCTCTTTCCTCAACGCGGGCGGTCGCAACATCAAGTGAGGAATAACGATTTCTTTCTAATGCCTCAAATAGCCTTACAATTAGGCGTAATCCTACCTTAGACCTTGCTGATTATCGTTCCACGAGTGTGACCTTAGTGCTGCTGTAGATCCCCAACGAGTTGAGTAGTCGAATACAGTACTCTTCACTACGGAACTTCACTTACGACAGTATACTATGATAAGATTCTACAGTTCTATCTTCACGCAGATAGTTTCATGCATGGTTAGTGTCGTGACAGGCTATGGCGCTCCTCAGACGCGTGAGAAATTGAATACATTTTGAAGAGACGAAAAAGGAAACCATTCTTCATTCTCTCGATCACTCAAAATGATTCGCCTATTTGTTCCATTTCACTTTGCGATCACTCCCATTGAATACAGTAATCGATTTCGATTTGAAGAGTTCAAAGTACGATTACTGTGCACCATCACAACGTCTTCACATCGTCATCGATAATCGAGTGATAGAGCACAGTAATCGTGTTCGTGAACACTACCGTATCGATTGCTACAGTACTCCGATCGGGCTGCTGTATCCACAGTAATTATATCGATTGTTCATGCTTACTATTTTTTGTGTATTGCACTGCTACTTAAAGATACTGTATGTCTCATTGAATGGAGAATAAACAACTCATTTTCTGATTGAACATAATGAATCTTCATTTGTGATCACAAATACAGTACAATGAATGTAATCGATGAATGAAAATGAGTACAGTAAATCCACATGAGTACAATACAGTATCTTCGTGGCCAAAGTAGTTGCAAGACAACACTGAATTGACAATATATTTTTTAGATTTAGTCGCATTTCCTTCCGTTCGGAACTTTGATCGAAATGAAAAAATCATTTTGCGATTGTGGATTTCGTACAGTAATGATCGCGATGTGAATATTCTCTGATGCTAATCAATACAAAATGAGATCTCGATTACTGTACCTCTTCAATTAGTAAAATCAATGATTACAGTAGATACACCAACATTCACTATATTTACTATTGGAACAATATCTATTGGATACAGTGCTGCATTCATTGTCAGACCGCATTGAATGTTGTAGTTATTCGTCGATTATCTCTCATAACCGTCGTCTCATTTGCATACTGTATTTGTATCAGGCGCTCATTGGTTACCTCATTGCGTAGGTTAGACCGCTCCTTTCATTCTCTCGCATTGACAATGAGTCGCATACTACACTCTGTAGGATTTGCATCTAGATAGTCAATTGGCGATCGCCTTTCACACAGTACCCTTGTCTACAGATGCTCCTACCGTAATCTGTACTGTATACTGTAGATGATAATTGTAATTATCTTCATTGCAGATGCGGCCCCCGCACCTCCATCTTCTCTTTTATCTGGTATAACGTTCTCACTCCTGCATACGTTATCGAATTCCTTTCCAGTTTATCCCATTACTGCTCATCTCCTCTCTGTCGTCTATCGGATCTTCATTCGAAACGGAAATTGATTTAAATCGATGCAAAACAGATACGGTAAATAAATATTTATTAGAACTTTAATAACGTCCCTATTACAGGCCTGCTACATTCGGAAATCATGTTTAGTGGAGAAGTCTACTACTGAAAAGATTGTGGTAGCATCTACTGTACCTTTTCCCTACACCGATAAGCCTTTGAATGATGATACATGTGACGTTATTTTGGAAACAAGGTTAGTTTTTTTATCAGGCGCAATATATTCTTCGTAAATTTAGAAAAATTTATTCGAAAAAGAATCATATAATGGTGCAAGTGAACAGTTCTGATCCATCAGTTTCTGTGACTGACGTAACATTGCAACAAAATGGAATGCAGTTTCGATGCAGTAATGGAAGGGCAACGACTGATAACATCGAATTCCATATTTGTGAGAAATATGGCTAGCCGTCAACTTTTTATTTTGTTGCAGCATCGTTTGGCGAGCGTCCGCATATTCAACATAATATGCTGTTTTGTTCCTTTACTATCCAATCGAGTGAAGAAGTAGTTTTGCCGCAGTTGAACTACCTTCTACATATCTCTTCAGATTGTGGATATTTTCAAGAATAACCAAAAGAGTGTGGCGATAGTGATCAGTGGGAAAACGAACACTATTGAAGGCGAACGCAAAAAAGAATTTTGGAAAGCGATAAGTTCAGCGAAAACGTGCTTTCCTATGATCATAAACACAAATAACCACGTCAACGTTGCTCATTCTTTCGAAAAGGTTTGTCATGAATCCTCGTCACTAGGCTAAACCGATTCTTTAAACTTCTACGATATTTCGTAAAAATGCGTTCATAAATATTCAAATAAATAAACTCATAAATATTTAAATTTAAAAGCTGTATAACTTACATAATACATTCAGGTTGATAATACTGAATCTCCCATTGCCTGTGCTTCCTTGGAGAATCTCATGTGCGTTCTCAAGAAAAGATGATAGTAAAAATTTCTGCACAACTTTCAGAGTCGTACGCGCTAATGGACGAGAAGAATATTCTGACAAAATTATTTGCGATGATTCAAAAATGTGGTCCTTTGCGCAAAAAAATGGAGATCAGATCGATACTGTGGTCGTTGATTACATAAATAACGTTCAAGAAATAATACAAGTTTATTTCGTCATAAAATGTACCCTTTGTTTCATTGTTCATTTCGATAGAATTATGTAACTCTACAAACATTCCTCTTTTCAGTGTGTTCTCTCTGTCAACGTCTTGAAGAAGTGAACTGTGCTGGATGTACTTCAGTGAATTTTAATAATGATATTGGCCAGTGTGCGACTTCAAAAGTGAGAATTTTCCCTTCAAAACAACGTTTTAAATTTTATAAATTTTCAGTGTGACAATGATTTATGGAGAATTTCGGAAGGAGGTGGTGACCCTGTGGAAGGAGAAATGAAATGCGATCATAAAATGAGATCCCAAAATCAAAGGTTAATTTTCCAGAAGTTTATTATTGACAAAACAAACTTTCTGCAATATAACATAACAAATAGCACCAAATGTTCAGGGAATCAGTTTGGTATTTCACGTCGAAGAGTAAAGACCCCGTAGAAACATCGAAAGCTCCAGGCGCAATCGTGAATGTACGTCCCCTTGTAAATGCTATTTGACGCTCCGAATAAATGAAGAGGTTACCGATTC
This sequence comes from Pristionchus exspectatus, assembly GCA_911812115.1. Lineage (NCBI taxonomy): Eukaryota > Metazoa > Nematoda > Chromadorea > Rhabditida > Neodiplogasteridae > Pristionchus > Pristionchus exspectatus. The sequence continues at coordinate 16,823,958 of OU461584.1, read as the reverse complement.
GATCTCCTTTCCAGTTGTTCGTGCTCATCTTCCTCTTTTTTGGCCTGAGAAAAAACAAAAATGTGAGTATCCATTTCCTGCCACACGCACATCAGCTGACGACCATCCATTGCAGTTTGTGATCATTTTCCTGCTGCTTGTTTTTCTCATAAGTGCAACATCTGGTGTCGAAGACGATGAAGAGAACAATGAGGAGGGAGACGAGCAAAATGAACCTTGTGAGTTGCGACGGTGCACACTCTCGCTCATGTCCATTCCAATATCAGCCTACCGGGCGCCAACTCAGTCATCGTCAGCGAAGAAAAGGAACAAGCATAAATCAAAAGAGACAACGATAAATCAAGTAAGAGAACGACAGGTACAACTCGCAGCCGATTCGCGAGAAGGTCGCCGATTCATTGATGCATCCTCTCTTGCAGGGAGCTGCGAAGGGCTGCAGGAGTCAAAAGCCGACAGTTTTAAGTGGACTAAAAGCTCCCGTAAAGAAGCGGAAAATATCTAGACAAAAGCGGATTCAGGACATGAACAGGGCTTTTTGCCATCTCGACGAAGAGGAAGAAATCGAATCTATACGAGACGTTCGTTTTTATTGCTTGTTCCCATTAGAGATAGATAAGAGACGGTCTCTTCATTCCGCAAGCATTCTCGCCGATCAGAGAGGCGAGAGAGCATGCGAAATTAGGAGATTTTCTTTCATTTCTCTCCAAACAATCGCCTTTTCTGAGCACCAAATGAATGTCACGACGATGCTCTGTTGCAGAACTCACTGTACACTCAAAACTTTGGCAGAGCGTCCAAACGACCGTCCACTAATATGCCTTCCATCATAGAGGTAACTCTTGCTTGATTATTTTGACCTTTAATCTTGGTAGAGAACAAAGATCAAAGATTACGCACTTGGTTCATTCACTCAGCGAAGTCATGACCACACAAGGAAATTGATGGCGAACACAAATGGTCTTTTGCAGGTAAGTGACGATGAAGCAGACGATTGCATAATTATTGATCGGATGGAAGACAACTCGAATGTGAGTGGGAGGGGAAAGGGGAAATCCGAAGACAGCCGAAGACGTCCCGGTTCTTCCTGTGATGATCCAGCTCCATTGAACCCACCTTTGCAGAATATTTTGCTGCGTGATGTAACACTCCGTCGAGAAACTAATAATGATCCGCTTATTGAGGTGGGTGACGTGGAATAATTTTCTTCTCTCACAGTTAGCCGAATGAATAGGTGTCATTCCGAATGTTCTCTTAGCATTAATGAGATTAAAGATCACACCTAATCAACGTGATTATGATCGTTCATCTGTACGCGAGATAAACGCAATTATTTCAATTACAGCAGTCTGAAGTTGTCAACTTGACTCTGGATACAGTCACTAATAGTGAGTTTTCTCGTCCACATTCCTCACAACCTCAATGCTTTCTCGGTACAGCCACAGTTCTTTGAAAACTGAGAGGCCTCTACTTCTCACGGAATTCATGAAATGTTCATTCAGATGCAGCATCGACCCTTGTGAAGTCGACAAATTTGCAATCTACCAGAAATGTGCAGCCAGTGAGCACCATTTCAATTGATTGCTATTAACATACTCTGTGCATACACTGTTAGAATCACAAGCCCTGATCAATTTGGGAATTATACGCCCAATGCACTTTCCGGCTAACCATGACATTCCCCTTCCGAATTCAATGATCAATATTTCAGCAGGAAACTGATCCATCTACCGCACTGGGGGTGAGCTACATTTGAATAAGTTACATGCAATTGGTGACATTCCTAATGCATCGTGAGAGTCACAAAACTAAGTAGTTTGTGAAATATTTGTTGTATCTACTCGCTGCAAAAAAAAATCAACGAATCGAAATTTAAAAATGAAGATTGCTTCGGCTCACTCCTTCAACATCGTGATCTCTACACCTTCATAATTGATCATTGATCTTTCATAGTTTTTTTTACTGAATTTCATCATGAGTGACTGGTTCAATTGTGCCGTTCCTTCGCTATCACAATGGTTGTAAAAAATCGAACGAGGATGCACGTTCCTCTTCGATTCGCTGTTCACTTATTCTGAAAAGTTTCGATTTATTGATAACAATGGCTGATTTCAGGAACCACCTGCGAAAAAAAAACGAGCGGAAGGGACACAGTCTAAAACAACGGTGAGGTTAACAAAACGGAACAGCAATGGGTAGAACTCGTCTCTTCATTGCACGTACTTTCTCTCCGGCCAGACAGACTCTTCGATTCGCTGTTTCACTTCAGAAAAAGTTTCGATTTATTGATAACAATGGCTTATTTCAGAAACCAAATCCTAAGAAAAAAAGGATTGAAGGGATAGCTCCATCAATTACGACGGTGAGGTTAACAAGACGGAGTAGCAATGCGTAGAACTCGTCTCTTCATTGCACGTACTCTCTCGCCGGTCAGACAGACGAGATAGTATGCATAATGAAGATAGGAATTCGTGACAGCCACAATAATGATCTTTGATCTCTTCACGAGACAAATATTTAATTATTTCAATTGCAGCAGCAGCCATCAGTGTTGAATGAATTGATTTCGGTGCTCAGTAGTGCGTTTCTCGTCCTCACTGAATTCAATGACATTGCTCATTCAGGCGCTCTGACAGCCCCGAATTGTGCTGCAGAAACTCCTGTAGTTACGGGACCGGTTTGTTCCCATTGACTCTCCATACTCTATTGTCTCCGACTTGCAGACCCATTCCGCTCCGCCACGGCTTTTGTTCACTATTGATAATGTACGTGATCGTAATTTCTCCCCTCTCCCCACATCAAAGCTCACACTGCAGATCATGACAGCCCGGCCTTCGATGACATTAGATGCCGCGTCAGCGACGCACATGTTGGGTGACACATCATCCACTGTGAGTGCAAACCCATAATGATCCTTGATCCTCTACTTTTTATTTCTGCATCTATTGTATCTACTACGATACCTACCGTACCTCCACATACGTACGATGCAATGGCCCATTTCAGATTCCATCGACTGCAGTTACATCGACTGCAGTTACATCGACTGCAGTTACATCGACTGCAGTTACATCGACTGCAGTTACATCGACTGCAGTTCCATCGACTACGATCAGCCAGCAGGTGAGCTACATTTAGATTTGTTGATTGCTTATTTAACACTACGTGAGAATCACCGAACCCTGATCAAAGTGATGCCGATTCTATTATTTGCGATCTTGCACTTTGGTGGTTAATCACAGAACTCTTAGAAGATTGACCTTTCCCAAGTTTGGCCATAAATGGGTCATGCTTTCGCTCCCTTCTTCATCATTATGACGATTAGAAATGCATGATGATCCTAGGTTTAGGCGATTTTGGTGCATTACTTAATTCGATATAATTGCAATGTCTACGATTGCTTTTCAGGCACAGAACCGACGTGAGCAAGCCAAAAAAAAGAAGGTGAGCTACAAAGACGAACAAGTATCTTATGATAATCAAAGAATATAAATTTACTTATCGTGAACATTTCAGAGACCTGCTAATGATAGCTGGCGAACCCGTCGATCGACCGTGAGTGCATCATTCTCCTACGAGTCCAATCCAACTGTTGCAGGGTGGCGACCCACCTCACATTCGAACCCCTGCAGACATTGAAGTAAGTACAAACCTCTATTGAGATGAATAGCCAGACTCTCTCACTTTTCCACGATTTCTCTGTCCGACGAGAGATGATGGAGAACTGAGAGAGTTGGACGATAGTTTCAACGATTATTTCCTCTCTTTCGTGTCCGTTCATTCTCTCTATTGACTCCGCTTGCAGCGTGATGGACAATCCCTTCTCGCGAGGCTAGATTCGGTTACGCGCCGGCTTCTTTTAGTACGTGATCGCACGGTCTTCCACTCCTCACAAGCACTTTCATTGCAGAATCCTCCAGCTCCTCGTTGCGAGCTTGCTACAATTCCAAACGTGAGTGCATCTTCCCTTTCATCGGTCAATCTATTTGTGCCAGACGAATCGCGAGCCAATTTCGTCGACATTCCCTTCTGCAACATTAGTAAGTACAACTGTCATTGAGAGGAATGATCACATTTCTCTCACTTTCCCATTATCTCGATGAGAAACGTGAGTGTCCGACGATAATTACACCTCTCGTTCGTTTCCCTTTTTCTCTTCCATTTCTGTTATCTCCATTTCCCATGATAAATGCACGAGAAGTGTGCCAAAAGAGACGATATCTCGTAGTTCGACCTCTATTGCGCTATTCTCACATCCATCTTGCAGTTGCAGTCCAACAATCGCCTCTCTTCTACGGGGGTTGTTCACGGCACAAATACAGTCAGTTTTCGGCCTAATCATTCAAAGTGATCATTACGAAACGAAGAGTGCGGCAAATATTCAGTTGCACTCTTCTGAGAGATAGTCGTCTCCTATTGTTTTTTTCACTTGAATCATCATTGCAGAATAATGCTGGATTACCTACAGTATCCTTACGATCCACAATGTCGTCAGTAAGAGATACTGCTGTGAGTGCAGCATCCTCATGCGAGGCCAATCTATCCTTTGCAGACTAATGACCCTTCAATCCGTACGCATACCACAGGAACGAATCGTGGGCAAAACGGATTACAGAGAATGACAAATCATAATGTGAGTGAAAGGTGCATGGGATCATTCATTCTACTTAGTTACTATTAATTTGTTTACATATCCGAAAAGTTCAATCAACACTGGTAAATTCACATCGTCATCGTTGAAGGTTAATTCGCGCTCTGTCGCTCGTGGAACATATGATGAGAGCGAAAACTTTGCACAAAACGTGAGAGCTATTTTCATTGTTTTTTCCAGCTCGCTGTTGCAGCTAGATTTTGGACCGATAATCACGGAAGCATCGATGAACTGTGTAGACCGTGAATGCGAGGTATTTTCTTGCGATAGCAGTAATAATTGATCGCGCACTCTCACATTGAACGTGCATGTGAGAGTGTGCATGTGAAATTTAATCCTACTACTATTTTCGATAATATTTATTGCAGTCGTTGCTGGAAAGTCTGCATGAATGGATGTTTACTATGGTAAATTGGAAAAGGGCTGAATGACTCAATTGTGACTCAGTTGGCTCATTTGTCAATCGTCGACTCAATTCTAAATGACTCACTTGTCGATGAATAACATAAAAAATTTCAGGACATAGAAAATCCTACAACGTATGAGATTTACCAAATGCGAAAAATAATAAGAAATTATTTGGAGCGGGTATTTTTAATACTGACATTGAGCGCAGTAAAGAAATCAACCGTTCTTTCAGAAAGCCGGCAAAATTTTCGAAAAATGCAGAAATTTTGAGGATGACGAGGGGACGAGGAGAACATTAGGTGAATTATCTAATATACATTTATTTTTTACATAGTAAACTATTCCAGGCCCAATTCTTCACACTGAACCCGTAACAAGAAGTGAGGCCAATGCAATTATCCAAAATCGGGAACGATTCATGCTGTCTTTTACTGAGACAGTTGATGAATTCGCTCGTATAATTTTGGAGATAAGGTTTGAAAATATACAGGTCAGTGACTCACTTTGAACAAAGTTTATATTGGGTATTCAGCGAGCGATCGACATTCAAAAAAATGGATTATCGCAACATAAAAATATCAAACTATATTTTCCATTGACACGTACGTTTATCTATCTTGTTCAATTATTCTTGCTTATTTTTTAGTCAAAGCGTACACTAAATCATCTGTACACTTGGAGAGCCGATTCCGAAAAGGAGTATTCATCATAATTGTGGATGATGAATTCATTCGAGGTATCGATATATTTCAAACTAAAACATTTGTCATCTTCAGTGTGTTTAAAATCAATTCTCATACTTTTGGGGTGCAAAAAATATGACGGAAAGGTATTTTGATAACCAAATCTTCGCAGCTAATTTCATAGTTCAGAAACGCGAGACCTATGTTGAATTTGAGAATGCTAAGCTTATGGCTCTGGCAATTGTGATAATACACGGATTGTATGCAGGCGGAGGAGTCATGAAAATTATTCCCGTATGATGAAACTCCAAATTTGATTCAAAACTGATTCTATTCAGCTCTGACCTCATGAGTTAACAATGAAGAGAAGTAAAAACCCAACGAGAGAATTTGACAATAAAGACATACATATAATTCAAGATTGTTCGTTGTTTGAAAGAAACGTCAACCGTCAACTTGTTAGGAATTAAAATTAAGCAGGATTAAGCAGGGAAATTAAGCAGTCACCTAGCAGAACACTTCAGCCCTCCATACTTTTGCCATGGATGGTTATTTTCTATCTAGCTACTATTCATTAGGTCACATTAATTGAGATCCATCTCCAATTTCGCGTCGCGAAATATTTCTTAAATTATTCGATATTCATGATTTCACAACCGAAAAATTGGGTTTTAAATAGTTTTTGAAAGGTGTTCGAGGAGATAAAAAAACGTTGAGAAAACGAACTGTAGAAAAAAGACAGAAAAAAAGAAGAAAAAAGAAGAAGAAAAAACAAAAACAGAAACCTACAGAAAAAGACAATAAATTGCATCGAAAACTGAATCGAGTCGCGCATTTTCCGATCTGCCACGGTCTTCATATCACGCCTGTCACGAGAGAATCGAGCTAATGATGGGAATTGGGCGAATATCGTAAAATCAGTTAACCTCAGTTTTGGTCACCTCTAGGCATGTCCTACCATACCCCAAAGTCCCAGTTCGCAGAGATCATTTTGGAGCTCCCTACACCGGGTCGGTACCTTGGAGCCCCAACTTTAACCTGTAATATCTCGGTTATAGTGCATTTTAGAGAAAAAATTGCCTAGGATTGACCCCAGCTACTTTTGCGAGCTCTATCGATCAGCACAAACTAGAAGTTATAAAATTGCTTCTGAACGGTGCTACACTCGATGATGAATTTCTCAAAAGTGTAGGATTCGGCGCGGCTAATTTTCGGATATGACATGCACCGTTATACGCTCTTTCGAATGAGTATCTTGCGTCAAATATAAATTAATCCTTAGGTACCTTCCACCCCCTTGTAAAATTTTAAATCATTTGAAGTAATTTTTCAACAACAAATTCCATTCGACACCGCTCACTTCGTCTCGGTTAGTGAAGAATGAACAATGATTCTTCTATTTCTTGTTGAAAAATAACTTCAAATGATTTGAAAATTTCCGAGGTTGTCGAAGGTACCTAAGGATTAATTTATATTTGGCGCAAGATACTCATTCGAAAGAGCGTATAACGGTGCATGTCATATCCGAAAATTAGCCGCGCCGAATCCTACACTTTTGAGAAATTCATCATCGAGTGTAGCACCGTTCAGAAGCAATTTTATAACTTCTAGTTTGTGCTGATTGATAGAGCTCGCAAAAGTAGCTGGGGTCAATCCTAGGCAATTTTTTCTCTAAAATGCACTATAACCGAGATATTACAGGTTAAAGTTGGGGCTCCAAGGTACCGACCCGGTGTAGGGAGCTCCAAAATGATCTCTGCGAACTGGGACTTTGGGGATGGTAGGACATGCCTAGAGGTGACCAAAACTGAGGTTAACTGATTTTACGATATTCGCCCAATTCCCAAGAATTGCAATTCTAGCTCGATTCTCTCGTGACAAGCGTGATATTCTCACATTCTCATATTCTCACTGCCAATTTATCGAAATCTCCATCAACCGTCCGACCACGTTTATTTATACACTCAAAATGTGCGCCGAATGCAAAACGAAAAATGTATTTCGAAAAATGAATAGATCTTGAAAGGATGGAGACGGTTGCGACAGCAGTGCTGCCTGATTATCCGATAGAAAGAGTACGTTCAGACTGGAACACAATGCCAGGGGTTTAACAAATGTTCATATTTTATTTCGTATTTTTCAATTCTCTCAACCACAGGTTACAGTCTCTTATCGGTTATCGGTATCGGTTATCTTATCTCGGTTTAGAAGGGATTTACTATTTTTTTAATTCTAGGATGAAACGGATGGGAACATCCCGTACCACAGAGCCTCTGGTCGTCTGCGAACACGGGATGAAAGAGCATCTGCCCTCAGGGAATAGAATTCGAATTTAGAAGGGAATTACTATTTTTTTAATTCTAGGATGAAACGGATGGGAACATCCCGTACCACAGAGCCTCTGGTCGTCTGCGAACACGGGATGAAAGAGCATCTGCCCTCAGGGAATAGAATTCGAATTTAGAAGGGAATTACTATTTTTTTAAATTCTAGGATGAAACGGATGGGAACATCCCGTACCACAGAGCCTCTGGTCGTCTGCGAACACGGGATGAAAGATCATCTGCCCTCAGGGAATAGAATTCGAATTTAGAAGGGAATTACTATTTTTTTAAATTCTAGGATGAAACGGATGGGAACATCCCGTACCACAGAGCCTCTGGTCGTCTGCGAACACGGGATGAAAGAGCATCTGCCCTCAGGGAATAGAATTCGAATTTAGAAGGGAATTACTATTTTTTTAATTCTAGGATGAAACAGATGGGAACATCCCGTACCACAGAGCCTCTGGTCGTCTGCGAACACGGGATGAAAGAGCATCTGCCCTCAGGGAATAGAATTCGAATTTAGAAGGAAATTACTATTTTTTTAATTCTTGGATGAAACGGATGGGAACATCCCGTACCACAGAGCCTCTGGTCGTCTGCGAACACGGGATGAAAGAGCATCTGCCCTCAGGGAATAGAATTCGAATTTAGAAGGGAATTACTATTTTTTTAATTCTAGGATGAAACAGATGGGAACATCCCGTACCACAGAGCCTCTGGTCGTCTGCGAACACGTGATGAAAGAGCATCTGCCCTCAGGGAATAGAATTCGAATTTAGAAGGGAATTACTATTTTTTTAATTCTAGGATGAAACAGATGGGAACATCCCGTACCACAGAGCCTCTGGTCGTCTGCGAACACGGGATGAAAGAGCATCTGCCCTCAGGGAATAGAATTCGAATTTAGAAGGAAATTACTATTTTTTTAATTCTTGGATGAAACGGATGGGAACATCCCGTACCACAGAGCCTCTGGTCGTCTTCGAACACGGGATGAAAGAGCATCTGCCCTCAGGGAATAGAATTCGAATTTAGAAGGGAATTACTATTTTTTTAATTCTAGGATGAAACAGATGGGAACATCCCGTACCACAGAGCCTCTGGTCGTCTGCGAACACGGGATGAAAGAGCATCTGCCCTCAGGGAATATAATTCGAATTTAGAAGGAAATTACTATTTTTTTAATTCTAGGATGAAACAGATGGGAACATCCCGTACCACAGAGCCTCTGGTCGTCTGCGAACACGGGATGAAAGAGCATCTGCCCTCAGGGAATATAATTCGAATTTAGAAGGAAATTACTATTTTTTTTAATTCTTGGATGAAACGGATGGGAACATCCCGTACCACAGAGCCTCTGGTCGTCTTCGAACACGGGATGAAAGAGCATCTGCCCTCAGGGAATATAATTCGAATTTAGAAGGGAATTACTATTTTTCAATTCTAGGATGAAACGGATGGGAACATCCCGTACCACAGAGCCTCTGGTCGTCTGCGAACACGGGATGAAAGAGCATCTGCCCTCAGGGAATATAATTCGAATTTAGAAGGGAATTACTATTTTTCAATTCTAGGATGAAACGGATGGGAACATCCCGTACCACAGAGCCTCTGGTCGTCTGCGAACACGGGATGAAAGAGCATCTGCCCTCAGGGAATATAATTCGAATTTAGAAGGAAATTACTATTTTTTTTAATTCTTGGATGAAACGGATGGGAACATCCCGTACCACAGAGCCTCTGGTCGTCTTCGAACACGGGATGAAAGAGCATCTGCCCTCAGGGAATATAATTCGAATTTAGAAGGGAATTACTATTTTTTTTAATTCTTGGATGAAACGGATGGGAACATCCCGTACCACAGAGCCTCTGGTCGTCTGCGAACACGGGATGAAAGAGCATCTGCCCTCAGGGAATAGAATTCGAATTTAGAAGGGAATTACTATTTTTCAATTCTAGGATGAAACGGATGGGAACATCCCGTACCACAGAGCCTCTGGTCGTCTGCGAACACGTGATGAAAGAGCATCTGCCCTCAGGGAATAGAATTCGAATTTAGAAGGGAATTACTATTTTTCAATTCTAGGATGAAACAGATGGGAACATCCCGTACCACAGAGCCTCTGGTCGTCTGCGAACACGGGATGAAAGAGCATCTGCCCTCAGGGAATAGAATTCGAATTTAGAAGGAAATTACTATTTTTTTAATTCTTGGATGAAACGGATGGGAACATCCCGTACCACAGAGCCTCTGGTCGTCTTCGAACACGGGATGAAAGAGCATCTGCCCTCAGGGAATATAATTCGAATTTAGAAGGGAATTACTATTTTTCAATTCTAGGATGAAACGGATGGGAACATCCCGTACCACAGAGCCTCTGGTCGTCTGCGAACACGGGATGAAAGAGCATCTGCCCTCAGGGAATATAATTCGAATTTAGAAGGGAATTACTATTTTTCAATTCTAGGATGAAACGGATGGGAACATCCCGTACCACAGAGCCTCTGGTCGTCTGCGAACACGGGATGAAAGAGCATCTGCCCTCAGGGAATATAATTCGAATTTAGAAGGAAATTACTATTTTTTTTAATTCTTGGATGAAACGGATGGGAACATCCCGTACCACAGAGCCTCTGGTCGTCTTCGAACACGGGATGAAAGAGCATCTGCCCTCAGGGAATATAATTCGAATTTAGAAGGGAATTACTATTTTTTTAATTCTTGGATGAAACGGATGGGAACATCCCGTACCACAGAGCCTCTGGTCGTCTGCGAACACGGGATGAAAGAGCATCTGCCCTCAGGGAATAGAATTCGAATTTAGAAGGGAATTACTATTTTTCAATTCTAGGATGAAACGGATGGGAACATCCCGTACCACAGAGCCTCTGGTCGTCTGCGAACACGGGATGAAAGAGCATCTGCCCTCAGGGAATAGAATTCGAATTTAGAAGGGAATTACTATTTTTCAATTCTAGGATGAAACGGATGGGAACATCCCGTACCACAGAGCCTCTGGTCGTCTGCGAACACGGGATGAAAGAGCATCTGCCCTCAGGGAATAGAATTCGAATTTAGAAGGAAATTACTATTTTTCAATTCTAGGATGAAACGGATGGGAACATCCCGTACCACAGAGCCTCTGGTCGTCTGCGAACACGGGATGAAAGAGCATCTGCCCTCAGGGAATATAATTCGAATTTAGAAGGAAATTACTATTTTTTTAATTCTTGGATGAAACGGATGGGAACATCCCGTACCACAGAGCCTCTGGTCGTCTTCGAACACGGGATGAAAGAGCATCTGCCCTCAGGGAATATAATTCGAATTTAGAAGGGAATTACTATTTTTTTAATTCTTGGATGAAACGGATGGGAACATCCCGTACCACAGAGCCTCTGGTCGTCTGCGAACACGGGATGAAAGAGCATCTGCCCTCAGGGAATAGAATTCGAATTTAGAAGGGAATTACTATTTTTCAATTCTAGGATGAAACGGATGGGAACATCCCGTACCACAGAGCCTCTGGTCGTCTGCGAACACGGAATGAAAGAGCATCTGCCCTCAGGGAATATAATTCGAATTTAGAAGGGAATTACTATTTTTCAATTCTAGGATGAAACGGATGGGAACATCCCGTACCACAGAGCCTCTGGTCGTCTGCGAACACGGGATGAAAGAGCATCTGCCCTCAGGGAATAGAATTCGAATTTAGAAGGGAATTACTATTTTTCAATTCTAGGATGAAACGGATGGGAACATCCCGTACCACAGAGCCTCTGGTCGTCTGCGAACACGGGATGAAAGAGCATCTGCCCGCAGGGAATATAATTCGAATTTAGAAGGGAATTACTATTTTTTTTAATTCTTGGATGAAACGGATGGGAACATCCCGTACCACAGAGCCTCTGGTCGTCTGCGAACACGGGATGAAAGAGCATCTGCCCTCAGGGAATATAATTCGAATTTAGAAGGAAATTACTATTTTTTTAATTCTTGGATGAAACGGATGGGAACATCCCGTACCACAGAGCCTCTGGTCGTCTTCGAACACGGGATGAAAGAGCATCTGCCCTCAGGGAATATAATTCGAATTTAGAAGGGAATTACTATTTTTTTAATTCTTGGATGAAACGGATGGGAACATCCCGTACCACAGAGCCTCTGGTCGTCTGCGAACACGTGATGAAAGAGCATCTGCCCTCAGGGAATAGAATTCGAATTTAGAAGGGAATTACTATTTTTCAATTCTAGGATGAAACAGATGGGAACATCCCGTACCACAGAGCCTCTGGTCGTCTGCGAACACGGGATGAAAGAGCATCTGCCCTCAGGGAATAGAATTCGAATTTAGAAGGGAATTACTATTTTTTTAATTCTAGGATGAAACGGATGGGAACATCCCGTACCACAGAGCCTCTGGTCGTCTGCGAACACGTGATGAAAGAGCATCTGCCCTCAGGGAATAGAATTCGAATTTAGAAGGGAATTACTATTTTTTTAATTCTAGGATGAAACGGATGGGAACATCCCGTACCACAGAGCCTCTGGTCGTCTGCGAACACGTGATAAAAGAGCATCTGCCCTCAGGGAATAGAATTCGAATTTAGAAGGAAATTACTATTTTTTTTAATTCTTGGATGAAACGGATGGGAACATCCCGTACCACAGAGCCTCTGGTCGTCTGCGAACACGGGATGAAAGAGCATCTGCCCTCAGGGAATAGAATTCGAATTTAGAAGGGAATTACTATTTTTCAATTCTAGGATGAAACGGATGGGAACATCCCGTACCACAGAGCCTCTGGTCGTCTGCGAACACGTGATGAAAGAGCATCTGCCCTCAGGGAATAGAATTCGAATTTAGAAGGAAATTACTATTTTTTTAATTCTAGGATGAAACAGATGGGAACATCCCGTACCACAGAGCCTCTGGTCGTCTGCGAACACGTGATGAAAGAGCATCTGCCCTCAGGGAATAGAATTCGAATTTAGAAGGGAATTACTATTTTTTTAATTCTAGGATGAAACGGATGGGAACATCCCGTACCACAGAGCCTCTGGTCGTCTGCGAACACGTGATGAAAGAGCATCTGCCCTCAGGGAATAGAATTCGAATTTAGAAGGGAATTACTATTTTTTTAATTCTAGGATGAAACAGATGGGAACATCCCGTACCACAGAGCCTCTGGTCGTCTGCGAACACGTGATGAAAGAGCATCTGCCCTCAGGGAATAGAATTCGAATTTAGAAGGGAATTACTATTTTTTTAATTCTAGGATGAAACGGATGGGAACATCCCGTACCACAGAGCCTCTGGTCGTCTGCGAACACGTGATGAAAGAGCATCTGCCCTCAGGGAATAGAATTCGAATTTAGAAGGAAATTACTATTTTTTTTAATTCTTGGATGAAACAGATGGGAACATCCCGTACCACAGAGCCTCTGGTCGTCTGCGAACACGGGATGAAAGAGCATCTGCCCTCAGGGAATAGAATTCGAATTTAGAAGGGAATTGCTATTTTTCAATTCTAGGATGAAACGGATGGGAACATCCCGTACCACAGAGCCTCTGGTCGTCTGCGAACACGTGATGAAAGAGCATCTGCCCTCAGGGAATAGAATTCGAATTTAGAAGGGAATTACTATTTTTTCAATTCTAGGATGAAACGGATGGGAACATCCCGAACCACAGAGCCTCTGGTCGTCTGCGAACACGTGATGAAAGAGCATCTGCCCTCAGGGAATAGAATTCGAATTTAGAAGGGAATTACTATTTTTCAATTCTAGGATGAAACGGATGGGAACATCCCGTACCACAGAGCCTCTGGTCGTCTGCGAACACGTGATGAAAGAGCATCTGCCCTCAGGGAATAGAATTCGAATTTAGAAGGGAATTACTATTTTTCAATTCTAGGATGAAACAGATGGGAACATCCCGTACCACAGAGCCTCTGGTCGTCTGCGAACACGGGATGAAAGAGCATCTGCCCTCAGGGAATAGAATTCGAATTTAGAAGGGAATTACTATTTTTTTAATTCTAGGATGAAACGGATGGGAACATCCCGTACCACAGAGCCTCTGGTCGTCTGCGAACACGTGATGAAAGAGCATCTGCCCTCAGGGAATAGAATTCGAATTTAGAAGGGAATTACTATTTTTTTAATTCTAGGATGAAACGGATGGGAACATCCCGTACCACAGAGCCTCTGGTCGTCTGCGAACACGTGATGAAAGAGCATCTGCCCTCAGGGAATAGAATTCGAATTTAGAAGGAAATTACTATTTTTTTTAATTCTTGGATGAAACGGATGGGAACATCCCGTACCACAGAGCCTCTGGTCGTCTGCGAACACGTGATGAAAGAGCATCTGCCCTCAGGGAATAGAATTCGAATTTAGAAGGAAATTACTATTTTTTTTAATTCTTGGATGAAACAGATGGGAACATCCCGTACCACAGAGCCTCTGGTCGTCTGCGAACACGGGATGAAAGAGCATCTGCCCTCAGGGAATAGAATTCGAATTTAGAAGGGAATTGCTATTTTTCAATTCTAGGATGAAACGGATGGGAACATCCCGTACCACAGAGCCTCTGGTCGTCTGCGAACACGTGATGAAAGAGCATCTGCCCTCAGGGAATAGAATTCGAATTTAGAAGGGAATTACTATTTTTTCAATTCTAGGATGAAACGGATGGGAACATCCCGAACCACAGAGCCTCTGGTCGTCTGCGAACACGTGATGAAAGAGCATCTGCCCTCAGGGAATAGAATTCGAATTTAGAAGGGAATTACTATTTTTCAATTCTAGGATGAAACGGATGGGAACATCCCGTACCACAGAGCCTCTGGTCGTCTGCGAACACGTGATGAAAGAGCATCTGCCCTCAGGGAATAGAATTCGAATTTAGAAGGGAATTACTATTTTTCAATTCTAGGATGAAACAGATGGGAACATCCCGTACCACAGAGCCTCTGGTCGTCTGCGAACACGGGATGAAAGAGCATCTGCCCTCAGGGAATAGAATTCGAATTTAGAAGGGAATTACTATTTTTTTAATTCTAGGATGAAACGGATGGGAACATCCCGTACCACAGAGCCTCTGGTCGCCTGCGAACACGTGATGAAAGAGCATCTGCCCTCAGGGAATAGAATTCGAATTTAGAAGGGAATTACTATTTTTTTAATTCTAGGATGAAACGGATGGGAACATCCCGTACCACAGAGCCTCTGGTCGTCTGCGAACACGTGATGAAAGAGCATCTGCCCTCAGGGAATAGAATTCGAATTTAGAAGGAAATTACTATTTTTTTTAATTCTTGGATGAAACGGATGGGAACATCCCGTACCACAGAGCCTCTGGTCGTCTGCGAACACGGGATGAAAGAGCATCTGCCCTCAGGGAATAGAATTCGAATTTAGAAGGGAATTACTATTTTTCAATTCTAGGATGAAACGGATGGGAACATCCCGTACCACAGAGCCTCTGGTCGTCTGCGAACACGTGATGAAAGAGCATCTGCCCTCAGGGAATAGAATTCGAATTTAGAAGGAAATTACTATTTTTTTAATTCTAGGATGAAACAGATGGGAACATCCCGTACCACAGAGCCTCTGGTCGTCTGCGAACACGTGATGAAAGAGCATCTGCCCTCAGGGAATAGAATTCGAATTTAGAAGGGAATTACTATTTTTTTAATTCTAGGATGAAACGGATGGGAACATCCCGTACCACAGAGCCTCTGGTCGTCTGCGAACACGTGATGAAAGAGCATCTGCCCTCAGGGAATAGAATTCGAATTTAGAAGGGAATTACTATTTTTTTAATTCTAGGATGAAACAGATGGGAACATCCCGTACCACAGAGCCTCTGGTCGTCTGCGAACACGTGATGAAAGAGCATCTGCCCTCAGGGAATAGAATTCGAATTTAGAAGGGAATTACTATTTTTTTAATTCTAGGATGAAACGGATGGGAACATCCCGTACCACAAAGCCTCTGGTCGTCTGCGAACACGTGATGAAAGAGCATCTGCCCTCAGGGAATAGAATTCGAATTTAGAAGGAAATTACTATTTTTTTTAATTCTTGGATGAAACAGATGGGAACATCCCGTACCACAGAGCCTCTGGTCGTCTGCGAACACGGGATGAAAGAGCATCTGCCCTCAGGGAATAGAATTCGAATTTAGAAGCACAGCATTCTTCTCCGACAGAGAAGGGGGAGATCTTTACATATGTACTTGCGCACTTTGCATGAATCGAACTACAAGGCCTGGGCGGAGGGAGCGGCCGCTCTCCCCGCTCATTTTGAATTTTTGCAGTCCGATTACGGTGTGGCGGGAAAATTCAAAAGTTAATCCCCTTGTTCAGCCTTTTCTGGAGAGAACAATGGGGGTCAGAATGCTGTGGAAGGGAATTGCTATTTTTCAATTCTAGGATGAAACGGATGGGAACATCCCGTACCACAGAGCCTCTGGTCGTCTGCGAACACGTGATGAAAGAGCATCTGCCCTCAGGGAATAGAATTCGAATTTAGAAGGGAATTACTATTTTTTCAATTCTAGGATGAAACGGATGGGAACATCCCGAACCACAGAGCCTCTGGTCGTCTGCGAACACGTGATGAAAGAGCGTCTGCCCTCAGGGAATAGAATTCGAATTTAGAAGGGAATTACTATTTTTCAATTCTAGGATGAAACGGATGGGAACATCCCGTACCACAGAGCCTCTGGTCGTCTGCGAACACGGGATGAAAGAGCATCTGCCCTCAGGGAATATAATTCGAATTTAGAAGGGAATTACTATTTTTCAATTCTAGGATGAAACGGATGGGAACATCCCGTACCACAGAGTCTCTGGTCGTCTGCGAACACGTGATGAAAGAGCATCTGCCCTCAGGGAATAGAATTCGAATTTAGAAGGGAATTACTATTTTTTCAATTCTAGGATGAAACGGATGGGAACATCCCGAACCACAGAGCCTCTGGTCGTCTGCGAACACGTGATGAAAGAGCATCTGCCCTCAGGGAATAGAATTCGAATTTAGAAGGGAATTACTATTTTTCAATTCTAAGATGAAACGGATGGGAACATCCCGTACCACAGAGCCTCTGGTCGTCTGCGAACACGGGATGAAAGAGCATCTGCCCTCAGGGAATAGAATTCGAATTTAGAAGGGAATTACTATTTTTCAATTCTAGGATGAAACGGATGGGAACATCCCGTACCACAGAGTCTCTGGTCGTCTGCGAACACGTGATGAAAGAGCATCTGCCCTCAGGGAATAGAATTCGAATTTAGAAGGGAATTACTATTTTTCAATTCTAGGATGAAACGGATGGGAACATCCCGTACCACAGAGCCTCTGGTCGTCTGCGAACACGTGATGAAAGAGCATCTGCCCTCAGGGAATAGAATTCGAATTTAGAAGGAAATTACTATTTTTTTTAATTCTTGGATGAAACGGATGGGAACATCCCGTACCACAGAGCCTCTGGTCGTCTGCGAACACGGGATGAAAGAGCATCTGCCCTCAGGGAATAGAATTCGAATTTAGAAGGGAATTACTATTTTTCAATTCTAGGATGAAACGGATGGGAACATCCCGTACCACAGAGCCTCTGGTCGTCTGCGAACACGTGATGAAAGAGCATCTGCCCTCAGGGAATAGAATTCGAATTTAGAAGGAAATTACTATTTTTTTAATTCTAGGATGAAACAGATGGGAACATCCCGTACCACAGAGCCTCTGGTCGTCTGCGAACACGTGATGAAAGAGCATCTGCCCTCAGGGAATAGAATTCGAATTTAGAAGGGAATTACTATTTTTTTAATTCTAGGATGAAACGGATGGGAAGATCCCGTACCACAGAGCCTCTGGTCGTCTGCGAACACGTGATGAAAGAGCATCTGCCCTCAGGGAATAGAATTCGAATTTAGAAGGGAATTACTATTTTTTTAATTCTAGGATGAAACAGATGGGAACATCCCGTACCACAGAGCCTCTGGTCGTCTGCGAACACGTGATGAAAGAGCATCTGCCCTCAGGGAATAGAATTCGAATTTAGAAGGGAATTACTATTTTTTTAATTCTAGGATGAAACGGATGGGAACATCCCGTACCACAAAGCCTCTGGTCGTCTGCGAACACGTGATGAAAGAGCATCTGCCCTCAGGGAATAGAATTCGAATTTAGAAGGAAATTACTATTTTTTTAATTCTTGGATGAAACAGATGGGAACATCCCGTACCACAGAGCCTCTGGTCGTCTGCGAACACGGGATGAAAGAGCATCTGCCCTCAGGGAATAGAATTCGAATTTAGAAGGGAATTGCTATTTTTCAATTCTAGGATGAAACGGATGGGAACATCCCGTACCACAGAGCCTCTGGTCGTCTGCGAACACGTGATGAAAGAGCATCTGCCCTCAGGGAATAGAATTCGAATTTAGAAGGGAATTACTATTTTTTCAATTCTAGGATGAAACGGATGGGAACATCCCGAACCACAGAGCCTCTGGTCGTCTGCGAACACGTGATGAAAGAGCATCTGCCCTCAGGGAATAGAATTCGAATTTAGAAGGGAATTACTATTTTTCAATTCTAGGATGAAACGGATGGGAACATCCCGTACCACAGAGCCTCTGGTCGTCTGCGAACACGGGATGAAAGAGCATCTGCCCTCAGGGAATAGAATTCGAATTTAGAAGGGAATTACTATTTTTCAATTCTAGGATGAAACGGATGGGAACATCCCGTACCACAGAGTCTCTGGTCGTCTGCGAACACGTGATGAAAGAGCATCTGCCCTCAGGGAATAGAATTCGAATTTAGAAGGGAATTACTATTTTTCAATTCTAGGATGAAACGGATGGGAACATCCCGTACCACAGAGCCTCTGGTCGTCTGCGAACACGGGATGAAAGAGCATCTGCCCTCAGGGAATAGAATTCGAATTTAGAAGGGAATTACTATTTTTTTAATTCTAGGATGAAACGGATGGGAACATCCCGTACCACAAAGCCTCTGGTCGTCTGCGAACACGTGATGAAAGAGCATCTGCCCTCAGGGAATAGAATTCGAATTTAGAAGGAAATTACTATTTTTTTTAATTCTTGGATGAAACAGATGGGAACATCCCGTACCACAGAGCCTCTGGTCGTCTGCGAACACGGGATGAAAGAGCATCTGCCCTCAGGGAATAGAATTCGAATTTAGAAGGGAATTGCTATTTTTCAATTCTAGGATGAAACGGATGGGAACATCCCGTACCACAGAGCCTCTGGTCGTCTGCGAACACGTGATGAAAGAGCATCTGCCCTCAGGGAATAGAATTCGAATTTAGAAGGGAATTACTATTTTTTCAATTCTAGGATGAAACGGATGGGAACATCCCGAACCACAGAGCCTCTGGTCGTCTGCGAACACGTGATGAAAGAGCATCTGCCCTCAGGGAATAGAATTCGAATTTAGAAGGGAATTACTATTTTTCAATTCTAGGATGAAACGGATGGGAACATCCCGTACCACAGAGCCTCTGGTCGTCTGCGAACACGGGATGAAAGAGCATCTGCCCTCAGGGAATAGAATTCGAATTTAGAAGGGAATTACTATTTTTCAATTCTAGGATGAAACGGATGGGAACATCCCGTACCACAGAGTCTCTGGTCGTCTGCGAACACGTGATGAAAGAGCATCTGCCCTCAGGGAATAGAATTCGAATTTAGAAGGGAATTACTATTTTTCAATTCTAGGATGAAACGGATGGGAACATCCCGTACCACAGAGCCTCTGGTCGTCTGCGAACACGGGATGAAAGAGCATCTGCCCTCAGGGAATAGAATTCGAATTTAGAAGGGAATTACTATTTTTCAATTCTAGGATGAAACGGATGGGAACATCCCGTACCACAGAGCCTCTGGTCGTCTGCGAACACGTGATGAAAGAGCATCTGCCCTCAGGGAATAGAATTCGAATTTAGAAGGGAATTACTATTTTTCAATTCTAGGATGAAACGGATGGGAACATCCCGAACCACAGAGCCTCTGGTCGTCTGCGAACACGTGATGAAAGAGCATCTGCCCTCAGGGAATAGAATTCGA
Source organism: Pristionchus exspectatus (assembly GCA_911812115.1). Classification (NCBI taxonomy): domain Eukaryota; kingdom Metazoa; phylum Nematoda; class Chromadorea; order Rhabditida; family Neodiplogasteridae; genus Pristionchus; species Pristionchus exspectatus. The sequence goes on along the minus strand of OU461584.1, from coordinate 16,803,788 downwards.
ATTTAGAAGGGAATTACTATTTTTCAATTCTAGGATGAAACGGATGGGAACATCCCGTACCACAGAGCCTCTGGTCGTCTGCGAACACGTGATGAAAGAGCATCTGCCCTCAGGGAATAGAATTCGAATTTAGAAGGGAATTACTATTTTTCAATTCTAGGATGAAACGGATGGGAACATCCCGAACCACAGAGCCTATGGTCGTCTGCGAACACGTGATGAAAGAGCATCTGCCCTCAGGGAATAGAATTCGAATTTAGAAGGGAATTACTTTTTTTTAATTCTAGGATGAAACGGATGGGAACATCCCGTACCACAGAGCCTCTGGTCGTCTGCGAACACGTGATGAAAGAGCATCTGCCCTCAGGGAATAGAATTCGAATTTAGAAGGGAATTACTATTTTTTTTTATTCTAGGATGAAACAGATGGGAACATCCCGTACCACAGAGCCTCTGGTCGTCTGCGAACACGTGATGAAAGAGCATCTGCCCTCAGGGAATAGAATTCGAATTTAGAAGGGAATTACTATTTTTTCAATTCTAGGATGAAACGGATGGTAACATCCCGTACCACAGAGCCTCTGGTCGTCTGCGAACACGGGATGAAAGAGCATCTGCCCTCAGGGAATAGAATTCGAATTTAGAAGGGAATTACTATTTTTTCAATTCTAGGATGAAACGGATGGGAACATCCCGAACCACAGAGCCTCTGGTCGTCTGCGAACACGTGATGAAAGAGCATCTGCCCTAAGGGAATAGAATTCGAATTTAGAAGGGAATTACTATTTTTTCAATTCTAGGATGAAACGGATGGGAACATCCCGTACCACAGAGCCTCTGGTCGTCTGCGAACACGGGATGAAAGAGCATCTGCCCTCAGGGAATAGAATTCGAATTTAGAAGGGAATTACTATTTTTTTAATTCTAGGATGAAACGGATGGGAACATCCCGTACCACAGAGCCTCTGGTCGTCTGCGAACACGTGAAGAAAGAGCATCTGCCCTCAGGGAATAGAATTCGAATTTAGAAGGGAATTACTATTTTTCAATTCTAGGATGAAACGGATGGGAACATCCCGTACCACAGAGCCTCTGGTCGTCTGCGAACACGGAATGAAAGAGCATCTGCCCTCAGGGAATAGAATTCGAATTTAGAAGGGAATTACTATTTTTCAATTCTAGGATGAAACGGATGGGAACATCCCGTACCACAGAGCCTCTGGTCGTCTGCGAACACGGGATGAAAGAGCATCTGCCCTCAGGGAATAGAATTCGAATTTAGAAGGGAATTACTATTTTTCAATTCTAGGATGAAACGGATGGGAACATCCCGTACCACAGAGCCTCTGGTCGTCTGCGAACACGGGATGAAAGAGCATCTGCCCTCAGGGAATAGAATTCGAATTTAGAAGGGAATTACTATTTTTTTAAATTCTAGGATGAAACGGATGGGAACATCCCGTACCACAGAGCCTCTGGTCGTCTGCGAACACGGGATGAAAGAGCATCTGCCCTCAGGGAATAGAATTCGAATTTAGAAGGGAATTACTATTTTTTTAAATTCTAGGATGAAACGGATGGGAACATCCCGTACCACAGAGCCTCTGGTCGTCTGCGAACACGTGATGAAAGAGCATCTGCCCTCAGGGAATAGAATTCGAATTTAGAAGGGAATTACTATTTTTTTAATTCTAGGATGAAACGGATGGGAACATCCCGTACCACAGAGCCTCTGGTCGTCTGCGAACACGTGATGAAAGAGCATCTGCCCTCAGGGAATAGAATTCGAATTTAGAAGGGAATTACTATTTTTTTAATTCTAGGATGAAACGGATGGGAACATCCCGTACCACAGAGCCTCTGGTCGTCTGCGAACACGGGATGAAAGAGCATCTGACCTCAGGGAATAGAATTCGAATTTAGAAGGGAATTACTATTTTTCAATTCTAGGATGAAACGGATGGGAACATCCCGTACCACAGAGCCTCTGGTCGTCTGCGAACACGGGATGAAAGAGCATCTGCCCTCAGGGAATAGAATTCGAATTTAGAAGGGAATTACTATTTTTTTAAATTCTAGGATGAAACGGATGGGAACATCCCGTACCACAGAGCCTCTGGTCGTCTGCGAACACGGGATGAAAGAGCATCTGCCCTCAGGGAATAGAATTCGAATTTAGAAGGGAATTACTATTTTTTAAATTCTAGGATGAAACGGATGGGAACATCCCGTACCACAGAGCCTCTGGTCGTCTGCGAACACGGGATGAAAGAGCATCTGCCCTCAGGGAATAGAATTCGAATTTAGAAGGGAATTACTATTTTTCTAAATTCTAGGATGAAACGGATGGGAACATCCCGTACCACAGAGCCTCTGGTCGTCTGCGAACACGGGATGAAAGAGCATCTGACCTCAGGGAATAGAATTCGAATTTAGAAGGGAATTACTATTTTTTTAAATTCTAGGATGAAACGAATGGGAACATCCCGTACCACAGAGCCTCTGGTCGTCTGCGAACACGGGATGAAAGAGCATCTGCCCTCAGGGAATAGAATTCGAATTTAGAAGGAAATTACTATTTTTTTAAATTCTTGTATAAAACGGATGGGAACATCCCGTACCACAGAGCTTCTGGTCGTCTGCGAACACGGGATGAAAGAGCATCTGCCCTCAGGGAATAGAATTCGAATTTAGAAGGAAATTACTATTTTTTTTAATTCTTGGATGAAACGGATGGGAACATCCCGAACCACAGAGCCTCTGGTCGTCTGCGAACACGTGATGAAAGAGCATCTGCCCTCAGGGAATAGAATTCGAATTTAGAAGGGAATTACTATTTTTTTTAATTCTAGGATGAAACGGATGGGAACATCCCGTACCACAGAGCCTCTGGTCGTCTGCGAACACGGGATGAAAGAGCATCTGCCCTCAGGGAATAGAATTCGAATTTAGAAGGAAATTACTATTTTTTTTAATTCTTGGATGAAACGGATGGGAACATCCCGTACCACAGAGCCTCTGGTCGTCTGCGAACACGGGATGAAAGAGCATCTGCCCTCAGGGAATAGAATTCGAATTTAGAAGGGAATTACTATTTTTCAATTCTAGGATGAAACGGATGGGAACATCCCGTACCACAGAGCCTCTGGTCGTCTGCGAACACGGGATGAAAGAGCATCTGCCCTCAGGGAATAGAATTCGAATTTAGAAGGAAATTACTATTTTTCAATTCTAGGATGAAACAGATGGGAACATCCCGTACCACAGAGCCTCTGGTCGTCTGCGAACACGGGATGAAAGAGCATCTGCCCTCAGGGAATAAAATTCGAATTTAGAAGGGAATTACTATTTTTTTTAATTCTAGGATGAAACGGATGGGAACATCCCGTACCACAGAGCCTCTGGTCGTCTGCGAACACGGGATGAAAGAGCATCTGCCCTCAGGGAATAGAATTCGAATTTAGAAGGAAATTACTATTTTTTTAATTCTTGGATGAAACGGATGGGAACATCCCGTACCACAGAGTCTCTGGTCGTCTGCGAACACGGGATGAAAGAGCATCTGCCCTCAGGGAATAGAATTCGAATTTAGAAGGGAATTACTATTTTTCAATTCTAGGATGAAACGGATGGGAACATCCCGTACCACAGAGCCTCTGGTCGTCTGCGAACACGGGATGAAAGAGCATCTGCCCTCAGGGAATAGAATTCGAATTTAGAAGGAAATTACTATTTTTCAATTCTAGGATGAAACAGATGGGAACATCCCGTACCACAGAGCCTCTGGTCGTCTGCGAACACGGGATGAAAGAGCATCTGCCCTCAGGGAATAAAATTCGAATTTAGAAGGGAATTACTATTTTTTTAAATTCTAGGATGAAACGGATGGGAACATCCCGTACCACAGAGCCTCTGGTCGTCTGCGAACACGGGATGAAAGAGCATCTGCCCTCAGGGAATAGAATTCGAATTTAGAAGGGAATTACTATTTTTTTAATTCTAGGATGAAACGGATGGGAACATCCCGTACCACAGAGCCTCTCGTCGTCTGCGAACACGTGATGAAAGAGCATCTGCCCTCAGGGAATAGAATTCGAATTTAGAAGGGAATTACTATTTTTCAATTCTAGGATGAAACAGATGGGAACATCCCGTACCACAGAGCCTCTGGTCGTCTGCGAACACGTGATGAAAGAGCATCTGCCCTCAGGGAATAGAATTGGAATTTAGAAGGGAATTACTATTTTTCAATTCTAGGATGAAACAGATGGGAACATCCCGTACCACAGAGCCTCTGGTCGTCTGCGAACACGGGATGAAAGAGCATCTGCCCTCAGGGAATAGAATTCGAATTTAGAAGGGAATTACTATTTTTCAATTCTAGGATGAAACGGATGGGAACATCCCGTACCACAGAGCCTCTGGTCGTCTGCGAACACGGGATGAAAGAGCATCTGCCCTCAGGGAATAGAATTCGAATTTAGAAGGAAATTACTATTTTTCAATTCTAGGATGAAACAGATGGGAACATCCCGTACCACAGAGCCTCTGGTCGTCTGCGAACACGGGATGAAAGAGCATCTGCCCTCAGGGAATAAAATTCGAATTTAGAAGGGAATTACTATTTTTTTTTAATTCTAGGATGAAACGGATGGGAACATCCCGTACCACAGAGCCTCTGGTCGTCTGCGAACACGGGATGAAAGAGCATCTGCCCTCATGGAATAGAATTCGAATTTAGAAGGAATTTACTATTTTTTTTAATTCTTGGATGAAACGGATGGGAACATCCCGTACCACAGAGTCTCTGGTCGTCTGCGAACACGGGATGAAAGAGCATCTGCCCTCAGGGAATAGAATTCGAATTTAGAAGGGAATTACTATTTTTCAATTCTAGGATGAAACGGATGGGAACATCCCGTACCACAGAGCCTCTGGTCGTCTGCGAACACGGGATGAAAGAGCATCTGCCCTCAGGGAATAGAATTCGAATTTAGAAGGAAATTACTATTTTTCAATTCTAGGATGAAACAGATGGGAACATCCCGTACCACAGAGCCTCTGGTCGTCTGCGAACACGGGATGAAAGAGCATCTGCCCTCAGGGAATAGAATTCGAATTTAGAAGGAATTTACTATTTTTTTTAATTCTTGGATGAAACGGATGGGAACATCCCGTACCACAGAGTCTCTGGTCGTCTGCGAACACGGGATGAAAGAGCATCTGCCCTCAGGGAATAGAATTCGAATTTAGAAGGGAATTACTATTTTTCAATTCTAGGATGAAACAGATGGGAACATCCCGTACCACAGAGCCTCTGGTCGTCTGCGAACACGGGATGAAAGAGCATCTGCCCTCAGGGAATAAAATTCGAATTTAGAAGGGAATTACTTTTTTTTTTTAATTCTAGGATGAAACGGATGGGAACATCCCGTACCACAGAGCCTCTGGTCGTCTGCGAACACGGGATGAAAGAGCATCTGCCCTCAGGGAATAGAATTCGAATTTAGAAGGAATTTACTATTTTTTTTAATTCTTGGATGAAACGGATGGGAACATCCCGTACCACAGAGTCTCTGGTCGTCTGCGAACACGGGATGAAAGAGCATCTGCCCTCAGGGAATAGAATTCGAATTTAGAAGGGAATTACTATTTTTCAATTCTAGGATGAAACGGATGGGAACATCCCGTACCACAGAGCCTCTGGTCGTCTGCGAACACGGGATGAAAGAGCATCTGCCCTCAGGGAATAGAATTCGAATTTAGAAGGAAATTACTATTTTTCAATTCTAGGATGAAACAGATGGGAACATCCCGTACCACAGAGCCTCTGGTCGTCTGCGAACACGGGATGAAAGAGCATCTGCCCTCAGGGAATAAAATTCGAATTTAGAAGGGAATTACTATTTTTTTTAAATTCTAGGATGAAACGGATGGGAACATCCCGTACCACAGAGCCTCTCGTCGTCTGCGAACACGTGATGAAAGAGCATCTGCCCTCAGGGAATAGAATTCGAATTTAGAAGGGAATTACTATTTTTCAATTCTAGGATGAAACAGATGGGAACATCCCGTACCACAGAGCCTCTGGTCGTCTGCGAACACGTGATGAAAGAGCATCTGCCCTCAGGGAATAGAATTGGAATTTAGAAGGGAATTACTATTTTTCAATTCTAGGATGAAACAGATGGGAACATCCCGTACCACAGAGCCTCTGGTCGTCTGCGAACACGGGATGAAAGAGCATCTGCCCTCAGGGAATAGAATTCGAATTTAGAAGGGATTTACTTTTTTTTTTAATTCTAGGATGAAACGGATGGGAACATCCCGTACCACAGAGCCTCTGGTCGTCTGCGAACACGTGATGAAAGAGCATCTGCCCTCAGGGAATAGAATTCGAATTTAGAAGGGAATTACTATTTTTCAATTCTAGGATGAAACAGATGGGAACATCCCGTACCACAGAGCCTCTGGTCGTCTGCGAACACGGGATGAAAGAGCATCTGCCCTCAGGGAATAGAATTCGAATTTAGAAGGGAATTACTATTTTTTTAATTCTAGGATGAAACGGATGGGAACATCCCGTACCACAGAGCCTCTGGTCGTCTGCGAACACGTGATGAAAGAGCATCTGCCCTCAGGGAATAGAATTCGAATTTAGAAGGGAATTACTATTTTTTAATTCTAGGATGAAACGGATGGGAACATCCCGTACCACAGAGCCTCTCGTCGTCTGCGAACACGTGATGAAAGAGCATCTGCCCTCAGGGAATAGAATTGGAATTTAGAAGGGAATTACTATTTTTCAATTCTAGGATGAAACAGATGGGAACATCCCGTACCACAGAGCCTCTGGTCGTCTGCGAACACGGGATGAAAGAGCATCTGCCCTCAGGGAATAGAATTCGAATTTAGAAGGGATTTACTTTTTTTTTAATTCTAGGATGAAACGGATGGGAACATCCCGTACCACAGAGCCTCTGGTCGTCTGCGAACACGTGATGAAAGAGCATCTGCCCTCAGGGAATAGAATTCGAATTTAGAAGGGAATTACTATTTTTCAATTCTAGGATGAAACAGATGGGAACATCCCGTACCACAGAGCCTCTGGTCGTCTGCGAACACGGGATGAAAGAGCATCTGCCCTCAGGGAATAGAATTCGAATTTAGAAGGGAATTACTATTTTTTTAATTCTAGGATGAAACGGATGGGAACATCCCGTACCACAGAGCCTCTGGTCGTCTGCGAACACGTGATGAAAGAGCATCTGCCCTCAGGGAATAGAATTCGAATTTAGAAGGGAATTACTATTTTTTTAATTCTAGGATGAAACGGATGGGAACATCCCGTACTAGGGCTGGCAAATGAAGAGAATAAGGGGAAATGAAGAGGCGATTTTCTCCCTCTCTCATTCAGCTCTTATTCAAGAATGACCCGGTCGTGTCAATCCTTAAATAAGGGGAGTTTGCAACAAACAGGGCATAACTCATGAATGAAAGCATCTTTAATAGTGAAATTTTAAGTGCGCCTCAACTAGGACATTTTCCATGCTCTTGAAGAAGGACGTGAGCGTGCTTTGCATTTCGGCTGTGAAAATAGGCAATTTTACCCATCTTCTCGCGTGCGCGATCAGCTACCAACTCAATTTCGGCAGAAATGACAGGTTCTGACATCACTGAGGCCAACTATAAGCGTAGTCTCATCAGAAAACAAGTTTTTCAAATCAATCGAAATATTTTTCGAATGATGGGGCTACAAACTGCGAGATAGTTCTCATTCCCCTCTGGTAAATAGAACGACTAGAAACATTGATAATACATCTCGAATAGGTTTGAGAAGATCAGGGAAAAGCAAAATCATTATTCCCAAACTTGCTGTGATAAGCACCTCAAAAATCCCAGGTCAAAACAGTCAATCAGAGAGCAACTCTTAAATAAGAGTCCCATTCCCTTATTTAAGGATTTGCCGATTCATTCTCCTCTTATTGAAGAATTAGCCCGGTGCGCGCGCCTTTGTGTGGCAAATGAAGGCTTCATTTTCATTCTTCACTTGCCAGCCCTATCCCGTACCACAGAGCCTCTGGTCGTCTGCGAACACGTGATGAAAGAGCATCTGCCCTCAGGGAATAGAATTCGAATTTAGAAGGAAATTACTATTTTTTTTAATTCTAGGATGAAACGGATGGGAACATCCCGTACCACAGAGCCTCTGGTCGTCTGCGAACACGGGATGAAAGAGCATCTGCCCTCAGGGAATAGAATTCGAATTTAGAAGGGAATTACTATTTTTTTTTTATTCTAGGATGAAACAGATGGGAACATCCCGTACCACAGAGCCTCTGGTCGTCTGCGAACACGGGATGAAAGAGCATCTGCCCTCAGGGAATAGAATTCGAATTTAGAAGGGATTTACTATTTTTTTTTAATTCTAGGATGAAACGGATGGGAACATCCCGTACCACAGAGCCTCTGGTCGTCTGCGAACACGTGAAGAAAGAGCATCTGCCCTCAGGGAATAGAATTCGAATTTAGAAGGGAATTACAATTTTTCAATTCTAGGATGAAACAGATGGGAACATCCCGTACCACAGAGCCTCTGGTCGTCTGCGAACACGTGATGAAAGAGCATCTGCCCTCAGGGAATAGAATTCGAATTTAGAAGGGAATTACAATTTTTCAGTTCTAGGATGAAACAGATGGGAACATCCCGTACCACAGAGCCTCTGGTCGTCTGCGAACACGGGATGAAAGAGCATCTGCCCTCAGGGAATAGAATTCGAATTTAGAAGGGAATTACTATTTTTTTAATTCTAGGATGAAACGGATGGGAACATCCCGTACCACAGAGCCTCTGGTCGTCTGCGAACACGTGATGAAAGAGCATCTGCCCTCAGGGAATAGAATTCGAATTTAGAAGGGAATTACTATTTTTCAATTCTAGGATGAAACAGATGGGAACATCCCGTACCACAGAGCCTCTGGTCGTCTGCGAACACGTGATGAAAGAGCATCTGCCCTCAGGGAATAGAATTCGAATTTAGAAGGGAATTACTATTTTTCAATTCTAGGATGAAACAGATGGGAACATCCCGTACCACAGAGCCTCTGGTCGTCTGCGAACACGTGATGAAAGAGCATCTGCCCTCAGGGAATAGAATACGAATTTAGAAGGGATTTACTTTTTTTTTAATTCTAGGATGAAACGGATGGGAACATCCCGTACCACAGAGCCTCTGGTCGTCTGCGAACACGTGATGAAAGAGCATCTGCCCTCAGGGAATAGAATTCGAATTTAGAAGGGAATTACTATTTTTCAATTCTAGGATGAAACAGATGGGAACATCCCGTACCACAGAGCCTCTGGTCGTCTGCGAACACGGGATGAAAGAGCATCTGCCCTCAGGGAATAGAATTCGAATTTAGAAGGGAATTACTATTTTTCAATTCTAGGATGAAACAGATGGGAACATCCCGTACCACAGAGCCTCTGGTCGTCTGCGAACACGTGATGAAAGAGCATCTGCCCTCAGGGAATAGAATACGAATTTAGAAGGGAATTACTATTTTTCAATTCTAGGATGAAACAGATGGGAACATCCCGTACCACAGAGCCTCTGGTCGTCTGCGAACACGGGATGAAAGAGCATCTGCCCTCAGGGAATAGAATTCGAATTTAGAAGGGAATTACTATTTTTTAATTCTAGGATGAAACGGATGGGAACATCCCGTACCACAGAGCCTCTGGTCGTCTGCGAACACGTGATGAAAGAGCATCTTCCCTCAGGGAATAGAATTGGAATTTAGAAGGGAATTACTATTTTTCAATTCTAGGATGAAACAGATGGGAACATCCCGTACCACAGAGCCTCTGGTCGTCTGCGAACACGTGATGAAAGAGCATCTGCCCTCAGGGAATAGAATTCGAATTTAGAAGGGAATTACTATTTTTCAATTCTAGGATGAAACAGATGGGAACATCCCGTACCACAGAGCCTCTGGTCGTCTGCGAACACGTGATGAAAGAGCATCTGCCCTCAGGGAATAGAATTGGAATTTAGAAGGGAATTACTATTTTTCAATTCTAGGATGAAACAGATGGGAACATCCCGTACCACAGAGCCTCTGGTCGTCTGCGAACACGGGATGAAAGAGCATCTGCCCTCAGGGAATAGAATTCGAATTTAGAAGGGAATTACTATTTTTTTAATTCTAGGATGAAACGGATGGGAACATCCCGTACCACAGAGCCTCTGGTCGTCTGCGAACACGTGATGAAAGAGCATCTGCCCTCAGGGAATAGAATTCGAATTTAGAAGGGAATTACTATTTTTCAATTCTAGGATGAAACAGATGGGAACATCCCGTACCACAGAGCCTCTGGTCGTCTGCGAACACGGGATGAAAGAGCATCTGCCCTCAGGGAATAGAATTCGAATTTAGAAGGGAATTACTATTTTTCAATTCTAGGATGAAACAGATGGGAACATCCCGTACCACAGAGCCTCTGGTCGTCTGCGAACACGGGATGAAAGAGCATCTGCCCTCAGGGAATAGAATTCGAATTTAGAAGGGAATTACTATTTTTCAATTCTAGGATGAAACAGATGGGAACATCCCGTACCACAGAGCCTCTGGTCGTCTGCGAACACGGGATGAAAGAGCATCTGCCCTCAGGGAATAGAATTCGAATTTAGAAGGGAATTACTATTTTTTTAATTCTAGGATGAAACGGATGGGAACATCCCGTACCACAGAGCCTCTGGTCGTCTGCGAACACGTGATGAAAGAGCATCTGCCCTCAGGGAATAGAATTCGAATTTAGAAGGGAATTACTATTTTTTTAATTCTAGGATGAAACGGATGGGAACATCCCGTACCACAGAGCCTCTGGTCGTCTGCGAACACGTGATGAAAGAGCATCTGCCCTCAGGGAATAGAATTCGAATTTAGAAGGGAATTACTATTTTTCAATTCTAGGATGAAACAGATGGGAACATCCCGTACCACAGAGCCTCTGGTCGTCTGCGAACACGGGATGAAAGAGCATCTGCCCTCAGGGAATAGAATTCGAATTTAGAAGGGAATTACTATTTTTTTAATTCTAGGATGAAACGGATGGGAACATCCCGTACCACAGAGCCTCTGGTCGTCTGCGAACACGTGATGAAAGAGCATCTGCCCTCAGGGAATAGAATTCGAATTTAGAAGGGAATTACTATTTTCAATTCTAGGATGAAACAGATGGGAACATCCCGTACCACAGAGCCTCTGGTCGTCTGCGAACACGGGATGAAAGAGCATCTGCCCTCAGGGAATAGAATTCGAATTTAGAAGGGAATTACTATTTTTTAATTCTAGGATGAAACGGATGGGAACATCCCGTACCACAGAGCCTCTGGTCGTCTGCGAACACGGGATGAAAGAGCATCTGCCCTCAGGGAATAGAATTCGAATTTAGAAGGGAATTACTATTTTTCAATTCTAGGATGAAACAGATGGGAACATCCCGTACCACAGAGCCTCTGGTCGTCTGCGAACACGGGATGAAAGAGCATCTGCCCTCAGGGAATAGAATTGGAATTTAGAAGGGAATTACTATTTTTCAATTCTAGGATGAAACAGATGGGAACATCCCGTACCACAGAGCCTCTGGTCGTCTGCGAACACGGGATGAAAGAGCATCTGCCCTCAGGGAATAGAATTCGAATTTAGAAAGGAATTACTATTTTTCTAAATTCTAGGATGAAACGGATGGGAACATCCCGTACCACAGAGCCTCTGGTCGTCTGCGAACACGTGATGAAAGAGCATCTGCCCTCAGGGAATAGAATTCGAATTTAGAAGGGAATTACTATTTTTTTTTAATTCTAGGATGAAACGGATGGGAACATCCCGTACCACAGAGCCTCTGGTCGTCTGCGAACACGGGATGAAAGAGCATCTGCCCTCAGGGAATAGAATTCGAATTTAGAAGGGAATTACTATTTTTCAATTCTAGGATGAAACAGATGGGAACATCCCGTACCACAGAGCCTCTGGTCGTCTGCGAACACGGGATGAAAGAGCATCTGCCCTCAGGGAATAGAATTCGAATTTAGAAGGGAATTACTATTTTTCAATTCTAGGATGAAACAGATGGGAACATCCCGTACCACAGAGCCTCTGGTCGTCTGCGAACACGGGATGAAAGAGCATCTGCCCTCAGGGAATAGAATTCGAATTTAGAAGGGAATTACTATTTTTCAATTCTAGGATGAAACAGATGGGAACATCCCGTACCACAGAGCCTCTGGTCGTCTGCGAACACGTGATGAAAGAGCATCTGCCCTCAGGGAATAGAATTCGAATTTAGAAGGGAATTACTATTTTTTTTAATTCTAGGATGAAACGGATGGGAACATCCCGTACCACAGAGCCTCTGGTCGTCTGCGAACACGGGATGAAAGAGCATCTGCCCTCAGGGAATAGAATTCGAATTTAGAAGGGAATTATTATTTTTTTAATTCTAGGATGAAACGGATGGGAACATCCCGTACCACAGAGCCTCTGGTCGTCTGCGAACACGGGATGAAAGAGCATCTGCCCTCAGGGAATAGAATTCGAATTTAGAAAGGAATTACTATTTTTCTAAATTCTAGGATGAAACGGATGGGAACATCCCGTACCACAGAGCCTCTGGTCGTCTGCGAACACGTGATGAAAGAGCATCTGCCCTCAGGGAATAGAATTCGAATTTAGAAGGGAATTACTTTTTTTTTAATTCTAGGATGAAACGGATGGGAACATCCCGTACCACAGAGCCTCTGGTCGTCTGCGAACACGGGATGAAAGAGCATCTGCCCTCAGGGAATAGAATTCGAATTTAGAAGGGAATTATTATTTTTTTAAATTCTAGGATGAAACGGATGGGAACATCCCGTACCACAGAGCCTCTGGTCGTCTGCGAACACGGGATGAAAGAGCATCTGCCCTCAGGGAATAGAATTCGAATTTAGAAAGGAATTACTATTTTTCTAAATTCTAGGATGAAACGGATGGGAACATCCCGTACCACAGAGCCTCTGGTCGTCTGCGAACACGGGATGAAAGAGCATCTGCCCTCAGGGAATAGAATTCGAATTTAGAAGGGAATTATTATTTTTTTTAATTCTAGGATGAAACGGATGGGAACATCCCGTACCACAGAGCCTCTGGTCGTCTGCGAACACGGGATGAAAGAGCATCTGCCCTCAGGGAATAGAATTCGAATTTAGAAGGGAATTATTATTTTTTTTAATTCTAGGATGAAACGGATGGGTACATCCCGTACCACAGAGCCTCTGGTCGTCTGCGAACACGGGATGAAAGAGCATCTGCCCTCAGGGAATAGAATTCGAATTTAGAAGGGAATTATTATTTTTTTTAATTCTAGGATGAAACGGATGGGAACATCCCGTACCACAGAGCCTCTGGTCGTCTGCGAACACGGGATGAAAGAGCATCTGCCCTCAGGGAATAGAATTCGAATTTAGAAGGGAATTACTATTTTTCTAAATTCTAGGATGAAACGGATGGGAACATCCCGTACCACAGAGCCTCTGGTCGTCTGCGAACACGGGATGAAAGAGCATCTGCCCTCAGGGAATAGAATTCGAATTTAGAAAGGAATTACTATTTTTTTTATTCTAGGATGAAACAGATGGGAACATCCCGTACCACAGAGCCTCTGGTCGTCTGCGAACACGGGATGAAAGAGCATCTGCCCTCAGGGAATAGAATTCGAATTTAGAAGGGATTTACTTTTTTTTTTAATTCTAGGATGAAACGGATGGGAACATCCCGTACCACAGAGCCTCTGGTCGTCTGCGAACACGTGATGAAAGAGCATCTGCCCTCAGGGAATAGAATTCGAATTTAGAAGGGAATTACTATTTTTCAATTCTAGGATGAAACAGATGGGAACATCCCGTACCACAGAGCCTCTGGTCGTCTGCGAACACGTGATGAAAGAGCATCTGCCCTCAGGGAATAGAATTCGAATTTAGAAGGGAATTACTATTTTTTTAATTCTAGGATGAAACGGATGGGAACATCCCGTACCACAGAGCCTCTGGTCGTCTGCGAACACGTGATGAAAGAGCATCTGCCCTCAGGGAATAGAATTCGAATTTAGAAGGGAATTACTATTTTTTTTAAATTCTAGGATGAAACGGATGGGAACATCCCGTACCACAGAGCCTCTGGTCGTCTGCGAACACGGGATGAAAGAGCATCTGCCCTCAGGGAATAGAATTCGAATTTAGAAGGGAATTACTATTTTTTAAATTCTAGGATGAAACGGAATAGAATCCTCAGGGAATAGAATTCGAATTTAGAAGGGAATTACTATTTTTTTAAATTCTAGGATGAAACGGATGGGAACATCCCGTACCACAGAGCCTCTGGTCGTCTGCGAACACGTGATGAAAGAGCATCTGCCCTCAGGGAATAGAATTCGAATTTAGAAGGGAATTACTATTTTTCTAAATTCTAGGATGAAACGGATGGGAACATCCCGTACCACAGAGCCTCTGGTCGTCTGCGAACACGGGATGAAAGAGCATCTGCCCTCAGGGAATAGAATTCGAATTTAGAAAGGAATTACTATTTTTTTTTATTCTAGGATGAAACAGATGGGAACATCCCGTACCACAGAGCCTCTGGTCGTCTGCGAACACGGGATGAAAGAGCATCTGCCCTCAGGGAATAGAATTCGAATTTAGAAGGGATTTACTATTTTTTTTTAAATTCTAGGATGAAACGGATGGGAACATCCCGTACCACAGAGCCTCTGGTCGTCTGCGAACACGTGATGAAAGAGCATCTGCCCTCAGGGAATAGAATTCGAATTTAGAAGGGAATTACTATTTTTCTATTCTAGGATGAAACAGATGGGAACATCCCGTACCACAGAGCCTCTGGTCGTCTGCGAACACGGGATGAAAGAGCATCTGCCCTCAGGGAATAGAATTCGAATTTAGAAGGGAATTACTATTTTTTTAAATTCTAGGATGAAACGGAATAGAATCCTCAGGGAATAGAATTCGAATTTAGAAGGGAATTACTATTTTTTTAATTCTAGGATGAAACGGATGGGAACATCCCGTACCACAGAGCCTCTGGTCGTCTGCGAACACGTGATGAAAGAGCATCTGCCCTCAGGGAATAGAATTCGAATTTAGAAGGGAATTACTATTTTTTTTAATTCTAGGATGAAACGGATGGAAGGTAGGAAGAAGGCCAGAGTACCATAAAGAATGGTTACGGTAGGAAAGGGTGTTCATTACCCGTTCTGCATTCGAGTGAGCCTCCTCTGTCCGACAGTCTTGCGTTGAAGAAGAATAGATTAGACGATAACAGCGTCTGGAAGGAAGGAAGAAGGCCAGAGTACCATAAAGAATGGTTACGGTAGGAAAGGGTGTTCATCACCCGTTCTGCATTCGAGTGAGCCTCCTCTGTCCGACAGTCTTGCGTTGAAGAAGAATAGATTAGACGATAACAGCGTCCGGAAGGAAGGAAGAAGGCCAGAGTACCATAAAGAATGGTTACGGTAGGAAAGGGTGTTCATCACCCGTTCTGCATTCGAGTGAGCCTCCTCTGTCCGACAGTCTTGCGTTGAAGAAGAATAGATTAGACGATAACAGCGTCTGGAAGGAAGGAAGAAGGCCAGAATACCATAAAGAATGGTTACGGTAGGAAAGGGTGTTCATTACCCGTTCTGCATTCGAGTGAGCCTCCTCTGTCCGACAGTCTTGCGTTGAAGAAGAATAGATTAGACGATAACAGCGTCCGGAAGGAAGGAAGAAGGTAGACGATAACAGCGTCCGGAAGGAAGGAAGAAGGCCAGAGTACCATAAAGAATGGTTACGGTAGGAAAGGGTGATCATTACCCGTTCTGCATTCGAGTGAGCCTCCTCTGTCCGACAGTCTTGCGTTGAAGAAGAATAGATTAGACGATAACAGAGTCCGGAAGGAAGGAAGAAGGCCAGAGTACCATAAAGAATGGTTACGGTAGGAAAGGGTGTTCATTACCCGTTCTGCATTCGAGTGAGCCTCCTCTGTCCGACAGTCTTGCGTTGAAGAAGAATAGATTAGACGATAACAGCGTCCGGAAGGAAGGAAGAAGGCCAGAGTACCATAAAGAATGGTTACGGTAGGAAAGGGTGTTCATCACCCGTTCTGCATTCGAGTGAGCCTCCTCTGTCCGACAGTCTTGCGTTGAAGAAGAATAGATTAGACGATAACAGCGTCTGGAAGGAAGGAAGAAGGCCAGAGTACCATAAAGAATGGTTACGGTAGGAAAGGGTGTTCATCACCCGTTCTGCATTCGAGTGAGCCTCCTCTGTCCGACAGTCTTGCGTTGAAGAAGAATAGATTAGACGATAACAGCGTCCGGAAGGAAGGAAGAAGGTAGACGATAACAGCGTCCGGAAGGAAGGAAGAAGGCCAGAGTACCATAAAGAATGGTTACGGTAGGAAAGGGTGATCATTACCCGTTCTGCATTCTAGTGAGCCTCCTCTGTCCGACAGTCTTGCGTTGAAGAAGAATAGATTAGACGATAACAGCGTCCGGAAGGAAGGAAGAAGGCCAGAGTACCATAAAGAATGGTTACGGTAGGAAAGGGTGATCATTACCCGTTCTGCATTCTAGTGAGCCTCCTCTGTCCGACAGTCTTGCGTTGAAGAAGAATAGATTAGACGATAACAGCGTCCGGAAGGAAGGAAGAAGGTAGACGATAACAGCGTCCGGAAGGAAGGAAGAAGGCCAGAGTACCATAAAGAATGGTTACGGTAGGAAAGGGTGATCATTACCCGTTCTGCATTCTAGTGAGCCTCCTCTGTCCGACAGTCTTGCGTTGAAGAAGAATAGATTAGACGATAACAACGTCCGGAAGGAAGGAAGAAGGCCAGAGTACCATAAAGAATGGTTACGGTAGGAAAGGGTGATCATTACCCGTTCTGCATTCTAGTGAGCCTCCTCTGTCCGACAGTCTTGCGTTGAAGAAGAATAGATTAGACGATAACAGCGTCCGGAAGGAAGGAAGAAGGTAGACGATAACAGCGTCCGGAAGGAAGGAAGAAGGCCAGAGTACCATAAAGAATGGTTACGGTAGGAAAGGGTGATCATTACCCGTTCTGCATTCGAGTGAGCCTCCTCTGTCCGACAGTCTTGCGTTGAAGAAGAATAGATTAGACGATAACAGCGTCCGGAAGGAAGGAAGAAGGCCAGAGTACCATAAAGAATGGTTACGGTAGGAAAGGGTGTTCATCACCCGTTCTGCATTCGAGTGAGCCTCCTCTGTCCGACAGTCTTGCGTTGAAGAAGAATAGATTAGACGATAACAGCGTCGGGAAGGAAGGAAGAAGGCCAGAGTACCATAAAGAATGGTTACGGTAGGAAAGGGTGTTCATCACCCGTTCTGCATTCGAGTGAGCCTCCTCTGTCCGACAGTCTTGCGTTGAAGAAGAATAGATTAGACGATAACAGCGTCTGGAAGGAAGGAAGAAGGCCAGAATACCATAAAGAATGGTTACGGTAGGAAAGGGTGTTCATTACCCGTTCTGCATTCGAGTGAGCCTCCTCTGTCCGACAGTCTTGCGTTGAAGAAGAATAGATTAGACGATAACAGCGTCCGGAAGGAAGGAAGAAGGTAGACGATAACAGCGTCCGGAAGGAAGGAAGAAGGCCAGAGTACCATAAAGAATGGTTACGGTAGGAAAGGGTGATCTTTACCCGTTCTGCATTCTAGTGAGCCTCCTCTGTCCGACAGTCTTGCGTTGAAGAAGAATAGATTAGACGATAACAGCGTCCGGAAGGAAGGAAGAAGGTAGACGATAACAGCGTCCGGAAGGAAGGAAGAAGGCCAGAGTACCATAAAGAATGGTTACGGTAGGAAAGGGTGATCATTACCCGTTCTGCATTCGAGTGAGCCTCCTCTGTCCGACAGTCTTGCGTTGAAGAAGAATAGATTAGACGATAACAGCGTCCGGAAGGAAGGAAGAAGGTAGACGATAACAGCGTCCGGAAGGAAGGAAGAAGGCCAGAGTACCATAAAGAATGGTTACGGTAGGAAAGGGTGTTCATTACCCGTTCTGCATTCGAGTGAGCCTCCTCTGTCCGACAGTCTTGCGTTGAAGAAGAATAGATTAGACGATAACAGCGTCCGGAAGGAAGGAAGAAGGTAGACGATAACAGCGTCCGGAAGGAAGGAAGAAGGCCAGAGTACCATAAAGAATGGTTACGGTAGGAAAGGGTGTTCATCACCCGTTCTGCGTTCGAGTGAGCCTCCTCTGTCCGACAGTCTTGCGTTGAAGAAGAATAGATTAGACGATAACAGCGTCTGGAAGGAAGGAAGATGGCCAGAGTACCATAAAGAATGGTTACAATAGGAAAGGGTGATCATTACCCGTTCTGCATTCGAGTGAGCCTCCTCTGTCCGACAGTCTTGCGTTGAAGAAGAATAGATTAGACGATAACAGCGTCCGGAAGGAAGGAAGAAGGTAGACGATAACAGCGTCCGGAAGGAAGGAAGAAGGCCAGAGTACCATAAAGAATGGTTACGGTAGGAAAGGGTGATCATTACCCGTTCTGCATTCTAGTGAGCCTCCTCTGTCCGACAGTCTTGCGTTGAAGAAGAATAGATTAGACGATAACAGCGTCCGGAAGGAAGGAAGAAGGCCAGAGTACCATAAAGAATGGTTACGGTAGGAAAGGGTGATCATTACCCGTTCTGCATTCGAGTGAGCCTCCTCTGTCCGACAGTCTTGCGTTGAAGAAGAATAGATTAGACGATAACAGCGTCCGGAAGGAAGGAAGAAGGCCAGAGTACCATAAAGAATGGTTACGGTAGGAAAGGGTGATCATTACCCGTTCTGCATTCGAGTGAGCCTCCTCTGTCCGACAGTCTTGCGTTGAAGAAGAATAGATTAGACGATAACAGCGTCCGGAAGGAAGGAAGAAGGCCAGAGTACCATAAAGAATGGTTACGGTAGGAAAGGGTGATCATTACCCGTTCTGCATTCGAGTGAGCCTCCTCTGTCCGACAGTCTTGCGTTGAAGAAGAATAGATTAGACGATAACAGCGTCCGGAAGGAAGGAAGAAGGCCAGAGTACCATAAAGAATGGTTACGGTAGGAAAGGGTGATCATTACCCGTTCTGCATTCGAGTGAGCCTCCTCTGTCCGACAGTCTTGCGTTGAAGAAGAATAGATTAGACGATAACAGCGTCTGGAAGGTAGGAAGAAGACCAGAGTACCATAAAGAATGGTTACGGTAGGAAAGGGTGTTCATTACCCGTTCTGCATTCGAGTGAGCCTCCTCTGTCCGACAGTCTTGCGTTGAAGAAGAATAGATTAGACGATAACAGCGTCTGGAAGGTAGGAAGAAGGCCAGAGTACCATAAAGAATGGTTACGGTAGGAAAGGGTGTTCATCACCCGTTCTGCATTCGAGTGAGCCTCCTCTGTCCGACAGTCTTGCGTTGAAGAAGAATAGATTAGACGATAACAGCGTCTGGAAGGTAGGAAGAAGGCCAGAGTACCATAAAGAATGGTTACGGTAGGAAAGGGTGTTCATTACCCGTTCTGCATTCGAGTGAGCCTCCTCTGTCCGACAGTCTTGCGTTGAAGAAGAATAGATTAGACGATAACAGCGTCTGGAAGGTAGGAAGAAGGCCAGAGTACCATAAAGAATGGTTACGGTAGGAAAGGGTGTTCATCACCCGTTCTGCATTCGAGTGAGCCTCCTCTGTCCGACAGTCTTGCGTTGAAGAAGAATAGATTAGACGATAACAGCGTCCGGAAGGAAGGAAGAAGGCCAGAGTACCATAAAGAATGGTTACGGTAGGAAAGGGTGTTCATCACCCGTTCTGCATTCGAGTGAGTCTTCTCTGTCCGACAGTCTTGCGTTGAAGAAGAATAGATTAGACGATAACAGCGTCCGGAAGGAAGGAAGAAGGCCAGAGTACCATAAAGAATGGTTACGGTAGGAAAGGGTGATCATCACCCGTTCTGCATTCGAGTGAGCCTCCTCTGTCCGACAGTCTTGCGTTGAAGAAGAATAGATTAGACGATAACAGCGTCTGGAAGGTAGGAAGAAGACCAGAGTACCATAAAGAATGGTTACGGTAGGAAAGGGTGTTCATTACCCGTTCTGCATTCGAGTGAGCCTCCTCTGTCCGACAGTCTTGCGTTGAAGAAGAATAGATTAGACGATAACAGCGTCTGGAAGGTAGGAAGAAGGCCAGAGTACCATAAAGAATGGTTACGGTAGGAAAGGGTGTTCATCACCCGTTCTGCATTCGAGTGAGCCTCCTCTGTCCGACAGTCTTGCGTTGAAGAAGAATAGATTAGACGATAACAGCGTCTGGAAGGTAGGAAGAAGGCCAGAGTACCATAAAGAATGGTTACGGTAGGAAAGGGTGTTCATTACCCGTTCTGCATTCGAGTGAGCCTCCTCTGTCCGACAGTCTTGCGTTGAAGAAGAATAGATTAGACGATAACAGCGTCTGGAAGGTAGGAAGAAGGCCAGAGTACTATAAAGAATGGTTACGGTAGGAAAGGGTGTTCATCACCCGTTCTGCATTCTAGTGAGCCTCTTCTGATCGAATGTGTGGTGTAGAGTAGAAGGAGGAGGGGGACATGGTATTGTGATATTGTCTCAGGAATATGGTGCATTGGGATATTTCGTTGAGAATACGGTATAAGGGATACGGTAACTTGAAATCGCATCTGGAATATGAGATTATCGGGATTGAAAATACGGCGAGATACAGTATGACAATCCGTTTTGGGGAATACTGTGGATATGGTACATGTGATACGGCAACTTGTTTTGGCTGTGTGATTGTCGGTAGTACAGGTTGGGGATACGGTGGATACAGTATCGGGCATGCACTTATTCTTTCTCTGCGTCTCTTCATTCGACTGTCGTTCGAATGTGTGATGAGGGGCGAAAAATATCGATTCCCCTTGAGATTGCTATATCCTGAAGAGATTATATACAGATATCATTCGCTTGTTACGGTAACGCCGATGTATGGTAGGTCATGTAGATACTGTAGTAAGGCGAAGATGAATACTGTATCGCAGGTATAAGGTATACCAAGTGTTGTGCAGATCGAATATGGTGGGCATGATACGTATCGAGTGAAGAGAGTGTCCAAACAGAGCGTCTCGGTGAGTTGTCGATGAGCTTTGACGATGGTGGTACCCTGAGGAGAGAAAGAAGCAGACGAGGGGATACGGTATCGAGGGAAGGGAGGGAACAGACTTCTTCTCTTTTCCTCTTCTTATTCGGAGCGCCTTCTTCATTCGACCTTCTTGAGCGAGCGAGCGAGTGAAGAATGAAGGGAGGAGGAGAGAGAAAGAATGAAGAGTGAAAATGAATCATTGGGGAATCATTGCAGAAATTGATTGAATTGAAATGGTTGATTGGATTAGAGTGAATGATCGACTATTGTTAAAAAAAGTTGAATAATTATATTATTATTCTTCACATATTTGTTACCAGCCGGGGCCGCGCACCTCCGGCACGCTTCCCGGCTGGATAACGCCGGGCTGTTTGCTTAGTTGGGTTGTGTGATGAACCTACAGTTCATTTCCCCGTAATTTCGAACATTCTAGAAGCCGTTGGACCTGTTCCCGTCATTTCGAACATTCTAGAAGCCGTTGGACCTGTTCCCGTCATTTCGAACATTCTAGAAGCCGTTGGACCTGTTCCCGTCATTTCGAACATTCTAGAAGCCGCTGGACCTGCTCCCGTCATTTCGAACATTCTAGAAGGTTCTGGAAGTTTATCTTCATTTTCGAACATTCTAAAAGGTTCTGAAAGTCTCCCGGCTGTTTGGTTACTGTAGGGATACGGTAGGTATACGGTAGTCTGGGTTACGGTAGGTGTATGGTAGTCAGGGGTAATGTAGGAGTACGGTAGTCAGTGTTAGGGTTCTTGAGAAGGGGGAGTCAGACGTGTTTACACTTGTTTCCTCTGCGTCTCTGCCCTAGAGAGTTTCTCTTCCGCTCTCGCCGGGACAAACATACGTACACGCACAGGGAGACAACTCTCCTTTCTTAAAGAAGGGGTGGCACGAATATCTGGCTAGCTGAGTTCTCGATGTCAGACGGTGTGGCATGAACACCCCATAACGCTTTCGAAACTCCCATGTTTTCAATTTTCGTTTAAACCGAGATATACTCGATTGGCTGATTGCCAAGTCACCCTGAAGCGCAGGCAACGAGCTAGAGAGCATGCTGCATGCAAAATGAGGAGAGCGCTCCGCCTCACTTTGCATACCGGCGCGATTCGTGCCTCTCCTTCTTTAAGGAGTAATGATCTTTCATTGTGTTTTCTTGTATGATGAATGTGAGGGTTTAATTACCCAAGTTTGAGATTGTGCTTCTTGGACTTTTTTATAAGTATTTTAACTTTAAAAAAATGGCGAAATGGAGAAAAACTACCATGAAGTCTTTTCGTCTGTAAATTGTATGGATTTTCATTGTCTGTCCACGACATTCTCAATTTACGCGTGAATTTGATATATGAGAGGAATCGCCAGAAAATCGACCATTCAAGGGGGTCGGCGGCGGTAGGAAATTTTGCCCAGCTGAAAAGTTCAGAGGAAGTACTTTGAATGACGCTCTATCGAACTGCGTCGGCCGTTTTTGGATATCTCAACTCATTTTCGGATGGCGGCTGATGGGAGCGGTCGCACTGAGGGATTTCGACTGAAATTCGGCTCACAAGAATGGTCATAACTTTGTTCAAAATGAAGATATTCATATTTCTAAAGAAGGGATCGATAGAGGAGAACTCGGTCAAGATTTCATCTATTGACGACATCATTCCTTGTCGACGCGCTGATGCAGGGTTGTTGCTTTTCGATTAAAATGGCATAACTGTCCAAAACGGAAGTTCTCCAACAAACGACTAAGCGGCTTTTGTAGAACTTGTATGTAGGTAGAATATCTGAAAAAATCTTAGAAATCGAGAGGTGGGAAAAAAAAGAGCGCTGGTTCTTGTGCGCCGGTCTCCATATAAGTAGCACATAACATGCTTGTAGACTTTTAAAATTGGCTCCAGAAGTACCCAATATCATCCAAAATTCTTGAAAAACATTGCTAAGAATACTAACACTGGTATTGAGACCTTGTTTTTAGAGAAAAGTGTCGTTCTATCATACACAGTCCTGAAATTAAAAATCGCCGTTTCTTCTTATCTCAACCTCGAAAGATCATCGGAATAGAACAGTTCTATTTCAGGAGACCCCATGAGATGTCTGAAAACTGTTCAAGAAAAGAGCGCATCAATGAAGATGGTTTCCTCTGTGTGGGAACCTTGAATTTTCAAAATACAGTAAATAAGGCTAGCATTGTGCTACCAGAATGTTACCTAGACTAAAATGTAGCCGTGGATGTCCTGAACATTTTCTCTGTTGACAGTATGATCCTATCTAATCTCTGCGACGCGCTACAGGGCCTAGAAGAAGGCGAGATTGCGTGAAGAGCGCGCGCGAGAGAGCTTGTGAAGAGAGGAGAAGGCGAGAGAGCACACGAGGTGAGAGAGTGCAGACATGCAGAGCGCGCGCTCTTGGGCATTTTTTCCGGGAATTCTAGGCCCTGTAGCGCGTCGCAGAGATGAGATAGGATCATACTGTCAACAGAGAAAATGTTCAGGACATCCACGGCAACATTTTAGTCTAGGTAACATTCTGGTAGCACAATGCTAGCCTTATTTACTGTATTTTGAAAATTCAAGGTTCCCACACAGAGGAAACCATGTTCATTGATGCGCTCTTTTCTTGAACAGTTTTCAGACATCTCATGGGGTCTCCTGAAACAGAACTGTTCTATTCCGATCATTTTTCGAAGTTGAGATAAGAAAAAACGGCGATTTTTAATTTCAGGAATGTGTATGATAGAACGACACTTTTCTCTAAAAACAAGGTCTCAATACCAGTGTCAGTATTCTTAGCAATGTTTTTCAAGAATTTTGGATGATATTGGGTACTTCTGGAGCCAATTTTAAAAGTCTACAAGCATGTTATGAGCTACTTATATGGAGACCGGCGCACAAGAACCAGCGCTCTTTTTTTCCCACCTCTCGATTTCTAAGATGTTTTCAGATATTCTACCTACATATAAGTTCTACAAAAGCCGCTTAGTCGTTTGTTGGAGAACTTCCGTTTTGGACAGTTATGCCATTTTAATCGAAAAGCAACCACCCTGCATCAGCGCGTCGACAAGAAATGATGTCGTCAATAGATGAAATCTCGACCGAGTTCTCCTCTATCGATCCCTTCTTTGGAAATGTGAATATCTTCATTTTGAACAAAGTTATGACCATTCTTGTGAGCCGAATTTCAGTCGAAATCCCTCAGTGCGACGGCTCCCATCAGCCGCCATCCGAAAATGAGTTGAGATATCCAAAAACGGCCGACGCAGTTCGATAGAGCGTCATTCAAAGTACCTTTGTTATTTTTTTTCAGCCTGATTCGCGACACAAAATTCTACCGCCGCGGAGTGGTTAATTCTCTGGCGATTCCTCTCATATGCGGCAACGTCATCGAACCTTATCTGGGGATTCTCACTTCACTTCCATTTTTGTCATTCGAAAACTTTATGTTTTATTTTGCTCAAATTACACTGTTGGAATCCTCTCTTCACGCCGGCCCGATCTATGTAGGTCGCTGATCTTGCAAACCACTCAGAAAAAAGTTTTCATATCTCCTTTATTTCGAAAATTGATGAAAAATGAACTTTAACAGGCGTCTTGTCCATCAATTTCTACCCCGGGAGCCAAGCTCACGTATTTTTAAGATTTTTCTCTGAGGAGATACGAGGCAAAAACGTTTTCGACGCGACGTCGTCTGAAGTCAACAGAGGCTCCGAGAGAAAAATGAGATTGTCCATCGTCATCAGCACCCTCAAGATCCCCAAAAACCAAAGAATTGACCTTTTTTCGACTGTGCCGAAGTTCTCATCATTTGTCAGATTCTTAGGCAAACGGGCTCTTATGTAAGAGGACAATAGAACTATAAGTGAGGTTATGGGGATGGGGATGATCGACTTTGATTTATCGAAGATGACGATGCATAAGAAACTGAGGACAACGATAAGATTATGAGGGTTGAAGAGAAGAGAAAATGTTAAAGAAGGTGTATCATGAACTTTTGAAATTCAAATGGATCATGATCTCAACAACATGAACAAATTTTTCATGATACGCCTCCTTTAACAGGTAATGTTGATAGATAAACTATTCCGCAAGTGTCATTCAATCAACTTCGACTGTGGCTGATCCTTTATTTCCAAACTGAGGCTCATTCAAGTCGGTATTTAGATTCCTATTTCTCTGGTCCGTGTTCTAACGTAACAGGCGGCTACACCGATGGTACTGAACACTGTCGTGTTGATGTAAAACCTCGTACCGTGGAAACACCTTTCACTTTACCAAAACATGTATTTCAATCGCATTCTTGAAGCCAAAGTTCAAAAGAACGCGAAGGTGAGTAAGGAATGAATTCGATTTTCAAGTATGCTTCATCCGTTCTTTATCGCCATGGTTTTGGGTGTTTTCTGATTTAATCAAGTATCGATCTCCTAAAATGAATAACGAACCTCTTGCTGAATGATACTGTTGATTTAAATTCAATATCTGTCTGAAATAATAATAACATTATTCTGCACGATGTTATGACTGTGGGAGGGGTAATGAAAGGGGAATTAGAACAAGATGAGTAAAAGAATCGCCTGTGCTCAAGAGCGGATAAGGAGAAGAGGGGAATTCTGTCAGGATACAGAGAATATGGAACGCGGCCACAAAAAGGCGCTGGGTGAAATTGCGCTGAACGTCATCAATGTGATTGTTACAGTTTGTGGGGACCAGAATACAGAACCGTACTCAAGGAGGGGCATAATAAAAGTAACGCGCAACAGTATAATCTTTCGCCAGGGACGATGCCAGCTCGGTCTACGACTGTGAATACTAGTTCACACTTGAGGACATTGCGTTTCTTGTCTCATTGGGAAGGAATGGAGGAAAGGACTCGAGTGAGTGAGTAAATTGAACTGCTGATAATAATAGATCATCGTCCTATGATGTCTAGAATAGTCTGGATATTATCCATTCTACCATTATCGAGTCACTGATTTTTGGAAACATTTTTGGAAACTTCGCTGAGAAACGATCTACTGATCGGCGAATCTTTGAAATTAAAGGTAGGGGCCGCAACGCAGATAGCCGATTCTGCACATTGGGTCAAATTTGTGTTCAAACAATCTCTCGTGGTCCTAATATCATCATACTTTTTACCGTTTGTCGATATCTTTTCTCTGAGGCGCGCTAGAGCCCAAGAAGTACGCGCGGAACGCACTGGGGAAGAGGAGGGAAAGACGAGACGAGAGGGAAGGGGGCGGAGCCTAATTTGCGTGTGTCTCTCTCCCTCCCCCCGCTCTCTCGCTCGCCTCCGCTGCCCCTCATTCGAGCCTCTGGCACAAATCAGGGAAAATTCCTAAAAATCTAATTTTTTCTCTAAAAATCCTAAAAAGTTCCTTTATGTCAGAAAATTTCTATACCCAAAAGGTTTTTACACGGGAAGTAGCAGAAATAGCCTATTCCCTACCTTTACTATCGATTTTGACCTACTTGTTGCTGTTTTTCACTTTGGGTATAGCGACCAATCAATAGATGATAGTAATAGCTATCCAACGCGCTGTCGAACGAGAGATTTCGTTTAGAATGAACTTTGTGCTGCTCCAGTCTCGCTATTATGGGAGGAGCATGTCACACCAAAGTGGGCGGGGCTTGCAGCCTCTAATTAAAGGATGAGTAAAGCATATTCAAGTTTCGAATTATACATCCCTTCTCATTCCTATCTCATCGCCCAGCATTATGCATCCTGCTTCAAGCGTTCCTTTTCATTTCTTCAATTACTATCTAGCGGTAGAGTGCATAAATAAGAAGTGTGTTTGGACCAGTGAAATTTAACTGGAAGAAAGACTTGGCGAGAGATAACAATACGGTATTTCTCCGCAAACAGAAGGAAATCTACCTAAAATTTACGGAATTCCTAAAATGCACAAGAATCCGATAAAGTTCAGATTTATAACTGGTGCTCATGACAGTACCTTAAAACCACTTTCTGTTGAACTGCAGAGAATTCTAAGATTTTTACATGGTCATTTCAGAAGATATTGCAACAACATTACCAGTCATGATAAAATTAATCGATTCTTTTCCATACAAAATACGTTCCGTGTGGTTCAGCAATTGAGTACAGTTCAAAACAAAAAGTCCAGAATTTTCTGTGCTGACTTCTCTTCACTGTTTACGAATCTTCCACATGATGTAGTGAAAGAAAAAATGTACTACCTCTTCGACTTATTATTCAAAAATGCCGGTTCTGAATACATCGTAGTTCAAGGAACAAATGTCAGATATGATCGAAATAACTCGAGTACCAGTGGAAGATCATATCACAAAAACGACCTCAAAGGAATTATGGATTTCATTCTACGAAACTCTTTTGCCTATTATGGTGGAAAACTATACCAACAACGAAAGGGAATTCCTCAAGGCAATAACGCATCTCCTCAAATAGCAGATCTTACTCTTGCTGTCATGGAATACCAATACATTCGCAACAACATTCGAATTGGACATACTCTATCATTTTCGCTAAATCGGACTTTTCGATATATAGATGATCTCTTTCATATTTCCGACAAAACGGACGAATTCATGAGAATAACGACCGATATGTATCACCATTCACTCACCCTAGAACAGACTAATACAAGTCCAAAAGAGTCAGCTTTCCTTGACATGTCTGTAACAGTAACCAATACTGGTACGGTTCAGACCTCATTATACAATAAGACCGATGATTACTCATTCTCGGTCGTTAGATACCCTCACTACGAATCGAATATTCCAATTAGTATGGGTCTGAACACGTTACATGGTGAAATAATTCGTATCTTCCGAAACTGTTCTCTATTCGAACATTTTTTGGAAAGAACTCGTCAGCTTGCTCATTATTTCCTGCAAATTAAATACCCAAAAGATATCCTATACTCTAGGCTGTATTCAACATTGAACAGAACCCCAGCGATATCACTAAAATATGCAGTTTGTAATAATGATATATGCATGCGTATTAACGAAAAACTGTGATTTCCCCCTAATGAGATCTCTTTCCTTCCCTTCCCTTCCCTTCACTTCCCTCTCTTCCCTCCTCTCGGCAAGGGGTAGATCATTGATCTCTTGACCTTCCGATCTCTCCTCTCTCAATCTATCGATCGCTTCCCTTCTTCCCCCAGTTAGCAATCAGTCAAACTAGCGATCGGACGTTTCTTCTCTCTCTGTCATATTTGTTTATTCCACACCCACCTTTTAGCCTATATTTATATGAAATACTTACAGTCCCCGTTAGTTCGTTTGCGCTATTCATTGACTCGTTTTCGCGTTAGTTGTTTGTTGTTTACTTTCATCTTCTTCATTCCCTATCTCTCTTGTTTCCCCACTTGCGAAGGGCGTCGTACTGACGAGGTCCACCCTTCGTGAGGCGGTTGGGTGTCTACGACCCAATGGACCGAAACATCCAACCGCATTATTCTAGGAAGTCCCCCTCTTTCCTTTGCATAAGTTAGCAGTTTCTCTATTCTTCTTCAATTTTAAACCATTATTCTTACTAATACAACAGTATGTCCTCAGACAAAATTAAGATAAATGATACAGTATTACCTACTGGTGAAAATAAACGTTGAAAAGCTTTAGGGAAAAGCATCCCGTATCCACAACCGCCCTGGAGAAAGTATACACTCTCCTCATTATGATGATGCGATACTTACGGGGTCAGCCACTGACCTCACAGATCCCTCGACCGTGTTCAATCCGTCCGGCTCCGGTCGTTACTCTGACCGAGCAGGTTTAAGATTAGGGTTGTCTAAATGAAGAGAATTAGGACGAATCAAGAGGCGTTTTCTCTCTCCTCATTCTCCCTCTTCATTGAAGACGGCGCGATCGTGCGAGCTCTTCAATGAAGATGCGAATGAATGGGATTATCACCCTGTTTCCTGGTATTCATGCAGGGTAATTAGCTAGTTTTATCAACAAAATAAAGGGAGGATGTTCCTAGTGCAATATGGAAAAAGTTCAAAAATCCAGGTTTCACGCCGTTTTTCTCATGGTAGAATAGTCAGCCCATTCGCCCCCTCTTCATTGAAGAGCTCACCGCGTCGCCCCCCTTCTTCATTGAAGAATGACACCGATGAGCGCGCGTGGGGAGAGGGGGAATGAAGTCTTCATTTCACTTCTTCATTCGCCATCCCTATTTAAGATGCTCAGACCATTCTTCTGACGCGCGATTGATCTGTCGTCTTAGAGACCTTAACGAATATTCTAATTCCATATTGTGCCCGAGTACTTTACAGAAGTGCTCCTCTTCCTCTCCCTATTTGATCAATGCTTTGATTTCCCTTCAAAAATATCTACAACATGTTTTATTGAATTCTGCTCCTTTCCTTCTAGAATATGCAATGCTGAATTGACAAGTTCAGTCAGCATTATTTTGAATCCGATAACGATGATGTCAAATCGACAGTTCTGAATCCGGAACATCCGATTTATACTGGTATCTTTTAAGTTAAAATATTTTCGGTCTAGATATGTACCTAGATAGTAGATGTTACTTTTGTCAGCGACTTAACGAAAACAGATAACGTATCATTTATCAATCGAGACAGGGCATTATATTGTAAGTCAAAATTAGTAGATTTCTTCTTAATAAATAGTTTCTTCTTATAGTTAGCTGCAGTGAATTTAATCAAATCGCGACCCTCCTTAAAATTCAGAGCAAAAATAAGCTATAATAAGGGAAATGTCTCTTCAAATTACACGCTCTCTTGTTTCTCTGACTAGATATCGAGAGAGATCATTGAAGAGACATCGATGTGTTGATACTGACTGGTCTGGGGGAGGCTCCGTGGAGGAGCCTCTACGGCATTGAGGGAAAATTTAAATTATTACAGTCCCTACGGCATGGAGGGAAAATTCATGCTCTGAGAATATTAAAAAGTAAAATAAAGGACGCATCTGTGTTACCTGCTTGCTGACATCCTTGATCTCGACGACTTTTTTTCTCTTCTCCGCGAAATCGCCATGGAACAGGGAGTTGAAGAAGGGCGAGTGAAGGGAAAGGAACTGCAATAGTCATTCTCAGGTCGATTAGATATCTTGTTATTTGTCGATTGAGGAATCATATTAAAATAGTATCTTTTTTGACATACACTAGAGCTGACAAAGACGATCTCTCCTCCGATTTCGAGTGTGATATCGTGACGATTATCATCCTTATCCGCGAAATCGACGATGGTTCTCTTCTGAACAATAATAAATATTTCTTCTTCAATTCGGAGCAAGTCAATACCTGATTCCCATGATGTTGGAGATAATGAAGTTGGCCTCGATATTAATAGTGTTATAGTGCAGATAGCCCTGGAATGATGAACAATGATGCTGATGAAGAAAGAATCAGCATCACCGCTAAAGTTAGTATGCAGACAAACTCACATTCTTTTCATTCATCAGATCTTGCCAAGACACCATTTTGAATCCGAACGATGTTATGTCCTTGTTGAACGGTCTCGTGAACTGAATAAAAATAATAGAAACCTATGCATTCGTTTGATCCGATTTAATCTCGTATGAAGATTCCAATTAATTCCCTCCACCAGACTAAGAGACAGGACAAACAACTTACCTTTCGGGTGTTTCGTATCGCAGATCCATTGCATTCATAGCACAGAAAGGCGAACAGATAGAGTTTCATGTCCGGCTCTACACAGAGTTTCACCTTCAATTTCCAGAAAAGAAAAAAATTGCGATTTTTTGTTATTGTTTTTGCTCTTGCATAGAGATTCCGTCCACTACGACTGGTTGTGAGTAGGTTCCAATGTAGTCAAGATCAGACGCATGGCTAATCTCGAATCGAATTAAACCACCTGAAAAAAACTTGATGCAATACATAGATAATTTTGAATTTTAGGTAAATAGACAACAATCGCAAAAGAAAGGTTATCTTCGCCCATTTTCACTACTTTTTTGAAACTCGGTATGAGTTTAATCAACAGATTTTCACGATTACATGGCCGAATCTCCTTACCCTTTTCCATTGCTATCAATCGACCACTACGAGCGAGAGTAAACGAGTAGAGTGAAATGGGAAATGAGAAGAAAGAAAAAAAGAACATTTTAATATTCGATCCGCTTATCCTTCTCAACCAATTTTTTTTCTGAGTTTCGACGTGGAAAGTGATAAGTTGCACTGCAATTGAGGAGTACGCTTCAATTCGGTTCATTTTTACACCAAGTCGGCACCCACTTCGGTATCATGATCCTCTTCAACGTCAACTACAATGACAAACATAATTTTCATTTCTATAATGTTATTTTGTCGAACCTCGTGATGAACTCCTCCGCTCACCGTTTCGGATGAGCATTCTACACCACCCACATGAGGAGACTGGAGATACCAGCCCGAAGGGGAGAGGAAGAGAGGAGCAGAGGAATTGGCAATCGCTTCTTATCATTGTCATCAATCATGGAGAAGAATAATTAGTGAAAGAGAAAAAGTTTAAGAGATTCTTAAACATTTTCAAAACCATTATGAAGGTTATACTAGAAGGTTAGTCCCTACTGTTCCGTGAAAAAATAAGGTTCATCTTGATAACTATGATTTATCCCCGTTCTTTTTGACAAGCAAATGCGGTCAAGCGCAAAATGAGATAAATAGGTAGTGAAATTGTATTAAAAGATTGAAAATTTATCAGTTAGATCTCACAGAGTAATTCTCTAATATTCTGTTATTGAGCATGGACTGAACATGTGTGTCAATCGAGTGCATCTTTATCGATCAACGAAATTTGACGACGTAGTGTTTTTTAATTAAGTATTGAAAAGATCAACGAACATTGAATTCAATATATCTTGAAGATTTTATCGAGTAGTAAGGCCTATCAAAAAGTGCGGAATTGTGGGAACGAAATACTCGAAAGGAAACGAACCTTCGCTTATAGCTGATGCTCTCGGCTTCACGAGTCTTCTTAAAAGTCTTCAGTAAATTGTGGAGATCGAGCCAGCCCGTCACTCGAGGCCTCGACTCGGAAATAGCCTAATCTGGCTCGACTTAGCCTGAGGCCCGATCGGGCTGCTCGATTGTGACTAACTCGAGCCTGTCGAGGCCTCGAGGCTCGAGTGCCGGCTCGAGGCTTCTCTCTCACAGTCGAGCCGCCCGATCGAGCCTGATCCCTTTTCGGGCGGCTCTACTATTCAGGCTCGACTCGAATTTCCCAACACTGTTCGAGAGTATGTTCGTTGAAGAGGCATCCTATCATAGAAAAAGATTTCTCACCATGGGCAACTTCAATGAGGAATGAGAAGAGATTGCGTCCTTTTCTTTGTATGTCATCTCAGGGCTCAAGTTATCGGAATCGCAAGCCTTCTCGATCGGGCATTCCCAATCTCGCAGTCATCCCTTCAAGGGAAAACTGCGAGATTGGGAAATGATCGTCTTGAGATAAACCGCAGCGTGGCAAAATGAGAGAAATGGTTGTTGGTCTGAAAAAAAAGAAAATTCAGTAATCACTCTGGAGTGCGAGTCCAAGTTAGGTCCAAGCAAATTTCCAAGTTGCGACCTGGCCTGGGGGCAACTTGGATTTTTGCTTGGATGCAACTTGGGAGCGGGGGTATAGTAGCCCACTATTTTATCGATTGATAATATGAGATACAGTAATCTCATACAGTAACCAAAGGCCCCGCACGGTTAGGCCATATCGGGCCGGTCACTTCCAAAATACGGTCCTACTGGGAGACCGTAGACAGTGGGGTACTGTACTCGGATCCAAGTTGGAAATCCCTTTTTGCTTGGATCCAACTTGAGAGTGTACACCAGAGATTGATCAAACTTTGATCATCAAAGCATTGGAGTGTACGGAATTCTTTTTTGTTATTGTAAACGGAAAAAAGGATGTCTCTTCAAAGTAAGTGCTCTCGAACTGTCAGATATACGAGAGAGCGTGTAATTCGGTTGAGAAGTTACACCGGAACGAATGTCCAAAATTAAAGAGACGATTGATTATTGCATCGTTTTTCGAATCATCTATGTACAGTATCCAGGAAAGTTAGAGTAGGACGTTACGGTGGCAGATATCTAACTGTACTGATTTCGCTGAAATTGAATTTTTATTTAATATTGTCACAGACAATATTAAATAAAATGGTTGTGTGCCAGGAATGCGATTCGAAAGGTCACGAGTTCGACCCCGCCCGCCCTCAGATCCACCCAAAACCATGGGGGTTAAGAAATGTTGGGAGTGGTGAAAGCCACAGCAAATAAATCCCCTACCACATGCACACAACACGGGCGGTAAAGCCTCGCAACCAGCCACTGGTCGTCCCGGGATAGGCTCAAGTTGCTAATCGGCGTTGTGGTAGCGAGGATAATGCCAAAATCACCAACACAATAAAGGAATTGTTCTGTGAGATTTGACTAATACAATTCCGAGTATTTATTGATTTCTTTCATTTCACCAACCACTTCTCACTCTTTCCCCCTTCGCGCTCGGTCGCTTTAGTAATTTGGAATGAACCCCGTCCCTCAAGAAGATTGTCTGAGTAAACTTCTTCACTCAAAGAAGAAAGAAGATCATGTTCTTCATTTGGCGTGCACCGAAGATAATCCGAATGGAGAGGTGATCTCCATGGACATTGGTGGCCTCCCCTTGTGAGTTTGTCTTTTCCTTCTGTAAGAAGATACTGTCAAAAATGCGAAAATGCTTCGAAGTCGTAACAGAAACTGAGAGTCTCTGGCCATGTTTGAATTATGCTAGCGATCAGATGTCTTCATAATTGATTCAACCCACTGCAGCCGATTGTACATGAATGAATCGACGAACTACAGTGGTCACAAGTTCTACACAGTCGGATTCAATTGCGACGCTGGTACGATTCTAACTTGTTCTGCATTTGCAAACATCAATTGGTGCTACAATTCCTCTGTTTGGACAAGAAGAATTGATGGAGCAGAATGATGCATGATCTCTCATACTTCCCGCATTCTAGGTCCGTATGTGTCAAAGTTCGAGGTGAAAATGGGCGTGCACATCGCTATGTGGGAAGTCGTCAAGGGCGAGTATGTGTCCATTTCGATGGTTTGTGAATGGAAGACATCCACTAGTTACCACGACTCACTTCCTATCAGGGTTATCACAGTTTCTCGTCCGATATGCTCCCTGAAAACAAGGGAATTCGTAACACGATGGCCAACCTTGACGTAATATATTTTGCCCGTAATCTGAAGTTCTAGCAAGACTGATCAACGGAAACTGCAATATTATAATTCTAATATAATTCTAATATACCAATTCGATTCAGCGGTACATTGACACTCGCGGTATCATTCGTGTCACTGCCCGTCTCTACATTCATTCAACACAGGGTCTCAGGTAAATCGGAACTGCTTATTTCGAACTGATCTTAATCAGCCCATCCATTTCAGCATGTCGAATCGATACGACTTCACTGTTCCATCTCACGACTCGGACGTCACTTTCATCGTTGGCCACGAAAAGTTGTATGCAAACAGAGCGGTATGCAATTCAGTGATATCATTATTTGTACTTCATTTTCTGAACTTGAACAAAGCAACGAAATTCGACTGAAATATTTACGATGATTGTTACAGTACTTGCGACTGATTTCGCCGTACTTCAAGGCAATGTTCTCTGGAAACTTCGAAGAAGGAACGAAGAAAGAAATCAAATTGAACGGGACGGATCCTCAGGTATAATCTTAATTCATCATGAAATAGATAGTTGATTTCTCTTAGGAGTTCAATAATCTGCTTCACGCTGCCTACCCCTCATTCACTCGTCCCACCGGTTCATTAACTCTACCTGACTTTCCATTTCAATCATTTTCCATCCAGATGATACTGTTGAAAGTCTTCTTCGAATGGCTGATCTCTATCAGGTCACCGTAAGTTTATTCTGCCGTTTATTTCTTTATCATCTCAAAATTCAGTTCATCACGAATTGGTGTGAGGAGTTTCTTATCGAGTGCATTACGAGAAGCATCGCCGATCTTCTTCTATTATCTGATCGTTTTCGATTGATTGGTCTTCAGGTATCTCATTGCATGTGTTCAGAGATCAAATTTCGATTTCGGAAATGAGGAGGGATAGACAAATTGGCTCTCAATCAAATTGACGTCGATTCATTGCAGGCTAAGATCTGGGCCTCTCTCACTTCTGCCGGTGCGATCAAGAGGCTGATGGTGAGAAATAATATTTGAAAAGAAGATGTCTCTTCAATGTACACGCTCTCTAATTAGTCAGAGAAACGAGAGAACGTGTATATTATGTGAAGTGACATTTATGTTATTCCACCACAATTACAATGTGAATTTTGAGGAGACGCCAGTGTCGTCCGAGTTCAGTGTCGATTTGAAGGTTCAGTTCCCCTCGAGTGTTTCCTTGCCACAATTCCTCACTTTCAGCTGGCTCTATTCGACCTCATGGTGAAGAAGACTCCTGAATCATGAGAAGGATGTGATTACAAGCTGTCGAATGTGAAGAATATTCCTGTAGAATCTCTCGATAGATAGAAATTACTCGATAAACGACCCGTAGTGTTCCTGTTGTGTCGCATCAGTCAGAGAAGTAAAAACTACCGTGCAGACAGAAAATATTTCGAAAATAAATGGAAATAGCAGTTGATATCCAGAAATCAGAAGAAATCATTTGGGCAATACGTATTCAACAATACGAGGCATCGATCACATCACACATCACATCACATCATTTTATCCAGGTCGATTCGGTAACAATAGGGGTCAATACGATGAAAAAAATGCTCGATCTGCCTCATAACGTAATCTTCGAATTGCTCCCTCTTCTCTCCAAGCTAGGCTGGGTCTGGATGTGCTGTTTTCTCCTTCCACAGTTCTCTGTTCAGAGCATGTCGCTCAGTCAATCTTTTCGTTGCGAGGTCTTTCTTAACCACCTTCATCCAACTCATTTTGGGCCTTCCCACAGGCCTTCGGCCAGGCGGCTGATATCGGAGGATATCCCTGCATGGATGCTCCCTTTCTCCTTTTTATGTGGCCAAACCACCTCAGCCTCTTCTCTCTGACCTTTTCAACAATCGAGACAATTCCGATCATTCCACGAATCTTATCATTCCTTATTTTATCTCTCAATCTGACTCCGACTATCCATCGGACCATCTTCATCTCGGCTACATTCAACCTTTCCTCCATATTCTCGATCAACGCCCAATGTTCACTTCCATACATCATGGCTGGGCGGATCATCGTCCGATAGATTTTTCCCTTCAATCGTAATCTTATCCTCTTATCATGCAGGACTCCTGAGCGCTGATTGATTGGATTGCAGGTATAATTTTCCCTGAACAGAGATCAAAGATCAATTTTTGTGTTCACCCAGACACTGATCTTTTTCGGGATTATTTTTCCCACGAAACTGCAGAGGTCGGAACGTTAATGAAGAAAGTGACGTGAATATCGACTTCTATCTGAAGAATGATAAAGAATATTAAATTATGTGATTGATCTCGCACAGTCGATTGATACACAATGATTGAGCCACAAACAGCTAACTGAGTTTTCGTTGCGGAATTGTAGTGGCTACTCTATAACAATTTGGAAACTTACAAATCAAAAATCGTCAGATATGCCGAACATGCCAAACATTCCCTGAAGCGCAGGCAACGAGCTAGAAAGTGTGCGAAAAGAGGGAATAACTCCATTCCTCAATTCGCGAGGTCTGCAGAGCTCTTCGCAGGAGTCCTTCTTACTCCGTGCTTGTTGAGCTAACAGCTGGCCATATCAGCGGATTCCCCTAGCGTTGTTTTAGGACTGTCTTACGGCTGAAATCGCATTACGTGGATATACCTTTAAGTTTTTTACCCCTTTGTCGAGCCTTTGTCATGAGGCAATGCCAATAGAGCAGATACATGCAGCTTACGGTAGGAAATTGCAGCTGCAACATAAAGATAGCTGAAATTGAAGCTTTGAATATTGTCACAGAAAATTTGAAGAAAAAATGTTAAGTGAGATTTTACTAATAAAATTTCGAGCATCTATTGATTTCCTTCATTTCACCAACCATTTCTCACTCTGTCTCCCATGGCGCTCGGTCGACTTGCACACTTCGGAATGAAAAATGCGCCACTTGAACCGTGGATGGAGCGTCTGTCTCATGAGCTCGACACCCGTCGAGAAGATCACGTGATTGAATTATCCTGCAACAAGGAAAACTTTAACGGTGAAGAAATCTATCGAGAACTGGCTGGGCTCCCATTGTGAGTTGA
The DNA here is from genome assembly GCA_911812115.1 of Pristionchus exspectatus. NCBI lineage: Eukaryota > Metazoa > Nematoda > Chromadorea > Rhabditida > Neodiplogasteridae > Pristionchus > Pristionchus exspectatus. The sequence continues at coordinate 16,766,385 of OU461584.1, read as the reverse complement.
TAAATGGTTTCGTACTATATCTAAGAGACTGTGGAAATTGCGCATGCTTAGATAATATACTTTTTTCGACGTCAAATGATTCACAATTCTTGATTGTCTAGCTTGAAACGATGCTTGAAATATTCTCGTGCTCATGTGCATTCATAATTGATTCAATCGACTGCAGGAAATTGACCATGAGTGAGTCGACGGCTGCCAATGGAGACGAATGCATCACTGTGGGCCTCGAATGTGACACCGGTGCGGTTTCAACTTGTTCTGCACCTGCACAGCCTTAATGAATCGAATAGGAGATAATTCAGCAGAATGATATGTGATGCCTCTCACCTTCATGGTTCGCGCATTCTAGGTAAGATTGCGCATGAATATGAAGTGAAAATGGCAGCTGTGCTGAATCTCTTCAATGTTCGCAAGGGCGAGTACTGGGAAATTTGGGCGGTTAGTGAATGGAAGACATGCACAAATTAACATCCCTTCCGTTCAGTTTTATCATAATATCACTGCGGATACGCCCATGACGAACAAGCGAGTCTTTATCAAGCAAGCTCATCTCAAGGTAAAGTGTTCTGAAGAGAAAGAAAAACTGATCAATTGTAATAATTCAGTTTAAAAAAATTCTATTCAGACATTCATTGACGCTCGCGGTATTATTCGTGCCACAGCTCGAATCTACATTGAATCTACGAAAGGACTCAGGTCAACTGTTTGAAGATTTAGAGCGAATATATTATTGACCACTTCTTGTTCGAATGAGTTCGAAGTATGCATAATCGTTCAGTGTGTGCAAAAAGAAGAGACGATTATGTGGAACTCACCACTTCTTAGTTATTTGGCCCATCCATTGCAGACAGAGCTTCATCCCTAACTTCAATATTGCAAGTGAGGATAGTGACATTGTATTTCTCGTCGGAGACAAGAGATTTCATGCGTCGCGAGCGGTATTTATTTACTACTATTGTTTAATCTTTTCCCAATAAAAACTAAGCACGATTCGGTTGAAATATGTATTTACGATTATTGTTGCAGTACATGTGTATGGTGTCGCCGTACTTCAAGGCGATGTTCTCTGGAAACTTCGAAGAAGGAACGAAGAAAGAAATCAAATTGAACGGGACGGATCCTCAGGTATAATCTGAATTCATCATGAAATAGTTGATTTCTTTTAGGAGTTCAATAATCTGCTTCACGCTGCTTACCCCTCATTCACTCGTCCCAACGGTTCATTAACTCTACCTGACTTTCCATTTCAATCATTTTCCATCCAGATGATACTGTTGAAAGTCTTCTTCGAATGGCTGATCTCTATCAGGTCACCGTAAGTTTATTCTGCCGTTTATTTCTTTATCATCTCAAAATTCAGTTCATCACGAATTGGTGTGAGGAGTTTCTTATCGAGTGCATTACGAGAAGCATCGCCGATCTTCTTCTATTATCTGATCGTTTTCGATTGATTGGACTTCAGGTATCTCATTGCATGTGTTCAGAGATCAAATTTCGATTTCGGAAATGAGGAGGGATAGACAAATTGGCTCTCAATCAAATTGACGTCGATTCATTGCAGGCTAAGATCTGGGCCTCTCTCACTTCTGCCGGTGCGATCAAGAGGCTGATGGTGAGAAATAATATTTGAAAAGAAGATGTCTCTTCAATGTACACGCTCTCTAATTAGTCAGAGAAACGAGAGAACGTGTATATTATGTGAAGTGACATTTATGTTATTCCACCACAATTACAATGTGAATTTTGAGGAGACGCCAGTGTCGTCCGAGTTCAGTGTCGATTTGAAGGTTCAGTTCCCCTCGAGTGTTTCCTTGCCACAATTCCTCACTTTCAGCTGGCTCTATTCGACCTCATGGTGAAGAAGACTCCTGAATCATGAGAAGGATGTGATTACAAGCTGTCGAATGTGAAGAATATTCCTGTAGAATCTCTCGATAGATAGAAATTACTCGATAAACGACCCGTAGTGTTCCTGTTGTGTCGCATCAGTCAGAGAAGTAAAAACTACCGTGCAGACAGAAAATATTTCGAAAATAAATGGAAATAGCAGTTGATATCCAGAAATCAGAAGAAATCATTTGGGCAATACGTATTCAACAATACGAGGCATCGATCGTGCATGACGAATGGAAGAAAAAAATGTGGGAATTGGGAAACAAAGTAATTCGCCCATGATAAATTTTGTCGGTCTAACAAAGGAACAGAACTATGTGTGCTTCGGTTTGATTAATAATATCGAATACTCTAGTGATGTATCTTGTACAATAAGTCAACGATCCCCGTTTATCCGGCTTATTCGGGTACTAATAATGTAGTCAATCTTCAGGAGGGATCTGTTTCATCAGCAATTTGCATATTTCAGATCAACAATTCAATTATCCTCTCCTTACGTCTCCCCTCCCTCATCTCCTCCTCCTTTCATTTCCACTTTTTTCCCTTCTGAAGAATGGCATCTTCATCGCGACGAGCGAAACGAATTAACAAGTGAGTTTAAAGGAGAAGGGAAGGGGTACGGTATTCCCGGATCCGGTACCATCAGCTGCCGTACTCAACCCTCATTCTTATCAAAGTATTGTATCATCCTGTCATTTGCCGTACTCATTCAGACGGAATAATTAGCAGCAACAATCGAGATCAATGTCTAGTTTATCAATATCTTTCAGGCGAACTTTATGGATCTCTGTCTCAAATCGATAAAGACTATCCAAGATCTCAAGGATTTCATTGTTTCGCTTCAGTATTTTTTTTTCTAATTGATAAACGTTTGCAGGACGCAGACAGATTCGAGAGACTTTCCGTTAGCTCGAAAGTGCAAATTTTGGAGAAGGTGATCAAGGGCCTTTGAACATGGAAGAACATCTCAAGTATCAATCACAATGAGGATTACACATACATATTCCCCTCGTATAAACAGTGAATACAGTACAAATGGTGGACTTATCAAAAAACTGAACAAGTTCGCTTTCACACCGGATATTTCATCATTACTTGACAGTCCTATCGCTACCATGGCATGTTTCCCACACCCCTCATATTAAATTTCATGTGGGAATCAAAGTCTACGTTGTTGATAGTCATCATCATCATCATCATTTTATCCAGGTCGAAAAAAAAACAATAGGGGTCATACAAAAAAAAAGAACAAAGAAACGAAAAGGAATCAATAATCTTCTTAGTGTAGTCTTCTTATCGTAGTCGATTCTCTCCACGCTTTGATTGTCATTTTTGTGTTTTTTTCTCGGATTTGTCAGTGGGGCGTCAACCTCAGAGCCAATGTTTCTGTTGAGCCAATTAGTAGAAAGACATACAGAGTTCAATCAAGGTCTGACGGCAGTGTTCCTTGACTTGGAAAAGGCCTACGATAGAACCCCGCGAAGGCAGATTTGGAGAAGCTTGAGGAATAAAGGGATACCGGAATCGTATGTAGAGCTGATACAGGAGATGTATCACAGACTGATCAGAGGAGAATTCAAGATTCAAACGCGCGGCACGAAAAAACGCAAGACCGGGGCCGCGAATTTCAAAAATCCTACGCGTTGCGGTCGTCAGAGAAAAACTCTCTCAAAATGTAACACTATCTCGCTGTATAGCGCCCCAGCGTACTCATTTATTAACAAGTAGGGATTTAGTATTTGAATACGCTTGTTAAATTAACAATTTTTGTGTTAAACGATTACTCACATTATTGTAGGGCTGCAAAGGTAGGAAGAGCAAATATTCAAAAGCGTACCAGCGAATGAGAGAGGAAAAAGCATAAAAGCCTTCGGGACTTCCACTGTTTAGCGGATGTTGCTGTAGTTCATTTTTTGCAGCATTTTTCCCGAACATCCTAACTAGCATTCACCATTTTGTGTTATGGGATCATGTGGTGGTATGAGGGAGCAACTGCCTTTGTCAGAACACCTTTCGGTCCAACGGATGATATTACTATAAGAGTCGGCGTACATCAAGGCAGTGCTCTGAGCCCCTTGTTGTTCATTGTTGTACTCGAGTCCGTGCTTGGTGATTGTATGGAGACTGCACCGAAGTGCCTGGCTTACGCTGACGATATTTGTCTCATAGACACAGATGTAGCCACACTCGAAAGAAAAGTGCACGAAATTCAAAGGCGGTTGCAAGCAGGAGGGCTCACATTGAACACTCGAAAGACTGAATTCTTAATGATTGGAGGTGGAAATGGAGCCATGAATGATGTGAATGGTGATAAGATTGAGCAAGTAACTCAGTTTCGGTATCTCGGATCTCTGATTGATGAAAACGGAGGATCGGAAAGAGACGTGAATAGAAGAATAAGATGTGGATGGGCGAAGTTCACAGCACGCGCAGGAGTATTGCAAGATAAAAGAGTTAGAATGCGCTTGAAAGGAAAGGCATATAGATCGATAGTCCGTCCAGCTATGATCTATGGAAGTGAAAACTGGGCAATGACTGTTGCATTGGAAGATCGATTGAGTGTGGCTGAGATGAAAATGGCCCGTTGGATTTGCCGTGTGCGGATGAGAGATAGATTGCGGAATGAACGTGTGAGAGCAATGCTCGGTATTGCCCCGATTGTGGAGAAAGTACGGGAGAAGAGATTACGATGGGACCGTGATCATCCGTGCAAGAGGGTTCTAACGTATGAACCAATCGGAAGGAGACTAGAGGGAAGGCCAAAGATGACCTGGATGAAATGTATACGGCAAGATTTTGCAACCAAAAGATTGACCGAACGGCACACACTGAATCGAGAACTATGGAGTCAGCGTACTGCACATCCAGACAAAAAAAGTCGATTGGTATATTTTTTAAATGTGTGTGTGTTCATTGTTCCTAGTCGAAATTCGAACAAAGATTATGATTATTAGCCGATTTCGATGAAGTTTTTAATTTTTTCGAATTGAAGACGATTTCAAATTTTTTAGTGTTCAACATGAAAGTTGCTTTAAAAAAATTACGCATTTTTTAATCCCGGAGCGAAGTCTCTATCTGCTCTGGAAGCTGAGATACACTGGAGCCGTACCCAGAGCCGGAAAGTACCTAAAAGCCGGTTCTGGGACAAATGGCCGGTGCCAAAAATTTTCTCATCTTCAATATAGTTTATCAAAGTTATCTCATGAAGATAGTTCAAACTTTTGCACCTGGTTTCTCGGGGTCCTGCAATCTCTCAGAAGACGCGTGATATAGGTATATGAGGCCGTTTGCGTAAGAATCGAGCAAGGGCTGGCACAGGTCGAAAATGTGAATCCTCTGAAACAATGCCATTCGGGGTTCTTGATGGTGCTGATGACGATGGGCACTTTCATTTTGCTCGTAATGCATCCGTTGGCTCCAGACGACGTCACGTCGAAATCAGATTTTGTTCGATATCTCAGCCCCCGTTTTCGCTAAAATTAAGTGAGTATGGCTACCTGGGTAGAATTTCATGCCGATAACGATAACTTCATTTTTCATTTATTTTAAATATAAAAATGTAAAATGGAACTTTTGATTGAGCCATGGGCATTTGGTGCAACATACACAGATCGGACCGGAATGTCGAGTAGATTCAGATTCCAAAATTTCATCAAATTTCCGCATTACCTGTTCGAGAAAATCAACTTATAGTGTTACTGACTTGTAAGTAAATCCGACTATCTTTCCGCTTGTTTACTACCTTCCTCTTATCGATCGGAGTTCTCCTCCTGATAGAGGCGAGAGAGCAGGGCGAATAGAGAGAGCGCAGAGATTGGGAAGAGGCCAAGGTAGAGAGACTCGGGTAGATCAAAAGATCGGATCAAAAGAAAAGATCAACACAGTTATCCAGTACGGTAGATCGCAGTTAAAACATACCTGTACTGATTTAGCTGATATTGAAGGGTACAACTTCTCAAATATCGTAAAGAGTACAGAGGAAATGTTACGTGAGATTTAACTAATATCATTCCGAGCATCTATTTATTTATTTCATTTTACCAATCACTTCTCACTCTTTCCTCCTTGGCGCTCGGTCGCCACACTCACGTATGAACGGCGCGTGAGTTTGCAATTTCTATTAGAATGATCGTCTAGAAACTGATCCTTCTCAGGTTTCAGATTTTCCCTCCAAGCCGTAAAGGCTCTAATTATTTTAATTTTTCCGCGACACCGTAGAGGCTCCTTCACGGAGCCTCTATTAGGAAGTTGCTTCTAAAAGTTCTCTACCCTTCGCAGGCAAACATCACCGGTTGGTCGAGTAGCTTTTCATCGATTTATTTGTATCATTTCAGACGTCAACTACAAGTCACTGCTCACTCTGGGTGATCGATTCTTGATTAAGGTTCGTACCGTAGTCAATAATTAGTCGATTAGTAATTAATCGATTCCATTCAGGTTGTCATCGACAAAGTCGAGCAGTTTCTCATCACTTCGGCCAACTTGAGTATTTCGGAGAAACTCGAACTGGCAGATGCTTACAGACTCGTTGAACTACATGTACGTTCGGATCCTCAAATCTAACAATTAGCACGAACCCTTCCTTGGATTACTGTATGATGAGCTTTAAGGAACACTGCCTCAAATCAGTGATGGCGATCCAGGACCTCAAGGAAATCATGGTTTCGTAACAGTATATTTGTTCCTTACTAAATGAATTTCCTGGCAGAGCACCGAAAGTTTCAAGAACCTCTCTGACAAAACGAAGGTCAATCCAATGACGAAGGTGATCAGTGACCTTTGAACATGGAAGAATCTCTCAAGTATCAATCAGAATGAGGATTATACTTATTCATACTCGTAATAAACAGTGAAGACAATACAGATGGTGGCTTGAATGAACATAAACATATGCTTGCACACAGAATGAGAATTTTAATAGATAGTACTGTCAAATCCTTGCATGTTTCTCACACCTCTTATCTATATTTAATTTCATGTGCGAAACCAAGTGCATGAAATTACTATAGTCAATAAAAGATTGTTTGACGCTGTTCTTACAATTAGTCGAAATTCGAACGGAGATGATGATAATCCTTCTAATTCGATTTTCCGAAAACATTGTGGCTTTCGAATTGGAATTAGCACATAATTACTTGAGACTACATTCGGATAAAAATGAGTAGCAAATAAAATACGAACAAGTGTCAGTTATCGTATGTAGTTCAGTGAATTGTACTAAATCCTAGTCTCGAAGCGTTTATCGTCTCGCGAGCGAGTTCATAATCGAAGGGAGTACGGTATCGAGATCCAATCGATAATCTTCACTACTACCGTATCAAACGGACTGTCCAAATGACTCCATTAGACCATTCTTAGGATCACCGTCCGAGAAGGTATGGTAGTGCTTCACAAGAGAGGCCATCGAATCGAACTATAAAGAGTAATCGATAGTCACTACAGTATCCTCTGATCACCGTACCACCTTCACGTCCGGATCTGTCTGCATAACTGCATAATAGGTTTCGCCCTCGTTCTCGAATCGCTGGATGGGATAGTGGTAGATCTAAATGACGGTTCTGGTTCCCAGTTCTGGCTCTAAAAGTACCTCATTAGCAGCGGTCATGTATCCAATCTTCAGCTCAATCATTACAGGCATCTCAGTTCCCGATGGTTTATCGTAATAAAAAAAGAATTGACCGGATCTGTAATTATTGATTGATTACAGTATCCTACAGTAATCTTACTTCAGTTTCCTATCGACAGAATTTCTCGATCGAACTCCAATATAGTGACGATCGGTCTCATCGGGCTCATTCGCAGACTGAAGGATACCGTACCGGGGATGAAAATGTGGGAAGTGGTTTGTGAAGTGAAATAAATAAATAAATGCTCGGAATTTCATTAGTCAAATCTAACACAGCAATTTGTTTTTTTACTCTGTGATATGTTACAGCTGTCACAGCGGTTCAGGTACCGCGATTCCTATTGTAACTCTACTGGATACTGTATCTGATCTGATAAATGATGAAACTAAATTATCAATGATGTTTGTAATTTCGATCGATCAATCCATTTGTTTAGATAATTTCTCAAGTTTGTCGATAGAATCAAAGGGCAAGATATCGAGTCGTTTATTCCAATAGCGAGTAAGTTGCTCGCTACGAGAGGGGTATGAGGGAGGGGAGCCTCCATCCTTCTTCGTCCTTTCTATTCACGATAGTGAAGAGTCAACGGAAGAATCTTCTTCTCGAGCTCCGAATCCGCAATACCTGAAATTCGATATTAGACATGAAAGACAGAAATATCAAAGATCAAAAATCATCGACCAACCTCGTCCATTCAATCTCATCATACATCCCTGTCCATTGTATTCATCAATCGTCTCGAGCCACGTTATCTTCCTTGCCTTTCCACCCTTAATTTAATGAATATTCAGAGATCAATAATAACTCTACCTCATCAGCATTCTTGTCCTTTCTCTTATCCGTCTTATCCTTGTCCTTCTTCCCGTCTCCCTGTCTGTAAGGATGATCTTTGAAGTCTGAACTGTGATCTTTGATCTCTCTCCCTTACTTGCTCATATCGAACAATCGCAGCACAGACATCAGCGTGTTGCTCATCATGTACGTTTCGCGCTCGCACAGCTTATTGAGCTTCCTGCACAAAATCATCATTTTTTTCGAAAATTTTCGATTTTTGAGCGCGAAATTCAAATTCAAACTCCTGACCGAAGCACGTCCAGCTTGTCATAGGGGTTGAAGTCGCGACGGCCAAACTCGGCCACCTTCAGCAGCAGCTTTCCGTCGATCACCTGAGTGGGGGCGACATTTGGTAAACGTCGTCGCACCCCACACACCACCGCATACCTCCTGTACTTTATCCGAGTCGATGGGGCAATCCTCGTCGGTGACCTCGTCCTCGCCCTCGCATGAGATCCAGAAGAATGTGCGACGACCGTCCGCCTGAGCAGATCAAAGATCAAAGATCAAACTAAGAGATCAAAGATCAATAGTTGACCAGGCTTGATCATAGACCAAAGATCAAAGATCAAAGATGAAGCTGCACTCACTCCTTTCGCCATGGGCATCATCGCACGCGTGCCCTTCACCTCGTCGCCCTTGTGAGGGGGTTCGGTACCATCTGCAAGAGATCAAAGATCAGAGGCCAAAGATCAGAGATCAACAACTCACAGCTGACGGACTCCTTGGCGACCTTGTCGAGCTGCCGAATCTGGTCGTCCATCATTCCGGCCGCGTCTTCGGCAGCGATCTTCTGTGCCGCGTGCGCCTCATCGAGGGCCCTGCGCACAATTTTGAATTTTGAATTTCCCGCCCGAATAGCGCCAAAATTGCAAGTCTAGTGCAAATTTCGACAAGGAAGCTGATTATGTCGAATTTCGAAAAAATGCACAAACTTTTGTTCCTGCGCCGCCGCCGTGGCCACCATCATCGTCTTCGCTTTCGTTCTGAAAGTGGGAAAAGTGGGCGTGGCTTGGTGGAAAGGGAGACGGAGCTTCAAAAAAAAAGAAAAAAAAAGAAAAAAAAGAAAAAAAAAAAAAAAAGAAAAGAAAAAAGACTCACCTCAGATTGAGCACCTTCTCCTGCTCCATTTGCTCCTGCTCCTTCTTCTTGCCGTGCCAATTGGCGAATCTGCGAGACGAGAGATCAAAGATCAAAGATCATCATCATTCCTCTCACTTCGAGTTCGGCCGTAGACTGAGAAAGTACGATTTGCGCGCGCCGAATGCCATGTCTTTGAACGAGAACTTCCGCTTCGGAAAGTACTGCAAGGATTGAGGGTTAGTGGGCGGAGTCAGCAAAGGGGCGTGGCTTGTAGAGTGGGGTGATAATCGTCTCTTCATTGCTCGCACTATCTCATGGGTCTGCGAGAGGCGAGAGATGAAGAGACGATTATACGTATTTCCATCTATAGTGGCTTGATAAGTGGGCGTGGCCTAGAATGGGGGCGTGGCTCATCATACATCCCTGTAAAGAGGGTGTGGCCTCACATCATCGGCCGGTTTCGCGAGCGCCTTCGTCGTTGGTTTGTATTCGTATAGGATCATGATCTTGCGATACTCGAGAAAGTTCTTCTCCTGCTGACGAGCAGTTTCTCTGAAGGAAAGATGAGAGATTAGGAGGGGAAAGATCAAAGATCAACCTCGCGATCTTCCGGTCCTCAATCCGCTGCCGCAGCCTGCCGTACGCTCCCTGCTCGGCGGGACTTCAAGAGATCAAAGATCAAGATTGTAAAGATCAAAGATCAAACTGCGCTGAACGCCATTAGAGGGATTATCTGCAGATGCTACCCGAGACTAAAGATCAAAGATCAAAGAGGGCGTTGCATCGTACTTCTCTCGTGCCTTCCTCCTGTCGCTGGTTCTCTGTTGCTGATGCTGCTGCTTTGTTGGAGTTACTGCAGCAGCTGAAGCAGCCACGGTCGCTCCCCTTCCCGGACTCTTGTTGTTGTTCCTCGGTTCGCTCATCCGCTCCTTCGATAGTGTCTCCTTCGACGGTGTCTTCACTACGGGGATAAGCGGCACGACCTCTACAGCCCCTGCTGCAGCTGCAGCAGCTGCAGCTCCGTCCGTGCTCGTGCCTCCGGTAGTCGTCATTCCAGTGGTCGTGCCTTCGGCCTCCGTCGTACTTTCCGCGCCCGTGACAGTGACGGGCGGAGGAGGGGCAGGGGCCCGAGCAGACTTACGACCACCACCCATCGTGGCCGGTGAAGGGAGAAATGAGTGAGGGTGAAGGGGGAATAACAATGATTTCGTCTCATCATATTTGCATTTGAAAAGTCAGTGTTCGATAGACGATAGTATCCTACGGTATGCATACTACGGTACCCCCCCCCCCCCATTCACTCACGCTTCGATTGCCGTCTCCTCCTGCAGTTTGTCGGCCGCCATGTCGGAAGGGTCGGAGGAGCCCTGGAGTGATCTTTGATCTTTGAACTCTTCAGCTCATTGGTAAGCTCAACAGCGTTTGTGTCAGAAGCTAAAGATCGAATACTAAAGATCAAAGACCAACTTCTCACCCCCTTGCTCTTCTTTCGCCGTCGTTCGCCCTTACTGCGGGGCGAGTGCTTGCTTCGGGCGGATCTGAAAAGGGTTACGGTAACTGAGATTACTGTACTTGAGACACCATGAGCCCTACCGTATCCCCGGAATACTGTAATGGATACGATATTACCTTTTGGATCGAAGCGAGCGGAAAGATTCGCGGAGTTTATTGAAGAACGGAATGACCGCGAGTGGGGGAGGGAATGGGGTGAAATGAATGGGAAGACGAGGATAGGGAGACGAGAAGAATTACATTTGACTACGGAGATATTTCAATGTCGATCATTTCGATTAACTGCTATTGAGAGTTCAATCTTGATCTTTGATCTCTGACTGTGGACGTCTATTGATTCATTGACATCGGCAAGGATTTCGAAGGGACAAATACAATAACTCTTTATCAACGATATTCATTTTGTGTGATTCCCCTTCTATCCCTTCTTCTCAAAGCGACTGGAATCCGCTTCGGAAGTGCAGCAGGCAGCCCATGCACGCCTGTGAGAAATGATCATAGTTTTCGAAGAAATGTAAGCGGCGCGCGTTGGCGTCAAGCCGTTCCGTGCGCGACATTCATGCACTCACGATGATGGCGATGAGGATGATGATGCCCATGGCGGCCGTGATCACAATGTCCACCGTGTACCAGTTCATGTCCACTTCGCCCGTGAATCGAGCTGCAAATCTTCATGCAAATCGTTCACTTTTTCGAAATATAATGCGCGGCACGCGCCGATCGGTGCGCGACACTCACGGTTGGGCACGCATTGCACCTCGAAGTCGGTCGGAATGACGAATGTCTGCAATGGCGACGAGTTTGCCGCGTGCCAGGAAGTGGCTGGCATCGTGCCAGTTACCGTACTCTTCGACTACCGTACTCACCGCGTGATCGATCGATCCATACCAATTGCCGGTCGAGCAGTCGCAATCGATATTCGTCAGGGGCAGACGACCACGAGACGTATTCGAGATCACCCTGGAATACGGTAGATTACGGTACCCAACTCCACCCTGAACCAGGCAACGAGTACGGTAGGACAAACACGTACGAGAGACGAGCGGCCTGCTTGCAGCCAAAGCTGCGGTCGGTGGATTTGATCTGTAATTGATTACGGTAGTATCGGGGATGAATGGATAAGTGCGCGGCGGCGCGTGCCGATGCGTGCGCGACATTCTCGCTCACCAGTTCTCTGCACTCTTGAACATTGCACGTCCTGATTGCGTGCACGTCGCATGGATTATCGCATCCGTCCTCTGAATGGGAAGATATTGCACTGTTTCAGATGATCACGTTTTGATGATTAGCCTTGACTGGTTCCTCACACGGAAATTCGTCTACGAAATAAGGCTTATCTGTCAACCAAGTCTTATTTTCCTGTGAGAGAAATGATCGATATCGAGACAAGGCTATGTGAAGAGGGCCAATGTATGGGAGATTTCCTAGTGCTGACGAAAGAATGGAATGATACATACGTTGTTGTTGTCCCTCCACGTGAATGAGAAGAGCGAAGAGAAGAATCGTCGTGATTCCAGCCATTATTGAAGAGATGGACGGCGACGACCACTCGAGGAGACCGAATGAACGATGAATGGAAGGGAGAACGATCGATAAATAATTTGCCGCTGGATGCAAATCACCTTCGCTCTTTCGTTCGGAGTTCTATTGAAATGGCAAAGATATGTCGAAATTGATAACCTAATGATTCCTCTCTGAAAACGTGGAAAGGAGGGGGGTCTGCATTGAAAGCGATTTTCCGAAATTTGCGTTCAATGGATTTGACCATGTACTCCATCTCTTCTGTTGTTTGAGCGGAGAAATAATCAACGAGTTAAGAATTTCAAGACCTTTATCGATGGCACCTTCTTCAATCAAGGCAAAGCGATGAAAACTGCGAAAGAACTAAACAAAAGAGGACGAATTGCTTGAGTGTACAATAAATGCGAGTACAAATATTCTATCAGCTCCAAAAAATGAATATTATATCTCTGCAGGAGTCTACCAGACAAGCGTACTGTAATATACAGAACAAATTCAATTACCGAGCGTGTGTCAGCGGAGAAATAATCAATAATCATACATGTATCTTAATCCGATGCTTGCTTCCCACAAAAGGAGAAATCCGAGATTATGTTTGAGTGTAGAAGTAAGGCTTTCGGCATGAGTGTAAAGGCGGGTTACGAAGGCAAAGCAATGGATAATAATCGTGATTATTCACTCATATACGATCAAATACAGCGAGCGATTGGAAATAAATTCACACACACATTCAGTTTTCTGTTTGGTTATATTGTCGATTTAAAGCTACCCGAGGAGGCAACGGGGCTGAGTGGGAGAGGGGGCGGGGCCTGTCGAGGGGGAGACAATGGAAAGGGGGCGGTGCCTGTCGAGGGGGAGACAATGGAAAGGGGGCGGGGCTTCCGGTCTACGGAGGAAGCATCTCTGTACACACTCTGATCTACGGGGGATCATCTAAGGTAAAAGGGGGGCGTGGCTAGAAGGGGGCGGAGTCAGGGGGCGGTCTCTCGACCAATCAGCGATGGACAATGGAAATGGGCGTGTCCTGTGTGAGGTCGATCTTGAACTGATACTCGTATCGGAATCGATCCGGTTCCTCACGAAGAATTCGCTCCATCATCGACGATTGAGAGGGAGCGGCCGAGTGACCTGAAAATCATATTATTATTGGAAATTTTAGTTTTTTTCCGAATGACATGGCGTAGATCAATTACAATTCAATATCAGATATTGAACAATGCTAATGCTGAATATTAGAGTTCCTATTGAAACATATCCAAATAGAGATGATGTAGTGCAGTCATTGATTCAGTCCTCGATCAATATCGAAATTTTCAACTTCCAACTGACCGATGGTGTATGGGTTGAAGACGCCTCTGTTCTGCCAGGAAGAAGACGTCATCGGTGAGGATTCCGTCGTGTATGGAGCGGTGGTGTAAGGGGTACTGTAGATGGACGAGGACGACGACGACATTTGTAAACCGGCAGCCTGCAATTGGCGGATCAATAAAATACTCCCCACACTGAAATCACAGAGAAACACCGTGCAAATTTCAAGGACAGGGAACAACTCTCGCAGTTAGCATAAATTCGGGGTGGATTTCTGTTAGGACGACGTTTCGGAGAAGGGGGGCACGCGCAAACCGCACTCGGTGCACCGGAGGAGACACGGCGCACCACACGATGAGGGCTCACCAGGCAGAGTGTGTACAGGCGGTGTGTTCTTATTTGGGTGTAGTGGTGGGTTTCGTAGTGGTGGGTTTCTGAAATCGCGCTTCAGAAAGAGGCTTTAGAAGGAAGCTTTTCAAGCCGATGTGGGTGATTCTAGGCGTTTATTGCGTGTGTGGCTAGACAAAGCAATGAGTAAGCGATTGATTGTGCATTGATGACGCAAGCCCTTTCTTTCGACTGCTACTAGCATTTCTTGCTGAACGATAGGCTGTGCTCAAGCTTAGTATTTATTCTTCAATTTCTCTTCATTATCTTCGTGAGTTCCTCCACTGCTCCAATTTCTACTTGCGCCATGTTCCTCCCATTTTAGCTTCCCCGTCCTCACCTTTTTCTTGGCGACAGCCTTGTTGAGTGCAGTCTTGAGTGCGGCCACCTCCTCCTTCTGCTCTTCCTTCACTGGCGTCGCCGTCGTCTTCGCCTCCTTCTCACGACGATTCGCCTCCAGCGTATTACTGTATACGATTATCGATTGGTGGGCGGAGTCAGACTTTCCACCAACTTATTTAGTGGACAGATATTCTATTATCCCACTAAGTTATCGGGCCTACGAATCGTAGGCTACGATTGGCTGAGATCCTAATGGTCAAACAGTGTCCTACCGCAGGAAGAATGCGCGTGGTGCGGGCAGCGTGCTGGTGATGGTGCCCTTCTCCGGCGACTGATGGGAAACGTCGCCCGCCGATCCGGAGAACGCGTTCTTCGCCTGTAAAGAATGGGGATGAGGTGAGAACTTAATAGTCAATCTCAAGGTTCTAGGGAACAGTAATCTTTGATCTTCAAGATCCACTAATCTCCACCGTAAACATCAGCTACCAGTCATATTTTTCATTCGCCTAGTGTATTTCGTCAAAAACTCAATTTCGAATAACAACGATGCATATTCCAGTCTGGCTTCAATGTTCCCAATCCGATCCACCTCACCAACCTTGGCGAATGCGGGATTGACACTCCTCTGTTGTCGAGTGGGAGAGGCATCCTTCGTCTCCGTCGCACTCTTGGTCGATGCTCCCCGGGAGAGATGGAAGAGGGCGAATGGGCGGAGGACGGAGAGGAGAGAGACGAAGCAGGCGAGGACTTCTCTGAGGCCGATGACCTGCAATTGCGATTGATGCTCAAGTACTCTTCAGTTTGTGATCGCCTTTTACAGTAATAATACCGTAATCTTCAATCATCTTCAAGACTCTATTATTATCCTACCATATTCTACCGTACTCATCAATTATCGATCACCCCTCCCCGTCCTCCTACCGTACTCCTCACCATGTCTTTCCTCCTCCTCCATCGGTGCTCAGACTACTCTGACTCGCGCACTTGACCAGTGTGGCGGAAAGCGGCATCGAACTGCGCGGAGGCGTGCCGTTGCGACCTCCTGAAGGGTAAAGGAGGGTTACGATAGGCACGATATCGATTCAACTTTATTCTTTGTATCCATTGTCTCCTTTTTCACGTATGAACCGACTGATGATGGGGGATAATTCCCGAAACGTATCGATTTCAACGCACAGCGGCATTCACGCTCTGATTAAACCTAGAGGAATCAAGATCTACAGTTCGATATCGATTTTTGATTATCTACCGTAATCGTATCGTACCGGGAGTGGGCGGGGTGACGATGGCATCGGGCGGGGCTGTGGTGGGCAGTGGAGGGGGCGGAGCTTCCGCCGATGTGTGCGCGATGTCCACGGACAGCGGCTCGCGATGCCGACGAGAGGAGGCCGGCTGAGGGGAGGCCGTGCGACGGGCGGACGGGTCCTGAGAAGGGTCCTTTCTTCTTTGTCTTAGTCGCCAAGATACATTACTATTGAAATGAAACAATGCAGAATAATGAATTTTGTGGATGGAAAATGCTCGAAAAAAGGGCACATTTCTACACAGGTCCTTGAGTTTGTGATCTTCAGACAACGTACCGATGGCATATTCAGTCCAGTGGCTTTCCTCAATCCTCCCGTCTCGACGGGTGCCCATTTGGATACGGGACGACGATCGAGAGTAGCGGCGGAGAAGGAGGGAGCGGGAGACTGCAAATCAGGGTGGTCAGGCTCAGGTTGATGAAGTTGTTAACAAACTTCAGAGAATTTGGACAAATAATCGGGGTTGATCTTTGAACTTATCTAGCTGTTTTTCATTGGCAATGCTATACGAATTGAGTGGAATGGAATGAGTTTCGAATCAATTAATTAATTCGCTGCGGTAGGTGTAAACAACTCACAGCGCTCTTCTCATCTCTCGCAAAGGGACTGTTCAGTCTACTGCCCGATCTTCTTCCGAGAGTCGAACTGCCAGAGGGGAAGAGAGGAGCGGGTGAGGAACCACGAGAGTCCGCCTCCATCGAAGCCTGAGTGAGCATGGGTGGTCTTTGATCTTTGATCTTGTCTATGATGTTGTAGTCTTTGATCTTTGAAAATCAATACTCGATGCTGTCAGTAAGCCATTTCAGGTTGATCTTTGATTTTAGTTGATTTAGACTCGCGATGCGATCAGTAAATCACTCCAAACGTTCGTCAAACTACCGTAATCTTCGGAATATCGATTAGAAAGAAAAAAAGAGATTATTACTCGTCGCGTGAATGTCGGTAAGTCCATGTTAGACGAGTAGACGAGAGGAGTGGGAGATGAGGGAGAGGTCGTCTGGGATTAGAGAACACTGTTAGAGGTTAGAGATCAAAGATCATGTCGGGAAGACTGATTAATTTACAATTTTATAAAAGGGAGTGGTTGCAGGAGTTCACACTATCGGTTGCAAGGTGACGTACAATGATTTAGAGGGGACATGCGGGGTCAGAGATCAGAGATCAGAGATCAAAGATCAAACTCTCACCATGAACTTGGCTGCCGCTGCCGCCGCCTTTCCCTTGGGAATCTCCTTCTCGAGGTCGTCTTTCGTCACCTAATAATTGTTCATTTATTTCGTTTTCTTCGTTTTTTTTCTTATTTGCTTTTCATTACGTCCTTTCCAAGATCTAAAATCAGTCGCATCCAAAGCGAAAAATAAATCGAGGAGACGAATTTTCACCTTGAGATTCGACTCGTCAAAGTACACGTCCGACGGTTTCTTCGACTCGAGAGAAGGAGGTTTGCTCCTACAAGAATCGATACGCTTTTTTGCCAAAACCGAGAAATTGAAGAAAAATCGGAAGGATTGCACGCAATAGAAAAAAGGATAGAATTCGCATAATCACATTTGATCTTTGAGTACGAGCTTTCCTTTCTAACGATCAATTCTTTACCTGAAGCACTCCTCGACGGGTTCCCACTTCTTGGCGCGAGGCTGCTTGTACTCGATCGGAGGAGGAGATGGAGACTGAAAAAACATCCTTATTATCTTTGATCTTTGATCTCTGACCGCTAACAACACTCTTATTCGATTCGATTGGGCAATTTTAAGCCAATGACTGCTACAGAAAACACCACGTCTAGCCTACATTAGTCAAGATTGATCTTTGATCTTTGTTCACTCACTCTTCTCATCATCTGAGGTGGTGGCTGGAAGTCATCCACGGCTGGTCGAGGTGCGCCAATCACCTTGCCGACCTCCGATGGATCGACGATCAGTTTGCGCTCGGGCGGAGGAGCGACCTGAAAGAGTACGGTTGGTAGAAGTGTGGTATGATTACGGTAAGGAAACAGTATAAAACGATAGGTGATTGATTATATGCGATTTGAGCTACAATAACACTACCCGACTTGAGGCACCACACGAGTGGCTAGAAAGGGAAAAAATGAATTGGCAAGCCATCCCTTCTGCGATATCATTTGAGAAACATTTACGAAAGATCCGTGACTAATGTGATCATCACCCCTGCAGGGAAAGAGTCAGTGATCGATTCGATGGTTACCGTACCTTCCTCAATTTGATTCCTCCCTGAATGCCCTTGAGATGAGCGGTCAGGTCGACGTTAGCTGGGTCGCCTCCTCCCAGTTTCTTCGCCAACTTCTCGGCGGCTGCGGAGCGAGGGCGCTGCAAAATGCAAGTACTTACGTTGTTTAGCGAAAAATCAGTCTTCTAGTCGAATTTTCAACAGGACAAGAATTTGTTGTTATCCACAGTAGGTGCACTGACCGGAACGCCGGGAGGCGGCGGAGGGGGCGGAGCCATTGACGCACCGGGCGCGGATCCGGGTGGAGGGGGCGGAGGAGGAGGGGGCGGAGCTCCGGTGAAGGGCTGGAGATCAAAGATCAGATGGAGTTCGAAGATCAAAGATCAGAAACTGACCGGTGGTGGTGGTGGTGGGGGAGGCGCTGCTCCTCCGGGAATGGGTGGAGGGGGAGGGAAGGCGGATGGAGTGGGGGAGGGGCAGAGAGGGGAGGAGGAACGGGCGGTTGAAGCGGAGGAGGAGGGAAGACCCGAATCCAATTCCGACTCCTCAATGTCCTCTCGAACCTGAGAAATGAGATGGATGATGAGGGAGGAGGGTGGGCAATTATGGAAAGTGAGTTGATTAAGATGGAGAGAATAATGCATAAAACATTTGAAACATAAACGAAAATTGAAAGAAAACTTACGTCGCTGACTTTTCCGCGAGTGTTGTATTGGAAATCCTCTTCACCTGAAAAATTGATAGTTGGTGCGAGCCGTCTTCCGATAACTAGGTAATGCGGCGGCATGGCAACATTTCGAGATACTTCTTCAATTATGTCTTCATTATTTCGGCAATATTTCTCTGCATTCTTCACTACCTCACAAGAAAAGAAATTTCTTCAATAATTCAGTTTAGATATCTCGCAATGTAGATAGTGCAAATTCTGACCTTCTGCCTTGAGAATCGCTGGCTTTGACTCGCGAATAAGATGCTTCACAGGGCGAAGTTTAAAGCCCTGCTTGATTTCCTGAAGAATAATCATTATTTTCAGCTAGAACCATAAATAAATAATGCATAATTCTCCGAAAACTTTGAAAAAGGATGAAACGATCGAGTTTGGGATAATTGTAGAGAGAAGGTTTTTGTCTCTATCTAAACGATATGTCTCTCTAAATCATCTTCAACGCCGCGCCAAATAATTGGGATCTATGAAAATAGTCTACACCAAAAGGTTGAATGATCCGGACACATCGTTATGATCAAGTAGCGTCTAAATTTAGGTGTGCCCTTCTGTTCCAAGTGGCAATACCAGTTGCATGGAGAAATGGCGCGTCTTTGGTAGTCTAAGGGATTAGAAGGGAATGAGGGGAGGGAGAGGAGGTACTCTCACAAGATGATTCCATGCTTGTGAAATGAGTTTGTGTGTTGAACACATTGGCACTTTGTCACGAGATATTGGGAAAACTAATCAATCGATATCAGAAAGAAGCGAGTACAGATACTGCTTTAGATACTATCACAAATGATCTTGAGAACAAACTCAATCAATATTCATCAAAACATTCAGCATTATTCTGCGTTTTTATAGTGGCAATGAAACATATTCAGAGACATCGTTACAGAAGCTATGATCGCGTCCCTTCTAAGGAATAGACTGCAGCATCAGAGTTGTTGCAGTAGATTCCAATGAGCACCCCAATACGACTATTAGCGCGGAGTGCGTAGCGTCGAATTGTGTGCCAAAAAAGCGCTCGGCCCTTCGGCGAAAGCCGATTTGTGCGGGTAATCCGAAGGAAAGAAAAGAAAACGATCGAGAATGATGATGATGCTATTCACCCCCTTGTTTCCCTCGAAATACGCCACTTTCCGAACGCCGAAGCGAACTATTCGTCTAATGATTCATTCGTTGAAAATGTGGCACATTTTTCAGCTTCTAAAAGTTCGATGAGTGCACGAAGAAGAGGCTTCTGAAGACAATAGAGAAAGTTTTTCCAGTAAAAATCTACGCTTCTGTAAACTCTGTCCACTAGAGAAACGGTCTCTGTTAATCTCCTCTTTTTCTCAACCGGGGATTCCCCTGCTAATCATCATCAAAAGAGCAAACCGCCCATCGCCCCCCTCATTCCATCCGTTCACTATCTCGCTCCTACTGACTCATCTCGGCGCGATTGAAAACCAACGAAAAAATGACGATGATGATGATGGTTCTCCTCTCTCGATATTTCGAACGCTTTTTCGCTGAGCGATGAAACGTATTCGCCATCTAGCTCATCATTCTGTTTCCAAAATTCGTTCTCAATATCCGAAATCCCCGCAATGAGTCAGTGTGAATCTTTTCGATTGTTGTAATTGAGATTGCAAGAGAGGTGAGAAAAGTGTACTTATAGACGGACAAACAAACAAGGAAGGGAGTAAGGTAGATTGAGAGACCCAGAGAAGGAGGCGGAATGGGGACAGCCTGTGGTGGTACAATGACAGTAATGTTTGCATGAGGGAAGGGAAGGGATTCTAGGGAATGCGAGACTAGTATGGAGGAGTGCGTCAATCAGGAAGAGAGTACGATACGCAATTACTTTTTGAGAAAAACAGGAGTTACTAATCAGCAAATGATGCGCAAATTTGTTGAAGAATTACAGAATGAATTAGTAGTGAAGAAACGAAAATGCGCGTAACCTAGACCAGAGTAACCTTCTTTCCTCACTGTCTACGCGAACTGTGGGCCAATCTCGGGGAATTACCCCCTCCCTCCTCCTCCCTCAAAATGAGCTGTACCACCCCCCATCTCTCTAATACACTCGTTCTCTACCCGGTCAGAGACAGCGAGAGAGCATGAATAATTGAGAGAGTCAGACAGACAGTAGCAACTACTTTTCCTCGTCGCGCGCGTGCCACAAATCCGTAATGTCATCAAACTGTTGTGTTGCACCACTAGGAGGGAGAGAATGAGAGGAGACAGGGACGGCAAAAACTGACGCAGTTTGTGTAGCAAGTGAGAAGAACGACGATGATGAGACAATCGGATCAAGTCTACGACAAACAATAACTGGTTCAGGCATTATCTTTTAAACTATTTAAATTAATAATTAATTAAAATAATAAAATAATAAACTCACATCGAGAATGGGGTGGCCGGAAAACGCCATTGTTGCTGTGCTGCTGAGGTCGTTGTTTAGCTCAACCTCGGAATCTGCAATTTCGAAAATGTGGTTGAGAAAAATAGAAAACGGCGAAATCCCGACGCGTTCTGCGGTAAAAGTGATAAAAATCTTAGAAATCGGGTAGGGATCGGGGAGGGGTGAGAGAGAGGCGAATGAATGAATCATATTTGAACGCAGCACGCGTATGAGTAAGGAAGAGAGGGGGTGATAGGGGGACAGACAAAACTGATCTGAGATTCGAGCGAGGATTTCGCGTCGAGACAAGGCAGAAAAACGATTTGCAGGATCATTTGGAGAGCGCGGGCCCGCCCAGATGTGAAACACATGTTTCTGTGGAGTAATGAGCGAGGAAATCGGAGTGAATGCAGTTTCTTTTCGAGATCGAGCAGTAAAATTGAAGTTGAATCTAGGGATAAAAATGAATAACAACGACAATCTCATCCGCCCAATCATGAATCAACATCACACGCAATCAAGACACAATATCTGCATCTGGCTCGTCTTAGTCATCCCCTCTCTCTCGCTCGCATGGTTTGCAATCACACTTTCGACCCGCTCTTTCTCGCGCCCCTTCAATCTCCCTCCCTTTCCTTCTATGGATGATGCTGATGGAGTGATTACTGATAGGAATACGGATTAGGAAAGAAGAAGCACAATGGTTCTGGTGTCGATCAACCACTCTTCGCTACTTGACCGTAAATAATATCAATTATAGATACAAAAAATTGTGAAGCGTTTGGCACATCAATAGACAATAGGCAGCGATAACTTCCACCAAAAATGAGAAAAGATTCGTGATAATAATTCGCTGATAAATGTGTCCAACCGGTCAAGTGCTGAGTCGTTATCAATTGATTGGAACGCGAAGAATGAAAGAGAGGAGGAAATGGGATGGTCAGGATTGAGAAGAGTGATGGATTTGCCACCGGAAGGACACTTGCTCTATCTTTCTCTTCTTTCCACCCCGTCTGACTCTCCCACTTTCCCGTGATCTCTCATCTTCTCTGACCGACGAGAGAGCATGATAAATTGAGAGAGACGATTGCCTCAGGCACCCTTCGGCACTTCTTCAGTGATCTAACCATTTTACACATTATCTGACTGATCAGACAGAGCAAGACAGCATGTGAAATGAGGAGAATCAGAGAGTCAAAGACTTCTTCACTCTTCCCAATCCTCTCCGCGCACCTATCATCGTAGACAATCCGCTGAATCAACTCTCTGCCCCTTCCCTCCTTCTCACTGGGCCTAACCATGCTCTAGGCGAAAAAACATGAATTTCTCGGGTGAACTTTTCCTTGTCAGATGAAATCTCTATGAAACTCATACAGGCATTGAAGAATAGAGCTTGAAAAACGGAAATCGAATTTGTAATTCGCTTCCACTTTCACCTGTCACTGTGGCGAGTACTTGATCGAAATTAAGCAGCAACTGTGTTTCAAAATCCATTGGAGAGAATTTGATCACTAATGATCGAACACTGTTCGAAATGATAACCAAGAGAGTGAAAACGACACAACAAGGGAGATTAGCGAGAGCCAAGGATTGTCTTGTTAGGAGGAGCAAGAGGAGGAAATGACAGGTAAGAGAAGGGGGAGAAACCAGGCCATTGGAGGAGGGAGGAATTGAGAGAGAGGGGATATGAGAGCAAACTTTGCATAATATGTAAGCATCTGGGCTTGTCTCAACAGCTCAACAGAAAAAAAGCATGAGATGGTTAAGACAAAGTTACAAGTAGAGCTGTTCATCATAGTGACCATTTCATACGCCAAATGAAGATGCTAAATCCCGATTGCCGAACATCCCGGGGATAGTGAGGCAACCACTGAGGCAACGAATCTGTTTCAAATACTGTAGAAGTACAAATTATTCCTATAGAATAAATGCAATGATAACGTTGAAAATTGCCCACCCGGAATCAACCGAGGTACTCTTACTCAAGAACGCGCGAGAGTATCTCTCGAAGATCAAAGCCACTTGACACGACATTTGTTTGCTCGAAATTTCGGCGTCGGAATTTTCAGGAAGCCCCCTCGGAAAATATCTCGTTTCCACGTCCAAATTCTACACAAAACCTTCTGCTCTGATGATCTACCAAGTCGATCAAGAGAACGAAAAAATTGAAGAACGGCCGAGATATTGCCAAAAATTCCCCGGGAAAACTTGCGTTGACGTCGAGAGATGCGGAGGATATCTGAGTGAGAGAGAGAGGGAATGAGGGAGAATAACAACTGTCGAGATGAGGGAGGGGAGCCTAGTTCCGAAAACTATCGAAGAATCAGCGAAGAAAGGCGACAACAAATCATACAAAGCCGATGGGTAAATATAATTCGCGAAAATATGCCCTCGCAAGGGCAGAAAATGCATTTATTTACTCATTCACGCTATATTATTTGAGATATTTCGGACAGGAAATGTCAATCAACGTACCCTAATCGATAGAGTTGCCCGGGGGATGAGATATGTGTGATAAGAGAAGGGAAGATACTGATCACCCGCCGTGAGAGATAGAGAGGGGGATCATATCTAGATCTGCCCCCACCCATTCTATAACCACCTTTCTCTGTTATCATCTAGGCAAGCCATCACTGTTCGATAATTGACTCGTCCCATTAGAATAACTACCCCCCGAAAACCGTATTGAAATACTCCCCGCCCGTAGGGCAGATAGATAATGATGATGGGAATTGATTGCGTACTGTATATCGAGTCCTGTTCTCACTTTGGCATCACTAGAAAATAATGGTACCACTTCGAGTAATTGAGTACGGTAGCCCATTCAAATTCAATCAACTCCTACTCTTCACATAACGTACTGAAATAACTATTTGGTGTAATTGAGTTCAGCTAAATTACTTGACAAACTACCAGTATGCGAAATGTGTTTCACTTGGCAACTAAAAGTACCTATGAAAATGAAGAAGTGAAAAGTGCAAGGGAAAAGTCGAATGAAAGGGGGGATGGGAGAAAGCCGGTGGTGAGAGGCATCAATCGCGATTTATTATGACACTCTAGCAGCCAGTCTACTACTGCATTCATTCACTTTCTCCGTACTCTTTCCCATTCATTCGTCAGGTCAGAAACTGTCTCCTATCGCGCCTCTTGATCTATCTCTTATTACCTCACTGTGGAATGCAACGAGGAGGAGGGGGGAGGATTAGCAATGAGTCGGTGAATTCCCTCTCTCAATACCAGCTTCATGCGGAAATTTGACCGAATCGACAGAATAATTCGATGGGTAATAAAGCGTTCGACAAGATCGCTTAGCTCACAGTTTTTGCCCAGAACAACTAACTTCTGCCTAATCCCTAGCAAGTCAGAGAAGAAGAAAGATAATGGGAAATGAAGAGACCGCCCGAGGCCTCCTAATTCGTGGCGCCAGTAGCGAATAAAGTGGCAAGGACGATCGGTCATGAAATTGGAGGAGAATTACTCAAGAGGATATCGTTTCGGCATGAAGGAAAGGGCTGAGTCAAGATGAGGATAATGGAAGCTGACAGGTGAAATTCAACCTAGGATGGCTTTGGATTGTAGCCAAAAACTAATAATCATCATAACCTTGCTAATCAACCACTATTCTTGCATCAATTAGGGCGTTTGGCAGTAACTGGGCATAACTACTTTGACTATCTGAATATGTTTCAGCAAGAGATCTAGTTAAATCACTAAAATAAGCGCTAATGTAGATAGACGGGAGATGCGCAAAGGATGGACTGAGAGTAAGGAGATCGCATGAATTGAATAAGAAATGGCCGAATGGAGTTCCGAGAATGGGACTGACTGACCCCCCTCCGGGTGAAGGTTGAGAAGACTCGTAATGGAGGGAAGGAGATGCAATGGGTAGAGTTCGAAATACGGGTAATCGTCTCTTCATTCTTCACACTATCTCATCGGTCAGTGAGGCGAGAGAGTGTGCGAAATGAAGAGACGATTACCCGTATTTCGACCTCTAGCAATGGGAGAGGGGAGGGAATGCCCAGGTGTCTCGAAATGGTCAGCAAAAAGCTGCAATCGAATTTCGCCCCCTCCTCTCTTGTCTGGAAAGGTCATTCATTCATTCTACACCATCGAGAGAGAGAGATCAGCAGAGACGGGAATGGATCGGAGAGGTACGAGGGGGAAACCAATAAGAAATGAAAACTAAGCAAAGGAAAGTAATTATGATCACTAATCACTCTAGTGGTGGTCTCCTGCAGGACGCAAGTGCGCTGAATGACGATCCTATTTACAAATGAAAACGTTTCTACATCTGGCGACTCTAAAGTGGTCAACTTTCCTTGTTCGACATAGTCCTTTGTTAGATAGAACAACGAACACGTAAGACATCTGGATGAGATGCGGATGTAAACCAACGAAGAAGATAAATCGGCAGATTAGATGGCCGTAGGGCAGAAAGTAAGAGACAATGAGGGTCCCTCCCCCTCCCTCTCCACCTCTTCTTCCCTCACTCACTCTCTCTCTCCTTCAAGACTTGTACTGTGTTTGCGCAAGGTCCAGTGGCCCCTCACTCCCCCTCTCTCGAGGGAGAGGTTACTTGTGGGTGAAACATGAATTTTTTTTTTGGGGCAACTAATAGCCGATCATTAGAAAAAAAAGAAGACGTCTAATATGCGCACGACTAATTGTTGAATAATAATGTTGGAAATTGATACAAATGACCGTCTCTTCATTTCACATTCATTTCCTCGCCATAGTGTTCGTTCGACACGAGTAAAGGTCGATTGAAAAGACGATGAAACGTATTTCAGTTTCTAACACAGATGATCAATCACATATGCAAAACATCATGCTCGAACAGTGTAAGCAAAGAATAATATCTGCGCACCCCCTTGAATGACCCGAATTCGTAAGCATTGTTGCTCCCGTGCGGGCGCAGAAAACTACACTTACAATACAATAGGAAGGAAGGGGGGGGGGGTTGATGAATAACGGTCCGTTCTCTGACCCACAAATAAGAAAGGACGAGTTTATCGAAGGAAGGTGCGTAAAGAGGCGTAAATCAGCTAGTGCGAACTGGACTTAGCCGATCAGGTAAAGGGAGTGATCAAAGCGAGGTATACTTGAGAGAGACTCGTCCGGCTTGGAATTACTCTCCTCATTTCGCACACTCTCTCGTCGGTCAGAGAAAGAATCCGCCCTCAGTTCCAGCCTTGATTCGAGTAGTAGTCAACCACTGCAGGAGAGGTCAGAGCAGTGGACACGCGAAAGAGTGTACTCGCGAAACTGTGAAGGTCCCATAACCTCCACCGAGTGAGAAGAGAGAGGGGGATCCACTTACCCTCTCCCTCTCCCTATGCCTTGAGGGGACTTTGTGGTACTCCTCTCGGTGCTGGGAAAGGCACAATACTCACGGGGCAGTGAGGTGTGTATTCAAGATTTGGGATGGAAAAATTCGAGAATCGAGGGGGGAATCAAGCAAAATCAAGTGCTAAAAACTCCCTGATCTAGTGATGACATCGGAAGAAATCGTATTTTCGGCACTGTCTCAGACATCGCGAAGCCAGATAGAACGCAAACCATGATCTGTCAGATCTTCCAATCATTCGATACGAAGCTACGTCAAATCAGAGTGGGAAACAAATGAGAAGAGAAGAGGGAATGCCGTAAGATCATGAAGGATCACTCACTGGGAAAAGACGAGATAACTCGAGGAGAAAACACGGCTGTTCTCTTCTGATCACGAAGAAGAAAACAACCTGCGGGGGCAATAACAAAAACAATAACAGCAACAATCCAGGAACACGCCGAACTCATAGTTCATCCCAGAAGGGAGCGCTACCATGGCAGCGATGTCCGAGTGGTTAAGGAGTTGGACTTGAAATCCAATGGGCATTGCCCGCGTAGGTTCGAACCCTGCTCGCTGCGATATACTTTTGCCGTTTTTGAAGATGCTCTAGGGTAAATAGATCAAGGCTGGCTGGCTCTTTTGGGAGATTGGCAGGTAATGGAGCTTGTGCCTTGGAGGTAAGAATAAGCGATAGGGCCAGTGAGGAGAGAGAGAGACAGGGAACCAGCTCTAACTAGCCAGAAAAGGGTAAGTGAATAGGAGACTGTCAGTCAATGTACGTATTCCACTGTTATTAGAGAAGGAGGAGAATGAGAAGGACGAGAGTCAATTGAGAAGGGCACTGAAGGGGTTCGGCTGTGAACCGTGACCGGTAGTTAGGGTTCACCGGATGCTAGTGTTGCGAAAATGTAGCCCCTGTGGTTTCTATTGAAATTGAAGAAAATGCGTGGAAAACATTCAGAAAACTGCCAAATTTCCCCTCAAAATCGATGACTCTCAATGAAGCTAAGAGCAAAGCAGCTTGGGGAGCGAACGGTTCGGGATGCTTGGACACTTCTCGTAGATAGAAATCTACGAATGGAAAGGCGACGGGCGAGAGGAGACGAGAGATTAAGGGATATTGAGAGAGGCAGAGAAAGTGGCAGCAACCAGTCTGATCTATGGACTGACTCTCCTAATTATTTACGCTTATTCGCAGGTTAGAGACAATTAGAGATCATGGAGAAACGATAGGGTCCAGAGAAGATATAAGATGAAACCATCTCGGACGATTGAATAATTCATTGTGAAAGGGGAGGAAAAGCTGCCAATCAGAAAAGGTTCTCAAATGATTCATCATCGTTTTGAAACACGTCCAGCTTCTTATCACTATGCAGAAGGGAAATCGATGACGATATTCGATCTAAAATAACACAAACAATCTAAGGAGATACTTCTTATCAGAATCAAGTGAAACTCAACTGTTCTTCCGTGAGAATCAAGAGCCAGCGGTTCACGCTACGCACAAAAATGCACAGTGCATTTCAAAGTCCTGCTTAAACTGAGCTTCCATGCTGTGCAAGCTCATGTTCAGAAGGTTCCAGACTGAAATCAATCGATACCGCACACGCAGTTGCGGAAGATTCTTCGGGGGCGGATCTCCAATCAAGAGGGTGGGTGCACCTTGAGGGGATATCGGAAGAGAGAGAGGGGGGGAGGGGGAGGGAGAGGTGATGTTTGAGGAAGCAAAAAGATGGATGCAGAAGAAGAAGAAGAATGGAAGAGTGAGACTCAAGAGGGCAACTCACTTGAAGGGGGAAGAGGAGGGAGATCACGGAATTGGAATTGGAATCGAGATGAGATGAGAGATTGAATCAGATGAGGGATTGACTACGTAGGGATCCGATCACAGCGAAAGAAACAACATCGCCGATATTCTCATTCAGATACGTTTCACGAACAAGTGAAATGCCGTGCACCTAGGGGAAATGTAATAGGTTATCCATTGATTGCCGAACAAAAATAGTAATACTATTTTAGGAAAATGACATCACTGATCCAAGACTCATCGTATAGCCGCTATGCCGATCAAAGACCCTAAGCTTCAGGGGTATCCCCCTCTTCGTCTCATGACGCAAGGGGACAACTGACACTGCCTGGAGAAGTCTAGAAGGGCGGACTCTCCTCGATCCCCATACTCTCTCAATCTCGACTAGGGCCCACGCTCTTCTTTGACACGGCGAAAACATTCCCGTCCCTAGAAATAGCTTCGAGAAGGAGCGAGTCTAGGGATCAGATAACTAATGATTTGATCGATAATGAGAGAGTACTCAGGGTGAGCTTCAACGACCAAGCCAACCATATGGTCGTGTACACAGGTAGATAAGGCCGGATACGGAGAGGACTTCGTGATCAATTGCTGGCTTCGAGACAGTGCACGTTTAGGAATCAGAGTACGGTAGGTCAAGTAAGGTGCGCACTGGAGCGAAAGAGTTATTGACACGATTCCACTCTGCGAAGATGGCAGAAAGGCAACAAATTGAGTGGAGGAGAAGAGAGATGGGTCATCGATATTCTCGCTCAGATATGTTTCAAGAAGGAGTGAGAGTCAATGCATTGAGGACGAATGCGTTGAATTTCTCATTTATTGTTCAAGAAAACATCGACTGTGATTGTATCCCACGTCAGTTTTTCTGATGGTTCAGATATTGCGAATGATAACTGGGAGATCTCGCAATCAATTTAGAAAAATATCTTCCTTGACGAAGGTATTTTCTCGTTATGACATGAAGAAATCATCAAATCTGATATCTAGTCTAGAAATCTCCTGTAAAGTTTCCTGATAGTCCTGATAGAACAGAATGATTAGTACTGGGTGGTCTCGCAATCAATCATCATAGCATCCGGAACAAGACACACTAATGGAATGGCGGCACCGATGCGTGCTAATGGAAAGTGTTCTCAATTTGTTGCTTGCGTTCCCAATGGCATACACTTACTCAATACACAGTTACACAGTAATGTAGCAGTAGTGAATACAAGATTATGATTAGAACTGTGAAGATGAAGAATCCGTCTCTTCACTATCTCACTCTGACATTGAGCAGATGAAGAGTACGATTAATGAAGAGACGAATTATTCACCCTTACAGCCCTATTTGGTAGCAGAAAAGCAAGGAAGCAATCGGCAGAAAACTCTGCGCAAGATTTAGGGACGGTCATAACTTGAGAGGAATTTCTTCTCTTCTGCACTGTGAATTACGATAGTCAAGGGAACGATTCGCAAAAGTATGGGATGTATCGTAAATGGAGAAGGAACTAGCGGAGGGTTGATAGAGAGAAGGGATTGCTGAAACATCCAATGAGCAGGAACACAATTAGACCTGATATGACATCCCGCATAAGTATGTTTCACTAGCCAAAGAAGTTGTGATTGCATTATCTCCTTCATAGACAGTAAATGGACACCCAAGGCATCATGATTTCAACGCCATCTGTTCATCAGCTTTACACGAATCGATGAGGATACAGTATGCCAATCGATAATTGCAAGATACGGTAGACTCAATCGATAAGTGAGGATAAAAGTACACATCGTCTCTCTCATCCCGCGAGAACAGGAACACTAGAGTACACGGGGCATCGTTTGCGTGTGGGATGACCACTTTGTCGGGAGGGGAGAGGGGAGAGAGGAGGGAGGGGAGGTGAGATCACCGGAGGTGGTGAGAGGGGTGAGGAGGAAAGGGCAGAGGGAGGAGAAGCAGAGAGAACGGCAATCAGTGTACAAACAGTATACGCGCGCATCTCCTCTCACCCTGGATGGTTGATTGGGGGGGGGGGGGCAACGGGAGGTGGGAGGAGAGACGGAGGTGGTGATGGAGTAGAGATTCACGTCGCCGGTTTCTAGTAGAATCTCTTCCCATCTCTCTCTCCTTGACAAATTTCGGGACGATGTGCAAAAAGAAGGAAGTTCCACTCTCTTTGTGTGATTGGCCATTGATAAAAAGTGCCCCTCACTTTCCAATCCCAATCATAAATGTTCTGCATTCTCACTAGTGCACCTTATCGAACCCTTTCCTGGTATCTCTAATGAAATTGTAATTTGTGCCTACCCGGCAATAAATAGAGTAATAAATAACTGAAAACATTCATATTTGAATTTTATCCATAACTCTGATTCCACAAGTGCGGATCTCTGAACATGAATTCAACGGACAATAATGAAGAAAACGGAAATATACGATTGAAAGTCTCATGTGATGACTGGGGATTTCGATAGATAGGAGGGATTTGATCGATTTTGAATACGCATAGACATAATATGGGATGGATCATCTATAAAAATGAAGACAAGATTCGAAATATTTGGTGAATCCCCGTACAATGAGTGCAAAATGGGGGCGACGTATACACGAAGTGGCTGGTACAGCGATAGGTTATGGTAGGTCACGCCGTGTATTGATCGACCAAATTGCGATATGTGCACTGTAACGATCAGGCATCACGAGAGCATCAAGGGAGTACGGTAGGAGGGGAGAGGGAGGGATGCGGTAGCGGGATGATAAGAGACTACCTTGTACATCAAAATAAGTAGAGGCAATAAACGATGTGATCAGCTAGATTTGGTGCAGAACAGTTTGTGCATGATATAAATCAAGAAGAAATGAACGATAATGGGAAGCTAGAGGGGTGAGATTGGTCTGATTGTTTCGATGGGAGGAACGATGATCAAAGGATGATTACAAACAAAGTGTTCGATATGGG
This sequence comes from Pristionchus exspectatus, assembly GCA_911812115.1. Classification (NCBI taxonomy): domain Eukaryota; kingdom Metazoa; phylum Nematoda; class Chromadorea; order Rhabditida; family Neodiplogasteridae; genus Pristionchus; species Pristionchus exspectatus. The sequence continues at coordinate 16,735,217 of OU461584.1, read as the reverse complement.
GATTAAGGGGAAGCGAGACTAGCGACCTCATTCGTTCTTTGAACAATATAAAAAAGGGAAAAACAATACTATTTTGAACTCTGAAGCGAAACAAATCTCTGGGACAATAATTTAGCGAAGAAAAAAAATAGAAGAAAACTGGGTAGGATGGAAAATGGAGGGGGAAATGTACCGTAATCTTGACTTGTGAATGGATCGATAAATCGATAACTACCGTATTCTCTTCTCAGTTCTTTCTCCTTCTTCCTCCTCGCGATGCTTCATGACGGAATGTAATGTCCGGATTCTGCGTTTGGAAGAGAGATGGAGGAGGGCGACTAGAAATATTTCATCAATGTCTTGTCAATTCCCACTACAAGTTCATCAAACTGTAAACCATCCCATGTCTAAGAACCGTGGTCGAAACTTGTATTCACCTAATTCGAAGTTTAACTTGTCAGGGTTCCACATTACACAATACAATACACATTTATTTATTACTTCGTCAGAAACAAATGAAAGATCACGTTGCTCCTCTCTTTTTCATATTAGAAGAAATCAAGCAATTCGACTGACCCGTAGACTCCGAGTGAGGGTGGAGGGGCGGAATACATCAATCCATTCGAGGGAAGAAGGGAAGGGATTGCCATCGATGACAGACCACGGGCTGAAATTACAAAAAAAATAAGTTTAAAAAAATATTTTTTTCATCTCGACAGTATAAAAGTTGCCACCCTAGTCATTAAAGTTCCCATGAGACATATATAGAGGAACAATCATACTTCAATGTAAACTGGATGTCGTATAACGAGTAAAATATTATTGATAACTTGCATGGATAAATCGTAGGATCGATCCCCCATGACTTTTAAAAGATCTTTTCGATAAGAGGAGATACGCAAGCTCTGGCGGGCAATTATTTAAACGACCTAGCTTAGATATTTCCCCCACAAAATCGGCATTAAGTATCTACTTCACTTACTCTGTTCTCCCGTGCCAGACAGAGGCGTCAGAGGGGGCAAACTACTGAACAACGGCTGAGTATCGAACAGATCACGATAGCCCTGAAGAACAGCTCTTTATTTATTTAAATCTATCTTTTCTTTCCCAGTGAGAAGAACGATAATATCCTGATACACTACGTTCGGCACTTCTTTACTTTAGTGCACAGAGGTAGTGAGCTGTTAGAGCGCGGCCTTTGGGCTCTAGAGTAAAGAATTTCCCAAAGTTCAAACTATCCACTTCTTATACCCCAAAGTATACCTGGTTCGAGCTTGTGGTCGGCACCGTGGGCGCCGCTCCCATCTGCATTCCCATCGAAGGGTACTGCGGCGGCTGCGAATACTGAACAGGCGACGATTAGTTAACGTCGAACGGAGAAACCACACTAGCCACACCACAAACTAATTAGAGCACAACTGACCCCGTACGGCTGTTGCTGCTGCTGTGTCATCATAATATGCTGCTGATATGCAGCCATGAGATGAGCAGGGGGAAGAGGGGGAGGAGGCTCGGAGAAATTGACATGACGAGCGAAATCTGAAATTGATATTAGTAAATGATAGTAAATTTGTCGGATGAAAACAACAATAAATTGTGATGTGTACAATTACAATTAGAACACCCTGGCAAAATACTACGACGCTCAAAAAAATATTTGGTTCTCATCCGACATAGTACCGAATAGATACACTAATGGCATATTAGCCTGCAAAGTACGATACCTGGGTTAATAATACTCATTGGCAGTGGGGGTCCCATGGGGGATGGTCCTCCTCCTCCCATCGACATTCGCTGCTTTAATTCGATCTCGGGCGATCGAGAACGGCAAGAAGTGTTCACGGGAGCTTTCACCTGATCACAATCTATTTAGATTTTATTAGCGAAGAAGGAAACTTGATTAGAAAGGAATGGACGTCAATTTGAAGTCATGTACATGAGTAAATGTTTTTTTGTTGAATTAGTGACAATTTGAATAATCAGTTAATTAGTACCTCTTCCGGCTTGTAATCAGTGCCGAGAATGCGGGATCGAGCAGCATCGTACACTGCTTTTCGCTTCTGAATTGACAACTTTTAAATATAGACTTCCAAGATAAATCTAGCTCGTGAATATTTAATTAACTTCAATGTAGTTCCTCAACATTAATATAAACACAAAATTGAGGGTTACTTTGAGTTAAGATGTTCTTCAGAATAAATGAAAAATTTTCTATAGAGAAAAATCTAGATCAGAAAAAAGAAGGACGTTACCTCGAGGTTCTTGAACTTTTCCTCTTCGTGTACAGGAATATCGGCGCCTGAAGTAATACAATTTAGAAATTTTAACCAATTTACAATTTAAATTAATAATTTTACCCGTCTCTCCCTCCTCTGCACCTGGCTCGACAGTCACAGCTACATCCGCAGCCTCGGCGACAGTCGAAACTGCAGCAGCTGCAGCAGGCATGTTCGGACCGGAGGCCGGTCGTCGCAGCAACTTCCGAGGGGCTGCAGGACTGGAAAAATTTGTTGTAGTTAAATATTGTTAAGCTATCAACTAGAAACACATAATATGATCAATAATTAACAAAAACTAGAAGCTGACATTGGCTTGGCATCAGCGGGTACTGCAGTGATTACTGGGGCCGGAGCATGACCTCCTAATGAGAGGGAGAATTGCTCCTGCTTAGCAGCCTCTCGATTCTCCTTCTCTCGCTTGAGGATTCGAATCTGAAAAGGTGAGTCTCATTGAGGAGCGAAAGAACGAAAGCTGGAGAAAAAAACAGGAACTCCAACCTGTTGTTGCTTATTCTTCAGTTGTTCCTCTTGCTGTGCTTCTCCAGTCTCCCAATCGTCAGCCACCACAGATGACGAGGCTTCGAAAAAGGGACTCGATCGATTATCAATTGAAGGATAGTGAGAGCTAACTGAGTTTAAAGTCAATAAACTGTGGGACAACGAGACAATGAATAAACGAACCAGTAGACTCAGTAACTGCCATACTCATGTCAACAATGTGTCAGGCCTCCCAAATAAGGGATCTTCACGCGACGGTAGAGATCTGAAACAAATTAAACTGAGCTAGAACAATGAAAAATGTCGCCAACGGAACTAGGTCATGTGAGTTAGACAGACGAGCAAACGGTCAAAATATATGAAGAACAAAAGGAGAATGGGAATTTCAGCTGAATGGGTACTGAAATTAGACGCGTGGATTTGAAAATGGCCCGTAATAAACGAATTACAAAATTGGGTGAAAAACACGATTGCGTTGTGCGTTGCTACAGTAGGCACGCCGACTTTTCTAAATACGATAAATATGGTTTCTTTTTCGCGGATTACTAGCCGGTTATAGAAGAAATATCATTTACATATTATGCAGATCAGCTTTTTTCCGAAGTCGTTTCGACAAATTGCAATAAAAGTATAGAAAGCCGAATCAAATAAAAATTAGAACTATAAAAGTCAATATATGATTCCCAATGTGGAAACTGTGTTTTGATGGATACGGTAATTTTTTAATATTTTAAAATTTTAATTTCGAATTATCGATTTTACTCGGTTTCTGGCCCCAATTGAATAGTTTTCTTATTGTAGTATCGTCGAGCGTCAGAGGATGCAAATGTCTGATGCGCAAGTGGTGAGTCCAAAGCGTTAGATTTTTCTAATTCCACGGTGTGACATAGCGTCCGGTGTCATGCTGTGCCTATTCCCCTCCCCTGCCTCTTTCGCAGTGTGCGCGCACAATTGCGAGATACTGTAGTTTCGTAGTTTGTAGCCATTTTTTACAGTAGGTAGGCATATTAAAGGTGAATCCGTGCAAGACCCAATAAGTTACAAATGTTTGAATTTTCAATTTTTGAATGTGTACCTCGTGGTTTTGTAAAAACCATTCAAAAACGCACTTTAGTATCAGATTTGACGACCTAACACAATAGAATAATTCAACAATCAATAGATTGATACTAGATTACTGTACGCTTCAAAATACCGCGAAAAAAGTGCGCATAACGCGAGTGAGATCTCCTAAACTGTTTGCCGGTCGGCTATTCCGGTCGACCGGAAATTCCATTGGAGGGTGTCACAGCGTGTAATTCGCGCGTCTTGTTATGAACCTCCATTCAGGAACGATTCACGGAATGTAGCTCTCTGCACCAAATGATGCTGATAGTGTTCTCGAAGATACTACATCTTCGAAAGTATTACGAAGATTGCTATTTCTTCGATCATAAGATCCACGGTTTGTTGCCTTTCAAGAGATCCGGTTGGCTTCTAAAACTGCCACTTTCTTTTCAGGAGTAACCACGCCGATCATAGATGTGACTAATCCGTTCGTCAATTACTTGATCGCCGATTCGATAAAGGGAGCTGCTTGTGCTGCTGATCAGAGATACTTGCGGGTTAAAGTTGTCCATGGGATTCATAATTTATAAATTTTACCTTTAGAATGTGCAGTTGATCTTCAAGCTGCTGAATGATAAACCTGAGCGCTTCGTGGAGCGATACATTATCTTCTTCGATCAGGACAATAACCCTGAGCTCGTGAGGTCAGTTCTTTCGATCCTGATAGGCTTACGCTTTCCAACTTCAGTTCCAATGGACGAGCCAGTCTGTCTCCTGTTCCCGATACACACTGGAACCGAGAAGATATCATGCAAATGGCCAAGGCTGTTGATCAGGTGAACGGGAAAAAGGTGCACTCATGCACTCAGATCTGATCCTAGTCCCTGTCTTAAGTACCTACTATTGATTGTGTTAATTGTCTTCTGCTATGAAGCCCAGTACGGCGTTAGAGAATATTAGTAACGGGGAATTCAATCAAACCTGGTTGTTTATATTATTAAATAAAGGAATTGTTATTGAAAACTAAATGGTGAACTTTCTTAGATAAAGACGTATTCATTCTCAGATCTGCGGAGATCTCGCTTCGTTCCCTGATGATGAGCCGAAAAGGGGCGGATTGCAAGTGATGTTCCGACTGGATTATAATGAAAGTTAGTGTGGGGTTCACAACGGTAATCTATCGATCCCTTCCAGACTGTCCAGAGGGCTATAGCGCTCCACACTACAAGAGATCCAATTATGCGCGTCTCAAATTCTCCGAACTTCTGCCTTCCGTCCCTGTTAAGGTGGGTTCACTTACAATTAGAATCACTTAGACCTAAGAGCTGTCTACCGTATCTCCGATATATTCTGAATTGCAGAGGCCTCCTCCGCAACGTTCACTCAGTGATAAGGATAAGAAAGTGTGCGTCGTATATCCATTCATTCCAATAACGAATGCGCTTATCGTTTTCTAGCCGTAACCAGTTTCTGACTACTTCATTTCCATCTATGCATCCCCCAATTTCAGTCGTTCCACTCTGTCTGTGCAATCATTACTCACGAGAGCAAATTCGCTTCCTCCGCTCACTCGAGAGCAGTCTGCTGTTCGCCATTTGAATGCAACTGGTTCGATATCTCATTATCGATTGGATGAGACGAATAGGAATATAATTAGCATTTTCAGAGTCTTCTATCGCCTCACCGTATCGTAAGTTTCGTGAGTGCTCGAAGGAGAGTAGTCAAGTTCCTCCTCGTCAGAAGAGCCTCCTTCCTCGTCAACCTGCTAAGGTACTGTAGCACGATCGTGGATTGATTTTATTGACATATGACCTTTTAGGCAGTTTTCAACTGTTTTTTTTTTTGACAGTTGCTTTCGCCTGAATCCAAAGGGATTGTTAGTTTCCTATAAGGTGTCTAATGGCTAATTGTTTCTCCTGCAGATTGTATTGGAAGTGGAAGATGACGAAGAAGAAGAGGAGGAGCTAGAGGAGGAAGATAAAGAAGAAGAGGGAATAGAGGAAGAAGAAGTGGGCGATGAAGAGGAAGATGAAGAAGAAGGGGAGGAGGATGAGGTCATCGATGAGGAAAAGGAAGAGGAACCAGAGGAGATCGAGACTGCTAGAGGAGAGGACAATGGAAGAAAGAGGTCGATTGAGAGAGACGAGGAGGATGACAGAAAGAAGGTTTGTATTCACGTTTGGTCCTGAAACGAAGCTACGGTATGCTCAGGCTCGATCGACTTCATCGTCGTCACTCTCGCCAGTGGAGAGAATGAATAGGGAGTACGACCCGAATGCGACGATTATGTCGTCGAGTGAGTACGGTTGCTATCGAGTATTGATTGATACGGTAGTTACCGAATATTGATTGATTGATTCATTCAGGTATGGATGTGGGAAACAACACCACCTTCCCGAAGAGACTCTCATCATCTCAGTCGCCGGAGGTTGGTTGAGTGGGAATTGAGAATTGGCGTGCTGGGAGCTCCAAGGGAAATTGTTGTCCAAACTGAACGGATCTGAGCTGCTCGAATTCAAAAAAATCCCCTTTCGAACAGGTCATCTAAGTGTTCCCATTGAAACCGGGGCAAAGCTATGATCGAGAACTGATTCGACAGCCGTTGATCAAGGCCATAGTATCGTTCAAACTGTTTTTTTTTAAATTACGTTATTTGTATTTTCATAAATATTTTTTTCGAATCGTCAGATGCTGTCTGTGGCTGCTTCATCGCCTCCGGAGAAGGAAGGGGCAAGGACGAAGGAGGATGGTGAGCATGGAAATGAGAGTTAGAGATTGATCTTTGATCTTTGAGATGATAATGATGATGATGGGGAGGAGCGATCTCAGGAGGATGATCTCAATAAGACAGTGGAGTCAATTGAAAGCGACGGAGGAGGAGAATTTTTCATTGAATAATCAGCTATTGGAATTTTGTTAATTAGACTAAATCTTAAGACTAAATCCCCTCTCTCTCTCTATCTAAAGATTAAATGATTTGTGTTTGTGTTTTTGTTCCAAGATTTTTTTCCTGTTTTGTTTTGTGTTTATGTTTGTTTTGTCGTAGCCTGTAGCGTTCGGTTTCTGAACCGACGATTTTCTTGTTCATTGTTCCTGTTGTTATAAAAAGAGTTTCTTCCTGAATCGTTCGTCTGATTAGTAACGTTCTCAATGGAATGCGTTGATAGCGCAATGATTATCTAGAGGATGAATCAGCTCTAGGCGGTGAAAAGTCAGTCCTCGATAGCCTCCACTGGCTCTCATCACGCCTCCCCTCCCCTTTCTCTCTCGATATACTGTATCCAATCGTCGGTCTCTCCATTTCCTCTACTCTCTCATCCTTCTCTAGCAAGGACACACTCATCGTTGCGCTGTTTCTCACTATTGAGGGTCTCTTCTTTCCCCCTCTGGGGAGACAAACCCCCTCTCTCTTTCCTCCCCATTCTTTCTTCCCTCCACTCGTAGCTCATATACTAGTCCAAACAATTGGACTCTATTGCTCTTCGTTAGTTCCTTTCCATTGATCCGGAATCGATAGTGTGCCCTTTAGCCCATCCCATCCATTTCCTCCCTTCTCCTTTCCACTCCTCTCTCTCTATTTTTTGCCATCTCTCGTAATAACGTCACATGTGTGCTCCATTCATCGCTCCGCCATTGAATTTGGATCGATTCTTCGTCCAGACATCTCCTAATTGAATCAATATCGCTAAATTTGATTAGTTTCCAACTCGCGTACACGTGCTTTCGCAAGCAAATGAGCAATTACACCTGGTCATTAGGGGTTTCAAGTTACGAGCGGACTGCAGTCTTTTTATCTCGGTTATTTTGTCTATTTTTCACGTTTTGAATCACGTTTTAAGCTGAGAAATTTAATTTTAAAACTTCAAAAAGTGATTTTTGAGGGTATAACTCCGCTCTGGCCGTCCTCCCCTCGGCGCAGTCCATCGATCTCTCCGACGTATTCAGACCACTCGCGAGAAATATGGTGAGGATGGGGGAGGTTATTTATTAGTGAGACTTTAAACGTGCTTCAATCACTGTTTCCCTTGATAATTCCTACAGAGTGTATTTTTTGGGCATTACTACACCGTGTTGGAATTAACAAGGGAAGAAGATGGATAATCTTTACGTCAACACTAGAAAAAGAGGTTCAAGAGAGATTCTGACATGAAAGGAAGAAATGGATAATGAGAATGAAATACGACTAAACTAAGTGTGATTGAGAGTGACCAACAGCTGGATTGCGCGCTCGATCTGATGCGCCGTCTGCCGCCTCAGCAGTGCGAGAAGAACCTCAATGAGCTCATAGGTTATTTATATTTAAATTATATTTAAAATTCGAAAAATGTAAATCTAATATGATTGAAGAACTCATGAGTAGAGTTTGAAAGATGAGTTGTATTGGTTGGACTAACCTGGGAGGCATGGCAGAACTGGCGCAGTCCTCGTAGACTTTTGCGATTATAATTTGATGTGAAGTTTCGCTACCAAATGTAACCACGTGATGCGTTGAATTGGCAATGATCGACAACGCTGAGAAGTAGAAAGTTAAACTCATCGGGTTACATTACAGAGCTGGCCCCATCCCTGGGCGAGGATCTGCTGTCGACGGTTGACCAGCCACTCAAGACTGCCAAGGTGAGGACCAACTTTTTATGAATCTACACTATCGATTGATGGTTAATTTCAATATCATGCGATGAAACAACGATATTCGTTAAGCATATTGGCTGTCTAAATGATTTTGATCGAAAATATGTTCGAGTAGTGACCGCGCTGTCAGAGCGCTGTCAGACGTCTTATGATATTTATCCAATTACAGTTTTGCAGGAAACTAAGAAAGTAGGAATAAGTTCTAAATGGGAGTTAAAATAATGAATTGGTTTGCAGGACAAGGAGACGGGGAAGGAGTACCTCATCTGCGACTACAACAGAGACGGAGACAGCTATCGGTACTTATCCATTTATTGTTGTCTTAAAAGAACTCAATACATTAATCTGACTTTGAGTAGAATTCTTCCAATACTGCTTGAATGAGAACATGTGTTAAAGTTACCCAACCAGGACGATTTTGACCCCCTATTTTTATTTGCTCATCGGATAGAGAATGGTCGAATTAGCACTGCTCGCGCAATAAAAAAGTCAGAAAATCGATAATAACCCTAAAATCCGGCTTGGAAAATCGGGTTTGTGTTGGGATTGATCATCAGGCCCGCGCGCAATTCAAATCGGAATATAGGGAGACTTAATTGTTTATCGCTGTGACTCCGCCCACTTTCACTTTCTGCGGTTCACCGACACCGCACTTATCTTCCCCTATTCAGTAATGAAATAAAAATTAATCAATAAACTTAATTCAATTAAAAATAAAGTCATTCGTTGGTTGGTCGCTAGTTTGCGGATGCGGTTTTCGCGCGCATTCAAACGACAATTTGTCCTGATTGAGTAACTTTAATAGCTACCCTTCCAGTATCGTATATGTGTTATTAGCGATGAAATCCTCGACATAATGATTGTCTCATCTGTTTTTTGATTAGCAGTGAATGGATTCCGTGACATAATGTTGTGTCTCTTTCAGTTCCCCGTGGACGAATCAGTACGATCCAGCCATCGAGGACGGCACTTTTCCCTCTGAGAGACTGAGGACACTCGAGATCGAAGCGAATGCCGCATTCGAGGCATACAGAGACATGTGAGCTGGTTGGGCATCGACATTGAATAAGTTCCCCTAAATTGGGCTTAAGTATTGAATTCCGTTGCATTTATCGATGTATTCTATACCTGCGATTTTAATGTGGAAGAAGTGCAAATGTCGAAAATAGTCACAAGGAGTGGGTGCAACACAGAACTCGCTGGCCACTGAAAGCGAGATAGTGATAATCCGCCCGATAAGAGGTTACGAGGAATGAATCATTCAGCGTGTGATCGTGGTTAATAAGGGAGTACACTGGAGAACGTGATTATTATTGAGAGTTACGTGGTGGGAAAATTGCTTTTTTTGCTGTTGAAGTATTGATCATTTTAGACTTGATTAGACATCGAAAAGTCATATTGAATGCTGTTCTGAAAAAAGTGAAATTTAAATGAGTGACTTTCCTTTCCGGTTCATCACCTAATCAAGATAATTAATCTCATGTGCAGGTACTTCGACGGTGGCGTCTCCTCCGTCTACTTCTGGGAACTGGAAGGATACGGCTTCGCCGGAATCGTCCTACTCAAGAAGGTGGGACATTGTGAAACATCTAACTCGCTGGATCGTAGTTTTTTTACCGTAAACAATCTGCTACATAATTTTCGACCAAAAACACGTTAACTCGCTGACAGAGATTCAATACGTTTCATTAGATTTCTAATTCGTAAATTCCAGATCGGAGATGGAACGAAGAACGTGAAGGGCTGCTGGGATTCCATCCACGTGATTGAGATCGCCGAGCGAGTCAGTGGACCGCTTCATCCCTCCTATTCGAGCTAATTTATTCAATCGAATACTGTTCTTTTTTCCGAGGAACAGTAGAGAAAGAAGTCTCGAAAGAATCCAAACTTGAATGCTTGTATTAAGTGCCAAGTTCCCCATTCATTCTATCCGCCTTTGCAGCCCCGTCAGGCGCACTACAAGCTGACGTCGACGGTGATGCTGTGGCTGCAGACGAGCAAGACGGGCAGTGGAGTGATGAACCTCGGAGGATCACTTACGAGACAGGTACGGTAGGAAGGGGGGTGCGGTGGGGCAGACTGATGATTCAATTCAATTCAATTAATTTATCCACCAGGGTAAATTGGCAAAGAAGTTTACATGGATCTTCGTTAGACACTGGACTGTATCTTCCACTCGATAAATGATGGGAGGGGATTAGTGAAAAAAATGAAGGATTGATCTTACAGTGGGTCAGACTTGTGATTTTAATTTAAAAACGATGTTGCAGGTGGAACAGGACTCTGCCGTGACCGACTCGACGCCGCACCTCGTCAACATTGGCAGATTGATTGAGGTTTGATCTTTGGGCAACGAGAATTCATGAGACTGATCTATATCTTGATCTCTGAATGAAGTTGTATGAAGAGTCAAACATAAACGACCCCTGATTGATGATTGTTATTCTCAGGAGCAAGAATCGAAGATGCGCATGACGCTCAACGAGATCTACTTTGGAAAGACGAAGAAGGTGAGAATTATCGATTGACAAGATTACGGTAGACCACTTAGTACCGTAATCCTTTCAGGTGGTCTCGGAGCTCCGTTCGATGGAGAAGGCATCGGATATCCGATCGCGAGATGTCCTCACGCAAGAGATTCGCACGGCCGTCGCCGGAAGAGGACCCAAGGACGCCTAAGATACCGTACCCCCACTCTACCGTACTCCCTGTCGCACGATGGGACCAGATTGCTACCCCTGTATACCATCCCCCAAGCATAATCGATGGTAGTCTGTACCCGTTTGTGACCCCGTTTTTCGCGTGTGCTCAATTTGTTATTTTATTCCGTATTTTGATTATCATCTGAATAGAAGTGCAATGGTTCTCTTTGTTCTGCGTATTTGCCCCCAGTGAGTTGAGAATATGCAAAACGAAGAGGATCACGCACATTCACACAGTTTGTGAATCCATTCCTGATTCCAGTTAGAATCCTTCCCTCTATCGCTTTAGTGCTCCCACTCGATTTGTAATCAGTTTTTATACACGCTGCCTTCTCTGTTTAGGGTGTGATCCCCCTCTCAGCTATTATTATTCTGCACTTTACTGTATAGTTTCGCGCTCAGATTTAAAAAAAGGAAAGTAAGATAACTATGGCCTTCTCAATGAATGCTTTGCTTTCGACTACTTTCATCCGATTGTATTTGACCCATCGTGACTCATCGTTGGTCTTTGGTCTCTGGTCATTGATCTTCTCTTCAGTCTCCTTGGTAGATAATTGTTTGGCTGCTGCCGTTATCGATATGATAAATTAATAATTTTAATGAGTAATTGATAGTTTACGAATATGAATAACAGGGCACAACATGTGGATGAATTTGTGTTCTGTTCACGTGGAGAACGTAATTTTTTTTAGAAGATTTTTTATTCAGGAAAGTATCTATTATCTGTGCGAACTGGACCGTTTTTCGATATTTTTTATGACGACTGAAATAATAATTTAAAGTTTAACAAATAAAATGAAATTACACTGTGTATAATTTACACAAATGAATTTAGAAGTAGATACTGTATCTTTTTTGGGGCAGAATAGGGGTAGATACTGCATTGTGAAATTTGAATTTCCCGCACTTGCACCTGATCAGGACCGAATTATCGACATTTTCACAATTTTTGAATCGAGTGAATATTGTGGCTTGACTTAGGCTGCTGGTTGAGTGTATTCTTCTACTACACTCGAAACAGGCCGGGTTTCTTTGGTGAGTCAAAGTTCATTATTTCAAGTGAATTGACTTCATCCTTTCAGCCCCAATCACGATTATGTATCGCATTTTCATCACTTTAATTTGACTAATTCAACTATTTCATTTTCGATTCTCCCTCCTCCTCTTCTTTTCATTCTCATCCATTTCTCTCTTCACCATCGGTCGCTCGTCCATTTTCTCTCCTCTTTCGTCGTCGTTCAATGCACCGATCATGGTGAGGATTTCGATTGTGACCTACCGCAAAGTATTGATTGCTGTAGTTCCTGAGTGCGGTGCAGTTGCATTATATTAATCAGGGAATATGCATGCTGAAAAAAATATCGTTAGGGAGGGTGTAGTTACCGTTACCGATGTTTCTGTAGATTGAGATTAGGGTGGCCAATGAGGGAAAGACTCGCCACCATAGCTGTTCAGAGCCGCCGGCTGACCCCATGACCCCGGTGATTCTAGGACACTCCCTTTACTAGTAAACAACCTCCGATATCGATGTTTTCTCTAACCCGATGATCCTAGGGTGCGCTCTTTACAAATTAGCAACCTCCGTAATCGAAGTGTTATTTAACCCGGTGATACTAGGATGCGCTCTTTACTAATAAACAACATGCGTCATCGACGTTTTATTCACCAGGGCACGGCTGGGTACGGTTTGATTACGGTAGGGGGGGGGTACGAAAGATTTCGGTACGATACTCAAAAAAATAATTTCCTCGACGAACTATGCATGTAGGCACAAAGAACGGATTTTTAGAGCGAAAAACAAAAAAATCAGTTCGCGATGCCCAGCCGCGATACCGTAGTCAGGGATACGGTAGATTACTGTAGAATAATTTTCTGATCGATTTCAGACACATTGACAAAAGTTTGACCCAAGCTAAAATGGTTGACATACCGAACCGGGTTACGGTAGGGTTACGGTAGCCAAAAATAGATAATGGTATACTGTAGAAGACATTGGGATATGTTTCAGAGACAAGTTCCACCATGACCTAGTAACCCATTTTGGACCATGAACCCCGGGTCGTGCTTGCGTAACGTTATCGGACAGGCTATTTTTAAATACAAATTAAAAGTCAGTTCGCGATAGTTCTGGGATACGGTAGCCATATACGGTAATTGTGGTTACTGTAGATGTGAATGGGTATAGTACCAATTATCGATCGATCACCAATAAAATTTTCCCCATGACCCCTACGACAACGTTGCGCAACCACGTACCCGGGGTCATGGGGTCAGCCGGCGGCTCTGGACAGCTATGCTCGCCACATTTTGCGCACTCTCTCTAAGAGCTCTCTAAGAGTTGGGGATGGCAGAATAAGGAGAAAATTCCTTCGTTTACCGGCCCTGATTGTGATGTTGATGGGCATAAAACAATCAGTTGCAATTGCTCTCCAAAATTTAAACACAGTATTTCAGATTCTTCATCTCGTTCTCATTTCTTTCTTCTATTCTCTCGTCTCCAGTGATGATGCTAATGGTGCAAGTGAGTTTCAACGAGAACTCTCAATGAAGGAAAGGCAAAACAATGCGCAACAACGAAATACGAAATCGCAGATTTAGAAATTATTGCGGATCAAATGATTTCCACTATGATTGTGTTGTTCAGTTGGTGCCCGTCCTCAATTCAAAGGACCTACATCGAATCCAATTTGTGTGATATCGTCTCCTTTTTGCAGGTGCTTCGGGTTCAGCCTCCGCGGCTGTCCCAAACCCTCCATCCTCTCCTCCCCCTCCATTATGTCCATCACTCAAGATCAGACGCACATTGATTCCTGTAAGCTATTCAATGGATCTTCACAGTACTAGACCGGATGATAACCGTCGGATGAGAATAGAAATTTGTTTGAGTGGTGTATTATTTTAGTACGGTGTTCTAAGCACCACAAACGGAGTTGTTTTCTGTCGGTTCTCATGTGACCTAGTACCATCTTTGCAACCCCCTTCATTTAAAAACGATCTATCTTCGTCTATAATTTGAATTATTTCAGCCCGTGATCACAATTGACACAATATCCTGCCCCACTATCAACAAAATTGACTTTAAGTAAGTTTCACCTGTAGCTTCCAGATTTTTCTCTCTCAAATTGTCGTTTCACTCCCATTTTTGAAGCGTGATGAGCGCTGAAATCTGATTGAAATGTAGTTTTTATTGTAATTATGGAAGAATAATTTTCCAGCGTGAGTGTCATCAGTTGGATCGATGGTGTGATAAGTTCTACTGGGAAATTGACGTGTGATACTGGCAATTGGACGATTCCATCGGAGAATAATAAGCAAATCGGAAAAAATGCATCGATATTCTGTGAAAGTGAGTTTCACTGACCACAACTTCTTCTTCTCAGTTGCTTCTTCGGTTCACCATCTCACTGTCTAAAATATGTATACACTTTACTCTAAAAAAAATGATACAAACCCCCCAATATTTTTGTTCCACTGATCGTTGATCGTTTGCAGCCGCTACCAAGGATCAAATTGAAGAGGATAAACGGTCGATGATGATGAAGAAAGAGGTAATCGAATGAAGAAAGCGAACGACACTAGTCTATAATCGCCCGTTCATTGATTTCTCTCTCCTTATTTCGAGTGTGATTCCCTTATTCAGATAGAGGAAGAATCGAAGAAGGATGAGAACAAAATCGATTTTACGATTTCCGTTGCAATCGCAGTAGAAGTGCTCGTTGCTGTCTTTGCCTCCGTCTTTGTCGCATGGATTTGTCTCCACGTGGTCAGTGATAACGATTAGGACTGGAAAATGAAGAGAATACCCTCCTCATTCCTCGTTCTCTCTCACCCGTCAATTCTATGAGAAAGGAGAGTTTTTATTTATTTGCCAGCCCTAATTACAATGAATTATACAATCCATGATATTTAGGCTTAAGATTAAGACATAAGAAGTCATTTGTGCTCACCAAAACAGCGTAATTGAAGTAAAGAAATAGAAGTATTCAGGTGCATTGGAAGCAGAAGGAAAACTTGGGCGCATGGTCGAAACATTGGCAGGTTTCGAAGGTGCGTGAACACTTAAAAAAAATCATAAGTCATTCATTCATGAATGCTCACAGAGCTCAAGCACTGTGAATATCGCGAATATTTATAATATGCATTCATGATATGGTTATTATTGCAGTATGATGCTGACCCTTGGAATTGGCACATGGTGCTCAATTTCGTTCATCATTATCACAGACGAACAATCGAAGAGAAAATTAAGTTTATTGAGAAGGGATATTCAGAGGCGAGTTGAGCTGACTATGATAATGAAGTTGAATCATGAATTGATCGAAATGAGATGATCAATGACGATAGTTGATGTTCAAAAGGAATGAACAGTCTAGAGGAAAGAGCAATGATGAATGTGTATCTTTTCAGCTCAGTTTCAAGTCGTCAATCACTCAAATGCTTTATATCTTCGAGTACATGCTCATGGCTGAGAGTAGCTGTTTCGTATGGCGTAAGTAGAAATCAAAGTGACGAGTAGGTACGAGGTCGGATGAGAACTGATAATGTTTTGTATGTTCTGTTTATGGTGTTTATCATAAGAAAATTGTTAGTGTGGGTTCTCTTCCGACCTAATACCGATGTGTATTGAATCCGTATGTTCAATGAAATTTATCCATTTGCAGGTCCGATGCTCGCATTTCTACTTCGAATGAAGCGTCTTTGTTCTCCGGGCTTTTGTGAATTGAAGCTCATTCACAATTTCGATTCGTATCTCTCATTCAAGGTAAACTGGGTAAAACGCGAATGCCTTAAATCTGAACGCCATTATTTTGGTGATATCTAAGAAAGCGCTATCTAGAGGCATTTCTATAAATCGGAGTGCCAGATGCACACTAAGCACTAAGTACTGTGTCTAAGCAGCTTGAATGCTATGCTTAGCCGCAAAAAAACAACAAAAAAACCTAGGAATCGCTTGAAGAAAAAAATATAAAGATATTTGTTTAGGGTGAGCAAATGATGGACGAGTTTGGATACATGGAGGGAGATGCGACAGAGAGCAACACTTATAGTACCGATCCGAGTAGAACGATGACTATAAGTGATCTGAATGAAATGGGAGATGAAAATGATTATTCCCTCTCATCTGATGATACTTTGGATGATTTGAGTTCTGATGATACGGAAGAAAAGAGTAAGAAATCAAAGAAGAGTGAGAATTCAAGCAAGAAGAAAGGAAATGGAAAGAAAAAGAGAGGAGCTGCGGGAGGAGATAATCCTGTGAAGAAAGATGGAGCGACTCCTGTAGTTGTGAAGATAGAAGAGGGAAAGGGACCACAAGTGAAGATAGAAGAGATAAAGGGACCACAAGTGAAGATAGAAGAGATAAAGGGACCACAAGTGAAGATAGAAGAGATAAAGGGACCACAAGTGAAGATAGAAGAGAGAAAGGGACCACAAGTGAAGATAGAAGAGATAAAGGGCGAAGTTCCTGGTGTGATTACTGCTTCCAAATCGGATAATCAAGGGGCTGATGGACAAATGAAGAAGAATACAGAGAGAGGTGAGATGAAGATTATAGTTGGTCATTAAAATTGTGAATTTGTCCTATTGATAATACTGTTACTTTAAGATGATCCTGATGGGTACTGTCGCTTCGTTGGGACTTGGCTGATGATGATGGGATCCGACGGCCGGGATACTGCTCTTGTCCTGGTACGGTATCCATCGGACTATCGATGATTTTCTTTTCCGAAATAATTGAGTGAATTTGTTCAGGAAATGCGGGAACTGTACGCTCGAGCATTCTACGATATGACCGGTCCGATAATTGGATCTCTCGGGGCATTGGAGATTAGAAGAGCACTCGAGAATGGAGAGGTTAGGAAGGAGATAGATTGATATGATATATCTTGTCGTATTATGTTTGAAAAAAAATGCGATACATTGGCTTGTACCATGTATTATAAGTATTTCTTACGGTCTCTCTATACACACTTTGATACAAAGTATATTTCAGTACGAGAGGCTGTTTGATCGAATCACGGCTGGACCGGATGTATGATTATTTATCTGTTCATTTACGAAAAGTAAAGTATTATCGTTCAGTTGGATTCGGATAAAGAATGGGGTTCCGTTTGGGAGCATTGTTTCTATGCACTCGGAAGTATTATCGATGAAAGGACAGCGACGATCGTTATGAAATACTTACTGGAAAAGGTTAGTATTGCTAAATACTTTTATATTTATATTAATATTATTACCAACCGGACTTCAATGTATGTGGTAGTCTGTTGACTTTCGAATGGTTCGAAAATGTGTCGTTTTAGTGATTTTAGTGAATTATGCGGTGTTGTTTCATTTGATTAAACAAGCAACAGAGTTAACTGATTTGCTGAAACCACAAAGAAACCACTCAAAATATTGGCGATAAAGTGAAGGAATTGTAGAAAGAGATTGCTGCTCGTCACATAGTCGCGTGGTTTCGAGGAGCTGTGGACAGAGGATCACGACATGCTCTCCCTTTTATATTCGTGAGTTGAGGAATATGAGAGGGAATTATGCCATCTTTTCGTAACTTTCATTAACTTTCGTAGAAAAAATTCATTGTGTTGTTGTTGTCACCTTCACAATCTAAATAAACTATCTATTTTCTTCCAGCTCAGTAGAAAATAATTTTTCTGTGTGTGCCATTGCAGAGAGACTTCAACCTTCTTACGCGTAAGATGAAGTTGCATACTCCTGAATTCTATGAGATTATGAAGATTTACTGCCTTCAAGATCACACCCCATTTGCATGGGATACCGTTGAGGTAAACGAAAATATCTAAAAAATATTGGAGTCGTTTGAAGTCGTTATTTTACGTGGAGATACCGTGGCAGCAGTCGTTGAAGTTACAAGATTATTGCAACTTGACTATATTTGTAGAGTCTGGTGTTGAAGGATCTAACGCTCACCAGAAGACTCAACGTGCCGGAGGTAAATCGATAATACCGTATCCCTTATAAACTACGGTATCATTACAGTACCGTCGTCGCTCTGAGCACTTCACCGCCCATTTCATGTGGCGAGGCCATCAGGAGGTTAATAATTATTAATTATAATATTTTAAAATTGAATTTTTAGCTCGAGCACTTCTTGCGTAATCCTCAACGAAGAGCCGATATCAAAGAGGCCGAATATGTGAATTTTGAAGAATTTGATCCTCTTGAATGTGCTCCTCCTGAATGAAGAGAGACTGAAAAGACATCCCATCCTCTCACCACTACTCGTCATTCTATGAGACGAATAAAACAATAAACTTGGAAAAAAGTTTACGAGGCGTACTGTGTTGGAATGGAATGGAACAAGTGTATTGTAGTATCTAGAATTAGAGAATTTCGAGTGACGCATTAGAGTAGACTCAAATCACATCGATGTAAAGAAATAGTTTACAGATAGCGTTATCAGCACTTTGCCGCATACCACTGTTGAATGTTTTCAAATTTCAATCCTGTATTTCGAACAAATAGGTTACATCATTAATTTGCATATTTCAAGTCAATAATGCAATTATCCTCTCCTCTCTTCACCTCTCCCTCCCTCCTCCTTCCTTCATTTCCACTCTTTTCCCTTCTGAAGAATGGCCTCTTCATCGCGACGTGCGAAACGAAATAACAAGTGAGTTTGGTGAAGTAAGGAAGGGGTAGAAGGGTTACTGTATCGCATGTATCGACATGTATCCGGTACCCCGGTTACCGTACTCAACCCTTATTGTATCAGAGTACTGTATCATCCTGTCACTTACCGTACTAATTAAGACGGAATAATAACCAACAATCGAGATCAATGTCTCATTCTTCTACTGGCAGTCAATCTACTGCTCCTACTTACATGGTTGAAGAGAATAGTCAAGGAGAATTGGTAGGTCAAAAAGGGGCGGAGTCTAGAAAATCATTATCTTTCAGGTGAACAAACGTCTGGGTGTAGCGTGGCCGAAGAAAGTTCACAGAGTGGTAAAGGAATGTTTTCGAGTGGGCGGAGTCTAATCATCTATTTCTCTCAGAAGAGATACCCTGATTATTCTTCTGGTCAATCTCTAGCCACTTCTGATAGAGAGGATCAATTCAAGACATCTGTGAGATATCAAAGATCAATTATCACATTCCCTCCTATCACAAAATGAGCAAAGCAACCCATCGAATAAGTAAAATTCACCCAAAATGAAGAATCACAATCAGAGATGAACAGAGGACATTGTCTCTGTCTTGTTTCTGAAATGAGAAATGGATCGTGAAATGAAAGATCAAAGATCAATCTCTATTTCAGCCCTACGAGATGATTTCTATTGCTGATCTCAACGCGGCTGCAGCTGCAGCTAAAGAGGATCGACGTGAGAAACGTGTGGTTGGAGGGAGAAAACCGCGCACCAAAACGGCAGACTCCGCCTCCTCTCCACAGTATGTAACACTGTCGAATCGATCGGCGTCAGAGGAAGAGGTACCGTATCCCAGGGAATCGTTGTAAGACCTAAACTCGCTTTAGCAGGAGGAAAAAGACGATTTTTGGGACGAGCCCACAGCTCAGATCGACTCGGTTGTATTCAAGACGGTACTAAATCGAATATGACCAAAGATCAAAGATCAATGTCAGGCTGAGGAATTACGTCGCTACCAGAAGTTATTCCGTACAGCGAACCGAGCCGCTCGCAGTGAAACTTCACTCGCTAGTGTGAAGGTAAGGAAGAGACTGAACTGTGGTACGGTACTTCTACCGTAATCCTGGCATATCGTCTGATTACTGTGCCTGCATCTACCATATCCCACCGTATCCTTTAGTCTGCGAATGAGCCCGATGAGACCGATCGTCACTATATTGGAGTTAGATCGAGAAATTCTGTTGATAGGAAACTGAAGTAAGATTACTGTAGGATACTGTAATCAATCGAAAATTACAGGCCCGGTCAATTCTTTATTTACTACGATAAACCATCGGGAACTGAGATGCCTGTAATGATTGAGCTGAAGATTGGATACATGACCTCTGCTAATGAGGTACTTTTAGAGCCAGAACTGGGAACCAGAACCGTCATTTAGATCTACCACTATCCCATCCAGCGATTCGAGAACGATGGCGAAACCTATTATGCGGTTATGCAGACGGATCCGGACGTGAAGGTGGTACGGTGATCAGAGGATACTGTAGTGACTATCGATTACTCTTTATAGTTCGATTCGATGGCCTCTCTAGTGAAGCACTACCATACCTTCTCGGACGGTGATCCTAAGAATGGTCTAATGGAGTCATTTGGACAATCCGTTTGATACGGTAGTTGTGAAGATTATCGATTGGATCTCGATACCGTACTCCCTTCGATTATGAACTCGCTCGCGAGACGATAAACGCTTCGAGACCATGATTTATTGCAATTTAATCAATACAACAACTAAAACATATCCGTATTCTACTAGTTATTCACTAGGATGCGAATCAAATGTCATAAAAGACGTCTACTTCGATTCCAATTCGAAAGTCGTAATCCTTCATCATTTGGAATCGGCTTAGGGGAATAATCATAATCTCCGTTCGAATTTTGACTAGGAGCACGGTAAGACATTTCTATCTACTCTAGTCATCGTACGCTTGATTTCCCACATGATATTGCACTGATATGTGAGCATTATCTCGTCTCTCTCATAGCAACGCCTTCACTTTATCACTCGTTTCCCTGTTACGATAGAGAGTGATAATCCCGCTTTCATCTCTTGAATGGGAGTGTTTCTGGCGGTGACTGACAATGAGTGTGCACTAAACTGTCGCTCAATACCCTCCTCTTTCTACTATAAAAGTGCCTTCAGACACATGGGAATGATTAGCTACGGCTGTTTCTTACTCTGTCTGTTTCTACGTGTTCTCTCACTTTCTTTTCTGGTTTCCTTGGTTGTTTGTCACTGACAGCAAAGGAAACCTTTGCTAAAGTGTTCTCCTTATCTCAATGCAATTAGAGGTGAAACGCGGCATTCGACCCGAGCTGTGATTTCTCTCTGATTAGTAATAGAAAGGAATAGCTTCTTAGAGAGAGATAAAAGATGTGAGTGAGCGATGACTATTGGGATAGTGATGTAAACTTGAGGGGATAGGACACTAGAAGTTATTGGAATACGTTTCATCACTTGACACACAATCTGTCCTTTCTAGGTGATGAAACTGTGAGGAAACGAAGAGACAAGCGTATTGCGTAGTGCGTAGTGTGACAAGCGTAGTGTTGTTGAATGTCTTCCTTCTGTTCCCGTCATCTCCTCTCACTTTCTAACCCTTCAAATGAAGCACAAATACACACACTAGAAGCACATGAGCCCTTTCACAGATTCTTCAGTATCATTTCACTGTCTTTTCTTCGTTTCTCTTCAGGGCTGTGCCTCGTTATCTCTCCCTCTCTGGTAACCAAGGAGAAATGTTGTATTCTCCTTCTTCTTGCACGCACACAATTCCTTCAGTTCTCTGTTGCACATCTCTTCTCTCGTATTTGAGTTACTTAGTCTCTTTCCTACGTCATTTTGTTGCCGTGAATGATGGGAGATAATGAGTGAAATGGGAAAGACATCCCATTGCTTGGTCATTGTTCCCTCAGCACGAGGTCTATTCATTTCATGAACTACTTGTTTGAAGCTCAGAGACCAATGCTATAACCTCTTCTCCCCTCTTCTCCCTCACTTCCCTCTTTCTTTCTCTCTCTTCTCTCTCATATTCGACACACATTCATGAGAGGACAGGCGAGGTTATTAGTAATCATTACTCACGGACGTTTCTTCAGTGAATTGCCTGTTTGTATCTCTCTTTCTCTCCCTTCTCTCGCCTCTCCCAATCTCAACATTCCCACATTCTGTTGATTCCCGAATTCACTACTGCCCCATTTGACATTCGGTGTTCCCTTCCGTATCTACACTTGGAATCTATAAATTCTCACTCCGTGGCAACACAATTATTATAGCAGTCCCTCTGTATAATGCTCTCTGGGCGAATCATTTGTGAACCCTATTTCAAATCCGGGAAACCCTACACCGTTTTCCCTTTACTACCCTCCAGCCCATCTCATGCCATCTACTTCCCTTCTCTTGTGTTCATCAATCAAATTAGGCATACGGCACACCCGCACACATTTCCGGGCTATGCCTTTTCTCTACCCTCCCACTCCACTCACTGCCATCCATATTCAGTGCTTTGTCGCAGACAACCCTGTTCGCACAGTTTGTCCAGATGTGGCCGTCTGGATGAAGGATGGGGGGGGGAGTCTTTTCATTTCGCTTAGATACTGAAAAGTTACCACGTGACCATAAAATGAGGAGGGGTTTCCTCTCATTTCGCATGCTTTCCTGAGAATACATTGTATTTCTTTGTAAGTTTTATGGAAATTTACCACAATGGAAGTCAGAAGACCTTCTCAGAGTTCCAGCCCTAATCCGGAATACCTCATACGTGTAGATTTCCCGGCTCTTAATTTGAGGATGAGTAAGCATGGCGCATCAACGTGGAAAGCGATGGTTCGGAAGAGATTGCGAGAAGGAAAAGGGCGAGGGAAGAGAGGGAATGAAGAGAATGAAGAGGACGAGAGATAGAGGGAAAGGGCGTAGAAAGTAGTGAGATAGAGATCGAGATACATCGCTTATTCTCGAGATAATCAGGAGTTTACCATCGTTTCCCTCTGTCTCTATCTTGATGCGCCATCATGACGAAAAAGTGGAGCCGATTTAGCCTTTCTTATAGCTCATTTAGCCGATTTCGCTGTGATTCTCACTCATTTTCGGATAGATTGCTTGGTGAATAGTGTGTCCAGAGAAGGGTTTCTTTCGAAAAACATCCCAGCTTTCGAAAGGATGTTTTGAAATTGTATTCATCCCCATTCGTGAGAACTGTCAACAGGAAGGCTCTTTGATAAAAAAACTCCCTATTGCCAGCCGCACAGCTTGAGACTAGCCGTTATTCTTTTTTTTTTCCAAAGGTTCTTGTCTAGCCCGCCGCCTATTGCCCAGAGTATTCCCAACACATTGCGTCCACATTGTTTTGCCCTTTATCGCACACATAATTGTCATTTTACGCCTCGTTTCCCTCGTGAATAACGTGACCGAGCACCCCTTAGGCCCTTATCAAACGGCACCCCAATAGAAGAGTGGGTGGGTTGCTCACAGTTTTGAAATCATCTTTCTCTTTTCTCTCAGAGAAGGGAGATTCGAAATTACCGTTTACTCTCTGTTCACGCTCCATAAATTCCACCACTCTCAGTAGGAGGGAGGTTTAGCCGTTCTTTCTATTTTCAATATATCATCCTCCTTTCTGCCCTCCTCCTATCTATTTCTCGTCGCCTTTCTTTTGACCACAACGTAGTTCTCTCCTTCTTCTCTTTTGCGCCCCTACTGACCACGTATTGTGTATACAGCAGTATCTAGTATACGTTGGCTTTCTCCAGGAAATGGATTCGACAGTATCGTCCACGGGCAGACTTCTATCGACCAGAGATGAGATGGTGATGTCTATGGGCGATGGAGAACACACCGGTGAGAATTGCGTAATATGAGAACCCCGAAAATGGCCGATCCATGAGAAAATGTCAACAGTTTGCGAAGATAAGCCAGTCACCAGGGACGTTTTGAAAGCATTATTCTTGCTGTAAAGAATTCTCTCGCGATGTTGTCACGCATTGATGATTAGTCAATGATTACTAAACATTTTTCTTTACTGACCATTCGATTGCACAGTGATTGCACAGTGAATACGCACTACAAAAGGTCCAAACATGTCATGTCAATAATCTTCTATTATTCCTTCACTGCAGGAATGGCGAGATCGGATGAACTCTCGTCCATTGTTGAGGAATGGAAGAGAAAGGTTTGTAATCTCTGATTTTCTCCCACAAGTTCTGTGAGAAAATGTCAACAGTTTGAGAAGATAAGCCAGTCACAAGAAAGCATATCCCACAAGTTGCCTCAAAGCATGATTGTCAACTTGTGGGGGTACTTGATTCTAACTTGTGGGCACGGGGAACTTGGAAACACCAATCTACATGAATTCATCTTGTGGGAGGACACCAGTGATGATGAACTAGAGAACGTCACGAGTCTGTCCGTGGTGTATACTGTCGAATTCATTGTCGACCTGGCGAAATCCAACGCATACTATTACTGCTGTGTACATGATACAGTGCAAGAGATACCTCATAAAAGTCTTGCAGAGCTCTGAAATCACAAAGATATCAGACGACGTGCTCATCAATGTCTTCGACAAGGGATTCGATGCAATGTCTGTCGTCCTCACGCACAATTATGAGGTACACATTCAGATCACAGAAGAATCTGTCCAATCGATAATGAACACCTTGAATGCTCTAAATCGTATTAATTTGTAGGAAGCGAAAGTGGCACTCGTCGATCTGCAAGATTCTCACAAGGACTTGCAAGAGAACGATGACATCAAGTAATGATCCTATTTTCAATTCCACTGCGCAGAACAATCCACAATTTTTTATCAAAGATTCATCGAATGTTATTTGCAGGCCTGACGAGATTCGAAAGCTTCTCTACGGCTTCGTTCAATCTGTCCATTTCACTCTCAATCAGTTGATTGAGGAGAAAAACGAGCTGAAAATGACGATCGAGAATTGGAATCGAGCTGAAGAGGTGAATAAACGGAATCATAAATTCGAAATAATTTATACAATTTTACTACCAAACATTTGATTGGTCTTACAGTCTTATCGTCGATAGTGTCTAATCTGAGAAATTACAGGTGAACTACTCCCCTATGGAACTTCCCCTGATGGAAGGTCAATCAATGGTGGAAGACAATACATTCGCAGAGGTACGATTCGAATTTTGTAACGAAAGATAATGTTAAAGTATTCCTCAGGGCTGTGCGACATGAGTATACTTTCGGCATACGACATACCGAAATATGCCGAATTATATAGTTCGGCATATTTCGGAATTATACGGCGTAAACGATATGACTTCAGTTGAAACTTAAAATTATGGTAAATTTCGAAACATTTAATTTCCAATCTTATCTTGCGAGCATTGAATCACATTGTCAATCTCTTTTTCGAGCCAAATGAAAATTTTAAACTTCTCAACTCTGTGATTCTTTAGACATCCCTTCGTAAAGTGCAGTTTTTGAGAATTCGGAATGAAAAACTCAAGACAATTTTGGAACATGAAAAGAACATCGACAACAAACGAAAAAAGGGCATAAAAATAAACGGGAAATTCGGAATACCATGCCGCACAACCCGATACAAGTAATGTTTGGCTTATCTATGAAACTCAAACGGACGACGAAAATGGAATAGCTGTCAATTTTCTCAGGAACCTCTGGGCGAAGAGATGGATTTCAATCCAACGGGATTAATCGACGAGGCAGATGTGAAGTTGGAAGAGCCAGATGAAGAATCGGAACCCGTGGTGAAGAATATCGTGAAGAGGATCGTGAAGACAAATGGACTTCAGAAGAAAGAGTGGAGATCGAATAATGGAAGAAAGAACACATTGAAGTGTCCCGAGTGCCAGGTGAGATTATCCACTATTATCGAAATGTATTTTAAATGTTTTGAGTTCACTCACTCTTCGCTTTCCACATTTACTGTTCATCTAAGGGAAACACACGGCAAAACTCCTGGCGAGGTAAGAATTTGATGAAACATCGAGAACAGTTCATTGATGTGAAGCCACTACTCGAATCTTCAGAATGAAATGATTCATTAAAAATTTTCCTTAATTTCAGGCCCAAATCGTCTTCCGATGCGATTGTGGGGCCGAGACACAATCACGTAACAATGCGTGCAAGGTTAGTTTCGAGATAAAAGAGCTCCCTTTAATTAGACACGATAATAATGGTTTTCAGTGCCCAATCGCTCGTTTCTCGATCGCCCATACTGACTGCCCTCCCATCCGAAGGGCGCATGTGCAGAAAGCACCGAATGCTCAGCCCAAAGAGCTCAAAAAACTCAGAGAAATCAAAGAAGAGCCCAAGGAAACAGTACCCATCTTCAATAAGTCGAAAGCAGGCAGGAAGTGCACTCAGTGTGATGTGAGTTTCCTTTTTCCAACAGCATTTTCTAAATACTTGGAAGCCTTTTTCGGCTTTTCAGTAATTGAAAAAAACCTTATTCTCGAAAGTGAACTTTCTCATTCATAATTGTCTCCTATTGCAGACCCGCCCATCCACCGCATGCGGATATGTGAAGCACATCAATGCAAAGCATAACATGTCCCTTAATAAGGTACGTTGTCGCCAATTTATTCCCATGAACAGGCAATATTTGTCTGAAGGGATAATTGATATTGACTACGGAGTGCAGATAATCAAGCGTATTGCAGGCCGGCATCAAGCACTTGCTGTGCATTTGTGGTCTGAAGGCTACTTCCAATTCTTCATTCAAGAAGAAACACACGGATGAGGTGAATGCTGAATTCAAAATGTTTCCAATTTAACGCAAAATGGTTTATTAAATCAAAACTATTCGTTTGCAGTGTGGCGGCAAGGAATTCACCGTAATTCGATTGAGAACGAAGAAGGACAAATAAAGATGAACCCCCTTCTATTTGTCTTCATCGAAGTTGTGCTTCCTTTCTGCAATAACCAACTATTTTTGTAATATTGTTAGTTTTGTTCTTCAACTGAAATCCCAGGTTCCCGCATATTTTCCCAATGCCGTAAGCATCTCTATTTATGCATGTGATTCCCTCTCATGATCATCGTTACTGATTTCTATTTTATGTGATTTCTAATAAATATAGTTTAGTAGATAAGATGTTTAGTTTAGCTCAAATACGATGTACATTCACGTCCCACCATGTAAAGATTATAGAAATACTCTTTACACTCCATTGTCATATTTGTTTGATAAAGTCAGAAGTGTTAATTTAATTTACACACAAATCACAGCAGAGAAACAATCAATCGATAATCCGCACACACTGTGAGCGATGGACAAAACGGAATGAAGAGATTTCACTCCATTTACATATTCATTCAAATCCAATCCTCCCCTCCCTCCTCCCTCTTCTCTCCTCTCCTCCTCTCATTCTATCACCGATGAGACGCAATCAGCGGCCCGATTCCTTCAACGTCTACGAAGATGATCCCAACCAGGATTCAGCGTAAGCTCACCGGAGGATCCCTCAGGATCCCTGGAGATCCCCCGGGTGTACTGGGGGTCCCCAAGGACCCTGTCGAGTACTGGCATACCGTGTCCCTTGCTGCAGAACCGGTTCGCGGTCCACCGAATCGTCATCAAGTGGAAGCAGTGCAAACTCGTCAGTTCCCGATCACCACAGGGTACGGTGGATGGACGATCGATCGATACCGTATCACTCTCCCCTTTCAGGCCGTCGCTGTTACTCCTCATCCCTATCGTCGCTCCGATGGAAGACCCCAGGTACGGTATCCCTGCGGATCCCTACCGTATTCCCTCCGGGGTACGGTATCAATCGATCGATTGATTGCAGGCCACTCTGCGCACGCTTCGCGCTAACGACGTGAACATGCGCCAAGGAGCGATGGCGGTACGGTATCTGGGGGGATACGGTAGTTCGGCCGGTCACTCTCATGATTGCAGCAGAGTCGTGGCTCGACCAGCAACAGCAGCCTTTCGTCGTCTACTGTGAGGATGATGATGATGAAATTGGTAGCCAATCAATCGATAATTGCAGAGAACGGGACGATCCTCCACAGACGGCAGCTCATCTTCGGTTAGGACCAGAGCTCGAGAAACGATTTCACCGTCTCTTCATTTCACACACTCTCTCGTCGACCGAGAGAGTGTGCCACATGAAGAGACGGTGGTATCATTTCTTGAGCTCTAGTTTGGATGGCGTCATCTTACTTGGCCTGATGATGTCATGTTCAGATGTCAGTTGGCTCATCTCGCTTCTATCATCCATCGTCATCCTCCGATCTTGTCGAATTCCCCACTTCTCCATCGATGCCTCACTATTACGAACGGGAGAATCTCTATCCAGCGTAAGGACTATGATAGATACGGTAGTTACCGTACCCCCACTGCAGACCGCCCGAGGCCTACCTACACGACGATGGCTCGGTGCTGCCCCATAACAATGGTACTACCGTATTCGGAGTGAGATCAAAGATCAAAGTTCAGTTGCTCGTTCGCTGCCGGTCTACTCCCCGCAGCCCGTACAGCCGGTGTACCATCAGCAGGCCGCACTGCAGCAGCCGGGATTTCCTCATTCGCCGGCTCCGGCTCAGCCCAGATTTCCTCATTCGCCGGCTCCGGCTCAGCCCGGATTTCCTCATTCGCCGGCTCCGGCTCAAATGCCCGGCCCGGCTCCCGGCTCTGGCTCTCTCCCTCAGGAGAGAAGATCACAGAGGGATGGTCACGGACAGGTACTGTGTAGGGTAGAGATCAAAGATCAAAGATCAACATCCAGGTGTACTGTCGTCCTCCGGGAATCTCCTGCTCCGGCCCTCCCCCTCCTCCTCCCGGTCCATCTGCCGGCTCCGGTCTTCGTGTGCGACCGGGAAGTGAAACGGGCGGATTGAGTGTGAGACCGACGAGTGAAGATGAGAGCAGCCGCATTGATGTTGTCGTGATGAGACCCGGCAAGACCAAGGTACGGTAGGGGGTACGGTTGGGGTACTGTGTCTCATACTGTTGGAGTGATGTTTGGATACTATAGTCTGGTTCTAACATAAAGTAGGGTGAGGTATATCTGCAGTACCAACGCACATCTCAGACTACTGGGGTGGTATTCTTTCTCCAATTGCGGCACGTGCCGAAATTATTTTCGGCATTCCGAAATCCATTTCGCGCGCGTGCGGGGGGATAGCGCGGTCGGCCGAAAATGAGAGGGACCTCGCGAATGCCGAAATATTCGGCAGAATGATTCGGCGAATGAGCGAATTATAGGAGAGAAATTCGGCACTCTATTTAGAATGACGAATATTTTGAGTGGAGAACAAAGGGAATTCGGCTCGATTTCGGAAATTCGGCGAGAGATTTCGGCAATTCCGAAAAATATTTTGTAGTTTTTGTTGTTGGGGTTTGAACATCGATTTCTATTAGGTTACGGTAGACCTACAGTAGTTTACGGAGTTGCGGAACTATAGTAGTTTACGGAGCTTGTGATATTGCAGTTGACGCTACAGTAACTGGGACTTTGGTGTTAGAGTAATGTCATGATTGATATACGGTAATGGGGCTGATATACGGTAGTACAGTAAGGCTAAACTGCTTATGTCACGGACAGAAAAAGTTGGGGTTATGTAGGCTACATATATTGCAGTTGGATATGTGGCTGTGGCCTTGTGACTATGGCAAGGTTGCGGAAGTTGCGGTGATATTACGGTATTTGGGACACTGTAGATCACGGTATTCGGACTACGACACTGCACCTGTGATTAAAGAAGTGAAACCCTCATTTACACTACGCTAATGTCACGATAGGGTATAGTTAATACCACGATAATGTTACTGAAACATTACAATACATAGGATTACGGTAGGTAACGCGGCCGAAACGAATGGGGCGACTGCGACTAGGAAGATAAATGAGGGCGAATGAAATGTATCGGAATGGCCGAGTGGTTGAGAGATTGCTTATTGTACGAAAGGTTGTTGGTTCGAATTCCAATCACTCTCTCTTGTCTTTTGTCAAAAATGGTGAGCGATTTTTCGGAAGAAATAAAAAAATTCGGAAAGTCGCGAAATTTTTCGGCATTCCGAAAATTTCGGCACTGCCGAATTTGAAGAAAGAATACCACCCCAGTATCCATACAGTACCCTAATACTACTCCAGATACTGTAGTGGCTACCGTACCCCCTCAGAGATCGAAGATCGCTCTTCTCCAGGTTGCGGTCAAACTCGGTTCCCTTCGTACGATTGTGAATGAGTTGGCGGACGATGACGATGAGGTCGTCGTTGTTATGACCGTTCCCATTTCGGCCCTAATCGATAATGTGAGTGGTGTGACCTACCGTACCCCTACCGTAATCCCCTTTTCAGCCTGGTCTCAATAGGAATTCGGCTACTCGTCGTCCTATTCGGCCAAAGAAGAAGTCGAAGAAGACGTGAGTTTCGAAATGTCGACATCTCTTCATTTTGCACGCTATCTCGCCTCTCGTCGTCTACTGTGAGGATGATGATGATGAAATTGCCAGCCAATCAATCGATAATTGCAGAGAACGGGACAGTCCTCCACAGACGGCAGCTCATCTTCGGTTAGGACCAGAGCTCGAGAAACGATTCCACCGTCTCTTCATTTCACACACTCTGTCGTCGACCGAGAGAGTGTGCCACATGAAGAGACGGTGGTATCATTTCTCGAGCTCTAGTTTGGATGGCGTCATCTTACTTGGCCTGATGATGTCATGTTCAGATGTCAGTTGGCTCATCTCTCTTCTATCATCCATCGTCATCTCTTGTCGAATTCCCCACTTCTCCATCGATGCCTCACTATTACGAACGGGAGAATCTCTATCCAGCGTAAGGACTACGATAGATACGGTAGTTACCGTACCCGACACTGCAGACCGCCCGAGGCCTACCTACACGACGATGGCTCGGTGCTGCCCCATATTTTTGAGGCACGATCATTCGTTTCCTTCGCCGTCTCGAGGAATTGCTCAAGGAGATGTCAGCTGCAGCTGACGTCATTGATAATAAGAAGCTAAAGGTGAGGAAAACTGACTCTCTCAATTCACCATGCTCTCTCGGTGTAACTAGCGGAGTCTATTGGCCGGATCAAATCACATTTGCCGGCTCCTATAGAAAGTTGGATGATTAGGAAACGGTGGTCTATTTCCCGGTCGCGGAATAATTGATAATTTTGCAGAGTACTTTCGATGACATTCGCTCTGCGATCAGACGCGATATCGTCTTCGCTTCCAGTCTCTATTTGTAATTCGATAATCTGAGGATTACGGTGTCTGTAAATCGATAATCTGAGAGTTACGGTATCTGCACCGATGGATGTTTTTGTTACGGATATTGTATTGTTATTTGACTGATTTCATGATAAGAAGATCTCTCGTGTTCACCTAATTTATTTGTAAAGAAGAATGTGCGTAATGAAATTATGTTATTTACTGAATAAAGTTGTTTTCATAGAGATGCCCATGAAAAGTTCCACAGGTTCGCAGTACCTCTGAATTACCTGCTGGAGTCGAAGTCGTATATCATAATTTATCCGTTTCATACCGTATACCTAGGGGCCACAATGCAGATTGCCGATTTCAAGGGTTGGTGCCAAAAGTAGGTTCAAACCATCTCTCGTGGTCCCAATAACAACATGCTTTTTGCCGTTTGTCGATATCTTTTCTCTGAGGCGCGCTAGAGCCCAAGAAGTACGCGCGGAACGCACTGGGGAAGAGGAGGGAAAAGCGAGACGAGAGGGGAGGGGGCGGAGCCTAATTTGCGTGTGTCTCTCTCCCTCCCCCCGCCCTCTCGCGCGCCTCTCCCCGCGCTTCTTCTAACAAAAGTCGCAAGCTTTTGAAGCATGCTAAAAATCTGATTTTTTCTCTAAAAATCCTAAAATATTCGAATTAGTCGGAAAAATACTGCCCAAACAAAATTTTCACGCTGCAACCCGTCCAAATGGCCTCTTCCCATCGTTTAAGTTCAATTTTGACCTACTCATTGAATATGTGCACAATTTGGGCAGTGCTCAATCGATTGGGGACGCCATTAGCTATCCAGCGCACTTTAGAATGAACGATTTGGTTAAGAATGAAGCTTGCGACTTTGTTTTCTCGCTTTTTGGCGAAATCGTGTCCCACCAAAGTGGGCGGAGCTTGTGGTCCCTACGTATACCTACGCACATCACGTTTTCTGGTAAATTTGAACAAAAAATATAGAAGAACAAACCACTGATCGACAAAAACGGAAGAAATGACCAGAAACATAACCAAAACTTATAAACAAACTAACTTAACTTTTTAAAAACAGTAACTTATAAATTAATCATTAATTTTGTTTATATCCAACAACTATGTGTTTGCAATTGCAGTGCTTAACACGTGGACTGGCTGACGAGCACCCCGACCAAGGAAGGACTTTGTCATGCTGACCAAGGAATCTAAAAGCTAAGTACACCTTAGGATGTGGCGTGAGCTAGGAGCTCTGTCACGCGTGCTAAAAAATGTGGCGTGAGCTAGGAGCTCTGTCACGCGTGCTAAAAAAATGTGGCGTGAGCTAGGAGCTCTGTCACGCGTGCTTTAGGGTGTGGCGTGAGCTAGGAGCTCTGTCACGCGTGCTAAAAAATGTGGCGTGAGCTAGGAGCTCTGTCACGCGTGCTAAAAAATGTGGCGTGAGCTAGGAGCTCTGTCACGCGTGCTAAAAAATGTGGCGTGAGCTAGGAGCTCTGTCACGCGTGCTTTAGGATGTGGCGTGAGCTAGGAGCTCTGTCACGCGTGCTTTAGGATGTGGCGTGAGCTAGGAGCTCTGTCACGCAACAGCTCCGAGGGCTGACGATCAATGCTTCCCTAGTAACCCTCGGTATATAGCTTGTAGTGGAAGCATAAACGCGCATGCTTTGAAAAAAAAAACAGATTCTGCCTTCGTATAATCAGTCGGCTTCCATTTTTTTCCTGTGTAAGTAATAATTGTCTTTCAGTCCAATGCTGAATTGGAGCTGAAACAGATGCGAAAGGAACTGAGAAAGAAGAAGGAGGATATTCGTACGGGAACGGAGCTGTTTAGACGAAAGGTGAGGAAAGATCAAAGATCAACTTTGGCATAGCCGAGAAGGAGGGACTTCAGTGTACTGGCTTTTGAGATAAGGCTAGCATAAGCTAATCCGGTGAAACACAAGTATGTATGAATTTTGTTTGGTCATCTTTGATCGTAAATCATCACAAATGCTTTCTAGGCTCTCCGTGAGACCAGATTCTGAAACACAAATTTGATCTTATAAATTACAAAATTACAAAGTATACATGCAGGAGCTTCTTCTCAAACTCGGATACATCGACGACAATAACGAACTGAAGGCGAAGGTTGGTCAGGGACGATAGAGTATGAAAAAATGATTGTCACCCGAATTTTTGTTTGAGATTCTCTGTAGAAAAAATGTTTCACTGCGAACTTCGGCTCAGGTTGTCTCGCGTTTCACAAATATATCAAGTCTTTGATTACCACCTATTCAGTAATTATCTACCGATTTCTTTGAAAAAATAGACTGTGTGAAAGTAAGAGAGAATATATTTTCGATAAATTAGTGCACAGTTCCTCTTACTGGTTAGACAGTGACGAGAGAAAAAAATGAAGAGAGTTAGACGAAATTTTCCAAAAATCAGTCATTTTCTGCACAGGGTCGCATCGCTGCGTGCATTTCGACGGGCGACGAATTACTGCTGACGGAGCTGCTCGTGAGCGGAGAACTGGAGAAGGTTTCTAGCAACGGAGAAGTAAGTTGATCTTTGATCTTTGTAGCCTGCGATCGGTCTAGCCATTAGTTTACAGTTTTTTTCGTGCTTTGTATATGAGCTAGCGAAAGATCGGTGTAGATTGATTGTTGCACTCTGCAGTCTGATAAATGTAGTCTATAGTCTTATAGTTTGTAGTTTATAGTCTGATCTTCGATCTTATTCATTATTCCTTCCAGATCGCAGCAATTCTCTCGTGTTTTGTGTGCGATGAAGCGAGCGGCACGCGAGTGTCCCGCGACCTGGATCAGCACCACAAAATGATCCAGGTCTGATTGATCTTTGAACTTTGGTCTTTGATCTTTGAAAGGGGTCATCTTTGATCTTTGAAGGTCATTGGACTAATTAATAATTGCTCAGAGATTTGCCCGCAAGATCGCGGGAATGATCACCAAGACGGGACAGGAGCTGGTGGAGGGCGAGTGCGTTTTATTTTGATATTACTTTAAAATCATTTACGCCGAACAAGTACAATACATTGATTTTGCGAGTTTCTTAGCTATCTGTAGTTATTATCTAGCCATAAATCACCTTGTTGAATTTCGGGCGATTTTTTTCATTTTCGTTGCAAGTAACTGAGTTTAAAATAATGTGTTGTAGATACGTGGACGGGTTCAAGTCATCGATGATGGAAGTGACTCGACAGTGGGTGAAAGGAGTTGGATTCGGCACTCTGATGAAGAGCACCGATCTATATGAGGGTGAGTGGATCAAAATGATAGTTTTATCGGAATCTAGATTTTTTTGGATAATTTGTGATGTATCTCACTTGGTAATTGCATTAACGTGTCCATAGGCGGATGAAATACGGATTGAAAAAATGAATTGAGAAATTGTAATTCCTGGTTGTGAATTGGAGTTTCATGGTGCGCTCATGGTACTAACACTTCATAGCGCAATTATTTCTTCTTGCAGTGTGTGTTAATCTAGCAAAATAATCCAAATCAAATGAACTGTAATATTTTTGATATAAATTCCAGGCACAATAATTCGTTGCCTTCGCCGTCTCGAGGAATTACTCAAGGAGATGTCGGCTGCGGCTGATATCATTGATAATAAGAAGCTAAAGGTGAGGAACACTGTCCGACTCTCTCGATTTACAATGCTCTCTCGCTGCGTCCGGGTCTATTTGACGGCTCCAAGAAAGTTTGACGGCTTCTGTAGGAATGTGATGATTTTGTAGACGGCTTTCTATTTCCCGGTCGCGGAATAATTGATCATTTGCAGAGTACTTTCGATGACATTCTCTCTGCGATCAGACGCGATATCGTCTTCGCTTCCAGTCTCTACCTGTAAATCGATGTTCTGAGGATTACGGTGTCTGTAAATCGATAATCTTGGGTTACGGTATCTGCACCGATGGATGTTTTTGTTACGGATTTCGTATCGTTATTTGACTAATTTCATGATAAGAAGATCTCTCGTGTTCACCTAATTTATTTGTAAAGAAGAATGTGCGTAATGAAATTATGTTATTTACTGAATAAAGTTGTTTTCATAGAGATGCCCATGAAAAGTTCCAGAGGTTCGCAGTACCTCTGAATTACCTGCTGGAGTCGAAGTCGTCTATCATAATTTATCCGTTTCATACCGTATTCCTTCCCCCCCCCCCAATTCCCTATTCTCGTGAGTGAGCTTGAACATCAATGGAAAAGTAACCATCCGCATCAAAACAGACTCGACCAACAAGCGTTCATTTTTAGTTGCTTATCGAATTTTTGTTGTCCCAACCATGCCACTAAAATCAAGCTCAAACAAGCCAAAAATATAATTATAAAATTTAGCAATTTTGGAAAAAAATAGTTTGTGATTAGCTAGGAGTACTGTATGTTTTTGAACTAATCGATGCCGTTAGCACCTGCTGCGCTCTGTATGTGATCGAGGTTCCTTATTTTGCTCTCGAAATTGTTGTTTAATCCCCACTTTATCGCTATTTTGTTTCTCGCGAGTGCCTCCCAAAGTTCTTCTGAATATTCGTCCCATTTTCCCCCATTTGAATGTGTTTATGGCCCCGCGCTGTACGATTTCATTGCTAAAATAATTAAGCACTTTTATTCATGTTCCCTTCCCTTCTCTCATTTCTCGTTTATTTTGCTAACATCCATTCTTTTAACTTTTAATCATTTGATCGTAAGATCATTGAAGTATCCATTTTGAAGCGAATTATGCGGTTTGCGCGTTTTGGATAACAGCTGTGTGTTGTTGGAATCACAGTTATGAAACTTATTTACGCCGTTCGCTCTTCTGAGCAAGGTTTACTTACCCTTTCTTGATTCGACCCCACCATCTACGCATATCCTCTTTAACCTTCGAATTTGTGTCATCGTCCACAGTTGTTGTTTGCTTAAATAATCAACAATTACAGTGCACTCCAATGGTCTCTTTCTTGCCGACGACAACTCGTTGCCCATCGACTACAACAATTCCTATGACGTCCTCAAGTGAATGAAAGAAGGAAGAAGTCAAACAGACAAAGGTGAATCACGAAACTTAACATTACGGCTTTAGAAAATAACGTGTGGAATTGCGATAGTTAGCTTCTCTAAAGGATTTGCGCCCTTTGGGATACTAATAGCCCTCATTGAATGCACTAGCCCTGTTCAATGCTCACACACGGTACTATTTTACTATCGTAATCAATCAATTATCCTCGTTGCAGACGTGGAACCCGCTGAAGCTGCGCAATGTGCCCGAGTGTCTCGCCAAGAATCTCGTCCAGAAGGTACGGTAATTATCGATATTATTGATTGATGAGAGCAGAATTGGTGACTCGTACTAATTGCTTTCGTTAGATACCCCCTTTTCATTTCTATGAAGTATTGTGTAACTTCCTCTTTCCAGGCTGCGACAGTCTTTCCTTCTCTCGCCTTCGTCTGTACACTGACGTCTCTTTCCATCTCTCCAACGAATGCTTCTGACTGGTTGGCCTACGCAGACATGGTGAGAAAGAAGAAGAAAGTGTGTGAAATAACCAAACATGCGCCATAATAAAGGAGCATAATGCAATCTGAGTCTTTTACGTAATTTACTGTCCCTTGTGATCCGCGTGTGTTGCCACAAATAGGAATCAAAATAGGGTTAGCATCTATTTGTCTATTCTCGCCCTCCCCCCCCCCCTTTCCATCATGTGACAGGTGATGACACGATATTGTTTTCTACTGCTCTTTTCGCTTTATATATCGCATAAGACTATACGAAGAGGTCAAATGCTCCTCCCGTAAGGACCTACGCACATCACGTTTTCTGGTAAATTTTAACAAAAAATATAGAAGAACAAACCACTGATCGACAAAAACGGAAGAAATGACCAGAAACATAACCAAAACTTATAAACAAACTAACTTAACTTTTTAAAAACAGTAACTTATAAATTAATCATTAATTTTGTTTATATCCAACAACTATGTGTTTGCAATTGCAGTGCTTAACACGTGGACTGGCTGACGAGCACCCCGACCAAGGAAGGACTTTGTCATGCTGACCAAGGAATCTAAAAGCTAAGTACACCTTAGGATGTGGCGTGAGCTAGGAGCTCTGTCACGCGTGCTAAAAAATGTGGCGTGAGCTAGGAGCTCTGTCACGCGTGCTAAAAAAATGTGGCGTGAGCTAGGAGCTCTGTCACGCGTGCTAAAAAATGTGGCGTGAGCTAGGAGCTCTGTCACGCGTGCTAAAAAATGTGGCGTGAGCTAGGAGCTCTGTCACGCGTGCTAAAAAATGTGGCGTGAGCTAGGAGCTCTGTCACGCGTGCTTTAGGATGTGGCGTGAGCTAGGAGCTCTGTCACGCGTGCTAAAAAATGTGGCGTGAGCTAGGAGCTCTGTCACGCGTGCTTTAAAATGTGGCGTGAGCTAGGAGCTCTGTCACGCGTGCTAAAAATGTGGCGTGAGCTAGGAGCTCTGTCACACGTGCTTTTGGATGTGGCGTGAGCTAGGAGCTCTGTCACGCGTGCTAAAAAATGTGGCGTGAGCTAGGAGCTTTGTCACGCGTGCTTTAAAATGTGGCGTGAGCTAGGAGCTCTGTCACGCGTGCTAAAAATGTGGCGTGAGTTAGGAGCTCTGTCACGCGTGCTTTAGGATGTGGCGTGAGCTAGGAGCTCTGTCACGCGTGCTAAAATAGTGGCGTGAGCTAGGAGCTCTGTCACGCGTGCTAAAAATGTGGCGTGAGCTAGGAGCTCTGTCACGCGTGCTAAAAAATGTGGCGTGAGCTAGGAGCTCTGTCACGCGTGCTTTAAAATGTGGCGTGAGCTAGGAGCTCTGTCACGCGTGCTAAAAATGTGGCGTGAGCTAGGAGCTCTGTCACGCGTGCTTTAAAATGTGGCGTGAGCTAGGAGCTCTGTCACGCGTGCTTTTGGATGTGGCGTGAGCTAGGAGCTCTGTCACGCGTGCTAAAAAATGTGGCGTGAGCTAGGAGCTCTGTCACGCGTGCTTTAAAATGTGGCGTGAGCTAGGAGCTCTGTCACGCGTGCTAAAAATGTGGCGTGAGCTAGGAGCTCTGTCACGCGTGCTTTAGGATGTGGCGTGAGCTAGGAGCTCTGTCACGCGTGCTAAAAATGTGGCGTGAGCTAGGAGCTCTGTCACGCGTGCTAAAAATGTGGCGTGAGCTAGGAGCTCTGTCACGCGTGCTTTAGGATGTGGCGTGAGCTAGGAGCTCTGTCATGCGTGCTAAAAAATGTGGCGTGAGCTAGGAGCTCTGTCACGCGTGCTAAAAAATGTGGCGTGAGCTAGGAGCTCTGTCACGCGTGCTAAAAAATGTGGCGTGAGCTAGGAGCTCTGTCACGCGTGCTAAAAAATGTGGCGTGAGCTAGGAGCTCTGTCACGCGTGCTAAAAAATGTGGCGTGAGCTAGGAGCTCTGTCACGCTGAAATAGTAACCAATATCTCTCTTACGAGAGGTATTGGTTACTATTTCTGAACCAGTTCAACTTCGGCGGTTGGATGACTCAATCAAGATCGCGGGAATGATTAACAAGACGGGACAGGAGCTGGTGGATGGCGAGTGCGTTTTATTTTGATATTATTCAATAAAAATCATTAATTTTTGACGGCCGAGTATTACAAATTGATGATTCGAGTTTCTTTGCTACCTGTAGGAAGTATCTAGCCTGAAAGTGCCGAGTGGAATTTGAGAGCGCCTTTTCATACTCGATCAAATGGAGAAAAATCGAATCTTACAGATACGTGGACGGGTTCAAGTCATCGATGATGGAAGTGACTCGACAGTGGGTGAAAGGAGTTGGATTCGGCATTCTGATGAAGAGCACCGATCTATATGAGGGTAAGCGGATCCGGGCAAAACTGAAATGGAAATACCGTCCATCATACTGCATCGGCGTTTCAATAGGCGCATGAACGACAGGTCCTATAGTTGTAATGATAATGTGGTGATAATTTTTGATAAAATAGAACCGAGAAACTGGCAACCATGCCGATGACCATTTGGTGTTTCATGGCGCGCTCATAAGCTCGATTTCACTCCGGGGTGCAGTGAATTTGTCTTTCCCTCGAAAATCGAATAAAATGCGCAATGCCTTGTACTCTTATATTTCATCGACGATTGTCTAATCCATAATTTCTTCTCGTTTATCTTTTTCTAATTTCATTTATTTTTGAGGCACGATCATTCGTTTCCTTCGCCGTCTCGAGGAATTGCTCAAGGAGATGTCAGCTGCAGCTGACGTCATTGATAATAAGAAGCTAAAGGTGAGGAAAACTGACTCTCTCAATTCACCATGCTCTCTCGGTGTAACTAGCGGAGTCTATTGGCCGGATCAAATCACATTTGCCGGCTCCTATAGAAAGTTGGATGATTAGGAAACGGTGGTCTATTTCCCGGTCGCGGAATAATTGATAATTTTGCAGAGTACTTTCGATGACATTCGCTCTGCGATCAGACGCGATATCGTCTTCGCTTCCAGTCTCTATTTGTAATTCGATAATCTGAGGATTACGGTGTCTGTAAATCGATAATCTGAGAGTTACGGTATCTGCACCGATGGATGTTTTTGTTACGGATATTGTATTGTTATTTGACTGATTTCATGATAAGAAGATCTCTCGTGTTCACCTAATTTATTTGTAAAGAAGAATGTGCGTAATGAAATTATGTTATTTACTGAATAAAGTTGTTTTCATAGAGATGCCCATGAAAAGTTCCACAGGTTCGCAGTACCTCTGAATTACCTGCTGGAGTCGAAGTCGTATATCATAATTTATCCGTTTCATACCGTATTCCTTCCCCCCCAATTCCCTATTCTCGTGAGTGAGCTTGAACATCAATGGAAAAGTAACCATCCGCATCAAAACAGACTCGACCAACAAACGTTCATTTTTAGTTGCTTATCGAATTTTTGTTGTCCCAACCATGCCACTAAAATCAAGCTCAAACAAGCCAAAAATATAATTATAAAATTTAGCAATTTTGGAAAAAAATAGTTTGTGATTAGCTAGGAGTACTGTATGTTTTTGAACTAATCGATGCCGTTAGCACCTGCTGCGCTCTGTATGTGATCGAGGTTCCTTATTTTGCTCTCGAAATTGTTGTTTAATCCCCACTTTATCGCTATTTTGTTTCTCGCGAGTGCCTCTCAAAGTTCTTCTGAATATTCGTCCCATTTTCCCCCATTTGGATGTGTTTATGGCCCCGCGCTGTACGATTTCATTGCTAAAATAATTAAGCACTTTTATTCATGTTCCCTTCCCTTCTCTCATTTCTCGTTTATTTTGCTAACATCCATTCTTTTAACTTTTAATCATTTGATCGTAAGATCATTGAAGTATCCATTTTGAAGCGAATTATGCGGTTTGCGCGTTTTGGATAACAGCTGTGTGTTGTTGGAATCACAGTTATGAAACTTATTTACGCCGTTCGCTCTTCTGAGCAAGGTTTACTTACCCTTTCTTGATTCGACCCCACCATCTACGCATATCCTCTTTAACCTTCGAATTTGTGTCATCGTCCACAGTTGTTGTTTGCTTAAATAATCAACAATTACAGTGCACTCCAATGGTCTCTTTCTTGCCGACGACAACTCGTTGCCCATCGACTACAACAATTCCTATGACGTCCTCAAGTGAATGAAAGAAGGAAGAAGTCAAACAGACAAAGGTGAATCACGAAACTTAACATTACGGCTTTAGAAAATAACGTGTGGAATTGCGATAGTTAGCTTCTCTAAAGGATTTGCGCCCTTTGGGATACTAATAGCCCTCATTGAATGCACTAGCCCTGTTCAATGCTCACACACGGTAGTATTTTACTATCGTAATCAATCAATTATCCTCGTTGCAGACGTGGAACCCGCTGAAGCTGCGCAATGTGCCCGAGTGTCTCGCCAAGAATCTCGTCCAGAAGGTACGGTAATTATCGATATTATTGATTGATGAGAGCAGAATTGGTGACTCGTACTAATTGCTTTCGTTAGATACCCCCTTTTCATTTCTATGAAGTATTGTGTAACTTCCTCTTTCCAGGCTGCTGCGACAGTCTTTCCTTCTCTCGCCTTCGTCTGTACACTGACGTCTCTTTCCATCTCTCCAACGAATGCTTCTGACTGGTTGGCCTACGCAGACATGGTGAGAAAGAAGAAGAAAGTGTGTGAAATAACCAAACATGCGCCATAATAAAGGAGCATAATGCAATCTGAGTCTTTTACGTAATTTACTGTCCCTTGTGATCCGCGTGTGTTGCCACAAATAGGAATCAAAATAGGGTTAGCATCTATTTGTCTATTCTCGCCCTTCCCCCCCCCCCTTCCATCATGTGACAGGTGATGACACGATATTGTTTTCTACTGCTCTTTTCGCTTTATATATCGCATAAGACTATACGAAGAGG
Source organism: Pristionchus exspectatus (assembly GCA_911812115.1). Classification (NCBI taxonomy): domain Eukaryota; kingdom Metazoa; phylum Nematoda; class Chromadorea; order Rhabditida; family Neodiplogasteridae; genus Pristionchus; species Pristionchus exspectatus. Next base: position 16,693,862 of record OU461584.1, on the reverse strand, counting down.
TCAAATGCTCCTCCCGTAAGGACCTACGCACATCACGTTTTCTGGTAAATTTGAACAAAAAATAGAGAAGAACAAACCACTGATCGACAAAAACGGAAGAAATGACCAGAAACATAACCAAAACTTATAAACAAACTAACTTAACTTTTTAAAAACAGTAACTTATAAATTAATCATTAATTTTGTTTATATCCAACAACTATGTGTTTGCAATTGCAGTGCTTAACACGTGGACTGGCTGACGAGCACCCCGACCAAGGAAGGACTTTGTCATGCTGACCAAGGAATCTAAAAGCTAAGTACACCTTAGGATGTGGCGTGAGCTAGGAGCTCTGTCACGCGTGCTAAAAAAATGTGGCGTGAGCTGGGAGCTCTGTCACGAGTGCTAAAAAATGTGGCGTGAGCTAGGAGCTCTGTCACGCGTGCTAAAAAATGTGGCGTGAGCTAGGAGCTCTGTCACGCGTGCTAAAAAAATGTGGCGTGAGCTAGGAGCTCTGTCACGCGTGCTAAAAAATGTGGCGTGAGCTAGGAGCTCTGTCACGCGTGCTAAAAAATGTGGCGTGAGCTAGGAGCTCTTTCACGCGTGCTTTAGGATGTGGCGTGAGCTAGGAGCTCTGTCACGCGTGCTTTAGGATGTGGCGTGAGCTAGGAGCTCTGTCACGCGTGCTTTAGGATGTGGCGTGAGCTAGGAGCTCTGTCACGCGTGCTAAAAAATGTGGCGTGAGCTAGGAGCTCTGTCACGCGTGCTAAAAAAATGTGGCGTGAGCTAGGAGCTCTGTCACGCGTGCTAAAAAAATGTGGCGTGAGCTAGGAGCTCTGTCACGCGTGCTAAAAAAATGTGGCGTGAGCTAGGAGCTCTGTCACGCGTGCTAAAAAATGTGGCGTGAGCTAGGAGCTCTGTCACGCGTGCTAAAAAATGTGGCGTGAGCTAGGAGCTCTGTCACGCGTGCTTTAGGATGTGGCGTGAGCTAGGAGCTCTGTCACGCGTGCTAAAAAATGTGGCGTGAGCTAGGAGCTCTGTCACGCGTGCTAAAAAATGTGGCGTGAGCTAGGAGCTCTGTCACGCGTGCTTTAGGATGTGGCGTGAGCTAGGAGCTCTGTCACGCGTGCTTTAGGATGTGGCGTGAGCTAGGAGCTCTGTCACGCGTGCTAAAAAATGTGGCGTGAGCTAGGAGCTCTGTCACGCGTGCTAAAAAATGTGGCGTGAGCTAGGAGCTCTGTCACGCGTGCTTTAGGATGTGGCGTGAGCTAGGAGCTCTGTCACGCGTGCTAAAAAATGTGGCGTGAGCTAGGAGCTCTGTCACGCGTGCTAAAAAATGTGGCGTGAGCTAGGAGCTCTGTCACGCGTGCTTTAGGATGTGGCGTGAGCTAGGAGCTCTGTCATGCATGCTAAAAAATGTGGCGTGAGCTAGGAGCTCTGTCACGCGTGCTAAAAAATGTGGCGTGAGCTAGGAGCTCTGTCACGCGTGCTTTAGGATGTGGCGTGAGCTAGGAGCTCTGTCACGCGTGCTAAAAATGTGGCGTGAGCTAGGAGCTCTGTCACGCGTGCCTTAGGATGTGGCGTGAGCTAGGAGCTCTGTCACGCGTGCTAAAAAATGTGGCGTGAGCTAGGAGCTCTGTCACGCGTGCTTTAGGATGTGGCGTGAGCTAGGAGCTCTGTCACGCGTGCTAAAAATGTGGCGTGAGCTAGGAGCTCTGTCACGCGTGCCTTAGGATGTGGCGTGAGCTAGGAGCTCTGTCACGCGTGCTAAAAAATGTGGCGTGAGCTAGGAGCTCTGTCACGCGTGCTTTAGGATGTGGCGTGAGCTAGGAGCTCTGTCACGCGTGCTAAAAAATGTGGCGTGAGTTAGGAGCTCTGTCACGCGTGCTTTAAAATGTGGCGTGAGCTAGGAGCTCTGTCACGCGTGCTTTAGGATGTGGCGTGAGCTAGGAGCTCTGTCACGCGTGCTTTAGGATGTGGCGTGAGCTAGGAGCTCTGTCACGCGTGCTAAAAAATGTGGCGTGAGCTAGGAGCTCTGTCACGCGTGCTAAAAAATGTGGCGTGAGCTAGGAGCTCTGTCACGCGTGCTTTAGGATGTGGCGTGAGCTAGGAGCTCTGTCACGCGTGCTAAAAAATGTGGCGTGAGCTAGGAGCTCTGTCACGCGTGCTAAAAAATGTGGCGTGAGCTAGGAGCTCTGTCACGCGTGCTTTAGGATGTGGCGTGAGCTAGGGTTGGTTATTGCAGAAAGGAAGCACAACTTCGATGAAGACAAATAGAAGGGGGTTCATCTTTATTTGTCCTTCTTCGTTCTCAATCGAATTACGGTGAATTCCTTGCCGCCACACTGCAATCGAATAGTTTTGATTTAATAAACCATTTTGCGTTAAATTGGAAACATTTTGAATTCAAAATTCACCTCATCCGTGTGTTTCTTCTTGAATGAAGAATTGGAAGTAGCCTTCAGACCACAAATGCACAGCAAGTGCTTGATGCCGGCCTGCAATACGCTTGATTATCTGCACTCCGTAGTCAATATCAATTATCCCTTCAGACAAATATTGCCTGTTCATGGGAATAAATTGGCGACAACGTACCTTATTAAGGGACATGTTATGCTTTGCATTGATGTGCTTCACATATCCGCATGCGGTGGATGGGCGGGTCTGCAATAGGAGACAATTATGAATGAGAAAGTTCACTTTCGAGAATAAGGTTTTTTTCAATTACTGAAAAGCCGAAAAAGGCTTCCAAGTATTTAGAAAATGCTGTTGGAAAAAGGAAACTCACATCACACTGAGTGCACTTCCTGCCTGCTTTCGACTTATTGAAGATGGGTACTGTTTCCTTGGGCTCTTCTTTTATTAACTATCTATTTTTGTAATATTGTTAGTTTTGTTCTTCAACTGAAATCCCAGGTTCCCGAATATTTTCCCAATGCCGTAAGCATCTCTATTTATGCATGTGATTCCCTTAAAATGGCGCAAACCCCGGAAGAAGTCAAGCGAAACACTTATCTTGTTAAGACGGCGAGCGGCGAGCGGCCAGAGTGGAGGAGCGAGCGAGGGGGGCGAGTCAGACGATGTCACCTACAAGGATCACTATTTGTAACGCGTTCAATAAGAAAAGAACGAGAATGAACAAAATGTGAAGATTAAAATTAATAAGCACATGCACCAGACCCGCAAAGGACCACAACGAGTTGAGCAAGGTATAATTCAACAGCTAGAAGGATGAAATTGAAGCACAAGAATTGATGCAACTGCTAACAAAAGCCAAAGGCAATTTTTAAAGCGCAATAACAACTCGGTAGTTAAAAATATTTAAAAAAGTTTTCGAAATGATGACAAAAAAGAACTCCGCGAGACCGACTAGATGCGAGCGGGAGACGCGTGGAATGGCTGAGGTATGCCCTGGGAGAAAGGTTGCAGTCCGCGCGATAGGCTCATGATCATCGTTACTGATTTCTATTTTATGTGATTTCTAATAAATATAGTTTAGTAGATAAGATGTTTAGTTTAGCTCAAATACGATGTACATTCACGTCCCACCATGTAAATATTATAGCAATACTCTTTACACTCCATTGTCATATTTGTTTGATAAAGTCAGAAGTGTTAATTTAATTTATACACAAATCACAGCAGAGAAGCAAAAATTCGAATCAATCGATAATCCGCACAAACTGTCAGCGATGGACAAAACGGAATGAAGAGATTTCACTCCATTTACATATTCATTCAAATCCAATCCTCCCCTCCCTCCTCCCTCTTCCCTCCTCTCCTCCTCTCATTCTATCCCCGATGAGACGCAATCAGCGGCCCGATTCCTTCAACGTCTACGAAGATGATCCCAACCAGGATTCAGCGTAAGCTCACCGGAGGATCCCTCAGGATCCCTGGAGATCCCCGGGTGTACTGGGGGTCCCCAAGGACCCTGTCGAGTACTGGCATACCGTGTCCCTTGCTGCAGAACCGGTTCGCGGTCCACCGAATCGTCATCAAGTGGAAGCAGTGCAAACTCGTCAGTTCCCGATCACCACAGGGTACGGTAGATGGACGATCGATCGATACCGTATCACTCTCCCCTTTCAGGCCGTCGCTGTTACTCCTCATCCCTATCGTCGCTCCGATGGAAGACCCCAGGTACGGTATCCCTGCGGATCCCTACCGTATTCCCTCCGGGGTACGGTATCAATCGATCGGTTGATTGCAGGCCACTCTGCGCACGCTTCGCGCTAACGACGTGAACATGCGCCAAGGAGCGATGGTGGTACGGTATCTGGGGGATACGGTAGTTCGGCCGGTCACTCTCATGATTGCAGCAGAGTCGTGGCTCGACCAGCAACAGCAGCCTCTCGTCGTCTACTGTGAGGATGATGATGATGAAATTGCCAGCCAATCAATCGATAATTGCAGAGAACGGGACGGTCCTCCACAGACGGCAGCTCATCTTCGGTTAGGACCAGAGCTCGAGAAACGATTCCACCGTCTCTTCATTGCACACACTCTCTCGTCGACCGAGAGAGTGTGCCACATGAAGAGACGGTGGTATCATTTCTCGAGCTCTAGTTTGGATGGCGTCATCTTACTTGGCCTGATGATGTCATGTTCAGATGTCAGTTGGCTCATCTCGCTTCTATCATCCATCGTCATCCTCCGATCTTGTCGAATTCCCCACTTCTCCATCGATGCCTCACTATTACGAACGGGAGAATCTCTATCCAGCGTAAGGACTACGATAGATACGGTAGTTACCGTACCCGACACTGCAGACCGCCCGAGGCCTACCTGCACGACGATGGCTCGGTGCTGCCCCATAACAATGGTACTACCGTATTTGGAGTGAGATCAAAGATCAAAGATCAAAGTTCAGTTGCTCGTTCGCTGCCGGTCTACTCTCCGCAGCCCGTACAGCCGGTGTACCATCAGCAGGCCGCACTGCAGCAGCCGGGATTTCCTCATTCGCCGGCTCCGGCTCAGCCGGGATTTGCTCATTCGCCGGCTCCGGCTCAGCCCGGATTTCCTCATTCGCCGGCTCCGGCTCAAATGCCCGGCCCGGCTCCCGGCTCTGGCTCTCTCCCTCAGGAGAGAAGATCACAGAGGGATGGTCACGGACAGGTACTGTGTAGGGTAGAGATCAAAGATCAAAGATCAACATCCAGGTGTACTGTCGTCCTCCGGGAATCTCCTGCTCCGGCCCTCCTCCTCCTCCTCCCGGTCCATCTGCCGGCTCCGGTCTTCGTGTGCGACCGGGAAGTGAAACAGGCGGATTGAGTGTGAGACCGACGAGTGAAGATGAGAGCAGCCGCATTGATGTTGTCGTGATGAGACCCGGCAAGACCAAGGTACGGTAGGGGGTACGGTAGGGGTACTGTGTCTCATACTGTTGGAGTAATGTTTGGATACTATAGTCTGGTTCTAACATAAAGTAGGGTGCTGTATATCTGCAGTATCTACCAACGCACATCTCAGACTACAGTATCCATACAGTACCCTAATACTACTCCAGATACTGTAGTGGCTACCGTACCCCCTCAGAGATCGAAGATCGCTCTTCTCCAGGTTGCGGTCAAACTCGGTTCCCTTCGTACGATTGTGAATGAGTTGGCGGACGATGACGATGAGGTCGTCGTTGTTATGACCGTTCCCATTTCGGCCCTTATCGATAATGTGAGTGATGTGACCTACCGTACCCCTACCGTAATCCTCTTTCAGCCTGGTCTCAATAGAAATTCGGCTACTCGTCGTCCTATTCGGCAAAAGAAGAAGTCGAAGAAGACGTGAGTTTCGAAATGTCGACATCTCTTCATTTTGCACGCTATCTCGCCTCTCTAACCGGCGAGAGAGAATGCGAAATGGAGAGACGCCCCTCATCTTCCATTCTAACAATTATCTTGCAGTATCCATCGCAACGTGCCCGAGTGAAGTGGCCCGTAGCCGCAGTATTCAACAACGAGCATCCGTCAATTGTCCCTTCCCCTTCCCTCTCGTCTATTCGTCGGACCCGGTTCCGAGAACCATTCGACGGTTCCGGCTCCCGGTCGCTCCCTTGGCCCTCTTGTGTATCGCCGTTTACTTTGGCTGACACAATTCGTTGAAATAAAGCGACTTCGTCGAATCAAATGGAGTCTACCAGAGAACAATGGAAAAAGCACATGAGTTGAAGAAAAAACTTCAAAAGATTTGTAGCAGCACTTTGTTTTCCTCTCACGCTGAAGATTCACCGGGAATTCTTGTCATCATTGCCCCTCCAGCTGATACCTTGAGCATACACGGCCCATCTCAACTGGTACACCGATAGGGAAAGAGAGTAGAGGGAGGGAATGGGGAAGTATACAATCAAAACAGTACTGTCAGACTATCTATTGATTTACTGCCAATGGCGATAAGGAAGTGCGATGGGAACTCTGATGTTTTCATGATGGAACGTTGGCCAGCATAGTCATCCCTTGATCTGTGTCGAATAGTGAGGGAATCGTTCAACTAGAAATCATTATTGCTTCATCTACCTTCATGCGATACTATTGTGTTGAGCTTGGAATAGGGTAATCGTATCTTCATTGTACTGCTTTATTCGAACCGCGACAGAGTGAATGCAATGAAGAGATCATTTTCTGTACGTCTAACTGTACTTCTGAGCGATCAATGTTATTCGCGATTGTGCATGTATTATGTTGTTGTCGACGGCTTTTGCTATGTCCTATTAGAAAACGTACTTGGCCAGGCACGAATGCGACAGTCCCTCATCCTTATCTTCTTCCTTCTTCCCTCCATTCTTTCACTTCGAATCCTTGTGATCTCTCCGACAGTTGCACGGAGTCACGTCGTCTTCATGGGCGCACTGGCGGATTCACTCGCGGAGAAAGGACATACCGTCGTGAGTAATTTATTGTCTTTGAAGAACTGCAGAGGTTGCGTCCAAAAGTCGTTCAAGAAATGCGATTATTTGTATATCGAAAATTAACGTGTTTCGAATCGGAACTTCTGTTTCCAGCACACAATCGTCATCGAGGTGGAGAAAACGGATACGAATGGAACGATGAAGTCAGATAAGGTCTGTTACATTCATTCCCAAACAAACCAGATAACTGGTAATCAGCATAGATTCAGATTTCTATTTGTCGTGCCTAGAATGGAAGTCACAGGTCAGGCGGGAAGAGAGGAACAACCGTTGATATCAGGTGATATTCGTTCCCTCCACTCGTCCACGATCTGAACTGCACGATCTATTGAAGGAAGATCCGTTTGATGAGTCATTGGAGGTGAGATGAGGAGAATAGATGGAAAAATGACTACGAAAACAGCGCTTCGAAGATGAAGACAGAGTGAAGCGTATTCGATATTTAAATTGTTTGTTAGGTGAAATGCGACAAACATTTTTTTATACCGACATCTGATATCAGGAAGTAGCATCGTTTGTGAGGAGATTGGGATTATCTCTTTCCGTGAGAGTGGGTCAATGGATGAAAATAATTCAATGAATAATATCAATTGAGATGCTCAACATCGGCGTGCTTCTGGCCATCAGAAACTCGCTGAGGCTGTATGCTGAAGGTTTGAGATTTATTGCACATAGAGGGAAATACGTCACCTTCATTTGTGACTTGATAATTCATCAGACACCGTGACTCAGTACGATCGGTATGTGAAGCCACTGGAGTCACCAGAGGGCTATGATGTGGGCATCAGCGAGAGTGAGCACCTTATTATCTATTGATCTCTTCGAAGATGACATTAGCATTAGCGCCCAGTGCGTTTGAATTGCGGAACAATCATACGGTGGATGTAGGCAAAGAGAATAGTACGACAATATGTTTCACAATCGATCCTAATTTGATCATCAGACCTCGGTTCTCTTCCCCTCTTTCTCTATCGTCGTCTATCCGTTCGTCGCTACATCCTCGCATCGGCCGTCGGTCTCTCATCGATCATGGCTGAGGCAATTGGAGTACCCATGCCGCCCAGTTACGTGCCCAGTGAGTCGCTTATCTTGGCAAGTAGATAATGATAATCAATGTAGAAGGGGAAGCTGAGTAATGCCCGTTACATCATTATATTCAATATATGATGATTGTGGTTCTACGCGTTATGGCTAGTAAGAGAACGGGGAGGATAATCGAAGTGGAAGGTGTATATTTTCAATGAAGATTCTTCACAGACCCGCTCAGTAGTCGTGTCTCCACTACGGAGATGTCGATCATCGATCGTGCTCGATATCTCATCGACTACATATTCGCCCCTCCCATATACAGATTTATTTGTAAAGCGCAGGTGCGGTAAACTTCACTCGATCGATTTACAATTCCTGAGGGTGTGCAGATACTAAAAATGAATAATTTGATTCAGTTGGACTATCTCCGTCAATTCGATCCCGATCTACTCGACGCAATTGATTCCAAGGCAGGATCGCAGTTTGTAGCTGTCAATTTCCCGTTGCTGCTGGATCATCTTCGGTTCGTGGTTTCCAGAAATAAATCAGTTACCAGCGGAATAGTAAATGAGGGGGGGGGGGCAAATATGTTTCATACAAGCTTTAAGAATGAAACATTCTTCTGGGGGAAATGGAATGAAAAAATCTACTGCAGTCCCTATACTCGTCACGTGGTCCACGTGGGCGGCATCACTCTCTCGAATGAGAAGCCGCAGCCAATCGATAAGGTCCTTCAAATATACCGTACCCGTTTCCACAGTAATTCCAGGAACTCGCCTCGGTTATTGATCAATCTGACAAAGGAATCGTCGTGATTTCGTTCGGATCGCTCGCGGAGACGGAAAATTTGTCTGATGTCAGTTGCTTTCGGATAATGAAAAATGAAATTCGTTTTAGATGCACCTGAAGATGATTCTCGAGGCGTTATCCCGGTTTCCCGAGTACACTTTCGTGTGGAAATTCCACGTAGAAAGGGAGAAACACGTGCAGTGAGTGAGCATGTTTGAACGATTACGTTGAATTTAGGAGAATGGCTTTCAATATGCATTTGTCCAGCTATGACTTTTCACCGGAGATCAATAAAAGATGAATTGCTCTTGCAGACTATTCGCTAACTACAAGAACGTGCACGCTGTGCGATGGCTACCACAACATTCACTACTGAGTGAGTATCAATAATCTTCATTCACTCAATCGATTTTAGATCATCCCAAGACGCTCGCTTTCGTCTCACACTGCGGCGCCAATTCTGTTGTGGAAGCAGCGAATTTGGGTAAGACCAGCACTATTTTTTCATGTTTCTTCAAGGTTCTCTTGCAGCTGAGTTTCAGCGAGTAATGAAATTAGAGAGATAGAAACGTATCCTAAATTTGAAGGAGTTCCTCTGATCGCCCTTCCCCTCTTCGCCGATCAACACTACAATGGAGCTGCGATGCTGAAGAAAGGTGAAGTGGTTTGAAAGATCAAAGATCAATTATCACCTCAGGATCGACAGTCCTCCTTCGAAAGTCGACTCTGAGTGAAGCAGCGATTGTCGATGCACTGAAGAAAGTACTGCACGATGAGAGGCGAGTTTGATTCGGAGTTCGATTCATTACAATTGGTTGTGGGCATTGTTACATGATGAGATTGATGACGCGGTTTATACACGAATCTTTGGGGGCATAAGCAACCGCTTTCATTCTTCAGATATCGCCTGGCTGCTCGACATCTGTCCTCCGCTCTGGCCAAATATCCGGAAGACCCGCGCCATCGATTCGTTACCATGGTCGAATTCGTCGCTGAGTACGGTGAGTACTTGACTCTAAGATACTATTCAAGCGACGCCAATCAAACCATCCATGGCCGTTGATGTTGAAGTGTAGATGAAACATATTCGAATTTTCAATTGTTCGCCTCATTTCTGATCTCTTTGCCCGGTGTCGTGCGACAGATGATAAACAAAGAAACTCTTTTAGATTATAGTACAAATCCCTCTGCACGATTAGTCACGGAAAAGAAGCAATGCAGGCTGCAGTGCGTACGGTAGTGCACAATCAATTTTCGAGAAGTGTGTCAGATATCGCATTGACTATCAATCGCAGAAGTAATTTCTCTTCATGGGTTTGCACTGTAGTGCCGATAGTTAGTGCGGCACTAAATGCATTTCCTTGTATGAATTTAGCACAGTATTCCACCTTCTGAGTAGATCGAAATGGGTTACGCACGCTAGTGCAAGGTGATGAAGATGAATGACTGTCGTAGATAGTAACTGCCACACTTCTGCGGACTACCCTATTCCCTCCTGCACTGAAAGTTCGACTACCTGATGCTGACGTTTAGCTTGTTCAAATCTTAGATTCCTCCACACGCAAGAACTAATTAGCTAATTAGATAGTAACAAACACTTCATGGATAATGTCAAGAGTATAGCAATGACGAATTCCTCTTTTCATTCTCACAAAATTCTCACGTAGCCAACCGACAATTTTCATGACCATAGGGGATGTGAGGTGAAACCAAGTTAGTATTATCATGTCGGTCAATCAGTTTGAAAAGCATGGCTGTAAGGGTGAAGAATCCGTCTCTTCATTCCGCATGCTTGCATGTCACTCTGACCGTTGACACTGTGTGAGGAATAAAGACACGGATTCTTCACCCTGACAATCCTACTCCTAATCCTTCTTTCCTTCAGGCGATACTCTCGATCGTCCTCTTCGTCTTTCTCCCTTCACTTTCTTCAACATCGACGTCATTCTCGTCTTCCTTCTCTTGCCGATCATTATCATTTTTGCAATCCGAAAGTGCTGCCGACATCGGTGATTAGAAAGTGCACTTGTCTTTTTACAACATGAATAAAGTAATTTCATGCGGAAATGATCTTGAAACGTATCGCTAATGTTATGTTTCACACCGCATTTGTAAACTGCATTTATACCAAGTCAGATCTTCTGGTGTATTCTCATAACTGACTCAGCAAGTCAGATGTGGAGTATCTTAACCCCATGATATTGTCCTTATCTCCCTCTACTCTAGTAGCTAATGATTCATCCTCACTCCTCGCCCACTTCTCTCTCTTTCTCGAAGGGAATTTCCCACTCCAAGTTGTCAAGGATCCCCGATCGAAAAGAAGGAGGAAAATGAGAGAAGAAGGAGGTAATAAGACATGACAGATATCAAAGAACGTGCGCCTGTCCCTTCTAAGGATCGTCAATTTTAACGATTTTGCTCGACCTGAATTTACGATTTGCCACGGCCGACCGACTTTTATGGGCTCGCGACTTCTGCTGAAGAGGTTTGAAATCGGGTTTGAAAATCAAACATCTAGTGATTACGGTAGCCAATAAATGGGCACCGCCTCTTGACCGCTGCGGGCAGTTTATAAGGCGATTTCTTCAGGAAGAAGGCTGAAATTCTGCGATTTTCCTCACTTTACCCCACATTATTCGCACCATTGATAGATCACTTGCATGCTAAACTTGGAGTTTCTACGCCATGAACAATTTTGACTCATAAATTACATCTAAATTAGTCCTGCGCTGCGTAGATTCTAGCCTTACGTCAATTCTCCTTTGCAATGCGTGCTTTTCCACCCTCACCTCGATTTCACCTGCCTAAATGCCATCTGAGTCAGCCTTTCCGTGCAGGGACTCCTGAGAAGTTGAAAGATCTCTATCGAGAGAAACAGCCCGACTCCTCCCCTATCTTTACTTTGATATCCCCTGCCGTACTTTGCCGGGGGCTAGAAAACTCTCGCTATCTCTTCTCCTCAGTTCCTCCTTCTATTGAGATCTGACTAATCCTAGTCCTCATGTACGAGAAATATCCCGGCGTCATCAGCAATATTCCCAGATACATTTTCTGCTTGTTATTTCGTTTCTTCTTCGTGCTTCCGCACTCGAATTCCCCCCTCTTTCCCCTCTCAATTTCCCGTCTATTCACTTTTCACTTTGTAGTTCACACACCTCATCTCAGAATGCGACTGCGATCCGAGAGTCTATTGATTTTCATCGTCCAATTTCTGCTCGGATTCGACGTCATCGACGCAATTACGTGCAATCGAGCCTCCGGGAATGTCACGCTGTGAGTTCCCACAATTTTTTTTAGAAATGCCTCGAATCAACTCCTCATGGAAGGTTGTTTTGATGTTTGTTCAATGTCTGGATAAGGTTTTGGTTATAAGTTTTTGGTTACTTTTAGAGATGTTTTCCACCCAATTATCCCTCGCTAAAGGATCTTATTTGTTCATCGTGTTCTTTGATCTCCAGGCCGTCTAATGAGTGCATCGGCGCAGTCTGTCTCATTCGACACGACAGCAACACTCCCACCAATATTACAATGCAATTCGTGAGTGCGCGAGGCATTGGGGAAGTTTAGAGAAACAGCGGAAGTGCAGGTATCAGCGGATATCAGACATCAACAGAGTATGTATTCAATGAGTGCGCTTGGGGAATTTCGACTCGGAGATAGGAGGAGAAAATACGCATCAGACTATATTTTTTTAGGACTGTGGCATCGGCACTTACTACGATCACTACCCCGATGGATGCTATGGCAATAAATCGGATACGTTCCTTTGCGCGTGCAGGTAAAGATTTTTTTAAATTCAGTTTCTGGATGAGCTGATTCCTCGATTCAGGACCGATAAGTGCAACACTGTCGCATTTTACATTTCTTCTACGGTAAATGCGAATAAACCGGAGATTACATGCAATGGAACAGACACATCCACTACATCTACGGTACGATCTGAGTGTATCCAGTCAAGTCTAGACATCATTTGCAACTAATGAAAAAAATTGCAATCTGAGAAAGCCGATGATTTATGAATGTAGTAGCAGCTACATCTTTATGATTCCATTGCTGTGTGTAGATGGTTAGATAATGAGATAATAGATAGAGTCACATCATCATCTTCAGTCCGGTGTCTGCAAGGGTCAATTCTGTCTTTCCCATCTCGCTGCCAGCCCTGCTCCGTCACCACAGTATTGGTGCCTCGTCGAACCACCGAGGTACAAATTCGAAAATGATTGTTTAAACCTACGACGTAAACAGTTCGTTGAACAATCAACTGAAAAAAGTGAAAAAAAATTCCAGTTTGCTCTCATTCGCCCCCTTCCTCGGTCTCTGTTATCATTTCGAATTCGGCCGAAACGGTTCCCCAGGAAAGATGACCAGTTCAATCTGCATCTGCGATACGGTAACCTCACCACCCTTGCCTATCACCAACTGACTGCTTCTCAGGACTACTGTACGCAAGGAATCAATACGCTTCCCTCGTCGCCTGAGACCGTAACCGTGGGGAACGTGACTACGGTAGGCGTGGAGTGCTACACGGACGAAAATCGCACGTCGACGTGCAGAGGAGACGTCTGCTTTCTCTACAGGAATACGGTAGGCGCCCGAGAGGCGATCGATGAGTGACTTTATTTCTCAGCTTAACGGAATCATGGAGAGGGGCTGCCTGATCTCACAGAGGAATGCGGAAGCGAGACGACTGCTCTACGTAAGAATCTGTCGTTCAAAACAAATATTTTTGCAAACTAAATAAGGGAAAATATTAATTACAGCCATCATACACTCGGGATGTCTTCATCGACTACTACATATGCAATACGCCACAGGTATATTCGTCGTACTGAATCGGGCTGTAAGAGTAAAGAATTCTCGATATACGCACTCTAACCGTACGAGAATTGAATACACGGATTCTTCATTTGCAGATCCCTAGGACACTGAAGAATTGAACTTGAAGAATCGTAATCTCAATAATTTCAGTGCAATCGCAACATCGCCACTGCGAATGCGAGCATCGCGAGTATGCCCGCGACTACTGCTGTTAGTTTGCCTTCATTATTGCCTTCAATTAGTAGTAGTCAGTCGCCGACGAAAGACTGATGAAAGAGTTGGAAAAGTGAAGAGATGGTATCCCTAACTATAATGATCTTCTTTGCAGAACCCGATCGACATGACGAGAACGACTCCGGATGAGTGGTAAGGATTCATTCTTTGTCTCATCTAGAATCCTCTCTTTCTAACTGAACAAGTTCTTCTACTAACAATAGAATCTATTGACAATTCGAATTCAGGAAATTGAAAATTGAGTGAAACATATTTCATCTATTAGGTGGACAACACCGATTGGATGGACTGGAAAGCCTTCTGATAATTGGACCTGGTGGAATACCACTTGGTGAGCAAGTAACTTCATTAGCCACAATTATCCACAACTATTTTGACTACATCGACGTATCTAGATACTCAACAATTTTCGAAATTTCTTGCAATATCTAGCACGAACAAAATAGATTCTCTCATCCTTGCAGGAACGACACAGACGACGATTGGAACACGACAAATCGAAGCACACCCACGCCCGGGAAGGGAAACAACTTCAGCCAACGTGAGTGAAGACGATAATTTGACTTGTAACACTTACTACTCGTTTGAAGAATTACTCTCTTCATTATCTAACAATAAGCACCGACTAAAAACATTGAGACATAATGAGGAATGAGTCTGGCGATATCAATTTCCTTCCGCCTTCCCTCCCACTTCCTTGATCTAATCTCGTCTCGTTTTGACGAGGAAATTACACGTTTACAAGGAAGAAATACACCCCTCCTCAAAATGGGTTTTGCATGAATGCATCTAGCTCACGTAACAACATGAATCATCTAAAATTACAGCTCAAAGCATGAATCATTCCAAATTGCAGAGTACTCACTTCTCCTATCCTTCCTGCTCCTTCTCTTCACTACGCTTCTCATCTCCTGATTCTCCACCAATCTTAAATTCCCTCTTCACTTACTCAGCTGCTCATCGATTTAACTTTTTTGTTGTTGTTTATATTCACCCAAATCCAGACTGATTACTCATCAGTCTAGCCTTCAGAAATCTCGTGCCTATTTCCATCTTTAGTTTCATCTCTCCCTTCTCTCCTCTCACTTCGTTTCCATAGTTGCCCGATCTCACTTTTTGTCCCTTCTGGGGATCATTCTCATTCCCACAGATGTAGTCAACGGAAAAAGTACCCAATAACATTACGGCCGTACTCACATCTCTCTCTCTCCTTCTTTCCCTTTCTGAACCATTCCGAGGGACTCTGCAGCACATTTATCAATTGTTGGCACAAATAAATTCTTCACAGACAACCTACGAGACTAGTTTAATTAGCTTTACATTACCACGGTGGTTCTCCTATTGTTCTCATGCTTATAACTTTGTGTAATTGGATATATATGAATCGATAAAAACAAGAAAACGATGCAAAAAATCATGAATATTATCAAGAGAGGTTTCGAGAGGGGCGAGGTTTCAAGAGAAACTACACAATCACATCAAAGATCAGGTCAACGATTGTACAAAACAACGATAAATATGAATGGAATGGATCGATAATAGGAGGGGATACTGTATCAGTCAATCGATAATCTATCGTATTTAATGAATCTCCATTCCTCTCACAGCTTCCATTATGTTCGAGTGCTCCTCGGGATTCGCCGCATCAGGCTCAACTGACTCGTATCTGCAATGCGAAATTGTATTTCTCAATCAAAGTATTGTAATTGGCTACTTCAATACTCAAAAAAGAAGCTATGTAGTTTTGTTGATGTTTGAATGAAGTAGTGCAACATGAACGACTCAATCAATATCATTCTCCTTTTCTTCGCCTTTTATGTGATAGCGTACCAATACGGAACCATGAATGAATGAATCAATCAATATCGTAGTCCTTATACCTCTCTTGGATCCTTGATAGTGCAGCAGCTGCAGCTGTCGTGTACTCTCTCTTCTTGTCGGGTGTCACACGGGCCGTCGCCACGAGCGAATTGCACGACTGCAAAACGTTTATCAATTAGTTCCTTCTTTTCCATCACCTC
This sequence comes from Pristionchus exspectatus, assembly GCA_911812115.1. Lineage (NCBI taxonomy): Eukaryota > Metazoa > Nematoda > Chromadorea > Rhabditida > Neodiplogasteridae > Pristionchus > Pristionchus exspectatus. Next base: position 16,678,090 of record OU461584.1, on the reverse strand, counting down.
ATTTATTAGAAAATCAAAAATGACGCAGCATTTCAGACGCAGCACGCAGCACTCACGAAACATAAATCTTCTCGCAAAAAAATAGCAGCAACGTCGCAGCCTATTATTTTTACATGTAAATAATAAATAATATACTTACCAGTACAACTCCATAGAGTGCCCTCAGATCGACGGGACTGAACTTGAGAGCCTGCTCGTAGTAGGCACGAGCAACCTCCACATTCTCCTGACCACCCTGAATAAATGGATTTGTATAGAGATAAATCAATGTAAGTGGTACATTTATACGTTTCGCAGGAAATTAAATCGAAAAATTTCGAACAAACCTGCGTGTATCGGATGTCCGCCAATCGTCGCAGGTAGATCGAGTTTGTGGGCTGCAATTACAGTTGTTAAAGTCTACCCAATTAATATCACGTTACATTTTTGAGGGCCCATTTAAAAGATGAACGAAACGAAGTACATATAAATTTCTTCGTGGTCTCTCAACTAACCGCCGTAAGGAGTACTTCCTCCATTGCATGGGCTGCCCGTGCGTAGTCCGACTCGGCCAGATACAGCTCCGACAGCTGCAGCCATGCCTCCGAATCAGTGATGAACGACTGAATCAAAGAGTACATTATTAACACAATCAGGACAAATTAGGAGAACTCAAAGTCTAGATCCGATATCGGAACTCAACAATTGATACATGTGACAAGTAGGTAGGGAATGCGACAGATAGGGAGAGAATACTCCAAGGAAGAAGGGCGGGCCAAAAATCAGAGAAGAGCCCTGATCACCAACCTCTAGATGCTCAACGAGTGCCTTGATTCCCTCCAGTCGCTTGCCCTGACCGAGCAGCATCGCCACCCGACGCTTGCGATATGCCTAAACGTTTGAATTTTATTAATTTGAGTTTAAAAATATTGTCCTGATGTTATAAGTCAATGAAATCTTGCTCAAAAGCACAATAAATACAACCTAATGACCAGATTTTCATGCGGTCATCTAGTAATTTTTACTCAACTTATGATCAAAAGAATACGACATTCAGCTTTCGAATCAGTTTTTCATACAATTATTTGATGATTTATCATAGACTCACGGGATTAGTCTCATCGGCAGTGATCAACTTCTCATAAATATCCTCGGCAGTCTTCCACTGTCCTCTCGCCTCGTAGAACATTGCCTGTAGACGAAGAACACGAGACGAACCGGGGAATCTGAACGGGGTACGCTCTTCAATCTCCTGTCCGATTAAGAACGAATATATAATATAGCTCCAAATACTTGAGAAATCTTTGATGAGCTTTGCACAAGTCTACTACTCACATAGATCATTTTAGCACACAGTCAGGATTTTACCAGAGCAAAGACACATAAATTGATCATCGTGTAACTCGCATATTCTCATAGGTCATATGGAACACAGATGTACCAAGATGGCCAACAATGACACGACTTGCATCCAGTCGAAATTTGCGTATAGGAGCTCGATAAAGCAAAATTTGGATGACTTGAGTTGAAAGGAACCTCTTGTGGAGTGCATTGATGCACTCATGGGCGAGGTCCGTTCTCGAGCAATCGAGAGCCGCGATGCACACCTCAAGAGAACGATTACTATCATTGACTCACGATCTATCGTAAACTGATCCACCGTACCTGCTCATAGACGGTGCACAATTCATCGGCGAGTGAGGACGGACTGCGAGAGAGCACGTGCTCCCACAGCTCAACTACCTGAATTCAATTGAGAAATATATTGATTCATAATATTAATGGAATTTTCGCTATTGTCTGTTATCTCTATAATATCTCTTCTGTCTCTATAGTTGAAGAAAATCCCTTCGAGTACTCGAGAACATTTTCATAAACAATTCGATGAGTTGTTGATGAAATGTCCACAGCAGAAATGTGGAAAGGAAGGATGAGCCAGCAGTACCTCCTCGCTCCTCCTTGCATGCTCCTCTCTCCACTCCTTCAGTGCTTCTCTACCTTCTTCGAAGGATACGGTGGTCCAGTCACGACGGTCAGCCACCATCTATCGACGACTAGTTAGATTACTGCACGACCAGCGATAGGAAGATATCAGAATACGGTATTCAACCAGTTGCTTCCTTCACAAGTCAATCGATAATCCTGAGTCCTTTATCACGATCAATCTGATCCACAAACAGCTAAGAGGACGGGTAAGAAGAGGTATAAACAACAATATGATGCACCTAATCGATAATATACCGATCGTTAATCTATTATGCTCGCGTTGGGGTCGCATTATGCCAAGGGAAGTGGGAGGGGCAATGTACTTGAGGTGAACCAAAGGAGGCAACCGATGAAAAGGTTTAAAGTATGACCGATGCAAATATTAAAACTGGGTTGTTACGGTCTCACGGGGGAAGAAACAAAACTTGTGCCTATTTAAAATTTACCAGAAATCAAGTAGGGGGCAATATAACTGGGAGGTGAGAAATGGGGGGCGGGGCTTAAACAATTATGCTCGCGCGCAAATCGCGCTCATTTCCTATTATGCGGTCGGGGTGCGCGTGTAAGCTCTAGAATAATGAACAACAAATTACAATCTTACGGCTCTAATTTAGAGACTCTCGAGGTTAATTTTAATATAAAATTGGGAGTGGGGCTGAATCTATTTACAATCTCTATCGTGCAAGGGAGGGGGGGGGGGTGGCGAGTATGGAGGGAGGGGTACGGTACCATAGAAAGGGGGTACGGTACTCACTCCATCGATGGATATCTCCATCCAACGAGAGGCTTCTTCGTCTCCTTAATCGTCTGAGCAGACAGCCACTTGATACCGTAGTGAGGACCACCCGCCTTGTCGTTCGTGCCTGCAAAAGGGTGGAATAATAGTCGATCGTTTGTATCCATCCAAATCAGTCATTCAAAGCGTTTCCGAAACACCCGTCGCATTATCCAGGAAAAAGTGCTTTCCTCATATTTTTCTTGCAATGTTTGATAATAATTATGTCCAGCGACTTTGCTTTAATTCACACGGCTTTCATTTCCATGAAAATGTCCTCTTTTTAGATACCAAAAATGATATTTGTGCAAACACATCATCACAATTAACACTCATCATCTAAATCTCCCCTCCTTACCCGACATTCTCGCTCCACCAAACGGTTGCTGTCCGACAATGGATCCGGTGCTCTTGTCATTCAGGTACAGATTGCCCACAGCGTCACGCAGCTCCTCGCGGGCCTAAACGAGTACTTTATTTTCTTCTATATTTTTACAAAACATTATTGAAAACTGGATACGGTTTAGATAAGAATCGCAATTGAAAATGAAAACGACAAAATAAAATCGAACCTTCTCGATGAACTTCAAATCCTGTGCGAATACGGCGCCGGTGAGACCGAAGGGCGTCGCGTCCTTCACGGAGGAAAGCACCTGATTGAGGAGGGGATTGATTGATGGAAATGATTAGATAATTTGGCACTTCTTCACTTTAGTGCCCAAAAAATTATAATTAAAACTTTCATGAACCAGGCATTTTCCCGTTTCGTATAATTTACAAGGCAGATCACTTCGGGGCACGCTGATTGCATCCAGTCACCACTCAAAAATAACAAAACTGTGAATAGCATGTGGAGCCTAGCCAATTTCGGTTTCATCACTCAACTAATTGCATTTGAACGAAAAAAAGCCTCACCTCATCAACCTTAGCGTCTTCGTACACGTAGACGGTTATGATGGGACCGAAGATCTCCTGAGATAATGAGATAATTGACTAACCCCCTCCCTCTCTCTACAACCTTGACTATCACTCAAAACATGTGAAGCGAAATTGCCAATCGATTGCACCCCCCCCCCCCTCTCACAATCATGACTATTGCTCCTATTTTGACTATCTATTCAATATCTTTCATTCTCACACATGTCCACTGAACAACAGTAATCGGATACTCTACTCTCGCAAAATTCTCTTCCGAAAAAACAACCAGATCAATACACCTCCATCCTACCGTATACCTCAGTCATCATCTTCGACTTGGGATCCTTGACGGTGATGAGGGTCGGCTGGACAAAGTATCCCTTGCTGTCGTCGCATCCGCCTCCGAGCACCACCTGCAAGGGGAAGGGTTGAGTATCAATATCACATTAAAGAATATACTATCAAAGTTCGAATCAAAGTTGTACGTAAATTGCATTAGTGAATATTCTCCTCACCTCAGCTCCGTCCTTTCCACTCTTGGCGTGGTCGAGATAGCTCTTGCATCGATTGAATGATGTCCCGTCGATGACTGCAGAGAGGAAGATCGAACCGTCGCGAACCTGCACGGAATTGGCTTCACTATTGATAAATTCATTCTTGAAACACCTTTTCTCATTAACATGAGGGTTGCGTACCAATCCCAACTCGAAAATCTCTACTTTAATTTTCAATAAAAAAATTAATGAAATATCCCCCTTACATCTCCCAGCTTGACATCCTTGTGAATGGCCGCAATCTTGTCCTTCAATTGGGGCCAAATGGAGGCGGGGACGTACATGCGAGAGCACGCGGAGCACTTCTGACCAGAGTACTCCCACGCGGATCGAACCGTGCCTGAGGAGGAGAAGTACGGTAAGCAATCGATAAATGAGGTTGATACCTGTGGCGACGCTGTCGAGGTGAGCCGACGGGTGCACAAAGTGGAAGTTCTTGCCGCCGCACTCTGAAAGAAACAATGACTCTTAAATCCCGAAATTATGTGCTGAAATTAAGCAAAACGTTTCTCAATCATGTTTCAACTTCCCTTCATTATCTGAACCAAACAATCGATAAATAATCGACAAACGGTCATTCTCAATCTTCTTCATTCTCAATCTCTCTTACCTCCAATCAGCTTGGGGAAGGTGACGTACTTGTCGAGGTTGTCGGCCACATTCCGCCAGATCGTCTTGAACGTTTTCACCTGCACACAATCGAGTGTTTTCACTTGGAACAACTTATTCATTCAATCTTGATTGCAAATGTTTCACATTCATAACAAAGGAGCTGGCTGACGATTCGGTTCGAGATCGTGCTCGCCAACATCTCCTCTTCCACTTCCCTTACCGATCCGGTGAAGTTGACGGCTGCCAGATGGGGCGAGGCACAGATGGCGTCGCCGAATACGGGACCATCGGAGGGAAGGAAGGAGAGAACGCCAGAGGGAATGCCTGATGGGGGAAGGGTGATTGGATCAAGAAAGGAAACGGATACCGTAGAAATCTTACAGCCATTTACATATTCAGAAATGGAAAGCTCCAAGAAATGTGGATCGATTGTCAGAACAATTTTATCGTTAGATGAAAATGCTCACCGGCCTCCTCGAGGATCTCGTAGATAATGTAGTTGGAGAGAACGGCCGTGTCGGATGGCTTCCACAGGGAAACGTTGCCCTGAGAAGCAAATACCGTAATCAATCAATCGATACTCTCGTCTACCGTACCATGAGTGCGGGCGCGGACGCCAGATTGCCTCCGATGGCTGTGAAGTTGAAGGGTGCAATCGCCGCTACGAATCCCTGAATAGCAAGACCATAAGTATCCAATGAAGCACAAATGTGTCAGGACGGATGCAGAAAGATTGTAATCAGTCCTCGATCGGCCTCCTCCTCCTTCCTACCGTACCTCCATTCCCCTCAACGACATGTGATTCGTGGAGACGTCCGTTGAGATGGGCTCGTAGTGCTCGAGGTCGAGGGCGAATTTGGCGTTGAAGCGGAAGAAATCGATGAGCTCGCAGGCTGCATCAATCTCGGCCTCAACAAAATAAAATTCTTTCAATACTTTCAAAATATTCACCGCCATTGAACGGACAATGTGGTTTTCGTGTCAGTTGTCACTTGTCATTAAATTCGTTGGTAACTTGATTATCTCATTTTCTGCCTCTACCTGAATGATATTCTTGCCCTGTCCGAGCATGGTGGATGCATTCAGCTGCATTCGATACTTGCCACCACACAGATCCGCAGCGTGCAGCAGCACATCCGCGCGCTTCCTAACAATTATTACTTTATATTTAAAATGTAATAATATTATTTTATTATATAAATATACATTTGAATGCAAATAACGACTTACTTGAGCGGGACGCGCTCCCACTTCTGGCGAGCGATGAGGGCGACCTGAAATAAAGCAATTTATATACAAACATAATTAAGAACAGGAGAAGATGAATTATTAATATTATTAATTATATAAAAAGTGTACCTCGATGGCCTCATTGATCTGCTCCTTGGTCGCGTGCGTATACTTGGCGAGGACGTGCTTGTGGTCGGAGGGCTGGAGAAGAAGAAAAAGTTAGAACAAAAAGAATATCAAGGGTGATAAAGTCAAACAGTGCGTGTTTTGCACCCACGCACCGAGCACAAAATTGAACACGATCTGAGCGTGATTTACATCATCACTGCCTAACTGGCGCCAATTACAGTTTATCATTGCAACGAGAGGTATTTGATAGCGCAACACAGTGGAACTAGAATTGATAGCGCAACACAGTAGAACTAAAACTAGTAGACTTACCATGACTTGCTTTCGCTCGAGTTTGTTCTTGATCTTCTTGTCTCCAATACGAAGAGGAACCTCGTGAACGGTCGCCGCCATCTTCTTCAACTCAGCATCCAGAGCCACTCTTTAATTATTAATTTAATATGATATGCAAGTTCAAATGAAAGTATGTCAACGTGTCACATACCGCTCGGCCGATCCTTTCTTGTACTCGAGAATGGGCTCATTCTGTATCTTGCGCATGAACTGCTCAGACGTGAGACCGCTTCCTCTGGAAAAAGTAGTTAACTACTTAATTTAATGGCTTAAAATAGAAAATAAGAATGCGCAAACTAACGAGAAGGAACGCAGTCCATTTCTGCTTGCGGCGACCGCTCGGGCTGAGAGCATTTCTGAAAATAGAAGTGATTCAGATGCCAGACCAGATGGATGGAAACGAACAATCAAAACACCGTGAACACGAGCCAAAAATCGATAATCCCCGTACGAAGGCGAAAGATTCAGAACACGAAAGCGCGCAAATATCTGCACACAGGCGCGCGCTTCACCCCACTTCTGAAGATTACCGTATCCAACCGAAAACTAATTTAATAAATTTTCATTTTTAAATAATAAATTAATCAGTGATGGACATAATAAGCGAGATTGGCAAAACATGGAGATGTTGCGAGTTCCCTCTTCTCGGTTCTCTTCTTCTCTGTTCTTCTCTTCTTCTCTTCTTCTCTGTAGAACCATCGAAGTTGTCAGTGTGAACGGACTGCATTCAAATATTCCTATTTATCGTCTTCGCCAACCACGTGGCGTGTATAAAAATCGCATGATCGCACGTTTGATCTGCAAGGGGAGTCACTTCCGATTGCCAAAACATCGTACTTGCGCGAGTGATCATATGAATGTCGAGGAATGAAATCAGCAGATCATGAATTTTCATGTGATTGAATGATCAATCTTCACATAAGATCTTATACTGAACTTCTTCATATAGTGAGCCACCCTCTGCTCCACCTTAATCGTCTCTGTAGAACCATCGAAGTTGTCAGTGTGAACGGACTGCATTCAAATATTCTCGTCTTGGAACTCATTCCAGATCCCGTTATTATTATAAAGAAAGGCCTACCTTGATCAGAGTATTAAAGAAGCGATGTCCAACTATGAAATGAAGACCCTTTCATTTTGGAAGGATTTTCGCATACCGTACCTATATTCAGATCAATCTTGAAAGAGATCGCTCTGAGGAGAGTAATGCACTCTGCTCCCATCACACGGCAAATTTTGTCGATTGCGATATCATAGAATTCAAAAAACTTGTCACACACCACGGAATATAACGTTCCGTTCCAATCTATGGTGTACTTTTTTCGCCACTTTCGCATCGTTTTTCACGCATGATATGTTATTTTTTTCTGTTTCTAAAGCAATAACCGATTAAGAGCGCTTGATTAAATTCGCATTTTCACGCGTTGCCGCGCACAATATTTCTGAAGCTCCGCCCCCTTAGCGTAATAGACGTGTGTCCGGAACGTTTTATTTCTATGATAGAAAGTGGCACATTGAAGATTTCCATCGATCAAAAGATAACGACAATCGATGAAGTCACCTGAATGAAGACAATGGAGATAGACGGACTCTCTCCAATTTGCCGTCTCTTTGGCACTTTTTGACGAGCAAGAGAATGTGCGAAGTGAAGAGATTGCAAGAGAACTAATGCTCACATTCTTGAAATGGAATTTGAATAGATCCATTCCAGCGGCACAAGCAAAATAGGAAAATCGATCGTTATTAAAGGCATGGGACCGCTTGGGGCCGGCCGGGCCGGATTGTTTTCAGGGGGGAACCAACCCGGACTGTAATGATCGTGTTTGTGGACATGAACTGAATTTACACACTGTATTTGTATCCAGCAAACAAGTCAAAACGCATGAAACTTTATTAATGTATTCAAATCAAAGATAGAAAGCATATGCATTTACAAATGTAAATCGATTCGCAACTTTACATTGTCTAATTAGTCATTAGTCATCTCGAGGCTTCACATAAAAATCTCACAGAATATTCGAAAACACAGTGATGAAGTCGAGACGATACTTGCTCCATCGAGACAATCTTCAATAATACTTCATAGTCCTCCCTCGGTCTGAAAAGTCTGTTCTAATGTTTCTATTTACATTTTTTAAATCTTTTTTTTTTACAAATTACACAAATATTGGTTCTTCCTAAAGGCTGTCCACTATCATTTCATACCTAATCCTTCTTAAATTGCCTTGGACAGCCCCTCCCCCTCCCTCCTTCCCTCCTCACCTTCCATCTGCATTCTCCCTCCATCGTCACGCTCATTTCCGTCCAATCACAGCCCGTTTCCTCATCGAGTAAGGAATTGAGCCTGCAAGAGACATCCTGTTACCAATGATTATCAAAGATCAAAGATCACTCACCCCGAGTAACTCTTTCTATCATTCACTCTGATGTGTATGGTTGCTCCGGGGACGGTCGAAGTGTCAGAATCACGGAGAATCGCACGTGCGAATTCGACTGCCTTCAATGAGCAATTTGTCAATTACTGTCAACAATTATGAGTCGAAGAAGCTAATTATTTCCGTGATCATTCCGTCTTCGAAAGAACATCCAATCCCTTCTACCCTCAGCAAGGGATAAAAATTTACGGCTCCAATTTAGAGACTCTAATTACAAGGTTAATTTTAACATAAATTTGTGATGATGAATCAATTCACTTCTCCAATCTCAATCACATACCAATTGTGCTGAATGGGGCATAATCGGACCTCCCTCCAATTCCACCACATGCTCAACTCCACGACCAGCTTTCTTCTGGATCTGAGAGCTCTTCTGAAAAATATATAGTCCAACTAGGAATCGGCAATCGATGTGCTTCAATTACTCACTTTACCGAGCAAATACGTCAATCGCCCCTCCTCTAGAAACAATTCAATTGTTAATGGGCTTTAATGTGTGCCTAGCCAATCAAATACTTTCACAAACAAATCACTCCGTGTAAGAAAAGGAGGAGAATGGTCAAACAAATTCGCGTACCTTGAGTGTCTGTAGTTGTGCGCGAGGGAATGGCTGAGCAGCCAGAAGAGTGGGAGGAAGGGACGCGTGCGGTCCAGCGATCGCACGCACTGACATACTTATTTTAATAATTATTCATTGACTTTAATTAAGTAATTAATTTAGATTTAAAAAAACAATTAAACTCACCATTCTTTGACTGAAGTAGGAGATTGTAGAGGGCTTGAACCGAAGAGGAGTCCTGCAAGCAACAATTTGAACATACTTCTACAAACTTGGATACTTGACCAATATCTCAAAATGAAACAAATGTCAACCAGTGCTTAATCTCGTACGAAATAGCACAGATGTCAGCACATTCTCAGTATATCAACGTTACTTTTTGTCTCGTTGCTCCTCGTGCGTAGATAAATTATAATTATTATCACTCACCCTAACGACGACAGTGCACACTCCATCACTCTTTTCCTTCTTGAATCTCTTGGCCGGTCCAGTGGGAGTTCCTCCCTGACTTCCCCCTCCACTTCCAGTCGATGTCAGACGACCAATCGCTGTGTGACTGCAATAGAAGAATCATTACTCAAGCTTCGGAATAATATTGTCCCATTACACATTATTGCATCTTCAAACATATTCGAATGGATATGATTAGGAACTGATCAACAGTACTCCTCCCTTCCACAATAACTCGGACACTTCTCTGTTTTCCTTCCCATTGCCCACTCCACTTTCCGAGCGGTTGTTGCCCGGACCATGAACCAGAGAAGCTCCCTCCACCAATAACTGACTATCTCCTCATTCTCAACGTGCTCGCAGGCGACACTCCGATATCCTTTAACCAATCGTGCGCATCGCCCATCTTCGTCGGACTGAAAAGAAGAAGAATTGATTATAGGGAGATGATGAAGCACGAAAGTGCCAGGATACCCATTTTTATGCAATTATTATTACAGCGCAAATGGCACTGCGGGATTGCTGAAGCGCAGGAAAATAAATAACATTTGCACATAAACATACAAATTTATATTATAGATAACTAATCCCTCTTCACAACTTCCCTCACCTCGTTTCATCTCCACTTTCACTCTCTTCCTCCTTCGCATTCTTCCTTTCTGGAGACTTCTGTCCGTCCTTCGAACACTCGTCCAAACACAATCTGAACAATAAAATTATTATTCTCGAAATTACTCAAAGTACGGATGTTTCATTCCGAATCTACACCGAATAAAAGCTCTTGACGATCTTCGACCTGTATTCACTGTTCTGCAACATTTCTCTTACGTTGTACAGCGGAAATATTGTCCGCAATACTATTCTTGACGTGCAATACTGTTCACCATCCTGTTCCTCCTCCCCTCTCACCTGCTTCCCGCATCTCCACTCTTACTGTTCTCCTTCCCCATCAAACTCTCCTCGTCGCCGCCCATTTCTGAAATTTGAATGATTATCTTATTGTGAGGAATAACTCGTGTATCCAAGGACTATGTAACTCAAAACAATTCAGAATACGACGTGCATCGACAAGTAGAGCACTTCTTTACTTTAGTGCCCAAACACCGCACTCTATCTTGTGGGTAACGAAAAATGAGCAAGCGAGTGCTCGAATGAGCGAGGAAGAAAATAGTTCTCTACCTTTGGGCACTAAAGTAAGGAAGTGCCACAACAAGAGTATAAACATCATAAAACATTGAAATAGCTCACGAAAGGATACGGCAGTCGTTCCATTCTCGTTAGTCGTTGATCCAATAGAGAGACGAGAGGATTCACCGCCGAATGAGCATCTAGGGAGATTGACGTAACAGGGGACCGTGGATTACTAATCGATAATCGCCTGACTACCGTACTCACCTGCTCTCATCTCCGTCTCCCGCACGGAAACTTCCCGTCCTCGACAGCCTCCTCTTCCCTCGCGCATCCAGTGTCTCCACTTGGATGCCTGCGATTGATTGTGTCGATACCGTAATCTCATTTCCCTTCCTACTGTACCTTCTTCTCTCAGATAGCTTCTGAATCCACTGGTGGTCGGAGTGAGAAAAACTGCGTGCTTCAGACCCTCTTCTGATGTCTGAAATTACAATATTTCAATAACAACATCACATTCTCTTCGTCAACTAAGAAATTGTAAAAAAAGAAAAAAAAGTGTTACTTTACGGCACATCATAAACACATTTAATTTGTATATTTTATGAGATATCAATTATTATATTATTAAAACTCACAGCAAAGCAGCTCATGCTTTCGTCGCCCGCTGCGCGCTTCTCTTCGTGGACTCTGAAAAGTATATTATATAAAATAATAAAACATCACCATTCATGGACAATCCATAGTCACCAAAACGACATCATTTCTATGTTTCTTTCAGGGTAAAAGGTACCTCGTAAAATGGGCGGTTACATTGGGGCAACAGACGTAGAAGGAGTGGCGATCGCCCTTCTTCCACGAGAGAAAGAGACACTCCAGGGACTCACTCCTGTAAGAACGATGGTTTAAGTTTTTAAAAATTAATTACTTTCTTATGTATTCGACTGCCTAATCGCAAATATGCTAAAAAGGGGAAAAAATTATAAAAAGTCATAAAATCAATCTCACCACTCCGCGTTGATCATATCGAGCATCATTGGTGCCAGCGGAGGCGCCATTTTCTCCTGAATTTACAATGAGATAAATAAAATCAGTTCACGATTCAAGATGCTACCGCACCTTGATCAATTTGGCCTGTGTGCTCAATCGAGGGAAGAGGGGCAGCCATGGGAGGACGGGATACTGGAAGTAGGAGGAGGCTGCCGTGAGAAGGACCTCCGCCTTCGAAGCTCCCGTTGTACAGAGACATGGCTTCTGAATTGGGAATGGTCAAAGATCACAGATCAATCAGAATGCCAGTGAGTAAACATGTCTCTTTATATTGTTATGCTATGCAGTATATATGCTTACATGTCTGTAAACATATTTACTGAAGGAGTAGACTTCTGTTACAGAAGTTCTGTAATTATTTTTCCCCACTAACCGCAATATCGTCGAAACCGCTCTGTACGAACAATTGCGTGCCGAGATGCTGATTCTGGCCAGTGATACGGACGAGATACGTACCTGATGAGGAAGATTCATGATCACATTCTCTACTACTCCCGTTGGTAATCCCCAGAGGAAGAGTCTGTTCCCGAGGACAAAGTCACAAATGGATACGGTAAGATGATGATGAATTGATCACTTTGATCTGTGACCAATCACTGTGATGAATCAACCGCTAAACATCGAATAAATGCCTAACAAATCATCTATTTACCGGTCGTGGTGTCAGTCATCCATGGATACGGTACTGGAGATGTGATTCTCAGTTTGGTTCCCAGTCTGTTATCGAGGGGAAGTCGATCGGAGAACCTGAATATGATCGGATGAAGATTTAATCGAAGATTGATAGATTGAATCAGATTATTTTGATTAGAACACCTTACTTTTCCTCAATATTCTTCGCTGCTGGGGAACCATTCTTCGATCCTATCGAAGTGTCCAAAACAGAGAAATCAAGCGGATAATCAGACATCAGAGTCTGAAAGTCAATACCTGATTTATGACTACAGTATCTACCAAAATTGATCGATTCAAACAACTTACTGTATCCATTTGTGACTTCGTCCTCGTGAAAAAACTCTTCTTCTGATTACTAGCAACGGGAGGAGTAGAGAATGAATCGTTGGCCGTCTCATCATCCCAATCCGGTGGAAGCTGTAACTAGCGATGATTAGGAAACATCGTACATCATGCACCACCTGACGATTATCCACTTGCGATCCAAATGCATTCAGAGGACGAGTTTCCGTCTTACGACGTTTCTTCACAGGCGACCCTCTCTGAAAATTAGAGAATAAAAACAAAACAAAGTGAAAATGACTGCCTTAATGACAGACTTTTTGTGATTATCATTAACGCAGTTTTATTCACCTTGCTTTGTTTTTATACCCTTTTTCTAAATTCTTAACGTTACCTTGAATGGATTAAGAATAGTTGGAGAGGGAGCGGGCTCGTCAACATCCAACGGGAATAGAGCGAAAGATGAAGAACCAGTTGCGAACTGAATCAATACTATTCAATATGCAAACTATCAAGACGACTGAAGTTATCTGACTCTTTTCAGTTTTTCCGTTGCAAGATTATTACTCTCATTTGTAAGTATAAAAAGACTTATCACAAGAAATAGCTTTAGCATAGCTCCTATGCTAATTGTAACTTTACGACACTTAACTATTGATTGTCAAGTGCCTAAATAAGGAAAGAGAAAGGAAACGAACCGGTGCAGGCATACTTTCCGTGCAAATCTCCGATGCAATCATAGGCGAACCAACTAACGGAGAGCCGAAAGCTAACGATCGTCTGAAACATCATACGTGAACGATTGCATTCGTTTCAAGCTTTATAATGTAGAGTGAGTGAGAAAAGAAGAGGTAAATGATTCGATGTTATAGACTCAAGAAAATGCCCCGATTGGAATATACATTTATTAGAAGACTGAATAAGTGGAATGAATAAAATATATTCTAACCTGGTCGGATTCTCCACACGGATTTTCCTCTTGATGAGCTCCCGTTTCTGTTTGAATGCGGGCGATTGTATTTGTTTGACTGGCGAACTACGCTTCTGAGGTGTCGCCTTCTTCCGAGGACTGCATCGCTTCTGAGGACTCATTCCTGAATAGGAAATGGTAACAAAGAAATAAAGCATAAATTATAAAAAACAAGGCGAAAACAGGCGAAATTGCTTGAAAATTGAAAAGTCGCGCGTAGGGACATGCAAACCGGGGAATAAAAATTCAGAGCCGGGGATAGGTATGTGCCAGTAATGGTAAACTTCGAAATGCGGGAATTCAAATCTGCGCAGTAATTTAGTTTATTTAAGATTTATCGATTAAGTAAGGATGCCCTCTCCAATTTTCTGTTTTGGAGAAGATCGAACATCAATACATCATCTATAAAAATTTGAAAAATATTGATCGTCGCAAACATATTCAATTTTGCCATCAAATTTTGTAACAAAACAGTTTTTATCAAAAATCGAGTGAATTATGTGATGCCCCTTCGCAGTTTTTTGTCTATTTGTTTTTTCGGCCAGTAAAAAATGAGTAGGCAAAAAAACAGAAAAATCGATCGTCGCAAACATTATCAAAAAGAGCATCGAAAATTCCATGAAATGAAGGATCCTGTTGATTTGTATGCAAACGATGATTATTTTCTTTTATATTTCGCGTATCTGGCAGGTTTATTACACACTGTGTAAACACTTAAAATATGTCTCGATATAGATGAACGACACATTAGCATACTTAGGTACGATTACAGTATGCCAGAATTCTTAAAGTGGTAAATACATTCGCTATGAACTGTAAAATGCTAATATAGTTATCAATTATTGCTCAAATAAAATTGCTCTACCCAATAAAGCAAAAATAAAAGAAGGAAAAGCATTTGAAAATATTCGAATCTGACATGTTAACATAAAGTGACACAGCTAACCGTACACTCGCTGGCACTACACCACGATGGGCGGGGCTAAGAAGGAGTGCCTGTATCTCACTTAAATAAAAATGTTTTAAAATTCTGGAAGTGCTATCGTGATTCTGCATGTCCGAAAGGCCCAGAACCGAAAAATAGGAATTTTAAATAGAGTTTTAAATTTTACGTGAATGTCCCTAAGTCGCGCGTTCTCAAATTGTAGTTTGTAGTCACCGGTATTACTGTATTTCCAGTCACGAATTGACTTTTCAATAATTTTTATATTTTTAAATTAAATATTTATCAAATATATTTGCAAATATAACCGTTTCAGGGTGAAGAATCTAGTGGTCGAGTCAGTTCAATTGACTCTCACAACAATGTACACGCTCTACACACAGCACAGAGATCAATGAAAAACGATGAGATGTTGATGAATTTCGGATGACCTTTCTAGGCCGTCTTCGCTTTCTCGCACTTCTTCAGATACGATTTGTGGAAGAAGTTCATGAAGAGAACAGCGAATGAAGAATAAATTGCGAAGCAGAGAAGCAGATTCTCATACGATTGTTGCATGATCTGCAATTGGAACATTGTTAGAGTGAATTCGGTGAACAGAAGAAGACTTAGAGTGTGATACTCACTCTTCCCTGCAGTTTGTAGTGCAACACAGCAAAGGAGATGGCAACTCCAATGAGCATTTGAGTGGTCTGCAGTGTAGTGATCACCATGGAGAATGACCGAGGAAGACGAATTCCGGCTGAAAGGGACATTGTTTCGTTGATTCCAACAAGTTAATTTTAGTAGGTCAGCAACATTGGAGATCAAAAGCGATAATAACGCAGTGATTCGTATAATAATCTGATCTAATAGATGATCTTATCTACTACGTCATGGAGGTGGTTGGCCAAATTAACTTTTCGTATTCGCGAAATAATTACGATTGCCGATCAGATAACGAAAATATTCGAGGAGATTCACTATCTCATTGTGTCGCTATGTCACCTTTCATGCATAACAATTCAGGAAGAGAGATAAGCAAAATCAGAAAGGCTATTTTGAGGTAGATGATGAATTCTCACCAGCAGCTAGAGCGTAGTATGCGTACATGAGTGCGTGCACTCCATAGTTCATCGTGATGAACCAGCGACCGCCCGCCACCAGTTCACACGCTGCAAATGGGCATGATTAACTCGATTCTCAGGGACATCATGATTATCGTTGCCCTTTCTAAGCTAATCCCTCACCCGAGTGCCACACATATACAAGTACGACCGCGTGATGGTACCAATGGAGGAAGATGAGGGGCTTCTTCCTGGCTACGACGAAGGCTGTGTCCAGAAGTTCGAACAACTGAAAAGGTTTAGGATTCTTCACTTTCTTAGCAACATCTTTCATGTATCTAACTATTGGTTTAACTTTCTTAGGTCTTCATAGCTGCATCAGGAAGATCTACATCAGATGCCCATTTTCTCCATGAGTACCATCTATTGCTTTATGGCTGATGTCGATGGTTCTGAGTGATAAAAAAATCTGACCTTCGACGCAGCGAATAATCCAGCCCAGAACGCAGCGGGTTCCTTCGGATCGACAGCGTACGAGATTGAATCGAGTAGGGGGAAATTGGTGAGGACGTAACTGAAGATGGGAAGTGATTATACATCGATGCGGTAGGTAACTCACGTGAACTCCTCAGCCATTCGCATGGTTCCTGCAAGGGAGAAGATCGCAAGTGCTGCATTCCAGATGATGAGAGGCCATTTGAGATTGAAGGGTTTACGATCGGCCATTGCTCTGCAATTAATGGTTCGGTCGTAGGTGGATTGTGAGAACAGAAAAGTTTACGAAAGATTCGCTTTCATCTCCATCACCACTCACTTTTCGCCCAAATGTACAGCGCACGAGTAGAGAACGGCGATCCAGATAGAGTGACTCCAATTCGCCTTGAAGAAGTGATACACCTGAAATAGGAGCTGTTAACTCTGAATCCTCCTGAATAGGGCTATGAAGAATCTTTCTAAGTGAGAGACTAAGAGGGATGAAGGGACGCATTCTTCATCCTTCTTCAACTCACCCATTCCTCATCCCACTGCTTCTCTGGTCCAATCAATGATCCGTACTGATACGGAATATAGTAGACCGTCGCATCCTCCTGAATGCGAACGGCCGGGAAAGACGTTGAATTGAACATCATCATCGACATTTGCCGTCTATCCCCGACTGTAATCGTCGTCTCTTTTATTGTCTCGACCCCCCCTCATCTAACCCCGCCTTTTCCGTTCCTCAAAGTCTCTCAGAGTACACGCTTGGAGAATTGACTTGTGTGCGTACTTAGGAATTGCTCATCCTGAAGTGATCGAACGAAAACTAGGGATAAATTCGCTGAAGGGGAGACTCCGTAAGGGCGTTTCCTCGCGTGCTTTCGCCCGATTTCCTCTGGGATTTAGTGATTTCCTCCCCTCAAAACATCGTCGATGAGGTCATTTCGAGAGTGAAAGTCGAATTCGTCGTAATCTCTGTGAGATCGAAGAGCACTTTGTGATCCGAACAGATACGATCATTCGATGAATTCAAATGATGTAAAATATCCCGAACAGTTATGTATCTATTTTGCAAATATTCACAATGATGTGCAGAGATTTGGCAAACGTATTTATTTCCAGGGTAATCAGCGCGTCAGTAGACTCTGAA
Source organism: Pristionchus exspectatus (assembly GCA_911812115.1). Lineage (NCBI taxonomy): Eukaryota > Metazoa > Nematoda > Chromadorea > Rhabditida > Neodiplogasteridae > Pristionchus > Pristionchus exspectatus. Next base: position 16,660,409 of record OU461584.1, on the reverse strand, counting down.
CTCCCATTCCGGGAATCCTGGAATAATAATTGGTTGATGAACATTGAATAACCTGCAGTGATCGCACTGTGTTATTATTTGATAAGAACTAATCAAAACAGGAGATCATCCCCGGTGCGAGTAGGTGAGAAATGTATTAATTTGATAAGGATTAAAAACAGGTCATTATCCATTTTTCATAGTGCGATAGTATATTTTATAATCGTCTCAGAATAAATGACCAATATTGTTTCTGCAGAAATGTTGAAAATGTCGAAAATACACCATCCACAGAAAGTATCTATCTCTGCAACTCTCTGGACAATTGAGCGTGAAAATGAAATGCGTTTCAGGGAAATTCTTAATGTTTTTTTTACCGCAGGGTTAGTGACCGTACAAAAGGAATCAAATGAACGGTGAAAGTGCTAAAACAAAAGGGGTAACCAAATCATCAATTTTACTTTCATTCTCATGCAATCCTCTGCCTCTGGCAACTTTCGCTCGTCATTATTGCTTCACTTTCGATCGACTGACCTACTTCAGTCCAGTCGTTATTCCATCGGTCACATGGGAAGAGGAGGGAGACAGGCAGGAGTGATCACAAGGGCCAGTTATGATGGGCAGTGGAGATACACAAAGTAGAGGAATGATTGACAGACGGCAATGAGCAGCTGGATGATGAAAGGTCCATCTATAATGGGCTGGTCACTTGTTCAGTTGGATCATGCAGAATTTTCCTGGGTTGTAGAATTGTCTAGATCGTAAATACTTGCCTTCGTATTTCACGCTTTATTTATGAACCCATCATTCTGTTTCGTTATTCTCCCCCTTTCACCCCTAAATCCCCTGCAAAACAGTCGGATTTGCGCCCAGCTCGAGGGGGCAAATCTCGCTGGCGTAAACCCTTGCCTGTTAAACAGTGTGAATTACGAAACGGTGTGAACACTCATGCAAGTGACGCCACTCTAATCCGATTTCCCACCCCACGGCATCATTTCCAACGTATTCTCTAACTGTCTTTTCTGCTAATCGCTTCCGTGTTCAGTGCTATCTCTACGACCAATACTGTCCAAGAGAACGGGAAGAGTGAAGAGACGACAGCCCGAATTCCACCCTCTCATCCTCATCATCCCTCCTCCAGATCCAATCACTGATGTCATCCATCTAGCACCTTTATAAAAGGACTACCGCTCAGTTTAGTGCAATCCAGTTAGCTCAACCTTCCTCGAAACGTTCCATATTTGCCCTGTTCTTTATTGAAACGAGCGAGTATGAACACGCATAAATTGCCAACCGTTCTTGCCAATCTCGTTTACTCTCGTCTCTTGTCCATTTAGTCCACACAAGGCCACTTACAGCCCCCCTGAGTCAGGATCAGGTCCTTCCCCTCCTCCCTCAGTCCCTTTAAATTGCAGCTTCCCCCCTCTACCGGTAGTCACTCTGCCCTCCCCTGTCCAACAGCTGACCATCCTCTCGCGCTTGATTGCACCAGAAAATCACTTGTCCTTTCCCTTTCCACTCGCACTTTCACTACTACCCGTTGTTGCGCCATGGTGCTTCTCCTACCGTATCCCCGTTAGTTATCGATCGATTCCAGAATATGCTGACTACCGTAGTACTCCTGCTGGCATCCGCATTGATGACGACGGCCCAATGGTCGCCCTACGGTTTCCAGCGACCAATTATGCCCCAGTTCGGAGGATTCGGAGCGGGACAACAGTTTGGTGAGAATACATTAATATTGGATCCGTTCCTTGTATCAATTCCCTGATCAATTCTTCGAAGTTGAAGAATGGATGAAACATTTTCGAGTTACGAATTCCCTCTCCCTCATTACTTCTCGCTTTGCCCGGCGACAGATATTTTATCTAATGCATCTAATCCAACGGGTCCAGTGTTGTCATTCCAATTAATATCCTCTCATTCGCTTTCTAAGTACCATTTCTCCCATTCCAGGAGGCGGAATGCCCTTCCCGCAAGGTGGTTCATCCATTCGTTTCGCGCCGCAATCCTTTGGTGGCGCGCAGCCCGGCAGCTTCGGGGGCCAATTCGGCTCTTCCGGTGGCCAATTCGGCAGTCAAAATGGCGGCGGATCGCCCTTTGGCGCCATGAATGGAGGAGGAGGAGGACAGATGATGGGAATGGGAGGTCAGTTGTCGAGAAAAATAATGAAGGGAAGAAGACTTAAGTGGAATTCGGCGGATTGGCGGAAGGAATTATGGTGAAAGTATGACGCGTGGTCTGTGGCCGCTAAAAACATGCTAATTAGAGGTGTCCATAAATTTGATGATTTGTCTTCTGCTCGGCGAAAACATGAACAATAAAGGTTGTTTATGTTTTCGAACACCCCCGATGCCGAATGAACATTTTCTTATCCACGGATTGAAATTAAGGCATCTCGTACAGCAGGGATCCATAAACTGTTTTTATTCTAACAAGTTGGATGAAACTTATTCATTTCCCAGAAGGGTACATTGACTTTGATGAATAAATAATTGAAGGTTCATCGTTCCCTCCCTACGGTCAGCAATCTCAACTTGTTCTTCCTCCGGGTGCCCTGTCTGGAGGAGGATTCGGAGGGGGAGTCGGCAATGGAATGGGTTCGTTTAGCTTTTGCTCTAAAGTAGAGATTCAAGATGTCAAATCCATGAAATTAAGAGATTTTTCCGGTCACAATCGAAAGTCTTTTCTTAGTTCAGCCCATCATTTTACCTTGACTGCCCCTCCATAATCCCCATCCACCATCAGGCAACCCGTTCGCCGCCTCTATTGACAACTCGATCACATCGATGAACTCGCTCAACAACGTGCCTCGATTCGGCGGACCCGGAGCTGGACAGGGATTCCCTGGCTCTGGCGCCGGATTTCCCAGCTCTCAGCAGGGATTCCCTGGAGCGGGGTTTCCCGGTTCTCAGTCGGGGGGATTTCCCGGTTCCGGCCCTTCGATCGATAGTTCATCGGGTGTTCGTCGTGTGATTCCGCCCTTCCTCCAGGGAGCGGACAAGGAGACGGAAGATAGGGTAAACATGAGGAAGAGAAGAGAGGAAGTTGCATGCCGTTTCTCTTTGAACATTCTCTATGACTCTAGCTGCTGATCACTCACTTTCCGATAGTATACTGTATACAATGGCTTGCGCTGCCATTTATGGCTAGATCTTTGGACACGATACTGCAGTGATATAGGAATAAGTTGAAAGATCAAAGATCACCCTGATCCCCTCTTTGAGTTCTACGCCATCGTGCAAAACCCCACGTGGAGTGCTGTAGAGAAGGAACAGCGAGTACAGGAATTTATTGCTACGCTCGATTCGAGTAGACAGGTATGGGATAGGGGAAGAATCTGCATCTTTAGTTCTCGCACATAAAATTACGAATTCGTCTTCATTATGGAAGCTCCAATCTATAAAGTCCATTAGGACAATTACAATCTGTGATTGAATTTACCTCGTCGGAATAAATATTGAATGTCACTTTCAGAATACGTACGAGCAGTTCCGCCGCGAGGCCGCATCTACGCAGAAGACGAAGAGGGACAAGGTGATCTTTGATCTCTCACTCAGTTGATCTTTGATCTTTCCTAAACCTCTTCACATAGGTGCACGGTCTCGTGGAGCAGATGTCGCCCGAGGCCCAGCAGCAGTTCCAGAAGGTTCGAGTGATCAGGGGTTCCCTGCACCTTTGTCTGTCACAAAACGCCGGGTAATGGAGAAAAATGACGCATCTGGAATATGTTTCATCCTGTGTTCATTTTCGAAACATCAGCGGTAGCGGGGCTTGTCGACGTATCTGTCGCACAACGTTGATCGTTGATCTTTGATCTTTGATCTCTTCAGGTATCCGCCCTCATGACCAATCCGGGTCTGTCGGATCAGGAGCGTCTCAAGCAAATCTCGGAACTCTATAGCAAGCTATCGCCGCAGGTCGGCACTTGATCTTTGATCTTTGGCTAATAAGATATGTTGCAGGTTCGCTCCGAGTTCGACTCCAAGTTTACTGGACTGTAAATTTATTGCAAACTAATTATTCTAGATATTTATTGATCTCGATTGTTGTTCGCCAATTGGTTGTTCAGTTGCAATCTTTCACTTTCATTCACGGGACTACTAAAAATACCCCCTGATACTTTCACTAATTATGATGTTGTGCTTTCGCCTAAATATCTGAAATACTAATAATAAAATATTTCCCACTTGCAAAACGTTTGTGCCTCATGCTGGAATCGAACCAGCGACCTTCTGTTTACTAGACAGACGCTCTGCCACTGAGCCAATGAGGCGGGTGTGTGATCCATATTTATCGTGCAAGACACAGGTGTGCAGGGTGAATACAAATACGAGTCGCTGTGAGCCTTTCGAAGCAATATTCTACAGAAATAGGGGGTGAGGTAGAGAGGGAGTCTTCCCATCTCGAGGGTGAGAATCACCAGAAGTATCCGTCGTCTTCTCTCTTCTTCTGTTCGTCTCCGTGTCGCACGTGTCGCATTCGATACTTTTGTGCGGTCGACCGGAAGTTGAGACCGTCGGGATCGTATCGGAGGAATTGCTGAAGAATATCAATATTCTTCATTAATAGGTTTTTTTCGATGTTTTAGCCAATGTTTTAGTCAACTCCTCAAGAGAGAGGGGGAGGAAGTTGTCTAATAGTAAGACGATCCAGTTGCTGACCTCTTCGAAAGAGACTCTGCATCGCTTCGGCTTAATGCACTTGCCTCGTTTGTCGCGAACGAAGCCAGGTCTGGAATATGGATTGATAATTATCCAGACTTAGCCAATCGATATTCCTTCTGGACTCACTTGCACAGACACCTCGGGAAGTAGCACTTGGGATCGGTGGGGTCGTGCTCAAAGCATCGAGGAGGACTGCAATTAGTCTATTTAATTATTATTTGTATTCAATTTGAATAATTGAGCATGACCATTTCGTATTGAACATCATGCATCCCCTCCTTCCACCTCCATCACTACTCCCTTGGGACCGATTCCTCTCGATTCTCCCACTCATTCATCATTGTTCAGGTGCCGATACATCACTTGCTTTCATCCCATAGCCAACAATTTCGCATCTCCCTTTGAAAAACAGAGAATGTGAACGAGCTTCGTGACTAAAATATGCACAGCCTTTGCTGCATTTTCAAATACCCTCTACATTGAAGCCCACTGAAAAGACCAATAAAAAATTGAAAGGCATTCCACATTTTCGATTCTGTTTCAAATCCCTCAACAAATGACCGGATGGCCGAGGGGCGAGTCATTGTATGCTCAAAGATGACTCGAAGTGAGTGAGTACATTCCAGTCGTCCGTTTTACACCCTCACCGTGCCAGGCTCTACGTCAGACGGAAGATCGTCAAGAGAAGGCACTCCCTCAACATCCGTCAAAGGGGTGCGACATTCACTGGCGGTGCCCTTTTGCATGGGAAAAAAGCGCTGACCACGCATTTTCCCTACGTGTCTGATACTACGGAGGAATCCGCGGATCAAAGACCCTACCGATCACACACCGATATCGTACACTACTGAAGGCTTTGATCGGGTACCCATTTCCTAACGTTTACATGGCCAACTATCCGTGGAATTCTTCAATCTCTACCAATTGTTTATCCGAACAATGGCGCGAGATAGCCGCTCCTCATCTGACGATAGTCATCTTACATGAAAAAAGATTTTTATGGTTACCTGAAGAGATTCTCGCAGCTCCTTTCGCAGTGCCTTTCCGGTCCACACCTCACATGGTACTCCGTGTGCAGACACAGTGCAGGGGACGACTCGTCTCGGAGTGGGGCGGTTAGACGAGATCTCTGAAAATGCAGATTTGGAAAAATGCAGCATCTTTAGAAATATCTAACAATAACCCGCAAACTGAAAATATAGTAAATTTTGAAATACGGCCACCACTGCATTCCGTACAATCTCTCGCTACTCGAACAGGCGAGATAGTTTTCGACAAGAAGAGACCACGTCCGTCTTCTTGTGTGATTGCTAACCCGATTTCAGTCTGCTCTTTTCCCAACGCCACCTAAATTGTGCCCCCCCCCCCACCAATTGTTTTCCGTCGATGTCCGGAACCCCCTTGCTAAGGCAATCAGTGCATCCATCTCCCTGTTCCCGTAGCATAGAACACTGCTTCTTCCCGCTCACATTCCTCTCATTCTCACGAAGAGAACGCGAGATTTTCGCGGATGGAATATTTGGATAACCTTCTGAAGAGAAGCGAGGAGTGAATTGCCCTTCATTCTGACCATTTTTTGTAATCTTTTTTCTTTACTCGATTCGAGGAGAGCTCAACTCTCATTCTTATCGAACTAATCCTTTTCTGATCTCATCATCGAATCACACTGATTGGCATTATCAGCACGTATGGATATCATCTACATTCGTCATCGAAAAGGAAATCAACATCTGCGGACTGTTCATCATCCTTTCCATGCCTTGCATTCCTCCCATTTTATCTGTCTGACTCATCTTCGCACCCTCACTGGTCCCTCTTGAGCGAGCTCTGGCCAGTCAGACAGGATGAGAGACCGTGTGAAATGAAGAGATCTTCCCATCCAATCTCCCTCCCTCACTGCCCGACTTCTCAGTGTAGAACAACACTCGTAAACGCCCCCTCGGGAGTGGAAATCGCGGAGGGGCTTGAAATGGCGACTTTATCTCTACTCTCACTGCAAATACGACGACCCCATAACGACTACAATGGCAATATCTCATCTGACACTAGTAGCGTTTGCATCTAGAGCTGGAAAATGAAGGACAACTTCGCTTTCTTAACGAGTTGTCCAGTGAGGAACAACGTTGAATCCGGAGAGTACCTATTCTCTTCACATGCTCACCCTGGCTCAGAGTCATTGCATAAAAACGAGAAAAGTCATCTTCCTCTTCGTTGTTAAGGGTAGTTAACATGGGCCGTGACCGTAAAACCTCCCGGGTTCCTCATCAACTCGTAAAGAGAGAAGTAAATGGCCCCGCAAATAAAAACAACAACGCGACGAAATCAGCCCCGGCCACTTGTGTCAAGTATCGACCATGTGAAAAAACTTGGATGCGTCACTGCCAAACAGTTGATTCATCACCTAATAAATAGGGCGAGAAACTCTACTCGTTTCACATTATCTCTATCCATTCACAAAAAGGGCCCATAATGAGGTGGGTTCGTTCCACAATCGCCACTAGGATATGAGTCAACGTCTCTTCATTTCACACACTATCTCGCATCTCTGATCGGTGATAGAACAGGCGAAATGAAGAGACAATTACTCGTAGTTGGAACTCTAATAAAATGGGAATGTTGAATCACAGTTTTCTCTCGTTCGAATGATGTTGCCTTTTGACATTGACGTTGATTGGCTTATCGCTCTTTCTTGAGAGTTGGGTTCAGAAAAGGTAAACATAACAGGATTAGCAGGGGAGTTTCCCCTTTCGAAATCTTTCATCGAACGCCCAAACTGCGAACGAATTCATTCAGTTTGGTCGGTAAGTGTCCATTACCCATCGACTACTCTAAATGAGTTGGTGAGAATGTGATCTACTTTGGGACCCTTTAAGAGTCGTTCGGTTACTTCCCTCTATTCGTCTCCTCTCCTTAAATGTTATACAACCGAGTCGTGAAACGAATAGTGATCGAAACGCTCGAAATTCCGAGAAAATGCAAGCAAAAAGCGGCGATCTTTCATCCCCTCCTACACTCCTTCCCAGTTTTCTCCAATTGAGAGGGAAAAGGAAGTGGCGAACCCAAGCCGATCGCACGAGTATAAAAACCGTTCTCTCACGCAGTAAGAGAGCTGATCAGAAGTGAGAAAGGGAAGATAAAAGAGCGCCTAGTGATAAGCTAACAGTTGTATGTTTGAGTAGGCGCCGTTTATTAGATTCCTCTTACCGTGCAATCAATTGGTAGGTCAAACACTTAGGAGACGAGAAACGAACAATGGTTTAATGAGATTACCAATCAACGCTAACTTGTTCCAACACTAATTTTACTTACCAATCGTCGTTTCGCATCTGTAAAACTGAGCGAAGAAAGTGAAACGACCGCGAGTAGTGAGAGAATCAGCTTCATTCTGAAATGGAATGCTCTCATCAACTGACTGGTGATAATCTCGAGATGGTAAATATTTTCAATTAGAGCTGCAATCCGTCCGTCCACGCGCCTTCTTCAAGGTCGACAATGATAATTATCGCGGAACGATGAGAAAACTTATCAGAGAACGGCAGCGAGATCTCACTCGCGAAACTATGAGAGATCATAATACATCACGGAATTAAGTGCTAAAACACAGCGAAAACATGCACTTCCGAGAGATCAATACGATCCAGATACCGTAATCCCCCACCGGATACCAGCTGAGAAGCACTCGTCTGGTATCAAGAAGGGTCAGTGATATTCACCCTCTCCGCTCACTCTCTTATGTCTAGCCCCGCCCCCTCAACTGAGATTGAGACATTGGTACCGAGAGGAGGGAAAAAAGGGAAGAGATAGAAGGGAGTGAATCTCGCGATCTTATGCTGGTCACAACAGTGGTCTGATACTACATGGGAATGGTTGGACATCAAGTGGAATGGTTTTGAAATGGTTAACTTTGGCATCTCTTTCTTCCTCCATTTCTTCGCTCTAATCTTCTCGTAAAACAGTGCTGGAGGGGGCAACAAAGAGCTGATTCATTCTTTTGTTTGTTTTCTGATAATCTTGAAGTACAGATCAGAACAGCCATTTATCGGATCTGACAATTGATCAACTTCATACAGAATAGCGAGCAATTGACAGAGCGAATAAAACTTCCTGAATTGGAGGCCGGAAATTACTAGTGGATTATGATTTCTTCTAACAATACAGGTAATTCAAATATGCTGCTCAGCATGTATTCACTACTAATGCGATATCCAAAGAAACAATTGTGACAAATGGAAATAAGTAGTGGACAGTGCAGCGGATCTACCGGAAATGTGGATAAAATGGAGGGAATTCTCTTCTTTTTTTCGGCTGACCTTTCGAACTAAATCAATGTTGTTCTTCCTTTTAATCTCCGCGGTCTCTAGAAGATGTCATGCCAAAAAAGAAAAGAAGATCCACAAAAACTGGTAGCAAAGTGATAAAAAGCTGAGTAGACAGGGGACACTTACCTTGTATTATAACGTAAAGGAAACAACTTAAGTCTTGAATCCGGGAACCGATAAAGTAAAGAGGAATTATTGACAAAATACCTAGCAAGTGCGTTAGTAGAATTAGAACAAATTAAAGGAAAAGAAAAGATGGCTAAGGAAAGAACTCGGGGTTTGCACGATAGAATTAAACAGAAAAATATCGAGGCGAAATAATTTGACGATCCAAACGATCGATAATCGATAATTACGCCATCGTTGTCTATTGATATCGATCTCGCATTTCGTCCTCAATCCTCGCAGCCTGGAGAATAAATGGAATCAATCGATATTCACAGAGTACCGTATACCTCGTCAGGATGCAATGGCATTGCCTTCGACTCCACAGCTGCAGACCAGAGGTATGGACGGAAGACTGAAATTTGCAATATTAGTAAGAATTAAAGACCCTTCCTTTTCATGATCTTCTAATACCAAATGCTAATGTATGTGCGATGATTTTTAACAGGCTGCACGATTCCAAATGTAAGCTACCGACTACACTATCCAATACCAAACATGGAGAGATGCACATAGTCAATTACGAATAGTTCTCAATTGTACAACATTCGCTTCACTACACTAATTTGAAGAAAAATAAAAGTATTGCAACTCGAGAGAATTCACAGAGCTCAAAAAAAGAAACAAATAAATAGAAAACGAACTCGGCGTGACTCTCGGATCTCTTGCTTCCCTCAGCGACTTCATATGCGCATCGAATGATCCACGGGGAAGGAACTAGAATGGAACAATCATGAAACTGACACATCCAACTCCCTTCCTATTACCGTACTTTTATGGTCGCTCCGATTCTCTCGTCCTCCAATCGTTCAGCCTCGTCCTCAGAGGTCTCCGGAGGAGGAGTAGCTTCTCTGAAAATATAAGGCAGGATGAATTCAATGTTTCCTTTTCATGAACTAGTTCAGTGTTCTTATAGTTGAAACTCGTTTGAATTAAAAGAAATTTAACGTTAATGTAATAGTTTTAAGCTTTTAAAATGCTGAGCTAGTTATGAATCAGAAGCGTTGGATTGGATGCAACCAAGCTCGATATATTTTACAAGGAGAGACCAGTCAACGAACCTCTTCTTAGCGGGTACATTAATTGGTGGTGGCAGCACACCCTGTTGGAAGAAATTAGTGCCAGTGCTTCTCGTGGAGGAGGAAGAACCACCAAACTGTGGATTGAGACGATCCCTAAAAAGCAGCAAAACGATAGGTCTCGGCCGGGATCGAACCGGCGACCTTCTGCGTGTGAAGCAGACGTGATAACCACTACACCACGAGACCAGATGAGAAAGGTTGCTTACTCTCGTCTCTTGGCTCCGTTTCTGGGCGGGGAAGAGCGGGACGCGTAGTCTCTCATCGTCTGGCGCCCTCTTCCTTCTCTCTCCCTTCTCCTTTCTTCCTCCAATCGAGCATCGCGCTCCCGTCTTTCCTGCACAATAACAACTTTGAAGACAGATTATGGTTTCGAAAAATTTGCAGACTTTCATGATTGATTTAAAACAATAATCACACAATTAATTTCTCATTCCAGGTGAAATCAAACCTTTACACCTTTATGGCCCTATCATTCTACCTTTGAAAAGCCTCACAACATAGCATGTTAAACTGATTATGACGTCTTGCGAATGAGTGAAAAAAACTACCGCTACAATGTATGAGTCAGAGACGTGATAAAGTAGTGCAGAAACAACGGGAAAGTCACCATCACTGTAAATTCCAAGTAAATAAACTGACAATTTGTCTCTGCGCAATGGCTCGTTCAATGGTCTCGACATCTCCCCTCGGTCGTGAAGTGACGGGAACCGAGTCAGAACCACCCATCGAAGGCATGTAGAAGGGAAGAGGCATTGGAGGCATTGGAGGTTGATTGCCGAACACACCTGGAAGGAGGGAGGAGGGAATGCATGGGATTCGAATTTCCGGAGCACATATTCTAATATGTACGTTTTCAAAATATTTTTACAACCGAACACAACAATTATGACAGTTGTTTGAAAATCTCTAATCTATGAAAACGATGATGTATGAATGAACACAATATAAATGCACAACCTTCTATCTGCACATAGGTTTAGCTTTACCAGGAATAAGTACTCTCTCTTGTCACCTTACCGTTTGAGATATATCAACTGTATTAACAAGTAAATGTCGCTCACCTCTACGGGGTGCGGGAACGGGCACTGCTCTGGGTGGGGGTGAAACGGATCTCGGATGAGGAGGCAGCGGACGCTCCGGTGAGACCACCTTGCGATTTCCTGAGAGATAGGATCGATAGGGGTACGGTAGATGATACGGTATCGATTATGGATCAATGCTAACCGAAGACTCCTCCTCTCGGGGCGACGGTAGTGGGACGAGAGAACTTGGTCGAACTGACCACACTTCCATTGTGAGAACGAACATCATCTTGACTTCTGAATGAAACCGACATTTCATACGGCATAATAATTAACATCAACAAGGAAAAACAATGAAATACATCTACCAGAATTTCAATCTAACCATTATTATGCCATTAGATTACAAGGTTCAATGTCGTTTCGTGTTACAGATTTAGACATTCTAACAGTCTCCTCTAACCTCTGATTGTTTCTCCATGCATCCTCACTTCTTCCATCTTCCTTTCCCATCTCCGAATGAGTGGGAGATGCCTGTCGACGACGTTGAGCAGGGCGGGCGTCTACGAAGGGAAAATCATCATCATTATTTGGAAGTTCTTTTTTTCACCATTCATCAACCCTCTCGTTTTCATTGTTACATCTTAACTTCATATTGTCATGTCTGGTGAATATGATACGTGTTTATTCTGCACTATGACACTTCTCCCCATATCGTACCTCTCTCATTGAATCCAGGCGGTGGTCCATTGAACCTCGATCGATCGGTGTGACTGGACGTGGGCGGAGAGACGTCGCGAGCTGAGAAATGGGACTCGTCAAGTAATTCAGAGACTTTTTCGTGAAACATATATTTCGTAGGAATCTAATTTATGCTTACCGTTCCTCTCCGAATAAACGCTTCCATTCGTTGTGGTTCGCTCATGGTCCACTGCGTTTCCAAAGCCGCTTCTCAAACAAAAATTATACCATAAATATTAATGGAAAAGCACACTCTGATGGGTTGTTCTGAAGAAATCACAGGAACCCCTCTATCACAGCTCTTTTGCGGGTCGTTTCTTCTATTCTCCATTTCATTAATCCTACCGTACCCCTCTCTTCCGTCGTATCCTCCATCGTATCGATTTCCTCCTCCTCCTCCTCTTCCATTATTGCTCGTCTCATTACTGTTCCCTCTAGAGTGTTGAGGATTACCGTAGCTGCTGCAAGAGTATCGTCAGTCTACCGTTTTCAATCAGTTCTCGATCACACTCCCTACCGTACCTGGGTGCATCGGCCGGCACACGAGGCACATCGTCGTCCAAGCTGTCATCACTATCGTCGTCGGAAGACCCAATCGGAGCCGCCTGAGGACGGGAAGACTTATTCGTTGAATGAACACACAAATATGACAAGCTAATGCAATCTCTCGCATACATTGAAAAGAGAAATCCATCAAAAATCGACCAACACTTTAAAGACTGGTTACTTTCGTATGCATTTCTTCACAACAACCATGGATGGTTCGATTTCAAGATACTTTTTTGTAAACGATTTTTTGCGATGATCTAACTCACCCTCCTATCGTCCTCCCTTCTCCTATCATCCGCATTCGGCACTTCCCTCCACTCGATTCGACCGGCATTATCCCAATTCTGTGAATTGCAACAATATTATCACTGTGGGTTCAGGAGACAATAATAACAATAAAAATAATAACAACAACAAATAAAATAATCCATACATCCTGACTGAATCCCAGATGAATCTGCGGGTCGAATTTATGGTGCATGTCCAGCACTTTCGCGTCCGAGAGATTCTTGAACAGCATTTGCCTGTGGAAAAAAGGAATTAATGATTTTCCTTCTATTTAATTTGAAAATAATTAAAAATATAACTTACAGTTCCGAAACGGCCAGCGTGAGGGTGCATTGCTTGTCCAATTTATTCTTGTGGAAGGAGCACGGAGTGGGACTGGGAAGATCGCGATAGTCACGTATCGGATGCTGAAAGAACGGAATTGTTCATTCTAAAATTTGACTCCTCGAGTGAACAAAAAGACAATTCTAATTTGACCCCCCCCCCCTCCCAACTTACGATATCGCATTCTTTCTTCTGAATCTTCGCGTAGATCTTGAACATATCGTCGAGGAAGCAGAATCGAGCCTCGAGATGCTCTGAGAGTATCCATTTGAATCCATTCGGTGCATTAATTCAAATCCAAAGACGGAATTGAATATTGCAAAAGATAAAGATGATACCAACCCCAGTAATCAGGGAACAGCGTGAACAGTGTTCCAGCAGATTCGTTGTAGTTGCTCTTGAGGAACATAATCGGCGCCATTTTATTGTGTGGCTCCGTCAGGATTTGGAGCAGCTGAATATGATTACTTGTTTTTATATAGCATTAGAAAACTGAATTCAAGATGGAGGTAGACTCGAACCAGGATTCATTTATATCTCATCATCATCACCCCTTTCCCTTACAAGTGACTTCATCCTTTCAACGGTTGTGACTTCGGGTCCAACTGGATTGCGCTCGTTTTGTATATGTCGCTCCGCAGCGATTCCCGTCTTCTCGACTGCAATATTTTATCGTATTGTCGTATCACAAACAACAATAAAAACTAATCAAAACAACAACAACAATGAATAAATTAAGATGAAGCTAAAACTCACACGACTCGAGCAATCCGCTGTACTCATTTTCATTCAGTTGCTCCCTCTCCGTAATTACTCCTTGCTTGAATCTGAAAAGGGTTTCATTTTTCCAAACGTGATGGAATCTCCAAACAATTCTACACATAATCCATGCTTTAAACTGACTTTGCCGTTTTCTATGGTAAACTTCAAAAAATGAGAGATCACTCACAGCAAAATCTTTGACAATTCCTTCTTCATGCCACGAGTGAGCGAGTACGATAGGAGCTGAATGATCGATAGTGTCAAACCGTAATTTCAGCCAACTTACCGTAATCTCGGAGGGACAGACGCGGTCTCCTTTGATGTTTGAGGTGTACTCATTGACTACGAGAAGGAACGACGTCAGGTCTCGTAGCACATCATCTTCCGATTCTAAAAAAATCTCGGGTAAAAATGTTGTAAAATATCTCAACTTTTATGTAGCGAATTGAGAAAATTTAGAAAAGACAAAATGACATAAAAGTATGACAAAAATGGACGAATTACTTACTTCTGTTTCGCTCAGCCTCCGATCTCATTTTAATACTGAACTTGGAGATATTGAATTGACACGACTTCGTCGAACGAATATCCACTTCATTTGCCGTGTGTTTCATCTGCATTTTGTCTGTTAACAATGATCTCCCCACTTTTCGACACTTAGATACAATATTTTTGGTTCTGTGACTGTGTGTATTAGTGGGTGCTCACACTTTGGGTGCAGTTGAAAAAAGCGGACACACCAAGCACACATCACACCAAGACAAACTGTTCATTGTGCATGTTCCATCTTACGAAGTGAATTTTCCTTCCACTTCTCCTCATTGCCGTCTCCCTCTCCTCCAATATGGTCGGTTCCGTACGAAATGGAAAGGGAGTCTTTGGTTCTCTTGGTCTCGGAATGGGTGCAATCTTCTTCGATGCAACCTCCCATCCTTCCTCCGAAGATCGAACCGCCTGACACAATCTATGGTAATGCACGGGTACGGTATCTTTCAATCAATCCATACCAGACTACCGTAATCTAGGGATACCGTAACCGCACATTCCACATCTCGGTGATATCGTATCGATGCTCCGCCCGAGTGTCTCCCTCGTAATCAACACCATACTTTTCACGGAACATATCCCGACCGTACTGAAAAAAGAAACTTAGAGATCACGGTAACAAGATACTGAAAGAAAGTGTCTGATTGGATGAATTCTGATTCAACGTAATAAATTATAATTCAAAAGATGGCGCTCATTGTCATCTTTTCCAGGGAATAGATACAGTATTCCGCTTATCTATTATCTACCGTACCTGAATAAACCATCTGAAGTAGGCATTTCCGGAGCTCATTCCCTTCTTGAATTTGCCACTCTTCTTTGATTTTGGAGCATCATCCCTATACTCCAATCTGGTCGACCAACTGCTTCCATCTTGAGCCGTCGTGCTCATTACTCTATGTACAACTGCACACGCAGTTGTGTGTTTACCGTAATATCTGAATACACCACACACGCAAACAAAGGATAGAGATATCACAGAAGCCGAAAACTTCTCGTGTGCACGGTGCAACTGATTGGTGCAGGTGAGTGGGATGAGTGTGAAGGGCATGCACGACGTTTATCAATCAATGGCACACACACAACATCAAACGATCGAGCAATGAACTGAATTACAACAACGGATATGAATCTCGTGTTTGGCCTTCTTTAGTGAAATTCGCTTGACTTTTTATGATCTCATTATTCTAATAGAGTAAAGCCTGGGCCAAACGCGAGACTCATTGCCTAGAGAGTACGGTAATGAAAACATTACTTACGTGTCCTTTCATGGGGGCGCCGAATGCGAATTTCGGCGTGGCCGGATTGATTTCTGCGATTTTTGCGTCGTGATTCTAAATTATATTGTTACGATTGGAGAATATTCGAAATATATTCCAGACACGATTAATCCGTTCATTCTACAGGACCTCGTTTGATTTACCGACATCTAAATCTCCATTTTTCCTCTTTAGACGTTAAAAATAAAACATTCAACAAATAAAATGAGTACGTTCACCTTTTTCAGTTCAAACATCGCATCCGGGTTGATGGTCAGCGCTTTTCGATAATTCGCCTTTTTTTCGTCGCGAAATTTCTTCACTTTTTCGGGATCTTTGTTGAATTGATCCGCCTGAGCCAAGCTGTTCGTATTAAAATGAGAGAGGAAAACCCACCATGTGTTTCCATTTGTTATGCTCGTTAGTCGCTCTGACCTCCTGAAAATATAATATTTCAGTAACTTCAACGAAAATACAAAACGGGAAATCAGTCATCCAGTCCCTACGAGATAAATTTGCAAAATTTATTAGACAAAAGTAGATATCCACATAATATTGTTCAACGTGACTTCCTATGGAATAGTGTAAATAATATTTTAGTGTAATATGAAGGAATGTCTTACACTCCACCACTGCATGATTTGTTCCTTGTGCTCGGGATTCGTTTGCTCGTGTGGGCATTTCCATAATCGTCTAAATTTATCCCGACCCTCCTGCAATAATTACGATATTTGCAGAAAGGCAATCCCATGGGTTCAATAATTAGATTCCCATAAATTTAATTGGTATAAAACGCGAAAAATGTGTATAAAAATGTTTTTTTTGAAAGTTGGTACTCAAATCAAATGATGAATGAATGACTATTCACTTACATGCTTGAACCACATCCAAAATGCGGATGCCTTCTGATTTGCGGGATTCTTAATATTCGAGACTCGAAATCCATCACTGGCCACATATGCCATCTCAACATTACGGTAGATTACGGTAACTATTGTATATCGATGTATTCCAAACGCAGCAGATATGACAGAAGCCACGAACTTCTCGAGAAATACAATTATTGACAATAAGATAAATATATTATCTTTACCACGATAACAATAATTTCAACAATACAATAACAACAACAACAACAATCAAACGAATTGATCCTTATTCTTCTTCTTTTTCTTCTTGACTACTGTAGTCTGGGATTGGCTAATCGATACACTATCAACTACCGTATTCTTCTTCAACTTCTTCTTCTTAATAGGTTCTTCTTCCGTCTCGGTTGATTCCTGACAAGAACAATATTGTCTGAAGATGATGCCAATAGTTAACATACCACTTCAATTTCGACTTTTCTCTTCTTATTCTTTTTCTTCACTCCATCATTCTCTTCGACTACCGTAATCGCGGCTACCGTACTCTCTCCTGACGCATCCTTGCCCTTCCTTTTCTTTTTCTTCTTCTTGAAACTTTCCGGCTTCACTGCAAATAAACAATTGGTGCTGAATGCACTGCGATTCCTATAACAATATGACATCAAAAAGGAGAAACTTAATCGATTCCTACGGCTACAGTATCCTGACCTTGAACTCCTCTGAAGTCTCCCCATCCATCGTCCTCATCTTCCTCCTTCTTCCCCTCTTCATTCCCTCTATCAATCGTCCATCCCTCTTCACTCTCATCTTCTTCTATCTTCACTTTCCTCTCTTCTTCCTTCTCTTCAATCGAATCTTCCATTTCATCCTCATCTTCCTCTATCGATTCTTCTTTCACTGCTTTCTGAAAATACAGAATTAGACAAAAGTTCAATCGCCTACTGGGGATAATGCAAATGGTACATGTCCGTATGGACTCTATGAAGCATCAACTATCTCTGTTCCCAAATGAATCACTTCCATACCTCATTTCTCACTTAACACCATTTTCCCCATTCGTATGTCTACTTTTTTGACTAATTTGTGAAGAATCCTACTCTATTCCAAAGGTAATGTAAAATGATGTAACCGACCTTCTCCTTCTCCTCACTCGTTCCTTCTTCCTCTCCTCCTCTCCATTTGATACTCTGTCCGAGGTCCGTGAACAGATCGTTCTTACGCTTCTCTTCCGCTCTGGAAAATCAACCGATAATTGACAAGTACCGTTATGTAAACTAACACAATCTACGAGTTTCATATTCCCTCAGCTTAGAAAGGTCACATATTCCCGTAATCTCACTCAAGATCTACAGAGTGACACATACAATTAGCGAACTTGGAAGATGGAAGGGTGGCGAGGGGAGGGCAGAGGGAGAGAATTAGGAAGAGAATTTGACAGAGTGATGTTGAATATACTTTCGGGACCACTTCTACCAAATAGATTTCAAGAAAACGCTACCCCAAGCAGGCGATCAATAATGGAAGCTATACATGATTGGCTCCACGCTCTGCTAGGGATGTGATACTATACTAGAAGGGTGTGACAAAACACAAAGCGAGTAGAATTTAGAGAGAGAGGAAGGAGTATAACTGACTCGATACTCTTCATGGCTTCTCTCACTCTCGTGGCAACGATATCGTTGTCGGAAACGACCATCAGACGGCGGAGAATCGCTGGAATGAAACAAGTTAAAGAAAAGATAAGGAGATCGTGAAACAAAACTGAGCCTTGCCAAAACCTTGAGCGGGTCCCATGCTTATTTAACATTTGGCTTTGAATTTACACTATAATAGTGGATTTCGATGAGCTGACTTGGTCTATCCTCCCTTTCAACGTCCCCACTCAATTCAGTGGTGCCAGGAGGGTGCACACTTTTTCTTCGCCCATAGTGACGAGTGAAGTGAATGAGGGAGGTCTATGACAGGAGGGTGAAGGGGGATAGGGGAGGAAGAGTCGTTTTCTGCCCCCCCCCCCCAATATGGATGCCCTTTTCATTGTGCACTCGTCATGCCTATTACGATTGAGAGATGAACGGGGGAAGGAAAACAAAATAAGGATAGATTAGCATCTTACCTTGATGTGGTTGACCTCCCTCCTCTCCAATATTCGCTTCTCTCCTCCACCAGACAGAGATGGACTCGCACTCTTTCAGAGCCCTTAAATTAAGTCTGCCTTAATCAATATACAATAGAGACATTCAAATGACATCACACTCGGATGTGAAAGACTCAGAATAGTGAAGCGATATGACTAACTACTATTTGTCTTTCGAGGGAGAAACGTAAGCCTACTCAAATTTCAACTAAATATGCTATTTTCTGTCTCACAACATACAATTTGTCGTAATTAACGTTGAAATAAGTCGAACCTCTTTGCCTGCTCATCTCCTCCACACTCGACGATCCACTGCGAGAGACGATCCATTATCTGAAGATGAACGTAATAAAATCAGTTTCCAATTTCCCCCATCCATTAACATATTCCTTTTAACTCTGACCACGTTTCCCTTAAATTAAATGAGAATAAGCCCTAACATCACAGGCCTGAAATACAAGATCCTAATACCTTGACGGTTCTCTCTCCGTCTTCCTTCGCTCGCGCAGAGAGATCAGCGATGAGACCGATGAGGAATCGAGCGAACGCCAACTGAAATTAATTATCCAATTCATTTAAAAAAATAGAATTATTACATTTCGCATCACATGAAGCACACAACACTCATATTACGAATGATGACGAAATAGTTGCTCGATGAATACCGTAATCAAAATCAATAATTGCCTCACCCAGTGATTCTTCTCCATGTGTCCTAACATCTCATCAGTGGCCGCACAGGCGGATCGACGGATCTGCAGAGGACTCTCTTCATTTCAAGTGCTCTCTCGTAGGTTAGACAGATCGAGAGAGTACACGAATCGAGAAGAAAGAGAACGAGACGTAAAGACAAAATAACGTCTCGTTCTCTTTCTTCAGGGAGAAAAAGTGAGAGGAGCATCATGAGAAGAGGAGGAAGGAGAGAAAGAACACTGGAGCGTTTATTACACGTCTCATAGCCCTTTATTGTTACTAAGGCGGCTGTGAATGACATATTGAAGTGCGCTGATAAAAATCAAGCAGTTATTACCTTGTCAAAAAAGAGAACAAAAAAGCACCAGAAACTCGAGAGGAGACAAATGACAACACTTTCGGTAGATAAACAAAGGATAAAGGAATGATAAACAATCATACCTGCGCCAGTCTCGTCAATCTTGCAACGAGTGCCGCTTGGATGTACATGAGAACGGACAGGCGAGGAGTGTACGATGACGATTGCAACAGTTTCTGACATTCAATAAGTGAAACATCAGCGATTCCCACCAGTGCGAGATAACTCGATTTGTCGTCTTTGTATAGCCAAAAGGGGACGGGAGTGGAAATGAATCCTTTATGATTAATTATTTGATATCAAATTTACATTTAGTAACCACGATGCTTTCAGGAAAAAATAAACGAAAACTAGAATACAATTTATCGTTTACCTGTTCAATGTTTCCCACGAGGGACGAAAGCTTCGAATCGCCCACTTTCTTCGCATTTCTGGAAAGTATAGAATTATTATTTAAAAAAAAACGCAATTCACTGAAAATGAAGAAAATGTGTCATTAGGTGCCAGCCGACATGGGTAGAGAAGTAAAATGTCGGCCAAGTCTCGTTGAAATTCGAGTATTTCCCAAGCCGCACTGTTTACTCTCACCCTAAAGCAAAGACGGAATATAAAATGACCTCATGCAGTCCTTGACTCGTCTCCAGAAGTAGAAGTGACGAAGTGGAGCTGATCTCTTGTACGCCAATCCCTCCATTACATGCTCCACCCCATCACAGAAGAGTGGAGAGAGGTGAATTCTCTGAAAATAACATACATATTTCGCAATAAAAAAACAATTGAATTTTTGATTTAAAAAAAAACTCGAACGCACAAGATCTCTTATCACTGGCTGCAATTTACGAATAGACGTCGACGGACTGGGCTTGACGTTGAACACGTTGGTAGTAGTGGAGGAAAGTGTGTAGAACTGCCCTGAGAATTCAGAATTGCGATTTAAAAGCGGGGTGCCAGAGTTCAAGACTTACCAAAAATGACATCAGGAGCTCCCATATTGTCTGCGGTGGAATCAACGGCAAGTTCTCATTCGGAAAAAAATATTATTACCATAATAAATAAGAACGACAAGGTGAAACACGAACAAACATTAGAAAAAATAACTGACTGAAGTCACATGGTTCTACTTTATTCAAAATGCAATTGATTGTAATGTTCGAATGAAGATGAACCATGTCATGCTCAGTCTGGACTACGATTCCTGACTACTATATTATAGGGTAAACACTCAATAGATCAACAGCAATTCAATATATTTCGAGCTCAATTGCGACGCCTTTAGACGAAAAAGGTTGAGATTTCTTCTTACAGTAATTCTTCCTACTTCTTACAGTTCCGATTGATAACTGATTATTTTGAAGATCTTTTCAATTTTTGTATATTTTTTGTTTAAATGCGCATTTATCACTTATCGTGCATCAGAATAAACAAATGAGGTCGAAGTAAATGAAGTCTTAATTATATGACCTGATAGAAATGTATATCCAAAATTGTTCGTAGACAAAACATTTGTAATTGTTTATTTTCTCTTGAATTTCAGTCAATTAGTAGGTTTATGAGGTTGGGTCAGTTTGGTAGGTCAAAGGTGGGAAGAGGGGTCAGATTCTTGCACAGATCTCTTCCAGTTGACTTTTTGTTATCAATGGTCTCTTTCGCAATTGCATCTCGGAAAGTGTCTTCAGTGATGTGATTCTAAAATGAGACGATTATCCAAAGACTAATTCTGGTTTCCAAACCTTCCTGGATTAGCAACTATTCGTATTTCTTCAGATGGTTCCTTTTCCCAATTCACTCCGATCTCTCTAGTTCCGATTCGTTTTTGAGTCACCTCAATGATTCACTTCGACTCAGAAAGGAGAAATAGTCGCTACTTTATCGTAGATCAGCGTGTGACCATCGTGGAAAACTGACGTCTTCATGCTTGCAAACTGGAAAGATCAAAGATCATCAGAGATCAAAGATCAACTCCAACCTGCGATGGATCGGCCGCTCCCGTCTGCTCGTTCCACTGTAGTGTGCGAGTGTTCATGGTGCCAATCCTAGAGAAGGAGGTATTTCATCATCACTAGTCAAGGGATAGGGAAAACCTCGCTCCGGGCGGTCGCATAATCTTGAATTTGAGAAGGCCGAGAAAGATGGAAACGGACAGAAACCGATGCGCGAGCCTCGAAATATAATTTTTAAAACAAATATTGGAAAATAGGTAAACCTGGCCCATTCATTCTGAGCCAGCACGAGAAATGCGTAGAAGGTCAACTGAAAGTAGAAGGCCTCATATTTTTCGAAATTTAAAAAAAAATTACTCTGGAGAGTCGATCCGTGATCGATCCGACCACGGTCCTCCAGCTATTGGCAGAGCATCGATGGGAAACGACGAGACCGAGCTGAGAAGAGAGATCAAAAACCAAAGATCAAAGATCAAATAACAAACATGATCTCGACTGCCCGTGAAGGATCGAAGATCGTAGGGATGTCGACCATCTTTCGTGAAGGGAAAGTTAGTGACCACGTCGGGTTTAGAGCGTTCGATTGAGATTGAAGCAGATCTGAAGAGGGGCAGAGATCAAATATCAAAATGCGAAACGAACTGGATATCGCAGATAACGATGAGAGATGGATCCACTGTGAGCATTCCCGATCGATCCGTGAAGAAGCCGATTCTGGAGATAAAAGATCAGTGGAGGTCATCAGAGATCAAAGATAACTTCGTAGGCGACATGAAGAAGGGTGCGTCCCAGACGGATAGATTGATACGATCCGTATCCCCTCCCATGGCACGCACACGATTTCCCGCCTGGGAAAGAGATCAAAGATCAAATATCGAACTTCATTGAGACCTACCTCCACGAGAAGGGGCGATATATTGACCACGGGAACGGAGAGATTCAGAGGGTTCTTGGGATAAACGAGAGCGACGGGATTGAGTCGACCAGTGACGGAAGGAGCCATTGTGATCACTCGATCCTGAACGGAAAGGATACGGTAGATGCAATCGATATCAGATTGTTGTCTGTATGCCCAATTTGAAGCAGGGTACGGTAACCGAAATCGTTGGAACAGCAGGCATGTTACGGTAGACAGAGCCGTGATCTTTCACTCTTTTGTGTCCGTTGCAATAATAGTCAGAATACGATTGACTTATTGACGAACTGCTTTTAGCATTGCACCATTGATACGGTAGTTGCGATCGCAGACTGATTGTTTTCCCTGTTCATTTCTCTGACCTCTGAGACTGCAGATCGTCCAATGAAAAATAAAGCACGCGTTTGCAATTGGTAGCTTCGATCCAGCCAAGGAAAAGTCTAGAAAAGTCAACAATCGAATAAAAAAAATTGCATCGATGGTGTGACTACCGTACCCTCCCTCTCTTCGAATCGATCGAGATCAGTCGCTGTCTCAGCGTTTTTTCAGTGTCGTTGATGTCGATAAGCACGACGGTGTGCTCGTCGAGTGCATAGAAGCCGACGAGAGCTCCGAAATTGTAGAATCCGCCGACGCACTCAAAGCGTGTCCTACTGCAATGGGCACACCACGGGTTACGGTAGTCGACCTATCGACTCACACTGAACGCAATAGGTCGATGTAGTCCAGTCTGAACGTAGTGTAATCAGTGCCGTCAGATCGTAGTTTGACCTTAATCTCTTAGGGTTATGGTAGGCAGATCAGGGACAGAGATACGGTACCGATTTGTCTCCCAGGATGAGCACGTATCGACCGTTTCCTGCGGCCGCTACCGTACTCCCGAAGAGCGGGTTGAGACCATCGCAGAGTCGGATACGGTCCTGAATCAGGGAAGTCGATATGCTGGAAGGTACAGTAAACTCACCCTGATGTGGGGATTCTCGGGCTTGCTTGGATATTGACCCATGTTGAGGGGTGATTGGTTGTAGTCAGTAGAGGAGGTGTTAGTAGAGGGGTGAGACGAGTGGACCGTCCGAGAGGAGCGATCAAGGGATGGATGAGAAGGAAATGAGAAAGAGAAGGAGAAGAGGAGAGGGGACGATTTGCATTTCGATGCACAATCATCAATTTCAGGTGGATACTTTGCAGAAACATAATTCATTTTCTTCAGTAAAGAGTCTCCCCTGCTCAGCTCTCGATTTGGGCTCAAACAAAGAGCTCTCGATTTGGGCTCAAACGAAGAGCTCTCGATTTGGGCTCAAACGAAGAGCTCTCGATTTGGGCTCAAACAAAGAGCTCTCGATTTGGGCTCAAACAAAGAGCTCTCGATTTGGGCTCAAACGAAGAGCTCTCGATTTGGGCTCAAACGAAGAGCTCTCGATTTGGGCTCAAACAAAGAGCTCTCGATTTGGGCTCAAACAAAGAGCTCTCGATTTGGGCTCAAACGAAGAGCTCTCGATTTGGGCTCAAACAAAGAGCTCTCGATTTGGGCTCAAACAAAGAGCTCTCGATTTGGGCTCAAACGAAGAGCTCTCGATTTGGGCTCAAACGAAGAGCTCTCGATTTGGGCTCAAACAAAGAGCTCTCGATTTGGGCTCAAACAAAGAGCTCTCGATTTGGGCTCAAACGAAGAGCTCTCGATTTGGGCTCAAACAAAGAGCTCTCGATTTGGGCTCAAACAAAGAGCTCTCGATTTGGGCTCAAACGAAGAGCTCTCGATTTGGGCTCAAACGAAGAGCTCTCGATTTGGGCTCAAACGGAGAAAGCTCTCGATTTGGGCTCAAACGGAGAAAGCTCTCGATTTGGGCTCAAACGAAGAAAGCTCTCGATTTGGGTTCAAAAGGAGAAAGCTCTCGATTTGGGTTCAAACGGAGAAAATTGCACGTATTCTAGCTCCACCCCTACTCAGCTCTCGATTTGTGTTAGATATGTGTTACATGATTTGTGTTACATTTGTGTTATATCTTGTTCTGTAAACAATAACACATTTCAGGATATTATCTAGATGCTTGTTGTGTTCATCTAATCTGAAGAATGTGCATTATTTCAGCTGATTTTGATGATACAATCGATTGTTGAATGGAATGCAACAAGAAATGGAGTTGAATCTAATCAATCTCCTTCTCTTTTCCTCATCATCGACATCTTCTTATTTTGGCATACAAATATAGGTGATCTCTTCGCTTTTTTCTTTCAACTAATCCGATTCATGTGACAGCAGTGATTTCATTTATCCAAGTTTGGCAACAGAAACTTATTTACACTTCTCTCTAAAAAGTTCGAAAATAATGAAAACTTCATTTCTTTTTTCAAGAGATAGAAGAAATAACAAAATCGTGCATCGCTGATCAACACACGAGCAAGCACACGATCATTTCGTGCTACGTATCTACGTTTCAACTACACAATAACAATGGGATCCGCTTGAAGAAGTGTGTGGGCAGAATACTCACCTCTCTTCCCTTCTCTTGTAACTCCCTTCTCAAAGAGCCTTCCGTCGTCGCTGTCTGCAAACAGAAGTAGATAAGGAACAGATAACGACAAGCCCACTCTCACTTATTCCCCCAGATTCCCCCCTCCTCAATCTATCTACTCCCTCTCCCTCTTACCGTATTCCACTTCCCGTTCGAGATCAGTGAATTGTGTGTAGTGAGAGCGTGCTAATGACGCACTTCTGCTCTCTCCATTCCCCATTATCTCTCGCCAGGTAGAGATAGCGAGAGATAACGCGGAATCAAGAGAGTCACAGTTATCTTCTGATGTTCGATCCCTTCTCGCGCTGCATTGTTTGTGTTCGCAATAACTGTCAAGCGAAGCGGTTGTGATAATTTCGCGCGATCGAGAACTGACTTTTTGCCGCCACGGCCCGTCAAACATCTGTTAGACGGGGAGCTCGGATTACATGGCACGAACGCATGTTCAGACGGGAAGAGGGAAATGAGTGATCGAAGGATGAAAATCACTTTTGAGAAATACGTGTTCCTCACCTCGTTTTCGTTTCGAAATCTCTTTTGAAATTCCAATTATCGATTTTGAGCGAACGAAAACAACGATGGGCTGCATCCAAAGCTGCTACCGCAAGGAAAAGAGTAAGCATCTTTTTTTAAAAAAATCACATTTTTCAATTCGCCGTATTCGATAACAATTGAAGGCTCATAAATTTGTGGAGAAAACCCAAAAAATTTCAATACATGCGTTTAGTTTTTCTCAAGGCTCAATCCAGAAAATGCACAATCTAAATCTGCTCAATTTTCCCAATCAACACCGAACTCCTCTCTGACCTCTCAATCAATCTCCTTCTGATCTCCCTTCCCCCTCCCCTCCCTCTCTTCCAATTATTCCCACGTCCTCTCATCCCTCTCTTCAACTGTTTCTCCCTCTCGTCTCTCACAGGCAACGATACTCTCAGATTCACTAACCCACTTGCTACTTGCTCACTACTGCTTCAGTTTCATCACTTAACGAATCATTAATTTCAATAACGTAAATGTATCTAAAATAGTACTTTTAATCACGGCTCTTTCGACCGACTTCAATGATTTTTCAAGGCTGATTCAGAAAATTCAAATGCCAAGTTGTATTAGCTTGGACCCCCAAGTCCACTATCCTTCCATTAATTCTTGATCCCTCCCTCCTTCCGGTCTCTTCCCTCTTCTTCGTCTCCTCTTCAATCTTTTGACGCGTTTCGTCAGTCTTCATCTTTCTGATCTCATCTCTCTCTGATTTGTTGCACTCTTCACTAGGGATGCCTTGCCAATTCTAATACTCAAACTATTAACTTTGCTCTAAAAAATCAAAGTAATGAACAACCCAATACCTATAGATCAAATTATATATTTGGTATTGAATTGTCATCTTTTCTCTTCATCTTCTCTGATCTTGCTGATCTATCGTTGTCCTACTAGGTGATCATGGCCCGAGAAAATATTCAAAGATTTGATCCAGTAGATTCTCATCCAATTGTCCGATCAAGCACTCAGGGAACAAATTGAGTGCACGTGAATCAACACATCCCACGCAAGATTATTTTTGTGCTCGTCCTTTCAACTGAATGTTTTGCTTCTCGCCTACTCTACAAATACCCTCAAAACACTCGTCCATTCCCTTGCTAATCAAGTGATTGGTCTTTTCTGTGTCTTCTTTTGTCCTCTACTTCTTCATCTTTTCGCATTATCTACTAGAATTGTTCCCGAATCACCCAAATTCCCCCAAAAAACTTTTGTCCTCTGAAATCCAATCCACTACTGCAACATTTTGTCCTGTAGTACAGTCGTAAGTTGATCTGGCGGTTCGTTTCTCACCTCATTCTCTCCTTTCCATCCGAAATATCCTCAATTTCGCGGGCACTCCCCTCCCCCTCCCTCCCTCTTCCTCTCTTATCTCTCGTCGTTTTGCTTCATTTCGCGTCGTTCATTTTTCTTCGCACATCATCACTCAAATACTCGATCGATAATGAATTCTGTTTATTTCGAACCTTAGAGACGCAAGAAAATTGTCGGATCAAGCGCGTTGATGAAGTGTTTCTATCATAGCAATAGATATTTACTCATATTTTGCTTTCATTGATCAGAACGGTAGAGTTACAGTACCCAACCGATTACGGTATTGATCGTATCTATCGATTTGCCCTTTATCTGCTTCGTTGCTGTTCTCTTCTCTCCTCCCTCAAGCATCCCCTCCTTCACTCTAACAACTGGCCACAAAGTGAGAGGGAGAGATGAGAGAATGGAATGAGAAAATGGAGAAGGCGAGAGATTATCAAGAGAGATCCCCCGAAGTTTAGAACTCCATCAAATCTTTGCTCATCTATCTGTGCATTTTTTCTCTGATTTCTACGCTTTTTGACACGCTTGAGACCCCATTATCACTTCAAGTCAATTGTTCACTTCACATTCTGACGATTTTATGAAACCCATTTTGAGCTACATTCCTTACAAATTGCAGCATCAGCCCGATCGATATCGATCACGACCTCTGGCTCGGCCTACTCTGCAGCCAGCATGCTTACCGTACCCTCCAATGGAGGATCTCGAGAGGAAAAGACCGAGGTATCTACGGTATCTCGCCCGATTATCGATTGATTTGCCGTTCGCGTGTATTTCTGTACGTGCAGGCTGAAAGGGTGTTCAATTCCTGTCTGCATTCGCTTTCCATTGACTATTCGTCCTCTCTAAAAGCTTCCGATGGCCCCCACACGTTCATTCGTTGTTGTCTAGTCGAAAATGCGACATTCGCTTGCTCCATGCACACGCAGCCCGTGAGCGCACCACTCTATTTTCCGGAAGTCTTGACGGGCGGCTATCCTCCTCCCTCGCCTCTTCACCGAGACAAAACATCTCTGGTTTCTCGTGACCAGTTGCTGACCAGTTGGTGACCAGTTGCTGGCGGATATGCGAGCAACTGGTCAGGGTACTGGTCAGCAACTGGTTGGGGGGATAGGCCACGCCCACTTTCAAATCAGAAGGATACTGAGGGATATAGAGGGATATTGATTGATACCGTATGAGTGAACCTCATACTGTAACTGACCCATACATGGTACGACCATGTACGGTAGTCACATTCAAAAGGCTTTCCCTTGTGGGATAGCAGTAGACAGCATCCACTTTCGGGAGCCGTCTGATCATCAGACTCTGATCTGAATAGGGGCGAAAAATAGGCCCGTATAGGCAAGGCGCATGCTAGTCACGACGGGTAAGTAAAAAAACCTCTCAACCAGTTGCTGATTAGTTGCTAGCAACTGGTCAGCAGCCAACTGGTCAGCAACTGGTCAGACCACTTGTTAGCAACTGGTTGGCGCAGACTCCGCCCACCCCAACTGGTCAGCAACTGGTCACGAGAAACCAGAGATCAAATGAGTTCTGCCTGAGCTAGAGAACACTCGGTTATGAGAGGACGGTAGACGGTTAGAGTCAGGGGCGAGATAGTGGGCGGATTCGAGAGAGTAGATCAAACGAGAGAGTGTGTGAGATGAAGAGAGAGAGAGAGAGAGTAGATCAATCGGCATCTTGATGTGTATGTACAAACAATCTTTTCCACGGGTGCGAACAAAAAAAGTATCGGGTCAGAATGGAGGAAGGGAAGGGCGTAGGCAGAACTGAATCATGGTGGAGCGAGAAACAAAAAGGATATCGAATTTCGACATTCTGTACTTCAAATTGTCTCTCGAGTGGTATGTTGACTGTACGGGAAGAAGTTGCGCACAGTTTGGATGGATAATGCACGAAGTTGCAAAACGTACGGGATCTTCAAGTTGATGAGATTTAGATCACGTACTGTTCTTTTCGTCAGCCACGTGAAACATACGTGAAAAAGGGCTTGAAGAATTTAAAATATCCCAAATTTATCGAATTTTCTCGTTTCCAGCCCAACTCCGTACTCCGTACGCCCTCGCGGTTCTCTCGATCCGTCACACTCGCAGCTCTCCCCTTCTCCGAGAGCGCGCGGGCTGCAGCTGCTGCAGCTGCAGCAAATGCAGCACACGAACCGACGGATTCGTCGCAGCAACCGGAGAACAAGGTGCGATATTTGATCTTTGATCTATCAACTTCTATCCTTCGCAAATTCACAATTTCAAGCGTTTTCTGTCATTTTTGTGCACTTGGTTCACGTGCGAAAAAATCAATATCTTTTGCAGTCAGACTTTATGATCCATAGATCCGCTTGGTCGGACTCTTCCCTTCTCATGTCTCCTCTAACACTGAGTCAACCCCTTCACGAACAACTGCTAGCGCGTTCTCCATAAAAATCTTCGCCTCCTAAAATCTTTCATGAGCTTCCTCATTGTCTGCTCACGAAGGAACTTAGCAATACGATAGAAGAGAGCTCATTGATCAGATCATCTTGCGATTCCGTGAGAAAAACGGATATTTTGATCGGCATATGTTTCAAATTTTAATGAAGTAGATGCAAATATGAATATGAGTTGTCAGAATGCTTATCATTTTTCATCTATTCTGCTTCTGAAGATGCAAGTAATCGGAAGTAATCAGACTTACCACGAGATCAGTCTGATTGATTCCCGTCCTTCCTTCTCTTTTCTCTTCTTCTTCAATCTGACAAATGATCAACCCGATTTCTTTGAGCTGAAACACCGATCAATCTTGGCTGACTTGAGACGAAGGGAGGGTGAAAACGTGAACCCGAGCTTCCATGAGAAGAGAATGTCAGAACATCAGGGAAGCTAGACGATGCATAATTTGATCTGGTCTTTCAAAAATAGTTCCTTGAAAACTGCAAACGCATATCGCCTGCTTGGAAATCGACATATGTATTCTCACTTGGTCAGAGGCCGCAGATTGATAGGTAAACAGTGACGCTGCATCTGGAGTGTTTTCTAGCAGTAGCTGTGTAATTGAGGGGATAACAGGTTGACATCAGCAAGAATTGCGCGATTTTTATCTACGTATTCTCTCAGATATCACACATAAAATGTTGGTTGTTGTCTTCTAGAAAAATCCTTGCTTGAATCAACATCTCATCATTGTTGATCAGTTCAGAAGTATCTATCGAGGAGAAATTCTTTAAAGAAGGTGTCCCACGAATATCTGGCTAATTGAGTTCTCGATGTGAGATGGCGGGTCGTGGCTACACGATAACACTTTCAAAACTCCCATGTTTTCAATTTTCGTTTGAGCTGAGATATGAGCATTTGGCTGCGTGCCAAATGACCCTGAAAAGCAGGCAACGAGCGAGAGAGTATGCAAAATGAGGAGAGCTCGCTCTGTCTCTCCTCACTTTGCATAATCTCTCGCGCGGTTCGTGGGACGCCTTCTTTAATACGTTTTTGCTTACGCGTATGGTATCTAATCATTCCCATTTCCTCACGAATCTGAGAGGAGATTTTTTTCATTTCCAATACGCTCTCTTTCATTCGATCATAGTGACCATACATTTTTGTCTCGTGGGTTATCCATGGATCCACGAACGAGATCATTCATTCATTTGCAATTGATCTTTTATCGTATTGAAAAAAATCGAGGGACTGACTTTGAAACCTAATTTGATCTGATCTGATCTATGTTCATTGTAGACAATGAAGAAGACAAAGAGTGAGAAGGAGTACAATCCCGGCCTTCGATCAATGCTCTATGGACTCAATTTTCGCAAGTGAGCCACCGATATTTGAATATGTTTCAACAACTGAATTTCATCAATGTCTTCTAAAAAAATCGAATCAACCAAAAATTCATCCTAGTTCGTATTGAAAACAACGAGCGAAAAGAATGAGAATCTCTAAAATAAAAATATTTTAAATAATATTTGCAGAGAGCGAGAAGCAGCGAATCAGAAGAAGATGATGAAGAAACTTCTCGGTACGATTTAATTTTTTATTATTTATAACGTTTTATTAATAAACCCTATTTGTGTGCTCACACGCACCTGATTTTCATTATTTTTCTTCGTATTTCAACTGTTTTTCGTTTCCGTCGTGCCCATTGTGGGCTTCTCTCTATTGTACGGTTCCCCTCATCAGTTAGAGAAGGTGAGAGAGTGGGGTGGATGAAGAGATTCAGACGATATCTTCGTTCTCCGGTCACAGTCTCTAAGAAACTGCTCATTCGAAGGGAGGGAGACAAAACAGAATAACAGAGGAGGGGGGGGGGGGCTAAAGACATTGGACACAGTTGATTGCAAGTCTCCCCGGAGTGAAGGGAATAGAGGAAAGGAATGGACAGGGAAGGAAGAGGGAGAGAGAGAGGTAGGAAGCCCTTCTGTCTTTTCCCTATTTGTCCTACATACAACTTCGACCTGCGCGTTTGAATGAATATAAAAATGATCGTGCTTATTCACCTCAATCAATTTGGCTGATGAGATCCATGACTCGTAGTGAAACCGGGCTTTCGTTTCTTTCGTTCTTAACATAAAATAATCCAGTTGTTGTCTGACCGCGTTTCTCAATCACGGCGGCTATTGGGATTGACACGAATGGCTCTTTTCGTGCCACGATTTGGAAACAATCAACCATCTGTTCCTTCTCTTTTCTGCACAGCTCACAATCTCAAGTATTTGGGCGCAGCGCGCATTGAAGTTGCTGTCCTCTAATGCATTTTTTCAAATGTCTCGCTTGAAAGACATCCAGATTGAATGGTCACCTCTCACATCCTCTTCCGATATATTCTTTCCTTCTCCCATTGCGCATAACATTTCTCAATCGATCCTCCATTTCCGTTGTAGACACAGAATTGCTCCATTCTACTTGCCTCTCTCACATCTCTGACCTGCGAGATAGTACTCTGAATGAGGAGAGTCTTGTCCTTTCCGATGGGAACACATTGATGAATCTCTCTAGTAGATTGGTTCGTATCCTTCATTCGCAGTCTGTTCTCATCTACCTTCTATCCTCTCCCCTTTCAAATCTCTTGCCATCTCCTCTATATTTTTATTTGTGTAGCGCGGGTCTTCGCATCACTGTCTCCATTTCACGTGATCTCTTGCCGGTCAGACAAGGCGAGAGATCAGGGGAAATGGAGAGAGTCAGTGCTTTCCTTTCTGGCTTCATTCTCCACTGCAGTCGTCTCTCAATTCGTCCCTATAGACATATTCACGGCCCTCCCTCTCGATTTGTTTCGCATTCATTGGGCTTCCTTTTATTTTATTTGAGGACGTGCAGCTCCATTCAGTGACCAATTAGAGGAAGGATGAGGAGGGTGGTCGATGGACAAAAGAACACCCTTTTGAGTAGCGTTTCCAGCAGCATCGTTTCCCTGCAATCTCTTCACTTCCTTGAAGAAAGAATCTCACCTACTCTCTCAATTACACACACTATTTCACCGGTCAGACATAGCGAGAGAGCATGGGAAACGAAGAGAGTGAGAGAGTGATTGTTGACTGCCCCGACAGAGGATCAACTATTCAACAGAGATGAGCAGTGCTCC
Organism: Pristionchus exspectatus; assembly: GCA_911812115.1. NCBI lineage: Eukaryota > Metazoa > Nematoda > Chromadorea > Rhabditida > Neodiplogasteridae > Pristionchus > Pristionchus exspectatus. The sequence continues at coordinate 16,627,882 of OU461584.1, read as the reverse complement.
CTATATGTCTCGCAGATAAGTAGTTCCTCCGGATTGAAAGAAGTTTGATATTTTGAGCAACATTTGATGAACACAATCCTCCGCCATTCAATATCTATCAATGATGAGTGAAACTCATCCGTTCGTGGACGGAAACCTCTTCGTCTCTTCAATTCACATTTCGCCTCACTTGGGACAATGACGAACATTTTTGGTGCGGATCATGTTCTCAGAGGGTAATCCCGCTGTGATTAGTCCTGCTTCTCTCTGTTCCTCTTACAAGAAACTTCTCGATTTCTCCCTTTTCTAGCCTCCTGCATGCTTCACAAAGTAGGTCAGGAAGAACTACTTGAAGAATTAGAACAATTTGTTATTGATTTTCCACTTCCTCTTCCAGTGCAGCTCGACAGCTATAAACAGAGGAAAGAGGCCTCCTTTGTGACGTCATCGTCGCAAGATTGAGAGCCCTTCTCCCCATTGTAAGGACGGCAAGAGATCTCTGACCGACGAGAGATCACGGGGAATCGAGAGAGTGTCTGTCTATTCTTCCCCTTTTGCTCCTCCTCACAGATATATTGCATTTTAGAGATCCCGCTCGAATTCTTCGGCTCTTTCGGGAGCCCATTGGCTATTTATAGAAACTTTTGGTGTGATTCTACGAACTTTCGGCTTCTAGGCCATCTGAATTGGAGATAGAACTGCTTGATCATCACTTGTTTTTTTAATGGAGTACTGTCAGTCACACTGACCGCTGAGAGAGTGCGAGGACTCTGAAGTAGTGCACTCTTCATCCTGACAGTCGCATTGTAGAGGCCTTAAGCTTTTTTGGTCGTTGATTCTTCCTGATTTTTCCTGTCTCGGACGCTTGCCCCGTCCCGCTCTAACCCGATTGACCACATCTCTGGTGCACCTCCGGAAGCATTGAGAGATAGAGGGAGAGACGCAGCTGATTTGACTCGCTCCCACTACAAAGGGAGAGGGAGGAACCACAAGAATGGGAGGAGGAAGGGATCGGCCGACGACTACTTTCTCAACGCCTTTTGCCCCATTCCCGCCTACTGAGAGCGAATTGTATCTAGAGAGAGATGCAGTTGATGCCCAATTTTGTCGTTGTGCTTCTTTTTTCTGGTGGGTTGTGTAGAACTTGCTTACAGTGTTTCACCAATTGTGATAGTTCACCGGAATTGGCCCGGAGTCTGGGATGACAGGCCACTGAACATGCTAATGAAGTCATACAACGCGTACTCGAAATTGTATTATCATCGATCAATATATTATTATATAATTCCAGCCCATCCATTGATTGCATCAATTCCAGAAGTAGGCGTTATTCTTGATCCCTGGGTGTAACATATCCGGCATTCTCTGCCCTATCATTTCTCGCTTCATCCAGATTTTCTCCACCTATCTATCTAGTACTCATTCTCATGTCCTTTACGTGATTCTCAATGAATCTAGTATAAACTCGTCAAGATTATGTACATGCTCATTGCTCGCCTACTCATCTTTCTCTGACTCTCTCCATTCGCCCTGATCTCTCATCTTCTCTGACCAGCAAGAGATTATGTCCAATTGAGAGTCCATCTCATTCCATCGCATCTTCCTTCGAACAATTCCCATAAATGGCCGGAATTTCACATAAACCATCAATGCTCCCGCACGGCTGTTCATTGCGCGTGCTTCCGATTTGGAAGAAGAAGATGCAATTGCTCTCCCCATTTCACACACTCTCTCGCCGGTGAGAGAAAGCGAGAGAGCATGGCGAATGGAGAGAGTACGGGCAGGACGGATTGTCTCCCTTTCCTCCCTCTCGTAATATTCGAGAATATTGTTTTCCGCGCGCTCAGAATTCGCGTGTGAAGCGAAACGAAGCAGCCGAATAATGTAGGGCCTCTCTTCTTATTTTCCCCTTGTTGTTTTCCCGCGGACTCGTTACAGTGTCTGCTACCGTATTCAATATTGAGATTCAGATACGAAGCTTGCCTACTCGGCTCTTGGCTTCAGTAAAAGTTTGTCTTACCAGTGTGGTCCCACCTAGCGTTATCTTCCAACTGTAAAATCGCTGGACGTGGATACACCTTTACCTTACTCATGAAAGTGACACAGTGGGAAGAGGGTCGGCAATACCGTACCTGCCCCCTACTATTATTATCCACCGTATCACTGTAATTCCCTTCGGGAATCAGTGCTGTTCGTCTGCTTACGTCATCAGAAGTCGCTCATCGTTGTTTGAGATACCGATAACGACTCTCGAGGGAGGAGAATCGAGGAAGGAATGAGGAAGGAGGGATAGGCCCGTTTAGGGACTTCCAAAAAGCGATGGATTCACTTATTCCAGTAAAAAATTGAGTAGACCATATGCATAAAGTGTTAGAAACATTTTCAACGCCACTCATTCACTTATTCCCATCGAAAAAGCAACAGGCTTGAAGATAAATAGTTCTAGAAACATATTCAACTCCTCGCATTCAGAAAACAAGAAGTACGACCCACGCGTCTAGGAAGTTCTACAACCCTATTCAACCGCAATTTCCTTGTTCAAGAGGAAGCCTTTGACGCAGAAGATCATTTCTCGAAAAGTTTCCTTCTCTTTTCTCCGCTTCTTCCGCCCCAATCTTTCCATTGTTAGCGTGAGAATCTAAGCAAAGGTGAGCGAGATCACTGATCTCTCTCATGCACACACTCTCTCATAGGTTAGACAGAGCGAGAGATCAAGCGAAATGGAGAGAGTCAGACGTTAGGTGAGTAGAGTCTACCGTTAACTGGGAACAAAACGTTCCACCGATGATATTTTTTGATATTTTGTCAAAAAAACGAATAAATCCTCCCATTTGCTTCAAAGTTGATGAAATTGCACGATTTTTGGAGTTTGGGTGTTTCAAGTGATGGTCTTTCTGACACACACAAAAAGAAAATTTTAATAATTCAATAAAGTATAGATTCAAAATGCGCGTGTGTGGTGTAATTTCGAATCGTGCAGTGCGTGCGGCGTGTACCGGTGCACTTCCCAAATTGCCATTTTTAACAAATATCGGTTGAAAAACGAAATAGTAACGCAATTTATCAATTTAATGCCTCGAGTGCGAAAAATGGCAAATTGGGAAGAGCACCGGTACACGCCGCACTCACTGCACGGTTCGAAATTACACCACACACGCGCTTTTGAATCTATACTTTATTGAATTATTAAAATTTTCTTTTTGTGTGTGTCAGAAAGACCATCACTTGAAACACCCAAACTCCAAAAATCGTGCAATTTCATCAACTTTGAAGCAAATGGGAGGATTTATTCGTTTTTTTGACAAAATATCAAAAAATATCATCGGTGGAACGTTTTGTTCCCAGTTAACGGTACTCACACCATCTCATCTTCGTTTCTCTCGGTTGAGTCTAAGGATGGCTTCGCAAGAAATGTCATAACTTCGCACACTCTCTAACCCGTCACAGAGGCGAGAGACTGGACAAATTTCGGAGAGTCGTTTCTTGCCAGTTGAGATCCTGCTTTCCTCTCAGATTCTAAGACCCCTGACAACTCCTTCCCCTCGTCACACCGCTTCCGATTATGGGACCACTTTCCTCCTGTTTCTTTCTCGGGCTGACGAATCGTGTCTTAGATCACTTTTCTGAGAGAATGAAGCTCAGAATCCGATTGATTCGCTTTCATTTCCATTTGAAACGTATCAAAAAAGGAGTGAAGAATGGGTTCAGAACTAGGACAGTATTCATTTCTATATTTTGATAGCTCGTCCATTTCAACGTAGTACTAAGAAGAAAGCGATGTTTAGATGCGAACTTGCAGATAACAATTCGATTCGCGACTTTTCCTCTTCCGCATTGTCACTTTTCCCCAAGGGACCGTTCATCTCCCTCCATCCCCTTCCCATTCCTCCTCGCCTCTGACCTACCATTTGACCTCCCATTTCATTGTCTCCTTCCTTCCAATACACTCTGATTGAGAGAAAGATTCCACTGCTAACTCGCTTAGTTCCTTCCCTTCTTCGTCCACGTCGAGGAATTGTCTGCCTCTCTCAATTTCCCCTGCTCTCTCGCTGCTCTGATCGACGAGAGACCATTGCGAAATGAGAGGGTTAAACTTTTCATCTCCATTTCTCCTCTATTCCTTTCGACCGCCTGACTACTGCGATTGGGCGAGTATGGCTTCTGATTGGAGAGTGCCCATCGCAATCCTTCTGGAATTACTGTGGTCGTTCCTGGTCATAAAAACGAGAGAGCATGCAATAATGAGAGAGCAGCGACTTTTCATCCATGATTAGTGAAGAAACACTTCGAAGGTTTGAGATGTCACACCTTTTACTCCTCCCTCCCGAATAAATTACCCCATCCTTCGCTCCGCTATTTTCGAAAATCGTGTTGCTTAGCGATTCGAATCCCCGTGCATAATTTCATGCCCATCCTCGTCTCTTTTTCCTCCTCTCTTTCTTTCACTTCCTCCCCTGCTAAGGCTCACTGTTTTTCATCTCGAAGAGAATCACGTCGTGCAGAGAAATGTCAAAATATAGCGCCTCACTCATGTTTTCACTCCCTTTTATTCTCCCAGGAGGTCCTCCCTTCCTTCGTGACCTCACTCGCTCCTCACTATCAAAAGAAGGATGAGGTCAGCCCCTACGCCAGACTAGACTTGAGAGGCAAAACAACCAGTTGGACTCTGAATTCGAAGAGAATCTTGTTCTTTGACAGTATTCTTTGTTAATCATATTCTTTCTCGCTTTTTCCTAGCTATTTTATGCAGAGTTCACCCAATGTCTCTTCCTGGAAAGCCCTCAACCCTTCCATCCTCTCCAGATTCCATCCCATTTCTTGCGCAGTGACTAGGAACCAATCTGCTCCCCTCCCTTCCTCTCCTCCCTCCTCTACCTGCATGGTCAATGTGATACATGGAAGGAGTGACAGGGGGGAGCCTTCACCCTCTCCCTTCTCCCTTGTCTCTCCCTCCCCTCCTCACTCCTTCTCTCCTCTCGTTGACATTCACTCGCTCGTCCTCATTCCATCCCGATGATCATACTAAATTAGACGACACTGAGAGAGACTACCCATGTTGCCACGTCCTTTCATCACAGTTGTGCTATTTTTGTACGCTAATTTGTTGTCAGAGATCCCCTGATGACTCCGAGAACTTACACAACTGGTTTACTTTGCACTTTTTATTCGTCGTCAGAACTCCGAATGCATCTATTAACTACGTTGCTTTGCCCTTTGTGTTCGTTATTTCGCTGTGGGGGAATCTGAATACATCTTTTTTGCCACGTTTCATCGTCCCGCGTTGCTTCCATTTTCGTACGTAAATTCTCTGTGATCCCCTCCGCACCTAACCGTTTTGAACTGTTATCCCTCGTCAGGAATCATCAATGCATCGATGACAGCCGTTCTCTCCTCTCTGCCTTCCTCTCTCGGGACGTCGACTGATCGTCCCGAATCCTCCGATGAACGTCCATCGACGTCGTTCGCATCGAATTCCACACTGAATGGATCGTCAACGGCCACGAATTCGCCCCTGAGAGTGGTACAGAGGGGATTGTTCAGGTGCGAAATTCACTATTCAGTTACACTAACCGTACGATTAGTTAAACTATGCGTGAGATAGATGGTTTATTCACTCTTGTATTTCTGTTACGTTGCAATTTTGCAAGCAACAATGAGATTTGAGGGAACAAGATGAGTATCAATAGGATAGAATAGTAAGTAATGTCAATGAATACGTTGAATTGACCAGACGTCGTCTACTCGTTCGTCAATCGGCCAGTTGTGAACCGACAGGAACGGAAGCGAGTGATTCGCCAAAGAAGAGGTCAGTTTCACTTTTATTATAACTATCAATCGAGAAGACTTGGGCAATACGTGATCCGAAAGAGGAAGAAAATAAAAACAAAAAAGCACGTTTCCAAAGATCATTTTAACATGTCATTTTTCATTTTCGAGAGCTCTCATTCGGTCGTTTCCAATCTAATTTCGTATCACCGAAACAAGACTTTCGATGTGATAAGAGGAGAAATCTAATGCTTGAATAGTTAACTAACAATGGTTTTTCAATTAACGTTGAGTGTTCCCCATTTGCAGTCTCCGTTCACCCTCTCATTCGTTTCTTCCTCGTTTTCTCTTCCATCGTCGTCGATCATCCACTCCTTCGCCCTTCAAAGTGACCATTCCACGATCGACAACTGCCAATGAAGGATTCCCTGAGAATGGTACTGAGATCAATCAGTCTTTATGAAGTTCGTGGTGAAAATGAAATCTGTGTGGCACAGAGATCCCCGCGTCCTATTTACCGTCGGATCCCAGAGACCTCATTTGAGACGGTATTCCATTAGAGGCGCTTCTCCCTCCTTTCCCCTTGAGCCAAACACCCCTCCTAACCTCATCTAACACGTCTCTCTCGAAGAGTTCGGTGATCGGGCAATGGGCAATGGCTATGGACGTTCTGTGAGAAGGAATGGCCACTAGTTCACTAATCCTCTTTCCTTGATTACCACCAACACATCCTTTCGAATCAGGCGTGGTTGTCTCAAGACAACTGTAAAATCGCCTTGATTGTGGAAGCAACTTTACCTTTACCTTTTTATCCTTTCGAAAGAAATAATGAACGAGCGCCAAAGAAAGTCCATTGCCCGGTTAAAAGGATTAATAAACATATACATACAGTAGAGGTTGGAATACGGATCACCGTCTCTTCATGTAACATACTCATTGTCAGCGTGACAAAAGAGCATCTGAAATAGAGAGACTGTGACCCTATTTCGAACTCTAGAATCCGAAATTCCTTGATCCACCGGTCATCAGCTCTCGATAACTCTTCTACTAATCTTCTCGTGTGGTTACAGGCACCGCTCCGACCACGAAGAAGAAAACGATGAGCATGAAGAAAAGTCTGTCGGAATATGTGATCGGATGTGAGTTATGAATGATGCAATCTCTCTAACAATCGATCCCCTTGCTTATTTTTCCGACGTTTACCTACAAAAACCACCTAAAATACTGCAATTACTCGACAAATACCAAGTAAATGTTGCCGTACTTGCCACTTTCCTCTTTCTGATTCGCACTGGAAACCGTCAATTTGGGGCGGAAATTTCGTCAATGACAGACCTTTGCTCGTCTTTCCTGTTTTGGATGGTGTATGAGGAAGGAGGAGGAGGAGAATGGAATGAAGACGACAGAGGGTCACTCAATTGAAGCAGAAGACGTCATCGATGTGAGACAGAAGATAGAACGATACGAGGATTCTGTACAATGACAGTCTTGTATCATTCTTCATGCCTTCATCATGTTGCCTATCTATCTAAACTTTGATTATGTCGATCAACTGTCTTTTTTCTTCATGTTTTTTGTTTGTCATGTTTGTCTTCATGTTTTCTTCATGTTTTCAGCATTTTTTTCTGGGAATTTATGCTCAGAACTTACTAACCATGTTATCTTGCATAGTTCACTGCGATCTTTGGTAATTGTCGGAAGTGACTGAAGTAGTGCTGCGGTCTCTTATCCGAAATCGTCACCAAATCGCATCAGTCAGCCGCATTTCCTGAGAGTGAGAAGAGAAACGAAGAGACTATTCAGAGCACTCTCACGAGAATAGAAGACGGGTCTTCAGATCATCACATGTGGCTAAAATTAGGAATGCCTTTTCGCATGGAACTCTTTATTCTGCTCTTTATTCCTCTTTATTCTGCTTGCTCGCTAAAAAAAACCGAGAGATGAGAACAGAACGCAAAATTTCTGCTAGAATTGGAACACTGTCCCATTTGTGCTTGTCGTGTATGATGATATTCATCAACCCCATATTAGTGTCTATTTCAAGCTCCTTTATGATGTCACAGTACTTCCTCCTCCTCATTCTCTGCAAATTCTGCATATTCTTGTAGTGACGCGCGTCTTCCCAAATGTTTCCTTTGTGCTTTTCCACCGCGCGGCTCGATCCAATTATTCGGCCCTATCCATTCAGCCCTTCTTTCCTCTTCTCAGTGCATTCGCCAGATTCGTGCCTAGAATTCGACTGTATGAAGAGACTCTCGAGCCATATCTTCCCTTACTCGAAATTTTGCCCTCATCCCTATTGTGCTGGGCGACACACACAAGTTTATTTGTGCGATTAAGCGTGATCTTCCGATCCATGATTTTCCCCTTTCCTCCAGCCCGCAACCACTTTTCTCCCCTTAGATGTGCCTACAACCATCCACTATCGGATTCACTCCTTCCCTCGCTCCGAGACAAGGGAGAAGGGGGGAATTCGATAGTAGCCGCCCCGCCGTATCCTACCAATCTCATCTAAGAGTATTCCTATCCCTTCCCTCCTCCTTCTTTGCTCCTCTCCCTCACACGTTTGCTGCAAAAACTTTTATCGTTCCACAAGTTATCAGACGCGAACTTACGCTGTTTAGCGACGACCTGCAGCAGCGGCAGCGGATGTCCTTCCGATCCTGCTATGGGCGTAAGTGAATCCCCCTTGCAAAAACCGGAAGTATGGAAAACAAAGGATTTCGAAAATCTGCTGAAAACAAGAGAAACATGGGCGCTTCTCCTGTTCAAACACATTGTCCGCCCGTCTTTCCGATTCGTTTCCGACCGTGCCTCCAAACAAGGAATCTCATTCCTCCTCCACTCTTCTCCAGTCAACAAGACTGATTCCATTCTGTCTGTCTACTTGAATGTTTCTCTGCTTTGAACTGTGTAAGATCAGCTAAATACTTTGATCTGGACCGTTTTCCTATTGCTGTTTACTTATTTGAAAAGATGAATTCTCATTGATTTGGACTCTGTGTTATAGTTCAATTTAATGTTTAAATCCGTTTTTGATAATAATTAGATGTTTAATCATTGACAATCGAGGGGTTTCACGGACAATGTTTCACGGCGTCGTCTCAAAGGACGGCAGTTCATATTTCACTCGCTCTTCCTTCTCAATTCTTCTTCTTTTTCCTCTCTCTTTTCCTCCTCCTCCTTGAAACTTTACCGTTGCTGAGTGTGTATCACTTACCCTTCTCACTTCATTTTGACGAAGAAACAGCAACTCATTTCTTTCCTTTTCGTTCTTCTATAGAAATGCTGGCTGCTGGCGCTAGAATAGGGCTACGTATGCTAAAACCTTGTCTCTGCATTTTCCCCACTGTCTAGCTGATTTGAGGTGTGAGAAAATACGCGATAGAGGAGCGCCCTTTATCTCTTGTGCAGAACAGTATTTCAATCCCCTTCGCTATCACATCTATCATTGATCCGATAGATCTCTGAGAGCTAAGGAACTTCTCTGAACATTCATCGAAAACATCGCTATCGATACGATCCAAATAGATATTCATCAACATAGTCACAAGCATCATCATGCGTCTGTACATTATCTGTTGTCTTACCTCATTCTCACTCCTCACTTATCCCCTCCTCCCCTCCTTCCCTCTCCCCGTCCCTCTCCCCACTGTCTACTCGTACCATAGTACTATTCCATGGATGTCTACCCCAATCCGATCAAGGATTTCTTCTATCCAACCGTACAAAGTAAGAAATTTTCCTCGAGTTTTCGACAGGGCAAATTTGGCGATGTCTCGCCGCTTCATTTCTCGTGAACTCATTACTCAGACCTTTCTCGCTCGGGTGAAACATATTAGTAGAGACCTTGCCCTGCTCATTTCGTCTATGTTTCTCGGCTAGGAGCGAGCTGAAAACTGCAGTTCACTAAGGTAATATTGTTATTCTTAGATGAAAATGACTGATTTGTAGTAGAATTAGACTATATTCGAAAGCGAAAATAGTTCATCAGAGATCTAAAGACCTCTCCTCCCCTCCTTCCCTTTCCCATCATCATCGTCAACTATCAATCTCGTCGAGATCAATCTCGATCGTCCTCTCATCTACACAAATACTTCTCACTCTCACAGAGGAAACAGACATCCTCTCCTTCTCTCGTCTCTCTCTGATCTCCACACTCTCTCGTCTTCCTCCCTCCACCCTCCACTCTCTCCTCATCCCACACTCTCTCGTCCTAGTCACCGTTCGATCGCCGATTCTCTCTCTCTGCGGTACTGCTGCGCACCATATGACATCACTTTTACGCCATTTTTTAATTTCGCGCCGGAAATCCGCAAATTACGCCAGCAGCCAGCAACTTTTGATCACCTATGTCATTCAGAAGTCGTTTTCATCATTCGTGCGATGATGAAACTGTCCATCCCTTTATTTCAAAACACTCATGTTACTTGTGATTATCCATTTTTCATGACAGATCTCAGAATGAATTCACTGATCGCTTCCTATAATTCAATGCGAGAGAAGTCACCGTTGCTCGAATTCCTTCATGATGTCACTCATCCGAATGAGATGACCGTTGCGTATGCGACATTCAAGACGTATGAACAAGGTATACGGTAGGAACCAGGGCATAGTATTGATTATTTCACTGCATTCATACTTTTCATCCTGATATCAAGGCAATAGTCCTGCAGGAGGAAACATCATTAGGGAGGGGGTTGGGATCTTCGTACTTATTGTTAGTGACAATGGGCCAAGGGATGGTTTCTTCTTAGCCTTTTGGTGTCGAATGCCCGTCTTGAGCCACAAAGGAGATCATCTACTGCACTGCGGACAGTTATTCCGACTTGTACGTAGAAATGATGCTCGATGACGTATGGACTATATTGGCGACTGTAAATCATGTTTTTCATCTGCTTCCATCTATCTCGCTGTATAATAACCGAGTTCCGCACTCATCTTCCTAAGTAGAATTTCTCCTTCTTTCTCTTCTCCAATCGCAACAATACCCCACATCTGGATATCCTCACGCCCTCTTCTCCGCTTCCTTCCACTGTCTGGCTGGTTAGACAGTGCGAGAGAGCACAGTAATTAGAGAGAGTCAGACAGGCCTCTCCATCGTCAGAGAACCGTCACTAAGTGGGCTCATTCCGAGTCTTCCTTCGACCAATCCTCCTTCCTTCTTCCTCCATTCTCACTTCAATCCGAGTAGATTGTGCACATGCATCCATCATTCTCTGCCCCGAGTACTCCTATACTACTCAATAGAAGGGAACGAAGTAAGCAATTGTTCTTTGATCTCTGATTATTAGAAGCAATACTGTACCCTGAACTTTGATCCCCCAAAAAATATTATTTCCGTGTGTCTCACTTACTGCTGATCGTTGAAGTTCTTCTGTTAGCGATCACGAAAAGTATCAGTGAAATTCCAATCCGTCTCTCCCTATCCTTTGATCTCTCCCTCCTCTAATCTTGTTATCCATCTCTCCCTATACTGTCACGGCGGCCCCTTTCCATCAGTTTGCACAGTGAGACAGCGACGACTACACTGCTGTGTGACCTACTCTCTGGATTTATGATCTGAATCCCTCCTCAACGCTTTCAAAATGACTACTCGGCGCGCCGTGGTTTTGCCCGAATGGATAGGCATGTTTACCTTAGAATTTTCTAGTATCTAGCTTTTCCAATCAGAAATTTGTCACTATTCAACAACTTTGTTCACGGATCTATTGCTCACCGTTCCCCTTCCCCCTCTCACAATAGAACGGAGTGGTAATAACACTGTGTCGATCTGTATGAATAGGCTCTCACTCTGAATGGGGGGAAAGGCGCGAATCGACGTTCGCCAATCGTCGCCTAACTACACCACGATGATGTGCGGCCGGCCATCCGCGGAAGGTGAGAGCCGTATTTCAGCGCCGTGTTCTAATTCCCGGTTTTCGTCTCGCGCGCGTTCAAACTACCAGCTACTACTACCGGCACTTACAGCAGCACACGGCAGCAATTGAAGAGAAGGAAGGAGGGGAGGAGGAAGAGGAGACGGGAGAAGAAGAACAGAAGTCTTCTCCCTTGCTCATCCCTCTCTCTCTCTCCCTCTGCCCCCTACACACCCTCTCTCTCTCTCTCTCTCGTCTATCGTCTATTGATTGTGAGTCGGGATCAGTCTTCTCTCCCCCTTAACCCCTCGCCCCATCTCCCACTGAATACCCCCTCGCAAGGCGCAGTGTCACATCAGCGCCAATGGCCAGAATGGCCACATTGGCCGTTCCCGGCCCCTCTTCATCGGCCTTTTTAACCCCCGATGCCAGTCCGAATCCCGTCCGACGACACAGTTTGCTCGCCCGATTGAAGGAACGATCCGTTTCCGAGATCTCGCTAGTGGTCGAGGCCTTCAGACAGGTTTGATCTTTGATCTTTGGTCTTTGATCTCTGACCAAAGAGTGCCTCCAGGGTGCCGGGTCGCCCTCGTCCACGTCTCATGGAATGGCGTCGACCTCAACGCCGGCTCTGAATCCAGCCCCATCGTTGAAGTCGAAGCAAGGAAGAAGGAGAAGGAGAATGAAATCGACGTGGAGTGCGATGCAACCGAGTAATCTGCATAGGATGATACTCAATGGTTAGTCAGCGATGGAATACTGCGAAAAATTGGTAAATTTCCGATTGGATTCTAGCAAAAGGTGGCGCGATATTTATTCTAAACAAACAAATATTGATTGACTCGATGCTCTACTTGCATTCTTCCTTACTTACGTACCCGATCGATTACGGAGAGCCAAGCATAATTGGGCTCTAATTGCTAGTGTGAAGCATATCACATTTTTCGATATCTTCACTTTCCACTGCGCGTATCCCTCCAATTCTCGAATTCTTCGTCACAGTATTTTTGCTTGTTCCTTTTTGCTTCACTCTATAATTCACCGCTTATTGTGTATTGTCTCTCCTCTCTTCATTCCATTGTCCCTCCTAGCATATTCTATACCAGTCAGGAGGCCATTTCACCCTCTTTCGTTCCTTCTAACCAACGGAAGTATTCTCCGAAGTGTGTGCAACCATGTGCAAAAGATCGCAGTGCAAATAGATGTGAACCCCATCGACCGTTAGGTTTGGTGCACATTACGAACTGAACAGTCAATCAGTTTGCAGATAAGGGGTAAATTCCGAAAATAAATGCGCTGAATACATAGTATGTTCGCTGATTGCTTGTTTACATGTCATGGAGTAGTATCCATTCTTTCTCTCTCTCAAATCACTGGATACCTTACCTCCTCCCTCCCTCTCTCCCATCTCATCCCTCTCTCATCTTCAACTCATCATTTCCACTCGAAAGATCGATATTATCCCATTGAGTGATGAGGATCTCGAGAGAATGGATGAATAATGAGTAGAGATATGACGTGCTTTTTGATCTATTTGAATGTGATGAAGAGTGCAATGGAATGAGAAGGTAAGAGATAGAGAGGCGGGGGAGGGTGTACCCTTCTTCGCTGACAGTTGTCTTTGCGTAGGTCATTCATAGTTCGCAGAAATGTGTTGGGAGAGCAGAAAATGCGAGATTCGGATTTCACTGTTCCGAAGAGTAAAAGACAGCAAAAACAAGTGGAGAAGATGGATGACTTCTCTTCTGTTCCAGAATTCCCCACTAGTAATCAGATTAGGGATAGTAATAACTTGGTGGAGGGACCCCTTCGAGTCTTCTGCTTTCTCTTCCTTCTTTCTGGTCTTTCCTTTCCGTCACCATGCATTTACTATTATGGAGCACTATGGGATAGAAAAAGAGACAACACAAGTAGAGTGAAAATGGAGTGAATATGATTGTTCATTAGAGATAGATATTGATTTCGACTGATCTGTCGATCATCGCTCGATTGATTTCAAGAAAGCAAAAATAGCACAGTGCTGAACTAGATTACACGTGAACATGTGCCGCTCTCTTGCCTTGAGTCACGGAACCTTACTCAAAACATGTTGTGTCTATCGATTTCCCCCTTCTCTCTTCTCTGCTCATCTATCAATCTGCACCGAGAACTCTCGCGCCTTCACTGATTAATCGGTCCTCTCGCCTCCTCCTCGTCGCTAACCACAGGAAACCGGAACGGCGCAATATACACGGAACACATTAATCAGAACACGCCAGTGCATATGGACCGGATGCGAAAAGCGACTAGAATCGCCTCCGCCTTCTCATTTGATATGCACAGCCCTCACTCTTCTCAGAACATGAATAAGGAGGGAAGAGAGGGAAGGACCTCAGACCTCAGTTCATAGTCTACTCAATCATCAACGATAACGTCCTTCCGTTTAACATCGTCGACCTTGATGATATTGTTGTCTTTCTCTAAGACAACGACGTCGAAACGACACCATTCCTCCCTTCCGGAGGCACTCCCAGAAGAAAACGACACATGCGGCTATAAGATTTCTTCCCCCTTGTTTGCTCAAGCGTGCGGGCGTCAAGACTTGCCTTGTCGTTGTTGAATTCCTTCTAAACCCCCCCCCCCTTCCTGGACGATGACTTCGTCTGAATTCGCGGATCCCCCATTGGCCTGGTTCGACATATCCGATCATCTCAGCATACTCAAGAAACGATGTACTTTTCTGTTCATTTTTATGTCATAAATTGTATTGTGAAAATGGTGCTTTTTAGTGAAGAGTGAAACACAGTGAAACTCTTGAAAATTCGGTAACTTTGTTCTTTTCGTTGAACGAAGTGCAAAATGTGTCTGAACATGGTTTAGAAAATTTTGGTTAGATAATATAAAATGAGAAAATTCATGCCTTTGCAATGGATTGTGAAAAATATGGTAAAAAAAAGTATAGACAATTTCGGAGTCTTGAAAATGAGAAAAATCTGTTCCTTTTCAGTACAGGACGACAAATTTGGTTGAAAAAAGGGTTTAGATGAATTTGGGATCATGAAACTTTAGAAATCTGTTACTTTTCAGTGCAAGAAGAGAAGGCGATGCAGGCTGTGCCCACTGCGCCCATCGATGCGTCTAAATTCGTCGCCTATGTGACGGAAAGGAGGAAGAAAAGGATATTGTTCAAGGGAGAATATTTGGTATGTTGGAACCTTATATATTGATAGCGAATGATGTTTAAATTATGTTCTTCTTCGCAATTGTGAGAAAAAAAATAAATTTAGAGATTTTTGTGATGAGTAGAGCATTGATGTTCCCTTGATACCAACAGATATTTTTCTTTCCGTCTATCACGTGTTTGATTCAACCTTCTGCTAGTCTCATCTCACTTCCACTGATCTCAGAAGAGTGAGAGAGAGATAGAGAAGGCTCAAAAACTGATCGGTGCTCTGTCTCTCTCTCGAACCTCACCCTCGTTTGTCTCTCTCCCTCCTTTCCCTCCTCTCCTCCCTCCCTCTCCTCCTCTGATTACAACGCGTAGCCTCCCCTTCCCCAGATGAGCCCTCCTAGCGTAGGCACGACAAAAGTTAAGAGAGACGAGAGACGAGAATATCTCGAGTTCGGCTATTAGCCTCGTCGAATAATGGGTAGGATTGGGAATATCGCTTTCTAAAATCTCGATTTTATTCGATTTTATTATCAACCCGAAAAAAGCGCCTGGATCGACCATTTGTCGAGAAAATGCAATAGAACAGAGAAATTGAATGGAATATTCCGCAATGTTTCGAATTCTGAAAAGCCGTGGAGTTCCAATCGCCTGGAATGTGAGGTATGCAAATGAGCGAGAGGTCAAAACAAGTGGCAAAGAAGTGTAATAATTCCACGCCTGAGGCATGCGGAAGGGAAGAAGGGGGAAGAGGGTGATGGGGCAGTGCTGTCGGACTTGATGAATAATGCTCTCAAATCGTGAGAATCGGGGAATCTACTGTATTATCGGATATAAATTCATCAAATGGTTCGGATAATGCTGTTAAAATGAAATATGTTTCATACATACCATACAAATACAATTTTTTGAGTGGCAGGGATCGCTATCAGACGATATCACGACGATGAAAGATTAAAAGACAATAATTTCAGATGATCCAGCGCTCCATCGATCCGAACAAGGCCAAAACGGAAGTCGGAGCGAGTATGGGCGATCGAAATCCCTATCCGGTCAGTTGCGCATTTTACATTGAAAAACATCAGTTTTCTTTGAATCGCTGGGCGAAAAATAACCCGCGGCATTGTCAACTTTATTGATGATGTTCAGAATTCTTGAGGGGGTTGAAACCATCAACAATTTCCGAACATCATTAATGAAGTTGAGAAGAAGGGCCCGTTATTTTCCGCCCAGAATCCCAGCAAAAAGAGGCGTGAAAACATCAACAATCGGTTGCAGGACACACTCCCATACGATAACAATCGAGTGATTCTCAAATCGATCAATGAAAATGATGATGATCGATCTACGTACATCAATGCGAGCTATGTCAATGTGAGTGCATTTGCGAACTTGGCCAACCAAAATGTGTAAGATCACATGATCAAAACAGAAAAATCCGCTGACCTAGCAGTGTTCCACAGCAGTTTACTTTGATTGCCTAGTGTTGACAGCAAGTGAAGTCTACATTATCAATTGATTGATTTAAAACATGAAAACAATTGATTTTCATTATCTAAAAATACCAAATTAATATCATAATTGTAGTCATGGCTCCGCGAACGGGCGTATGTCGTCACTCAAGCAGTGAAGAGCAAACCGATGAACGCGGAATTCTGGCGAATGGTCTGGGAACTGGGCAGTAATTGCATCGTTATGCTTACGAAAGTGTTCGACTTCATGAGGGTTAGTTCATTTTGCCTTTTTCCTTTATATTTGAATGTGTTTCATAATTAATTGAAACACTAGTCCTGAAACAACTCTCGAAATTGCAGGTAATGTGCCTGCAATACTGGCCCCTCAACAAGTTCGTCTTCGATGGTATCGAGGTGGAAACGCTCGAGGCGAAGACCTACGCGCATTTCGTAAGCATTTTGCACCATTATCTCCCAATTTCAACTGTTGTTTTGTTAGTTTTATCGAAAAATAATGAAATTGAATGTCTTATAGGTGATCCGAACGTTCCGACTAACGAAGCAAACGGAGGGCGGCAAGGAATCGAGAATAGTGAGATTTCAACATTTTGTAGAGCAAGAAAATGCCCGGCTGAATCGTAAAAATGAGTGTATTGTAGATCAAACACTTCCACTTCACCGAATGGGAACTCGACTCTTTTCCCTACATCTCTGCATTCATCGAATTGAGGTAACGAGAGTTGAGAACTTTTGTCATGGAACAGCAACTCCATGGAACATTTATATCTTTGAAAGAGTTGAATATTTTTACGGATCTCAGATAAAAAAAACTGTAATTACTTTGAATTGTGCAACACAGTTATTCCCTTTCAGACGACGAGTCCGACAGTTCACAGAGAAGAACTACGCTGATGCACCCATCATTGTCCACTGCAGGTGAGTCCTCTTTCAATTATTGGTTGGATCTAGAGTCCATAAGAACTCCTCTATCGATCATTTCCCGTTCGACTCTCTTCTTGTGATGTCAACTCTAGGAATGGTGAACTTTATCAATCAATACTTATCGAATACTCGTGAAGGCGATTGAACCCGTTGCTGACCACGATAGGGCGACCAAAAGCGTGTATGAGGGCATTTGTCAGGGTGAAGAATTCAAAGATACGAATTCATCATCCTGGCACCCCTAATCACACGGCTAGTTGGCGTGCCTCCTTGCCACTGCTCTACTCTGAATGCGTGGGCAGTTGTTCAGATCGAATCCGTCACAGTGCAGACGCAGACATTGAGTAGGATAGATCTGCAAAGAGGAAGCTATTCAAATTACCTCTAGGCAATCATATGAGCATGCACATCAAGGAGAGACATGATCCGAATAGTCGTCACTAGTTCATACCTCGGCAGCATTTGCTCTCTCGACTCTCGCGTAATCACTGATCCAGAAATCGACCTGAAATAGCCCAAATTTGACCTGAAATTAGCGCTTTCTCACCTGAATTCGCGAGAAATGCAGCAGGAAATCGGACGCCCTTCTGCCCTCTTCAGCGCCACAGACGCGTCTGGAGATAGCAATAAAATCAGTTATCGATACTCGGTTCTTGTCCTACCGTAGTAGGTACTCGGTGCAGGTGTGATCACAGAGCAATTGCCTGCAGCGCGCACCGTAGCCTTGCGTAGAGTGCTCGAGGGGGCGATATCTGAAGGGGGATACTGCAGACTGGAGAACAATTTCGAAAATGAGCGATACGAAAATGCTTACGCTCCACATCGCGGTCTACAGTAGCGAGTGAGAAAGGGAGCCGTTGTACGATAGCAAGGAATGAACTCCGTCATCTGAGATTGGTTAATTATAGGTGACGGAATGCCTAAATCAAGAGTCGCAACAGACACTCGTATCTGTATCGATGACACGGTTCATCAATGAGCAAACTACTACTGAACTGAGTGATTGTAGTGACTCGCTTCGTCTTTACTGCCACCTTTATCATCTCTCTTACCTCCATTCGTTTCCTTCTGCAGATATACTCTCGCAGATTGAATTGCACTGAGTAACCACAGTCATCGATGCACTGGGAATGAGCTGCGTCAAGGGAGCAGAAGAGTTCCAGGTCCTGAGGGGAAGAGAGGATTACGGTAGAATACCTTCTGTAGCTTTCCTAGTGGCTAGAGCAATCATTTTGTCTCTTCATTTGCCTAATCTTTAGTCAGTTAGAGAAAATGAAAGCACCGAAGTAAAAATAGATTACTTTGCTGGACATAACACTCGGAACGTCGATGCTTCCGAACGCTGCGTGCGCCTGCAAAGAGGTTGTGGTGAGGAGTGCACTGTGAACATCTCACATTACTGTATTCGGTGCACTGTGGATATTCTACAGCTTAGAACGAGAATGAACATGAGAAGATAGATTACTTACATCGACCATGTCCATCCCCGTCGTAAACTCCTTATTGCATCTAGCGAGACACTTGGCGTCGTTCACGACGAAATCACGACGACGTGAACCTTCTGAAGAAAGACGCCGTTATGAACTTGAAGCCATTTGATTATATTGCCTTGCTTGATCACAATGAAAACGTGCATGTTTCGGCTCATGTTCAATAGGAAGATTACAGATAAAGAGATACCGGGCAGTCTAATCTGCTCTCTCGGCACAGCTCCGGTCTCCTCACTGTCCATTTCGGTGCCCCTTTGGAGATAAGCAAGGGCGAATGAGGATGGAGCACGACGGACTCGGAAACGGCCTGTTTCTGAAGAGGAGAGGAGGATGAAGGCTTGAGAAAATGAGCGAGTCGGTCGGAGGAAAAGCAATTTGTTGCCCATCATTCCCTTAGACTAGACATCAGTAGTCCCAGTGAATAGGTTTCACGGAAGTATCTTGACCCAGAAAAGATAGCAAATGAGCTTGTTAGAAACGTTTCCTCATTCAATTTTTTGTTTAATTGATGAGATCATTACGTTTCCTCTTGGCGCTTCCCGCAGGATAGACAACGAATAGCAGCAGCAACTGTAGGAATATCGATCGCATCTGAAAATGGGAATTCATGACTCGAAAAGGCGCGCCCAAGCCTAATTACAGCCTTGCAAAGATCGGACCCGCGCGCGAAGCTTTCGTTTTCTCTCTTTGCCATACGCCAAAAGTGCTCGCTGACGTAATAGGACTAAGTGAGGGAAGAGGCCAAAACTCATCCGGGTTTGGTTTGGGGCGAAGAGGAATAATAGGCATGATTCGATTTGCCAGCACTCTCTCACACAGTATGCACTGTGATCAGAGCGATACAGTGAATACGCCAATTAAGCGGAACAATACAAACAATTGTTGCTGTGATAGCATCAAAGTGGGCATAAAATGCGCAACAAAATGGCTCACGGTAGCAAGGTTACGAGACTAAACTGCTCTCTGGGGGTATTCAAGAGAGCTCAAGAGGGAGTTTGCGAACGAACGAAGGTCGGTTCGGTTTCGAATCGAACAAGGCCAATTGACCATTGGGTTTGGTCGAGAATGAGTGGTTCGAACAGTCTAGGGGTGAATCTCCGGCTCCGCGAGACTCCGTCTCTAAACAGCTGTTGGATCTCGTTCTTAGCGGGGTGAAAGGGGATGGGAGAAAGTGAGGAAAGGGGTTGACCCTACTCGAGAGAGAGTTTTCTGCTACTTCTCAGGATAGCAAAGAAGGCGCTTTTGCGGGTCAAGTTCAGTCTATTGAGAGATAAATTGTATAGAAGAAATGCGAATGGAAAGCCGCCCCCTAAAAAAGGAGAAGGATTTATGAACAAGGTCGAATACGCAAAACTGTGACGAAAATACGCACAAGCAGATTCATGGAGTTACTGTGGCAATGAAGTTGATTCGGAATCAATGAAGGGGAAATTGGTGATTGTTGACCTCTCGTGGGCAATTGAGAAGAGAATTGAAGCGGAAAGTGGTATCAATCAGACAGCAAAAGGGAACAGCATCGTCCATTCCCCGTCATTACTTTGATGAATTGGTAGATTGTGTGGGTACCTGGACCGGAAATGCTTCCTTAGAATAAGGATGGAACCATCAAGGCAATATTCCACAGATTTTTGCCAGAAATAAGGAACGAACAAATAGAATGTGCAATAGAGAACTCCTGAGCGTTCGCAAAAGAGGAGCTACGGGGGAGGAATGAGATGGGGAGTGAACAGCTCGGCAGCTTCAAACAGCCTTTCTAGAACAAAGAAAGGCGCGAGAATTCCCGAAAGAAGCAGCCAGGGTCACTGGCAATCTTCCGAAACGATCTAGGAATGAAGTGCCCTCGAGAGAAGATGGGAAAACATAAAGTGTGATGTAGCGATGTCTCTCCATTCTGCACGATCTCTAATCGGTCAGAGAAACGAGAGATCATGTGGAATGAAGAGACGTTCTGTCCAGAACCCACAGTGTGATGTCACACAGGAGAAAGTGTCAATAGCAACGGGTACAGTTTCAACTCCCCCCTCACTCCCCTTCCATTCCTTCCCTTCACTCATTCCCAACTTCTCCCTACTCCCTCTCTCTCCTCCGATTGAAAGCATAATTATGCGCAAGTTGCGCGCACTTTCTAATGCAAAAAGCGACGAGAAATGATCGATGGCGAATGCGGGCGAAAGAGGGATCGATTTGAAATGAAATACTTCCTGTGTAACATATTAGTTTTTCAAAATACGTTCACCCCAGGAATGAATAATTGGAATATTTTTCAGTAACGGTGCGGGTCGATCAGGAGCTTTTCTGGCGCTGGATGCGAATCTCGAATTGATGAAGAAGACGGGACAGGTGAGTTGATACTGAATTGAAGCTGCCTTACATTTCCTCTATGCGATTTCCAACCGCAAAGCTCTGTTGTTGAGAAATAAAATTGAACGAAATTTCCCATTACAGGCTCTCATTACGAGAACCTGATTACGGTAGTACTTATCGATTGATCATTTGCAGTTGGACGTATTCGACTATGCGAAGCAATTGGTGGCATCACGACCGCATTTGATCGATTCCGTCGGACAGTATCAGTTCATCTATGATGCGTTGGCGGAGGTGAGTGAGGAGAGACGATAAAGAGAAAGCTTTTGGTGTTACCTAAACTATCCTGACAGCAATATTCCTAATTGCCTCTGTAAATAATCAAAATGATGCAGTAGACACAGCATATGGACTAGAGCCGGGAATCGGCGTCCGGAAAATCGCCATGAATCCTAATCGCCGGTCTTGCAGGCGGTCATGTGCAACATCCAGCCGATAGCGATGCAGAAGCTGAAGGAGCGAAGTTCTATGTACAGACAGAAGAGTGATCGACAGAATATGGAGACACAGGACTCACATGAGAACAAGGTCGGAGATTTTGAATAGATATCAATCAAAATTTGCGAACTTCCTTCAATTCTTTTCCAAGAAACAACTCACAGCTGGAATAGTCGTTGATCTTTGATCTTTCAGCTATTGATGATGCTCACAAACACGCTTCGCATTGGCGACTGCGCAGGTGGTCATCGATTGGAGAATCGAGGAAAGAACAGGGATATTATGGTCGTACCGCGTACGTTTACTTGTATTTTCTTTTTTTTTTGCTAAGATGATCACGATAAAAAGCCAATTCTTATTGTCAGCTCATTGTGAGTTGACTGATACGGATTGTTGTAACTGAGATAAAATTGATGATATTGCAGCTGACCACGCTCGTCCATACCTACAGACATTGCACGGAGAGAGCAAGGATTACACGTACATCAATGCTGTTGAGGTTAGTTACTCACACGAGGAGGGAGAACATCGTGATTGTATTATTGAGTAATCCTGCGACAGTTTTTGCATAAAACAATTGAAGGTGGATGGATTCACGAGAAAGGCAGAGTTCATCGTTACCGAGTGGCCCAAACAGAGCACGGTTCGTTTCTTTAAAAAAAAATTTAATCGGACGACTGATCGTGATCTTTGATCTCTGTAGTTGGATTCGTTCTGGACGCTCGTCTACGATCATTCGTGTCACACCATCGTCAATCTGAGCAATCAGGGGAA
Source organism: Pristionchus exspectatus (assembly GCA_911812115.1). Classification (NCBI taxonomy): domain Eukaryota; kingdom Metazoa; phylum Nematoda; class Chromadorea; order Rhabditida; family Neodiplogasteridae; genus Pristionchus; species Pristionchus exspectatus. Next base: position 16,605,669 of record OU461584.1, on the reverse strand, counting down.
TCATCGGGTGAGCGATTACGGTAGTCTGATCTTTGATCTCTCTAAAATCTCGCCTTCAGATGTATCCGACCTTCATCCACAACAAGGGCAAGGCCAATTACGGTCCATTTGTGGTTGAGGTGCTCAACTATCATCAGTATCCCTCAATGACCTCTCACATGGTCAAAGTAATGAAGAGGGTGAGAATTACTCATTTGATTTTTGATTTTTTGCCTCGATTTCTCTCTCATTTCAACCATCTTTCGTGTTGCATCGTACAACGAATATCATTCGCTTTCTCCGTAGAATAACTCTCTCTCGTCGTTTCCCCCGATTCGCCCATAGTGCTTCGTAGCCAGAGCATGCTAGTCGCTTTCTAAAATCAATAAAGGGTACTACGGTATCGATACCGTAGGTGTGGTGAGAGTGGCTCATTGCTCCCGTATACAGACAGGCAACGATAGTCCGGCCGATTCTCGCTCCGCTTCGCCCGGTCGATTCTTCGGATTCGGACGACCCGCGACACCGCCCAAACTGCCCACTCTCGAGGGACATCCAGCGTATCGTCCCCCTCCTCGAGTGATTCCTCTCGGACAATCATTCCGATTCAAGAGGGAATATCGAGGACAGCAAGTGCGTCACTCGACCATTGATGTATTCGAGGAATCCGATGATGAAACCTTCGTCGATCGTCTCAAGGCCTCAGCTGGGGCCGGACTACCGCCTCGTGCGCCTCCCCGTCGACTGCGACGCGCAGCCCATTCAGCCCCGCCTAAGAGTGCCCGAGGAGGACCATCCCTCCCTCCTCCACCTCCGCCCGACTTCTTCGAAGATGCACTGAATGTGAGAGGAACTTGAGTGTGATCAACTCCTCCTCAGTTCCACACCCCCTAAGGAGAGAGAGACGCCTCGTTTACGTTAGGTTTCAGAGCGACGGGTCGGGTCGGACTTGGATCCGACCCTGCCCGCCGTGCCCTAGTGTACCCCCACGAGACTAAATGATTGCGTCCCTCTACTCACTCGACTAATCTCTCATGGCCAATCTCTCTTCCTGGTGTTTCGTTCACTAGACTGGACTGGCATACTCAGTCCATCCCCCGTCCCTTCTCCTCTCTTTGACTCGCGAGCGGTTGTTGATTTTTCAGCCGCACCAGGTTACTCCGATAGTGCGAAAAGACAAGAACGGAGGCACGACAGCTCAGGATAAAAAGGAAGATAATAAGCTTGTAAGACCCCATCCCCTCCCAGTCCGAGTCTGATCTTTGATCTCTGATCCTTTGTGCGCGTTATTCTCGTTCACTCCTCCTAGTGTCCCTTTCCTTCTAGTCGAATTTGTCCGAGAGAGCGGGTCAAGCAAATAACCCCACATCGAAAAATCAACAACCGCATAGTCGCTTTCGCTAATTTATCATTTCCGATTTCCATTATCCTCTGTTGTTTCCTTTTCTCCATTCGATTCCGTCTCGGGATTCACCGGCTCTGAGTGAGAGCCGGCGGATCCAGCATGACAACCGTGTCCGTGTTTTAGAAAGGCGCCGCGGACATTCAGCGGCTGCTCAACAATCGCAAGCCAACGCATGCCGATCCGTCTCGTGATCAAGTCCAGAAGCTGGTCCGTCGATTGGTCCATCGTGTCGTGTGTCCTTCTCACTTCCGGTTCCGGTCCCGGTCCCGTCACTGTCCTGCGTCCGCTAACATTTCCTCACATCGAAGACGCACATCGACCCAGGGCCGGGTAGCCGTCAATTGGTTCGGTGTGCCCTTCACAGTTTAATCAGCTTTCTCCTATCGCTTACACTTCCACAATCTCTCATCTACCGTATATCATAAATCCGCTCTCTCTCTCTCCGCAGTCTCTAAAACACATCACACACAGAATTTCTCACTTACTACACACTATGATTTGCTCTCTCCTTCATTCAGGCTACCGTATCCACATAATAGATACGGTAGCCGAACCGTAACTCTTTCACTGGGTTGATTGCAACAACACTGTGCGAAGGTTGATGAGGGGAGGTTGATCTTTGATCTTTGCAGACCTTCATGATCTCCGATATAATGTCATCGGGAGCCAGTCAGCAACAAATCGAAGCTGAAGTGCGGATATGCTGCGTCATTCAGGTTTGCATTATTTTCATCGTTAGGTACGGATGATTTTCTGCAAGAAAAGTAAATAAACAACGAAACGATAACTGAATATTGCTGACAAATGAGCAATATCTACCTGTTACAGACTCAAAATGAGTATCCAATTGTAACTCAATGATTCTTCCAGGTTCGAATGTGGCCCCTGGAATCGAAGGTTCCCCTATCGACATCCGGTCTTATCGATGTGATCAAAATGGCGAGAAGTTGGAGGAAGAGAGCACCCGATCGACCGGAGACAAAACCAACTATCGTACTCAGCCAGTTAGTTCATTCGCTTCAGTATTTTTCTTAAAAAAATATTTTTTTATAGTTTCACACACCGTTTTGCTCCCGCTTTTCAATCCATTTAATAGTAGTGCTGCTCAGCGTGATTGAATTGATAGAAACGATATTATTCACCATAATCATGATCAGAAATGGTAAATTCATTGCAGCAATGGCTACTCTCGCTGTGGTGTTTTCGTGGGGGCAAACGTGTGCATCGACCAAATGGATATCGATCATGAAGTAAGAACAACTGTTTACTCTTCCTATCCGTGTTCATCAATCGCCTCACCCTCTCGTTTTTCTGACTGAAGAAGAGTAAACTAAAAAACGAAGAAAATTATAATCTATAATCATAGGTGGACGTCTTTCACGCAGTGAAAATGATGAGAATCAATCGGCCCCAGCTGATTGATATCAAGGTGAGAGAAGTTTGTTTGCCTCTCTTCAATTAACATGATCTCTAATTCACTCTGACTAGTTAGATAATGAAGAGGAAAGAATACACCAACTATTGTAAAATCTCTTGTATTAGAAAGAATCTTAATACTGAAGAAGGAGTGTATTTTGGTCCAAATTCAAGACAATAAACACGATAACAGTGATCATTAGTTCCGAATAGCATTTCTTTTTTTCCAGGACGAGTACAAATATTTGTACGATCTGCTTCTCCATTGGTACATGAACAGTCCCGAATATCGACAATTCGAGAAAGAAGATGAAAAGGAACATCCGAATGAGAATGGAGATGGTAAGAATTTGATCTTCATTATTCCTTGGCTACTAAATCCGTTTCTAACTATGGCTAACTTTGTCATTTACTGAAAATTTTCAATGAAGAAAAAGTGAAGCAATCTGTAGTGAACTTCCATAAAATAGCAATCCAGAAAATCGTTTAGCATCATCCCAATAATCTGCTTATTGCAGCCGCTAACCATTCATCATTAGCCAATCGTCCTCCCTCAACCTCAGCTCGATCTTCCTTCCGACAATCTCTTCGCAATTCCTTCCGTCGACCGAAAAGCCGGCAAGACAAAGAGATCGAGGCGAAATAACCGGTTACGGCTCCATCTATATCCCGGCCCTTTCTCTCTCTGGTTTTCGCTACGGTGTATACCCCCCTTCACTTACTTATCCCTTGAGTACACTCTTGTCTGCATCGGTGTCTGCCACTTCAGTTTTGGACCAGACGACGATTTGGAAATGTCTCCCAACCGTCGTGCACTGATCACACCACGATCTCTCTCCCATCCGTTTCTTCCTTTTCCACATCGCTTCTCAGCCGGGTTACGCTATTTTGTTGTTGAATTTATCAGTTTTGTTGTCACAGTAAACGCTCAAATATATCGAACTCTCATAAGCAATAGACAGTATTTGTTCAATCTGTGTTCTCTCCCATCGTAATTCTTTCTGCCCCGATCAATTTCCTATCGTTTCCTTCGAGCATATCACACTGCTAGACCACATTTTGCCTGCCTCATCAATCGATAATTTGCTATCTTTCGGTAGGTCCCCTCCCTCCTCCCTCCCCCAGTCTCAGTTCACCGCTTCACTACAGGAAGACTGTGATAGCAGAGTATTGTGTAAATATACCGCCTCCTTTTCCTTCCCCACAATCGCACACATATTTGTCAACGAATCTTTCCGGATAAATTCTTCGAAACTAACGACGAGTGGCTCACAGATAGTGCAGAAACAAAAATATTAGTCACGAAGAATGAGCTTTCAGACTACCAATGTGCAAGTTTACCCGAAAAAAATACAGTTTTTTTCAAACCCAGGCGTTACGTGATGAAGTCTATAGTTAGGGGCCACAACGCAGATAGCCGATTCATCGCATTGGGGCCAAATTTGTGTCTAAACTGTTCCCTGTGACCCCAATAACATCATACTTTTGGCCGTTTGTTGATATCTTATTTCTGAGCTGCGCTACAGCCCGAAAAGTAAGCGCGAAACGCACTGTTGTGGAGGGGGGGGGGAAGGCGAGAAGAGAGGGAAAGGGGCGGAGCCTATTTCCAACTCTTTCTCAAAATTCGGAGACAAGAGCTTCGCCAAGTCGTGAGAGACAATTCAAGGACGAAATTACCTCTTATCCAGGCAGAGCGTGTGCTAGTCACGACGGGGTAGAAACAGCGGGAGAGAGAGGCGGAGGAGGATGGGAAGAGGTGTATCTCTCGCCTCTCTCCTCTCATTTGACTAGCCCCGCCCCCGTTCACACTGTGTTTAGCGCTAATCGAAATCGAAAAATACGGGCGTACAGAATCCTTTAAAAAAGAAACACAAGCCAGGGAAAGTTGATAAAATTCTATTTTTTTTCTCTAAAAATCCTAAAATATTCCATTTAGTCAGAAAATCACTATCCGAACAGACTTATCCCACTGAAACCTACCAAAAAGGCCTCTTCCCTTCCTTTGTCCTCAATTTTGACCAACTCAGTGATGATATTCAATTTTCGGATAGAACTCGATCGATAGGGATTGCCAGTAGCTATCCAGAGAAGTTTCGAGCCAGTAATTTGGTTTAGAATGAGCTTTGTGTTTTTTTTCGCGCTTTTTCGCGAAATCATGTCAGAGCAAAGTGGGCGGGGCTTGTGGCCCCTATCTATAGTGTACACTTTTTTAGGCATACGTGAAGATAAATAAATAATTTTGGAAATGGCAGAGTATAATCGCAAATGTCGTATTTATTACAAATTCAGAAACACTCAAAGAATACTTCGGACAATATGTAATGCTGAAGTTTGAGCGATGAAGAGAGGTTATTACTTCAAGTGCCCAAAAATACACTCCAATAACAAATAAGACGAAATTTTTTTTATTTTTGAGATATTTACAATCGTTTATTGACGGCAAATTTTCGAAATTTGTTTGATTGTCTCGCGAGTCGCGACATTCGATATTTCACAATTTCTCAGAAGATAATTGGATGCCCTCACGTCTTATTGATTTTATTTGAATTGTTGTATACTAGAATAGAATATTCGAGTAATGAGTATGACACAACTCTAACGTTATTTCAAATGCATAGAGTCCCGCACGGAATTCCCTGATCACGCAATATACCGTAATCCTGTGTTGTGCAATTATTGCCCTGGCCTAATCTGACTCGCTCTTCTCAATCTCTTCTAGTTCTTCCCTGCCGTTTCCACGCTAGTCAAATAGTCTTCTACAATAAATAGCTGACATCACCCGTGGTTGGATCTTCACTCAAGGACACAAATACACAACATTATTGGCGTTCAGGAGTAAACCGAACTAAAAGTAAGTGAATTTTCGAATATTTTCGAGAATCGTTTTTTCGTGATTCTTGAGTTCGCCACTGGCTCACACCAGTGGTAAGAAGCACCCCGCACGGGGATCACAGCTTATCCTTCACGGAATCAGAATTGGCCCCCACAGGCACACAATTTCTGATACCCTCGCCGGAGGCGCTGCCCAAAATTTGATTTTGGAAGGCACCATCACGTGGTGAAGGTTGTGGAGGAGTCGCAAAGCAAGCGTATTGTGATCTATCAAGTAGAAGTGAAGCTTTCACAGGCTTGAATTTCATCATTTGCACGAAATCTTCTCAAGAGTTGTCTGTCTCGCCTGAAAAATGGACGAAGCAACTGAGAAAATGGAAGAAGTGTTGCTGGCAATACAACAGATGATGGCAGCACAACAGGCAGAGTTGAAAGCATTGAGAGACCATCAGGCACAGAGTGCAACCAGCAGTGGAGACGACTCGAACAAGAGTCGCGGACCCTCAGTGGACTCCCTGGAGAAGCAAATCAGATTGTTCAGTTACAATGCTGATGACGGATGGACCTATGAGTAGGGGCCACAAGCCCCGCCCACTTTGCTCTGACATGATTTCGCGAAAAAGCGCGAAACAAAAACACAAAGCTCATTCTAAACCAAATCACTAGCTCGAAACTGCTCTGGATAGCTACTGGCAATCCCTATCGATCGAGTAATATCCGAAAATTGAATATCATCACTGAGTTGGTCAAAATTGAGGACAAAGGAAGGGTATCTTCTGGAAAACCCTATAAAATGGACAGCAGAAATGGATAAAAGCTTCAAGGAATTGAAACATCGAATGATCACCGCTCCGGTGCTTGTCGCACCAGTTCCTGGACGAAAATATAAGGTCGAGGTAGATGCTAGTTCGAGGGCATTGGGCTGTTGTCTTTTCCAGATGGACGAAACAGGAGAATACAGAATAGTTTGCTATGAAAGTCGTCTTTTAAACAAGGTCGAGTCACGTCTTCCGGCTATCGAAACGGAAGCCCTCGCTATTGTGTATGCTTGCCAGAAGTTCCGTCATCATATTCTTGGTTGTGAATGCTTAGTGGTAACTGATCATGCACCGCTAACAAAGATATTCAAGGAGAAACATCTAGACGGAGTAATGGTGAAATACCAATGCGCAGTCATGGAGTATGATCTAAAGATTGTGTACAGACCAGGCGTTGCTAACAAATTAGCAGATGCTCTGTCAAGATATCCACCAACAACAGCTGATCCACCACCTCCTGAGTTTGAAAAGATCAATAATGTCAACAGTGACAAAAAGATTGAACTACCAACAATCGATATGATTAAGGAAGAACAGAAGAACAGCGAATGGATCTCAGGAATCATCAAATACTTCGAAGAAGGAAAGCCGGATGATAAAACAACTATAAGAAGAGCACATAATCATATTGTGAAAGAAGGTATACTGTATCGACAGAAAAGATATGCCGAAGATGTCATCGTTCTGAACGAGTTGGGAAACCTCAAGAGACTTGTTATGAAATATTATCACGATTACAAGCTCGCCGGAGGGCATCTTGGCATAGAGAAAACACATGCTAAGATAGAAAACCGATTTATTTGGAATAATATGCGTAAGGACATCAGGAAATACATCACAAATTGTGATGCATGCCAAAAGAGAAAAATTATTCCAATGGAAATGAAGAAAGAAGAACTGGCTAAGTATGAAGTACCGAAATATGCGTTCGAAAGGATCCACTGTGATTTGGTGGGGCCTTTTAAACAGAGTTTAAATAATAACAAATATCTCTGTGTGTCAGTTTGTTCGCTAACGAAATACGCGGTAGTGTCTCCAATTGCAGATCAAAGAGCAGAGACTATTGCGAGAAGTTTGGTGAACGACGTAATCACTAAATTCGGCACGCCTAGGATGGTAGTGTCGGATAAAGGAGCCAATTTCGTGTCTGAACTATACGAAGCTATTTGCCGCATTCTAGGAGTTGATCATTTTCGCACTGCAGCCTATCATCACAGCGGAAATGGACAGGTTGAAAGAATGAACCTTACTATAGAACAAATGTTGACACAATATGTCAATAAAAGACAAGACGATTGGGACGATAACATCAACTTCATAACGTTCGCATACAACTCCAGCAAGAACGCAACAACTGGATTTTCACCTCACGAGTTGGTCTTTGGTCACTCACCAAGAACACCTCTGGATGCCGCCTTACCCAGGCCAACTTATGCTGATGAAATCTCCTATGATCAAAGAGTATTAGCAGATATTGCGTTGGCAAGAAAAATAGCAGGAGACCGAATCAGTCACAAGACAGAAGAAAGAAAGAGAAGATATGATAATCAACCCAATGTAGTTCCAAGGGAATTCAAAATAGGTGATAAAATCCTACTCAGAAATGAGACAGCAGGAAAACTAGAATATCAATGGACAGGACCATATGAATTAGCAATGATTCAGAGACCCCACGCAACAATCAGAATGAATAGGGGATATGAAATCGTTCATATGGATCGAATCAAGAAATATCGCACAAGACCGGAAGAGGAGAACGACACTATAAAACGAAAGCTGAACTCTATTCGACGACACTATTAAGGTATAATAAACAATTATTCATTTCCAAATAATCATAGCCTAGTTATCACTTTCAAAAAATATAATTAATTTTCCAGAAAAGAAATAGTTATTGTATAGTAAGCATAAATAGACTGAATTGTTAGTATCAACAGTAGAGTTGTATAGAAAAACTCAAAATACTATTTATTTGTCTAAGATAACAACATCACACCAATTATTATTCAGAAGTTAAGTCGTAGAATTGTATAGATACTCAACTCAAATAGTATTATTTTGTTAGTCTACACATCAGCAATCAACAAACAATTTTCACTTCACCTTCAAACTCTCAACGCAGCGTCACAAGTGCAACTTCATCAACTAATCGAGCAACATCAGCCATTCAAGAAAGCCACATCAAGAAATCTACAAGTGGCAAGTAGCTCTAGAATAGATAGTACGACTCATTCAATTATAAGCTGCCGGGTCGTCAGCTAAAAATAAAAAGGGGGATGTCATGTGCATAGGAAATTAGGCGAGATCAACAAATTATACAGACTTTGAGACTATTGAATGATCTTTGTACTGGGCAAAGTTCCAGACTCTTTCGCAACATGAACTTTGCCCTAGTCAGCTATTTTTAGTAAGTGCATTCTATAATTAGCAAGGAATGCGCCCTTTCAATGAGTCACCTATACTTTCCCCGAACTTCCAGGACATCTAGACAACAGGTGTTGGCTAATTCGAGGAAATTAGGTTATTTCGGGCTCTTGATCTCAAAGGACAATTACGAAATAGTTGAGTCACCTTGTACTCCTGATAGTGCAAAGATCAAGGATCAACGAGAGACTAGGGAGAATCGAGAGAGAACAGACGCGAAAGGAAGAATTCCTAGCGCGAGTATAAAAGAGAGAGAGAGGCACGCCCTCGAGACTTTTTTTGACTTCTTCTACTTCTTTCCGCACGCTACATCGACCCGCCTGATTGATTCTCGCCCGTTACACTCTATCGACTCGCGGCCGCCTGCCGGCGCGCCGCTGTCGCTCTTTAATCTTTCGCACTCTCACATTCCGCGTCTTCTCAAATAAGTGTAATGCATTGATCTCATCTAGATTCCCTCACACTGATAATCCCTCGTAGATTTAGATTCCCATTGCATTGTGACCTGCCTCGATAAACTTACCCGACTTTGTGGTTGGGATCTCAAATATAATGTTGTATTTCTATTCGTTACTCGTCAGATTGATTATTCCTGCCCTAGAGGCGCATCGACTCGGTAAGCATACAGATAAGCGAGATTTCCCTGATGAAACCTATCTCATGCACCAGCATATTCACTCTTTAGAACCACTTTCGCTATCATAATAAGGGAGATCTAGGCTTATGATAACACAGGTAACCGCCGTGATTCCGGGCGCTCCTCCAGTCTATCGGCTAGTCGATTTGAGCGGCGAAGAGATTTCTGGCATTGTATACGAACAAGAAATGGTTAAAGCTGTATAAACTGTTTATCACATGTAATTTCGTACCGGGGAAAACATTACGAGGCGAGGGGCGGGGACCGTGTTGCGCGGGTTACGTTAAATTTTTGATTCGAGAAAAGAATGTTGAATCGTGATCACAAATTCTCAGACTCGCAGACGTTCGTGTCTAATCTATTTCACAAGATTTCCACTACAATATGAGCAACCACACGACCACTGTCTTTGAGCCGGCTTCGCGACGGCTCAAAGTCAGTGTTCGAGTGGTTGCGACCTCGTCACTACGTTCCTCGCCAATACAAGAGGAAAACGATACTAGAGGATGGCGTCAATGTGCGGAACGCGGTTTTCATCGATTGCCAACACGGAATCGTATTCACAGTGAAGAATACAGTAGACGCCGCCGGCGGGCGTGGGCTTGTTAAAGAACATTCGGAAACTTGTCGTGCCCAGGCTAATTAGGTCGAACGTGTCCGAGCCGAGCGCTGAAGAGACTTCATACACAAAGAAAGAATAGCCATTCTTGAACATGTGACGATCGATGCCGTTGTTTGCGTTTGACCGTGCCATTCCCGTTCCCTCGATCATGTTGAGAAAGGCCGGAAGGTAATAGTCTTTTTCAAAGTTTAGATTAAGGGGTCGAGCAGGGACCGTTCGCCCGCCACACTCGAGAAACGCATCTTTAATGTCAAAGTGCTTAAAGTTGAATGGGGTTTTTTTGTAAGAGCCTAGAAACTCGTCCGCTCCCACCATACACATTACCACTCGCTTGGGAAGGGCGGACGTCAACAGGCGACATTCTGGCGCATCAAATCGATTAGGCGCAATGAAGAAATTGCGCATCTGTACATTAGTCAACGGGTACGTAATCATTCGGTGTTGTTTCAGCAGCTGTTCGATGGCAAGTGAGGCCGAGTCGTGAAGTTCGTATTCGTGAAGAAGTAGTTTGATATCGAGCAACTCGTATGTGTATTCGGTTTTGTCCGTGTCCAGCTCGAGTGAATCGATCACAAATTTTGGATCATTGAGATAGGCAACAATTTTAAGATCCACATAGTTTAGCATGAGACGAGGTTGATTAAAGAGGTTCAAATTAAGAGTAGCGGCAAACTGAGCCTCGCCATCTTTGCTCAGCCAGCTCTGTCTCTTGATATGTCCCTCGGAGGTAGACTTGCCCACGTCGTAGTCAAACGCGTACCCGCCCAACGACAGCGTATTATTCTTGCATTCTTTGTCAAAGTTGAGCTCTGTCTCGATTACGCTTCTCCACGCGTACATGGGAGAGCTGTCTTCCACGAGTACGGAATTAACATACACAAGGAATTGGCGAAAGAGAGTCTTACCAATCATTTGAGCAAAGGCAAAGGGGCACGTCTCACGCGCCGCATCTATCTTGATCTTTTTACCCTCCTTATCTCTCACAGCAATTTTGAATTGAACATAGGATCTCTGAAGATTTAGGTAGCTTTTTTGCAAATTGTATCGCCATTCGAGAGGACCCGGCGGACTGTTGTTACCGTTAGAGTAGGAATTTGTAAGTGGACACTCTACATATCGACTATTCACCACGCCAACTGCTGTATCGGGAACGCTAAATAGATCGAGTTCGGGGATTGTAGTTTTCTTCGATTTATCCGTTACAATTTTAAGCATTATGGTGCAGGTAGGAAAACGGAGCGCTTAACGGCGTACGACGGACGTTTCTTGACAGCCTTTCGCTTTGTCGATTTGACCGATACAGTGTCTTTAAATGCTGAAGGCTCGGGTGTCTCGTCGACGACTTGAGGAGTACTTTGCACATTTTCTGTAAACGAAGGAACGTGGGGACGTCTCGCGATACCTGTTCCTCTTTGCGCATAGCGGGATCCGATGGCTTTTCTGCCAGTTCCATTTTGATAGTTTGTTTGAAACAACTGAACGAAATTGATTTTATCATACTCGAATGGAATAGAACAATTCACGGCAGACATGCTAAGTTGTTTTCACGAAATGAAGGATGCAAAGCGTAGAACCGGCGTTGAACTTTATAGGATTTCCTTGCTCATCGCGGATATCGACGCTCAAACAGTCGAGAGTCTCCACGCACACTGGAAAAAATCTCACCGGGTTGAAGACGATCGATACGCTTGAACTTTTGCTTTTACTTCCAATTGGGATAACGCGCAAGAGCTGTGACTTTCTGGTTGTTACAATATTGGGCTGAATGCAATCAATGTGAACAAACATATTGGAAATGTTATGGTAAAAGTCTACTTTGAACGGGGCCACACTTTTCCCGAGAGAGAAAACAGCGTCACCTTGCTCCTCTTTGGAGATGAATCCGCAAAACTGAGCAAGCTGTGGAGAGAGCTCAACGCTTTCTACCGTGTTCCGATTGATATTGAGATGAATACGGTCCAGAACGGGATCAAAGTCAAACGAGAATCCGAATTTGCTATACTGCTCCTGCGCTCTTCCCGTGGACAGACTTCGTACATTTGCCAGAGTGGACAGTTTCCTCGAATCAACCGCCGTGTTTTTCTGAGCTGTGAGAATGTCTTTCAATAGCGCGCGTGTCTTCTCTCCATCTTCAACGATTGCTCTAGAACTTTCCTTCATCGAACTGGTAACATGGACCATGGATTGTGCGAGGATTGTAGGATTGTGTTTTCCCCGTCATCTGACAGTGCTGTTGCGTTTGCTTTCACCGCCTTGTCGATCACAGCGTTTAACAGGGTGTTCGTGCGTTCCTTCTCCTCTTGCATAGTATTTTCAAAGTGTTTGATAGCGTCATTCTGCATCCTATGAGCTTCTCTTTGAGCACGGTCCCTCTCACTGGCTAGAATGTTTCGGAGCGGATTGAAATCGATAGAGTGTTGAACAGTGGGGATTTCCGATTTACCCCCCTCGTCGTTTGTCATCTCTACGTCTCCCTCATTATTTTTCACCCCAATCCCTGCAGGATCATCCTCACCGGGCATTGCCGCATTGTTCTCGTTTCCTACCGTGTCTTCTCCGCCCTCCACATTGTCCTCATGTACGGAAGATTGACTCGAGTTTTCCACGGCTGATGACTCGTCTTTACTGTTGTTTGATGGGTTTTGAAACGATTCTCCTTCTTCTTCTTTTGCTCTTTTATTAGCCAACATTTCCTCAATTTCTTCTTCTGTCGCCGGTCGTCCCTCTCCTCGAGCCACTTTGGCTCCTAGATCGTTCTCCGATTTATCATCTGGATGCTGCTGCTGCTGTACGTCCCTCTTACGTCGTCTGTTTCCTTCGTCGACTTTGTCTGCGTCCCAGAACGCACTCAAAACGCCAAAAATATCACGATAATTTCCCTTGCGAACCGTAAACGTGCTTGCTGTTCCATTTTTCCACTTTACGTAGAATGATTCATCATTTGGTAGATTTTCAAAATTATTAGAGTAAATGAATTCCGAAAGTCCACATTTCCATTTCTCAGTTTTCAAACGAATTGTTTCCGGTAGGCGAACGCGGAACGATGAGCTGGAGTTGTCGAGAGGGTTGTTCGACCTGGACGATAGTGTCAGGAAAAATTCGCCTGTTTTCATAACCGATTGGAAAAGGAACGAACAATGCGAGACAGGAACTTAGAAGGGCAAACCAAAATCCAGAATAACTGCTATTGGGATAGAGAGTGATATTGATAACCGAAATGACAATGCAAATGACGACCGTAGACAGCTGAAACAGAATAAATAGTGATGACTGCTGCGGCGGTGAACGGTTCAGTTCCATTTCTGACTGCAATGGAAACGGAAAGGTTTGTTATAAAGACACCCTGCCTTCTGTACTGTAGTGGAGCCACGCAAACGGGAAAAACTACTCTTCTCCTTCGAATGATTGAGAATGTGGAGAAAATGTTTGACAAACCCGTTGATCGTATAGTGTGGTGCTATGGAATTCAGACGGACAACCTTCCCACTCATGAAAAGATTGAACTTCACGAAGGTCCACCTCATCTGCAGATGCTTGAAGGAAAAGAGCATAAACTTTTGATTTTGGATGATTTGATGTCTCATTACGTGAAAAACAAGACTGAACTTAACAATCTCTTCACTAGGGTTGCTCATCACAATAACTGCTCGATCATTAATGTTGTTCAATCTCTGTTTGCGCAGGAAAGAACTGCACGAGCGAACAGTACCTATGTTTGTTTGACAAAATCCACCGGAGACACGTTGCAGATTCAGAATTTTGCCAGACAAATTTTTCCAGGACGTACCGGATACTTTTGGGAATCTTATCGTAATGCAGTGGATTCTGATTCCTATGGATATTTGATGGTCGACCTTCACCCAACGACTCGGGACGACCGTCGACTGTGTACCAACATCTTTGACGATACACTTGTGTATTATGTTGAGAAAAAAATGCCCTGATTGGAATTACATTGTTTTATTGCGATAAAGGAAGTAAATAAATATAAACAAATCAAATACAACGTTAACAGCAAGGACAAATCGATATAACGCGAACCGTGCGTAGTCTACGCGATCACGCCGTAGTCTCTGACCGAAAGGTGACGAATATACAGTTCCGTTTTGTTGATAGAAAATGCTGCCAGAGGCTGTATCGTACAGATAACCTTGAACGTCGCCAACGATTAACGATTGTCCGTTTTCGTTGATGAAAAAAAGACTTCCTTGTTCAAAGAGAAGAGATGTTGTTGGGGAAATCCATTCCTCCCTCACACTAGAACAAGTACACAGAACAAGAATGCAACCGGTCAGAATGAACGTTTCGATCATGAATGTTCAATATCACGAAGGTGTATTGTCATAGACTCGATTACGTGAATAGTATCGTACTTATCCAATAGTACTGGTAGTTGTCCGTCTGCTTTTTCCCCTGTACGAAATTCATAGTCTTCATCTGCATTAAAATTTCTGTGAAAAACCTTTTCGTAGTCTGTGATTTGCAGGTCGAATCGATCAGTGTGATGTTTCTTATTTAGCAGACTTTGAAAGTACGAAGGAATAATATCTTTCCCGTTGTCCAAATTGATGAAAAAGGCATCGGGGGCGATGTAACCGAAACGGTATCCAAATTTTAGCAGAGACTTTACGACATATTCAATTTCTTCATCGCTCATAATGTTAATTGGCAAGCATTTCAAAAGTTTGACAAAGGACAATGATCTGGTCATAATTTAATTATTTTTTTCATTATCGAATTTAAATAGTCAATTTACATTTCAATTACTTTTCCACTTTCACTTTCTTACTCTTCACCTTCTCACTCTATCTCCTTTCTCTCGCAGCACAGTAGACTCAACTTCTTTGATTCTTCCATCTGAATATATTGAGATAATTACAATTAACTCGAATGAAACATGATGAACGAGAGAAGGAGAAACGAGAGAATAAATAATCGATGAACGGTTGGGAATGAATACTTCCTTTTGCGCCAGTAGGCGTGAACGATTATCCCTGTTCGTATGATGTTTACTGCTCGCATTTTCTACTTAACACCACTTGTTTGCGGAACAGAAATAGAACCGCTAAAACACAGTTCTCTCACTACTACATACTTTCTTCTTTACAGTAACACAGTAAGCCATCGGACATCATCTAAACAAAAAACCACACAAACAAATTATTTTTTCCATTTGCATATTCATGTGTGAATATTCTTATTTTCTGTAGTTCATTGTACATTTATTTGACATAATGGTTTGTTGGTAAACCAGCTGCATGGTACTTTTGATTTAAATGTTCAACTGTGAGTGGTATGTGCTCCACTACACTTGTACATTTAACTGTGGTATACTACTAGTAGAATATCGTGTAATAGACTCTAAGAACCCTAAAGCTTTTTACAGTCTTTGCAAAACGCGTCTCAACTCCAGTAAATCTGCTCCCCCCTGGTATCATTGACTTGAATGGGGCTCATTTGTTAACTAACAAAGAAAAGGCCCTAGCGTTCTAACAATACATTGCCTCTGTCTGCCATTGCAAGCACCTCTTCGCTCCTTTCCCCTTCCTCCACCATCCATCTCTTTGACCTGCCCTCAATTAGTCCTGCCCAAATTTTAGCTTCAATTGCTTCTCTTGCGCCCAAGTGTAACTGTTGAGTTTGTGTCCTTGCACGGAGAGGACAGATGCCGTTTTGGCAAAATTCCAAGATTTGGACGACGCGTCGCAGAACCGGTGGCGCGAATTTTAAATTAATTTAAATTTTCGTCGCGAGTAACCAAGTTCTCCCTTTTTATTTAATTTTCAGCACAAATGATGTATTTAGGTGCTAGATCATATGAAACAGCTGAAATAATACAAGGAAAAGTCAGGAAATACACGAGCGCACATGTTTACTGTGAAAACACGGCATCGAGCTAATGTCCACGAATTCGCAATAAAATAACCTGTTCTCGGTTTCGGTCGATGGAGAATCATATAAAGTCCATTCATAGCAGGAACTAGCATTTAAATATAACTTTAACATGTATAAAATGATTCCCGAGCGAATTTCGTAATGGGAGCCGGAATCACATCCGGAAATTGCAAATGCGCGCGCGCGCGCGAAACAAACGCGCGGCTTCGTGAATTTTTCACCCTGCTTATCATAACTCCACCGGCGCTTTTCTTTTGCGTGTCCTTTGCGTGCTTGTCCATGAAAGCCTCAGTGCCTTGCGTGTCGCGGTGTGTGGGGAAGAAGAGTGACGAGTAGCATAGTTAGGTCCCACAAGCTCCGCCCACTTTCGTCTGACATGATTTCGCCAAAAAGCGAGAAAGGAAAACACAAAATCCATTCTAAACCAAATGGGACGTTTGATAGCGCGATGGATAGCCCTTACCATCCCCTTTCGATTGAGCACTGCCCAAAATGTGCACAGCATTACTAATTAGATCAAATTTGCATAAAATAGAAGGGAAGAGGTCGTTTTGACGGGTTGCAGTGTGAAAGTTTTGTTTGGGCAGTATTTTTCTGACTAATTCGAATATTTTAGGAATTTTAGAGAAAAAATTAGATTTTTAGCATTTCTCCCTATTTTGTATTTTTAGTTAGAAGAAGCGCGGGGAGAGGCGCGCGAGAGGGCGGGGAGAGGGAGAGAGGCACACGCAAATTAGGCTCCGCCCCCTTCCCTCTCGTCTCGCCTTTCCCTCCTCTTCCCCAGTGAGCTGCGCGCGTACTTCTCGGGCTCTAGCCCGCCTCAGAGAAAAGATATCGACAAACGGTAAAAAGTATGATGCTATAGGGACCACGAGGGATAGTTTGAACACAAATTTGACCCCATTGTGCAGAATTGGCTATCTGCGCTGTGGCCCCTAAGCATTTCATTTCATTTCAACACATTTATCAAGAGTAGGCTCTAATGTGCATGGCAGGCCATTCATGACTTCTTGCTTGTCTCAGAAAAGTGGGTCCGACTGTTCGCATGAAGAGATCTTTCCATCTTGCGTTAGGTCGTCCTCGTCTGCGCTTGGGACCTCGTGGAGTCCATTCGATCATAGCTCTGCTCCACTTCAAGTCATAATCATTAGCAACTTTGTGCACCCAGAGCCATTTTCTTTTCAATGAGGCACGAACAACATCCTCTACCTTTGTGAGTCCGCGCAGCCTTTCGTTCGATAAATGATCTAAGACAGTGCAACCGACCATCCATCGCTCCATGCGTCTTTGTGCCACCGATAATCTTTCCTTTTGTGCTTCCGTTAGTGCCCATGTTTCACACCCATATAGAAATGCAGGAAGAATGCACCCGTTGAAAAGCCGCCGCTTATGGACCATTGGAATCGATCGATTAATGAGGAATGATCGATGCTTGTGGAAGGCCCCATACAGCATAGTACAGCTTTATTGACGACGCGTACTCATAACTTCAGTCGACTCAACTATCACGAGAATAGGCAACATGGATTAGCCTAAACATAATACGCATTGAACGGCGCAACGAAGTGTATGGGAAGTGTAAGCTATGACGAATAAAGTGTTCCGCGAGTAACACTGCGTAAACTACGGTAGTTCGCAACGGAGCAGGTCTTTTACGGCGGGTCACATACTATTTAGTCTGCTTACTAAATAGTGTAATTACATTAATTATATTCTGTATATGTCATTAATATGGAATATATGACTATACAACAGTAACTTTTCTCCTGACGGCTTACCTAACATTTTTTTCTCCAAATGCAAATTTTCTATTGACTCTCCTCTGCTGATTATTTTCAACAAGAGTTTGCACTCTAAGTCAATCCCTAGCCTTTGGAAAGAAGCTATTGTGAAACCGATCCCTAAAACGTCTTCTAACTCAATATGCACTTTTAGGCCTATAAGATTTTTGAGGAAAGTTATGGGTCGGATGAATGAGACCTGCCATCCCGACTCATAGGAAAGCTAAGGGTCGGATGAATGAGACCTGCCATCCCGACCCATAGGAAAGCTATGGGTCGGATGAATGAGACCTGCCATCCCGACCCATAGGAAAGCTATGGGTCGGATGAATGAGACCTGCCATCCCGACTCATAGGAAAGCTATGGGTCGGATGAATGAGACCTGCCATCCCGACTCATAGGAAAGCTATGGGTCGGATGAATGAGACCTGCCATCCCGACTCATAGGAAAGCTATGGGTCGGATGAATGAGACCTGCCATCCCGACTCATAGGAAAGCTATGGGTCGGATGAATGAGACCTGCCATCCCGACTCATAGGAAAGCTATGGGTCGGATGAATGAGACCTGCCATCCCGACTCATAGGAAAGCTATGGGTCGGATGAATGAGACCTGCCATTCCGACTCATAGGAAAGCTATGGGTCGGATGAATGAGACCTGCCATCCCGACTCATAGGAAAGCTATGGGTCGGATGAATGAGACCTGCCATCCCGACTCATAGGAAAGCTATGGGTCGGATGAATGAGACCTGCCATCCCGACTCATAGGAAAGCTATGGGTCGGATGAATGAGACCTGCCATCCCGACTCATAGGAAAGCTATGGGTCGGATGAATGAGACCTGCCATCCCGACCCATAGGAAAGCTATGGGTCGGATGAATGAGACCTGCCATCCCGACCCATAGGAAAGCTATGGGTCGGATGAATGAGACCTGCCATCCCGACCCATAGGAAAGCTATGGGTCGGATGAATGAGACCTGCCATCCCGACTCATAGGAAAGCTATGGGTCGGATGAATGAGACCTGCCATCCCGACTCATAGGAAAGCTATGGGTCGGATGAATGAGACCTGCCATCCCGACTCATAGGAAAGCTATGGGTCGGATGAATGAGACCTGCCATCCCGACTCATAGGAAAGCTATGGGTCGGATGAATGAGACCTGCCATCCCGACTCATAGGAAAGCTATGGGTCGGATGAATGAGACCTGCCATCCCGACACATAGGAAAGCTATGGGTCGGATGAATGAGACCTGCCATCCCGACACATAGGAAAGCTATGGGTCGGATGAATGAGACCTGCCATCCCGACACATAGGAAAGCTATGGGTCGGACGAATGGCCTGCCATCCCGACTCATAGGAAAGCTATGGGTCGGATGAATGGCCTGCCATCCCGACTCATAGGAAAGCTATGGGTCGGATGAATGGCCTGCCATCCCGACTCATAGGAAAGCTATGGGTCGGATGAATGGCCTGCCATCCCGACTCATAGGAAAGCTATGGGTCGGACGAATGGCCTGCCATCCCGACTCATAGGAAAGCTATGGGTCGGATGAATGAGGCCTGCGATCCCGACTCATAGGAAAGCTATGGGTCGGATGAATGGCCTGCCATCCCGACTCATAGGAAAGCTATGGGTCGGATGAATGGCCTGCCATCCCGACTCATAGGAAAGCTATGGGTCGGATGAATGGCCTGCCATCCCGACTCATAGGAAAGCTATGGGTCGGATGAATGGCCTGCCATCCCGACTCATAGGAAAGCTATGGGTCGGACGAATGGCCTGCCATCCCGACTCATAGGAAAGCTATGGGTCGGATGAATGAGGCCTGCGATCCCGACTCATAGGAAAGCTATGGGTCGGATGAATGAGACCTGCCATCCCGACTCATAGGAAAGCTATGGGTCGGATGAATGAGACCTGCCATCCCGACTCATAGGAAAGCTATGGGTCGGATGAATGAGACCTGCCATCCCGACTCATAGGAAAGCTATGGGTCGGATGAATGAGACCTGCCATTCCGACTCATAGGAAAGCTATGGGTCGGATGAATGAGACCTGCCATCCCGACCCATAGGAAAGCTATGGGTCGGATGAATGAGACCTGCCATCCCGACCCATAGGAAAGCTATGGGTCGGATGAATGAGACCTGCCATCCCGACTCATAGGAAAGCTATGGGTCGGATGAATGAGACCTGCCATCCCGACCCATAGGAAAGCTATGGGTCGGATGAATGAGACCTGCCATCCCGACTCATAGGAAAGCTATGGGTCGGATGAATGAGACCTGCCATCCCGACTCATAGGAAAGCTATGGGTCGGATGAATGAGACCTGCCATCCCGACTCATAGGAAAGCTATGGGTCGGATGAATGAGACCTGCCATCCCGACCCATAGGAAAGCTATGGGTCGGATGAATGAGACCTGCCATCCCGACCCATAGGAAAGCTATGGGTCGGATGAATGAGACCTGCCATCCCGACCCATAGGAAAGCTATGGGTCGGATGAATGAGACCTGCCATCCCGACTCATAGGAAAGCTATGGGTCGGATGAATGAGACCTGCCATCCCGACTCATAGGAAAGCTATGGGTCGGATGAATGAGACCTGCCATCCCGACTCATAGGAAAGCTATGGGTCGGATGAATGAGACCTGCCATCCCGACTCATAGGAAAGCTATGGGTCGGATGAATGAGACCTGCCATCCCGACTCATAGGAAAGCTATGGGTCGGATGAATGAGACCTGCCATCCCGACACATAGGAAAGCTATGGGTCGGATGAATGAGACCTGCCATCCCGACACATAGGAAAGCTATGGGTCGGATGAATGAGACCTGCCATCCCGACACATAGGAAAGCTATGGGTCGGACGAATGGCCTGCCATCCCGACTCATAGGAAAGCTATGGGTCGGATGAATGGCCTGCCATCCCGACTCATAGGAAAGCTATGGGTCGGATGAATGGCCTGCCATCCCGACTCATAGGAAAGCTATGGGTCGGATGAATGGCCTGCCATCCCGACTCATAGGAAAGCTATGGGTCGGACGAATGGCCTGCCATCCCGACTCATAGGAAAGCTATGGGTCGGATGAATGAGGCCTGCGATCCCGACTCATAGGAAAGCTATGGGTCGGATGAATGGCCTGCCATCCCGACTCATAGGAAAGCTATGGGTCGGATGAATGGCCTGCCATCCCGACTCATAGGAAAGCTATGGGTCGGATGAATGAGACCTGCCATCCCGACACATAGGAAAGCTATGGGTCGGATGAATGAGACCTGCCATCCCGACCCATAGGAAAGCTATGGGTCGGATAAATGAGACCTGCCATCCCGACTCATAGGAAAGCTATGGGTCGGATGAATGGGACCTGCCATTCCGACTCATAGGAAAGCTATGGGTCGGATGAATGAGACCTGCCATCCCGACTCATAGGAAAGCTATGGGTCGGATGAATGGGACCTGCCATTCCGACTCATAGGAAAGCTATGGGTCGGATGAATGAGACCTGCCATCCCGACTCATAGGAAGCTATGGGTCGGATGAATGAGACCTGCCATCCCGACTCATAGGAAAGCTATGGGTCGGATGAATGGGACCTGCCATTCCGACTCATAGGAAAGCTATGGGTCGGATGAATGGGACCTGCCATTCCGACTCATAGGAAATCTATGGGTCGGATGAATGAGACCTGCCATCCCGACTCATAGGAAGCTATGGGTCGGATGAATGAGACCTGCCATCCCGACACATAGGAAAGCTATGGGTCGGATGAATGAGACTTGCCATCCCGACCCATAGGAAAGCTATGGGTCGGATGAATGAGACCTGCCATCCCGACCCATAGGAAAGCTATGGGTCGGATGAATGAGGCCTGCCATCCCGACCCATAGGAAAGCTATGGGTCGGATGAATGAGGCCTGCCATCCCGACCCATAGGAAAGCTATGTGTCGGATGAATGAGACCTGCCATCCCGACTCATAGGGAAAGCTATGGGTCGGATGAATGAGACTTGCCATCCCGACCCATAGGAAAGCTATGGGTCGGATGAATGAGACCTGCCATCCCGACCCATAGGAAAGCCATGGCCCATAGGAAAGCTACGACCCGACCCATAGGAAAGCTACGACTTATAGGAAAGCTATGGGTCGGATGAATGAGGCCTGTCATCCCGACTCATAGGAAAGCTATGGGTCGGATAAATGAGGCCTGCCATCCCGACCCATAGGAAAGCTATTGGGTCGGATGAATGAGACCTGCCATCCCGACCCATAGGAAAGCTATGGGTCGGATGAATGAGACTTGCTATCCCGACCCATAGGAAAGCTATGGGTCGGATGAATGAGACTTGCCATCCCGACCCATAGGAAAGCTATGGGTCGGATGAATGAGGCCTGCCATCCCGACCCATAGGAAAGCTATGGGTCGGATGAATGAGACCTGCCATCCCGACACATAGGAAAGCTATGGGTCGGATGAATGAGACCTGCCATCCCGACCCATAGGAATGCTATGGGTCGGATGAATGAGACCTGCCATCCCGACCCATAGGAAAGCTATGGGTCGGATGAATGAGACCTGCCATCCCGACCCATAGGAAAGCTACGACTTATAGGAAAGCTATGGGTCGGATGAATGAGACCTGCCATCCCGACTCATAGGAGAGCTATGGGTCGGATGAATGAGACCTGCCATCCCGACCCATAGGAAAGCTAAGGGTCGGATGAATGAGGCCTGCCATCCCGACCCATAGGAAAGCTATGGGTCGGATGAATGAGACCTGCCATCCCGACCCATAGGAAAGCTATGGGTCGGATGAATGAGGCCTGCCATCCCGACCCATAGGAAAGCTATGGGTCGGATGAATGAGACCTGCCATCCCGACACATAGGAAAGCTATGGGTCGGATGAATGAGACCTGCCATCCCGACCCATAGGAAAGCTAAGGGTCGGATGAATGAGGCCTGCCATCCCGACCCATAGGAAAGCTATGGGTCGGATGAATGAGACCTGCCATCCCGACCCATAGGAAAGCTATGGGTCGGATGAATGAGGCCTGCCATCCCGACCCATAGGAAAGCTATGGGTCTTTTCGACCCATAGGAAAGCTATGGGTCGGATGAATGAGGCCTGCCATCCCGACCCATAGGAAAGCTATGGGTCGGATGAATGAGGCCTGTCATCCCGACTCATAGGAAAGCTATGGGTCGGATGAATGAGGCCTGCCATCCCGACCCATAGGAAAGCTAAGGGTCGGCTCACACCAGTGGTAAGAAGCACCCCGCACGGGGATCACAGCTTATCCTTCACGGAATCAGAATTGGCCCCCACAGGCACACAATTTCTGATACCCTCGCCGGAGGCGCTGCCCAAAATTTGATTTTGGAAGGCACCATCACGTGGTGAAGGTTGTGGAGGAGTCGCAAAGCAAGCGTATTGTGATCTATCAAGTAGAAGTGAAGCTTTCACAGGCTTGAATTTCATCATTTGCACGAAATCTTCTCAAGAGTTGTCTGTCTCGCCTGAAAAATGGACGAAGCAACTGAGAAAATGGAAGAAGTGTTGCTGGCAATACAACAGATGATGGCAGCACAACAGGCAGAGTTGAAAGCATTGAGAGACCATCAGGCACAGAGTGCAACCAGCAGTGGAGACGACTCGAACAAGAGTCGCGGACCCTCAGTGGACTCCCTGGAGAAGCAAATCAGATTGTTCAGTTACAATGCTGATGACGGATGGACCTATGAGTAGGGGCCACAAGCCCCGCCCACTTTGCTCTGACATGATTTCGCGAAAAAGCGCGAAACAAAAACACAAAGCTCATTCTAAACCAAATCACTAGCTCGAAACTGCTCTGGATAGCTACTGGCAATCCCTATCGATCGAGTAATATCCGAAAATTGAATATCATCACTGAGTTGGTCAAAATTGAGGACAAAGGAAGGGTATCTTCTGGAAAACCCTATAAAATGGACAGCAGAAATGGATAAAAGCTTCAAGGAATTGAAACATCGAATGATCACCGCTCCGGTGCTTGTCGCACCAGTTCCTGGACGAAAATATAAGGTCGAGGTAGATGCTAGTTCGAGGGCATTGGGCTGTTGTCTTTTCCAGATGGACGAAACAGGAGAATACAGAATAGTTTGCTATGAAAGTCGTCTTTTAAACAAGGTCGAGTCACGTCTTCCGGCTATCGAAACGGAAGCCCTCGCTATTGTGTATGCTTGCCAGAAGTTCCGTCATCATATTCTTGGTTGTGAATGCTTAGTGGTAACTGATCATGCACCGCTAACAAAGATATTCAAGGAGAAACATCTAGACGGAGTAATGGTGAAATACCAATGCGCAGTCATGGAGTATGATCTAAAGATTGTGTACAGACCAGGCGTTGCTAACAAATTAGCAGATGCTCTGTCAAGATATCCACCAACAACAGCTGATCCACCACCTCCTGAGTTTGAAAAGATCAATAATGTCAACAGTGACAAAAAGATTGAACTACCAACAATCGATATGATTAAGGAAGAACAGAAGAACAGCGAATGGATCTCAGGAATCATCAAATACTTCGAAGAAGGAAAGCCGGATGATAAAACAACTATAAGAAGAGCACATAATCATATTGTGAAAGAAGGTATACTGTATCGACAGAAAAGATATGCCGAAGATGTCATCGTTCTGAACGAGTTGGGAAACCTCAAGAGACTTGTTATGAAATATTATCACGATTACAAGCTCGCCGGAGGGCATCTTGGCATAGAGAAAACACATGCTAAGATAGAAAACCGATTTATTTGGAATAATATGCGTAAGGACATCAGGAAATACATCACAAATTGTGATGCATGCCAAAAGAGAAAAATTATTCCAATGGAAATGAAGAAAGAAGAACTGGCTAAGTATGAAGTACCGAAATATGCGTTCGAAAGGATCCACTGTGATTTGGTGGGGCCTTTTAAACAGAGTTTAAATAATAACAAATATCTCTGTGTGTCAGTTTGTTCGCTAACGAAATACGCGGTAGTGTCTCCAATTGCAGATCAAAGAGCAGAGACTATTGCGAGAAGTTTGGTGAACGACGTAATCACTAAATTCGGCACGCCTAGGATGGTAGTGTCGGATAAAGGAGCCAATTTCGTGTCTGAACTATACGAAGCTATTTGCCGCATTCTAGGAGTTGATCATTTTCGCACTGCAGCCTATCATCACAGCGGAAATGGACAGGTTGAAAGAATGAACCTTACTATAGAACAAATGTTGACACAATATGTCAATAAAAGACAAGACGATTGGGACGATAACATCAACTTCATAACGTTCGCATACAACTCCAGCAAGAACGCAACAACTGGATTTTCACCTCACGAGTTGGTCTTTGGTCACTCACCAAGAACACCTCTGGATGCCGCCTTACCCAGGCCAACTTATGCTGATGAAATCTCCTATGATCAAAGAGTATTAGCAGATATTGCGTTGGCAAGAAAAATAGCAGGAGACCGAATCAGTCACAAGACAGAAGAAAGAAAGAGAAGATATGATAATCAACCCAATGTAGTTCCAAGGGAATTCAAAATAGGTGATAAAATCCTACTCAGAAATGAGACAGCAGGAAAACTAGAATATCAATGGACAGGACCATATGAATTAGCAATGATTCAGAGACCCCACGCAACAATCAGAATGAATAGGGGATATGAAATCGTTCATATGGATCGAATCAAGAAATATCGCACAAGACCGGAAGAGGAGAACGACACTATAAAACGAAAGCTGAACTCTATTCGACGACACTATTAAGGTATAATAAACAATTATTCATTTCCAAATAATCATAGCCTAGTTATCACTTTCAAAAAATATAATTAATTTTCCAGAAAAGAAATAGTTATTGTATAGTAAGCATAAATAGACTGAATTGTTAGTATCAACAGTAGAGTTGTATAGAAAAACTCAAAATACTATTTATTTGTCTAAGATAACAACATCACACCAATTATTATTCAGAAGTTAAGTCGTAGAATTGTATAGATACTCAACTCAAATAGTATTATTTTGTTAGTCTACACATCAGCAATCAACAAACAATTTTCACTTCACCTTCAAACTCTCAACGCAGCGTCACAAGTGCAACTTCATCAACTAATCGAGCAACATCAGCCATTCAAGAAAGCCACATCAAGAAATCTACAAGTGGCAAGTAGCTCTAGAATAGATAGTACGACTCATTCAATTATAAGCTGCCGGGTCGTCAGCTAAAAATAAAAAGGGGGATGTCATGTGCATAGGAAATTAGGCGAGATCAACAAATTATACAGACTTTGAGACTATTGAATGATCTTTGTACTGGGCAAAGTTCCAGACTCTTTCGCAACATGAACTTTGCCCTAGTCAGCTATTTTTAGTAAGTGCATTCTATAATTAGCAAGGAATGCGCCCTTTCAATGAGTCACCTATACTTTCCCCGAACTTCCAGGACATCTAGACAACAGGTGTTGGCTAATTCGAGGAAATTAGGTTATTTCGGGCTCTTGATCTCAAAGGACAATTACGAAATAGTTGAGTCACCTTGTACTCCTGATAGTGCAAAGATCAAGGATCAACGAGAGACTAGGGAGAATCGAGAGAGAACAGACGCGAAAGGAAGAATTCCTAGCGCGAGTATAAAAGAGAGAGAGAGGCACGCCCTCGAGACTTTTTTTGACTTCTTCTACTTCTTTCCGCACGCTACATCGACCCGCCTGATTGATTCTCGCCCGTTACACTCTATCGACTCGCGGCCGCCTGCCGGCGCGCCGCTGTCGCTCTTTAATCTTTCGCACTCTCACATTCCGCGTCTTCTCAAATAAGTGTAATGCATTGATCTCATCTAGATTCCCTCACACTGATAATCCCTCGTAGATTTAGATTCCCATTGCATTGTGACCTGCCTCGATAAACTTACCCGACTTTGTGGTTGGGATCTCAAATATAATGTTGTATTTCTATTCGTTACTCGTCAGATTGATTATTCCTGCCCTAGAGGCGCATCGACTCGGTAAGCATACAGATAAGCGAGATTTCCCTGATGAAACCTATCTCATGCACCAGCATATTCACTCTTTAGAACCACTTTCGCTATCATAATAAGGGAGATCTAGGCTTATGATAACACAGGTAACCGCCGTGATTCCGGGCGCTCCTCCAGTCTATCGGCTAGTCGATTTGAGCGGCGAAGAGATTTCTGGCATTGTATACGAACAAGAAATGGTTAAAGCTGTATAAACTGTTTATCACATGTAATTTCGTACCGGGGAAAACATTACGAGGCGAGGGGCGGGGACCGTGTTGCGCGGGTTACGTTAAATTTTTGATTCGAGAAAAGAATGTTGAATCGTGATCACAAATTCTCAGACTCGCAGACGTTCGTGTCTAATCTATTTCACAAGATTTCCACTACAATATGAGCAACCACACGACCACTGTCTTTGAGCCGGCTTCGCGACGGCTCAAAGTCAGTGTTCGAGTGGTTGCGACCTCGTCACTACGTTCCTCGCCAATACAAGAGGAAAACGATACTAGAGGATGGCGTCAATGTGCGGAACGCGGTTTTCATCGATTGCCAACACGGAATCGTATTCACAGTGAAGAATACAGTAGACGCCGCCGGCGGGCGTGGGCTTGTTAAAGAACATTCGGAAACTTGTCGTGCCCAGGCTAATTAGGTCGAACGTGTCCGAGCCGAGCGCTGAAGAGACTTCATACACAAAGAAAGAATAGCCATTCTTGAACATGTGACGATCGATGCCGTTGTTTGCGTTTGACCGTGCCATTCCCGTTCCCTCGATCATGTTGAGAAAGGCCGGAAGGTAATAGTCTTTTTCAAAGTTTAGATTAAGGGGTCGAGCAGGGACCGTTCGCCCGCCACACTCGAGAAACGCATCTTTAATGTCAAAGTGCTTAAAGTTGAATGGGGTTTTTTTGTAAGAGCCTAGAAACTCGTCCGCTCCCACCATACACATTACCACTCGCTTGGGAAGGGCGGACGTCAACAGGCGACATTCTGGCGCATCAAATCGATTAGGCGCAATGAAGAAATTGCGCATCTGTACATTAGTCAACGGGTACGTAATCATTCGGTGTTGTTTCAGCAGCTGTTCGATGGCAAGTGAGGCCGAGTCGTGAAGTTCGTATTCGTGAAGAAGTAGTTTGATATCGAGCAACTCGTATGTGTATTCGGTTTTGTCCGTGTCCAGCTCGAGTGAATCGATCACAAATTTTGGATCATTGAGATAGGCAACAATTTTAAGATCCACATAGTTTAGCATGAGACGAGGTTGATTAAAGAGGTTCAAATTAAGAGTAGCGGCAAACTGAGCCTCGCCATCTTTGCTCAGCCAGCTCTGTCTCTTGATATGTCCCTCGGAGGTAGACTTGCCCACGTCGTAGTCAAACGCGTACCCGCCCAACGACAGCGTATTATTCTTGCATTCTTTGTCAAAGTTGAGCTCTGTCTCGATTACGCTTCTCCACGCGTACATGGGAGAGCTGTCTTCCACGAGTACGGAATTAACATACACAAGGAATTGGCGAAAGAGAGTCTTACCAATCATTTGAGCAAAGGCAAAGGGGCACGTCTCACGCGCCGCATCTATCTTGATCTTTTTACCCTCCTTATCTCTCACAGCAATTTTGAATTGAACATAGGATCTCTGAAGATTTAGGTAGCTTTTTTGCAAATTGTATCGCCATTCGAGAGGACCCGGCGGACTGTTGTTACCGTTAGAGTAGGAATTTGTAAGTGGACACTCTACATATCGACTATTCACCACGCCAACTGCTGTATCGGGAACGCTAAATAGATCGAGTTCGGGGATTGTAGTTTTCTTCGATTTATCCGTTACAATTTTAAGCATTATGGTGCAGGTAGGAAAACGGAGCGCTTAACGGCGTACGACGGACGTTTCTTGACAGCCTTTCGCTTTGTCGATTTGACCGATACAGTGTCTTTAAATGCTGAAGGCTCGGGTGTCTCGTCGACGACTTGAGGAGTACTTTGCACATTTTCTGTAAACGAAGGAACGTGGGGACGTCTCGCGATACCTGTTCCTCTTTGCGCATAGCGGGATCCGATGGCTTTTCTGCCAGTTCCATTTTGATAGTTTGTTTGAAACAACTGAACGAAATTGATTTTATCATACTCGAATGGAATAGAACAATTCACGGCAGACATGCTAAGTTGTTTTCACGAAATGAAGGATGCAAAGCGTAGAACCGGCGTTGAACTTTATAGGATTTCCTTGCTCATCGCGGATATCGACGCTCAAACAGTCGAGAGTCTCCACGCACACTGGAAAAAATCTCACCGGGTTGAAGACGATCGATACGCTTGAACTTTTGCTTTTACTTCCAATTGGGATAACGCGCAAGAGCTGTGACTTTCTGGTTGTTACAATATTGGGCTGAATGCAATCAATGTGAACAAACATATTGGAAATGTTATGGTAAAAGTCTACTTTGAACGGGGCCACACTTTTCCCGAGAGAGAAAACAGCGTCACCTTGCTCCTCTTTGGAGATGAATCCGCAAAACTGAGCAAGCTGTGGAGAGAGCTCAACGCTTTCTACCGTGTTCCGATTGATATTGAGATGAATACGGTCCAGAACGGGATCAAAGTCAAACGAGAATCCGAATTTGCTATACTGCTCCTGCGCTCTTCCCGTGGACAGACTTCGTACATTTGCCAGAGTGGACAGTTTCCTCGAATCAACCGCCGTGTTTTTCTGAGCTGTGAGAATGTCTTTCAATAGCGCGCGTGTCTTCTCTCCATCTTCAACGATTGCTCTAGAACTTTCCTTCATCGAACTGGTAACATGGACCATGGATTGTGCGAGGATTGTAGGATTGTGTTTTCCCCGTCATCTGACAGTGCTGTTGCGTTTGCTTTCACCGCCTTGTCGATCACAGCGTTTAACAGGGTGTTCGTGCGTTCCTTCTCCTCTTGCATAGTATTTTCAAAGTGTTTGATAGCGTCATTCTGCATCCTATGAGCTTCTCTTTGAGCACGGTCCCTCTCACTGGCTAGAATGTTTCGGAGCGGATTGAAATCGATAGAGTGTTGAACAGTGGGGATTTCCGATTTACCCCCCTCGTCGTTTGTCATCTCTACGTCTCCCTCATTATTTTTCACCCCAATCCCTGCAGGATCATCCTCACCGGGCATTGCCGCATTGTTCTCGTTTCCTACCGTGTCTTCTCCGCCCTCCACATTGTCCTCATGTACGGAAGATTGACTCGAGTTTTCCACGGCTGATGACTCGTCTTTACTGTTGTTTGATGGGTTTTGAAACGATTCTCCTTCTTCTTCTTTTGCTCTTTTATTAGCCAACATTTCCTCAATTTCTTCTTCTGTCGCCGGTCGTCCCTCTCCTCGAGCCACTTTGGCTCCTAGATCGTTCTCCGATTTATCATCTGGATGCTGCTGCTGCTGTACGTCCCTCTTACGTCGTCTGTTTCCTTCGTCGACTTTGTCTGCGTCCCAGAACGCACTCAAAACGCCAAAAATATCACGATAATTTCCCTTGCGAACCGTAAACGTGCTTGCTGTTCCATTTTTCCACTTTACGTAGAATGATTCATCATTTGGTAGATTTTCAAAATTATTAGAGTAAATGAATTCCGAAAGTCCACATTTCCATTTCTCAGTTTTCAAACGAATTGTTTCCGGTAGGCGAACGCGGAACGATGAGCTGGAGTTGTCGAGAGGGTTGTTCGACCTGGACGATAGTGTCAGGAAAAATTCGCCTGTTTTCATAACCGATTGGAAAAGGAACGAACAATGCGAGACAGGAACTTAGAAGGGCAAACCAAAATCCAGAATAACTGCTATTGGGATAGAGAGTGATATTGATAACCGAAATGACAATGCAAATGACGACCGTAGACAGCTGAAACAGAATAAATAGTGATGACTGCTGCGGCGGTGAACGGTTCAGTTCCATTTCTGACTGCAATGGAAACGGAAAGGTTTGTTATAAAGACACCCTGCCTTCTGTACTGTAGTGGAGCCACGCAAACGGGAAAAACTACTCTTCTCCTTCGAATGATTGAGAATGTGGAGAAAATGTTTGACAAACCCGTTGATCGTATAGTGTGGTGCTATGGAATTCAGACGGACAACCTTCCCACTCATGAAAAGATTGAACTTCACGAAGGTCCACCTCATCTGCAGATGCTTGAAGGAAAAGAGCATAAACTTTTGATTTTGGATGATTTGATGTCTCATTACGTGAAAAACAAGACTGAACTTAACAATCTCTTCACTAGGGTTGCTCATCACAATAACTGCTCGATCATTAATGTTGTTCAATCTCTGTTTGCGCAGGAAAGAACTGCACGAGCGAACAGTACCTATGTTTGTTTGACAAAATCCACCGGAGACACGTTGCAGATTCAGAATTTTGCCAGACAAATTTTTCCAGGACGTACCGGATACTTTTGGGAATCTTATCGTAATGCAGTGGATTCTGATTCCTATGGATATTTGATGGTCGACCTTCACCCAACGACTCGGGACGACCGTCGACTGTGTACCAACATCTTTGACGATACACTTGTGTATTATGTTGAGAAAAAAATGCCCTGATTGGAATTACATTGTTTTATTGCGATAAAGGAAGTAAATAAATATAAACAAATCAAATACAACGTTAACAGCAAGGACAAATCGATATAACGCGAACCGTGCGTAGTCTACGCGATCACGCCGTAGTCTCTGACCGAAAGGTGACGAATATACAGTTCCGTTTTGTTGATAGAAAATGCTGCCAGAGGCTGTATCGTACAGATAACCTTGAACGTCGCCAACGATTAACGATTGTCCGTTTTCGTTGATGAAAAAAAGACTTCCTTGTTCAAAGAGAAGAGATGTTGTTGGGGAAATCCATTCCTCCCTCACACTAGAACAAGTACACAGAACAAGAATGCAACCGGTCAGAATGAACGTTTCGATCATGAATGTTCAATATCACGAAGGTGTATTGTCATAGACTCGATTACGTGAATAGTATCGTACTTATCCAATAGTACTGGTAGTTGTCCGTCTGCTTTTTCCCCTGTACGAAATTCATAGTCTTCATCTGCATTAAAATTTCTGTGAAAAACCTTTTCGTAGTCTGTGATTTGCAGGTCGAATCGATCAGTGTGATGTTTCTTATTTAGCAGACTTTGAAAGTACGAAGGAATAATATCTTTCCCGTTGTCCAAATTGATGAAAAAGGCATCGGGGGCGATGTAACCGAAACGGTATCCAAATTTTAGCAGAGACTTTACGACATATTCAATTTCTTCATCGCTCATAATGTTAATTGGCAAGCATTTCAAAAGTTTGACAAAGGACAATGATCTGGTCATAATTTAATTATTTTTTTCATTATCGAATTTAAATAGTCAATTTACATTTCAATTACTTTTCCACTTTCACTTTCTTACTCTTCACCTTCTCACTCTATCTCCTTTCTCTCGCAGCACAGTAGACTCAACTTCTTTGATTCTTCCATCTGAATATATTGAGATAATTACAATTAACTCGAATGAAACATGATGAACGAGAGAAGGAGAAACGAGAGAATAAATAATCGATGAACGGTTGGGAATGAATACTTCCTTTTGCGCCAGTAGGCGTGAACGATTATCCCTGTTCGTATGATGTTTACTGCTCGCATTTTCTACTTAACACCACTTGTTTGCGGAACAGAAATAGAACCGCTAAAACACAGTTCTCTCACTACTACATACTTTCTTCTTTACAGTAACACAGTAAGCCATCGGACATCATCTAAACAAAAAACCACACAAACAAATTATTTTTTCCATTTGCATATTCATGTGTGAATATTCTTATTTTCTGTAGTTCATTGTACATTTATTTGACATAATGGTTTGTTGGTAAACCAGCTGCATGGTACTTTTGATTTAAATGTTCAACTGTGAGTGGTATGTGCTCCACTACACTTGTACATTTAACTGTGGTATACTACTAGTAGAATATCGTGTAATAGACTCTAAGAACCCTAAAGCTTTTTACAGTCTTTGCAAAACGCGTCTCAACTCCAGTAAATCTGCTCCCCCCTGGTATCATTGACTTGAATGGGGCTCATTTGTTAACTAACAAAGAAAAGGCCCTAGCGTTCTAACAATACATTGCCTCTGTCTGCCATTGCAAGCACCTCTTCGCTCCTTTCCCCTTCCTCCACCATCCATCTCTTTGACCTGCCCTCAATTAGTCCTGCCCAAATTTTAGCTTCAATTGCTTCTCTTGCGCCCAAGTGTAACTGTTGAGTTTGTGTCCTTGCACGGAGAGGACAGATGCCGTTTTGGCAAAATTCCAAGATTTGGACGACGCGTCGCAGAACCGGTGGCGCGAATTTTAAATTAATTTAAATTTTCGTCGCGAGTAACCAAGTTCTCCCTTTTTATTTAATTTTCAGCACAAATGATGTATTTAGGTGCTAGATCATATGAAACAGCTGAAATAATACAAGGAAAAGTCAGGAAATACACGAGCGCACATGTTTACTGTGAAAACACGGCATCGAGCTAATGTCCACGAATTCGCAATAAAATAACCTGTTCTCGGTTTCGGTCGATGGAGAATCATATAAAGTCCATTCATAGCAGGAACTAGCATTTAAATATAACTTTAACATGTATAAAATGATTCCCGAGCGAATTTCGTAATGGGAGCCGGAATCACATCCGGAAATTGCAAATGCGCGCGCGCGCGCGAAACAAACGCGCGGCTTCGTGAATTTTTCACCCTGCTTATCATAACTCCACCGGCGCTTTTCTTTTGCGTGTCCTTTGCGTGCTTGTCCATGAAAGCCTCAGTGCCTTGCGTGTCGCGGTGTGTGGGGAAGAAGAGTGACGAGTAGCATAGTTAGGTCCCACAAGCTCCGCCCACTTTCGTCTGACATGATTTCGCCAAAAAGCGAGAAAGGAAAACACAAAATCCATTCTAAACCAAATGGGACGTTTGATAGCGCGATGGATAGCCCTTACCATCCCCTTTCGATTGAGCACTGCCCAAAATGTGCACAGCATTACTAATTAGATCAAATTTGCATAAAATAGAAGGGAAGAGGTCGTTTTGACGGGTTGCAGTGTGAAAGTTTTGTTTGGGCAGTATTTTTCTGACTAATTCGAATATTTTAGGAATTTTAGAGAAAAAATTAGATTTTTAGCATTTCTCCCTATTTTGTATTTTTAGTTAGAAGAAGCGCGGGGAGAGGCGCGCGAGAGGGCGGGGAGAGGGAGAGAGGCACACGCAAATTAGGCTCCGCCCCCTTCCCTCTCGTCTCGCCTTTCCCTCCTCTTCCCCAGTGAGCTGCGCGCGTACTTCTCGGGCTCTAGCCCGCCTCAGAGAAAAGATATCGACAAACGGTAAAAAGTATGATGCTATAGGGACCACGAGGGATAGTTTGAACACAAATTTGACCCCATTGTGCAGAATTGGCTATCTGCGCTGTGGCCCCTAAGCATTTCATTTCATTTCAACACATTTATCAAGAGTAGGCTCTAATGTGCATGGCAGGCCATTCATGACTTCTTGCTTGTCTCAGAAAAGTGGGTCCGACTGTTCGCATGAAGAGATCTTTCCATCTTGCGTTAGGTCGTCCTCGTCTGCGCTTGGGACCTCGTGGAGTCCATTCGATCATAGCTCTGCTCCACTTCAAGTCATAATCATTAGCAACTTTGTGCACCCAGAGCCATTTTCTTTTCAATGAGGCACGAACAACATCCTCTACCTTTGTGAGTCCGCGCAGCCTTTCGTTCGATAAATGATCTAAGACAGTGCAACCGACCATCCATCGCTCCATGCGTCTTTGTGCCACCGATAATCTTTCCTTTTGTGCTTCCGTTAGTGCCCATGTTTCACACCCATATAGAAATGCAGGAAGAATGCACCCGTTGAAAAGCCGCCGCTTATGGACCATTGGAATCGATCGATTAATGAGGAATGATCGATGCTTGTGGAAGGCCCCATACAGCATAGTACAGCTTTATTGACGACGCGTACTCATAACTTCAGTCGACTCAACTATCACGAGAATAGGCAACATGGATTAGCCTAAACATAATACGCATTGAACGGCGCAACGAAGTGTATGGGAAGTGTAAGCTATGACGAATAAAGTGTTCCGCGAGTAACACTGCGTAAACTACGGTAGTTCGCAACGGAGCAGGTCTTTTACGGCGGGTCACATACTATTTAGTCTGCTTACTAAATAGTGTAATTACATTAATTATATTCTGTATATGTCATTAATATGGAATATATGACTATACAACAGTAACTTTTCTCCTGACGGCTTACCTAACATTTTTTTCTCCAAATGCAAATTTTCTATTGACTCTCCTCTGCTGATTATTTTCAACAAGAGTTTGCACTCTAAGTCAATCCCTAGCCTTTGGAAAGAAGCTATTGTGAAACCGATCCCTAAAACGTCTTCTAACTCAATATGCACTTTTAGGCCTATAAGATTTTTGAGGAAAGTTATGGGTCGGATGAATGAGACCTGCCATCCCGACTCATAGGAAAGCTAAGGGTCGGATGAATGAGACCTGCCATCCCGACCCATAGGAAAGCTATGGGTCGGATGAATGAGACCTGCCATCCCGACCCATAGGAAAGCTATGGGTCGGATGAATGAGACCTGCCATCCCGACTCATAGGAAAGCTATGGGTCGGATGAATGAGACCTGCCATCCCGACTCATAGGAAAGCTATGGGTCGGATGAATGAGACCTGCCATCCCGACTCATAGGAAAGCTATGGGTCGGATGAATGAGACCTGCCATCCCGACTCATAGGAAAGCTATGGGTCGGATGAATGAGACCTGCCATCCCGACTCATAGGAAAGCTATGGGTCGGATGAATGAGACCTGCCATCCCGACTCATAGGAAAGCTATGGGTCGGATGAATGAGACCTGCCATTCCGACTCATAGGAAAGCTATGGGTCGGATGAATGAGACCTGCCATCCCGACTCATAGGAAAGCTATGGGTCGGATGAATGAGACCTGCCATCCCGACTCATAGGAAAGCTATGGGTCGGATGAATGAGACCTGCCATCCCGACTCATAGGAAAGCTATGGGTCGGATGAATGAGACCTGCCATCCCGACTCATAGGAAAGCTATGGGTCGGATGAATGAGACCTGCCATCCCGACCCATAGGAAAGCTATGGGTCGGATGAATGAGACCTGCCATCCCGACCCATAGGAAAGCTATGGGTCGGATGAATGAGACCTGCCATCCCGACCCATAGGAAAGCTATGGGTCGGATGAATGAGACCTGCCATCCCGACTCATAGGAAAGCTATGGGTCGGATGAATGAGACCTGCCATCCCGACTCATAGGAAAGCTATGGGTCGGATGAATGAGACCTGCCATCCCGACTCATAGGAAAGCTATGGGTCGGATGAATGAGACCTGCCATCCCGACTCATAGGAAAGCTATGGGTCGGATGAATGAGACCTGCCATCCCGACTCATAGGAAAGCTATGGGTCGGATGAATGAGACCTGCCATCCCGACACATAGGAAAGCTATGGGTCGGATGAATGAGACCTGCCATCCCGACACATAGGAAAGCTATGGGTCGGATGAATGAGACCTGCCATCCCGACACATAGGAAAGCTATGGGTCGGACGAATGGCCTGCCATCCCGACTCATAGGAAAGCTATGGGTCGGATGAATGGCCTGCCATCCCGACTCATAGGAAAGCTATGGGTCGGATGAATGGCCTGCCATCCCGACTCATAGGAAAGCTATGGGTCGGATGAATGGCCTGCCATCCCGACTCATAGGAAAGCTATGGGTCGGACGAATGGCCTGCCATCCCGACTCATAGGAAAGCTATGGGTCGGATGAATGAGGCCTGCGATCCCGACTCATAGGAAAGCTATGGGTCGGATGAATGGCCTGCCATCCCGACTCATAGGAAAGCTATGGGTCGGATGAATGGCCTGCCATCCCGACTCATAGGAAAGCTATGGGTCGGATGAATGGCCTGCCATCCCGACTCATAGGAAAGCTATGGGTCGGATGAATGGCCTGCCATCCCGACTCATAGGAAAGCTATGGGTCGGACGAATGGCCTGCCATCCCGACTCATAGGAAAGCTATGGGTCGGATGAATGAGGCCTGCGATCCCGACTCATAGGAAAGCTATGGGTCGGATGAATGAGACCTGCCATCCCGACTCATAGGAAAGCTATGGGTCGGATGAATGAGACCTGCCATCCCGACTCATAGGAAAGCTATGGGTCGGATGAATGAGACCTGCCATCCCGACTCATAGGAAAGCTATGGGTCGGATGAATGAGACCTGCCATTCCGACTCATAGGAAAGCTATGGGTCGGATGAATGAGACCTGCCATCCCGACCCATAGGAAAGCTATGGGTCGGATGAATGAGACCTGCCATCCCGACCCATAGGAAAGCTATGGGTCGGATGAATGAGACCTGCCATCCCGACTCATAGGAAAGCTATGGGTCGGATGAATGAGACCTGCCATCCCGACCCATAGGAAAGCTATGGGTCGGATGAATGAGACCTGCCATCCCGACTCATAGGAAAGCTATGGGTCGGATGAATGAGACCTGCCATCCCGACTCATAGGAAAGCTATGGGTCGGATGAATGAGACCTGCCATCCCGACTCATAGGAAAGCTATGGGTCGGATGAATGAGACCTGCCATCCCGACCCATAGGAAAGCTATGGGTCGGATGAATGAGACCTGCCATCCCGACCCATAGGAAAGCTATGGGTCGGATGAATGAGACCTGCCATCCCGACCCATAGGAAAGCTATGGGTCGGATGAATGAGACCTGCCATCCCGACTCATAGGAAAGCTATGGGTCGGATGAATGAGACCTGCCATCCCGACTCATAGGAAAGCTATGGGTCGGATGAATGAGACCTGCCATCCCGACTCATAGGAAAGCTATGGGTCGGATGAATGAGACCTGCCATCCCGACTCATAGGAAAGCTATGGGTCGGATGAATGAGACCTGCCATCCCGACTCATAGGAAAGCTATGGGTCGGATGAATGAGACCTGCCATCCCGACACATAGGAAAGCTATGGGTCGGATGAATGAGACCTGCCATCCCGACACATAGGAAAGCTATGGGTCGGATGAATGAGACCTGCCATCCCGACACATAGGAAAGCTATGGGTCGGACGAATGGCCTGCCATCCCGACTCATAGGAAAGCTATGGGTCGGATGAATGGCCTGCCATCCCGACTCATAGGAAAGCTATGGGTCGGATGAATGGCCTGCCATCCCGACTCATAGGAAAGCTATGGGTCGGATGAATGGCCTGCCATCCCGACTCATAGGAAAGCTATGGGTCGGACGAATGGCCTGCCATCCCGACTCATAGGAAAGCTATGGGTCGGATGAATGAGGCCTGCGATCCCGACTCATAGGAAAGCTATGGGTCGGATGAATGGCCTGCCATCCCGACTCATAGGAAAGCTATGGGTCGGATGAATGGCCTGCCATCCCGACTCATAGGAAAGCTATGGGTCGGATGAATGAGACCTGCCATCCCGACACATAGGAAAGCTATGGGTCGGATGAATGAGACCTGCCATCCCGACCCATAGGAAAGCTATGGGTCGGATAAATGAGACCTGCCATCCCGACTCATAGGAAAGCTATGGGTCGGATGAATGGGACCTGCCATTCCGACTCATAGGAAAGCTATGGGTCGGATGAATGAGACCTGCCATCCCGACTCATAGGAAAGCTATGGGTCGGATGAATGGGACCTGCCATTCCGACTCATAGGAAAGCTATGGGTCGGATGAATGAGACCTGCCATCCCGACTCATAGGAAGCTATGGGTCGGATGAATGAGACCTGCCATCCCGACTCATAGGAAAGCTATGGGTCGGATGAATGGGACCTGCCATTCCGACTCATAGGAAAGCTATGGGTCGGATGAATGGGACCTGCCATTCCGACTCATAGGAAATCTATGGGTCGGATGAATGAGACCTGCCATCCCGACTCATAGGAAGCTATGGGTCGGATGAATGAGACCTGCCATCCCGACACATAGGAAAGCTATGGGTCGGATGAATGAGACTTGCCATCCCGACCCATAGGAAAGCTATGGGTCGGATGAATGAGACCTGCCATCCCGACCCATAGGAAAGCTATGGGTCGGATGAATGAGGCCTGCCATCCCGACCCATAGGAAAGCTATGGGTCGGATGAATGAGGCCTGCCATCCCGACCCATAGGAAAGCTATGTGTCGGATGAATGAGACCTGCCATCCCGACTCATAGGGAAAGCTATGGGTCGGATGAATGAGACTTGCCATCCCGACCCATAGGAAAGCTATGGGTCGGATGAATGAGACCTGCCATCCCGACCCATAGGAAAGCCATGGCCCATAGGAAAGCTACGACCCGACCCATAGGAAAGCTACGACTTATAGGAAAGCTATGGGTCGGATGAATGAGGCCTGTCATCCCGACTCATAGGAAAGCTATGGGTCGGATAAATGAGGCCTGCCATCCCGACCCATAGGAAAGCTATTGGGTCGGATGAATGAGACCTGCCATCCCGACCCATAGGAAAGCTATGGGTCGGATGAATGAGACTTGCTATCCCGACCCATAGGAAAGCTATGGGTCGGATGAATGAGACTTGCCATCCCGACCCATAGGAAAGCTATGGGTCGGATGAATGAGGCCTGCCATCCCGACCCATAGGAAAGCTATGGGTCGGATGAATGAGACCTGCCATCCCGACACATAGGAAAGCTATGGGTCGGATGAATGAGACCTGCCATCCCGACCCATAGGAATGCTATGGGTCGGATGAATGAGACCTGCCATCCCGACCCATAGGAAAGCTATGGGTCGGATGAATGAGACCTGCCATCCCGACCCATAGGAAAGCTACGACTTATAGGAAAGCTATGGGTCGGATGAATGAGACCTGCCATCCCGACTCATAGGAGAGCTATGGGTCGGATGAATGAGACCTGCCATCCCGACCCATAGGAAAGCTAAGGGTCGGATGAATGAGGCCTGCCATCCCGACCCATAGGAAAGCTATGGGTCGGATGAATGAGACCTGCCATCCCGACCCATAGGAAAGCTATGGGTCGGATGAATGAGGCCTGCCATCCCGACCCATAGGAAAGCTATGGGTCGGATGAATGAGACCTGCCATCCCGACACATAGGAAAGCTATGGGTCGGATGAATGAGACCTGCCATCCCGACCCATAGGAAAGCTAAGGGTCGGATGAATGAGGCCTGCCATCCCGACCCATAGGAAAGCTATGGGTCGGATGAATGAGACCTGCCATCCCGACCCATAGGAAAGCTATGGGTCGGATGAATGAGGCCTGCCATCCCGACCCATAGGAAAGCTATGGGTCTTTTCGACCCATAGGAAAGCTATGGGTCGGATGAATGAGGCCTGCCATCCCGACCCATAGGAAAGCTATGGGTCGGATGAATGAGGCCTGTCATCCCGACTCATAGGAAAGCTATGGGTCGGATGAATGAGGCCTGCCATCCCGACCCATAGGAAAGCTAAGGGTCGGCTCACACCAGTGGTAAGAAGCACCCCGCACGGGGATCACAGCTTATCCTTCACGGAATCAGAATTGGCCCCCACAGGCACACAATTTCTGATACCCTCGCCGGAGGCGCTGCCCAAAATTTGATTTTGGAAGGCACCATCACGTGGTGAAGGTTGTGGAGGAGTCGCAAAGCAAGCGTATTGTGATCTATCAAGTAGAAGTGAAGCTTTCACAGGCTTGAATTTCATCATTTGCACGAAATCTTCTCAAGAGTTGTCTGTCTCGCCTGAAAAATGGACGAAGCAACTGAGAAAATGGAAGAAGTGTTGCTGGCAATACAACAGATGATGGCAGCACAACAGGCAGAGTTGAAAGCATTGAGAGACCATCAGGCACAGAGTGCAACCAGCAGTGGAGACGACTCGAACAAGAGTCGCGGACCCTCAGTGGACTCCCTGGAGAAGCAAATCAGATTGTTCAGTTACAATGCTGATGACGGATGGACCTATGAGTAGGGGCCACAAGCCCCGCCCACTTTGCTCTGACATGATTTCGCGAAAAAGCGCGAAACAAAAACACAAAGCTCATTCTAAACCAAATCACTAGCTCGAAACTGCTCTGGATAGCTACTGGCAATCCCTATCGATCGAGTAATATCCGAAAATTGAATATCATCACTGAGTTGGTCAAAATTGAGGACAAAGGAAGGGTATCTTCTGGAAAACCCTATAAAATGGACAGCAGAAATGGATAAAAGCTTCAAGGAATTGAAACATCGAATGATCACCGCTCCGGTGCTTGTCGCACCAGTTCCTGGACGAAAATATAAGGTCGAGGTAGATGCTAGTTCGAGGGCATTGGGCTGTTGTCTTTTCCAGATGGACGAAACAGGAGAATACAGAATAGTTTGCTATGAAAGTCGTCTTTTAAACAAGGTCGAGTCACGTCTTCCGGCTATCGAAACGGAAGCCCTCGCTATTGTGTATGCTTGCCAGAAGTTCCGTCATCATATTCTTGGTTGTGAATGCTTAGTGGTAACTGATCATGCACCGCTAACAAAGATATTCAAGGAGAAACATCTAGACGGAGTAATGGTGAAATACCAATGCGCAGTCATGGAGTATGATCTAAAGATTGTGTACAGACCAGGCGTTGCTAACAAATTAGCAGATGCTCTGTCAAGATATCCACCAACAACAGCTGATCCACCACCTCCTGAGTTTGAAAAGATCAATAATGTCAACAGT
The DNA here is from genome assembly GCA_911812115.1 of Pristionchus exspectatus. Lineage (NCBI taxonomy): Eukaryota > Metazoa > Nematoda > Chromadorea > Rhabditida > Neodiplogasteridae > Pristionchus > Pristionchus exspectatus. Next base: position 16,563,992 of record OU461584.1, on the reverse strand, counting down.
GACAAAAAGATTGAACTACCAACAATCGATATGATTAAGGAAGAACAGAAGAACAGCGAATGGATCTCAGGAATCATCAAATACTTCGAAGAAGGAAAGCCGGATGATAAAACAACTATAAGAAGAGCACATAATCATATTGTGAAAGAAGGTATACTGTATCGACAGAAAAGATATGCCGAAGATGTCATCGTTCTGAACGAGTTGGGAAACCTCAAGAGACTTGTTATGAAATATTATCACGATTACAAGCTCGCCGGAGGGCATCTTGGCATAGAGAAAACACATGCTAAGATAGAAAACCGATTTATTTGGAATAATATGCGTAAGGACATCAGGAAATACATCACAAATTGTGATGCATGCCAAAAGAGAAAAATTATTCCAATGGAAATGAAGAAAGAAGAACTGGCTAAGTATGAAGTACCGAAATATGCGTTCGAAAGGATCCACTGTGATTTGGTGGGGCCTTTTAAACAGAGTTTAAATAATAACAAATATCTCTGTGTGTCAGTTTGTTCGCTAACGAAATACGCGGTAGTGTCTCCAATTGCAGATCAAAGAGCAGAGACTATTGCGAGAAGTTTGGTGAACGACGTAATCACTAAATTCGGCACGCCTAGGATGGTAGTGTCGGATAAAGGAGCCAATTTCGTGTCTGAACTATACGAAGCTATTTGCCGCATTCTAGGAGTTGATCATTTTCGCACTGCAGCCTATCATCACAGCGGAAATGGACAGGTTGAAAGAATGAACCTTACTATAGAACAAATGTTGACACAATATGTCAATAAAAGACAAGACGATTGGGACGATAACATCAACTTCATAACGTTCGCATACAACTCCAGCAAGAACGCAACAACTGGATTTTCACCTCACGAGTTGGTCTTTGGTCACTCACCAAGAACACCTCTGGATGCCGCCTTACCCAGGCCAACTTATGCTGATGAAATCTCCTATGATCAAAGAGTATTAGCAGATATTGCGTTGGCAAGAAAAATAGCAGGAGACCGAATCAGTCACAAGACAGAAGAAAGAAAGAGAAGATATGATAATCAACCCAATGTAGTTCCAAGGGAATTCAAAATAGGTGATAAAATCCTACTCAGAAATGAGACAGCAGGAAAACTAGAATATCAATGGACAGGACCATATGAATTAGCAATGATTCAGAGACCCCACGCAACAATCAGAATGAATAGGGGATATGAAATCGTTCATATGGATCGAATCAAGAAATATCGCACAAGACCGGAAGAGGAGAACGACACTATAAAACGAAAGCTGAACTCTATTCGACGACACTATTAAGGTATAATAAACAATTATTCATTTCCAAATAATCATAGCCTAGTTATCACTTTCAAAAAATATAATTAATTTTCCAGAAAAGAAATAGTTATTGTATAGTAAGCATAAATAGACTGAATTGTTAGTATCAACAGTAGAGTTGTATAGAAAAACTCAAAATACTATTTATTTGTCTAAGATAACAACATCACACCAATTATTATTCAGAAGTTAAGTCGTAGAATTGTATAGATACTCAACTCAAATAGTATTATTTTGTTAGTCTACACATCAGCAATCAACAAACAATTTTCACTTCACCTTCAAACTCTCAACGCAGCGTCACAAGTGCAACTTCATCAACTAATCGAGCAACATCAGCCATTCAAGAAAGCCACATCAAGAAATCTACAAGTGGCAAGTAGCTCTAGAATAGATAGTACGACTCATTCAATTATAAGCTGCCGGGTCGTCAGCTAAAAATAAAAAGGGGGATGTCATGTGCATAGGAAATTAGGCGAGATCAACAAATTATACAGACTTTGAGACTATTGAATGATCTTTGTACTGGGCAAAGTTCCAGACTCTTTCGCAACATGAACTTTGCCCTAGTCAGCTATTTTTAGTAAGTGCATTCTATAATTAGCAAGGAATGCGCCCTTTCAATGAGTCACCTATACTTTCCCCGAACTTCCAGGACATCTAGACAACAGGTGTTGGCTAATTCGAGGAAATTAGGTTATTTCGGGCTCTTGATCTCAAAGGACAATTACGAAATAGTTGAGTCACCTTGTACTCCTGATAGTGCAAAGATCAAGGATCAACGAGAGACTAGGGAGAATCGAGAGAGAACAGACGCGAAAGGAAGAATTCCTAGCGCGAGTATAAAAGAGAGAGAGAGGCACGCCCTCGAGACTTTTTTTGACTTCTTCTACTTCTTTCCGCACGCTACATCGACCCGCCTGATTGATTCTCGCCCGTTACACTCTATCGACTCGCGGCCGCCTGCCGGCGCGCCGCTGTCGCTCTTTAATCTTTCGCACTCTCACATTCCGCGTCTTCTCAAATAAGTGTAATGCATTGATCTCATCTAGATTCCCTCACACTGATAATCCCTCGTAGATTTAGATTCCCATTGCATTGTGACCTGCCTCGATAAACTTACCCGACTTTGTGGTTGGGATCTCAAATATAATGTTGTATTTCTATTCGTTACTCGTCAGATTGATTATTCCTGCCCTAGAGGCGCATCGACTCGGTAAGCATACAGATAAGCGAGATTTCCCTGATGAAACCTATCTCATGCACCAGCATATTCACTCTTTAGAACCACTTTCGCTATCATAATAAGGGAGATCTAGGCTTATGATAACACAGGTAACCGCCGTGATTCCGGGCGCTCCTCCAGTCTATCGGCTAGTCGATTTGAGCGGCGAAGAGATTTCTGGCATTGTATACGAACAAGAAATGGTTAAAGCTGTATAAACTGTTTATCACATGTAATTTCGTACCGGGGAAAACATTACGAGGCGAGGGGCGGGGACCGTGTTGCGCGGGTTACGTTAAATTTTTGATTCGAGAAAAGAATGTTGAATCGTGATCACAAATTCTCAGACTCGCAGACGTTCGTGTCTAATCTATTTCACAAGATTTCCACTACAATATGAGCAACCACACGACCACTGTCTTTGAGCCGGCTTCGCGACGGCTCAAAGTCAGTGTTCGAGTGGTTGCGACCTCGTCACTACGTTCCTCGCCAATACAAGAGGAAAACGATACTAGAGGATGGCGTCAATGTGCGGAACGCGGTTTTCATCGATTGCCAACACGGAATCGTATTCACAGTGAAGAATACAGTAGACGCCGCCGGCGGGCGTGGGCTTGTTAAAGAACATTCGGAAACTTGTCGTGCCCAGGCTAATTAGGTCGAACGTGTCCGAGCCGAGCGCTGAAGAGACTTCATACACAAAGAAAGAATAGCCATTCTTGAACATGTGACGATCGATGCCGTTGTTTGCGTTTGACCGTGCCATTCCCGTTCCCTCGATCATGTTGAGAAAGGCCGGAAGGTAATAGTCTTTTTCAAAGTTTAGATTAAGGGGTCGAGCAGGGACCGTTCGCCCGCCACACTCGAGAAACGCATCTTTAATGTCAAAGTGCTTAAAGTTGAATGGGGTTTTTTTGTAAGAGCCTAGAAACTCGTCCGCTCCCACCATACACATTACCACTCGCTTGGGAAGGGCGGACGTCAACAGGCGACATTCTGGCGCATCAAATCGATTAGGCGCAATGAAGAAATTGCGCATCTGTACATTAGTCAACGGGTACGTAATCATTCGGTGTTGTTTCAGCAGCTGTTCGATGGCAAGTGAGGCCGAGTCGTGAAGTTCGTATTCGTGAAGAAGTAGTTTGATATCGAGCAACTCGTATGTGTATTCGGTTTTGTCCGTGTCCAGCTCGAGTGAATCGATCACAAATTTTGGATCATTGAGATAGGCAACAATTTTAAGATCCACATAGTTTAGCATGAGACGAGGTTGATTAAAGAGGTTCAAATTAAGAGTAGCGGCAAACTGAGCCTCGCCATCTTTGCTCAGCCAGCTCTGTCTCTTGATATGTCCCTCGGAGGTAGACTTGCCCACGTCGTAGTCAAACGCGTACCCGCCCAACGACAGCGTATTATTCTTGCATTCTTTGTCAAAGTTGAGCTCTGTCTCGATTACGCTTCTCCACGCGTACATGGGAGAGCTGTCTTCCACGAGTACGGAATTAACATACACAAGGAATTGGCGAAAGAGAGTCTTACCAATCATTTGAGCAAAGGCAAAGGGGCACGTCTCACGCGCCGCATCTATCTTGATCTTTTTACCCTCCTTATCTCTCACAGCAATTTTGAATTGAACATAGGATCTCTGAAGATTTAGGTAGCTTTTTTGCAAATTGTATCGCCATTCGAGAGGACCCGGCGGACTGTTGTTACCGTTAGAGTAGGAATTTGTAAGTGGACACTCTACATATCGACTATTCACCACGCCAACTGCTGTATCGGGAACGCTAAATAGATCGAGTTCGGGGATTGTAGTTTTCTTCGATTTATCCGTTACAATTTTAAGCATTATGGTGCAGGTAGGAAAACGGAGCGCTTAACGGCGTACGACGGACGTTTCTTGACAGCCTTTCGCTTTGTCGATTTGACCGATACAGTGTCTTTAAATGCTGAAGGCTCGGGTGTCTCGTCGACGACTTGAGGAGTACTTTGCACATTTTCTGTAAACGAAGGAACGTGGGGACGTCTCGCGATACCTGTTCCTCTTTGCGCATAGCGGGATCCGATGGCTTTTCTGCCAGTTCCATTTTGATAGTTTGTTTGAAACAACTGAACGAAATTGATTTTATCATACTCGAATGGAATAGAACAATTCACGGCAGACATGCTAAGTTGTTTTCACGAAATGAAGGATGCAAAGCGTAGAACCGGCGTTGAACTTTATAGGATTTCCTTGCTCATCGCGGATATCGACGCTCAAACAGTCGAGAGTCTCCACGCACACTGGAAAAAATCTCACCGGGTTGAAGACGATCGATACGCTTGAACTTTTGCTTTTACTTCCAATTGGGATAACGCGCAAGAGCTGTGACTTTCTGGTTGTTACAATATTGGGCTGAATGCAATCAATGTGAACAAACATATTGGAAATGTTATGGTAAAAGTCTACTTTGAACGGGGCCACACTTTTCCCGAGAGAGAAAACAGCGTCACCTTGCTCCTCTTTGGAGATGAATCCGCAAAACTGAGCAAGCTGTGGAGAGAGCTCAACGCTTTCTACCGTGTTCCGATTGATATTGAGATGAATACGGTCCAGAACGGGATCAAAGTCAAACGAGAATCCGAATTTGCTATACTGCTCCTGCGCTCTTCCCGTGGACAGACTTCGTACATTTGCCAGAGTGGACAGTTTCCTCGAATCAACCGCCGTGTTTTTCTGAGCTGTGAGAATGTCTTTCAATAGCGCGCGTGTCTTCTCTCCATCTTCAACGATTGCTCTAGAACTTTCCTTCATCGAACTGGTAACATGGACCATGGATTGTGCGAGGATTGTAGGATTGTGTTTTCCCCGTCATCTGACAGTGCTGTTGCGTTTGCTTTCACCGCCTTGTCGATCACAGCGTTTAACAGGGTGTTCGTGCGTTCCTTCTCCTCTTGCATAGTATTTTCAAAGTGTTTGATAGCGTCATTCTGCATCCTATGAGCTTCTCTTTGAGCACGGTCCCTCTCACTGGCTAGAATGTTTCGGAGCGGATTGAAATCGATAGAGTGTTGAACAGTGGGGATTTCCGATTTACCCCCCTCGTCGTTTGTCATCTCTACGTCTCCCTCATTATTTTTCACCCCAATCCCTGCAGGATCATCCTCACCGGGCATTGCCGCATTGTTCTCGTTTCCTACCGTGTCTTCTCCGCCCTCCACATTGTCCTCATGTACGGAAGATTGACTCGAGTTTTCCACGGCTGATGACTCGTCTTTACTGTTGTTTGATGGGTTTTGAAACGATTCTCCTTCTTCTTCTTTTGCTCTTTTATTAGCCAACATTTCCTCAATTTCTTCTTCTGTCGCCGGTCGTCCCTCTCCTCGAGCCACTTTGGCTCCTAGATCGTTCTCCGATTTATCATCTGGATGCTGCTGCTGCTGTACGTCCCTCTTACGTCGTCTGTTTCCTTCGTCGACTTTGTCTGCGTCCCAGAACGCACTCAAAACGCCAAAAATATCACGATAATTTCCCTTGCGAACCGTAAACGTGCTTGCTGTTCCATTTTTCCACTTTACGTAGAATGATTCATCATTTGGTAGATTTTCAAAATTATTAGAGTAAATGAATTCCGAAAGTCCACATTTCCATTTCTCAGTTTTCAAACGAATTGTTTCCGGTAGGCGAACGCGGAACGATGAGCTGGAGTTGTCGAGAGGGTTGTTCGACCTGGACGATAGTGTCAGGAAAAATTCGCCTGTTTTCATAACCGATTGGAAAAGGAACGAACAATGCGAGACAGGAACTTAGAAGGGCAAACCAAAATCCAGAATAACTGCTATTGGGATAGAGAGTGATATTGATAACCGAAATGACAATGCAAATGACGACCGTAGACAGCTGAAACAGAATAAATAGTGATGACTGCTGCGGCGGTGAACGGTTCAGTTCCATTTCTGACTGCAATGGAAACGGAAAGGTTTGTTATAAAGACACCCTGCCTTCTGTACTGTAGTGGAGCCACGCAAACGGGAAAAACTACTCTTCTCCTTCGAATGATTGAGAATGTGGAGAAAATGTTTGACAAACCCGTTGATCGTATAGTGTGGTGCTATGGAATTCAGACGGACAACCTTCCCACTCATGAAAAGATTGAACTTCACGAAGGTCCACCTCATCTGCAGATGCTTGAAGGAAAAGAGCATAAACTTTTGATTTTGGATGATTTGATGTCTCATTACGTGAAAAACAAGACTGAACTTAACAATCTCTTCACTAGGGTTGCTCATCACAATAACTGCTCGATCATTAATGTTGTTCAATCTCTGTTTGCGCAGGAAAGAACTGCACGAGCGAACAGTATCGTGCGTTTCAAATGCTCAGCAAACTCAATGTGCTGGTTAGCGTATTGATTGTCTGGGAGAGAGACGAAGGGAAGAGGTAGGGGGGAGGAGAGCAGGTAGATCACTAGCCTCCTCCCGGCCTCTTCCTCCCACCTCCCTCCACTCAGTTCGTCAAAGGTCAGCTACGCGTGGAATTAAAAATAATCTCACGATACCTATGTTTGTTTGACAAAATCCACCGGAGACACGTTGCAGATTCAGAATTTTGCCAGACAAATTTTTCCAGGACGTACCGGATACTTTTGGGAATCTTATCGTAATGCAGTGGATTCTGATTCCTATGGATATTTGATGGTCGACCTTCACCCAACGACTCGGGACGACCGTCGACTGTGTACCAACATCTTTGACGATACACTTGTGTATTATGTTGAGAAAAAAATGCCCTGATTGGAATTACATTGTTTTATTGCGATAAAGGAAGTAAATAAATATAAACAAATCAAATACAACGTTAACAGCAAGGACAAATCGATATAACGCGAACCGTGCGTAGTCTACGCGATCACGCCGTAGTCTCTGACCGAAAGGTGACGAATATACAGTTCCGTTTTGTTGATAGAAAATGCTGCCAGAGGCTGTATCGTACAGATAACCTTGAACGTCGCCAACGATTAACGATTGTCCGTTTTCGTTGATGAAAAAAAGACTTCCTTGTTCAAAGAGAAGAGATGTTGTTGGGGAAATCCATTCCTCCCTCACACTAGAACAAGTACACAGAACAAGAATGCAACCGGTCAGAATGAACGTTTCGATCATGAATGTTCAATATCACGAAGGTGTATTGTCATAGACTCGATTACGTGAATAGTATCGTACTTATCCAATAGTACTGGTAGTTGTCCGTCTGCTTTTTCCCCTGTACGAAATTCATAGTCTTCATCTGCATTAAAATTTCTGTGAAAAACCTTTTCGTAGTCTGTGATTTGCAGGTCGAATCGATCAGTGTGATGTTTCTTATTTAGCAGACTTTGAAAGTACGAAGGAATAATATCTTTCCCGTTGTCCAAATTGATGAAAAAGGCATCGGGGGCGATGTAACCGAAACGGTATCCAAATTTTAGCAGAGACTTTACGACATATTCAATTTCTTCATCGCTCATAATGTTAATTGGCAAGCATTTCAAAAGTTTGACAAAGGACAATGATCTGGTCATAATTTAATTATTTTTTTCATTATCGAATTTAAATAGTCAATTTACATTTCAATTACTTTTCCACTTTCACTTTCTTACTCTTCACCTTCTCACTCTATCTCCTTTCTCTCGCAGCACAGTAGACTCAACTTCTTTGATTCTTCCATCTGAATATATTGAGATAATTACAATTAACTCGAATGAAACATGATGAACGAGAGAAGGAGAAACGAGAGAATAAATAATCGATGAACGGTTGGGAATGAATACTTCCTTTTGCGCCAGTAGGCGTGAACGATTATCCCTGTTCGTATGATGTTTACTGCTCGCATTTTCTACTTAACACCACTTGTTTGCGGAACAGAAATAGAACCGCTAAAACACAGTTCTCTCACTACTACATACTTTCTTCTTTACAGTAACACAGTAAGCCATCGGACATCATCTAAACAAAAAACCACACAAACAAATTATTTTTTCCATTTGCATATTCATGTGTGAATATTCTTATTTTCTGTAGTTCATTGTACATTTATTTGACATAATGGTTTGTTGGTAAACCAGCTGCATGGTACTTTTGATTTAAATGTTCAACTGTGAGTGGTATGTGCTCCACTACACTTGTACATTTAACTGTGGTATACTACTAGTAGAATATCGTGTAATAGACTCTAAGAACCCTAAAGCTTTTTACAGTCTTTGCAAAACGCGTCTCAACTCCAGTAAATCTGCTCCCCCCTGGTATCATTGACTTGAATGGGGCTCATTTGTTAACTAACAAAGAAAAGGCCCTAGCGTTCTAACAATACATTGCCTCTGTCTGCCATTGCAAGCACCTCTTCGCTCCTTTCCCCTTCCTCCACCATCCATCTCTTTGACCTGCCCTCAATTAGTCCTGCCCAAATTTTAGCTTCAATTGCTTCTCTTGCGCCCAAGTGTAACTGTTGAGTTTGTGTCCTTGCACGGAGAGGACAGATGCCGTTTTGGCAAAATTCCAAGATTTGGACGACGCGTCGCAGAACCGGTGGCGCGAATTTTAAATTAATTTAAATTTTCGTCGCGAGTAACCAAGTTCTCCCTTTTTATTTAATTTTCAGCACAAATGATGTATTTAGGTGCTAGATCATATGAAACAGCTGAAATAATACAAGGAAAAGTCAGGAAATACACGAGCGCACATGTTTACTGTGAAAACACGGCATCGAGCTAATGTCCACGAATTCGCAATAAAATAACCTGTTCTCGGTTTCGGTCGATGGAGAATCATATAAAGTCCATTCATAGCAGGAACTAGCATTTAAATATAACTTTAACATGTATAAAATGATTCCCGAGCGAATTTCGTAATGGGAGCCGGAATCACATCCGGAAATTGCAAATGCGCGCGCGCGCGCGAAACAAACGCGCGGCTTCGTGAATTTTTCACCCTGCTTATCATAACTCCACCGGCGCTTTTCTTTTGCGTGTCCTTTGCGTGCTTGTCCATGAAAGCCTCAGTGCCTTGCGTGTCGCGGTGTGTGGGGAAGAAGAGTGACGAGTAGCATAGTTAGGTCCCACAAGCTCCGCCCACTTTCGTCTGACATGATTTCGCCAAAAAGCGAGAAAGGAAAACACAAAATCCATTCTAAACCAAATGGGACGTTTGATAGCGCGATGGATAGCCCTTACCATCCCCTTTCGATTGAGCACTGCCCAAAATGTGCACAGCATTACTAATTAGATCAAATTTGCATAAAATAGAAGGGAAGAGGTCGTTTTGACGGGTTGCAGTGTGAAAGTTTTGTTTGGGCAGTATTTTTCTGACTAATTCGAATATTTTAGGAATTTTAGAGAAAAAATTAGATTTTTAGCATTTCTCCCTATTTTGTATTTTTAGTTAGAAGAAGCGCGGGGAGAGGCGCGCGAGAGGGCGGGGAGAGGGAGAGAGGCACACGCAAATTAGGCTCCGCCCCCTTCCCTCTCGTCTCGCCTTTCCCTCCTCTTCCCCAGTGAGCTGCGCGCGTACTTCTCGGGCTCTAGCCCGCCTCAGAGAAAAGATATCGACAAACGGTAAAAAGTATGATGCTATAGGGACCACGAGGGATAGTTTGAACACAAATTTGACCCCATTGTGCAGAATTGGCTATCTGCGCTGTGGCCCCTAAGCATTTCATTTCATTTCAACACATTTATCAAGAGTAGGCTCTAATGTGCATGGCAGGCCATTCATGACTTCTTGCTTGTCTCAGAAAAGTGGGTCCGACTGTTCGCATGAAGAGATCTTTCCATCTTGCGTTAGGTCGTCCTCGTCTGCGCTTGGGACCTCGTGGAGTCCATTCGATCATAGCTCTGCTCCACTTCAAGTCATAATCATTAGCAACTTTGTGCACCCAGAGCCATTTTCTTTTCAATGAGGCACGAACAACATCCTCTACCTTTGTGAGTCCGCGCAGCCTTTCGTTCGATAAATGATCTAAGACAGTGCAACCGACCATCCATCGCTCCATGCGTCTTTGTGCCACCGATAATCTTTCCTTTTGTGCTTCCGTTAGTGCCCATGTTTCACACCCATATAGAAATGCAGGAAGAATGCACCCGTTGAAAAGCCGCCGCTTATGGACCATTGGAATCGATCGATTAATGAGGAATGATCGATGCTTGTGGAAGGCCCCATACAGCATAGTACAGCTTTATTGACGACGCGTACTCATAACTTCAGTCGACTCAACTATCACGAGAATAGGCAACATGGATTAGCCTAAACATAATACGCATTGAACGGCGCAACGAAGTGTATGGGAAGTGTAAGCTATGACGAATAAAGTGTTCCGCGAGTAACACTGCGTAAACTACGGTAGTTCGCAACGGAGCAGGTCTTTTACGGCGGGTCACATACTATTTAGTCTGCTTACTAAATAGTGTAATTACATTAATTATATTCTGTATATGTCATTAATATGGAATATATGACTATACAACAGTAACTTTTCTCCTGACGGCTTACCTAACATTTTTTTCTCCAAATGCAAATTTTCTATTGACTCTCCTCTGCTGATTATTTTCAACAAGAGTTTGCACTCTAAGTCAATCCCTAGCCTTTGGAAAGAAGCTATTGTGAAACCGATCCCTAAAACGTCTTCTAACTCAATATGCACTTTTAGGCCTATAAGATTTTTGAGGAAAGTTATGGGTCGGATGAATGAGACCTGCCATCCCGACTCATAGGAAAGCTAAGGGTCGGATGAATGAGACCTGCCATCCCGACCCATAGGAAAGCTATGGGTCGGATGAATGAGACCTGCCATCCCGACCCATAGGAAAGCTATGGGTCGGATGAATGAGACCTGCCATCCCGACTCATAGGAAAGCTATGGGTCGGATGAATGAGACCTGCCATCCCGACTCATAGGAAAGCTATGGGTCGGATGAATGAGACCTGCCATCCCGACTCATAGGAAAGCTATGGGTCGGATGAATGAGACCTGCCATCCCGACTCATAGGAAAGCTATGGGTCGGATGAATGAGACCTGCCATCCCGACTCATAGGAAAGCTATGGGTCGGATGAATGAGACCTGCCATCCCGACTCATAGGAAAGCTATGGGTCGGATGAATGAGACCTGCCATTCCGACTCATAGGAAAGCTATGGGTCGGATGAATGAGACCTGCCATCCCGACTCATAGGAAAGCTATGGGTCGGATGAATGAGACCTGCCATCCCGACTCATAGGAAAGCTATGGGTCGGATGAATGAGACCTGCCATCCCGACTCATAGGAAAGCTATGGGTCGGATGAATGAGACCTGCCATCCCGACTCATAGGAAAGCTATGGGTCGGATGAATGAGACCTGCCATCCCGACCCATAGGAAAGCTATGGGTCGGATGAATGAGACCTGCCATCCCGACCCATAGGAAAGCTATGGGTCGGATGAATGAGACCTGCCATCCCGACCCATAGGAAAGCTATGGGTCGGATGAATGAGACCTGCCATCCCGACTCATAGGAAAGCTATGGGTCGGATGAATGAGACCTGCCATCCCGACTCATAGGAAAGCTATGGGTCGGATGAATGAGACCTGCCATCCCGACTCATAGGAAAGCTATGGGTCGGATGAATGAGACCTGCCATCCCGACTCATAGGAAAGCTATGGGTCGGATGAATGAGACCTGCCATCCCGACTCATAGGAAAGCTATGGGTCGGATGAATGAGACCTGCCATCCCGACACATAGGAAAGCTATGGGTCGGATGAATGAGACCTGCCATCCCGACACATAGGAAAGCTATGGGTCGGATGAATGAGACCTGCCATCCCGACACATAGGAAAGCTATGGGTCGGACGAATGGCCTGCCATCCCGACTCATAGGAAAGCTATGGGTCGGATGAATGGCCTGCCATCCCGACTCATAGGAAAGCTATGGGTCGGATGAATGGCCTGCCATCCCGACTCATAGGAAAGCTATGGGTCGGATGAATGGCCTGCCATCCCGACTCATAGGAAAGCTATGGGTCGGACGAATGGCCTGCCATCCCGACTCATAGGAAAGCTATGGGTCGGATGAATGAGGCCTGCGATCCCGACTCATAGGAAAGCTATGGGTCGGATGAATGGCCTGCCATCCCGACTCATAGGAAAGCTATGGGTCGGATGAATGGCCTGCCATCCCGACTCATAGGAAAGCTATGGGTCGGATGAATGGCCTGCCATCCCGACTCATAGGAAAGCTATGGGTCGGATGAATGGCCTGCCATCCCGACTCATAGGAAAGCTATGGGTCGGACGAATGGCCTGCCATCCCGACTCATAGGAAAGCTATGGGTCGGATGAATGAGGCCTGCGATCCCGACTCATAGGAAAGCTATGGGTCGGATGAATGAGACCTGCCATCCCGACTCATAGGAAAGCTATGGGTCGGATGAATGAGACCTGCCATCCCGACTCATAGGAAAGCTATGGGTCGGATGAATGAGACCTGCCATCCCGACTCATAGGAAAGCTATGGGTCGGATGAATGAGACCTGCCATTCCGACTCATAGGAAAGCTATGGGTCGGATGAATGAGACCTGCCATCCCGACCCATAGGAAAGCTATGGGTCGGATGAATGAGACCTGCCATCCCGACCCATAGGAAAGCTATGGGTCGGATGAATGAGACCTGCCATCCCGACTCATAGGAAAGCTATGGGTCGGATGAATGAGACCTGCCATCCCGACCCATAGGAAAGCTATGGGTCGGATGAATGAGACCTGCCATCCCGACTCATAGGAAAGCTATGGGTCGGATGAATGAGACCTGCCATCCCGACTCATAGGAAAGCTATGGGTCGGATGAATGAGACCTGCCATCCCGACTCATAGGAAAGCTATGGGTCGGATGAATGAGACCTGCCATCCCGACCCATAGGAAAGCTATGGGTCGGATGAATGAGACCTGCCATCCCGACCCATAGGAAAGCTATGGGTCGGATGAATGAGACCTGCCATCCCGACCCATAGGAAAGCTATGGGTCGGATGAATGAGACCTGCCATCCCGACTCATAGGAAAGCTATGGGTCGGATGAATGAGACCTGCCATCCCGACTCATAGGAAAGCTATGGGTCGGATGAATGAGACCTGCCATCCCGACTCATAGGAAAGCTATGGGTCGGATGAATGAGACCTGCCATCCCGACTCATAGGAAAGCTATGGGTCGGATGAATGAGACCTGCCATCCCGACTCATAGGAAAGCTATGGGTCGGATGAATGAGACCTGCCATCCCGACACATAGGAAAGCTATGGGTCGGATGAATGAGACCTGCCATCCCGACACATAGGAAAGCTATGGGTCGGATGAATGAGACCTGCCATCCCGACACATAGGAAAGCTATGGGTCGGACGAATGGCCTGCCATCCCGACTCATAGGAAAGCTATGGGTCGGATGAATGGCCTGCCATCCCGACTCATAGGAAAGCTATGGGTCGGATGAATGGCCTGCCATCCCGACTCATAGGAAAGCTATGGGTCGGATGAATGGCCTGCCATCCCGACTCATAGGAAAGCTATGGGTCGGACGAATGGCCTGCCATCCCGACTCATAGGAAAGCTATGGGTCGGATGAATGAGGCCTGCGATCCCGACTCATAGGAAAGCTATGGGTCGGATGAATGGCCTGCCATCCCGACTCATAGGAAAGCTATGGGTCGGATGAATGGCCTGCCATCCCGACTCATAGGAAAGCTATGGGTCGGATGAATGAGACCTGCCATCCCGACACATAGGAAAGCTATGGGTCGGATGAATGAGACCTGCCATCCCGACCCATAGGAAAGCTATGGGTCGGATAAATGAGACCTGCCATCCCGACTCATAGGAAAGCTATGGGTCGGATGAATGGGACCTGCCATTCCGACTCATAGGAAAGCTATGGGTCGGATGAATGAGACCTGCCATCCCGACTCATAGGAAAGCTATGGGTCGGATGAATGGGACCTGCCATTCCGACTCATAGGAAAGCTATGGGTCGGATGAATGAGACCTGCCATCCCGACTCATAGGAAGCTATGGGTCGGATGAATGAGACCTGCCATCCCGACTCATAGGAAAGCTATGGGTCGGATGAATGGGACCTGCCATTCCGACTCATAGGAAAGCTATGGGTCGGATGAATGGGACCTGCCATTCCGACTCATAGGAAATCTATGGGTCGGATGAATGAGACCTGCCATCCCGACTCATAGGAAGCTATGGGTCGGATGAATGAGACCTGCCATCCCGACACATAGGAAAGCTATGGGTCGGATGAATGAGACTTGCCATCCCGACCCATAGGAAAGCTATGGGTCGGATGAATGAGACCTGCCATCCCGACCCATAGGAAAGCTATGGGTCGGATGAATGAGGCCTGCCATCCCGACCCATAGGAAAGCTATGGGTCGGATGAATGAGGCCTGCCATCCCGACCCATAGGAAAGCTATGTGTCGGATGAATGAGACCTGCCATCCCGACTCATAGGGAAAGCTATGGGTCGGATGAATGAGACTTGCCATCCCGACCCATAGGAAAGCTATGGGTCGGATGAATGAGACCTGCCATCCCGACCCATAGGAAAGCCATGGCCCATAGGAAAGCTACGACCCGACCCATAGGAAAGCTACGACTTATAGGAAAGCTATGGGTCGGATGAATGAGGCCTGTCATCCCGACTCATAGGAAAGCTATGGGTCGGATAAATGAGGCCTGCCATCCCGACCCATAGGAAAGCTATTGGGTCGGATGAATGAGACCTGCCATCCCGACCCATAGGAAAGCTATGGGTCGGATGAATGAGACTTGCTATCCCGACCCATAGGAAAGCTATGGGTCGGATGAATGAGACTTGCCATCCCGACCCATAGGAAAGCTATGGGTCGGATGAATGAGGCCTGCCATCCCGACCCATAGGAAAGCTATGGGTCGGATGAATGAGACCTGCCATCCCGACACATAGGAAAGCTATGGGTCGGATGAATGAGACCTGCCATCCCGACCCATAGGAATGCTATGGGTCGGATGAATGAGACCTGCCATCCCGACCCATAGGAAAGCTATGGGTCGGATGAATGAGACCTGCCATCCCGACCCATAGGAAAGCTACGACTTATAGGAAAGCTATGGGTCGGATGAATGAGACCTGCCATCCCGACTCATAGGAGAGCTATGGGTCGGATGAATGAGACCTGCCATCCCGACCCATAGGAAAGCTAAGGGTCGGATGAATGAGGCCTGCCATCCCGACCCATAGGAAAGCTATGGGTCGGATGAATGAGACCTGCCATCCCGACCCATAGGAAAGCTATGGGTCGGATGAATGAGGCCTGCCATCCCGACCCATAGGAAAGCTATGGGTCGGATGAATGAGACCTGCCATCCCGACACATAGGAAAGCTATGGGTCGGATGAATGAGACCTGCCATCCCGACCCATAGGAAAGCTAAGGGTCGGATGAATGAGGCCTGCCATCCCGACCCATAGGAAAGCTATGGGTCGGATGAATGAGACCTGCCATCCCGACCCATAGGAAAGCTATGGGTCGGATGAATGAGGCCTGCCATCCCGACCCATAGGAAAGCTATGGGTCTTTTCGACCCATAGGAAAGCTATGGGTCGGATGAATGAGGCCTGCCATCCCGACCCATAGGAAAGCTATGGGTCGGATGAATGAGGCCTGTCATCCCGACTCATAGGAAAGCTATGGGTCGGATGAATGAGGCCTGCCATCCCGACCCATAGGAAAGCTAAGGGTCGGATGAATGAGGCCTGCCATCCCGACCCATAGGAAAGCTATGGGTCGGATGAATGAGACCTGCCATCCCGACCCATAGGAAAGCTATGGGTCGGATGAATGAGGCCTGCCATCCCGACCCATAGGAAAGCTATGGGTCGGATGAATGAGGCCTGTCATCCCGACTCATAGGAAAGCTATGGGTCGGATGAATGAGGCCTGTCATCCCGACTCATAGGAAAGCTATGGGTCGGAGGCCTGCCATCCCGACCCATAGGAAAGCTATTGGGTCGGATGAATGAGACCTGCCATCCCGACCCATAGGAAAGCTATTGGGTCGGATGAATGAGACCTGCCATCCCGACCCATAGGAAAGCTATGGGTCGGATGAATGAGACCTGCCATCCCGACCCATAGGAAAGCTAAGGGTCGGATGAATGAGGCCTGCCATCCCGACCCATAGGAAAGCTAAGGGTCGGATGAATGAGGCCTGCCATCCCGACCCATAGGAAAGCTATGGGTCGGATGAATGAGACCTGCCATCCCGACCCATAGGAAAGCTATGGGTCGGATGAATGAGACCTGCCATCCCGACCCATAGGAAAGCTATGGGTCGGATGAATGAGGCCTGCCATCCCGACCCATAGGAAAGCTATGGGTCGGATGAATGAGACCTGCCATCCCGACACATAGGAAAGCTATGGGTCGGATGAATGAGACCTGCCATCCCGACTCATAGGAAAGCTATGGGTCGGATGAATGAGACCTGCCATCCCGACACATAGGAAAGCTATGGGTCGGATGAATGGGACCTGCCATCCCGACCCATAGGAAAGCTATGGGTCGGATGAATGAGGCCTGCCATCCCGACTCATAGGAAAGCTATGGGTCGGATGAATGAGACCTGCCATCCCGACCCATAGGAAAGCTATGGGTCGGATGAATGAGACCTGCCATCCCGACACATAGGAAAGCTATGGGTCGGATGAATGAGACCTGCCATCCCGACTCATAGGAAAGCTATGGGTCGGATGAATGAGACCTGCCATCCCGACACATAGGAAAGCTATGGGTCGGATGAATGGGACCTGCCATCCCGACCCATAGGAAAGCTATGGGTCGGATGAATGAGGCCTGTCATCCCGACTCATAGGAAAGCTATGGGTCGGATGAATGAGGCCTGTCATCCCGACTCATAGGAAAGCTATGGGTCGGAGGCCTGCCATCCCGACCCATAGGAAAGCTATGGGTCGGATGAATGAGACCTGCCATCCCGACACATGGGAAAGCTATGGGTCGGATGAATGAGACCTGCCATCCCGACCCATAGGAATACTATGGGTCGGATGAATGAGACTTGCCATCCCGACCCATAGGAATGCTATGGGTCGGATGAATGAGACCTGCCATCCCGACCCATAGGAAAGCTATGGGTCGGATGAATGAGACTTGCCATCCCTTCTGAGAGGCGTCATCCGATATTATCCTTCTTTCTTGTGGTTCGATCATTCACATGTCTCTAAAATATTTTCCACATATCAGACGACGATCCGGCCGTTATCGAAAATTTGAAGAATTGGGCATACACTAGAGTAATAATGATTAATCTGAGTAATGTGCAATATGTAAAGAAACCAGCCGCATATCTGCAATTGGTTATTTCATCCGAATTTTCCGGGAGAACAATCAATAGTCTATTTTAGGATTCGGTAGCCAATGAGTGCTTTCTGTCGATTGTTTAATTACAATAACACAGGCACACGAGTGGACTTCATTGAAGTAAGTTTTTAAATCTAAATAGAAATGATTGATCGCTTGGATTCAGACAAATGTCCTATCGATATCCTTCACTCCCGATTTCCCCGAACTCTCTTTCGACGATCTGGTGAACATTCTAAAGCGAAATTGCTTCATTTCTGATAACAAAAGAAAGGTGAAATCATCTCAACAATTATAAATTGTTCGAGTCAATTTGTAGGTGTTTGATGCAGTTGGGAGATGGATTGAGAAGGACGAAAACAGAAGGAAACTTGCTCCGAGGTGGAAAAACTATTTAAAAAATAGAAAACCTCTCATAAAAGGGATCCAGATTGCTGAAAGCCGTTAAACCACTCGTCTCTCCTCTTCATTACCGAATTATATTGTTGAGAAGAATAAGCGGATTATGGGGAATTCTGGATCCGTCGCCCTCATTAATCAAGCACAGGTATTTATGAGTTCAAGTGAAGAGAATGGATAATTTATGTTAAGAAAGTTGCAAGTCATACACTCTCCTCTTTCATGAGTTTGCCATGTAACAGCGATTACGCCAATAACCTGATTTTGGTGACTAGTCAGTTTTCAAATTGTGATTTCTCTCGTTAGGTATGAACTACTTTGGATAGGTAAGAATGGTAGTTACAATGAAATAACAATGACTCATTGTACATCTATTCGATCCGTTGAAAAATGAATGGCACCGTTTAGATCTATTTCACGGGAGGTTTTGGAGAATCACGACTTCTCATCTTCAATCAATCAATCAATACTTTATCAGGATCATGCATTTGGGTTAGGTTCATCAGCATGCTTTCATCTTCGATGCTCGGAATAACCAATTTATTACTCCAAGGTGAGACTTAGATAACTTCAAGGAATGATGAAACATATCGAGTTTTTAATTGACATAACGGAGGGAGAGGCGAACGTGCGAAATGAGGAATGAATGGGTTTTTTTTGTGTCCCCGGGCCAGTTTTTTTGTAGTTTTGTAGTTATTTGATGCAGTTAGGAGATGAATCGGAAATAATGAGAGCAGAAAGAAACTTGTCCCCGGATGCGAGATTCCTTCAAAATGTTCCATTCATAATAAATGTTCAGGATACTGATTCGTGAATACAGATCTACTTTACTGGTCGATTTTGGTATGGAAGAACCGTATTATACGAGGGAACTATTTTGGTCTTCGACACATTGTACATTTATTCGATTCGTTGAAATCTATCAAGTGTGAAACACATTATGAAATCATCTATCTAGAATGAAGTCATTCGAGAATTTCCCACGCATTTGAATAGCGTTTCGGTAATAATATTAAGATCGATTTCAAACAATTTTACATCAAATATTGCTCAATTGCTGCCCTCATTCGTGTTTTAGTGATCAAATGGAAAACAATTGTTAATCATTTTCGTCTTTAGGTCAACTAAATGGACTACAAAAGTGGTCTGAATGATCACAGATACGCAAAATGTTCAAATTAGCTATTTACGCGAAGTTTAGGAAGCGACCAGCAAAACGACTACGTACACGTCATGCTAGGTGAAATGTATGCGAAAGCGCTGTGAAAACACATATTCCAACCCTGAATGCTCAGTGGCAAGAAATCCCGATGTCAAACGCTCGAAAACGGCCACTTCCCACCTCCTTTCGGAAGGGGGCCAACCCTTCCGGAAGGGTTCACTCTTTTCCCTCTCCCCTTCCCTCATTTTCATTCCTTGCCGTGAGAGAGCGGCAGACCCTTCCCTCTCCCCTTCCTTCACCATCTCTAGTTGAAAGTATTAGCATGACATGGAACGGGTATATCATAAGGTACCAAGTCATTTTATGTTCAGCAAACCATTCGAACCGTCTTCTCCAGCTCTTTCAGCCGATTTCTGGAAATGCATTGATCATACGATGTTGGATGCGCAATAATTATAATTGTATTATTGAATGTCTTTTGCTTGTACCCTGCTGACCACAATATCCCTTTCTTCTCCACTGCTCTCAGTGGAGAAGAAATCGGAGACATAAAATATTTTCTGGTTGCAAATGATGCTCGTTTTCCTACACTGTTACAGAAAACCCGTGGAAAGTATTACTTGAAATTAAATGTATATTAATATGTTTCATCATTCATTCATTCATCTCCGTAAACGTTTCCGTCAGTGGATTGTAACATTCAACTTGACAAAGAACGAGAATTATTATACACCGGAAATAATTGAATCAATCTTGTTTCACGTCTTGATCAATAACTCACGAAACGCAATTGAAAAGATGTCCTCAGATTTCATTCCGTAGCAATATTAGGGTTACACGGAATATCAGTGCGTTCGCCTAAGAATCGCACAATTGGCGAGATTTTCGGTACAGCAAAATATGACCGTATGGGTTTTTGCTATTTTATGGTAGGTCTTGGTGCCCTACATCGATTTCTGTTAATAAGGTGTTCTTAATTTGCAAATTTGCATAATTACATGATCCCAAAGTTTGACCACTTTTTAACTTTTACGGTTGTTACTCAGCGGAGAGATGTCCAATCTTGACGAAAATTTGGCTTCAGACTAAACTTGATGTGCTCTATCCGCCTGTGTCGTTTGTTTTTGCAAATTCGAACATTGAATTTTTCGACACACTTGCTCCACTAAGAAGACTCTACAGTATTCTTACCAAGCCGAGAATTACCCAGTATCATTTATTGATTATCAAAAATGGGTCGAAAAATTTAACGTTCGAATTTGCAATAACGGACGATACAGGCGGATAGAGCACATCAAGTTTAGTCTAGAACTCGATTTTTAAGGGAGTTTGTTGATTTTCCGCTGAGCTACACTTGATTTAGACGATAAAGAAAAATTCAAAAAATGTAAATATTTCGAAAGCAATTGACAATGAACGATTATTGTTAACATACATAATTCAAATCATCTTTTCCAGCTCGAACAGTCGATTTCAGGAAATGCATTGATCATACGATGTTTGGTGCGCGATAATTAGAAATGTATTATTGAATATTATTTGGTTGTACCCTTCTGAACACAATCTTCCTTTCTTCCCCTCTGATCTCAGAGGAGTGGTTGTACTCTCCCCCTCTTCCTCCTTCCTTCTCACTCCCTTCTCTTCACCCACTATGAGTTCGTCAAGCAGTTCAAAGAACAAGGTATGATGATGAATGGTGGGATGGGCGCAGAGGAGGGCGGAACAGCGAGCGAGAGGGCGAAAGTTAATGGACTCTTCTCTTTCGCCACTTGCTCCACCATCTGCTCGAGTTGTCAAGTGTGGAGTAGGGGTCAATTTCAATACAACAGCAACCATCGATTGTTCAGAATGTGCCTTGCCATTTCCCGCAATATGAAACTGAAACGGCGCAAGGAGCGCTACGATTTTGATGGACGCACGTATTAATCCAAATCGCAATTACTCGGATCTCTGCCTCCTTCCCGCCCCAAATCTGCACGGGAAGCCTACTCTACCATCGTCGCTTTCACTCATTCCGCTGCTGTTGACTGCTGGAAGAAGCGTCATGTTACGCCATGGATATCACCTGAAACGCGCCGCCTCATTGGAATCCGCAATCTCCTGCATGCAAACCCCAAATAATCAGTAGCGTATTGGACTGCCTGCAAAGCTGCCCGAACAGCCCTATGCAATGATATCCGCCGGAGGAAAGAAGAGCGAGCCAATAGAGCAGCGATCATGGGAAGGAGCCTATTCCAAGCAGCGAGAGAACTCCACCAAGAAGCGTTTACTGGTACCGGATTTTACAGGCGCCCTCTCCCAAGACGCCACGATAAGTGCAGTAAAGCGTTTCTACACTATATTTTCTACTCTCCATCTGTCGCCCTCCCGCTCGCTGTTCCGCCCTCCTCTGCGCCCATCCCACCATTCCTAGCAGACGAGTGCCGCCAAGCCATGTCGCATCTCAAGAAAGGTCACTCACCGGGATCGGACAAGGTTCTTCCCGACATGCTCTCGTTGTCCCGCGAATATCTCGCCCAACCACTGGCAGATTTACTAAATCACCTTGTGGATGGCGACTCTATCCCCAAAGGATTAGCGGAAGCAGTCGTTTCCTTGCTACACAAGAAGGGCGACACTACGAATGTCTCAAATTACCGAATTTTCAATTCGTCAAATTTTTTCTTTTCGTCAAATTTTCGTCAAGATTGGACATCTCTCCGCTGAGTAACAACCGTAAAAGTTAAAAAGTGGTCAAACTTTGGGATCATGTAATTATGCAAATTTGCAAATTAAGAACACCTTATTAACAGAAATCGATGTAGGGCACCAAGACCTACCATAAAATAGCAAAAACCCATACGGTCATATTTTGCTGTACCGAAAATCTCGCCAATTGTGCGATTCTTAGGCGAACGCACTGATATTCCGTGTAACCCTAATATTGCTACGGAATGAAATCTGAGGACATCTTTTCAATTGCGTTTCGTGAGTTATTGATCAAGACGTGAAACAAGATTGATTCAATTATTTCCGGTGTATAATAATTCTCGTTCTTTGTCAAGTTCATTCTTGTCTCGGTCAGTCGTCGTGAGCGGTCCCTCTCCATTTCGCTCTGATGGAGAGGCGACTTTCCCCTCTCTAGTCTACCATCTACTGCCACTTCAAGAATCCCTCCCCAGTCCCTGGCAAGTCTTCGGAGGTATCAAGCCATGGATCTCGAGTAGAAGGACGGAGTCATTTCAAGAAGGCCATGAAGGTATCGAAGGTGTCCTCTTTATGAACTTCTAAGGAGGACTGGCCATCCGGGATCCGGGATCTCGGTAGCGACTAGTCTAAGGGAAGATGAGAGGAAAGGCGATCCGACGTCATGTGAAGCTTGCCCCCAATTGTGAAGTGTCACAGCGGCAAGCGACAAGAAATGAATCCGAAGAAGAAAGATGAGTCCAAAGATCCCAACTGACCCGTCCCCTACTCGTCAACGGCAAAAGGCGCCAGAGTCCTTTCCCACCCCCCCCCACATCATGTGCGGATAAATATTATTATTATTAAGTTGAATGTTACAATCCACTGACGGAAACGTTTACGGAGATGAATGAATGAATGATGAAACATATTAATATACATTTAATTTCAAGTAATACTTTCCACGGGTTTTCTGTAACAGTGTAGGAAAACGAGCATCATTTGCAACCAGAAAATATTTTATGTCTCCGATTTCTTCTCCACTGAGAGCAGTGGAGAAGAAAGGGAGATTGTGGTCAGCA
The DNA here is from genome assembly GCA_911812115.1 of Pristionchus exspectatus. Lineage (NCBI taxonomy): Eukaryota > Metazoa > Nematoda > Chromadorea > Rhabditida > Neodiplogasteridae > Pristionchus > Pristionchus exspectatus. Next base: position 16,540,712 of record OU461584.1, on the reverse strand, counting down.
GGGCACAATCAAAAGACATTCAATAATAAAATTCTAATTATTGCGCATCCAACATCGTATGATCAATGCATTTCCAGAAATCGGCTGAAAGAGCTGGAGAAGACGGTTCGAATGGTTTGCTGAACATAAAATGACTTGGTACCTTATGATATACCCGTTCCATGTCATGCTAATACTTTCAACTAGAGATGGTGAAGGAATGGGAGAGGGAAGGGTCTGCCGCTCTCTCACGGCAAGGAATGAAAATGAGGGAAGGGGAGAGGGAAAAGAGTGAACCCTTCCGGAAGGGTTGGCCCCCTTCCGAAAGGAGGTGGGAAGTGGCCGTTTTCGAGCGTTTGACATCTGGATTTCTTGCCAGTGAGCATTCAGGGTTGGAATATGTGTTTTCACAGCGCTTTCGCATACATTTCACCTAGCATGACGTGTACGTAGTCGTTTTGCTGGTCGCTTCCTAAACTTCGCGTAAATAGCTAATTTGAACATTTTGCGTATCTGTGATCATTCAGACCACTTTTGTAGTCCATTTAGTTGACCTAAAGACGAAAATGATTAACAATTGTTTTCCATTTGATCACTAAAACACGAATGAGGGCAGCAATTGAGCAATATTTGATGTAAAATTGTTTGAAATCGATCTAAATATTATTACCGAAACGCTATTCAAATGCGTGGGAAATTCTCGAATGACTTCATTCTAGATAGATGATTTCATAATGTGTTTCACACTTGATAGATTTCAACGAATCGAATAAATGTACAATGTGTCGAAGACCAAAATAGTTCCCTCGTATAATACGGTTCTTCCATACCAAAATCGACCAGTAAAGTAGATCTGTATTCACGAATCAGTATCCTGAACATTTATTATGAATGGAACATTTTGAAGGAATCTCGCATCCGGGGACAAGTTTCTTTCTGCTCTCATTATTTCCGATTCATCTCCTAACTGCATCAAATAACTACAAAACTACAAAAAAACTGGCCCGGGGACACAAAAAAACCCATTCATTCCTCATTTCGCACGTTCGCCTCTCCCTCCGTTATGTCAATTAAAAACTCGATATGTTTCATCATTCCTTGAAGTTATCTAAGTCTCACCTTGGAGTAATAAATTGGTTATTCCGAGCATCGAAGATGAAAGCATGCTGATGAACCTAACCCAAATGCATGATCCTGATAAAGTATTGATTGATTGATTGAAGATGAGAAGTCGTGATTCTCCAAAACCTCCCGTGAAATAGATCTAAACGGTGCCATTCATTTTTCAACGGATCGAATAGATGTACAATGAGTCATTGTTATTTCATTGTAACTACCATTCTTACCTATCCAAAGTAGTTCATACCTAACGAGAGAAATCACAATTTGAAAACTGACTAGTCACCAAAATCAGGTTATTGACGTAATCGCTGTTAAGTACATGGCAAACTCATGAAAGAGGAGAGTGCATGACTTGCAACTTTCTTAACATAAATTATCCATTCTCTTCACTTGAACCTGTACTAAAAAAAAAAAAACCTGAACCTGTGCTTGATTAATGAGGGCGACGGATCCAGAATTCCCCATAATCCGCTTATTCTTCTCAACAATATCATTCGGGAATGAAGAGGAGAGACGAGTGGTTTAACGGCTTTCAGCAATCTGGATCCCTTTTATGAGAGGTTTTCTATTTTTTAAATAATTTTTCCACCTCGGAGCAAGTTTCCTTCTGTTTTCGTCCTTCTCAATCCATCTCCCAACTGCATCAAACACCTACAAATTGACTCGAACAATTTATAATTGTTGAGATGATTTCACCTGTCTTTTGTTATCAGAAATGAAGCAATTTCGCTTTAGAATGTTCACCAGATCGTCGAAAGAGAGTTCGGGGAATTCGGGAGTGAAGGATATCGATAGGACATTTGTCTGAATCCAAGCGATCAATCATTTCTATTTAGATTTAAAAACTTACTTCAATGAAGTCCACTCGTGTGCCTGTGTTATTGTAATTAAACAATCGACAGAAAGCACTCATTGGCTACCGAATCCTAAAATAGACTATTGATTGTTCTCCCGGAACATTCGGATGAAATAACCAATTGCAGATATGCGGCTGGTTTCTTTACATATTGCACATTACTCAGATTGATCATTATTACTCTAGTGTATGCCCAATTCTTCAAATTTTCGATAACGGCCGGATCGTCGTCTGATATGTGGAAAATATTTTAGAGACATGTGAATGATCGAACCACAAGAAAGAAGGATAATATCGGATGACGCCTCTTTCCAATTGGCACCCAGAAGATTCTTGAATCACTTAAACTAATACCTCTCCTATTCAAATATCTTCTGTTTTTTTTCTTCAACTCTTTTTTCATCACTTATCTCTTCCCTTCTCTATTCTATCGCTCATTCTCCCATTCATATATTCAATTTTTGTCATCGCTTCCATCATTCTCGTATTTGTGCGAGTTTTTTCTTTCTCTTCCTCTGAACTTTGATGTTTTTCACATTCATTCTTTTCACAGCTGGAGCATCCTTCTGTTCTATTCTCCTTTCCCTCTTTTGGACATGCATTGCGCTCATAACCCTCTACATCCTGGTCAGCTACCGTATACAATCAGTTATCGATTTTTTTTCGTGTTCTATCAGTTATTGTGGTGAATTGCACACCGTCTCCTGATGTAGTTGGTAGACGATGAGACGATGTGTTCACTCAGAAGGTTTATCGATGTTTGCAGTGGCCAATCGGGCGATACAGAGCAGTGGAATATCAAAGGACTGATGAGTCACTTGATGGGATGGGAAGAAGGGTATTTGTGTCCCGTCCGGTGCAGAAGTGTTGAAAGTTCCATTCACAAGGGAGAGGTGATGAGCTCTTTCTCCTCTTCTTTCTCTCTCAATCACCACGGGGTTACTCGAAATGGTTCCTGTGTTGTTGTGCGGGTTCTCGTCTCGGGATATTGTAGTAATCACTGGAGAAACAAACGATCCGAATTGAGAAGAGATAGGAGGAAGAGCCGCGAAGGTGCCGAGTGGACGGGTAGCAGGGTCCACGGGAAGTGTCGATGAAAGTGACTGATGTCCCTGAGGGGATGTTCCGGGTGGAATGATTGCTTGAGAGTGGTGTTGTTGCTGCATATCTCCTTCTCCCGTGAGAGACTGCAGCTCATCCAGTTCCTCCCTTTCTCTGCCATCTCCCAACTGAGAAGTAGGCCGGGAGAACCGGGAGAACCTCATTCGCTTGTGTGGGAGGGACGACTCCACTCGCGGGGCTACAAGACTGCTCACCATGAATGGATAAAATCGAATCTGTGTATCCTTGTCGAGTCCTTTGGCGGTTGAGTATTCACTAATCAGACGTCGAGTTTCTTTATCGGCATTAATCAACTTCTTCTTAAGAGTATCGTTCACTTCGACCTGTGTGGAAATGATTTCGATGGGGTGAGTGCTATTCAAATAAAAAATAACTCACCACATACACTCCATTTCGAGCACGACAACTGGCCACATCAAGTCTCAATACACTCTGCTCAACAGAGGTAGCCTGTACCAGTTTCATTTCCGTAAACATCGATCGAATGGAGTCCAGCCAGTCACACCCGGCGGGGATAATCTTAGGAGAGAGGTTTACAGCCTGGAACCGATGCAATTAATTCCATACTTAATTTATTCTAACTAACCCGTATGTACCCGTGACGAACGAGTCGCTCAACAGACTCCAGCTTTCTATTGATATCTTCAACTTTAACGGCGATAATCTTGGTTTCACTTAGGAGATCCTAACAAAAGACCCGTGGCATAGTCACGTGAATTTGCGCACGGAAGAGGGGAAAGCGACGCGTATTATAGGCCACGTGGTGCAATGGAAATGGATGGTGTCCAAGAGAATAGATAATGGAGGATTAGACGAAATACAAGAGGACAGATGTAAATGAGAATGAAAATGAGTGGCTCAGAGTGGGGGTGAAGAATGAAAAGCACGTGAAACGCGTTCTCTGTGAGATCTTTACAATTCTCCGATCGAGTTGAAATTGCTTCTGGTTAGTCCCTAGATGTAAGAACATGCTGTCTGCAACCTATTTAATTGATCTTTGAACTCAAAGGAGACTCATTTTAGTCTATCTCTCAACTTTGCGAGACGGTTTCTCGTTCTGACCTATCCATCATCGTATATCTTCATCTTTGCTACATGGATCTCCAATATGAAATCTCCAATCACTTTCATGTTCACGTACTCATTCTTATATCCCACAATTTTTTTGTCTAAACCAATTCCGAAATGCTGCACTCTTTTCCTTGGTCATCAATTGTACTGTACCATCTTTCTAGAATCATGCTTCACGGTCAGTTCGAATCTTTCCATTTGTGCTACCAATGAAGACTTATTTCGTCTCAAGCCACACTTTATCAATATCCAATACTGTTTTCAAAGAATCGATTCCGAATGCGTGGCGTGGAATGAATGCGAATGTGAAAATTGATTGAAAGAGGCAATAGAAAAAGAGGATCGGCAATAAACTTGTAATGGAGGGGATTCGAACCCACAAAACTATATCTCTAGACTATTGCGTACACCACTTGACCTTTCTCCATCCATTTTCTCTCTTGCTTGAGTAAATCGACTTATTTTTAACACTGTATCCCTAACATTACAGGTTCGAGAATCCTCATCTGTCAGCCAACCGGATGAGTATCGCCCACTTGGTAAGAGGAGGGCCAGAGACGGATTCCCATTGGCGCTTTCCGATCCAACTACTAACTGGGCACAGCGTTGGTTAACTTGGGAGATCGGACGGGATGCCGTGTTCTCACGCTACAGCTTTTCTCGCTGACGATTCATTTCCACCATCTATCCTATCAATGTCGACGGGAAGATTCTTGTTGCCAACAAATAGGCTCTTCAAATAGCCGCACTCAAGCGAAAGTGAGCATCTTTCTAGTGTTTCTCGTAATATGAATATTTCCAGGCCGCAACTTGGCGATAACATCAAGAATACGGTATTTCGCTGGATGAATATCGTGGGAATTCATGATGGAACTTATCACTTGCGAGGGAGGAACTGTACAGACGGGATGGTGAGCATTATCTTCATATTCCGTATTGGCAATGTTACATTTCTTCAGTACATACTGCGTCTATAGTGCCCCGCTGCCTGAAATCATGGGAACAGACGCACTTGTCACTGAACCGAAAGCGGATCTCGAACCACTCCTGACGGTTTGTCCATCTCATACATTACCGTTCAAAAGTATGGCCCCAAATTTCAAATCCTCATAACTTTCTTCAAAATTGAGATAGAGACCTATGGTTGGGAGCTATCTTACTATCTATCTTATCTTATCTTACAGCTAATATCTGCTAATATCTTACAGCTAATATCTTACATCTTTCAGAGCAAATATCTTACAAAACACAATTGAAAAGATGTCGTTAGATTTCATTTCGTATCGCGTAATCCTACTCGAGCGGATAGTATACCGAGAGCCAGTTAGGTTTCACGCATAGTACAAGATTCCATCAGAGACGTAGCTTGTACTGTCACGAAGATGAGATTGTGAAAAAACAAAAAAATATAGAAAGTTCTCCCACAATCAAGTCAGAGAGTAAATGGCATGACTATTTATCTAATGTTTGTTGGTTCAGAACCATCTCTTCATTAATACGTTATTACACCGACGAACTCAACTTTTTTTTCGCAAAAATTATTTTTTGACTTTTTCATGCCACTTAGAAAATATAGATTTTGTTCATTCCAACCCCACCACACTGGCTCAGTAATAAAATTGAAGCGAAGATGGTTGCCGTTTCGATACGGTACGGTAGTCGTATTGATTGATTGAAAGAGGCAATAGAAAAAGAGGATTGGCAATAAACTTGTAATGGAGGGGATTCGAACCCACAAAACTATATCTCTAGACTATTGCGTACACCACTTGACCACATGAGCAGTTGGAATGAGATTGATTAGGGATCACTTATGTAGTGGCCAAGCGGGCTTGTCGCTAACATATCTCAGTTTCGTTAATACAAGCAATAAGTCAAAGGAGGGTCCCCCAGTTATTTCCCTGTGATCGAGAGAGGAAAGCTGTGTGATATGAGATTTTCAACAAGCTTCTAGACCGATTGAGCATGATGATATTAGGTGGGAGCGAATTCAATATAGGAACGAGGTGTGAAAAAACATGTGAGTATTACTTGAAATAAGATATTTTGTAGTCAGAATGCATCGGTAGTTTCCGATCTCATCATTTTCAAAGCGGAAACTATCGATTCGACGACTGAAGAGTACAGACAGTTAGAGATACGTGCGACGCATTTAAAGGCTAGGGAGAGAGTATCTCCTCCGCTGAGATTTGATGCACAATATTGCCATGAAACCTGTATCCACACTCTCCACAGAGATGAACTACCAGAGCTGAACGACAGGGAGCAACCCTCTTCATCAGTACGCAAGTATTCGTCTCTCATGGACTCCATTGAAGGACATGAAATATGCAAGGTACTGTAGAATGTGATCAACAAATTATTTTTATAGGGGGAGAAATCACTAACCTATTTTATGATTTAATAGCCGATGAATGTTATATACTACTCCAAGGTGGGACTCAGATAACTTCAAGAAATGGTGAAACATATCGAGTTGTTAATCAACATTACGGAGGGAGAGGAGAACGTGTGAAATGAGGAATGATGCTAAAGGAATGCAAATGGCTTCTTCCAATTTCATTACTCCAAGGTGAGACTTATTTAGCGAGAATACGTCTATTTTCGATAGAAGATGTCCAATTCTCGTCATGAAGATGAGTAAAGAGAGCGTGAGATTTATCGCATCATAGAAATCATCGGTTGACTTCAGTTAAATTTCCTGCCGATTTCACACACTACCGAATTACTCCAAGGAGTCAATTCTTTAACAGTCAATCACCCTCCCCCTAGAGAAGGGAGGTAATATACTCATGGAATCGGCTATCATTTCTCTGCAATATATGCGCAACTGATTCTTTGTCATGGTCGCTCAACTAGTGAAGTTTATCCGATTTTCATCAAAAATTGTTCAGCAATATTGTTGATGGATATTGTTGACGGCAATTGTTGTCGATATGTTTCACCATCTCTTGAAGTTATCATAAGCAAACCGGGAGAAGTGCACGATTACTAGAAACCAGGAAAAAACAGGAAAAAAACTCTCTCCTCGAGCTCGGTATTTGATTAATGGGACTCCCCTTTCCGTTTCACCTTCTATCAAAGACCTTGGTGTTCTTATGCAATCCTCTCTTAAGTTTAATGACCATATTTCTAGAATAGTTTCCAAAGCAAGAGCTAAAGTAAACCTCATTTTTAAATGCTTCTTTTCTACTGAGCCTGGTTTATACTCTCGCGCTTTTAGCACTTTCGTTAGACCTCTTCTTGAATACGGTTCAGTTGTATGGTCTCCGCATACCGTAACCTTAGCAAACCATATAGAAGGAGTACAGCGCAATTTCTCTAAGCGCTTATTCATTCGTTGCCGAATCCCTTACTCACTGTATCTCGATAGAATAGCCCAGCTTTCCCTTCCCTCCCTTGAGCATAGGAGGCTAACCTCTGATCTTCTCTTCCTTCATAAATCCATTCACGGCTTCTATTCTTACGACCGCACCAATCTTTTTAAATTATCCCCTCTTGCTCGTAGCCTTCGTAGATCCCATTCACTACGCATAGTCTTGCCAAACGCTCTTCCCAAGTCTCACTCTAATTTTGTAACTAGGACTATCGATCGATGGAACGTGCTATCTGCTGAAATTGTAAATAGCTCTCCTTCCAATTTCCGATCTCATATACTGTCTCTTCCTTATATCTCATTTACCTCCGATTCTCTCTTGCGGCTCTAATACCAACCTGCTGCTCCCCCGACGCCCCACACCTCCAAACCGAATCGTCTCCATGACGACGGACCTCCACCCAAAAACCTAACGAAGATCAACGTAAATCTAATCTCCCTCTTACCCTGGTGGATAAAATAATTGAATTGAATTGAATTGAATTGAAGAGTTGTCATCCGAACATTCTCCTTCGACCTAGCGTGTCTTTCTAATTCGCACGACAGCTCACTACGCGATGAAGCGTTGACCGCCCGTTTGGCCCTCATTCTCCATTGTGTCTCTGATTCGTCCCTTCTCCTCTATCTCCTCCAGAAGACACTTCATCGGGTGGAACGTCCTAGATGTGTCGGCCGGTCGAAGCGTCGATCTTGTGATGCTGAGCACCGTCCAGGCGCTCAGATGGAGGAGGAGATCGGATACCCGCTGCCGGATACTCATCGCACATTCCGAGTGAGTGGATACCGTAATCCTACCGTACTCAAATGGAACGCTACGGTTACTTCAATCGAACAACATTCTCTTTCATTTCGAAGCATCTCTGACGTAGAAACTCTAAACTCAGCCACACAATGGTTGAAAATTATTGTTATTATATTCTCAGTGCGAGAATTATCGTGCATAATTGTGCACGGCTCTTTTACGATGCTTAAAGGAGGTGTCCCACGAATCTCTGACTAACTGAGTTCTTTATGTGAGATGGTGGGTCGTGGCTACCCGATAACACTTTCGAAACTCCCATGTTTTAAATTTTCGTTTGAACTGAGATATGAACATTTGGCTGCGTTCCAAGTGACCCTGCGCGCGCAGGCAACGAGCGAGAGAGCGTGCGAAATGAGGAGAGCGCGCCCTCTCACTCCTCACTTTGCTTTTTTTTGGGACGCCTTCTTTAACAGGGATTCGAATTTCTCTTCGAGCTCACATTCATCCGGATTCAGTAACCATTCAACACTCCCTTCCCAGTGTTCGTCCTATTTATCTATTTCTCATCTTTGATCTTTGGCCTTTACAAGTTCTTGATCATTTCAACAACAATCGACGAGAAAGGAAGGAATTCGATAAGCAAATAATAATTGGAGATGTTATAATGAATGTGTACAAAGTGAGAAATACCTCGAGATAACTCGCTGATTACTTTCATTTTTTGTCCAGGAGCTTCTCAGTGCGAGAATTCCTTCCTTCGAGACATTATCAATCTTTCTTGTGGTTCGATCATTCATATGTTTGAAAAGTATTCATCATACATTAGAATTCGATTCGACGATCATCGAAAGTCAACTGGGTTTACACTGCAATTATATCGATCAATCATATTACTCCAAAGTGATCAAGGAATGATGAAACATATCGAGTTTTTAATTGACATTACGGACGGAGAGGAGAACGTGTGAAATGAGAAATAACTGCGAGGGTTCTCCTTATTTCGCACACTCTTTGACTCGATATTTGCATGTTACTTGGTAAGCAGAGAGTGGGATCCTAAGGAAAGTGGGCGGAAAAAAACGGAAAGCGCCTCTTTTGGGAGTTTTGGGGAACACTGTAAACATGACAAGAAAGTGCATTTACCATTTTGATTCACATTCTCTTTTTCAATAACGGATCTTCGTTCGTTGTCAGAACGGATGAGATTTTCCAAATGAAAACTCCAAATAGATTTCAGTAGATGATCAATCAATATTCTCTCCTTCGTCGTGCCCCGAAAGGAAATCAATCAATACATGAATCGATTGGTGTTACCGTACCCGCGACTTCCGCCCCGCCTCCTACAGTAAACGGAAAGCGCGATGGGTCCTCAAGATCAGAAGTATGCAAATGGAGCACAGGAGTAGGGCTGTCAGAGTGAAGAATCCGTCTCTTCATTCCTCGCACTCTCTCGTCACTCTGACCGGTAAGAGAGTGCGCGGAATGAAGAGACGGATTCTTCACTCTGACAGCCCTACACAGGAGCTGCCGCAACTACAGTTCCTATTCGTGATATAAAAATCCTTACAACGGAGTGAAAGTTTAAATTTGCCGAACGTATTGCAAACTGTGATGATGAAAGATGGACAAAACTAGTTATGGAATGGAGCCCTTACGATAATCGCCGACTTCAGGGACGACCAAAAATTAGATGGAGAGATATCTTTGCAAAAGAACTTGGTGTCGATTGGGGAAGAGTATGCCGAACAGATCCCCTAACACATGGAAGAAAAGACAGGCAAGATAGGTTCTGCCCTGACAGCTATTTTTTTCGACTTCTCCGAGGATAACAATGAATTTCGATAACGTATAAAGCTGATTCAAGGGTGGAGAACATCGAACATGATCCTTCGGTTACAAGTCATGGGCATAACCAAATTGGCAGCCTTATACGTTATCGAAATTCATTGTCATCCTCGGAGAAGTCGAAAAAAATAGCTAACAGTAGTTGCCGAAGTTGCGAGAAAACGGCAAAAGAAAAAAGCACAAGTGGGGAATCGAACCAATGGCTACCGCGGGTAGGACGTATTCGCTACTGGTTGACCCATCAGGGCTTCTGACACACATATGTTGTAGGGTTGGCAAAAATTGTCTGAACCGACCGATTCGCGCGCGCGCGTTCAGACAGGAATGAGTCTGAGGATAGAATGCTCTCTCGCATCTCAGACAATTATTGTCAATTATTGTCTGAGAGGGAAATGGTTTGAGACAATAATTGTCTCAAAATTTTCATCCACTTTTTCATGTCAGAATGTGAACAAAAATCACTGCATCACGGGTATACCAGTATCTTGACCACTGGAAAGAGAGTATCCAACCCATTGGTCAAAATCGTACTGGTTTGCCAAATATCAGGGTTGTGGCCTAATAGGGGTTCAATCAAACTTCGTCCACATTTACTGGTTCCGCAGTAGTTTCGAGACATCAGAACATTTTTTTTCTTCAATCCTACACTAGTCCCACATTATAGCTCCACCTATCCACTTCCCTTACCTTCTCAAACGCAGTAGCTAGAATGCAAAGACAGGAATGGAAGAGAATGCGGAAATCCCTAGCTCGATTCAATGATATATGACTTTACAAAGACAAATTTAACGCAAAATCAATGTCGAAACTGTTTTGAATCATCTTATTATCGCATTTTAAAGTTGAGACAATAATTGTCTGAGACAATTATTGTCTCAACTTTTGAGACAATTATTGTCTGAGACAACGACCGGTCCGAAAAGTTCGGAATGAAATTGTCTGAGACAGCGCATTGGACAATTTTTTGCCATCCCTAATATGTTGCAACCTGGGGACTATCTTGGGATCGCGCGCGTGCAAATCCACGTGGTGAACAATTATCGATTCCCCTGACTACGGTATGAAACTTTAGCAGGTTTTGAAAACTGTTTTGAGCTTCCCCCCAACCCCCTACATGCCCCCATAGGTCGCTTAGCGATCGGCTTCCGTTAACTTTGGTGCTTCCCTTGTGAGTAGCTCGAGCAACAATTTATCTTGCGAGAAAAACACGATACACAGAAAGCAGACAATAGATAACCTCTTCTGCGTGCCTCCTTAGTGCGTTACCGTAACGAGGTACAGTAACACAGGCACTACGGTGTATTAATCGACAATTGCTAAGGTGAATGCGCTCAGTTGTGTTTCATAATTGCTTCAAAGTCGTTCGCTATCTGTTATCAATCATTAAATTGCCAAAGAAATATATCCCAAAATACGAATATGAGAAGATCGTTAATTTTATAAAGACAATCACATGTTTCCCATGACGAACAGATCCCCTAACACATGGAAGAATGCTATCGTCCAACAAGCCCGGACCTTGATCATTGGATAAATCATTGTATCGTTGTATGTTTCACCATTCATTCAATTTATCCAGTTCTCACCTTAGAGAATCCAATCCAATTGATGCATACCGACAAAATTCTGTTGCTCAATTCATAACAATAATAGTTGGAGATATCTATTACAATGAATGTGCACAGCGTGAGAAATAACTCGAGACAACTCGCTGATTACTTTCATTTTTTGTCCAGGAACTTTTCATTGCGAGAATTTCTAGCAAAACTAGACTGTATAATATCGTGTATAATATCTGTATAATATTTCTAGCAAAACTAGACTGTATAATATCACGTGTTGCAATGCTTTGCGAACTGTAGTGAAGAATTCGAAAGTGGGAAACAAGGAAAGCTCTCGAATGAGAATTTACAAAGTGTGAAAAGGAGAGAAGTGATCTGTGTACTGAAAAGAACTGAGCACTCATCCACAAGATCTTACATCAAAGAACTGCAGGGTTTATTAATTATGACAGGACGAATTAATTATTGATGAGAAGATGAAAGACATGGTAAATAGATGAAGTCATCGTTCACTTTTCATAATAAGTAAGAGTATCTTCTTTCTTTCTATATCGTTGTTCCTTCATATGAGCACATAATGATCCCTCGTCCGATCCATCACTGGAATGTCCACTCATTCATAGTACTTCGAAGTGGAATGAGAACTATGGCAAATTGAATCTCACTTGCAGTCCCTCACTCCATCACAAGTTCTCGCTGGTTCGACATAGGCACTTGCATCTTTCACTCACTGCTCTTCCTCCCTGACTCTCCTTATTGTACTTGCACAATCGATAATCTTCATCAGATTCATCAGAACAATCCTCTCGACCATCACACATCCATCTCAATTACGACTTTTATGCTAATTCTTCATCGGCCATCAAACCGTTTGTCGATGCACTGCTTTCCATCCTTGCGTCCCCTGTGCCAATCGAAAAAAAAACAAGAAAAAACAAATCAATATCGTTACTGGCCAACTCAACTTTATATATTATATCTTATCCTGGATTCATACCTGACAACTGGTCGATCTCCTGCTTCAATTCCTTCGTCTTCCTTCTCTTTCGATTTCTCTTCTTCTTGAGGAGATTCAGATGTTGATTGGGCATTTATTCTTGAGATGAGCAGAAGAGAATTCAAAAGGATGAATCTCATGGTGCAAATGAATTCGACATCCACTGTTTAGAATGACCACTCGAGATGGAGAATAAATTATCTGTCAAGGACTGTTTACCTAGGCCGTCTGATCGGCTAGCTGCAATCCAGTTAACTCGTGCGAAATGTTCAAAATCGACTATCCACAGCATTCTGACCCCCATTGTTCTCTCCAGAAAAGGGTGAACAAGGGGATTAACTTTTGAATTTTCCCGCCACACCGTAATCGGACTGCAAAAATTCAAAATGAGCGGGGAGAGCGGTCGCTCCTCCCGCCTAGGCCTTGTAGTTCGATTCATGCAAAGTGCGCAAGTACATATGTAAAGATCTCCCCCTTCTCTGTCGGAGAAGAATGCTGTGTATCGTGCGTTTGCTCAGCAAACGAAATGTGCTGGAGGACCTCTTCATTTCTCAAACCCCGAACGTTCGTCAAAGGCCAGCTACGAGTGGAATGGAAATTATTCTCACGATAAGATCACTGCCTATAATAGTTGAATAAGGTGAAGATGGTGGGGCTCTACTCATTTTTTGGCCCAGGCTACGGCCACTTTAAATGCGGAAGAGGTAGGAAATTATAATGAAGGGTAATTGAAAATTATCAGATAGATCATCGAATGTTCGATGAATTGATTGAAAAGGGGGAAAATCGAAAAAGAAGATAAAAAGAGTTTGGCTTCGATTTCAATAGCTCTCAAGAGATATTCCTTCCCCCACCCTACCTAACACGAACCAACTTGTTCTAAACGTTATGGAATACACGGATAAATAATGCTTGACTTGGTAGATCACCACATTCATCGCGAATCTCCACTGTTGAAATGTTACTGAATTTTGTGGTTGTTTTTATTTATGTGAAGCGGACGAACGAAATGAGATGCCGATTTCACGACATATAATCCCTCTATCATCGGTCAGCTTCCCACGGCCTGAGAAGATCAAAGATCAAAGATCAAACTGCTGGGTGCAGGGTCCCGTTTCGATACGGTACGGTAGTCGTATTGATTGATTGAAAGAGGCAATAGAAAAAGAGGATTGGCAATAAACTTGTAATGGCGGTGAATCGAACCCACAAAACGATGTCTCTAGACTATTGCGTACACCACTTGATCACATAAGCAGTTGGAATGAGATTGATTGGGGATGATTGGGGATCGATTGGGGACAGATTGATTGGGGATATGTAGTGGCCAAGCGGGCTTGTCGTTAACATATCCCAGTTTCGTTAATACAAGCTGTCAAGACTAGTGACCTACTAGTCCGCGGTTCGGTTATTCGAGCACATGTGGAGATAACATTCCCTTTATTCGAATCATACATGTGGCAAGGGATACAGCCTTATATAGAGACATGGTCGTTAACTACAGATGGCAATAAAGGAGGAATGCTGACGGAGCATAGCTAGGATTGGGAAATGTGGGCGTATAACAGGAATAGGAGTAGTAAGGACACTCCCAAAACAAAGAGGATCGATTGAAGATCGATTAATAAATTGCATAGAGATGGGAAATATGAGCCATTAGGGAAAATATCGATTGCTTTGCCGCTGAAGAATGATCGATATATATGTGGGTAGGTTACATTAGAAAGAAAGAGAGAGGAGTGGGGTGAATGATCGATTGAAGATCGAATATAAATGGGGAGCTTGAGTCATTGAAGGAAGATAACGGAATTGGAATAGTCGATATAAATATGGGAGAATTGCTACGACAACAAGGGGGGGGGTGAGGTGATTCACTTGTTCTGGCCGGTGGTAGGGTCTCTCAGTGGGATTCAATAGTTTATCGGATGCGCTACGATCCCCCCTGTAGAAAAGGGGATCCTAACAAATTTTCGGACTGGAGATAGTAAATCCATTGAGGAATACAGCCCTTGTCTCCGATCACTAATCGGAGATCATATTTCTGGGGCTAGACTATGCACCCATCTCATCCTATTTCTAGATTCTTGGTAGATGATAATAATCTCTGCTGTTATCCCTGTTCACTCTTCTCTCTCGTATCGCCCCCATTTTTGCCTCGTATATAAACGACTGTAAATCTTAGTTATCCACTGAACCAACCGAGTCGACTGAAGGTGGTGGAACTGACTGAAGGGATGGGCCTGAAGATTTAATCAACTCGATTGGGGCTACGTGTGCATGGAACTGCTCAAGGTATGGTAGATGATTATTAGCAGACTCATTGTTTATTATTTCTCATTCAGATGAAGGATGAGGCTGCTGGAAAGACTGACAAGATCTCCGCACTGCAGGAAAACAAACAAGAGATGAAAAGTTTTTATTTTATTCATTTCTTCCCGATCAATCGTACCTTTTCCTTTATAGTCTTTCATTGGAATTAGGGATCCTAGGCAAAGGATGAGATACCAGGGAGATCCCTGACAACAATGAGAAATTGTCTGGAAAACCACTGGGGAGAGATTTGCTCTCTTTCACCTCTCCCTCACTCTTAGAAACCAATTAGAATGGCTGACCACGCCCACTTTCCCAAGAATCCCACTCTGTTTACCAAGTAACGTGCAGATATCGAGTCAACGAGTGCGAAATAAGGAGAAACCGCTAATTCATTCCCCATTTCGTACGTTCTCCTCTCTCTCCGTTATGTCAATTAACAACACGATGAGTTTCATCATTCCTTGAAGTTATCTAAGTCTCACCTTGGAGTAATAAGATTTCTCCATCTTTCCATCAAAATCTCTAGAGCCGCCTAGCACTGTTAACACGATGTGTTACTTCAAAGTATCTCGTCAACATAAATATCACATAATTTTCCCCCGATAGCCCTCTTCTATCTCTTCTCATGTTAGCCTTTTTCAGCCTGAAAATGAGAAATTGAACCACGAGTAGGGAAAGAAAGCCGGAGGATAGGATATTCGAATACTAGCGAGGGAGATTCGAATACTTGCCAGGGAGATTCGAATACTAGCGAGGGAGATTCGAATACTAGCGAGGGAGATTCGAATACTAGCGAGGGAGATACGGTGGCTAGCGAGGGAGATTCGAATACTAGCGAGGGAGAATCGAATACTAGCGAGGGAGATTCGAATACTAGCGAGGGAGACACGGTAACAGGCGAGGGAGACACGGTAACAGGCGAGGGAGATACGGGTCGGATAATAGCGAGGGAAGCTAAGGTTTTAACTTGGATAATTCGCATTGCCGCGTGGCAACCATGTCGCGGAGCGACACTGCCTTCCGCAGGAACTTCCGGATGGTTATCAAATTGTGTTTGTTGGAAAGGATAATCAGAGAAATGGAATGGCAATATGTATTACCCCGAAGTGCACAGGCATTATAGTCGAAGTGATTAGGCCAAAAGTGCAAAATTAGCTGAATGACCGAATCAACGGATTGATACAGGATTTAGACGGCAAGTCGATTGGAATCGTTTCGGCCTACGCGCCCCAAGCAGGCTTGAAACAATAGGAAAAGGAACGATTCTATGAAGAGATGGATAAGATAACGAGGAGTATGATGATGTGTGAAGTATTGCTGATTGGTGGAGATTTCAATAGGCATGTTTTGAAGGATGTTGATGGATTCGAAGGAGCGCATGGTGGTAGAGGAGTTGGCGTAAGAAGTGAAAGAAATTGTTCCGTACAACCACTCTCCTACCACGATAGATGGTTCAAGTGGCGCATTCTTCCGAGAGGATACCGCCACCCGTTCGAATTTCATAACGCATACAGACTGAATTCTTGGGAATGAATTGCTTAAATGAGGCGTATCATGAACTCTTGAAATTTACACATTGCGACTCTTACAACGATATACCGAGTTTTGCGAGATTCTGGAAAATTGCCAAGAAACTTTTTGAAAATTGCCAAGTAGTAGATCAGATTTTGTCGATGGGAAGAACCTACGGAAACAAACAAAATTCCCTTCCTAGCCAATCAATAGTGGGCGAGACAACGATGACCTTTCCATCTATCTTCTTGATCTACCTTCCATTTCTCCCCATTAGCGTTCCAGAAATTTTTGAATTCTTCGCGGGCTTTTCCCTGGTTTTTCCTGATACTTTGAACGCGGATATCTCGGTCCAGAGTGGATGCATTACTTTCAAACTTCGGCTTTCTAACATCGTTATGGATTCCAATCGGATCATGATCTCAACAACATGAACTAATTTTTCATGATACGCCTCCTTTAAGGTTGTGCGAGAAAACAAATCGACAACTTTTTAATGAGGAAAGACGATAGATGTAGAGTAAGAAATATGAAATTGATCCCTTCAGAGGAAACGGCTCCCCAGCATAAACCAGTGATATACGATATCAGATTGAGAGGAAAGATACAGAAGGTTGAGAAGGCAGAAGAGATTGAGCCAGAAAGGAAGTTGGAGTGGTGGAAGTTGAAGGATAGAGAGATCAAAGATCAACTCCATCGAGAGCGAGAGAGATCATTGTACGTGGAGCATTCGGAATCGATCCTTTGAAAACAGTATTGGATATTGATAAAGTGTGGCTTGAGACGAAATAAGTCTTCATTGGTAGCACAAATGGAAAGATTCGAACTGACCGTGAAGCATGATTCTAGAAAGATGGTACAGTGCAATTGATGACCAAGGAAAAGAGTGCAGCATTTCGGAATTGGTTTAGACAAAAAAATTGTGGAATGTAAGAATGAGTACGTGAACATGAAAGTGATGGGAGATTTCAGATTGGAGATCCATGTAGCAAAGATGAAGATATACGATGATGGATAGGTCAGAACGAGAAACCGTCTCGCAAAGTTGAGAGATAGACTAAAATGAGTCTCCTTTGAGTTCAAAGATCAATTAAATAGGTTGCAGACAGCATGTTCTTACATCTAGGGACTAACCAGAAGCAATTTCAGCTCGATCGTAGAATTGTAAAGCATCTCACAGAGAACGCGTTTCACGTGCTTTTCATTCTTCACCCCCACTCTGAGCCACTCATTTTCATTCTCATTTACATCTGTCCTCTTGTATTTCGTCTAATCCTCCATTATCTATTCTCTTGGACACCATCCATTTCCATTGCATCACGTGGCCTATAATACGCGTCGCTTTCCCCTCTTCCGTGCGCAAATTCACGTGACTATGCCACGGGTCTTTTGTTAGGATCTCCTAAGTGAAACCAAGAGTATCGCCGTTAAAGTTGAAGATATCAATAGAAAGCTGGAGTCTGTTGAGCGACTCGTTCGTCACGGGTACATACGGGTTAGTTAGAATAAATTAAGTATGGAATTAATTGCATCGGTTCCAGGCTGTAAACCTCTCTCCTAAGATTATCCCCGCCGGGTGTGACTGGCTGGACTCCATTCGATCGATGTTTACGGAAATGAAACTGGTACAGGCTACCTCTGTTGAGCAGAGTGTATTGAGACTTGATGTGGCCAGTTGTCGTGCTCGAAATGGAGTGTATGTGGTGAGTTATTTTTTATTTGAATAGCACTCACCCCATCGAAATCATTTCCACACAGGTCGAAGTGAACGATACTCTTAAGAAGAAGTTGATTAATGCCGATAAAGAAACTCGACGTCTGATTAGTGAATACTCAACCGCCAAAGGACTCGACAAGGATACACAGATTCGATTTTATCCATTCATGGTGAGCAGTCTTGTAGCCCCGTGAGTTGAGTCGTCCCTCCCACACAAGCGAATGAGGTTCTCCCGGTTCTCCCGGCCGCGCCGGTAACTACTTCTCTGTTGGGAGATGGCAGAGGAAGGGAGGAACTGGATGAGCTGCAGTCTCTCACCGGAGAAGGAGATATGCAGCAACAACACCACTCTCAAGCAATCATTTCACCCGGAACATCCCCTCAGGGACATCAGTCACTTTCATCGACACTTCCCGTGGACCCTGCTACCCTTCCACTCGGCACCTTCGCGGCTCTTCCTCCTATCTCTTCTCAATTCGGATCGTTTGTTTCTCCAGTGATTACTACAATATCCCGAGACGAGAACCCGCACAACAACACAGGAACCATTTCGAGTAACCCCGTGGTCATTGAGAGAGAAAGAAGAGGAGAAAGAGATCATCACCTCTCCCTTGTGAATGGAACTTTCAACACTTCTGCACCGGACGGGACACAAATACCCTTCTTCCCATCCCATCAAGTGACTCATCAGTCCTTTGATATTCCACTGCTCTGTACCGCCCGATTGGCCACTGCAAACATCGATAAACCTTTTGAGTGAACACATCGTCTCATCGTCTACCAACTACATCAGGAGACGGTGTGCAATTCACCACAATAACTGATAGAAGAGTGCTTTCTGTCGATTGTTTAATTACAATAACACAGGCACACGAGTGGACTTCATTGAAGTAAGTTTTAAAATCTAAATAGAAATGATTGATCGCTTGGATTCAGACAAATGTCCTATCGATATCCTTCACTCCCGAATTCCCCGAACTCTCTTTCGACGATCTGGTGAACATTCTAAAGCGAAATTGCTTCATTTCTGATAACAAAAGACAGGTGAAATCATCTCAACAATTATAAATTGTTCGAGTCAATTTGTAGGTGTTTGATGCAGTTGGGAGATGGATTGAGAAGGACGAAAACAGAAGGAAACTTGCTCCGAGGTGGAAAAATTATTTAAAAAATAGAAAACCTCTCATAAAAGGGATCCAGATTGCTGAAAGCCGTTAAACCACTCGTCTCTCCTCTTCATTCCCGAATGATATTGTTGAGAAGAATAAGCGGATTATGGGGAATTCTGGATCCGTCGCCCTCATTAATCAAGCACAGGTTCAGGTTTTTTTTTTTTTAGTACAGGTTCAAGTGAAGAGAATGGATAATTTATGTTAAGAAAGTTGCAAGTCATGCACTCTCCTCTTTCATGAGTTTGCCATGTACTTAACAGCGATTACGTCAATAACCTGATTTTGGTGACTAGTCAGTTTTCAAATTGTGATTTCTCTCGTTAGGTATGAACTACTTTGGATAGGTAAGAATGGTAGTTACAATGAAATAACAATGACTCATTGTACATCTATTCGATCCGTTGAAAAATGAATGGCACCGTTTAGATCTATTTCACGGGAGGTTTTGGAGAATCACGACTTCTCATCTTCAATCAATCAATCAATACTTTATCAGGATCATGCATTTGGGTTAGGTTCATCAGCATGCTTTCATCTTCGATGCTCGGAATAACCAATTTATTACTCCAAGGTGAGACTTAGATAACTTCAAGAAATGGTGAAACATATCGAGTTTTTAATTGACATAACGGAGGGAGAGGCGAACGTGCGAAATGAGGAATGAATGGGTTTTTTTGTGTCCCCGGGCCAGTT
Source organism: Pristionchus exspectatus (assembly GCA_911812115.1). Classification (NCBI taxonomy): domain Eukaryota; kingdom Metazoa; phylum Nematoda; class Chromadorea; order Rhabditida; family Neodiplogasteridae; genus Pristionchus; species Pristionchus exspectatus. Next base: position 16,520,633 of record OU461584.1, on the reverse strand, counting down.
TTTTTGTAGTTTTGTAGTTATTTGATGCAGTTGGGAGATGAATCGGAAATAATGAGAGCAGAAAGAAACTCGTCCCCGGGTGCGAGATTCCTTCAAAATGTTCCATTCATAATAAATGTTCAAGATACTGATTTGTGAATACAGATCTACTTTACTGGTCGATTTTGGTATGGAAGAACCGTATTATACGAGGGAACTATTTTGGTCTTCGACACATTGTACATTTATTCGATTCGTTGAAATCTATCAAGTGTGAAACACATTATGAAATCATCTATCTAGAATGAAGTCATTCGAGAATTTCCCACGCATTTGAATAGCGTTTCGGTAATAATATTAAGATCGATTTCAAACAATTTTACATCAAATATTGCTCAATTGCTGCCCTCATTCGTGTTTTAGTGATCAAATGGAAAACAGTTGTTAATCATTTTCGTCTTTAGGTCAACTAAATGGACTACAAAAGTGGTCTGAATGATCACAGATACGCAAAATGTTCAAATTAGCTATTTACGCGAAGTTTAGGAAGCGACCAGCAAAACGACTACGTACACGTCATGCTAGGTGAAATGTATGCGAAAGCGCTGTGAAAACACATATTCCAACCCTGAATGCTCACTGGCAAGAAATCCAGATGTCAAACGCTCGAAAACGGCCACTTCCCACCTCCTTTCGGAAGGGGGCCAACCCTTCCGGAAGGGTTCACTCTTTTCCCTCTCCCCTTCCCTCATTTTCATTCCTTGCCGTGAGAGAGCGGCAGACCCTTCCCTCTCCCATTCCTTCACCATCTCTAGTTGAAAGTATTAGCATGACATGGAACGGGTATATCATAAGGTACCAAGTCATTTTATGTTCAGCAAACCATTCGAACCGTCTTCTCCAGCTCTTTCAGCCGATTTCTGGAAATGCATTGATCATACGATGTTGGATGCGCAATAATTAGAATTTTATTATTGAATGTCTTTTGATTGTGCCCTGCTGACCACAATCTCCCTTTCTTCTCCACTGCTCTCAGTGGAGAAGAAATCGGAGACATAAAATATTTTCTGGTGCAAAAGATGCTCGTTTTCCTACACTGTTACAGAAAACCCGTGGAAAGTATTACTTGAAATTAAATGTATATAAATATGTTTCATCATTCATTCATTCATCTCCGTAAACGTTTCCGTCAGTGGATTGTAACATTCAACTTGACAAAGAACGAGAATTATTATACACCGGAAATAATGTTTCACGTCTTGATCAATAACTCACGAAACGCAATTGAAAAGATGTCCTCAGATTTCATTCCGTAGCAATATTAGGGTTACACGGAATATCAGTGCGTTCGCCTAAGAATCGCACAATTGGCGAGATTTTCGGTACAGCAAAATATGACCGTATGGGTTTTTGCTATTTTATGGTAGGTCTTGGTGCCCTACATCGATTTCTGTTAATAAGGTGTTCTTAATTTGCAAATTTGCATAATTACATGATCCCAAAGTTTGACCACTTTTTAACTTTTACGGTTGTTACTCAGCGGAGAGATGTCCAATCTTGACGAAAATTTGGCTTCAAACTAAACTTGATGTGCTCTATCCGCCTGTGTCGTTTGTTTTTGCAAATTCGAACATTGAATTTTTCGAAACACTTGCTCCACTAAGAAGACTCTACAGTATTCTTACCAAGCCGAGAATTACCCAGTATCATTTATTGATTATCAAAAATGGGTCGAAAAATTTAACGTTCGAATTTGCAATAACGAACGATACAGGCGTATAGAGCACATCAAGTTTAGTCTAGAACTCGATTTTTAAGGGAGTTTGTTGATTTTCCGCTGAGCTACACTTGATTTAGACGATAAAGAAAAATTCAAAAAATGTAAATATTTCGAAAGCAATTGACAATGAACGATTATTGTTAACATACATAATTCAAATCATCTTTTCCAGCTCGATCAGTCGATTTCAGGAAATGCATTGATCATACGATGTTTGGTGCGCGATAATTAGAAATGTATTATTGAATATTATTTGGTTGTACCCTGCTGAACACAATCTTCCTTTCTTCCCCTCTGATCTCAGAGGAGTGGTTGTACTCCCCCCTCTTCCTCCTTCCTCTCACTCCCTTCTCTTCGCCCACTATGATTTCGTCAAGCAGTTCAAAGAAGAAGGTATGATGATTGGAGATCAAAGATCAATTTACCTTTACCGTATACCTCTGATGGAATTGAGCTGAACTTGAGAGTGAAGTGCTTGTGTGGAGAGTATAAGCCTGATGTGCTTTTACCATAATGTTTCGCTCTGTGTGACTGTGGAGAGATTATCTATCGATTGACATACCGTAATTTTATTCTTTCCGAGCCGTACATTGTGGATGAAAAGAAGTCGTTCATTCAGGTGCAACAGCAGTCACCCGTGACGAAGGCCACTCGCACTCCAAATAAGGTATACGATATGAGTAGGAAGAGGAGAGTACGGTAGATGATTATCGAGGAATGGGTTTCTATCGTAATAATGAACGATTAGGGACATTCACGTAAAATTTCAAACTCTATTAAAAATTCCTATTTTTCGGTTGTGGGGCTATCGCACATGCAGAATCATGATAGCACTTCCAGAATTTTAGAACAATTTTATTTAAGCGAGATGCAGGCACCCATTCTTAGCCCCGCCCACCGTGGTGTAGTGCCAGCGAGTGTATGGTTAGCTGTGTCACTTTATTTTAACATGTCAGATGCGAATATTTTCAAATGAGTTTCCTTCTTTTATTTTTTGCTCTAATAGATAGAGCAATTTCACTTGAGCAATTATTGATACATATAGAAGCATTTTTCAGTTCACAGCGTACGTACTTATCACTTTTAGAATTCTGGTATACTGTAGCCGTACCTGATTAAGTAGTTATGTAGCTGAAGTTGAGAATTACATATTGCAATGTTTTCTGCAGTGTGTAATTAGCATGGCAGTTGCACGAAATATAAACAAAAACAGTCGTAGTTCGCAATCAACAACACAGGATCCTTGATTTCAAGGAATGTTTGACGCTGTTTTTTATAAGGTTTGCGACCACAGATTTCTTTCAATTTTAGCATAGTGCACGTTAATACTCTCAAAAACAAAAGCATAATCAAACTGCGAAGGCGCATCTATTATTTGATCAGATATTAAACAAAAACGTTTTTTCCAAAAATCTGAAGGCAAAATTTAACATGTTTGCGACCACAGATATTTTTCGTTATTTTTTAAATGATATATTATCATTGAAGCTCCTTGGAAAACTGAAAATTAGAGAGGCGCATCCTTATATAGTCGTTTAAACACGAATAAACAATTTTACTGAGGAGATTTGAATTCCCGGGCAGTTCGACGTTCATTTCCTGGCACATACCTCTCCCCGGCTCTCAAATCTTATTTTCCGGTTTGCATGTCCCTAATGAACGATCACTGAAAAATGCATAGGGTGGAGAGTGATCGAGAAGTAACATTCTTCCGTAATAATCATCTACTTTTATTGTATACGGACAGTAATCGGATCGACTTCATACTTTTATCCTGACATCAAGGCAAGGTGCTTGCAGGAGAAAACATAATTACAGATATCATAACACTGATCGATTATTTTAGGATATAGTGCAGATGTTCGATCCTTCTGCCGAACGCGCCAAGAAGAAGCGCGCGTTCAAGAAGAAATCGACCTCGTCGTCGATGGGCGTAGTCGTCGCTAAGAGCAAGGAAGAGAAGAAGAAGGATGAGGTTAGTGTCATGAGATATTACGGTAATGGAGACGGATTACGATAGCGAGTTTGATACAGTACTCATTTATCTGTCTGCACATCACCAGCACTATCGTATCGAATTTAGTTGATTCACTTATTTTAAAATTGACAATTGCGTATCGAGCTTCACTCACAATTACTGAGAAAAGATACGTGTACGTGCTTCTTGTGTATAGCAGACAGTATATAATTTGAGATTCTAAAAGCATGATTCATTCAGGAGAATAAAGAGAAGAAGAAGCTGTACAAGGAGCTCTTCGCGCTGAAGCAGACTAGAATTGAGTCGGCGATGAAAGTCCACGAGGAGGTACTGTAAGATGGAAGAGTACGGTAGGGTTTCTATAGACTGACGAGATACTTTGGACAATACCATAATACCTGCAATTTCATACGTTTTATGCAGCACATACCATACCGCATTGCTTGGGCACCATGGAATAGTTTAATTTCGCTAACACGCATGTCAGACTTCAATCCAAATACGTATATTGTAAGATTATTGTAGTCAGCACTAATCACACATTGCTCAGGTTGATCGGGTTCGAGTCGCTGGCCGCAGTCTCATGGCCGGTCAAGTCTTCGCTCGACAGGAAATTGAGACAGCGGAGACAAATCTGAAGGAATGGACGAAGCGATTCGCTCAGCAGTTGTCCGGATTCAAGGAGACGCTCTCGAAGGAGGTACGGTAGATGAGAGTATTGTAACGTCCATGATGTGATCTGAAAACCCCTTAACGAGGTACAGAGAAGGAGGAGGGGTGATAAAGGGTACTGTGGGAATGAAGCTATCGTTGCCTGATCTAGGACCAGATTAGCAACTGTAATCTAATCCGCCTTCTTGATTTTACCGAAGGAATGTAGGAACCGTTGTTCTACAGTAGAGCTACTCTTTTGATCTACTATTCTGTCCATATCGATATCGTAGTCATAACCTACCGTAATTCCTCTATCAGATGGGCGAGATTCGAGATGAGATGGAAGAGCTCGAAGATATGGAGATGAAGAGGGAGAAGGGAGACAAGCATGAGAGCAGTGCTGAGTGCTGCCGCTGTGATTGCGTCCTCAAGGATGATTAGGAAGAGACGAGGTGGGATGACTGACGTACCCCCACGACATTAAAGGATTATACATCTGTGTTGTTGTGTGGGCTATGCATTGCTAATTCTAATTGGGGATAAAACCATTTCAAATCAACAAAACCATTTCAAAATTGGGATGATTATTTCGATTTTCAAGCAGTACTGGTCGCTCCGAGAATTTGAATATCTAGATTTAAAAATCAGATGTCATCTTTTTCCAAACATTTTTTTCGGGATTCGAATCATTTTTCAACGATTAGGAACCCGGATGTTCACTTCTAAAAAAGGAATTATTGTTCTTAAATAGAGTCTTCTTCAATCGTTTACACAGATTATTGAAGAGAGAGAGTCGCAGCCAGTTATTTCTTACAATGATGAACTGAAAATTATGAAGAGAATGTACCGTTATTTCATCCGAAAAAAAAACTGTGTGAATAGTGTTTATCACAGGGATCAGGAGAAAATGTATCAAATATGGCTCCTTCGGGAACTAGATTAATCAAAATCAATTAAAATCAATCATATTATTATGGGGACATGCCATGGAGCCTAGAATTCACCACATCCGGTTGTAATCCTGCCGTAGTCAAATGGAAGGCTACGGTTGCCTTTCGAACAATCTTGTCTTTCATTTCGAAGTATCTCTGCCGTAGAAAACTCTAAACTCAGCAGGACAACGTTTGAAAATTATTATTATTATATTCTCATCGTGAGAATTATCGTTCATAATTGTGCACGGCTCTTTTACGATGCAATTGAAACTCAACCAAATCGGCGATTCATATGATTTTGTGATGCTGTAGTAGCCTTACTATCATAACTGGAGAGACTCTACCCCCCTCTTCTCATTTCTCCCTCTGTTCTAGCAAGGGAGAGATCCGCCTGAAAGAGCGGATCTCCCTAGCGAAATGATTCAGATCGAATTCTTCAGAAAACGCGAGGCGACTGAGGCCGATTAGATGTGCGTATTTGAACAATATCTAATATTGCTACATCCGAAATGAAAATGTTACATTTAATTCATTCGTATCTAGTTGTACGAATAGTTGCGTGTAGACTAGACTTTGAAATGTAACACTTTACTAACAAAACAACAACCTCTCATTCCTCCCTCTCCCTCTCAGCTAACGCTGCCTCGCAACTAGTTGTTTATTTATCTCCGCGAGCAGTTGCGAATGAGATGGACGAATGAGATCAAAAATTTTATTTAGCCAATTAAAGGCGACAACTCAAACAACGCAAATTATGAATTTTAAGCACATTTTTAATGTTCTAATTAAATTCCTCCGATGGTACATCTGAATCGTAATCTTGAGCAACAAAAAATCACGAATTTGTAAACAACTAGTTGCTTCGTTCGCAACTAGTTGCGAGGCCGCTTTACTAACAAGCGAGAGCGCGGAATAAACGAGCAGTTACTAGAGTTTGAAATACGGGACGGGTAATTCGGACCCGGCCGGGTAATGGAGGTGGAAAGTGAAGAATGATATGTAGTTACCCGGGATAGTTGGAATGAAATGGCTCCTTTTAGTGCAGTCGATTCTGAACAGTTTGAACGCAGAAACCAAACAAAAATACTGGTATTTTGCGCAAAATAGAAGCACAACCTGAAGACCGACCACTCCTGAGCGTTTTGAAGGACAGAAATGCTTCAAACTCACAAGCGCGCATTTTTCATTTCACTATCCCGGGTAATCCCTCTCTATCATTCTTCATTCTCGGGTACCCGATGTCCCGGGTAGCGTTACATTTCAAACTCTAGCAGTTACTCCACGATTGAAAGTCTAGTTCTCAGTGATGTACACATCGAACTTCGCTTCCTTCAATCGCTCGATCAATCCCGGTTCATTGAGAACTTTTTTGCACGTGAGCTCGAAGGATTCAGACATCAACGGACCCATCTGAAAAATTCGAAAGAAATTCAAATTTCATGAACTGCAGAACAATAAACTAGATACTCACGAACAGCGGAATAATGGGATTGAAGCTATTCAGATCGAAGAAGTTAAAGTCGTCGCTTTCTTGGCTGAATAAATAAATTTTTCGAATCTAAATGTGTAATCGACTCACTCATCGAGCACTTTCTGGTCTGGAGCCACATGAATGATTGTTGATTTTTCCGTGCCATCCTTCAGCTTTGGATCAATTATCGGGATAAGCGAGGTCTGAAACAATATGCGGTTTCAAACTCTAATCAGGCTAAAAAGCGTCTGATCATTCGCGTATCCATTCGTTAGTCTGACCGACGAGAGATAACACCCAACGAATATTCGAATCCTGATATCCCTACTCACTAACCACATTGTGTCCTTCATCTACAAGTACATCAGCGATTGACCCGAGGAAGTTTGAGTGCGAATGACCGTACTTTGAATTGTAAATGAGGATCTTGTACGAGTCTGTCGATATGAATGAGCAGAGCAGTAAGAGTGCACCGAGAAGGTGCATACTGTAAAAGCAACTAACGTTATATGAGAACTTCCAAGGGAATTATAACTGAAAATCGCGATAATCGAGGGAATAAATGCGAGCAACGACTCTCTGTTTGGATGAAAAGATGGTGATCTAGCCGCTGCGACGAAGAAAAATGTTGCGAGACAGAAATGTATTCTCAGCGTGAAACATTAAATACGCGATCAAGCATGATTCAAGTAACAAAGAGGCTGATATTCTTCCAGAAAGCTGGATGTTTATTTGCGAAATCGTCTCGCGATAAGAAACTTTTCTCTTTTTCTTTCGATCGCGCACGGAATTGTGCACAACTTCGAGAATTATGTGAAAAGAATGTGCAGAGAAAGAGGGAAGAGCTGAGAGAGCTGAGAGACGGAGGGGAAGAAAGGAAGAAAGATTGAACTTAGTGAGCGATTTCACCACTTGCTCGATTGTGAAACATTTGATGCAAGAAGTGAGGCAACTCTAATGTCATCCCTGCTACGTTCTGTAGTACTGGTTTACAAATTCAGAGTATCTTTCAATGTTATCTTTGACCTCACGTCTCGAACAACAACAAAAAAAACAAAGGAAGCCTTGCAAATCCTATTGGAGATGAAAGGAGAACAAAAGGCGAATGACATTTACATCAACCATCTTTATTTTGCTATTCGTGCTTGCTCTTGGTAGTTCTGAACTTTCTAAATACGATAACAACAAGCTTGTAGAAAACGAAGAACAGAACAACGCTGAAGATTACAACTACAAAAATAATGTCCAGATTGTGATACTCGATAAAGTTCATGTCGATTGATTGGGGGCGAAGTGCTGCTGATGGGCCTGAAATTATGGTAGTTTTTTTAACCTTTTTTTTTTAAAAAAAGCCTACCGAATTCAGCAGCAAACTTGACGTATTTGATCAACTGTTGCTTAGAAGAAAACGGCTTCTTTGCGAGCATTTTTGAAATGCGCTGGGCGTTGTTTCGGTACCTCATAAAGCATGATTGATTGGGTTTCATCGAAATAATTCACTTCTTGTTCTCGAGCACTTCCTTGATCGTTGCAGTCAGTTTATCAGCATCAGCCAGATCGTGCTTGTTGAAAACCTGTAATGAACCAATTGGTATGTGATCTTTGTGATATCGCCAACCTTTCCGAAGCCATTGAACTCCATCATTCCCGCGTTTCTCGGTTGGTCGGCGAATACGGGTATGAAGATTCCTGGAAACAATTGTAAGCTGGTGGAATGATCTTTGATCTCTCACCAGGCACTCCTCTCAACGCCGTTTCCTGCGTCGATCCCATTCCACCGTGAGTAATGAAGGCAGCGATGTTGGGATGGGCAGAAATGTGATAATTATTGTGATGATTGACACAATTTCAATGGAGTATCTCACCTAGAATATCCACTTGTGGCATCCACTTGGTCAGCACGAGATTCTCCACTTTTGATGCGTAATCCGTAGCGAATTCATCGTCGAGATTTTCGTACTTCCAAATGAAAGTTACGTCCGGGAATCGGGTAATCATCTGAAATTGGTTATGGCTATTTCTTTGAATAGAATCTTCCTAACGCCTCTGTGGGACCACTACGAAGGTCCCAGTCCCATGACACTGACTTGATATTAGGAGAAATGTAGGAATAGTGTACCGTACCTTGAGCACAGCCTTTTTCATGTGATCCGGAATTTGAACACTCTTGACGACGGAACCAAAGGAAAAGAGGATCGCCTTCTCACGACGAGTGAGAACATCCGTCCAATACTGCAAGTTTATCGGTTATCAAATCGTGGTAGAATGTCGAATGTCAACCGAAATCAGTCCGTTATTGTTATTGCGTTGTTGCGCGCGTTCAAGAAGAAATCGACCTCGTCGTCGATGGGCGTAGTCGTCGCTAAGAGCAAGGAAGAGAAGAAGAAGGATGAGGTTAGTGTCATGAGATATTACGGTAATGGAGACGGATTACGATAGCGAGTTTGATACAGTACTCATTTATCTGTCTGCACATCACCAGCACTATCGTATCGAATTTAGTTGATTCACTTATTTTAAAATTGACAATTGCGTATCGAGCTTCACTCACAATTACTGAGAAAAGATACGTGTACGTGCTTCTTGTGTATAGCAGACAGTATATAATTTGAGATTCTAAAAGCATGATTCATTCAGGAGAATAAAGAGAAGAAGAAGCTGTACAAGGAGCTCTTCGCGCTGAAGCAGACTAGAATTGAGTCGGCGATGAAAGTCCACGAGGAGGTACTGTAAGATGGAAGAGTACGGTAGGGTTTCTATAGACTGACGAGATACTTTGGACAATACCATAATACCTGCAATTTCATACGTTTTATGCAGCACATACCATACCGCATTGCTTGGGCACCATGGAATAGTTTAATTTCGCTAACACGCATGTCAGACTTCAATCCAAATACGTATATTGTAAGATTATTGTAGTCAGCACTAATCACACATTGCTCAGGTTGATCGGGTTCGAGTCGCTGGCCGCAGTCTCATGGCCGGTCAAGTCTTCGCTCGACAGGAAATTGAGACAGCGGAGACAAATCTGAAGGAATGGACGAAGCGATTCGCTCAGCAGTTGTCCGGATTCAAGGAGACGCTCTCGAAGGAGGTACGGTAGATGAGAGTATTGTAACGTCCATGATGTGATCTGAAAACCCCTTAACGAGGTACAGAGAAGGAGGAGGGGTGATAAAGGGTACTGTGGGAATGAAGCTATCGTTGCCTGATCTAGGACCAGATTAGCAACTGTAATCTAATCCGCCTTCTTGATTTTACCGAAGGAATGTAGGAACCGTTGTTCTACAGTAGAGCTACTCTTTTGATCTACTATTCTGTCCATATCGATATCGTAGTCATAACCTACCGTAATTCCTCTATCAGATGGGCGAGATTCGAGATGAGATGGAAGAGCTCGAAGATATGGAGATGAAGAGGGAGAAGGGAGACAAGCATGAGAGCAGTGCTGAGTGCTGCCGCTGTGATTGCGTCCTCAAGGATGATTAGGAAGAGACGAGGTGGGATGACTGACGTACCCCCACGACATTAAAGGATTATACATCTGTGTTGTTGTGTGGGCTATGCATTGCTAATTCTAATTGGGGATAAAACCATTTCAAATCAACAAAACCATTTCAAAATTGGGATGATTATTTCGATTTTCAAGCAGTACTGGTCGCTCCGAGAATTTGAATATCTAGATTTAAAAATCAGATGTCATCTTTTTCCAAACATTTTTTTCGGGATTCGAATCATTTTTCAACGATTAGGAACCCGGATGTTCACTTCTAAAAAAGGAATTATTGTTCTTAAATAGAGTCTTCTTCAATCGTTTACACAGATTATTGAAGAGAGAGAGTCGCAGCCAGTTATTTCTTACAATGATGAACTGAAAATTATGAAGAGAATGTACCGTTATTTCATCCGAAAAAAAAACTGTGTGAATAGTGTTTATCACAGGGATCAGGAGAAAATGTATCAAATATGGCTCCTTCGGGAACTAGATTAATCAAAATCAATTAAAATCAATCATATTATTATGGGGACATGCCATGGAGCCTAGAATTCACCACATCCGGTTGTAATCCTGCCGTAGTCAAATGGAAGGCTACGGTTGCCTTTCGAACAATCTTGTCTTTCATTTCGAAGTATCTCTGCCGTAGAAAACTCTAAACTCAGCAGGACAACGTTTGAAAATTATTATTATTATATTCTCATCGTGAGAATTATCGTTCATAATTGTGCACGGCTCTTTTACGATGCAATTGAAACTCAACCAAATCGGCGATTCATATGATTTTGTGATGCTGTAGTAGCCTTACTATCATAACTGGAGAGACTCTACCCCCCTCTTCTCATTTCTCCCTCTGTTCTAGCAAGGGAGAGATCCGCCTGAAAGAGCGGATCTCCCTAGCGAAATGATTCAGATCGAATTCTTCAGAAAACGCGAGGCGACTGAGGCCGATTAGATGTGCGTATTTGAACAATATCTAATATTGCTACATCCGAAATGAAAATGTTACATTTAATTCATTCGTATCTAGTTGTACGAATAGTTGCGTGTAGACTAGACTTTGAAATGTAACACTTTACTAACAAAACAACAACCTCTCATTCCTCCCTCTCCCTCTCAGCTAACGCTGCCTCGCAACTAGTTGTTTATTTATCTCCGCGAGCAGTTGCGAATGAGATGGACGAATGAGATCAAAAATTTTATTTAGCCAATTAAAGGCGACAACTCAAACAACGCAAATTATGAATTTTAAGCACATTTTTAATGTTCTAATTAAATTCCTCCGATGGTACATCTGAATCGTAATCTTGAGCAACAAAAAATCACGAATTTGTAAACAACTAGTTGCTTCGTTCGCAACTAGTTGCGAGGCCGCTTTACTAACAAGCGAGAGCGCGGAATAAACGAGCAGTTACTAGAGTTTGAAATACGGGACGGGTAATTCGGACCCGGCCGGGTAATGGAGGTGGAAAGTGAAGAATGATATGTAGTTACCCGGGATAGTTGGAATGAAATGGCTCCTTTTAGTGCAGTCGATTCTGAACAGTTTGAACGCAGAAACCAAACAAAAATACTGGTATTTTGCGCAAAATAGAAGCACAACCTGAAGACCGACCACTCCTGAGCGTTTTGAAGGACAGAAATGCTTCAAACTCACAAGCGCGCATTTTTCATTTCACTATCCCGGGTAATCCCTCTCTATCATTCTTCATTCTCGGGTACCCGATGTCCCGGGTAGCGTTACATTTCAAACTCTAGCAGTTACTCCACGATTGAAAGTCTAGTTCTCAGTGATGTACACATCGAACTTCGCTTCCTTCAATCGCTCGATCAATCCCGGTTCATTGAGAACTTTTTTGCACGTGAGCTCGAAGGATTCAGACATCAACGGACCCATCTGAAAAATTCGAAAGAAATTCAAATTTCATGAACTGCAGAACAATAAACTAGATACTCACGAACAGCGGAATAATGGGATTGAAGCTATTCAGATCGAAGAAGTTAAAGTCGTCGCTTTCTTGGCTGAATAAATACAATTTTTCGAATCTAAATGTGCAATCGACTCACTCATCGAGCACTTTCTGGTCTGGAGCCACATGAATGATTGTTGATTTTTCCGTGCCATCCTTCAGCTTTGGATCAATTATCGGGATAAGCGAGGTCTGAAACAATATGCGGTTTCAAACTCTAATCAGGCTAAAAAGCGTCTGATCATTCGCGTATCCATTCGTTAGTCTGACCGACGAGAGATAACACCCAACGAATATTCGAATCCTGATATCCCTACTCACTAACCACATTGTGTCCTTCATCTACAAGTACATCAGCGATTGACCCGAGGAAGTTTGAGTGCGAATGACCGTACTTTGAATTGTAAATGAGGATCTTGTACGAGTCTGTCGATATGAATGAGCAGAGCAGTAAGAGTGCACCGAGAAGGTGCATACTGTAAAAGCAACTAACGTTATATGAGAACTTCCAAGGGAATTATAACTGAAAATCGCGATAATCGAGGGAATAAATGCGAGCAACGACTCTCTGTTTGGATGAAAAGATGGTGATCTAGCCGCTGCGACGAAGAAAAATGTTGCGAGACAGAAATGTATTCTCAGCGTGAAACATTAAATACGCGATCAAGCATGATTCAAGTAACAAAGAGGCTGATATTCTTCCAGAAAGCTGGATGTTTATTTGCGAAATCGTCTCGCGATAAGAAACTTTTCTCTTTTTCTTTCGATCGCGCACGGAATTGTGCACAACTTCGAGAATTATGTGAAAAGAATGTGCAGAGAAAGAGGGAAGAGCTGAGAGAGCTGAGAGACGGAGGGGAAGAAAGGAAGAAAGATTGAACTTAGTGAGCGATTTCACCACTTGCTCGATTGTGAAACATTTGATGCAAGAAGTGAGGCAACTCTAATGTCATCCCTGCTACGTTCTGTAGTACTGGTTTACAAATTCAGAGTATCTTTCAATGTTATCTTTGACCTCACGTCTCGAACAACAACAAAAAAAACAAAGGAAGCCTTGCAAATCCTATTGGAGATGAAAGGAGAACAAAAGGCGAATGACATTTACATCAACCATCTTTATTTTGCTATTCGTGCTTGCTCTTGGTAGTTCTGAACTTTCTAAATACGATAACAACAAGCTTGTAGAAAACGAAGAACAGAACAACGCTGAAGATTACAACTACAAAAATAATGTCCAGATTGTGATACTCGATAAAGTTCATGTCGATTGATTGGGGGCGAAGTGCTGCTGATGGGCCTGAAATTATGGTAGTTTTTTTAACCTTTTTTTTTAAAAAAAGCCTACCGAATTCAGCAGCAAACTTGACGTATTTGATCAACTGTTGCTTAGAAGAAAACGGCTTCTTTGCGAGCATTTTTGAAATGCGCTGGGCGTTGTTTCGGTACCTCATAAAGCATGATTGATTGGGTTTCATCGAAATAATTCACTTCTTGTTCTCGAGCACTTCCTTGATCGTTGCAGTCAGTTTATCAGCATCAGCCAGATCGTGCTTGTTGAAAACCTGTAATGAACCAATTGGTATGTGATCTTTGTGATATCGCCAACCTTTCCGAAGCCATTGAACTCCATCATTCCCGCGTTTCTCGGTTGGTCGGCGAATACGGGTATGAAGATTCCTGGAAACAATTGTAAGCTGGTGGAATGATCTTTGATCTCTCACCAGGCACTCCTCTCAACGCCGTTTCCTGCGTCGATCCCATTCCACCGTGAGTAATGAAGGCAGCGATGTTGGGATGGGCAGAAATGTGATAATTATTGTGATGATTGACACAATTTCAATGGAGTATCTCACCTAGAATATCCACTTGTGGCATCCACTTGGTCAGCACGAGATTCTCCACTTTTGATGCGTAATCCGTAGCGAATTCATCGTCGAGATTTTCGTACTTCCAAATGAAAGTTACGTCCGGGAATCGGGTAATCATCTGAAATTGGTTATGGCTATTTCTTTGAATAGAATCTTCCTAACGCCTCTGTGGGACCACTACGAAGGTCCCAGTCCCATGACACTGACTTGATATTAGGAGAAATGTAGGAATAGTGTACCGTACCTTGAGCACAGCCTTTTTCATGTGATCCGGAATTTGAACACTCTTGACGACGGAACCAAAGGAAAAGAGGATCGCCTTCTCACGACGAGTGAGAACATCCGTCCAATACTGCAAGTTTATCGGTTATCAAATCGTGGTAGAATGTCGAATGTCAACAGAAATCAGTCCGTTATTGTTATGGGGTTGTAGAGGCGAAAAAAAACAAGCACAGTCGATCACAAACCTTATCCAGCTTCTTCGGTGCCTTGGCACCAATTCCAGGAATCTCGATTACTCTCGACATTGTAGGTGCAGCGTAGTCCAAGAGAGGTTCGGCATTTGTGAAAACGTACGCGACGTTTGCCGATTGCTCCTGAAATTATGTGTCATTAGATTCTCATGCCGTTAGATTCTCGATCAAAACAGTTACAAGAAGTGAACTCACGGCAACAGTGGGATAGTCCGGTCCGAAGTGCTCCTTGAGTGCACGATTTGTCGCTCGACGAGTGAACCAGAACGCTGTTCTGCCGAGGAATGACGAGTAGAGATTGAGAAGGCGATCGATGAAGGAACGAGCGTTGAATGAGGAGAGGTGAGCGGCTAAAATATACTTTCGAAACACATTTGCAATAATAATAAATTAGTCTTACCAGGTCGATAACTGATCGCATCAGGAACACCGAATTCGTCTAGCATCCACGCGTTGAGATTTGTTGCCGAGGTGCCGATGACGGCCTTGGGCTGGATTGCGTGAGAGAGGCCTGCGAATTCCCTCTTTTTTTGAAAATTCACTTATTTGAGCACTATTATTGTCTGTTTGTATGAAGAATGATTTTTCATTAGAATCCTACCGATGCCGCAGACGTCAAAGTTCTCAGAGATGTAGATATCGTATTTCTCCGTCTTCAGTCTCTCCAACAATCCCGGTTCCTCGCAGATCTTCTTGCACGTAGAGTAGAAGGATTTGGACATCATCGGACCCATCTTCAAAATGTTTTCATTACAAATTTTACTTCCTTCATACTCGGTTAGGCAGCCATTCTGATCTGTCAAAAAAAAAAGAAAAAAATCTACCCACAAAGAAAGGAATGATCGGATTCCAGCTGTTCATTTCGAAGAAGTTCATCGACCGATTCGCCATTTGTTCGTACCTGAACTTATTTCATTACAGAACTGTTATATATTATTTACATCAAAAAACATACTTTTGCTCAACTTCCTTATCGGGCTGCACGTAGATTATCTGATTCGATTTCTCAGTACCGTCCTTCAACGTTTTGTCCAGAATTGGGATGAGCGAAGTCTGGAAAAAGACATTTTCATATTTTTCTGAAAGAACAAAATAAGAAAAGCTGTGACTAATCGGGGTAAACAAATAGCGAACGGACCACATTATGCCCGGCTTCAGCCAGTGTATCGGCGATCATTCCGAGGAAGTTTGAGTGCGAATGGCCATATTTCGAATTGTACACGAGAATCTTGTAAGAGTCTGCGCTAGAAAGTGTGGCCAGCACAAACAATGAAGGGAGAAGAAGTCGCATCTGAAATGGGGGGTAATTGAAACGGCGAATTGACAATGGAAGAGCCTGTGGCACTCTGCCATTCGACAGTCTTTTTATTCCATAGTTTTCATCACTCAGATAAGCGAGGCGGGAATTTCCACATCCTCGACATTTCAGATCAGAGTACCTGCGCAAAAGACGCACAAATCTTTCGCGATGCAATTAGAAAGCGCGCACGAGAGTTATGGTGAAGAAATGAGAGAAGGTGAGCAACTCTTCAGTAAACAATTGGGGGGCGATGAACACCAGTTGTTTTCTGAACTTTTTCTTGTACGAAAAATCTGGGATCGGCAAATGCACCTAAATTATGTTGGATTTTTTCTATTTTTCTATGTTCTACCCACCATCATCACGCAATATACAGATCATGTACGTAATTCATATTTTTTGTCAGTTTTCTTTATTTTTCTTTAGACTCTACAATCGAAACATTTCGTTGTGTAGCCTTTCTGGTAGATAAGAAGCTGACGTTATATTTGTGATCGAGAGCAGATCGTTTCAATCCACTTCTTTGTCGTATTCATGAAATCTCTGAGGGAATGTAATCGGATGTCTTGGCCATTAGGAATCTGGATTTATGGCCTTTACCTTCCCCTTCTGGCTATCGTGCAATAACTCGACTTTATTCAAGATAACAATTTGCCTAATCGATTTTGATCTTAGATGTCAAGCACTTGTGAATGATAAATCCTACGACTTTGTACAGAGAGACAATGATAAATGCGAAAAGAGCAGATGCAGCAGCAATAATATCGAGATTGTGATACTCGATGAAGGTAATGTCGAGAGATTGAGGACGAAGAGCGGTTGATGGACCTGGTAGCGAACTATGTAATTTGTTCTCAATCGTCCCATTTATTTCATACTGATCGTGCCCACTAACCAAATTCTGCAGCAAACTCGACAGTCTTAATCAGCTTCTCCCTTGAACTAAACGGCTTCTTAGCGATCATCTTTGAGATTCGACGAGCATTCTCTCGATATCTGCAGGAGCCTTCTTTCAATTAATCAGAGCGTATGACTCACTTATCATTCTCAAGAACTTCTCTGATTGTCGACGCTAGTTTATCAGCGTCTCCGAGATCGTTCTTATCGAAAACCTGGATAAGCAAATCATTCAGAAAATGTTTTTGTTGAAAAATAATGCATGCGTACCTTCCCGAATCCATTGTACTCCATCATTCCCGCATTTCGAGGTTGATCACCGAAGATGGGAATGAAGATGCCTGGAATTCTTCAATCGTCAAGCATTATGTGTGATCACAAACCAGGTACTCCTCTCAACGCCGTCTCTTGTGTTGATCCCATTCCTCCGTGAGTGATGAAGAGAGACATGTTTGGATGATCTAGAAAGTAGTTCATGTCAGAGTGAAAGCTAACAAGATCTGACTGAGAATATCGACTTGAGGCATCCATTTAGACAGCACGAGATTCGTCACTTTGGAAGCATGCTCCGTACAGAAATCATCTTCCGGATTCTCGTATTTCCAGATGAAAGTCACATCGGGAAACCGAGCAATTACCTGCAATTATTGTCTATTCTGCCTTTCAGCAGTTAAATTTACGGATACCTTCAATATCGCCATTCGCATTTCAATAGGCAAAAGAACGCTCTTGGCTTGACTGCCAAATGATAGAAGCACATTCTTGGAGCGGCGGCTGAGAACTTCCGACCAGTACTTGAAGCAGTATCGATCAGGGATAATTCAAATAATTTATGTTTCTATTCAACCTCATCAATCGGCTTGGGCGTTGCCGCTCCGATTCCAGGGATCTCAACGACCCTTGTTAGAGTAGGAGCAGCAAAGTCGAGGAGTGATTCGGAGTTTGTGAATACATAAGCCACGCTGGAAGATTGTTCCTGGATTTGAACTTTTTTTTCAATTTTTAGAAAATTCTTACGGCAACAGACGGATACTCCGGTCCAAAGTGCTCCTTCAATGCTCTATCGACTGCTCTTCTCGAGAATGAGAAACGAACACGAACGATCCATGACGCATACAAATTGAGTAGTCGATCGAGGAAGGAATGCACGTTGAGGAAGGACATGGATGGGGCTGAAATAATTTTATCGAAAAGATTCTGATACATTTTGGTCGGAGAGAGACGGCTGAAATGATTAGGAAAACGTCCCCACAAATTCATCTCTTCAATACGCTTCTTCCGTTTCGAAGTAAACGGAAGAAGTGGTCGTGGTTGGCGGCGCATGTACGATGCGATACGATAGTCATCAAACCTGGTCGATAGCTGACGGCTTCAGGCACTCCAAACTCGTCGAATTGCCATCCAAAGAGGGTCGTTGCAGATGTGCCGATAATAGATTTGGGATTGATCGCATGGGCAAGTCCTGAATCATTAACAATTATTTTTTTCCGAAAAATATACAAACCGATGCCGCACACATCAAAGTTCTCGGAGATGTAGACATCGTACTTCTCTTCTCTCAATTTCTCGATGAGTCCCGGTTCCTCCATGACTCTCTTGCAAGTGAGATAGAACATCTCCCCTTGGCCAGGGCCAGTCTGAAATATCATAATCTAAAAAAATTGAGGTGCAAACTAACTTTGAAAGGCCCGAGCGGATCGAAATTGTTCATTGTGAAGAAGTTGATGCCTCCTTTAGACAGGTGATCGTATCTGGCAGAAAATGAGATGATTCGATCGAAATGTTCGAAATCTCAAACCTTTTCTCAACGACAGGATCGGGTTCAACGTAGATCTTCGTCGATTTCACCGTTCCATCTTTCCCTATTTTGTTCAGGATTGGGATCAGCGAGGTCTGAAACGGTTCTTCCAAAAAGTAAAATGACAATTAGATAATAAGCATTTGTTGAACGTTGCCACCGGCTTGAGTGCATAGAGAAGATGCGGAATGAAGAAACGGATTCTTCATCCAGATATAAATAATTAGGACATACCACATTGTGTCCTGCATCAACAAGTGTATCTGCGATCATTCCAAGGAAGTTTGAGTGAGAATGACCATATTTTGAATTATAAACAAGAATTTTGTATGCGTCTACGGATGATATTACCGAAAGGATTGCAAATATTGATGGTAGATTCATTCTGAAAATATGTTTCGTTGCAACAAAAAAGTAATTCAATAAATACAACTGGAAATCAAGAGAATCATGACGGTCTGCTCTTGTATCTGAACTGCGTATTCTTTGCCCGTTTGATAAAAGAGAGCACATTTTCGTTTCGGGGACCAAAAGGCACACATACCAATGAAACAGAGGAGAAAGAGATACAGAAAAGAGAGAGAGCATGAAGAAAGGAGAGAAAATAAACGCTCATCTCTCCATCTCACTCGTGATTTGAAGTTGTGGCGATCAGGGTAATGTGCCTCGAAATGATCACACTACACAGTTTCAATATTAACTCAGTGCGGATTGCAAGGTGATATTTTTTTATTGATTGCTTTATTTTACGTAATAGGTTTGTAATATTATTTTTATTCAGGTTTATGAAAATATTAAAGTATTCTTCACGAATCAAGAAATATTGTGGCCTTTCCATAATTTTGTTCCTATTCTTTCTTAGCCTTCTGAATCCTCAGAAGTTTCCCTCCAAGGTATTTCACGATTTTGACGATCAAATACAGCTTCACAACAATCACAAGGAAAGCTAATGTGAGAATATCAAGGTTATTATACTCGATGAAGTTCATGTCGATCGATTGCGGTCGGAGCGCAGCGGAGGGACCTAAAATAATACAATTGTTTTTTATACATCCGAATGCGCATTTCAGATATGTTTCATCGCATAAATGTAAACAAGCGCATACCAAATTCAGCAGCAAATTCGACATGCTTGATCAGCAATTCCCTTGATTTGAACGGCTTCTTAGCTAGCATTGCTGAGATTCTCTTTGCGTTCTCACGATATCTGAAAATGAAAATATTTTCCATACATCTTTAAATATTAGTCACATACTTCTCATTGCCCAGCACCTCATTAATCGCCTCTGCTAATTTCTCATCATTATGCAATTCATTTTTGTCGTAGACTCGTCCGAATCCATTGAACTCCATCATTCCCGCGTTGCGAGGCTGATCGGCAAAGATTGGAATGAAGATCCCTGAAATATTTTTCATTATTTCACGATCATTTCTTCTATTTCTTTGCAGGGGTCAAAGCAACGGATAATTACTAAATAATGTTTGACTAACCAGGCACTCCTCTCAACGCAGTCTCTTGCGTCGATCCCATTCCTCCATGAGTAATGAATGCGGCGAGATTGGGATGCGCTGAAATATCACTACTCATTAGTGATAAATGAGAATCGGATTCACCAAGAATGTCGACCTGCGGCATCCACTTGGTCAGCACGAGATTAGCAACTTTCGATGCGTACTCCGTAGCGAAATCATCCTCGAGGTCCTCATACTTCCAGATAAACGTGACGTCAGGAATTCGAGCAATTGCCTGAAGCAAAGGTAATTTCCGTAGATTGATCGAAGACCGATGTTTTTAAATTTTTGAACACGTTCAAATCCAAATCACCGTGTTCTTACAGAAAACGCGTTAAATGTTCAGAACTTGGAGGCTGAATGCCTGTTTTTTCTTTAAAAAAAAAGTAAAAACAATACCTTGAGTATGCCAGTCTTCATCGCAGGCGGGATAAGAATGCTTTTAGCGACGGATCCGAAAGATAGAAGTACCGTCTTGGGCCTCTTGGTGAGAATACTCTCCCAGTACTGCAAATTGAGCGGGTTTCCATTACTATTAGTCTACTGTTGTGATAAGTGAATTTTAAAAAAACGTAAGAACACCATTTCCATTGTTCGGTTTTAGGAAATTTACATTTGTGTTAGATGGAATGATAACTACCCATTGTCTTGCTCACTTCATCCACTTTCCCTGATTGCTTCGCTCCGATTCCTCCTATATCGATCACTCTTGCCATTGTTGGAGCAGCCGATTCGATGAGAGGCTCCGAGTTCGTGAAGACGTAGGCTACATTCGAGGATTGCTCCTAAAAAATGCATTATTTATTCAATTATTGTATTCACACAAATTGTGCCCTTGAAAGATTTTTAGGGTGATTATCTAGGAACAACTGACCTCAAGCGTGGGATACTCCGGTCCGAAATGCTCTTTGAGTGCCTGATTAACTGATCGACGAGAGAATCCGAACAGGAGCCTGTTGAGAAAAGAGCCGTAGATATTGAAGAGACGAGATGAGAGGGAATGCACGTCGAGATTAGCCGAGGACGACACTGAAGAATATTCTATATTGTTTAAAAATCAATTTTTTAGATAAATGCGATCCTTGAAACTCACTTGGCCTGTAACTAACGGCCTCCGGTACGCCCCACTCTGAGAAATGCCATCCAGACAAGGCGGATGAGGAAACGCCGATGATCGATTTGGGAGAGACTGCGTTTGAGATTCCTGAAGAAGGTTTTCATCATTCCAGGCACACAAAGTACGTTGGGGAACACTACTAGGCCAGCCAGCGACTATTCAAGGGTTAATATTCAATGTTAGTCAAATTCATTTCATCATTTTCAAAAAGAGAAGCTCAACTCGCCTACTCCGCAGACGTCAAAGTTCTCCACGATCATCACGTCGTATTTCTCTTCTCTCAATCTCTCGAGAAGATCGGGTTCCTCGAGGACTCTCTTGCACGTGCGATAGAAGACATTGGAGAACATCGGACCGACCTGAATGAATTATTGCCTGACAATGTATTTTTATTTACTATGGATTACTGCGTGATCATCATTGAATCTTCTCCCTATAACCAGTCTAAAATCGAACTGACAAAGAACGGAACGAGTGGATTTGCCATGTTCATCCCAAAGAAGTTCACTTCTTTATGCAGTTTCGTGTCTTCGTACCTGAAGGGATCCAATTGGTGCATTCCTTGAACATTTTTAGGATGAATAAGTGAGCTTAGAACTCTCACATGGCCTTGATCTCAGGATCCGGCTGAAAATAAATCTTGATCGATTTCTCCGTGCCGTCTCTCACAGCTGGGTCCATTATGGGAATAACACTTGTCTAGAATGAGACACGTCAAATTTTAATGATAATAAAATATAATCCATAAGAATTCGAATGCGATTAGCTACATTGACGTGGAATCCGAGAGATTTAAAATTTACAGATGAATTTACAGTGAAAACAACCAACTGACCACATTGTGTCCTGCATTCACAAGCGTGTCCGCGATCTGTCCCAGATAATTTGAATGCGAATGTCCGTATTTGGAATTGTACACGAGAATCTTGTACGCATCAGTAGAGTGGAAATTCAGTGCCAGAAGAAAGAAGGCGATTAACCGCATCATTGTCTGAGTGAAGAAATCGTTTTGTTGCTAGATTGCTTGCTCTTATCGCGAAAATAAAAAAAGAGACATACCGTGAGATATCAATGACAAAATAGAACAAGCTAACAGAAATATCAAAATAGTTATCGTTGACAATTTTATGCAAAATGAGCGTGGGATATACATGGCGTTATCGATACACAACCACTCAGCTCCGAAAATACTGCTGATAGACGCGCAACACAACAACTTGAAGCGATTTCACCAGAACCTTTCCGCTTTTTATCACGTGTTGCATCGAAAGGGGAGATTGTAGTGCCACTGATGTGCAAGTAACGAGAGTGTCACACCTCGATTAGATAAAGGGATGACAGCAGCGAGGGAACCTCTCGTATTAGAGAATTTGTCAACTTTCGTGTCGCTTTTGCTCCCATGAGGACGTGTAGTCAATATTATGTGTGAAGGATGAGCAACGTCATGGTTTATTGATCATTTCATGAATGCATTTTGCAACAGTACGATGAGGTAGGATTAGTGTGATAAGATTAGTCGTTTCACACGGTCGAATCGACGTTTGCCTTAACCATCTTTAATTGCATTTCGCGAATAATTCATGAATCTACTCACCGAATCTGTTACGGAATTCATCACGTTAACAACGGCAATATTGAAGAGTCGCTTCACGAGAATTTTCTTGTACTGTTTATTGCCGATTATGAAGACTATCGCGTTCACTGTGGAAAAGCAAGACAGTGAGGCCTCAGGAACGAGCTGACAGTCTGAAATATATTTATATTTATGCTTTATATTTTTAATAATTTATTATTACTCACATTGGGAGTCCTCCCGATTGCAATAGACAAACGTGAACAACATCGGTAGAGAAACAAGAAGGAGGTAGATCACGAACTGAAATAGGAAACATTGGATCAAAACATCTTCGAATTCTAAAACCTGTAGAAGAATAGTGAAGGCGTTCTTAGCTTTTGCAGTGTATCGCATCTTTCCCTTTGAACTGAGAGTCGTTGATCTAAAACAGAACAAATTTGACAATATTTTTCACAGATTCTCACGTTTTAGCCAAATAAAATATGTGAGCGGTGAAAAAATGACGATTGCTCCAAGAACGGACAGTTCAGCATACGAGACGTAGGCAACGATGCCCCAAACTGAAATCGACAATCATTTTTCAACTGAAATATGTATAAAATCCCACCTTGCTTCTGCACTGACCAGTCATTCACAGCCCAATTCTTGTTCTCCATCACCCATCGCATATTGTCAATTCTCTGCAATGAAGTTATCTACTCATACATGCATCAGATCCATTCAGAACAAGCAAAGGGCAATTATTTTTGAAATCCGTAACCTCCAATCAGTATGCAAGTTGTGATAAACACTATAGTTACAGCCCACAAAACTATCTCTGGAGATGAAAAGCGCACCTCTTTTTGCATGAAGTAATACTGATCTCGTCCGGGCATTTCGTAGAAGAGAAAACAGATTGGAGGAAGAATGAGACAGGAATAGCAGAAGATGTAGAAAGCTGGAATCATTCATGATACACACTTCCTTCTAGGATTCAATGAAGGGACTTCTGAAAATCTTACCAGGAGTTGCAGACTGTCGCACTTTCCAGGACGAGGGAAGCTTGAGAAGAGCTTGCTCTCTATTGAACAGAAGAATAATGAAGGATGATAGCACCATCAGAGATGTCGCCATCATTATCACCTGTGAAATTATTATTAAACACAGAAACAAAAATGGACTCACAAAGTGAAGATGAAATTTCACACCAACTTTGCACAGGAGACCCTCGCAATAGCCTCCGCCTAAAATTCGTTTTCGAGATTATATTGAATGGTTTTAATATTTTACTCACCATAAAACGGCCTAAGAATCGGCTGGAAGAGAATAGTAAAATGAAAATTTTGCAGCAAACATGTGATCTGAAAATTTCTCATT
Source organism: Pristionchus exspectatus (assembly GCA_911812115.1). NCBI lineage: Eukaryota > Metazoa > Nematoda > Chromadorea > Rhabditida > Neodiplogasteridae > Pristionchus > Pristionchus exspectatus. The sequence goes on along the minus strand of OU461584.1, from coordinate 16,496,470 downwards.
TCTAGTCCAACATGATGGGGTTTTACCTGCACATTCATGAACAGATGCCTTATTTCTCTAGAGAAGAACGAACTCTTTCTCTTCACGAGATAAATGGAGAATGCATTGATAACTAGTGAGACGATTCCCAGCATGTAGTACAGCGGAACCATGAAGTCTTCCGGGCCCGATGTATTCGATTCTGTACTTCCCGTGTCTTTGAAGAGACTGTTATCCGGTGGTCCTGCGAGTCATTCTATCTTTCGAACTAGTATTCGTGGTCTAACCGTTCCAATTGGTTGACGTGGGCGCACCCGCCATTGGGGGAACAGTTCGGGCAGCGTTCATTGTTCTGAAGATGGTTTTGCACTGAACCATTCTCGAGGACATCACAATAGGTGAAATACAAATAAAAATCGCAAAAAATAAGATATTGGTGATGGCGCGATTTGTCGTTGGAATAAGTATGAAGCTGCTTTTCCCTCTCTCTTCATTTCCTGTGGTGGTGAGGAGTAATTGGCAGTTTACGCCCTCGAGGCAAGAAAATTTACTCGATACTCGAACTTCGCGGCCTTCAGGGGAAAGAGAGGGAGGGAGACGAATCACATCATCCTCTCTACCTGACTATTTATCGTGGCCTTTAGCATTGCACCGATGATTTTTTTGAAAGAACAGAAGAGCACATGGCGTTGGGGTGACGGGAGAACTTTAAAGGGGGAGGGGCACGAATCGAAATTGGTGGGTCCCACCACGACGTGCCTGCACCCCAGCTGCACCTACAGTAATCAGCACTGGGCTTGACTCTGTCCTCTTCCTTAACTAAGCCGTCTAGACTCAACGTATATAATGGCACGTAGCCTGGTGGTTGTACTTTTGCCTCGCTATCCGGCACAGGCTGGTTCGACTCCCGCCGTGTGCAAACCTCACTATTGCTGCTATTTTCGATTGCCAATCCAATGAAATCAATACGAGAATACAGTACCCCAAATCGTGCCTGCACAGTCAATGAAACTTCAAAATTCCGTAGTGAGGTTCAGAGGCATTTCTAGCACTTCGGATAAACTGATCTCTGATCGGGTAAAGCATCCCTATTACTCCACATGCTCAGCTTATGTGCGAAAATATTCGTGCCACTCCCCCTTTAATCTCCAGTCAAGCACAATATTACAACCTTCCTTGGACAACTGTTCGCAGTACGAATTAGAGTCGATCTCGTATTATTCATGTTCCGTTCCAAGGAATCGCTTCGGATCTAGACAAAATAATACGTGCATCCCGATGTTTTCCAACTAAACTTCTCAGAATTTCTTGCATCTCATGCCCACTTTTTTCGTCCAGCATTGAATTACATCTCGACCATAATCTGAGAAAAAAAAGCGAAGAACGGCCCCTCGGATTTCCTTGTGAAACTCTCATGATTCTCTGCATCAATCGGTGCCTTACTTTATCCTGTTCTACGAACGATTTATAATACACTTTCGATGGTCAAACTACAAACGTCAACCCGGAGTATAGCAAATTAGAGTGAATGTATCAGATTCTTGAGAGGAGGAAGGACAGAGAAATGTGTACATGAGAGGGCGATCACTTCAATTCATAAAACTGAACGATTAGATAACAATTGTGAACTTCTAGCTTCGATTCCTAATCAAACATTATTACCAGTGCAAGTTACATAAATATATACATATTCGATGTGAGTTTATCAAAACGTCGTTTTTGCGCACCGGGGGAAATCAGGGGCGTACTCCAGTTGAGAGTTCATTGTCATGGTGTCAGTCTGGGTTGGTCACCGGGTGGATTGAGGAGGGGAGGGGTACCGGTGGATGGGAGATGGGAAGGGGGCGTCACCTGCAATGGTGTGATTTAGTACTCGTCGTCCGTGCTTCACGCAGTGCAATTTTGCCCTGAATTTTCATATAAGAAACTTACAGGGGTCTAGTGTGCCTTGAGGGGCGAGAGGGGCGTGCGAGTCGAGCATCCATTCATCGTTGTCGTCGATGCTGCTGATGCACTCTTTGCAGTTGTCGTCATCTTTGAGTGTGGAGACGGAGAGACGGCGGGGGAACGGGCACTGCAATTTTGTTCAATTATTTCCTTTAAAATTTGTAGTTATGCTTGAATATGAGCATAATAGCGATTCTTCTCCAATAGTAAAGAAGAGTTTATTCACGAGCGTCCAAAACCTAAGCAAAAAAACCGAAAAAGCAATGATCGAAAGCAAAAATTCCCTCACACTAATCGCATTGTCGGTACGCTTTCTCCCTTGCACAAAGCGACGCGAATCGCGGGTGTTAGCACCTCGCTCTACTTGGAACTCGTGCAGAATACTTAGTTGTTTACATCCAATTTCGGCGCATACAGTAATTTCTACTAGTTCTTTCTGGGTGACAAATTCGTCCCTTGATTTTCTGTGTTTACTCGTGACTCTGACGGGTGAGCGTGTACGAGGAATGGTGAGACCTCATCTCCTAATCCCCACTTATAACCCACTTATAACTAGACGCATTTCGATATTTGACACTTATTTAGGGAATCTGGCGGAATAAATTGAATTAGCCAGAGAGCGAGGGGAGAGTAATTCAATTAGAGAGAGTCGAGTTCATTCATTCTTTGCCACGCGCACCTAGCGGAGCGGTCGGCGAGCGCCCGAAGGGCGCGAGACGACCGCGGAGCGTCACGGGGCGAGCGTAGCTCGCCCCGGCCCCCGGCAGGGCCTCCGGAGGACTAGCCCCCGGAGGGGGCTAGTCTCAACTCACTCTGACAATTCTTCCTTCGCGGGAATGCACCTGTAGAGGGCGTCGATTAGACGGACATACGTGCGCGCGCGATCGCCCAGACCTCCCTGTAAAGGCATGACTTTCGAAATGATATTCTTATTGCCCGATTTATCGACAACTATGGTTCCCTATTCATAAAATATGCTGACTTTTTGAGCATTTTCGAAATCACGGAGCAACTCAGGACATCTACAAGGACCCCCGAACCCACCCCCACCCCACGAAACGACCAGGACATCCGCATCTGCTCCCTCAACTGCCGCACCCTCGCATCTGATGCTTCGATAGCCGCGCTGGAGCACTCCATCGAAGGAATCCGATACGACGTCGTTTGCCTGCAAGAGACCAAGGCGCACAAGACGGAGGAGCACACGTTCGCCAACGGAGCTCGGCTGATACTTGGTCAGAAGATCGACAAGAAGAACATCGGCGGAGTCGGTTTTCTCGTCCATCCCCGACTTGTCTCCTCTGTCCTCTCCTACTCCATCCTCTCCCCTCGCCTTGCCATCCTTCGCATTCGCCTCGGCCGCTCGTCCCTTTCCCTCCTCTCCATCTACGCCCCCACTTCGGCAGCGTCACTCGAGGAGAGACAGGCGTTCTTCGAGGAAGTCGCCTCCGCCTACGACAGCGAGAAGTCCCACTTCTACCGTGTTGTAGCCGGAGACTTCAACACCCGAGTGAGCCCACGGAGAGACGGAGACTTCAGGACCGGACCCTTCAACTCCGACCCCCACGGCGACCCTGAGGACCTCCTGAGAGACCTCCTCTCTGCTACCCGGTCGTTCCACGGAAACTCCTTCTTCAAGAAGAAGTTGAGCACCCGTTGGACCTGGGAATCGCCTGGAGGAGAGACCCGACTGGAGATCGACCACGTTCTCGTGAATAGAAGATGGATGCTTCAGGATGTGAGCGTCGTCACGGGATTCCCCTTCTCCTCGGACCACCGTCTGCTTAGAGCCAGGATCCGATTGGATGAGAAAATTGAGAAGAGTTGGAGGTACTCCCGACGACAGCTTCCTCGTCCGACCATCGACCCGATCCGCTACGAAGACGCCATCAAGAGCTACTCCTGGACCACGGACCCCGACCCGTCGAAGGATTACGCCCTCTTCTGCACCGGTCTTAAGGAGTGTGCCCGTGCTGCTGAAGTCCCGCCAATCCCTCCTCCTCCTCGGCTCTCGGAACGAGCTCGTTTCTGGATTAAGGAGCGAGGAAGATGCCACCGAGACCCGACCAGCACTCCCTTCCAGAAGATCATGGCCTCTCGCTGCTGTCGTGCATTCCTCAAGGAGGACATCAAGGAGTACCGTCTCCGCGTGCTGACGAAGGCTGCAGAAGAGAAGAAATCGATCAAGAAGGCCAAGCAGTCGCTCTCGAGAAGCAGGACACCGATGGACGCGGTACTCGACAATACAGGAGCACCCATCACGAGTAGAACAGGAATCGAAGAGCGTGTGAAGGAGTTCTACACGGACCTCTTCCGCTCCGAGACTCCCGTTCCTCGTTGTCCGATCCCTCCTTCCGACGATCCTCTGCCCATCCTGCCATCCGAAGTGAGGAATTGCATCGCTAAGACGAAGAAGGACGGCGCTTGCGGGCCGGACAAGATCACTGGAGCGATGCTTCGCTTTGGAGGCCCCCATCTCCACTCCCTTCTCTCCACCCGCTTCTCCCGCTACCTCCATTGCCAGCAGTACCCCACCCAATGGAAGTCGTCAAACTCCATCCTCATCCTCAAAAAGGGAGATAGGTGCGATCTCAACAACTATCGCCCTATCTCTCTTCTCTCCATACCGTACAAGCTGTTCACCAAGGTGCTCGTCACCAGGATGGAGACCACGTTAGATGAAGCACAGCCGGTGGAACAAGCAGGATTTCGTCGACGATTCGGATGCATGGATCACGTCCATACCCTCTCGGCCCTCATCCAACACCACCGCGAGTATCGTCTCCCTCTCGGCCTCGTCTTCGTCGACTACTGTAAGGCTTTCGACTCAGTGGAGATCCCTGCCGTTCTCAACTCCCTCACCCGTCAAGGAGCTGATTCCTCCTACGTGCGCTGCCTCGAGTCTCTCAACTCTGGATGCTACACGGAGATGAAGCCGTTTGATCGACCAGTCCGCATCCCGATCGGCAAAGGTGTACGGCAAGGAGACACCATCTCCCCCAAGCTGTTCACTGCCGCCCTTCAAGACTGCATGAAAGATCTCGACTGGAACGACGAGGGAGTTCTCATCGATGGCAAGCGGCTCTCACACCTGCGATTCGCCGATGACATCGTACTTTTTGGAACGGATACGATCGTACTTGAGAGGATGCTGAAGGAATTGGCGGATACAGGAGAGAAGATCGGCCTCTCGATCAACAGAAAGAAGACTCAGCTGATGAGGAACGAATGGTGCGCTGGCCCCGGAATCATCCTCGACGGCGACCCTCTTCAGGAAACCGATGCTTACGTCTACCTCGGCCGGGAGCTTCGATCCGATAGCACGATGCACACGGAGCTGATGAGGAGGAAGAGAGCGGCGTGGGCGGCGTACGGTAGCATCCGGGAGGTCACCAGACAGCTCCAGGATCCCAAGCTCCGCGCATCCCTCTTTGACTCCCACGTCCTCCCCGCCCTCTGCTACGCTGCCGAGACGTGGCCTCTCACGAAGTCCGTCCTTTCCTTCATCCAGACTACGCATCGGGCACTAGAGAGATCGCTCATTGGAACGAATCTTTACACTATGCGGCAGAAGAACATGACGAGTACAGACGTCCGCCGGATCTCGCTCCTCACCGACCCCATTGACCTCATACGACGAGCGAAGCATCGATGGGCCGGTCACGTCCTCAGAAGAGAAGACGACAGATGGTCTACACGTGTCACACAGTGGTTTCCCCCTCCTGACCTCGTTCGACCCCCGGGACGACCACCAGCCAGATGGAGCGATTCGATCGCGGAGTACGCTAAGATGCCCTACAGCACTGGACGATCTACGCGATCGTCAGCTCTACGCGCGCCCTACCAACACTGGACTTCACGCGCACGCGATAGAAACACATGGAGGGATTGTGATCCACGCGGCCCCGCCCGCTGAAGAGGATCTACTAAGTAACTAAGTAAGTAAGTAAATTACACTAAAATACCAATACCTTCAATCCGTTGCTGACATAGGCGAAGGTGAGTCCGTTCACTCGATCGATTCGGATATTCTGTCCGCCGAGACCCGCGTGACCGAGGAGGAGTAACTTGCGCTGAAAGTAGAGGAACTTCTCTGTTTTTTTGGCCCGGACTCTGAATATGATGGGGATGGGGAATGAGAATGAGAATGATAGGGAGGGAACGCTCTGCGAGAAAAAAAACAGAGAAGTTCCGAAAGAAGATTTAGTTCACAGCACTTTTCACTACACATGCTTTTATCCAATTTGCAGTCAAAATTGAACAGTACTAGGACAGTCAGGACGAAGAATTCTTGTCTTCATTCCGCGCGTTCTCTCGTCACACTAATGGGTGAGGGAGTTCGCGGAATGGAGACACGAAGTCTCCATCCTGACAGCACTAAATGGACTGGAGAGACCGCCTGTAATTGCTCAGACCCGGAACAAAATAAAGAATCACTCGATTTCCCACTAACTACCGTATCCCCCCCCCTGCTCACCCCGGACTTGTCCGTATGGTATAGATGGGTGAGGCCGTGTCCTCTGGCCACATGGGCGCCCGTCACAATATCCTTCTGCGACTCGTGCACCACTGGCCGACTCACGAAGTCGAGTGTCGCCTGCAAGAGATTTGATATTCGTCGTCCATGTTCACGCAGTGCAATTTTGCTATGATTTCTCATTTAGGAAATGTCGTCACTAAACGCACACAATCGGGAACGCTGGCCCCACCCCACAACAATGAGCTAACGAGGGGGGGGGTGGCGCAAATGAGATGAGAGAACCGAGAAGAAGGAGAAAGAGAAATGGAACACTCTTGGGATCTCTTCTCTCACTGGTCGATTTCTGAAACGGTAACCGTTTTCCATCTTCGATACTCAACCAACTATTGCCACAATATATCGTCCCATTCATTGCATTGTTTTCGCCACGCGCCCAGTGGCTTCTATAACCAAGCTTTGCTTTCTCAATCCCATTGGTAGGTCAAGCGTGAGCCTACTCAGACTTCTATTTTCACCCTTTTCTTCTTCCTCCTGGCTTCTCCTCTCTCTCTCTTTCACAGTGCGTTGCGTGCTTGTCTCCATGGGGCGGAGACCATTCCCTCCCTCCTCTTCCCTCTCTCGAGTCAGCTAATTTCCCATCATTTCTTTCAAGGAAGTCTCCAATAATCAGGACGCCGCGATCCCTCTTCCTCCTCTCTTCTTTCTTCTCTCCATTCTAGTCGTCCACTCTAGACGCCAAACGACCTTCGTCGAGGAGGGAAGGGGAGCTCCAGTAATATAATAACCACGAGAACTTCATGCGCTTCTTTCTTCTTTCCTTCCGTGAGGAGTCAGTTTGGATGGGGCAGCATTATCTGGTGCAGGGACTCCTTCTGCTCTCTCTCGTTCACTCCTCACTACAGGTCAGTCATCACTAATCTTCTTTATCGCGTCGAAAAACAAGCAATAATCTCTTGGGGGTCTTATTTCTCTGCGTGGTAAAGACCCAAAAATCAGAGCGATAAGAATCTCATCCATTAGTCTTCGTCGCTTCCTTAGGGGATGTTTTCAGCACATTGTCGGCTCGTTTTCGCTTCGCGTTTTCCAAGCTCATTCCGGAAAACACTCGAAGACGAACGACCACAGAGAGAATCTCATGAAAGATGGTCATTGTAGGAGACACGACAGTATCTCGAGTGTTCTCGACCCGTCAACAGCGAGGAAATCAGTGAGGACGGCAATCCGGTGGTGCGCATTCGCATTGCGTCCATTTACGGGAATCAGATTGAGCCGGGGACGGAGTTGCCGCTGTGGAGTGCTTACTCGGACAGGGTACGTGCTTCAACGCGACGTCGTCTGCTCGCTTGAGCACACAGCAACACACCACGCAGTCTTGCACATAACTCTATTTCAGGATTTCTGCCATCTCCACTCGCGAACCAATGTTCAACTGCCCACGACACTGCTCGTGCCGTGCACCGATTGCCCGTGAGTACAGCAACAAATCTGGGCATGGCGACGTTTGTCAAATTGCAGAACGTGTGATGCACTCTCTCGCGTCATCGCACACAACGCCGACACTTCTTTCGTTGTGGCCGGAACCGAGCTGCAGCCATACTGGTTCGACCACGTCAACAAGGTTTCCGAGTTTTCTCTCATATTTTTCAATCTATTTTCCGAAATGAATGTTCACTTATTTTGAACAGTTGTTGATGAACATTTCCCGAAAGAAATTCCCGAAATACATGAAAACCCCTCTCAATTCAAGGCAAACCAAACTTCCGTTCTCTTATTATGCATTCATGGAAACTGCGTCCTAGTTCGGCATGAGTTGTACTCATTAGCCTTTTTGGAACTGAAGAAGTATTCTGCTTAGAGAGAGCCAGTGCCTATTTTCTGTTCTCCACACATCTTCCGGTCTCTGAAGGGATCGAATAGAGAGAGAAAAGATTCCGAGTAAAAATCTCAGGCTCGACTGCGCACGGCTAATGCATTCGAAATGCGTAGAACGTGGTCGCATGAAAACACCGAATCGCCATCAATCGTACTCAAATTAAATTCACTAACAAGCCAACGGAAAACAATATTATTTGAAGAAAAAATTCACCAATTTCAGATGACTTTTCTCAAGCTGGAAACGGACCTGTTCAACGTATCATCTACGTCGATTTGCCAAATCAACGAGGAAGTAATCCACTACACAACATTCGCCAGCACAGCCCTACTCGGATTCATTATTATCCTCGGTCTTTCTCTTATCTGCTTGACTTGCGTAGTATTCTTATGTCTGAGGTCGCATCACAAACTCAATCAGCACGAAACGACTGCGACTGAGGTCTTGTTAGAGGCTAAGTGATTAACCTCATGGGAAACTCATTCCTTGATTTAACAAGCTCCAACTCGTGTTATCTTCCCATTATCTCATTGTTCTCATTACCTCACACGGCTTGTCGTACACTACGGATTGCTGCCCATTACGAGTAAACCCATGCCTGACTAAAGATCTAAAAATGAGAGTCCATCACAACACACACCCACAACCACAGCTCTCCAAGGACCAATAACGATGATTCAGTGTCTCGAAAAAACCAGAGGAAGGGGAGGGGATAAGGAACTATTGTCGGGATCAGTCGGTGCATTTCAGAACCACGTACTAGGTCTCTGGACACTTGACCTCTCTTTCCCATTTTTGATTCGTTGTTTTGCTGACGATGACTGGTTGGGACTTCTGTTCTGACATTCGCGGAGATCGCGACACCCTTCGGTTCGGGAATACGAGAAGGGAAAGTTGGCGGGAGCATAACAAGTGAGGGCTCTCGTCGCTGATTCTTCTTTCGATTCCATTACGCCTCGTTGCATCTGCTCGTGCGTTCCCTGATGAGTCGCATTGTGTGGAGGGGCGACCAGTGTCGACACTAAGTGCTGACGGAAGTTTTGCCCCACTCTCGCGGACGAGCTCCATTCTTCACGAGAAATCTCATCAATTTGATTATCTATGGGCGTGAGGAGCTGATGCTCTCATCTTATGCCACATTCTCACTTGGTTCTGGTGCTTCACATTCCTCTTCGATCTGATTGTTCGAAGTTCAACCGCTTTTTCATTAGCAAGTCAGACGCACTCTTTGAACTCTTCACGATAACGAGCTTCCTTGTTCTCGTTTCACTGCTCAATGATCCGTTCTCAAGTATCTTCCATTCTGCCCTTCCAGAATGCCGGGTCGTCTCTCTCCTCCCTTCCTCAACCTCACTCGACACGGTCATCACCACAGGAACAGAGGATGGGCTAGCAACGAATCGTTGATGTTCCCATTCAACTTCGATGTAGCCAATGTTTGTTTCTTACGTTCATGAGAATCAATTGTTCCCAATTGTCTAGTATACTAATGCACTCCAGATTCCCCTCTTCTTCGTTGGTCTCTTTCTCTTCTTCATGTTCATCATTTCGATCACCGCCGTCATCTACATCACTCGTCATCTTCGAACGAGGAAGCGAAGGATGAACTGGATCTACGATCCGTCTCCCATGGGTGGGTAATTCCTACAATTCAGCCTCCGTATACTCCCAACAGTATTTAATTTGTTCACATACCTTGTTAGAGGATGCATCTTGATGTGTACCAGTACCATTGCAGTCAAAACAACGCTCGGAGCAAATGAGCGGGCGCGAAGCTCTCTGATCCCGATGGACCTGCACAATCATCTCTTCCTATCGGATGCGTGTCGACACGCTCTCGTTGAGCGATACCGCACGAACCATTGCGGGCCAGCCATTTGAAGATATTTGAGATTTTGTAAATTCAATCTGTCATGCACAACCGAGCTTCCGTCAGTAGATCTTGCAACAAGCTGTTATACTGATTCCCGTAAATAATTTAATGCGTTCGTTGACATGTGATTTTTCATTGACCGGTGTGAATAAATTATCCCCGCATCCTCCCGTCCAAGATCCGTCTGGCCGTGTGAATTCCTCCTCGAATTCATTCGTTCTCCTCTCGCTCATTCTTTATTTGTTTGCTCTTTCGCTGCTCTCACACTCTCTTTTTGATGGAATTCCCCGAAATTCGAGGGGAAGGGGAGAGGGCTGAGAGAGTGAGGGAAAGGGAGAAGAGAGGACCTCGATGCAGTCCTTGCCACTTCAAAACGAGCGAAGACAAGAAACCCCACAGCATCCAATCACTTCATTCATTTCGTCTCACAAGACCTCGAAATCGCCTCTAATCGCACAGCGAAAAAAGATCTTTGAATGCTATCACGTTCTCTCTATTGCTGGCCACATGGGAATTGCTTTCTTCGGGCACTTTCTTAGCTGTTTCACATCCACCCTCACTTTCCTTTCATCTCTTCTTCTCTTTAACTTCCGTTTCTAAGCACTGCTCCTCTTTCTAAGACCTTCCAACCAAGCACTCACTTTGCTCCCATTAAGCCAGTCGCGCCGTTTCGGATTTAATGCGAGAGAGATATCTTATCGGCAGGCGCGCCTTTAAACAACTTTTGACGTAACGATGGAAACCCCTGGAGATGCGCATCCTTTCTCTATCATTTCCTTCGCGAAACATACGATGCCCCCCCCCCAATTTCGTATCGTCCTGTCTACTTTCCATTTATACGCCAGAAGAAAACCCACTACTATGGCATGCATTACGATGGACAATTGCCCGCTTAGCATGGGAATAATATCTCATTTATCCGCCACGTAGTCGCCCAATAGAGTGCAGTCAAGCAGACTCATTCTAAGAGACTCCTCTTCTCATTTCCCTTGAGGAAGCTTGAATAGGGAGAAATAGGAGACCGAGCATTCCCGTCTATTTCTATGAAAATCTACGTCTTTGTTTTCTTTACTGAACATGTGTCGCGATGTACATTACATCTCTTATGTGTGGGTTTAGATGAGCAACACTTCGAGCTGTTCGGCGATATGCATTCAGAAAAAACTGTTTTTGGAGTCGCTCGCTGTTGCACAAGTGATGTTCCCCGTAGTATTCCAAGCATAGCGCACCAAAATAAGAGAAATGTAAGTCTTCATGCATAGTATCGCGAGTAATCCCTCTCGTGGTGTTGGAAGTCTTCCCCACTCCTTCTTTCATGGACTCTCCTTTGTCACTCTTTCGCTTCTCCTTCAAGCCTTTCCATCTATTTCTTTCTTCGTTTCCAACAGCAACTGCCGTTTTTCGTGTTCCTATACTCCCATTATCCTTCTCTTGGAGAGTGAAATACTGCCCATTGGACGTAGACACACACCCATTTGGCGTGAGATTGCACTGCTCTCTTTGTATCTTTCGGAGACGCGCGAATTTACGCCGTCTCTCCCTCATTCCACATTCAAATTAATCGCGCGACACGTCAGATGAATCCTGTAGCTGTATTTACTTCGTCTCTTCTCGTGGGCAGGCTCTTCATTTTCGGAACACTTTACTTACGCGCGCTCACATTTTCTCTCTCGTCTTTTCCTTTCGAGAATTTATAATCCTCATCAGGGGTAATTATGCCTGCGGAAATGGAGAGATCTCTACGAAATTCCCTACTCTTTCTACTCAACGTTCTTATATTCTACAGCAAAATTATTGACTGTGTGAGTAATGATAGCTATTCTCCCTGGTTTGGGCCGACTCGATTCGCTAAGCTAAGCAAACAAGAAACTCTTGGGTCTTCCCTCTGGCGTTAGTCGACATGCCACAATTGAAGGCTCCAGTTTCGATTGGGCAAATGATGGGTTTCTCCCCAGAGACGTTAGATTTGATAATCTAGCATACTCATTTCAGAATCCATTGTCTGACAAGGTGGAAGGATCAGCCGATGAACCAGTGTCGACTACAACAAAGAGTCCTGCGCAACTGCAAGCCGAATACGACGAGAAATGCGAGAAACGAGTAAGTTGCACATAATATCTACATACAGTGTCAACAGCGTACTCCAACACTAAAACATGAGACCTTGTTGTAGTTTTAGAAGAAATTGGAAGACTACGTCCTTTACAGGGTCCCTTCTGCATCGAGCAAACGTACGTCAACATCGCCATCACCATTCTCGGAGCCCTCGTCTTCCTCATTTCAGCGTGCATCGCAGGATGCGTATCGAGAAGACAGGAATCCAATCGAATATAGTCCATAATCCAACCGAGAGTAGGCATTGACTGTAGCATAGTGGCAAATCAGGTTCCCGAGAACATCATGATGTTCAAGTGATAGGCCAACACATTCCAAGCTGTATTGTTATTTTGAAATGAGCTTCAATGTTGAGCTCAATACGTTTAAGCAAATCCAAATAGTCATTTCCTAGTAAATGGGCAATAATCTCAAATGTGATCTCATGCGCCCCCTCACGAGGTTCATTTTGTATAGGAGTCATGAGCATCGATAAAAAATTCTGCGCAGGCGGTTGTTATTCAGATATTTTTCAGCAATGAAAACTAGTCGCCTACAAACCTTCGAGTTCATTGGCGCGATAACAGATCATGAAGCATCTTTTCAATGGAGACTCGCTTAATCATCATTGCACGAATCAGATTGTTTTCGAGAAAGAGGCTACGTGACCATCCCGGAATAGCACTAACTCCTTCTATTCTCACGGAATTATCCTTCTGCAGGCGACTTTCCGCGATTCTATGGCTGTCACCAACGTTCTCCTCCTTTATTTTCTTCTCGATCCCTTCCATGAATGCGCAGAACCTTCATCCCAAAAAAGAGCAGACATGTAAATAAGATCGCTTATCGTCAAAAAGTGAGAATCGCCACAATCTTCTATCATGAATTGTGCCTATTTTGGCTCACTTTCCTCCGTGTGAAGATCACAGAGCAAGTCCCGCTTCGTAAATCCCACGTAATTCGAACGAGAGCCAGCACGGACCACTCCTTCCCTTCCCCTTTCGTCTTCCCGAGGGGGTCATCCCCCTTTCCGGATTCTCTCCGCTTACCATCAAGGAATTCCTCTAAAGTTTGGGGTTGTCGATCAAAAATTAAAGCCTCGCATCACTTCCGCAATTTACAGCGAAAAATGTATCCCCTTGTTTTTGCAGCACCTTCTTTTCACGATGAATGATACATAGTCTTCCTCCCTTCTTTCCCGTATTGACACTCTGCTCATTGAGGTCATCCCATTGTTGCCCGTATCCATTACTCCGATTGCCGGCATCATCACTCTTCATTTCTCTTGAATGAGAACTGAGCCTTGTGGGAGGAATACGCTGCTCTGTCATCCGTAATATTCCTCCCTCAGTGTTTCTCACATTCCTTGACATTACCCTCATCGACTAATCGGAACTTGCGACTGACACTCTAATGCTTCTTCGCGAGACGAGAGAAGTTTCCAAGAGGAATTCTCGTGCCAAATACTATCACGAATTATTTCAATGTCTCGAGACTGCATTGAGTCTGGAAAATCGAAATATTTTTTACTGTGAAAATTGTTATTTTCGTGACTTCCGCATTTCTCGTGCCATTCACACATAACTCTTGGCGTTCCGGAAAAGCAATTTCTCCATTTAGAGGTTCTTCCCTGACATAATCCTTTCTTTGTCAAGTTCTCGCGCGTCCTCATAGTCACCGCCTCTCGAATTGTAAATGAGCCCAGCCCTCGGCAAGGTTTCCTCTCCCCTCTTCTCCTTTCCTACTCAGTCGCTTATTCAGGAGGTGAGAAACATGGGACTTGGTTGCATTGTTTGTCGAGCACAGATATCGCCTTTCAATCACATCTTCCGAGAATTGTCATGCGACTGTTCTTCCAAATATTACAACACCCCGCATCTGTTATTTTTGTAGGGACATCGCGCGATAATAGTCCTCCTCACTTTGTTCTGTGCGAGTTCGTTATAATTATTATAAGAATCAGACGTCCATTTCATTTCGCAAATATTTTAAAAATTCCCAATTTATCCAGGTATGCTCGTTCCTGCAGAGTATACTGAACGTCGAATCGACACTTCCGATGGATACGGAAAAATGGTGGGACCCTTATGCTCTAATTACATTTTAATACGTTCACAATTTCCTCGAAAGTTGTATTTCTTTCCAGGCGCAATCTTCCCTCAATGACCCCTACATGGTGGATATGTCTAACGACCAACGCAAGGCCGCCGTTGCTGTTCTCGAAGCGATTCTCGAAGCAATGACCAACGATGAGATGAAGACGAGCCAGGTATTATTATACATATTTTGCTCAATAGAGCTACGAGAATGCGCGCAAAAATTTCAGCCAGTAGACACAATTTTGGCAAGAATGTATTTTCCACAACGTTTCATCCAACCACTCCAAGCGAGGATTCAATCGGAAGTTCTAATTAGAAAGACTAGAATCTGCTGTGGACAAGTAGAGAAGAGTGGGGCTGATGTGTCAGAACTAGGCCACTGCAAGCGACACTTTTCAACCATGTTCGCACTCCCACGAGAATAAAAAGGATATGATCGGGCCTACACCATCGTTATGTTATTATTGCAGGAGCCGTTCACCACAACGGGCACTCCACTTCGTTCCTTTCACTCGTCTCGCAACGATGGTCCGGACATCGTAATGATGCTCATCTCTGGTTTCGTCCTCGTCGGCCTCGTCTTCGTCGTCGGCATTTTCATCTCGCTTTTGCGCTAAGAATTGCCACTTCACCTCGTTCAATATCAATACTGTATGTATAAAACAATACTGATGCAGTTGCTTCTGCAAACCACGAACGTAATCGAATATTGGGTAATTACGAATATTAGTCATCGAAGAAAACTATACACTTTTTTTCTTTTTTTGCACACGGCCGTCAACAGGACGGCTAATCTTTCGCTCATTTGCATCATTATAGAGGTCATTCCTTTCATTTTTCCGTTTTTTGCTCATGTGGGCTTCCAATGCCCTCTTCTTCGTTTTTCCCCCTATCACGCTCTGTCCAGAAGGACATACTCGTGAGAGTTTCACAAGTGTCTGAACACCACCTTCCTCTCCCTCTCTCAATCCCATGCAGCTTATCAAGCCCACGTCAATTTGTCGGAACCGAAAAAGCCGATGCTCACAGATTATCGGCAGTCCTTAGGCCTACGATCCCATTCATCGACATTATAGTCTTCTTAGGTTGAGTCATCCTTCTCATTTAAGTAAGTACTTTGGTATGCCATTCTCCATGGTATTTCGAAAGGGGAGAGTGTTCTTCTTTACATTCACAGGTCCCAAATGGGCCGCAAGTGAGATTTATCATCTGTCGAGTTTATCAGTTCCGCGGGATAGCTAATTCCATCTAAGTACGTGTAGCACGCACACCCTCTCTCCCTTTCCTCCGTTTCTTTCTTCTTCGATTCCAGGCTGCGTTAACTTATTTTAAGAAGCACATTATCACGCTGACGTGCCCCCATAATTCGATGGTCGGCAGGCTATTATCACCTTTTCATGCCATTCTGCAGCTAAGTAGCGTTATGGAAAGGTCTCCACCGTATCTCATTCTCCATTCAGATATATATCAATACCTACGCATGCGCTTCCTCTTCTCCTTATTGAGCCAATCTTCAAAATGACTCCTCTCCTTCTTCTACTCATCGAATCCTCCTCTTCGTCATGTCACACTTGTTTGTATTCGGCCTCGTCAATTCATCATCTGAGTGCACTTGACTACGATACCCTCATCGATTTCTTCGAATGGAGCATCTTCTCAACTTGATCACTTCTGTTTTCTCCTTTCTTCACTTCTTAGCTTCGCAATTTTCCTTCGACTTGATGTCGATCGTCTTGTCCTTTTCGATATCACGTACTTTTACCTTCTGCAGTTGGCTCTATTTCTAATTCAGGAGCAGAGGGATCGGATATCGATATGCTCTCGCGCTCCGTCAGCCTTCTTCTCGCCTCGCTTATCCAGTCCACCAACCAGGTATTATCCCCTAGTCTCTCCAACATCGTCGATCACCAGTGGGGGGCGCACGCAAAAAACCGGCAACATGGAGGAATTGGTGAGAGGTTTTGTTTAGTGTTTGCGAAAGTGAGATATCATGTAGAAGAACAATTCGCTTACGCAATCAGTGATATTCTTGACGCAATACGATGGGAAGGTTAGCTCTTAAGACCTCAAAGGTCACTCATTTCCGTGGCCGATCTCTAGCCTGCTCATTCCCACACAAGGCACATCATGCCACGAGAGAGAGTCGGTGCACAGATTCATTATCCACCCTCTCCTCTTAAGACAATTTCGACGACGCGCGTAATTGGAGGGCACACGCGCAACGTGCGGAATTCAATCGAGTGGAAAGGAGGGGAGGGGAAGTCACGGCTTCTCTTGCTCAAGTGTCGTCGATCTATCATAAAGATGGGACAACGGAGATAGAGGAGCGAGTGGGCGCATCTGTGGGGTGCAATAATATTGCCGTAGCGCCGCGTGGTTGCTCCACCGAGTATTACTCTTTTTTTCTCGGATAAAAAAGCGCTGAAACTCATGCTCCATTCCCAGTACAACTTCTCATTTTTCTTAGCCGCCTACGAACCACTTTTTCGGTTGGGCCTTCGCGTGACAACTCTTCGCCTCCTTTCAGTGCAAGGTGTTCAGTGCCAAGTCTCGACGTCTGTGTCGGGACGCCGAAATGGATTCCCCTCCCATCGTTGGCAATGGCACGACGACCACGACTGTGACGTCCATCGACGGATCAAAAGTCGGCTACGAACCGCCAGAGTAAGGATAATTGCGTTGCACCTTATCGTGTCCTGAGTGTGCGAATGCAGCAACTCAGAGACCACACCAGGAACATTTCTCGTGTTCTTTAAGATAGTTTGACAAGATTAGATTAGATTAGTTGCACGTTATGTCTCACATAGCAGCCAAAGCAATAATTCACTCTCAGGATCTACATAACCCTCACTCTACTGGGAGCTCTTCTCTTCCTCATCTGCGTCTGTCTTCCCCCATTCTGCAAGCGATTCTTCTTCCTCCCTATGGAGGTGAGAACATATTGATTATTCTCTTCCCCTCTCCTCTCCCTCAACTTAGAGGTTGCCCGAGAAACGAAAACGCGTGCGTAACTTTTACATCTCTTCTCGTCCTTGTTCTAATTAGGCTTGTGAATCACGTTCTTAGAAGTCACACAGCTAATTCATAATAGCACATTCGAAGTTCGGCAAAAGGATTGTTTGCCATCCAATCACAACTCCAATTTCCTCCTTTGAGGTTCTCGCAGCGGACACGAAAGTCGATGGAAGTGACGACGATGAGGAAGAGGAGGAAGACGACTTCAATCGACTAGGCCGACCAGACATCGAAAGTACCGTGACACGAACCATCTCCATGTGATAGCATTCGCCCATACTAGCAAGTCCAATCCTACGAATAAAGCTACGGTTTCCAACACGATGCGATACGTATACATAGAAAAATCACTTATGACAATAACTTTCAAATCGTATAACAATTGGAAAATAATCAAACCTTGCTGATGATCTTCTCTTGTCGCACGAGGTCGAACAGCTTCGCCATCGCTCGCGCCGTACCGATTCCTGCAATCATATTTTTAATTAATTTTATTTTTTTAAATTAATTAAATAAATTAAATCATACCCGACAGCGCGCACTGCTCCATCGCGTACAGGTCCGGATTGTTCATCGGCATTCGCTGCAATTATTAAATTATTATATTATATCTACTTTCAGTGAAAACCCTTCCTCAACAGGGCTGCAAAATTAAGTCAAGATTAAATCTCTTCAATTCTCCTGTTCTCACGATACTCTGACCGGTGAGGAGAAAAAGAGATTGAGGAGAGAAAGTAGAGACGGATCCAGACAGCCCAACTTTCAAAACACAGTATTCAGTAACTCAAAAAAGTAGTATCAAAGTAAAACGTACGAATACGCTGTTGAGCCAGTCGGGATTGGATCCCACTTTGAACATTAGTCCGCCCGTAATTATCTCCCTCGCGATGTGCCCGTAGTCAACGTTCTGCGGATCGGTGATGAACTCGCAGATGCTGCAATACAATCAGTTTGCGATAATCAAAAACAGTGCGTCTTTATTATTAAAAACCCTCTGTTTCCATGCTCATCCGTCTTTGAATAATGAATCGAATCAAATTGAATAGTCATGACGCCATCGTATCTGATCTACCATAACCCTTACTTACCGATCCCACAGTCCGGGTCGGGAGAGTCGCGAGACGCGATGGGACTCCGTCAGCGGCAGTCCGATGTGGAAGTCGATGTCTGCAAGGAAGGAAATGGTCTCGACGAATGGATCTTTGATCTTTGGTCCTTGACCTTTGTTTCTTGCGTACGATCGGCAGTGAATGTGGCCATTATTTTATCTTCATCAACATTATTTTATCTTCATCAACAATAGACGGTAATCGATATCTACAGTATCCAATGCTTACCGTAGGGCGCCGCGAACTCTTCCTCGAAGAATCGACCGAGACTCCGGGCTTTCGGATCGGCACGACGGACGATCTACAATGAGAAAGTTCCTGTATAGATCAAAGATCAATATCACCAACAAGAGTAAGTTGTGATGTTGATAATGATAAGCCAAAGACCTTATTCATTGTCGATCGAACGCCAGAACCAAAAATCAAAAACCAAATTCCAACCTGGTCAACCAGCCACCCGTAGGTGAGCGCGTGGTAGCCGACCTCGGTGCCCGGCTCCCAGTTTGGCGTCTGTAATTTTAATTGTAATTTTAAGGAAAAAAAATATTTTTTTCATTTGTTCAGCTGAAGATTCTAACTAAAAATTAAGAAACACACGTAACTTCTTATTTTTTAAATCGTGAGATATAGATAACGTCTGCACTAATTCGCTGATCGTGGTAACACGACATTCATTCACTCATTAATACATTCTTCACCATTTATCATACTTGACTTCATTCTTCGTATTTCACGTTTATTGGGCACTACATTCTTTTCTCCCCTTACCTGATCCTCAAAATGCTGCGCCATTCGCACGTGATCGAAGCCGTCCTCCATCGTGATTCGCTTCGAGACGAGCGCCAGTCCCGCCTGGAAGAAGAGATGATTACAGTAACTGTTATCTGATAAATTCACCAATCCCATCGATTCGTTGAGGGAGATAAATTGAGATTCATTCAGTGATCGAAAAGTCATGTCAACTGGGTTTTAGCGTGTTGATGTTGACATATTTTTCGATCACTCGATTCAGGGCACTTTTCAAATTTAGAAATGTGTCGAAGCCACATTGTACTCACAATCAGCATAAGTCTGTTTAGCAATCCAATCGATCTCTCATCTACCGTAATCCCCTATTCCCACTTACCGTGTGGCTCATCACCATCTGCACCGTCACGTTCTCCTTTCCGTTCTTGCCGAATTTCGGCCAGAATTTGACGATCTGCAAATTTCAAAGATTTGAATCAATCGATATCGGGTATCATTGCTAAAAAAACATTTGCTTCTTCTATACTTTTCATTACTTGATATGATGCCCTTGACGATCATGACCCTTGACGACCTTGACGATCAGCTCATCAAGATCCATTGGAAACAATTGCACAATTTCAGTATCCTTCCGATCAGACGTGTTCAAAAATCTAACGCACTCCTCATTTCGCAATGCTCTCTCGTTCTTTCTTACCGACGAGAGAACATGTGAAACGAGGAGTGCGTTTTTTGAACACCATTCCTTCTGACCAACCTTGTCGTCATACGATAGCTGCCCTCGGTCGACCAGCAACGCGATGCACAGTGCGCCCATTGCCTGTAGGGGAATTAATCTTTGATTTCTTGAATCGGAGGTACTTTTTTCATATTAAGTAACTAATTAATATCTCACTTTACTGGAGGAGAAGGCGACATTCATCGTGTTCTCCTTCCACAACCGATGGCTCTCTCGATCTGCGTGGCCTGGGAAACATTTTAAATTTTGATTTTTGATCTCTAGTCATTTCCTCCGCCTTCTTTAGACCAGCATTTACTTCCATACGATTTTCAATTTTTTTGAACATTGATACTCTATTGATCTGTTTACTGGCCAATTCTGATCTTCAACTCGCATTGCGTCCACGTGATTTCCAAATATTTTTTGCGTATTGATACATTCATTGATCTTCTTCATTGACCAAAAGCCGCTGTTATTTCCCCTTCCCCTCACCTCCCCACAGATCGACGACCAGTTCTCCATTCTGGTACACGGCGAAGGCCGCGCCGTCTCGCTCCCATCCCGACCGGAAGTTTTCCCTGCCATGGGAGTGCAGTAATTATCGATTATCTATCGTATGTCTTCTCCTAATGTGATTTATAACCATTTCGCAATATGAAAGTTTATCTATCGGATACCGTAATACACTTCACACGATGCGGCCATTCATCGATCACATGCAGCATCTACAGTACTCCTTCCCTACCGTATACCTGAATGCCTTGAGTACGGGCTCGAACTGCTTCGAGACGCGGCCTTCTGTGTGCACTACGCGCCGTTTCGATTCCACATACTGTAAGAGAGTACGGTAATCAGTCAGTTATCGATTCAGCACTATTTCTCTGTTCACCCATTCCTTGATCGCCCACAGTAAACAGAGACATTTGCTCAATACCGTAATCAGTCAGTCTTCGATCACTCAATATCCCCTCTACCGTACCTTGTACACCACGGCGGCCACGACGAGTATCGGGAGGACGGAGAGGAAGGCGTTCGCGACGCCCTCGACGATGATCTGCACCACGGCCGAGAGCATCCCGCCTGCGAGATTACGGTAGTTACACCAGAGTCCGCGATCAACAACTGATTGCAAATATGATATGTGGCGAAAACAGACCCAGCCATGATAGCATCGAGAGGAAAGGGGTGAGAACCGACAACGAGTGGGGGACGAGTGGGAAATGAGGAGAGAAATGAGGATAACGATGAAAATAATTATTGATGAATTGGATGAATAATATTGTAAGAGCATGTAAATCGATGTCAAATTGTCAACAGAATTGGAAAAATGCAACACAGAAGATTACGGTGTGATTAGAGTCGAGAAAGACATGCTTTCTACGTCTTTTATCACATGCTTTCGTCCCTGTGGTGCCTGTTTATCACTTGAAGAGGTTGCGAGATACGATTAGAAGGGGTTTGACAATAGAGTTCGAAATACGGATAAGCGTCTCTTCATTTCAAACACTCTCTCGCCTCTCTGACCGATGAGAGAGCACGTGAAGTGAAGAGACGATTAGGCGTATTTCGAACTCTATTTGACAAGGAAGATCAGATGCAGAAGAGATCTGCGCCCGATGACTTGGTCAAGCATGAAAAGGAACCGATTCTGCAGAAAACTGAGCAAAAAAGTTACCGCCAGAAGATCGACGCATGGGGGTATTAAGAGGGAAATATTTCCTGCAAGATTTAACATCACTCTCACAACAATAAGACGGCAACACCGTGCGTGCAAAATATCACAAGAAATCGACTGATAACGCGATGTGCAATAGTGTCAAACGGAAACTATTCGACCTATCTTCTATAGACCTACCAAATTTATTCATGCATCTAGGCGGAATCTATGAACGACGTATATCAATAATTTGCCAGTAAAGAGCATGAATAATTAAATTACCGAGCACGTGCTACGATTTGTTGCGTCGGTAAACATTTCCCTATCATAACTAACTGTCTCCTGAATGGATTCGTCTCACGATGAACTCATGGGTGTAAATCGTGGGCGATTGTGACGGCAAAAGGCGTGAAAGCAATGAATGTGTCATTGATAAGGAAGAGGAAGATGGAGAGTAGGCCATGAATCAGACTACGACTCAGAAGGAATAAAGAAGAAGAAGGAGGGGGTAGATCAAAGGAGGAGGCGATAGTTGCAAGAGGCGCTGGAAGCTCTAAGCGCTGGAACACATGGACGGCAAACAATTGTCAGCTGCCAGAACATTTCTCGCAGTAAGCAGAAAATCCGTAAAACAGACGGTTCCGAAACGTTCGAATAACGAAAAAGAAAAGAAAAGCTTCGTTCGGGAAATTCCTTCTCGTCACACGTATTGCATAATCGAATCTCGCAATGGTTTCATCATGGAAAATGACGTCGCTGATTCGGTTCGTCCGAAGACCGTAAATAACCACAGAAAAGGGAAAAAAGTCCCTGAATTCGAGAGAGAAAATACTCGAACTGGGAATATCTTGCGTTCCACGGGGCAGATAATCAAGAACGTCGATCTGCCCATCGATAATCGAAATATCTCACTGATCCTAGAATTTACAGTGCTCCCAGCCCTCGAATGAGCACTAAAGCAACTCGAGGGCAATCAATTACTCTCTGTGAAAACCCGCTTTACGGTTTCGCAAAAAGTGTATTTGATGTCAGGGGGGCGCAAGCACTATTTGCATTTCGACTGTGTCACATCCCCTCACTCTTCCCTCTCTCCCCCTCTTCACCCCTTTGCGCTTTTCTCTGCGCGGATGGCATGGGGCAGAGGGAAGTATGGAAATACAATCCCCCTCCCAGACCAGGAATCGGGTCACCATTTGACGTGGAACGTTCAGAAAAGGAAGGATGATCCGGATTTGAGCAATGACTCGGTAACTTTTTGCGCAGATCAAACGGTTACAACTTTGATCAACGGAGAACCAGTACAAAAATAATCCCTCGCTGCTCTTCAAATATAACGGAACCTCTAAAGACGAGAAGGAAAATAGATTCAAAATTCAATACAAAATTCAATCAGAGATAGAACACGAAGAAGAGGCAAACTGGGATCCGAAAGAGATCTCTTATCCGGATTGAGGGCGACTTTCATGGAATTCTCTCTCCCCTGAGTCAGATGCCCCTATCGTGCACTTCGTACAGTGCGTAACTGCCTCTTTTCTACTCTCTCTCCATTTCCCCTCTATCTCGCTAACTGGAAGCTTGAGCGCGTGAAATTGCATGCACTTTCGAACGGTGCAAGGAATGAAGAAATTATACCGCTATACAAGCAAAATA
This sequence comes from Pristionchus exspectatus, assembly GCA_911812115.1. NCBI lineage: Eukaryota > Metazoa > Nematoda > Chromadorea > Rhabditida > Neodiplogasteridae > Pristionchus > Pristionchus exspectatus. The sequence continues at coordinate 16,473,226 of OU461584.1, read as the reverse complement.
CTCATCACGGAACAGCGCGAAAAGCAAAGGAAGCGTCTGAGACTAATAGAGAGACCGTACAGCCAGACATCAAAAGATCAACGCAAGAAGTCATCAGAAACCACGAGGGGGGGAGACTCTACCTTCACTCGCGTAGCACTAGCGAAACAGAGCTTCCTTGGCTACAGAATACGGAATGGCTCCGACCCGCAAGGAGGCATGCGGGTCGAGTGGTGAGCAGTGCGATTCGTGTGCCCCAGGATGAGTCATAGCACGCGAAATGAACAGATGAACAAATGAACAGGCAGGGGAAAACAATTTGTCAATGGGACTGTGTCCATTCGGAACAGGAGAAGTCTTCTTTCGCAAAACAGATTGATCTTTCTCTTCCCCTTGTTAGAGTCAACGAGAAAAGAGAGATGGAAGGGATGGAAGGAAGAGGTACAATGGAGTCAGTGGGAGATCGGAAGAGATAGGAAGAAAGAAGTGGGGAGTTGAAATGGTGGAATCTATGTGACTCACCCTTCTCGTGTGTGCTCACCGGGCTGGAGATGCCCTATGATCTAGTCACACCTTCAGAACAGACTACAAGCTGTGAAACGGAGTTTAAAGATTGAAGATTAACTGTCCAAGTTGAACGACTAAAAGAGCCATGTGACACCACAGACATTAGGCACTTTGTTTATCTTAGACTTTCAGTGCCTGGCTCACTGAGAGAGACACTTCCACATGTCTACTTCCACTATCTCGCCCCACAAATATTGTTCACTATGTTCAGGATAAGTTCGATTTGTGATGGTATCATACCATGAAGTAGTAATTAATTATTCCTGCATTTTTTTCTCACCTTTTATCAAACGATCACGGAAATTTCACAAACCAACTGTAAAATTCAGTCGTTAACTCGATAAAAACTATAAACACCGAACAAGTTATTGTAGTACAAGTTGAATATATTGTAGATCAAACGAAACCAAATGAAAGATCGCTGATCAAGGAGTTGAAGGTTCTACCGGTGTGAAAATGGGGGATTCTGAGAAAGATAAAAAGAGAAATTGGATGATTTAGACTAGATAATTCGATTAGGGGGGATAGTGGGAGGGCCTACTTGTGGATGCGAGGATCATAGAGGCACTTAGCACTTAAGTGTCGTAATCCTTAGAAACTTAGTGCTTAAGCCTTAAGGGCAGCGAGACGTTCAGCATCTTCTCTCTTCTCACGCTCTTCCTTGCTCTCGTACACCTGAAACGAATTATTTCTGAGATAACTTCGAGCCAAAATATCGCAAAAAGGCAAGAAATGTGCTAAAATTGATAGACAAAAGATAGGAACCGGTTTCGGTCCCGGTTCGAACCGTACCTTCCACAAAAAATCGTTTTAAGAATAAATGGACCGTACCGCGCCGAAGACTGTGACTCCCGCAACGAGCATCGTGATCGTGAAGAACTGCGCCATGATACGGTATCTGAAATCGATTAGATGAATTTCGAAAATGTGAGGTAACAAAGCTAAATCGGTGATTTTTCATATGGTGTTGTTGAATCGTACTACGTAATAGAACTTTTAATAATAAATTTGAAATTTCATTTTGAAATCAACTCACTGCATGTACTTCTGTGCGCCGGCCTTATCTCCGATGAACGATTTGCGAAGCATTCCCAGAAGAGCCATCGTTGTGAGACCGAGACCGACCACAACCTCAAAAGATACTTATTACTTCAGACATATCGAATCTATTTGCCACAATGTCGTCGTTCACCTTTGCTAGTATAGTAAGAACGACATTTAACATGCATAATCATCTGCATGATCGTATTGAGTACCCAGAATCTATTTCGTCCTCATAAACTCACTCCAGGGTTGCTGACTGCCTGAGAGAGGACGCCACTTTCCTTGGCTCCCTGAGTTTCCTTGCCTCCCTTGTATCCGATATCAACGGGGATAGCGGGAACCTGAACAATACATCATCATCAAAAAAAAATGCATCTTTTTGAGCTTCCACAGTCTATATTTTCAAAGAATAGTCATAGAATAAAGATGCATATATTTTACAATAACTCACTCCACTGCGCTTGAGTCTCTCCTCCTGCTGGGGCTGGACGACATTCATGAATACACGACGGAAGATGCCCATGATTATTGACTGAGTAGAGTAAGGTAGATCTTAAAGAAATAAGTATTATAGACTCATTGCCAAAAATTGCTTTCACAACTAACTTGTTACTGATGCAGACGGTTTATGCGAAAGCTCGCGAGAACGATGTAGATTCGCTGATTAACTGCAATTATAGGATGATTAGAGCTGAATCGGTAATCAATTAGTAATAAGAAGAATAAATGAAAGATATAGAGAGAGGCCTGAAGAGGCGTCGCAGTGAGCGAGATTGGATGGCTCACAATAACGATACATAATGAATGTTAATATGTTTATTCAAACAGTACAATACCCGAATCGATACGAACATGGCTTACCGAGTAACACTACAGGTCATTTTACAATACCCTAGCTGACAGCGCGACAATGTCAGAGGTGGCAGTGATCTTGTGCCTATCAAGATCAGACTACAGATTATAACTATCAATTGATCACATCGTCTTCACGACGATTCCGGCCTCTCTGTCACGTCTCACACGAGCAGAGTTGATGCGCTCGAAAAAGTAGGCAATCGAGAAGCAACCTGCGAGAAGATCGTGATATTTACGATGGCATTTAGGCATTGATGAATTAATAATCACTAAAGCTAATATTAGCCACATTTAACCATAGGGAGGTGATCAACTAACCGATGCATCCATATATGATGAAGATGACTCTCATTCGATCGTGCATACGATTCATCGTGTTGTGACTGGAAATTAAAACATTAATCATGAAGAAATAATTAAAAAAACGTTTAAAATAAACATCATACACAATTCACGAAGCACTAATGTGAAAAAAGATTCGCATTTTCTAATGCAGAAACCATTCAACCATTCTGGCACGAGATTGAAGTGAGAAAATCAATTCATATTGGTAAGAAAGATGAGAAAGGAACTAATATGAACGAATAGCTTCGTTAGTATCGTAAATAAATAGACAACTTACGCGACAGTATCAGGGATCTCGGCCTGGTTCTTGTAGATCTTGGTCCAGACAAGAAAACGGCGTTGCCATTTCGTCGGAACGTGACCGCCTGAGGAAGAAAACAGTTACACAAGTCGGTGGATTACATTTTGATCACAATTTGTTATTTCGCAATGGGCAATTTGATCTCTTGAACCCATGACGCAAATGATTAGTTGCACGTACGCTCGCACAAAATCGGAACAGTGTGCGGAATGATGAAATAGTGATAAAATGGTGTTACTACATTATATTATCCAGAAAGAACTAGCTGTCGGTCAATTTTGATTTATAGAACAGTAATTGAAACAAAAAAAAAGATAAATAAATAATCACCAACCCTCGCCGGCGCTCTTGAATCTGTGATCGTCGCGGTCTTTCTCGAACTTTGCTTTTGTCGCGTAAATGGGCTTCTGGTACTCGAGCTCACCCTACAATCTGATTGATTAAGAACATGGAAATCGAGAAATTGAAGTGAACACACCTCGCTCTTTGCTGAAGGTGTGTCTTGCGGCTTGGCAGTAGAGCTGAAGGCGCGCAGACCACGCAACTGGACTGCTCGAAGTGCCACTCGACTTGACAGCATTTCTAAACAATAAAAATGAATATAAAAACGAGGTAAATCAATAGAAAACAAAGGTAGATCAAAGCGAAGTTCAGAAAACAATTTCTCGTTCCGCAATTTTTCGAGTACGGTTATATACTAAAACTAGGAATATTTTGACTGTGATTGTAATACGTCTTGTAGTTAAAAATTAATTTTCGAATATCTTAAATTGCAAAATTCAATAGGCGTCTCTCAGCAAGATCAAAGGATCATAGTACGCGCGTTAGTGCATCTTTCCTCCCCAATGGCTGTCAGGTCACGCCAAAGGGTGAGAGAGCACGCGAAAGTGAGAGACGCAGAGATAAAAGAGGAGCGAAAGAATGAGATAGCACTAGAGTATGGCTCTCGCCTCTCAGATTATCAGCCCATCACAACAGTTTCTTCTCATTCTTCGCACGCATTCTTTAATTCTAATTTGCTGCTTTGATCTACGCATTCAGATGCTGTCTCGCATCTCAAGTAGATCAATTCGCTTCTTCACTTCAATCTCATCAGTCGAACTGACTCAACATCCCAAGATTGGAACGTGTATTTCACTTCATCTAAGCAATGGTTCGAAAATAATACCAATAAAGCTGGATAATTATACATTTCAGGCAAAACCGATACCAATGTGCAAGTACCACTTATCTGGTTCCGAGATCACTGTCGGTAGGTCAAATTAGAATGATTCATTCTAAATTATCGCCTTTGAGAAGTTCAAATGCGTACAATCACACCACCAATCAGCGCAAGTCAAAGATGCTCAATCTCTTTGAGGAAGCCCGAATCTCGGATCGGTGAGGATTACTGTAGTTATCGTTGCAAGACTCACTTCAGAAGCGCTGTAATCTACGATGCGAAGCAATTATCGATCAATTGGGCAAATGGACACAAAACGGTCTTCGATTCGGCAGATCTGATTAAGATGCTGGTCAAACCAAAGCAGGTATCCAGCACCAAAATATCACAAATCAGAAAAACTTTCAGAAACAACCCCACGATCTGTACCACCTCTGGAACGGATCTACCATTGGGAAACTGCCAACCGTTCAAAAGTGAAGAATAAGCAAGTATAATCAAAATCAGAGTAAAAATTGCAGCTCGTCCTTCTCATTCCCCGAATTCTCGCAAAAGTTCGTGGAATTCGGCTTCGTTTCGGTTGAGGGAATCGAGCAAACGCCTGAGGCTACGGAGAAGTGAGAGATTTCTTCGCATTGCATGAGTACTCAACCCTAGCAGTGTAACAGAAGAAGGAGAAGAAGTAGTAGAAAGAGCATGATGGCAATTCTTGCTCAGAGAAAAGTGCAGACAGTGTGAGAAAGAGCATGGAAATAGAAGAGAATCAGACGACAAAGAGTTCTCCCTCTAGATTCGCCCGTTCCATCGCCCCTATCCACGACACGTACTACGGCGCATTCTGGACGTTCAACAACAAGGCCGAACAGCAGGTTAGGACCATTCCATATCGTCACTAATGAGCGTAAGTCTGGCAGGAGAATTACCACGAGGACACGGCCTATTCAAATGAGGAAATCGGCCCGCACACAGACGGAACCTACTTCCCACAATCGCCAGGAATTCAGGTACGTATCGACTACAGAAACTCATTTAAACCGGAACCGTGGCAGTCAAAACCGGCATTTAGGTCTTCCACTGTCTCCGTCCAGCTGATAGAGGAGGCGAGACGGTGCTGGTTGATGCATTTGCTGCCGCGGAAAAGCTCAAGAGCCAGGTTTGAAGAGGCAACTCGAGAGATCAAAGATCAAAAATTCTCATTCTAGAACCCTACTGCGTACCAGATCTTAACCACAACGCCCATTGATCATCACTACATCGAGAAAGGTCAGTCAATCGATAAATGGGAGGAAATGAGTGAATAAAAATGGATAATCAGGAGAGAACCCACTGTTCTCGTGGTCGCCCAGCAAGCCGGTGATCGAATTGAGCGCGGACGGAGGCTACGCCCAGATACGGTAGGAGAGTTGCCGGTCCCCGATCGACAACTGACGATTACGGTAGTCGACGCACTGTAACAGAAACGAATTAACAGAACGATTAAGCAAGCACACGACAAATGAACAGTGAGGGAAGAGGGGGCATCTAGGGAAAGATGTGCGAAATGGGTTGGAAATGATGACAAATGTGGCAGAGACTACGGGCGGTAGGTCAAAAGGCGTCATCTACAGTTGGGGAGGGAGGGACGAGAAGGGAGCTAGAAAGGGGGAATGGGGAAGTTTCCCTCTCTCTTCGAACGCGAGAGAGACGGAAAGGACATACTGAACGCAAGGGGTAAACAAGAAGGACGACGGTCGAAGAACTTTGGCACTCACAGGGCAATGAGAAGAGAACAACAAATCAATGGGTGGTTTAGTGCTGAGAAGAAGAATTACGAAGAAGCAGCTTCTAGTACCAGAGGAAGGGAGGGAATGTAACCACAGCTTCGAGGCGGGTTCTCCTCTTTTATATCCCCCCATGAGCGAACTTTGTTGCATCCAGCCTACGTGCATTTCAGCAGATTCCACAATGTCCTCACGGCTAGCCATGTGCTTGGCTCCGCCCACTGCATAGATTGAACGCCCTTTAACACGTAGGCTATGACGTCCAGTGAAGAGATTGAAGGGGAGAAGGGGAGGGTGGTGAGACGGGTAGAGGGGCGGTAGGGAGGAGGAGAGAAGGAGGAAGGGGAAAAGAGATGATGAGAATGCGACTAGAAACTAGAGAAGAAGGGCGAGAAAGGAGAGAACAACCACTTACCCAGTTGAACCCCCCCGATCTCTGGTGAGTTCAATATACGGGGAATCGTCTCTTCATTTCGCGCACTCCTTTGTGTCTTCACAAGGGAATGATGGCTTCTGATCGGAAAAACCTGAAATGAAGAGATGATTCCCCATATTTGGAACTCAACAAAGAATAGAAGGCTGATGTTAATCGGAGAAAACTGTGAAAAACCCAAGAAAAGTTAGCGTTCGTGTCGGATTTGGAAGACAATACATTTTGTGATTGTTCACAATTGCTCTTCAGAAGTATCTTTGAGATGACGGATAATGATGACATTTCGTCGTGTGTGGAGGAAGGAGGGCTGAGCAATTGCTTCACTGATTCGAGAGGGGTTTTCTGACGATTTCACGGGACAAAATTCTTAACGGAAATAAATGATATTGTAGCGATTTCAACTCGTTCGGTTACTGTCACCTTCCCACTGACTACTCAATGAGAATAGGGAATGAGAACTACTCGTGAATAGGGCAACATGATGAAGAGATTGTCTCTTAGACACTTGTTCTTCACTGATAGAGTAGGTATGAAGAATGAATAGACGAAATCTTTATCCCAAAATCTCTCCTTCAGATTCAATCCATACGATCGTGCGCCTGTTCGTCTCTCACTCAATGGAGGAATTGGGCTGTCGACCCCCGAGGATGTCACTGCCTTCTATGAGGCTTATCAGGTTGAAACCTTACTATTCTTCATGAGTTTTTTTCCGGTATGAGAAAGAAATGTCACGGAATAATCATGAATAAATTCAGGCGTTCTCCCGCATTTGTCACGACCCTTCAATGGCCGTGAAGATTCAGCTGATGCCCGGAACTGTAAGTGACCTTCGAAAAAAATAATCGACTCCCGACTTCACCTATTGAGTTCCACCCAAGTAGGCAATTTTTCGATAATATTACAAGTTATTGAGATAAATCTTCATAAATTACTCCACAGGTCATCTTCATCGACAATCTTCGTGTTCTCCACGCTCGCACTGCCTTCTCGGTGAGTATTTCTCCAATTTCTTTGATTATCAAGGATCGACCAACTCTCAATGCATTCATATATTTTCTTCAACGAGTTCTCACATGTGTTCTTCTTTTCGTCGACGTTATCATAATCAATCAATATCTTCAGGGCTACCGTCAGATGTGCGGATGCTATATATCGAGAGACAATTTGATGGCCAAAGCAAGGCTGCATGTTGGGGAAGAGACACGACTTCAAGTGTGAGTAACGGATAATCTTCTCATTCCGATTATACAATATGTACTTGTGTCTAATATTCTTGTGATTGTGTAAAAGATATATAATAATAATACACAAAATATAATTTTGTTGGGATGTATGTTCATTCGATCATGAAATCGAAAAGGTTGCTTCAGAAACAATTATCTGTTTGTTTTGCTTTGATTGAGTGAACTGTCTCTTCACGGTTACATTTACTTCGCATAGAATGTTCTTGGTTCCTTCGTTCGCTTCATTTCGAACATCCTGAAACACCGCGTCATCTGCATTGTTTGGTGGATTGGACGATACCCTGATTAGATCGGCACAACAAATTGGGCCCAAAAATTTTAATGTCTGGAGGCGCCAGAAGCCGGGGGACACTGGGGGACGCCCCAGGCGCCTCGTTTTTATGGGGGAAATCGTCAGGACTGTAAAGATGATCTGATTGATTAAGAGATCAATGGGATACGGTATTTATACCGTCTGAAGGAGTACGGTACTCGATGGTACGGTAGAATAGAAGACTGAAAACGAAGGGAATAGGGCGAGAGAAGCAGTGCAACTTCCGAGATGGACGAAAACGAGGAGAATGATGAGATTGAGAACATGAGAAGAGAAGAGAATAACGAGGGAACAAAGAGCAAAATGGCAATTATCTGTATTGTAGATTACATTTCAAATGATTGCAGTATGGCATTCTCATCAGGACTCTACGAATTCAGGGGAGCCTATTATCTACAATAATATCCACGCACTCTACTTGGAGAATCTCTGCGTAAGATGATCTACCTAGCGTATATTTGTGTGCTTTACGATATATAGCAAATGCACTAAATTCGTTGTATTCTACATATCCTCCTGGCTGATACCATACTCCTACCGTAACTCATATTGCAAATCGAGCTTGTCGTAGTCCCATCGCCATCTGACTTCACTCTTAGATCTTTCTCGTGGGTTGGACTTCCTGCTGAAAAGGTAGATAGCTGTTAATAGTTCTCGAGTTGATTGTTTCGTATCGTTTTGAAATCTCTGGAAGATACTGTATGCGAACTAGGGATGTGGATAGCGGAGCGGATTGGGTATTACGGCGCTTTGCCCCGGCCTCTCCCTCTTGCCCCGCGGATTCGCTAGGGAAGAGGTAGGGGGCGGGGCAAGGGCAGCGGATTCGCTCTTTGGCGCGAATCCGCGAATCGAGGGAGAGATGGGAAGAGAGGAGGGAGAGAGCTGCTCTCCTCCCTCTTCCGATCTCCCTCCTCTCGCCTATCGAGGGAGAGATCCGCCCAAAAGAGCGGATTGCGCGATTCCCTTCTCTCACTAGCGAATCCGCTGCTCTTGCCCCGCCCCCCTCACTCTTCCCTAGCGAATTCGCGGGTCGAGAGAGAGGGAGGGGGAGAATGCGCCGTATTGTGCATACCGAACTCGCATCCCTAATGCGAACCTTCCATCAACGATGCGACTACTTTGACCCACCAGGAAGCCACATCAAAACCAGCGAAGTCTGTTCCAGACCCGAAAGATACCGTAAACACTTCTGCCTGTTCAGGAGATGAATGCAAGAAACATCTCACCCTTTCAATATCCGCTTTCTTCTTCTCTCAACCATTTCAGAAGTGTTTTCTGCAGTGTCAAATAATAATACAATGGGAAGCGAATTCATTGAGTCTTCACTCCTTTTCCACTTCATTCTTCGCTCTCTCGTCGATCATTGTAAGACGATTTGCATCCATCCTCCCCTCAATCCGTCTGATCCCCTCCATTCTTCTCGATTATCCTCCCTCTTTGCATAGACTTCATCCCATTTCCATTCCTTTACGTGCCCTGAGTACGCGTCGCGTCCATCCCTTCCGTGCGTGAATCCACGTCCTCACTCCACGATAACCCTCTTCATCCATCCTTGTTCCACTCATTTGTATTCATCATTATTCTATCTACCCAATACCCACTTCGATCCCCATTGCATCTATGTCGTTCCCAATTCGATTCCCTCTTTCCGTTAACGAGTCTCATTCATTCCGTGCCCAACATCGTTCACAAACTCTTCATTCCGTCCACATATTGCGTTTTGTCCCAACTCATCTGGAGTCTACCGTATCTTCGATACCGTAGTCCAGCGTGACTCGATATTCCGAATGAGATCATTAATCTCTCGTACTCATTCCAGACTTTACTTTTCTCTTTGCCGATCGAGTGAGTATGCCAGCGGCTTTGACGAGGGATGATGTGATCGAGGTGAGAAACATGCGATGTATGGTGACGATCGAGTGGATATTCCTCTTCCTCATCAAATTCCATCAAATGAATTTAAACCTAATTAATAATTTAGATTCAAAAGAAAGTAATTATCTTCCTTTTGGATTAACGAAAGTTAGAACAAAAAGCGCCAATTCATGATAAATCATTGAAACTTTTCTTACAGTATACCTCGGTCTAATTGGCCTGAATATTGATTTCCTTTTCTTGAGTTTCTTTCTCATTTTTCGTGTCATATTATGCAATTACTTATTGCAATTATTTTTCGTGTTTTATTATGCAATTACTCGCCCGTTCGCGTATTATTGTCACTACTCCTAATTCACGTCATTCGTCTCTCCCACATCAACCATTTCCACAACGATTTGTGTCCTGTGGAATTTTCCTTTCCCACGTGATTGTCTAATTAGATCTAACATTAAAGCGATTTTCTAGCTGTTCATGTCCTCAACCGAGGTTTTGGCATCGTTGCCGTCAGCGGCGGCTGTCGGATGTCGATAAGCTAGAGAATCTCGCCGTCAGCGAGGGCATCATCAAGGTTTGCTGCGTTCTTTTCATGCTTATTCTACTTTGATTGCCTTTTTTTTGTCTACTATCCATTTCATTTACTTAAAGACCTTTATTAATAACGAAATTAGCGATTTATAGAAGCAGTCGAACAAGGGCGTTCCTGTTGGTCGGAAGCGTCGGGATATCATCGCTGCTAAGAGCAAAGACAGCACTCCGGCTATCGAGGTGAGTTATTCCTTGTTTCCAAGCCACTTAGATCAGGTTTAACCATCGAATTCGTTATTTCATTTTTTTTTTATTGATTTAATAGATTAAATTTTTGAGTTCTTTTCGATTCTCGATTGTTCAGGTAGCCGTTCTCGATCTAGCGAAGACTCGTGTGGTGGAATGTCTCCAATTGACAGGAGATATGATGGATCTCAGCATCTGCAGTGAGGTATGCAGTCTATTATTTCATGAATGTGATAGAATCTAGGGGGGGGGATAGAATGCTACAAATTATGAGATAGTTATTGGAATTTATTTTTATTTTCAATGAAAAAACGAAACATGAAATCCAAAATGATGTTATTGTAATGTATGCCCAAAATCAGCCGTCATCCTCGTTCGATTATTTTTCTAGGATGGAATTCGTTTAGTGTCAGCAAGTTTTTTCGCGAGTCGACTGCACTTTAGTCCCAATGCCGCGAACAATATAATGATATTTTGAGAACTCCTTGCACCTTTTGTCAGACGGATTGGTTAGTGATCACCACGCTATGAGTAGCATGAATTAGCTAGCTAGCTACTTAAAACTAGCAACAATTTCTACGTTGATGTGACGAATAGTCATGAAGTAAAGTTAAAACTATTTAAAAAAATGTAAGGCCGACAGGCTAGAAAAGGTAACGTTAGAAAGGTATTGCAGAAAATGTTCGATATTGGAGATAATTTAGGATATATTTAAAATTCTGACAAAATTTTATGAGTGATGAAGACGCTGATGATTGATTCCATTTTCAGGGTTTGCGGCGATCGAGAAGTGCGCCAAATTGACGCAGATCGTGTGCGTCCTCAACGTTGAAAGCGTCGACGAAGCGAAGGAGGTACGTCCCTTTATCAAAGTACTGAAATGTTTAGTTTATTTGATTTAAATCTGACGTAGCCATCTACTGCAATGTAAAAGATTGCCTCTGAAGGTAATTCTCTGATTTGTATGTACATATTTATCGCAACAAGTAAATGCGCGAATACATAAAGCCAGCAACTCGAAGATGGAAAGGTACTGTTCAATGGCATGAAGTTATTAGTAGCGTAGTTAGTAGTAGTGTAGTGTAGCTGGTAGTAGTGTACCTTACATTAGTAGGTGCTAGTGTAGTGTAGTTGGTAGTGTATTATGTTAAACTTATGCAAGTTTAATCATCCGTAGTGAACTTTAGGGCTGGCAGTCTGATTCGGGAGTCTCTCAATCGCTCGGAAGTGGAGAGTTCAATAATATTCTTGCAAGAAGAACAGATCTTCCCAAGGCAGCAGAGCAGAATATAGAGTTGATCTCGTAGTATTTATTCGCCTTTCCTTTTTGAGAAATGACCTGACTCTCTTCATTCCATATAATCTTTCGCCAGTAAGAGGAATGAAATAGCGTATGAAATGACGAGGGTCAGGTCGGCCCTTTTAACAGTTGTATTACATGATGAATGTAAAGATTACGGGACGGAGTATACTAACACAAGATGTAATATCGAGAGTAATGTAGCTAATAAATTATTCGAGTTGTGATTATTGACGTCTAATTTCTTTTACCCCGTCGTGAAGGTTTTTTTTGTAATGGAAATAAATGGTCACACTAAATAGACATCATCGATCGCATAATACAGACATTATTTTGGTGAAATAATCTTCTAAGTTTTGCGAAAATAATGACACTCAATTAACAATAATTACCGGATTCCTGGAATATCAGTATTATTTTTTTCAATTTTCGATAGCGTAGGATTTTTTTTGCTAATCTCAGAAAATAATGATTTATTGAAAACATGTGAATAGTCTATTTGTGAATTAATTCGAAGAATACTTACCTCTTTCGAATTACAGGTTGATCAGTTGATCTTTGGTCTATTTCTTTTCGGCAATTAATCATTGTCGAAATAAACCAAAGATCACAATCTTTAATTTGAAAAAAATGGGTTTACTGATTCTCGTAGCTGTACGAGGCGAACAAGGCTAATCCGCGGTTCGCTGAGATCGAGGACATCGAAGTGGACTACGTCGCCCGTGAAGCGATGGATGGACCGAATACGGATCCGACGGCCAATATCAAGAAGCGCAAGTATCCCGTCTGTCCTAGTGAGTTCCGATTCGAGAATAAGTGCACGCTTTTACAATTTTTTTTGATTGATTAAAAACCCGGAACGATTTATAGAAGTTTATCTTCCGACAACTTGGCACTAATGTGAATGAGTGTATACTGTTTAGCATCGGGACGTGGCCCTGTCGTCTCGTTGACTACGGGTCAGCTCTTCTCCGCCTTGAATGTGTTCGGCCTCACGCCGTGCCCTTCCACCGGGCCCATTCGACTGATGGAATTGCTAATCAACGTAAGCATTCCCGTCGATTCCAGTTTCGTCTCCCTATTGTCCATCTTTTCCCTGACAAGAACAATTATTCTGCATTATTGAATCAATATCGTTTGCTTTTTTTCTTTTCAGATGAGACTCAAGCAGATCAAAATCGAGCAGGAGCGTGCGGCTGAGAGAGACGCTGAGACGTAAGCATTACCGTAGTCTTCCCATTTATAACTCTGCAATTAAGGTCGAAATTGTGGATTGGGTATTATCTCATCAGTAGTTCTATCAAGATGGGGCGCTTAGAATTTGTGCATGTTTGTAGTGTAACTAGTGTTATGTGAACGGAATAAAACAGTTCATCTTTGGTATTTTCCCTTTCGGCAATTAATCATTATCGAAATAAATCAATAATCATAGTCCAAACTGGCATTAAAGAATAAAGTTCAAAGATCAGATTCTCAAATATCAAAGGTTCTGTTCAGTTCTAGATAAGTTATTCATCCTTCGGGTTTGCGAGTCTCTTCAAATATATTCTCACCTAATTGCAGGATCTCGTTCTGGAATGGTCAGAGGGAGGCACTCCACGAGTGCACTGCCATCAAGCGATCCGCCATCGTTGATGCGTACTTCCCTGAGGTGTGGACTAGATCGGATGGATGGAACCAGTTCGTGTGAGTTGAGGGGGGGGGGGGGGGGGGAGGTGGAGAAAATGTTTCGATTAAGGGCTGTCAGGGTGAAGAATACGTCTCTTCATTGCGCACGCAGAATGAAGAGATGTATTCATCCTGACAGCTTGACTATGAAGTCAAGGTGCCGTGTTTGTACCAATATATTGATTTTCTCTCATTTGCACTTACAGAAATTCTTTGAATCATGTGAAAAATTGATCATGAACAACAGTGTTCGATTCTTTTATATGAAAAAAAATTCGTTAACAGGCGACCGAGGATGAGCTGACCTCGCTCAGCAACGTGTTCAAGGAGGGAGTCACTGTGAGTTATCATTTGGAGTGCTCTCCTCATTCCTTTCTTCATTCCACACGCTCTCTCACACGTCAGATTGGTGGGAGAGTGCGCAGAATGAGGAGAGTTTTTCCTAATTTTGCCAGGCCTAGTTATATTCACATTGCGAGTATAAGGATAAATTGTGTTGTTCAGCAGGATCCATCAACTGATCTGATCCTCGAGGGAGTCAACTATTCGATCGACCACTCAGAGGAGGATAAGATCGTCGGAGAGAAGGGCGACTCTCGATTCCTCGCAGTCAAGACGAATCTTGGTACGGTAGATTAACTATGACGATTGCCAACCGAGAAATGATTTTTTCTAGCAATGATAGTTCCATCTGAATTTTCATGAATTTTCTGAATTTTCGCCTCAGCTCATTTTTTATTTAAAATCTCTGCTCTTCAAAGACTTAGAAATGGAATAGAATAAGTTATTTTGTTTACTACTCTGCACTTGTTACTGTAACCTCCCACATAGATCTGTTAGGTCATGGTTTTCTAAGGAACTCTCATACTACCGTAATTCGCGGATATCGATTGATTAATTTGAAGCTATCGTCATCGCAGTGTGCGAGGGAGAGGGAGATTGGGGAGAGACCTGTGCAGCAGTCGAAGAAGTGGCTGATTATCTGACGTCGATTGGATACTGAGGTACGGTAGGAGAGATATCGATTGATTGATTACCGATTCATATTCGCTACAGTAGGAAAGCTATCGATGGATTGGTTACCGATTCACATTTAGTACGGTAATAGAGTGCTCGATTGATATGTTATCTGCCATTTAGTACGGTAGACGAGTTATTGATTGATATTCGGTTTTAGGTACTGTAGAGACTTGATTGGAAAATTATTCCTATTTCTTAGATTTATATTATTCTATTTATTCCCATTAGCGCTGTAAGCGAGTCTTTCCTTGATTTTCTTTACAGAAGGGCCCTCTGCGAGTGCTTCTTCATATTCTCTCTTCCATCTACCGTATCTCGTCCACCTACCATATCTCTTCCACCTACCGTATCCTATTTGTGTGCTGCGAGAATTGTGCAAGTGAGAGGCTCTGTTCTGTTTTTATATTTTGCTTTGCTCGTTCCCCAGTCTCTTTTTGCATCCATAATACGAAACGACAAAGGGGTACAAATCACATTGATTGTGTCGCACTGAATGCCAATTGAGTATTCATTCACTGCCCTGCACTTCTCATCATTCTCGCACGCACTTTCGCTCCAGCTAGCAGTTCATTTTTCCTTTCGATTGTAATGTAGTTTTGTAGACGTACACATCAATTTCATCCGTAGCTTCGCTGATGTAGAATCAATCTTCTTTTGCGTCCGATTCTTGCCTCCGTTTCTTGTCATTGTATAATCTTTTCTTTTCCGTTGTCATCTGCTAATTAGCTCTTTTGCAGTCGATCGGCCCTCATTTTTGTATCATTCTTACTTTCATGTGTTTTTGCGGCCTCCAGACTTCTCGTGTTTTGCGCCCGAACTGAAATGCACGAAATGTGTAGAAGTCACTTCCATATTTTTTCCATCCCATTGGCTATTGATTTCTTTTTCATTCCTATTTGTAAACTGTGTATTTGAGTAACCCTAAAACCTAAATCATTTCATGATATCTACATGATATCGAGATGATATCTTTTTTTAGAACAACCACTTGCTTTGTTTAGCTTGTACGTATCTCCTTCAGACCGCATAAAATACTTGTTTTGTGACCTAGCAGTCTTTCTTACTCTATCCCTTCTCCCACTTTCTCCCTTTTTATCCCTGGTTAGTGGATATTTTGATGGAATAAATGACTTATGAAGGATGAGATGAGGATAATAGTGAAGATCAAGATCAATGATGGTCTTTGAACCTCTGAAGACCTCTGAAGTGAAACAAACAGAAGGTCGATATGGGTACTGAAGATTACTGTAGTGGAGCTTCAGACTGATGTTACTGTACTGACAATTATATTACGGATGATGAAGGATATTGTAGACGGATGACATTCCAGATGGTGTACGATAGACTGATTGTGAGATTACTGAGATTACGGTAGATTGCGATAGAGGTTACTGCAGCCATAGGTTACTGTGGATGGAGACAATTTTCGTCGGTTCATTTGATTTATTGAATCATCAGGGAATCTCTTCTTGATCCTTCGCATGAAGATCCATTCTACTTGAGAGGGCGAATGACTACCTTCTTGCCGGTTCCTCCTACAATGGGCTGACTGTGTTATCCACCACAACGAAGATCACACGGCTTTCAATTCTGATCTTTGATCTTTGCACTCTAGTTCACTATTATTAGTTCACCCCATCGATCACTGTGAGTGTCTTGAATGACTAGGAACGAGATCATCTGATCAGAGGCATACTTGTATACTTGTACGGTATTTGCACAAACCTCCGAAGACCGACGGCTTTGGAGGAGGGATACGAGACGCAGTAGACTTGGACTTGGAGATGGCGATCGAAGGAAGGGAGCTGAGATTGCCCGTCTGAGCTCGGTAACGTTCGGCTGAACAATGCAGTTGTAATGGGTACGGCAGCTACGGTAAGGATACGGTAGGGATGCGGGCAATGCTCTCAGCGTGTGCACACATCCACAGGCACCGATGAGAAGTCACACTTACCGTCACGAGCCAGATACTTCTTGTCTCTACTGAGATGTACTTTCATCTCTTCGATTTCCTCTCGCTCATTCACTGCCTCGGCCAGCTGCGCATTGGCCCGAGCGATCTTCATCGCATTCTCCTTTTCACACTGCAAATTGCACGAATAAGAGACAACACTGGATAAAGTACATGATTACGATAGTGGGTACGGTAGTGGAAGCGACACATGATCAGTGACGATACAGGGTACAAGACTGTTTCGGATATTGCACTGGATACAGTAGTGATACCTCCTCGAGCTCCTTCTGACGTCGCTGTAGCTCCAATCCTCTAGCATTGATTTCGGCGAAGTCGAGCACGCCGGTCGGCTCCATCACTGTGTAAGTTGCATCGCCCTGAAGTTCAAAGACCAATGTAGAGTCTCCAAAGATCAAAGATCAGTCTAGGCAGAATGAGTTCGCTGATTATGGTGGTGACATTCGTCTACAGTAATCGGTCTGATTGGCAATGAGAGTGGTGGAAGACAACAACCGTAATTCGTACCTTGTTCTCGGGCTCCTTGTTCACCTCACTCTTCGCCTCCTTCTTCATCTCAGACTTCGGCAATGCGCCTGCGTCATTCTTCTTCGGACCGACTGAAGTGAGGAAAGAATAGTACGGTAACCAGTACATCTGCCCATGAGTGTAATCTGCCCCTTCGATTACCTTTGTGTTTGGCTTGGCCCGCGGGCTCACTCTCGTCGTGAACATGTCCGCATCCGCGTCGGATGCATGATCCTGTAATAAAAATCGATGAGGATACGGTAGCGCATCTCCAGTGCTCCCGCACTAATCGGCATTTCGGCTGCTGGATCTTATGCGAATTAGTCGTATCGTAATCGCTCCTACCCTCCAATCACAACCCTTATCAGTAAACGTACCGGAACGTGCCAATCTTGAATTCATTCAATACGGCCCGACAGAACCTACGAAGAGAAGAGAAAATGGGAGGAATGATTGGAGGAGGAAGAAAAATACAATATTGAGAAAATAGATAATTAGATAAATGTAAATGGATAACGTTTTGGATACATATATTTACAAAATTCGATCAGCGAGAGGATGAAAACGATTAGAAGAAGGCGATCAATGATTTGTGAAGTATAGATAGCCGCTTTTCGTTTCTAACTCATGAACATTGGATATGTCTAGAGCAAATCGAGTCATCCCGGAAACTCTCTACTGAGCCTATTATCATCAGGTTGATGCGAAAGTCTTCAAATCTTCAAACTAATTTTCAAAGAAATGTGTGTGACGATACCGATGCAATCTGCTCCCGTAACATCACAGAATGAACCAATTGCGATCGAATGTGATCAGCGTTCCGTAGATCAGAGAGAAGATCCGTAGAGAAGATGGCAGAAGATGCGAATGACGATTCAGACATTGAAGAATACCAAGTGGATGAATGGAGATAATAGATTTCTACAGTATTTCATTATATTGATCGATAATTTCTTTGTTGCTCACTCTTCTTGTTCAGATCTTCTTCGAACTGCAATTGGAGTATGTGAAGGTACTACTCTTCATTCTTCACTACATCCTCCGGTGATTTATTTCCATTTTTTCCGATATTTTTTAGCATGTTCGGTTTTGTTCTGTTTCTATCTTCTTGTTTGCAGATGCCGAAGCCTCTTGAATCTTCAATATTCGCGAACCGGGTATTGATGTGCTCAAGGAGCTCACCTACGCATGCAGGGGAATGAATACAATGTGTTCATTCACTTTCACGTGCGATGATCATGCGTGCACGACTAATTATTGACTGGACGAATGATACAGTTCCAATTCCAGTGTTCCAGTTCCAATGTTTTTCCTTCAATCGGAGAGTCCCACAGCCCAGGAGGTATTCTATTCTTTCATGTATGTTCACGTTGTCTCCGCTATCATTCCCAGAAAACTAACGAGCTCGATCTCTCTGCTCGCACCACGGTAGCTTTCGTCTCAGTGATGAACGGAAATGGGAAGAACATCGTCCGGATAAACATAGGAAAAAGGTTGGCCTGTTTTGAATTCAAACACTTTTAGTTTCTTATTTAGATCTCTGTCATGCTGCGTCTGTACAGGCGATAGTTAGAGAACAATGAAGGAAGCTTGTGTGAAAAGGGTAAGCGATTCATTTTCTACTTTCGATAGTATTGATCATTTTGTGAAAGTGTTTGATAGTTGATTTATAGTTGACGGCAGTGGAGAAAGACTCGAATCATGGGATCTGTCGAGCATTGCTTCGAGTTTCACGACAAATTCGTTCGGATAAATGTTGTGAAGCTACTCACTAGTTTTTTTAACAGAGAAGGAGGTGATGAGAAATATTTATACTCCGGTTACTTTCTCCTTTCTAGATAGATTCGAACTGGAGCTGGTGCAAGTAGGTGCATCATTAGACAGGCCAAGTTATCCTCATTTGATGAGATTCGCAATCTGAAGAAATTCAGAAGGGAGCGGTACGATGAGGCCAAGGTCGTTAGTTACTTCTTACGAATTTCTTCAAATTTCTCTTCAAAATTTAGACCCGAGATCATTAGCACTCTGAAAAATTCGGGCAAAAAAACTCACTCTTACGCATGGAGACGATGTGCCTATTGCAACTGTATAGCAAGGCTATCAGGCAACTGTATCGGCTTCTTCATCCGATATCGCGCAGTTTGTGCGCACGAAAGCACTCGGGGTTTTGACTGCGTATAAGCCGATGAAGTTAGTTCTTTCACCATTTTTTTCATCGCATAGACCGCCTCGATAAACGGATGTCCGTCCTCCAGACTGTCGATCATCTTTCTTGACTATCGATGATTGTCGGCTGTCCATCATCTTGCTCGCTCGCCACACAGCGAATAAGATGCCAGCGATATGCTTGTATGAATCCTTCGCTCTCGATGCAGATATCAACCTTTGAAGAGGGCATCTAAAAAGAGTAAAAAATAACGCAATCAAATATTGCGAATGTGCCTCATGTGATTCTTATTACGATCAGCAGCTTCTTGAGGTACTTCGACTATTTTCTTCAGAAAAGTAGGGAGCAACATCACCTAGAGAGCGAATAAATCAATATAATAGGGAAGTGGTTTCAACCCCATTACACTCCGTGCACGAGCTGTCATGGATATGGCTGAATGGAGAGGAATGAATGGACGACGTCCAGCAGTCAATCACAACCGCCCAATTTTTCGAAAGGTGAGATCGCATCTTTCGTGAAAACGGATAATTATTCGGAAAGTTAATTATTCGAAAATTACTCATTATTTTACAGTACCGAAGAGGGAATTTTCGGCCACCCTGGTCCGCCTTCTCAGCTCCATTGCCATCTCCAAATCGATTTAATTTAGCAAGGATAGTTCGTCAACGATTAGAAAGAGTTCATCATAAGAAGCAAAGATAAACAGCTATAGGAGCAAACTAACGTCGTATGCATCAACCTGAGAGGCATCCACACAGGTCAGTCGAAGTTCGACGATCGGGAGAGAGAACCTCAACATCTGATCACAATTATTTCGCGCATTGAAGACGATTTACAGTGACAGATCGTTTAGAAACAATGCATTGTCTCTATGCAATTATTCCAAACTCGATTGTTTTCTCGTTTTAAAAGAGAGTTGTGCGTTGTATATTTATGGTTCTAGCTGAAAATAATGATTCTTCTTCAGGAAATCAAACAGGGCTTCAAACTTCGCCCTGTGAAACATCTTATTCGCGAGTCAAAGCCGGCAATTCTCCAGGCAGAAGGTTAGCATTTATTCTTTAGCAAGAATGTTTACAAATTAGTCGGTTTCTTTTTTCAACATTGTCAGTTAAATCTTCTTGAAAGAGTGATTTCTTGAAGAGTTATCTCGTAAAAAAGTATCCTCGATAGTTTGCTATGCTAGTTATCAGCAACTTATTGCTATCTAACAAATACTTTCTCAGGCGAAGAGGATTTCCAATACAACACTCGCGGCAAAGTCAGCGACGTAGGTTTTCTCTCAATTTCCATCGATGTTTCAATCTTTTTCTGCACCATTCTCTCCATCTTAATCAACTCACTTTCCATAATTCTCCACCCTCCTCCCTCCTCATCCCTCTCATTTCTCAGGTTCGAGAGGACATTGAGGAGTCGGAATTGGACTCGGGTCTTCCCTCTTCCTCCGCCTCAACCGCCGTTCCTCCTCCCCTCTCTGCCCCTCCCCCACTCCATCCACCTTCCCTCCCCCTCCACCCATTCCCGGAGGAGCAGCGCCACCCCCTCCACCGCCACCACGGTCAGTTTTTGATCTTTGATCTTCGAACTCCATCTGATCTTTGATCTCCAGCCCTTCGCCGGAGCTCCGCCCCCTCCTCCTCCGCCCCTCCACCCGGATCCACGCCCGGTGCGTCAATGGCTCCGCCCCCTCCGCCGCCTCCCGGCGTTCCGGTCAGTGCACTTACTGTGGATAACAAGCAACTGGTGTCCTGTCTAAATTTCGACTAGGATGCTGAAATTTCGCTAAACAACGTAAGTACTTGCATTTTGCAGCGCCCTCGTTCCGCAGCCGCCGAGAAACTGGCGAAGAAACTGGGAGGAGGCGACCCAGCCAAGGTCGACCTCACCGCCCATCTCAAGGGCATTCAGGGAGGAATCAAATTGAGGAAGGTACGGTAGTCATCGTATCGATTACTGACTTTTCCCTGCAGGGGTGATGATCACATTAGTCACTGATCTTACGTAAATGTCCCTCACCTAGGGCACCCCGCCGAGGCAGAGCAAGCCTTGCTATCCCCAGGGGTCGGCAAATTGGTAGTAACCTCGGTTACGAAAAGTAAACGTGCCCTAGAAGTCTGGTAAACAAGGGATCACGCTGGCCTCGATGTACCGTGTACACCACCAGGCGTCGTTGTCTCAAGACAACTGTAAAATGGCCTTGATTGTGGAAGCAACTTTACCTTTACCTTTACCTGGGGTATTGTTAGTGTTCAATTACTATTCCATATGCTTATCTACCGTACCCTACGGTATTCAATCGCTTGGTTCATAGTCATTACCATATTTATGCACACCCCTACTGTACCCCTACTGTAATCCAACCTACCGTATCCAGGTCGCTCCTCCGCCCGAGCGCAAACTGATCGTCGATCCATCGGAGATTGGCAAGGTGATTGGCGCCCCTCGTCCGACCATGGATGCCTTCCAGCCACCACCTGAGATTATGAGAAGAGTGAGTGTGGATGGGGAAGATCAAAGATCAATCTCTGACAAATTTAGGGCAAAATTGACCCTTAGGTAGAAGTAGTAGAAGGCTGCTGTAACTGAAATTAGCCTGAATTAGCCCAATCGTATCGGATAAGAATGTTATTATTATATCTACTTAGATGTCAGAGATCAAAGGCGTGATCTCTAATCAATCACAGGGAAAATATAGTGCGTATTGACTTCAAACGAATGCATGTACGGAGATTTTAAGTGAGCTTTTTTTTCAGAGGGAGAATTTGATGGTGGATGGAGAGACTATGAGTGATCAGGATGACGATGGGCCGGTATGCGATTTTACGGAGAGCGTTGAGAAAGACTCTTACAGGAGAATAACACGATTATGATGGACGATGAAGAAGGGGAAAGCGAGATGAATTACAGAACAAGACACGGAGAGCCGGTAGGTGATTTTACAAGCGGTAAAAACTGAAAAGAAACCTGTCAAGCAATGCCCCTGCTTATCTTTGTTTCATCGCTTTCATCTTTTATCGTTCATTCAAATATACAATAAACGCAATTCATCATTTAAGAATACGCGATATGAAAATGAGGATCAATTTATCGACCTGGATCAGTCAAGAAGTGAGTGAATATTTCAGATATGGAGTAAAAATATAAGTAAACTATTTAAATATTAAATATAAATGAGATTGAAGAAGAGAAAACGTGCATTGGAAATCAATTTCTTAGCGAAAAAAAAGTTTAATATTTATCGTGCCATGCGCAACATTTGATATTTGATCTCATTACATGTCGAAAAATTCTGAACTAGCAAGGAAGCTCCCACGACGATTCATTCAGATATATCGTAACAGAAACATGTCATGTTGCCATGACATTGCAGACGCATCGGTGTGGCTCGTTGATAGACCGATGGACGACGTTGAACACCCCATGCTGGAGGCTAAGATTCGATCGATTGCAATTGTGAGAACTGATTGAATTGTCGTTTGAAATACTTTTGCCGTCTTTTTCTCTCTCGCCGTTGTTTATGGTCAGCTTTTGGACAAACAAATTGATGAATAGATTCATTTATCGCTCCTATTAGTCATATATGTACTGATCAGACTATCGTTCTTTAAGGTTAACAAAAGAAAGAAAAAAAATCAGAAATTTTCAGGGCAAGATGGAGGTAGACGGTGTGGAATGCATCGTTCTCTCCCATGATGCTGAACGCGGCCTCTACGCTGTTTGTTTTGTTGTTGTTGTTATAATATTAATTATTGTACCTAATATTAATTTTATTTTATATTATATTTTTTTTATTTTACCAATGATTGCTCAGGTGATTCGAGGAGGAGCGGTTGAGGTCATCACTTCGACTGATCTGGGCGCGAGTGAGGGAGGTGAGTGGGGAGTTGTGCGGGTAAACAAATTGCTGAATAGATTTTGTAAATAAGCGTGTTTCTCAATAGAAATCTAACTGAAAGTTCGATATTTTCTGCCAGTTCGATTACGGTTTCGAAGGGATTTTGAAGAAAAAAATAGCGCCAATGAAGAGATGGAAAGGGGTAGAGATCACTGTTAAATTGCAGATGGCGAAGAGGGCAACGATGGTGGGAGTGTACACGCAACTGAGGAGGGAGGTGAGTGGGGAGTTGTACGGATGATCAATCGTCTCTGTCCGCTTTTGCTCGGCTCTCGGATAAGTACAGAGTACTTTGAACGACGAGACCATTACGCTTATTCCGCGTTGCAGAAATGACGATGGGTGGGCTGGGACAGCACTCGATGGCCAGTCTCGTGAGTTTACCAATCCAATTAAGGAAATCATCTAAGTGATTTAGATAAATAATGAAAAATACTGTTGTGGCGTTGATTTCAGAGCGGGGACTCGATTATGCTCCGATCGCCCAACATGCATTCGACTGCTCGCTGCATGGGATGCCAAGTGAAGGTTATTTACTAGTCTTTAATTTGTAATTCTGACAGTAAGGCTGTTTCTTTGAATAATGCGTTAAAAGATGCCCATTCTGGATACTATTTTATAAAACTTCTTTCATGATGGCCATTACGGGACTTCATGTTTTCACGGAAAAATAACATTTCATCCAGGAAGGAGAACTGGTGGACAAAGGCCGAGTCATCACTCAACTGAAGCGAGAACTCGATCAAAACAGACTCGAGGTACGGTACCTGCGTCAGTCCAGACTACTGTTTTGTACGCTCGGACTAGTGAATAGAAAAATTAAAGAAGGATTGACAACAGCCTGATTCTGTAATATATACAACAGGAATGTGTTTGAAGAATAATAGTCATGATTATCTACATCTTTCATATGCCCGTTTCCACTTATGAGAGAAATTCAATTGGGAAATATAGATGAGGAACTATTGACGAAAATATGCAGTAATCAGATTTCTTCTCATACAGGCTGTGGACGCAGCTAAAGAGGCTAATGACGCGCGCACGGAACTGCGCAAGGTACGGAAGATGATGATCATCAGAATCATCATCGATTATTTCTCATTCAGAAAACGGATGAGATGGGTGGACTGACAGAGAAGATGACTGCACTCGAGGAGAAGAACAGCGAGGTGAAGAGTAGAAGAGATTTTTTTTATTTATTCATTTTTCCGATTAATCGTAGAATTTATTTTATATCTTTTTTTTAAATTTAAAAAAAATCTGAATACAACGATGTTCTAGTGATTGCGAGTTTGATGAAATCGTTTCCTCAGTTGTCCTACAAACTCGGTCGAGTGGCCGCCTCAATGAAGCGAGACCTTGAGATGATCGCGCTCCCTCTTCCTCCGAAGATGTCTGGGGTACGGTTGGTAATGAC
Source organism: Pristionchus exspectatus (assembly GCA_911812115.1). Taxonomy (NCBI): domain Eukaryota; kingdom Metazoa; phylum Nematoda; class Chromadorea; order Rhabditida; family Neodiplogasteridae; genus Pristionchus; species Pristionchus exspectatus. The sequence goes on along the minus strand of OU461584.1, from coordinate 16,448,625 downwards.
ATGATATTACGAGAAACTAGAAAAAACATAATACAATGCCTGGGAACGAAAGCAGATTTGACTAAAATGGAGTATCTTCATCAGTTGGCGAGAACTACAATGCCCCCTCAGCCTCCTCCTCCTCCTGCTATTCCTGCTGCTCCGAAGAAAAAGGTACTGTAGATTTCGGTAACCTAAAAATGACTTGTGCGAAATCAAAACCTTTCAGGCGGCCGCCCCCAGCAAGAAGAAGGGAGCCAAGAAGGCTGCAGTAGTAAGTGTGCAGCAAACATTTATTGTCTAGCTTTTCCACCAAAGATCTGTAGCTTCTGCACACTACTGAACTACGTCAGACAGTGTTCCAATGGTTGAATTCCAGTGAATCGACTGACACGACAACCTAGCGAGATGCCACCACTAGTGTGATGACAACTTGTCATGTGCCATCTCCTTATTGTGCATTCTCTCCCTTTCTATCTGAGCATTGAAAATGATAGAGGAGTGTCGCATTTTGGAATCATTAGGCTAGAATAGTGATTACAAACCGGCAAGAACCATACATTGTTAAAAGGAATCACCATTTCTTTGAGGCTCCCGCACCAGCTCAACCGCCGCAGTCTCCGTAAAAGCATGAAGAGTATCGGTTATCGACTTCCCTGACCCGACTTGATAATTGATATACTATGAATAAAAATCACTGTCTGTGAATTCATGGCAATTATCTACATTTAGAATATGATACGCATAACAAAGTACACCACATATTGTTTTGATTGCACTAGAGAATGTCTGATGTCTTTGAACTTTCAATGAATGAACATGTTGGGAGAAATGATTAGCACGTAAGAGGAGGAATGACAGATGGATAAGAGAAGCAGGCTAGAGAGGAAAAGAGAGGGATCCTGGGTGAGATGCGTATAGAATGGTCGCGAATAAAGGTTTTTGTCTACAATCTTCCCGATTTACATTTGAATTGGAACGATGGGAAAGCCTGTCTGTTTTAAATTTTAGGAATACGCAGCGCGCGAGCATGAACTCCGATTACAAGTCAACCATCGTCGAGTTCGCTAATCCGCTATTACCTCTCTTTTGTATCTCAGTCCTGGGTCACGGACTTTCCTTCCGCGTAAATTCCTTTTATCTGTTTGCATTAATACGGAAAAAACTTGACAAATATACGCGGATCTTCGTTTGAAGAGATGAAGAGGGTCTTTATACTTCCCATTTCAATTCCATTACGATCCACGAATAGTGTAGACCATTCTAATTGAAATCGTTGATCTAAAAGAAATAAGGAGAAAAGAAAGAATCGAAAGATCGGCAATTTAATAATTGTTCTCCATTTTCGATTTAGTCAATGAGAATTTTTTACAGTGCACGATCAGGGAATTACCAGAGAATAAACATCGATGTTTGGCGTTTTGAATGTTGAAAGTGCTCACTGTAGTCTACTGGTTGTAGCAGGCTTGGCATTTTTTCCTTCTTTTGCGTTTTCAGAGAGGGATGATACGAATGAAAATTGTTTCCTAGCCTTCGAAGCACAATCGTGTCCCAAACATATCTCTCACTCTCACAATCAGTGCAAATTCACCTCATCGAGAAGGAATGGGACAAAGATTTGACTGGGACGAAATTGCTTCCATAAGATCGGTACACAATATGTTTGAGACAGTACATTTTACACAAATTCCATCCCCTGTTCATTACATTTTTAGATACAAAATTATTCATATTTGCTGTAATCATTCATTAGGTACGATTGAGCAGATCGAGCTTCGTCCCTCGTCCCTCCTGATGCAAATGCCTCCACCACCCTCTCACAGCCTCTTTGCATAATTGCCGATTGCTCCATTTGGGAGGAGAAGAGGTTACATGGTGTGTGACTTCCAGAATCCTCTTCTGTTTAGCCCATTCATTGTTTCATCTCTGTTTCATTCTGTATTTGTTTTCTATGCTCCATTCCTTCCTTATCATTCTTCCCTCCTCTTTCAATAGCTCATCATCCTTGTTTCTGATCGCTTTCTCAGTCATTCTCTCTCCCTCCGATCCAGCATTCCCAATACGAAAGCTCCTCTTAGTCAGCCTTACCATCATTTTCACATTTTCTTCTCTAAATATCGATTCTTTTGCGTCGCGTCACAATTAGAACAAATTCGGAGGTTGATGATAATCATTCGCAGAAGTACGATCGTGTGCAGATCACCAAGAAGTATTCCCTCCGATTGCCTCATTCGTCCCAAGTGATGAAGCTGAAGGCTGTCTTCTTCCGACACGCATCGGTCGATAAAGCTGGCAAAAGGAAGTATCCGCCATGCACAAGTGAGTCCCAACACGGATAACAGTAATTGAATTCGAAATTCTGATCAAAAATTAGTCTTCAGCGTTATTTCGATTATAATCAATTCATATTCAAACGGAAAATGAGATGGATAAAAGTTCCGATAAGAAATGTGAAATGAATTGAAATATTAATTTTCATTATTCAGGTTCTGGATCTGCCGTCCTCTTCCAGATGAGTACCGCTCAGCTCTACAGCTGCCTATTCGATCTCGGAGTGGCGCCCTGTGTGGGATCGGGAAGGCTCGACCTCGTTCAGATGGCCATTCGGGTAAGCATTTCCGTTGTTCTTCTTCTGTTTGCCCTGAATGTGAGAAAAACGAGTATTCTACTTTATAGAAATAAATTGATAATTAATGCTTTATAGGTACGTTGGAACCAGGAAGAGGCCTGCGCGCATCGAGCTGCGATGATCGACGATGGGTGAGTAAATAATGTCTAATTTGTGCTCAATACTAGAATTATGCGAGCAATTGAACATTTGATCTTTGGACCGATTTTGATCTGTGGTCTATCATCTTTACATTTTGATCCTTGATCTTTAAACGTTTTTGATATTTTGTTCTTGATCATTATACTTTGACCTTTGATCTTTAGTCTTGATAACACAATCAAAAGTTCAAAGATCAAAGTCATCGTAGCCAAGAGTTCAAAGATTACTCTAGTAATTGATCCTGTGTTCTAAGTCGATTCTGCTATGAATGAATGTGATATCTCCTCTCACCCAATTGCAGTAGCATCTGGGAGACGTACAGAAGCCGTTTGGATCGATGCTTCCCGATCATCGGATCGCTCAACAGTCGCTCGGTCCTCGCAAGCAAGGAATTTGAAGTGAGTTGAGCAGTATGGGAAACGTATGGATTATGGATTGTTACCTATGATGAAGCACATGTTCTCTTACTGGTAGAGTTCGAAATACGGGTAATCGTCTCTTCATTTCACACACACTCTCGTCACTCTGACCGGTGAGGTTGAGAGAGTACGTGAAATGAAGAGACGATTTTTGGTCAGAGTGACAAGAGAACACGCAGAATGAAGAATCGTATTCTTCAACTTGATAGGCCGAGAATGATGTCAAAGAAATTCATTGAAACTCATTGATTGGTAGTTTGCACCCACGACTATACTTTTCTTCTATTGAAGAGTGTGTTTGGAATGAAATATGGAGAAACCGGGATGTATTTTCGAAAATAGTAGCAATTATATCTGTTTTCAGGTGACCGCAGTCGAGAAGATGGCACTGCTGGACGCGTTGGCTGATACATACAGAGTGAGTTTTTTATCTTTATCATTTCAATAATTGATTATAACAGTTGTAAATTAATAGTTGATCTCGTTTCGTTCAGTCTCTCTACAGTCCTATTGTGCTTGGACAGGACGTCTATATCATCATGTCCGAACTGCCGTTCATGGTGGTCGGAACGACCCCTCATGGATGCGGAATCATCGCCTTTAAGGCTGCAGACACCGGTACGGTAGATAACGGAGAATTATGGTCGAACAAATATTATTTATTGAATCTGATAGAAAATGATAGCGATATTCTGGTGATTTTGTAATTCTATCTGCATTACAAACTGCTATCTACATTACAAACCATTCATCTCCTACCCCATTCTTCAGTTGGATTAGACAATAGAATACATTGTCAACGTTACCGTAACCTGCTCGTGGATATACTTTCCTTGAACCTGTCATTGAAAGGAAATACTCAGATATCAGTTGATTATTTACAGTGATTGTCGCTGCTCTCTTCGCGGGAGGAGATCCAGAGAAGGTGCAGGCTGCAGAGGCGATCGCATCTCTCGTCGACGAGATCGTGGCCAACCTCACTATCTGAGGTGAGCTATCGATTGATTAAAATGAAATTAGGTACTGTAGACGAGCTATTGATTGATTCGAAACTGGCTCACATAGGTACTGTAGACGATTGATTGGAAAATGATTTGAATTGAATGTTGAGTAATCGATTCATGCAGCCCTTATATCTCGTGGATAATAATATGAGTTTAGGTCCGTCTCGGCTCACCTGCTCACCACTCGTCGTTTCTCTATTCCGCTGATTGCTTCGACTGCCGGAGCATTCCTTCTTTCTCCATACTTCTGTAATATTGTCCCCATTTGTCGCTCGTCCTCCCCTCTTTCTCTCATTAGTTGATTGTATATTCTTTTCGAAGTAGTGAGTAGTCTTATTTGTGAGAGCGATAGGCTCCTGGCTCCATCCATTGTTTTTTTGTATAGCTCGCTGCCCAGTCTCTTTTGCTTCCATAATACGAAACTTGATTAAATAATAATAAGAGCACGCGCTTCCATAATAATAAGATCACAATGCGCACTGATTGTGAGAGAATTCGCCACTGAGTATTTCATTCATTCACTGCCGCGCAGTTCTCACCCCCTCGCACACACTTTTCACTCCTACTTCCACCCTTCCTCTCACTTCACAATCACTCGTGTGATCCCATCTCCCCTCCCCCTATGCTTCTGTAATATTGCCCCTTCTCTCGCTTAGTTCATGCTTAGTTGTACCGCTGACATAAGCCGAAGTATTGATTATTCACCATGATTGTCAATTTCTTTCGATTCGTTCCGTGCATTCAGTAGTCCTAGAATAGACATAGACTTCCTGCCCCTTCTCCGTAATAATTGATATAATTTGCACTTATTTTGTGAGCTATTGTTCCTCAGTGGCAACTGATGATATTAGAGACGAATAGTGAGAATATTCCATCTAATCTCCTATCGTACTCTCCATAGTTCTTGTATATCCCCATCAGTTTTCCCTCTTCCATCTAGGCCATTCTCACTACTAATGTTGTGTCCTATATAATCACTCCCTAATAGCTAAGTGTTAAGTGAATGAGGCTAAGTGATAATGATAATGTTCCATTATCGAGTAGGTATATCGTACAGAATTAAATGACGAGTTCCTCACTTCTTTTTTTGTCGTATAGAGAATAAAATTGATGAAAGAAACGATATACTGGTGCACATTTAAACTATAACTGTAACAAATTTATCTTTCAAAAAAAGAGTAACCGGATAAATATGCGCAGGGTCGAACTTGGAAGAAGTGTCGATGAATTTGAGGGTACTCTTTCCGAAAGCAACGAGACGTTCATCATCTTCCCTCTTCTCATGCTCTTCTTTGCTCTCATACATCTGAAAAGACAACGTTTGACTGGCTAATTTGATTCGTAATACAGTGATACAAATATCGAAAAGTTACATGATCTTCAAAAGCCATGCTACCAATATTTATATATTTTCAATTAGACACCTGATGAAAAACTTTTCATTAGAACGCATAGTGATGACAAAAAAAAAAGAAAGAATACATTTCTCTCATTTCAGAAAAACAAAAAGATATGCCCGAAATGTATAATTTCCTCACTGCATGTACTTCTGTGCTCCGGCCTTATCTCCAATGAACGATTTGCGAAGCATTCCCAGAAGAGCCATCGTTGTGAGACCGAGACCGATCACAACCTCAAGATATTATTTGTTAACATTTCTTCGAAAATATCAAATACTTAAGTGATGTCTCTAAATTACAATTACGAAACATACTGAACTTGCATACGCGTAATGCATGCTGATATTTTGCTAATATAAATCAATATAACTTGACGGGTATCTGTCCGTACATCATTTGCATCAACTCACTCAAATGTTGTCCAGTGAGACACGAGTAGAGCTGATGAGCTCGAAGAAGTAGGAAATCGAGAAGCAACCTAAAATATGTACTTCTAGTGAGATATCATTAAGTGATCAACTAACCGATGCATCCATAGATGATGAAGATGACTCTCATTCGGTCGTGCATACGATTCATCGAGTTGTGACTGGAATGACATTGATTAATTAGAACGAAATGAGACGCAACTTAACAAAAAAATGTAGGTTCACCCACTAATATTCTAGAAAGAGAAAGAGAACACGAGAAAGTGGTACAAAAGTAACCAAACATTGGTACGAAATGTTTCAGTTATCAGAAATGTCTGACAGGCTTCACAGTTGAGACCACATTCTTACCTAATATGTTAACGATACGATGCCCTAATAGAGATTGATCACTAGCGCCTACTAATTATTCTGAAAACGTACGCGACAGTATCAGGAATCTCGGCCTGGTTCTTGTAGATCTTGGTCCAGACAAGAAAACGACGTTGCCATTTCGTCGGAACGTGACCGCCTGAGGAAGAAAACAGTTACACACTTATATGAAACACAATTTGATCTCAATTTGTTATTTTGGATCAGATACTTTGATATTATTGACCGAATTGACTCAAATGAGCACTTGCATGTATGCACGCAACAGTATGCAGAACGATGAAATTGTTTTAGAAGGGCATTACTACATGAAGCAAACCAGAAAGAAATAACGCCAAATTTTCATGGAAACAATGGTGATTGACATTGAAACAACAACGGATAATATCGTATGCAATAATGTCTGCCCACACACTTTGACGACGACAGTACACACTCCATCACTCTTTTCCTTGTGGAATCTCTTGGCTGGTCCAGTGGGAGTTCCTCCCTGACTTCCCCCTCCACTTCCCGTCGATGTCAGACGACCAATCGCTGTGTGACTGCAATAAGGGAGAGAATAGTACCATCTTGCATCTATTATTGCACCATAGACAGCATTACACAACTCCTCTCATTAAAAGAGTAAAACGTAAGCCTACTATTGCCTCATTGCACATTTGAAGAGATTGTAATAGCAACTGATCTACAGCCCCTCTCACAATCAGTGAGATAATATAATTTGAACCTACTCAAGTTACCATTCTTTGACTGAAGCACAATTGCAAAAATACGGCTCAATTGAACTTTCGAAACGATTCGATCACCAACTGATCTAATGTACCCCCTCCACCAATAACTGACTATCTCCTCATTCTCAACGTGCTCGCAGGCGACACTCCGATATCCTTCAACCAATCGTGCGCATCGCCCATCTTCGTCGGACTGAAAAGAAGAAGAATTGATTATAGGGAGATGATGAAACACAAACGTGCCAGGAAACACTATTTGAAATGTTAAATAACAACCATTATTATCATAGTCGTCATTATTACTATTATGACTTATAATTATAGAGCAAAATAGACTGCGGGTTAGATGAAAACAGTTTGCATTTGTAGATAAAATTCAATTTAAAGATAATAATCCCTGGCCACAACTCTCCTCACCTCGTCTCATCTCCACTTTCACTCTCTTCTTCAGTTGCATTCTTCTTCTCTGGTGACTTCTCTCCATCCTTCGAACACTCGTCCAAACACAATCTGAAAAAAAAACAAGATTACTTTGTTCCAAATAATTCAGCAGCACGGTTTCTCTGCAACGCTTCTTTTTTGTTGTTGTGATTAATCGTCTTCTCCTTCCGACATGATGTTTTCGTGGTCCATCGTACAACTCTGATAACGCATACGGAAATATTCAAAAACAAATTCATGACTATATTCTTCAGCCCGCGTTTCCTTCCTCCCCCTTCCCCTCCCCCTCACCTGCTTCCCGCATCTCGACTCTTATTGTTCTCCTTTCCCATCAAACTCTCCTCGTCTCCGCCCAATTCTGAAATTTGGACCTTATAAAAAAATTGGGGCTTTGGGGATCCGCATGCACACTATTTCTAAGAGCTGTACATCGATTAGAAAAAAACTAAAACACTACTGATCAATAAACAATGAAATATCCTACATTAATAAATCTATTTTGATTAGAAAACCATACTTTTCCTCAATATTCTTCGCTGCTGGAGAACCATTCTTCGATCCTATCGAAGTGTCCAGAACAGAAAAATCAAGCGGATAATCAGACATCAGAGCCGTCTGAATATTAAAGAATCAATGTTTTATTGATAACTACAGTTAGGGGCCACAAGGCTGATAATCGATTTCAAGAATTGGTGCCAAAAGTATGTTCAAACTATCCCTCATGGTCCCAATATCATCATACTTTTTACCGTTTGTCGATATCGTGTCTTTGAGCTGCGCTAGAGTCCGAGACGGAACCTTTTTCAATGTACAATAACTAATTACGAAATTCCCGTAGTGCCTCACCTTGAATGTCCTCGTCGGCAGGTGCAGATCCTTGTACAACTCGTCGAGACTGCCCCGTTCCACGTGCGTCTTCGTCATGTATCTAATGAGTTTATTTGATTAATTGGGGCTATTAATTAATTATAAAACTATCTTTGGCACAAGGCCCGTCCTTCGATCTTCTTTGGCACAAGGCCCGTCCTTCGATCTTCTTTGGCACAAGGCCCGTCCTTCGATCTTCTTTGGCACAAGGCCCGTCCTTCGATCTTCTTTGGCACAAGGCCCGTCCTTCGATCTTCTTTGGCACAAGGCCCGTCCTTCGATCTTCTTTGGCACAAGGCCCGTCCTTCGATCTTCTTTGGCACAAGGCCCGTCCTTCGATCTTCTTTGGCACAAGGCCCGTCCTTCGATCTTCTTTGGCACAAGGCCCGTCCTTCGATCTTCTTTGGCACAAGGCCCGTCCTTCGATCTTCTTTGGCACAAGGCCCGTCCTTCGATCTTCTTTGGCACAAGGCCCGTCCTTCGATCTTCTTTGGCACAAGGCCCGTCCTTCGATCTTCTTTGGCACAAGGCCCGTCCTTCGATCTTCTTTGGCACAAGGCCCGTCCTTCGATCTTCTTTGGCACAAGGCCCGTCCTTCGATCTTCTTTGGCACAAGGCCCGTCCTTCGATCTTCTTTGGCACAAGGCCCGTCCTTCGATCTTCTTTGGCACAAGGCCCGTCCTTCGATCTTCTTTGGCACAAGGCCCGTCCTTCGATCTTCTTTGGCACAAGGCCCGTCCTTCGATCTTCTTTGGCACAAGGCCCGTCCTTCGATCTTCTTTGGCACAAGGCCCGTCCTTCGATCTTCTTTGGCACAAGGCCCGTCCTTCGATCTTCTTTGGCACAAGGCCCGTCCTTCGATCTTCTTTGGCACAAGGCCCGTCCTTCGATCTTCTTTGGCACAAGGCCCGTCCTTCGATCTTCTTTGGCACAAGGCCCGTCCTTCGATCTTCTTTGGCACAAGGCCCGTCCTTCGATCTTCTTTGGCACAAGGCCCGTCCTTCGATCTTCTTTGGCACAAGGCCCGTCCTTCGATCTTCTTTGGCACAAGGCCCGTCCTTCGATCTTCTTTGGCACAAGGCCCGTCCTTCGATCTTCTTTGGCACAAGGCCCGTCCTTCGATCTTCTTTGGCACAAGGCCCGTCCTTCGATCTTCTTTGGCACAAGGCCCGTCCTTCGATCTTCTTTGGCACAAGGCCCGTCCTTCGATCTTCTTTGGCACAAGGCCCGTCCTTCGATCTTCTTTGGCACAAGGCCCGTCCTTCGATCTTCATTGGCACAAGGCCCGTCCTTCGATCTTCATTGGCACAAGGCCCGTCCTTCGATCTTCATTGGCACAAGGCCCGTCCTTCGATCTTTCCTGCAGAAATTGTATTTTCTTTCAATTTATCACTTTTTGCAACCGAGTGATTTATGCTTCACCCTAGCATTCATTGATATCATCAGTGACATCAACAAGTCCCGTTGAAAAAAATAAATTTTCATCAAGCCCCTAGGGATCCCGCAGGGCTCAAAATTAAGGTAATGTCTCAATTCAAAACAACAACAACAAACCTGATGATCGTAGAGGAAGGAGAAGCCGCCCCGCACCCAGAATGCCTCGCTCTTCGACTTGTACGAGATCTGTGAGAGAACGAATTATAATACTTTATTTATTTGTATTTTCTCTCCGAACTGGAGGTGCGATCAAAACAAGATTCAGCTTCAAGACTATCAGAATCCTGTGAAAATGGATTCCTCCTAGATTTCAAATCTTGTTCCGTCTACTTTCCGGCTGTCTTGATACTACCGTGACCCCATCACTCCTAAAAAATCAATACGAATCCCCACGCATCACTACCGCATTCTACCGTATCGAATACTTTATCCTACTTACAGTATCTAACCAGTTGCCACTACTACGCGCTACCGTATCCCCGTACTCCTACCGTATTCTACCGTACCTCTGCTCTGTCAGCTCGAGATGAATGATCGACTGACAAATAAAGAAATTGGAGTTCTCCTTTCTATTTCGTGATTCAAAATCTAAACAAACGTTGCTTACATCCATACATGTCTTGTCATCGAAAGTGGCAAAGATAATGGCGAGAAGGGGAAGATCGCATGGATGTTGTTGGACTAGTCTCTCAGCAAATTCCTTCGTTAGAGGAAGAAGAATCTGTTCCTCGTCCGATCGACCACCTTCAAGAGGAATTTATTCGTGTAAGTAGTAATCGATAGATGGGATAACAGACTACCGTAATCAATTGATATTACCGTACCCCATACTGCATAGAGAGTGCGCATATTCATCTCAAGAATGAATTGATTAGAGATATTCAATTCCGAGAATAACTCTGCCCATCTGAAAAGAGCACAATCAGAACAATCAATGCATTCTATTCAACCTCTGTTCCATATCCTTCAATTTCTTGTCTGCTCCTTTCTGTCCCTCCTTCGGTTTCTCATGCATCATAAATGCTACACCGCACACCACTCGCATCATATCGGTCATCTGAAAAGACCAACAACCATTATATTTTTCATAAAATAGTAAAGTGCCATCAAACTTCACATTATACTGTTTAGAAGTACTCGAATCGAGGACTCTTCGATATAATAATTGTTCTTACCTCCAGAATGGGATTATCCATAGTTGCATCGTATGCTCCAACGCGACGTCGAATCGATAGACGAAGTGGAAGACTGAAATACGAAATTGTTCAAGTGTAATAAGATCCTTCAAATTCACATCTGTAGAAGATGGCTCTGTGAATACTCATAACTCACTTATTCCACGTTTCGGCTGATTCCATTCCATCAAAACTTCCAGTATTTCCAGTATTCTTCCAGTATTCTTTCTGCCACCGACTGAATCGTCTGAAATAATCAATTGAATATCAATACAGATTCCCTCCCCACTAACTTCATTCCTCTCCTTCTTCCTCCATTTCTTCATCCATACTATTTCTTCTACTATTCGGAATACTAATGCAGGCGCCTGATCCTCCCTCACCTCATCAAATAATCATATCGTAACATCTTTCGATGTCGAGTCATCTTATATTCTATCCCATTCCCATCATCCTTACCAGATTGCTGTCCCTGTTGCATTTGTTTCACAGTTTCTCGAATAAGTGAAACTGCTCTCTTCATCGACAGAGTTCGATCAGTTACCATCAATTCCTTGTCCAATCTGTCCAATCTATAATGTCGGTTTTCTGAGAGAAAACGGGTGCGGCACACCATCGGCTTTTTCCCTGTAGTGTAAAATACCGTAGTTGACTGAATGTATCGTGTATCCCCGCTGATACTCAGGCAACCAGAATTTCCCTGGATTTCCCAAAATCCATGTCGGTCATTCTAGGTTGCTCTTCGGAACTACGTTCCGCATTCCCACCCACCCACACCTAGCTGACCTACCGTTTTCCAGGAGGAAGAGGCATCTCTATCAACGCAATCTCCCATCTCCTCACTTCGGCTGGGCGATCGGATCTGTCCGACCTCCTGCTGCATGCTGTCCAAGGCTCCCTCGCCCCTTCCACCCTCACTCAGTATGCCCGGGTCGAGTGGGCGAGACGCAAATTCGCGCAGGCTCTTTCAGTCGACCCTTCCACACCCCTGTCCCTCGTCTCCTTCCTTCTGGATAAGCACATTCAAGGCGCGTCCCGGTCCTCCTTGGCGGTTTCCAAAGCCTCCTTCCTCTTCTTCGGAGGTTCTGCTATCTCAGAGGAAGTGCCCGAAGATCTGAGCCGAGCCCTCGTTCGATGTGCCGCCAAGCGCATCCCCAAGACCCCTACCCCAGATCTGCCTCCCTCCCATCTCAGAGCGATCTGTGAGCATCTGGATAGGAGTGATGCATCGAGAGACGAGGTGAGATTGGGCGCCTTTGTCGTCCTGTCGATGGGCGCTCTTCTGAGAGTATCGGAAGCGACGGGCCTTCGGTAAGAAGACGTCACAGAGGAAGAATCCCCCGATTTTCTCTCCCTCACTCTCTTCATCAAGAAAGCTAAAAACGATCAAGAGAGGAAGGGAGCATCCTCTTCCATTCGTCTCTCTCGCCCCTCTACTGCCTTCAACCTCTGGATCCGATTCAAGTCTCTCGTTCCCTCGCCCTCTCCCTCCTTACCAGTCTTCCACTCCTTCTCCACCCAGAAACCTCTCTCATCTTCCTTCTTCAATTACCCTCTCCATTCCCTGTGTGATCTTCTCTCCCTGCCTCGTTTCAGCCCCCATTCTCTTCGCGTTGCTGGAGTCTCTGCTTCGATCAGACAGGGTGCCTCCATCGACCAAGTTCGTGCCAGAGGGAGATGGCAATCTATGGAGGGCCTTTCCCCTATCTTCGAAATTCCAAGGAACTCCAAGGAGGAGGCCTGGTCCTCTAGAGTGCGGTCTCACTCCCCTTCCCTTCTCTCCTTCACCTGTTTCCTCCCCTCATCCGTTGTCGCATCTTTTTTCGCCCCCCCCCTCGCATCGTTTTCTTCCCATTCCCATAAGGTTTGGACTCTATTGTTGTTCCTCGTTGGTTCCTATTCAATAAAGCAGCCGTACCCGTTTGTCCTGGGAAACCACATTATGTATGGGATACGTATTGAACAAAGTGATTGGAGTAGGACACATAACACAATTTAAACAATCTTTTCCTCTTTCTCAATTAAATTCTTGGGCTAACTCGAGAACGGAGGGAAGAATCATTTCAAGATCCTCAGCGTCATCACTCGATTGTTTACAATCTTCAAGGGACATTCGAGATCGAGCGACTGTCATGATTCTGAATGAGTTTAATAAGAAATTGTATCAATTTATTGATATTTACTAATAAAAAAAGGTTTCTCCATACCTTTCCATGACCAATTCGGCCACATTCATTACGTGTTGAAGTAGTGCAGTTGACGCTGTCTTCCTGTGTTGAAGAGCCTTTCTGAAGAAGAGAATATATGAGTCTCAATACAATTGATACAAGTGGCCATTCTTCTCCTACCCTGCCAGATATAATCCCGATTTGAGGTCGATTCCCTCTTCTCGTATCGATTTCTTATGGGACGAATGATCGAGAAGAGCAAGGAACGTCTTGTCATGAGAGAGACCAAGGGCAGTAGAGAGTTCAAGACACTGAATTATTATTATATTCATTTATCTTCCATATGGAATAGCGTATTGTTCATGAAAATGGTGGTATTGAAAAAGGGAAACGATGAATCGTTCTTACCTCTTTCAATTGTTTTCCTCCTCTTCTCATGAACTTGTGCAACATTTTAGCTTTCATTCCAGGCAATCGAAGAATGTGAAGAGAAACGTCCATATTGTATTTCGTCTGCAGTATCGGGATAATAGTTGAGTAATCCTCCAACTCACAGATGAAATGGGTGGGAATTTTGATGGTATGGAACTCGTACCATGGGAATTTTTGACCCAAACATGGCTCGTACCATTGGAATTTTTTTGCTTTTTTACCCAAAATGGCTCATACCTAGAGACCGCAGGCTCCGCCCACTTTGAGGGGACAGGGAATCGCTCAAAATCTGCGCCGCCGCGGGGCAATTCGAATACTGAACCGATTTGGACAATCGAAACTGATTTCGGTAGCTATCCACCCCCGCTACAAATGATCTTTGGCGCATCTTGATCCGACATGTTTGAGTTGGTCAAGCACACGATAATAAGGTCCAGAGTAGTGCATTTACAAGGTTCCAGTTATCGTGCACTTTTGCGCCTCTGGTCATTGGTTCTCCTAGTTTTTAGAAGACGATACCAGAAGAGAAAACGAAAATCCAACTTGTCTCCGAATTGCCCCCGAATTTAGAAGTTTTAGTACACGCGTATTTATTTCATTCCGATTAGCGCTAAACACAGTATGAGCGTAGGCGGGGCTAGTCAAATGAGAGGGAAGGGGGAGAGACGGACCTCTTCCTTTCTCCCTCCACCTCGCTCTCCCCGCTGTTTCCACCCCGTCGCGATTAGCACGCGCTATCTCTAAACAAGATGAAATTTCTCTCCTAAATTGTCTCTCACGACTGAGCGAAGCTATCGCCATCGAACTTTGGGAAAGAGCTCGGACTAGGCTCCGCCCCCTTTTGCCTCGTCCTGGTTTCGGACACTTCTCTGTTGAGCCCCGCGCGCATGATTTTTCACTCATAACTCGATTCAGAGATGAGATATCGACAAACGGTAAAAAGTATGTTCTTATTCATACCAAGAGGGATACTTTGAGCACCAAAACATGGTATTACGGTAGATTCGGTCCACCTCGTTGCGGTCTCTACTCATACCATTTGAATTTTTTATTTATTTTTTTAACCCAAAAAAAAGCTCATACCATGGGAATTTTTGGAGGCCAAAATTACCCTTTTCAACTGTGCTCCAACTACTCTTCACTTGTCGATACTCCTACCGAATTCCCACTCCCTTACTCACCACGAGTGTCAGCATCTTTCTCATTTCTTCTTAAGTATCTTTCCATTTTTCATCTGTTCTTCGATGACGTTGAATGAGTGAATTAATGGCAACAATGGATGAGACACGACGAGACTGCCAATCCTCAACAATCATCCATTACTTCACTAACTTTTTGGGAATTGACACTCTTCTCTGCATATAATCTCTCTTGAATCCATTCCATATCTGCCTCCGATAGTTGATCATTCTGAGAGCAATGAGCTTATGATCGGACAAGGGTGGTACAACAAACCCAAACCAAAGGAACAAAAAAACAGTTTTACATGAATGGAATTATAAATGAATGGAAAACACATTCAACAGTTTTTGTAACAATTTCGAAGACCTTCTAGATTCATAACCCTACGAATATACCTGTTCCTGTGCCGCTTTGATTGTACTTTATAACAGCCTCCGTAATGAGCATTTGTCTCTTCAATTTCAGCTTGTACGAACTAATATCGACGACGGAAGTAATGGGATGAATATCACGAAGAAGTAGATACCAATCCTGAGAAGAGCACAATGGTTATTGAGAATAATAATACCGTCAATCGAAACTATAAATGGAGAAACATACTAACCTGTAGATTGGGAAGGGTGATCTCATGCCACACCAGAGAGAGGGACGACATATTTGCATGGTTCGACTTCACTCGTTCGAAGAAGAAGATGAAATGGAAGACGAGTGGAGGCCTGTCATGGCATTATTATGCAATACAATGAAATGAACTAGTGAAGTAGATTCATTCATTGATATCAGATAAACGAGATTAACCATTAATCTGAGATCATTCCTTCTTTAAATATTTTGCAAGTTAACAAACTTTATCGGGCACCTGTGCGAAAATGAGTTCTTCATCCATCTCTCCCTCGCCCATTCCATCAGCCTCCATTGACTGGAATATTATCAATATTATCAGTCCTTTCTCTCCCAGTCACTTATCGATACAACCTCTCTCTCTATCGTACCTTGGCAGTTTTTCTCTCCGTGTCCATCCTTCGATTGATCCTCTTGATGGGGCGACAAGCGCCCGGTGCACAACCACACTGCGGTGTGTGGCGGCTACTCCGGTCCATCCTTCGATTGCTCCTCTTGATGGGGCGACAAGCGCCCGGTGCACAACCACACTGCGGTGTGTGGCGGCTACTCCGGTCCATCCTTCGATTGCTCCTCTTGATGGGGCGACAAGCGCCCGGTGCACAACCACACTGCGGTGTGTGGCGGCTACTCCGGTCCATCCTTCGATTGCTCCTCTTGATGGGGCGACAAGCGCCCGGTGCACAACCACACTGCGGTGTGTGGCGGCTACTCCGGTCCATCCTTCGATTGCTCCTCTTGATGGGGCGACAAGCGCCCGGTGCACAACCACACTGCGGTGTGTGGCGGCTACTCCGGTCCATCCTTCGATTGCTCCTCTTGATGGGGCGACAAGCGCCCGGTGCACAACCACACTGCGGTGTGTGGCGGCTACTCCGATCCATCCTTCGATTGCTCCTCTTGATGGGGCGACAAGCGCCCGGTGCACAACCACACTGCGGTGTGTGGCGGCTACTCCGGTCCATCCTTCGATTGCTCCTCTTGATGGGGCGACAAGCGCCCGGTGCACAACCACACTGCGGTGTGTGGCGGCTACTCCGGTCCATCCTTCGATTGCTCCTCTTGATGGGGCGACAAGCGCCCGGTGCACAACCACACTGCGGTGTGTGGCGGCTACTCCGGTCCATCCTTCGATTGCTCCTCTTGATGGGGCGACAAGCGCCCGGTGCACAACCACACTGCGGTGTGTGGCGGCTACTCCGGTCCATCCTTCGATTGCTCCTCTTGATGGGGCGACAAGCGCCCGGTGCACAACCACACTGCGGTGTGTGGCGGCTACTCCGGTCCATCCTTCGATTGCTCCTCTTGATGGGGCGACAAGCGCCCGGTGCACAACCACACTGCGGTGTGTGGCGGCTACTCCGATCCATCCTTCGATTGCTCCTCTTGATGGGCGACAAGCGCCCGGTGCACAACCACACTGCGGTGTGTGGCGGCTACTCCGGTCCATCCTTCGATTGCTCCTCTTGATGGGGCGACAAGCGCCCGGTGCACAACCACACTGCGGTGTGTGGCGGCTACTCCGGTCCATCCTTCGATTGCTCCTCTTGATGGGGCGACAAGCGCCCGGTGCACAACCACACTGCGGTGTGTGGCGGCTACTCCGGTCCATCCTTCGATTGCTCCTCTTGATGGGGCGACAAGCGCCCGGTGCACAACCACACTGCGGTGTGTGGCGGCTACTCCGATCCATCCTTCGATTGCTCCTCTTGATGGGGCGACAAGCGCCCGGTGCACAACCACACTGCGGTGTGTGGCGGCTACTCCGGTCCATCCTTCGATTGCTCCTCTTGATGGGGCGACAAGCGCCCGGTGCACAACCACACTGCGGTGTGTGGCGGCTACTCCGGTCCATCCTTCGATTGCTCCTCTTGATGGGGCGACAAGCGCCCGGTGCACAACCACACTGCGGTGTGTGGCGGCTACTCCGGTCCATCCTTCGATTGCTCCTCTTGATGGGGCGACAAGCGCCCGGTGCACAACCACACTGCGGTGTGTGGCGGCTACTCCGATCCATCCTTCGATTGCTCCTCTTGATGGGGCGACAAGCGCCCGGTGCACAACCACACTGCGGTGTGTGGCGGCTACTCCGGTCCATCCTTCGATTGCTCCTCTTGATGGGGCGACAAGCGCCCGGTGCACAACCACACTGCGGTGTGTGGCGGCTACTCCGATCCATCCTTCGATTGCTCCTCTTGATGGGGCGACAAGCGCCCGGTGCACAACCACACTGCGGTGTGTGGCGGCTACTCCGGTCCATCCTTCGATTGCTCCTCTTGATGGGGCGACAAGCGCCCGGTGCACAACCACACTGCGGTGTGTGGCGGCTACTCCGATCCATCCTTCGATTGCTCCTCTTGATGGGGCGACAAGCGCCCGGTGCACAACCACACTGCGGTGTGTGGCGGCTACTCCGGTCCATCCTTCGATTGCTCCTCTTGATGGGGCGACAAGCGCCCGGTGCACAACCACACTGCGGTGTGTGGCGGCTACTCCGGTCCATCCTTCGATTGCTCCTCTTGATGGGGCGACAAGCGCCCGGTGCACAACCACACTGCGGTGTGTGGCGGCTACTCCGGTCCATCCTTCGATTGCTCCTCTTGATGGGCGACAAGCGCCCGGTGCACAACCACACTGCGGTGTGTGGCGGCTACTCCGGTCCATCCTTCGATTGCTCCTCTTGATGGGGCGACAAGCGCCCGGTGCACAACCACACTGCGGTGTGTGGCGGCTACTCCGGTCCATCCTTCGATTGCTCCTCTTGATGGGGCGACAAGCGCCCGGTGCACAACCACACTGCGGTGTGTGGCGGCTACTCCGATCCATCCTTCGATTGCTCCTCTTGATGGGGCGACAAGCGCCCGGTGCACAACCACACTGCGGTGTGTGGCGGCTACTCCGGTCCATCCTTCGATTGCTCCTCTTGATGGGGCGACAAGCGCCCGGTGCACAACCACACTGCGGTGTGTGGCGGCTACTCCGGTCCATCCTTCGATTGCTCCTCTTGATGGGGCGACAAGCGCCCGGTGCACAACCACACTGCGGTGTGTGGCGGCTACTCCGGTCCATCCTTCGATTGCTCCTCTTGATGGGGCGACAAGCGCCCGGTGCACAACCACACTGCGGTGTGTGGCGGCTACTCCGATCCATCCTTCGATTGCTCCTCTTGATGGGGCGACAAGCGCCCGGTGCACAACCACACTGCGGTGTGTGGCGGCTACTCCGGTCCATCCTTCGATTGCTCCTCTTGATGGGGCGACAAGCGCCCGGTGCACAACCACACTGCGGTGTGTGGCGGCTACTCCGATCCATCCTTCGATTGCTCCTCTTGATGGGGCGACAAGCGCCCGGTGCACAACCACACTGCGGTGTGTGGCGGCTACTCCGGTCCATCCTTCGATTGCTCCTCTTGATGGGGCGACAAGCGCCCGGTGCACAACCACACTGCGGTGTGTGGCGGCTACTCCGATCCATCCTTCGATTGCTCCTCTTGATGGGGCGACAAGCGCCCGGTGCACAACCACACTGCGGTGTGTGGCGGCTACTCCGGTCCATCCTTCGATTGCTCCTCTTGATGGGGCGACAAGCGCCCGGTGCACAACCACACTGCGGTGTGTGGCGGCTACTCCGATCCATCCTTCGATTGCTCCTCTTGATGGGGCGACAAGCGCCCGGTGCACAACCACACTGCGGTGTGTGGCGGCTACTCCGGTCCATCCTTCGATTGCTCCTCTTGATGGGGCGACAAGCGCCCGGTGCACAACCACACTGCGGTGTGTGGCGGCTACTCCGGTCCATCCTTCGATTGCTCCTCTTGATGGGGCGACAAGCGCCCGGTGCACAACCACACTGCGGTGTGTGGCGGCTACTCCGATCCATCCTTCGATTGCTCCTCTTGATGGGGCGACAAGCGCCCGGTGCACAACCACACTGCGGTGTGTGGCGGCTACTCCGGTCCATCCTTCGATTGCTCCTCTTGATGGGGCGACAAGCGCCCGGTGCACAACCACACTGCGGTGTGTGGCGGCTACTCCGGTCCATCCTTCGATTGCTCCTCTTGATGGGGCGACAAGCGCCCGGTGCACAACCACACTGCGGTGTGTGGCGGCTACTCCGGTCCATCCTTCGATTGCTCCTCTTGATGGGGCGACAAGCGCCCGGTGCACAACCACACTGCGGTGTGTGGCGGCTACTCCGGTCCATCCTTCGATTGCTCCTCTTGATGGGGCGACAAGCGCCCGGTGCACAACCACACTGCGGTGTGTGGCGGCTACTCCGATCCATCCTTCGATTGCTCCTCTTGATGGGGCGACAAGCGCCCGGTGCACAACCACACTGCGGTGTGTGGCGGCTACTCCGGTCCATCCTTCGATTGCTCCTCTTGATGGGGCGACAAGCGCCCGGTGCACAACCACACTGCGGTGTGTGGCGGCTACTCCGGTCCATCCTTCGATTGCTCCTCTTGATGGGGCGACAAGCGCCCGGTGCACAACCACACTGCGGTGTGTGGCGGCTACTCCGATCCATCCTTCGATTGCTCCTCTTGATGGGGCGACAAGCGCCCGGTGCACAACCACACTGCGGTGTGTGGCGGCTACTCCGGTCCATCCTTCGATTGCTCCTCTTGATGGGGCGACAAGCGCCCGGTGCACAACCACACTGCGGTGTGTGGCGGCTACTCCGATCCATCCTTCGATTGCTCTCTTGATGGGGCGACAAGCGCCCGGTGCACAACCACACTGCGGTGTGTGGCGGCTACTCCGGTCCATCCTTCGATTGCTCCTCTTGATGGGGCGACAAGCGCCCGGTGCACAACCACACTGCGGTGTGTGGCGGCTACTCCGGTCCATCCTTCGATTGCTCCTCTTGATGGGGCGACAAGCGCCCGGTGCACAACCACACTGCGGTGTGTGGCGGCTACTCCGGTCCATCCTTCGATTGCTCCTCTTGATGGGGCGACAAGCGCCCGGTGCACAACCACACTGCGGTGTGGCGGCTACTCCGGTCCATCCTTCGATTGCTCCTCTTGATGGGGCGACAAGCGCCCGGTGCACAACCACACTGCGGTGTGTGGCGGCTACTCCGGTCCATCCTTCGATTGCTCCTCTTGATGGGGCGACAAGCGCCCGGTGCACAACCACACTGCGGTGTGTGGCGGCTACTCCGATCCATCCTTCGATTGCTCCTCTTGATGGGGCGACAAGCGCCCGGTGCACAACCACACTGCGGTGTGTGGCGGCTACTCCGGTCCATCCTTCGATTGCTCCTCTTGATGGGCGACAAGCGCCCGGTGCACAACCACACTGCGGTGTGTGGCGGCTACTCCGATCCATCCTTCGATTGCTCCTCTTGATGGGGCGACAAGCGCCCGGTGCACAACCACACTGCGGTGTGTGGCGGCTACTCCGGTCCATCCTTCGATTGCTCCTCTTGATGGGGCGACAAGCGCCCGGTGCACAACCACACTGCGGTGTGTGGCGGCTACTCCGGTCCATCCTTCGATTGCTCCTCTTGATGGGGCGACAAGCGCCCGGTGCACAACCACACTGCGGTGTGTGGCGGCTACTCCGGTCCATCCTTCGATTGCTCCTCTTGATGGGGCGACAAGCGCCCGGTGCACAACCACACTGCGGTGTGGTGCACGTCAGAAGCAGTCAAGAAAGCGAAGCCTATTTTTTCATCAGCATCATAGTGCCCAAATATCTGCAGTAAACTGTCAAAACTTGAGGCGCCACCACACAATAATTTCGCAAACAAACATGCACGTTTTTAGTTGTTTTTTTAAAATACAGACGAGTGCCGAAGACCGCGCTCACATGAGGTAATAATAACTTAAAAATATAAAAACACTTCCTTAGAAACGTGGGTCTTCTCATCTCGATCTTCAGAATAACGTTGCTCATTTCGTTCGGTGCAGCAAACATAGCCGGTTAAGAAGACCACTGAAAAAAATATAACAGTCAATCGATTCTACAGTCCTCGTATTACTTCAGTTGTGGCCCACTAAGAGCTCGGCTATCATATAAGAAACTATATAAGCAACACAAATTTGAGCGATTTCGGACAAATATTCACAAGAGCAGCCCACCTTTATTTTTCTGGATAAGAATGTGTACAAAGAAATCAGGCATTAGAAGAATTCGAGTACCTATTTCAATAAACAACTAGCATTACATGGATTTGATCTTCTGGGCCAATTTCTGCGGCCGCCAGAAAGACACTACGAAAAGGCTACCAATAAATGATAAGCTTAATTATCTATTAAACGCTTTATTTAATTATGATATCGATATTAATGAAAGCAGGAAATTCACGATATTAAAGAGACAAACTATCGGAACTGACAATCTGGATGCGGAATTCAACGACGGACGTATCGTTGTCCACGTATCCCTGCACATAAATATTTATCAGCTGATAGGCATTTGTGCGCCACTTTTGAGAAACTTTTTAAAGCACAGTTGGTGCACTCAAGAAAATATATCACACTGAGGAGAAAGACTCACCGAACTAGTCATATCTTTCCATCGCCAATCGCTCGGCGAGCACACATATCAGAATTAACGCTGAAGAAGAAGTACTTCTGCAACGGCATCAATTGTGACACAATACAAGGATGACAAGCAAGGTTCACACCTCTCGGCATTTGACAGCGTACCGTCTTCGTCCCCCTCATGCTGACGTATTTCCACTCTCCGTTGTGACCCGCGTCGCATTTCAGAGCAAACTCAGTTTTGCGATCTCTCGTCTTTCTCAGCCTCGATAGTCCTGGAAAAAAAAAAC
Organism: Pristionchus exspectatus; assembly: GCA_911812115.1. NCBI lineage: Eukaryota > Metazoa > Nematoda > Chromadorea > Rhabditida > Neodiplogasteridae > Pristionchus > Pristionchus exspectatus. The sequence goes on along the minus strand of OU461584.1, from coordinate 16,426,416 downwards.
AGAGAAGATTGCAGCAATCATAACATTGATGTTTTCTATATAATAGACTATATTGGCCAATAAGGCTTCATTTATTAAATACAATTGTGATGAACCAATTGCCTCAAATTGTTCATGTAAACCAACCATTTGAATCCTCCCTTATCGAATACTCCCGATTCCACTCTTCCCGTAGCGAATCTCCCCTTGCGTTCGATCTCCCATCGAAGAATAAACATGGAATCGTCCTCCATCCTGAGGAATTATTAACCAGTTCAATTGATAATGAGATGAGAAAAACCACTTAATTAAATTGTCAAAATACAAGAGCAGTCAGTAATAGAACGGGACAGAACAAGATGTACAGTGTAATAAGACTAACTGTGTTATTTCGCTGCCTTCGATTCGATAAATCGACTCGACAAATATTGACTACCGTAATCATTCGGGACGCGAATTCAAAATCTTCCTAAAAAAACCTAATATTTTGAGGCAAAAAATGAGCGAAAATTATTCCTTTCCTGAGAACAATACAAATGTCCACGGATCATGCTTTTGAGCAAAAAATCATTAATGATTTAAAGTTAATTTATTCATCGCAATCTCACAAATACTCATTAATTCCTCATTGGCCTTGTTGATTGACTGCTTCAATAATAACATAGTTTTAGTTATGTACTGTAGAAGCTAACGTGTAACTCTAAAGATTCAATTTCGAATAAGCGATTAGAAGGGCGTGCAACCTGAACCCACCATCAAAGGGCGTAACTGCGAAGCACGCGGTGGCTCCCGACACGAGTCCCGCCACGTACGATACCCAGAACACGGCACCGCCCGAACCATCCTTCTTACGGGGACCCTGACAAGGTAGACCAACCAATTATACAGCACGCACCTGTCTCATTGGACACGCAATCTCATCGGTCAGGATGGTAATCAGTGCTGAATGCGTAGGTGTGTGCACGTTTGCTTATATTTATTCAAACTCCGCATATCTTTGCAATTATTAAAACAAAGATTCGGTTCTTCTTACAATTAAAAGGGCAGCTCAGGTTTTTGAATGAAATAAACTGCTCAGGCGTTGGTTCGAAACCACGAAAAGACGTTCCGGAAATTATGATGGTATATCAAGTGGATAGGGTATTTTGGAACATCAAAATGATACCGTTCACCAGCGAGTTCAAGTGGGAACAGTGGGAAGTAGAGCACGGAGAAGGTTACGTCACAGGCTAATGTCGAGGACAGACCCTGATAATGAAGTTATCTAATCACTGATTGACGGACCGACGCACACTTTCTCACGCGTCCGAATGGTGTGAAAAATCATGGCAATAGAACGATCTACTGCGGATTTGCTTTCATCCAATTGGAATTTTCGAAAGATAGCGAAAAGTTGAATCATACATTTTCATTACCATCCGGGAACCAAAAATATATAGTGGTCAGAAAGTGAAAATCACAGTTGACAGGGGTGACAGGGACAGGGGATATACCGTGATATATGTAGTGGTCTGATTACCGGCCCGGAAGGTATAAAATTTATGAGTTGAATCGGAACCCGCTTTGATCTTCTTGTAAAATTTATTTTCGATTTCTCACCTTGTACAATTCCGTGATTCCATACTGCCGGATGATGTTCATCGTGAGGTGTGTGGCCGAGAGACGCGGCTGACCAGCTACTGCAATCAATAATTATAAGCACTGGTGGCAATGATGAGCACTGGGTCGGATCTAGGATTGCACCCTCGATTTTACCCTGCTTATGAAACCTATAACCCCCAGATATTTGAAGAAAAGCCGCGAAATTCATCATAATTGGCTACGAATCCCAATGTTGGTTGTTTGTTCGAGCATTATGCTCATCACTGACTGGTGGACCGTGGACTTTCATTCGCTGGTTGGCTGTCTAGGGATTATTTTTCTCAGTCAACTCACCCGCCGTCCTTCCCGCATCCTGCATCTGGATCTTGAGCAGTTCCATCGGCGTTGTGATCACGATCTGAACAAGATAAAAAAAAATGAATGAAATTACTACTACGATAGGTTACCGATCGATATGAAAAGCGCACGGAAGCTTATTGATTGATAAAAAGTTTGTACGGTATTGCATCGATTGTTAAAAGAGACTAATCCTGTAGCTTATTGCTAAGAAAGGGTACGGTATTTCATCGATCGATATTGCGATCACACCAGTGATGAATACGGGGAATATCGGACAATACCCCCGATTTTTTACCCAAGGTTGAAGCCTATAACTCACGATTTCGGAAGCAAAACCCGCGATTTTCGGGACTTTTTTTTACATCCGTACTGGGCCCCGCCCCCTTGGCTCCACCCCTCCGAGAAGGAGGGAGGGCGGGTCTTCCTAACCCTCTTGAGGAGATGGGAAGCCCTTCCAAAATTTGCCAAGAGGTTCCCTTTCGGACAGAGCAGCAGCGAGGCGCTCGTGAGAGGGAAGGAGAGTAGGGACCTTCATGAGAGAGTGTACGCTATCGCGACGGGGTAGAAACAGTAGGGAGAGGCGGGTGAGATGGCCACGCCCCTGCCCATCCTTTTATCCCCCTGGCTGCGATAAACTCTGGTTTCTCGTGACTAGTAGTAAATTAGTATCACGCCATGCCAGCACGGATGTAAAAAAGTGCCCGATTTTCAACAGGTTTTTCGCTGTACCCCGATTTCATGATATTTTCCGACGATATTGCTCCTCACTGGATCACACTGAAAGCTTCCTCAGGATCGAAGAGACAACATTGCATTCATTGTCGCAACGGTGCTCGACAATCACATGGGAGCTGAGATACAGTGTGATCTTCTAAACGCTAAGTCTAAGCCTAAGGCGAGACAAAAACAGAATCAGGGAAAACTAAGGAAGCAAGACCAGGGATTCCGGCATCCCAGGGCCACTGGGTGTAAATCAGAGAAATCAGAGGTGTCTCTCTCTATTTTCGCCACCGGCACGGTATCTCGAGCACCCTTCAAATTGCAGTTTCAACCAACCCTTTTCTTACCTTCAATTCCCCTCTCCTCTCCCTCCGTCTCTCCACGGTCCTCCTCTCACTCGATCACCGCTACTAATCTGCAATTACACTATCTGAACTAGAGTTCAAGATTCGGGTAAGCGTCTCTTCATTTCACGCGCTCTCTCACCGGTCAGAGAGGCGAGAGCGCATGCAATAAAGAGACGATTTCCGTATTTCGAACTCTACTATCTGAACTACTACGAGCTACGCTACTCCCACAGTCAACACCCACAGAGTCCTTGCACTCACTCATGTCATTGTCATTGTCAGTTGTGAGGGGGGAGTTGTCACAATCACCATGTCACTGTCAGACTGGAAGGATCGTCAGTTGGATCGGTCCGCCTATCGTCCCCACCTCTCCCCCAACCCCCCTCTGTCAACTCGCCCTGTCAAGCCCTGTCATTGTCATTGTCATTGCCACTGTCACGCTCACTGTCAGAATCCAGCCTCCAGAACCCCTCCCTTCAATTGTCTCTCTCCCTCCTCTATCTCTAGCCGAGCCGAGAGGCGAGAGAGCACGCGAAACGAGGAGTGCGAGGCGCTTCCCAACTCCCTTCTCCCCTAATGCCTCGTGGGGCGTGACCTTTGGGAATCGTTCCCTACAAACTACAAACTACAAATCGTCCTTTTTCGTCGTTGTTGCCCGATTCTGACGTCGTTGACGTCGTGATTCGCTCCCATTTGATTGCCTCCGATTACCAACGCCTTCTCCCCCCTTCCGATCGCTGTTTCCACGCCGATTTCCTCGTATTCACTCGATTCTTGCCCTTTCTTCATGTCATTCCCCCCTTTTTGGCCTGCTTTCTGATGATGCTCATTGTCGTTGATGTAGACGCCGTCAGCGTTGATGGTAGCGTTGATGCAATCCATTTGAGCCCCGCAATCCTCCGATAGAGCGCCGTTTCACTCCCTCGCACACTGCGCTCCTCTCCACTTCACACACATTCTCCCTCGCGGTTTTCTGGTTGATTTCTGGTTTCTCATGACCACGGGTAGACCAGCCAATCCCTAAAAACTGGTCTTGGGGGGGGGGTATCCAAATGTGTGGTCGTGAAACTGGTCAATCGTGGCCGCCTCAAGCTCCGCCCACTTTTACAGTGAGTAGCCCAAGCTCCGCCCACTTTCGCTGATGAACAAGTAGTGCGGAGAAACCAGGGATGGGCGTTGGTGTCCAATAATTATTGCTCCTGAAACGAGCCGAGCTGCTCTCGACTCGGGGTAAACCGTTAAATTTTAGTTTAATTGCGCACTTTTCCTGATTATTTTGTTTTTGTCTAGCAGGGATTCGGCCATTTTGAGTGATTTTATGCTTGCGCTCTAGATGCGCCGGGTTTGGTGGTTACAATACTCGGGAGCACAATTTTACCCTCCTCCAGTATGCTAAAATAGGGGCAAATGCTTTGGCACCGGCCGGGACTCGAACCCCCAACCTCCTGGACGCTAGGCCGCCCTCTTACCGCCTGAGCCACGAATTACGCATTAAACACTCCCTGACCACTCCGCGACCCTCCAGCACAAAGATAAAAATCAGGCAAAACATCTGCCCCGAGTTGGAGTCGAACCTGGGTCGGCCGGGTGGTAGGCGAGCCTCTTAGCCACTACACCACATTTGCAACTCGGCTGTATGTAAATATTTTTCACACTTTAAATTCCCATCGACGCGTCTCGGGGAGCTCTACATTCCCCTAGTTGGTCGCTAAGCCGTAGCTGCACGCGCTCGCGAGTTACAGAGCAAAACGGAAACGATCGATTTTTCAAGTTGATTTTTGATCTCTCAGATCCTAGGAAAAGTTGTTGGGAGACAAAAGATGCGTCGATTACATACCACCCTGGTATTTACCACATCTTCCCGGGGCGCATTACCTCTTCCCGGCATTTTGAAAGTTGACCAGTCAATTAGGAAACCGTCCTGAATCACCCTGAAACCGGGAACCTCCTAGTCAAAAGTTCATTCGCGCCTATTGTGCTCTCCAGCCTTCTTTAACAACACACTTTAACAATATACGGCTCACTAGGATCAATATTTCGCACATTTACCGTACCCGTGTACTGCCATATCTTCTCTTCCAACATCCTATCGCGAACTGACTATCTACTTGTTTCCTTCTCTCCTTCGCGTGCTACCGTACTTCTGTCAAATCAATCGATACCTATTGCAGCAACGGACGGGAATTCGCGCATGATTTCGAGAGACCACAAGTAAAGGCTCAAGCAGTTACAAGATGATACAATACACGCAGTGACAAGCAGTTATCCGGGTTCTTTTACGCACGTTCCTTCTACAATGCACGAAATAGTTGCTTCTCCTCATGTTTTTCTTGTTTCTCTGTCTCCCTCTTTCTCTCTTTCTTTCTGCTTTCTTACTGCATCGATGGTCTTTCCATTCAGGAAAAAGGGGCGGCGCTCGCGTTTGTAAGATCAATTCTTTGCATTTTCCACCTGTACCATCCCAATCGATACTGACCGTATGATAGTTTGGACATTTCTTCTACGCTGAATGGACTTCCCTATTTGAAATGTGCCCGGTTAGGTGATAGCTCTACAGTATCCTCTTCCTTTTGGCCAATCTCTCTCTATTGAGCTTTCCTCCTCCTCTCTCTCTCTGTCTCTTGAATGTCAGCTTTGTCTTTGGAATGCGATACGCCTAGTGGCGTCCCGACTCGGCCCTCCAGTATTGGCATCCCTGTTCTTTCATTGGTAAACGCACTGAATTTAAGTTCCATCAATCAGGGGACTTTAGGCAGCGCGTCGCTATTGGATAAATCAATGCGCTGGAGGTACAGTAGCACTGCACTACCGTATCTCATCATTTCTATCGCAAACTAACTATTCTATTCACTATTCACAATGCATGATTTTCATTGCTAACCTTCACAGTGACTTTATTTGCATTACTTTTTTCATTAGGTCGGCCGGAGGCTATCGTCAAATTTTGAAATGCGTCTAGTAAAAATTGCTTTCTGACACTATTTGTGACGCACTTTTCTAATTGTTTCATCTAGAGAAAGTCTGCTCTACTCCGCTTGTCATTCACCCCGGGAATATCATGTTTTACATCCACTTCGTCATCCAAACCTCTGCGCCTTGATATTCCCTAACCAGCTCTTCCAAGCGCACAAAGATAACGGTCGCACGCACAAAAACATCACAGGAACAGTATCTATCCCCCCCCCCTTGTCCCATAACTCACCTTCCATCCATCCTCGATCGATCCCTCTCCTCTTCCCATCCAGTCATCTTCCATCTGAAAAAGCAATCACCTTGTCTTTGCTCATCCGTCTATCCCCGTGAAAGCTCATGAAACTCCAAACCGACTAGTGGAACGGGCTTTTCATCATGGGAAGAAGGGAGTATTCATGATCTATACTCCTTCAAGAATTGCATCTAGATAGATGAAACATCGGTTTCCTCATTTTTACAGCCTTGACTAGCTCGTGAAACCCCTATTCGTTGTTTTCCCGAGACTTGGAACAGCAGGGATGAATGATCTTTCATCTTCTCAAGGCGCACGATTTTTCGATCTACAGAAAGCATTGATTACCCTGAATAGATCCTATCGATCGCTACCCATTTTGTCATATTGCCAATCTTCGGATGGTTATCTTTTTTATCATTATCCTTGGCTAGCTCATGAAACTCCAAACCGACTGGTGAACGGGCTTCTCGTCTTCGGGCAAAGAGGGTATCTATCTATCCCTATCTCACGCATCAATGGCTACAGTCTGTACCTACCGTATCCATCTTTTCTCATCTCTCATCCTCCTCCATCCTTGATCGATTCTTCTCTTCTTCTCTTCCCATCCAGTCCGCCTCGCATCTGAAACAGATTCATCGTTGCTCGTCTCATTTCATGATGATTATCAATTATCGATATCATCTCTATCATCCCCCATAGTATGATACTTTCCTCAGTTGTGAGTCCACTTCTAGTGAAACAGCTTCGCAACTCATCTATGAAACCCAACGATCCCCTTTCTCCTTGTGCAGCATATAAAACTCTGAATAGCCTGGTGAATCGACTCCTATCGTGTCTAGATTCTTGATGGGGTCAAACATCTTGATCTCAAATCCATTCTCTCTGTCTATCATAGAATTCCTTTTGTCTGCGCATATTGACTCATCTCGCGAAGCATGAGATCATTATGCAATCTTTATTGTAGAGATCTTTATTGTAGAGATGGGAAGAATAGAGTAATGACAATTGATCATTGGACTTTTTAAAAGTGCATACCATCTTTAGGCTCCTAATTACTGAGACATCAGCTATTCTCTTCATTATTGTGCGTTCTGGCTACTGCAACACGTATTCTCACCTGCAATGCCCATCCCCCTTTCTCTTTCCATCTGACCAGACCTATTGGCAATCGGATGAAACACAAAGCATATTTTCCGAATTACTGATGCAGGAGATTGTACATTCACTCCAATTGGCTACCACTATCGCACTTTTTAAAACTGGCTACAGGGTTCATTTTTCATTCCTATCCCTAGATATGATCTATTTCAATGGAAGAACGGATTCCTTCTCTTTCCAGGCTCTTGACTACGCGTGAAACGGAAAATTACCTACTGAATTTGAACTCTCTTGCAATCAAATCGAAATTTCCCATTACGTTTCCGGTTTCCTTCATCCTTTCAGTTGGGGTTTTCTGATTCTACCGTATTTCTATCTCTAATGTATCCTTATTTATATCGTATCCCTTTCTTTACCGTATCCCTTTCTCTACCCTATCCCTATCTCTATCGTATCCTTTCTCTACCCTATCCCTATCTCTACCATATCCCTATCTCTACCGTATCCCTATCTCTACCGTAACCCCATTCTCTACCGTAATGGTTCACCTCTCTTCGTCCCGCATTCTCTCTCTCGTGAGAGTCTCGTCTCTCCGTCTTTCCATGCCTCCTGAAACGATAACTGTATTGATTCCACTTTTGTTCATTATATTAACTTATTGATTATTGTTACCGTATCCCCATCCCAATCCATTGATCGCCCCTCGCATCTACCGTATGCTCGCGAACTATTTCATCCATTTTCGCTACCGTACCCTTCGCGAGCTACCGTATTTCGTCGCGTTTCCGTGCCGCGCGCGCGAAATCAACTTATTCCATTACAGGCAACTCAGACTTGTTGTGCACCCGCCTCGGCGAAGTGGTAATTATGGAAATGATCGAGCGACCACAAGCGATCTGTTCCAGACCCTCGGAGGTACTAACTATTTGCGATTATTGATTGCTCTCCTTAGGAGTACGGTAGTTAGCGATCAAATCAATCAATAGCACTAGCAAGAGTACGGTAATCAACGCCTGTAACAACAATAATAACAATAACAATAACAATACTTATTGTTAAGGGGATGGGCTGCACGAGCCCGCGAAGGCAGAGAAGAAGAAGGAGCCATGGGCGGATGGAGGACGAAGGCGGTGAAAAGACGTGGAAGGAGGAAGGGAGATGATCCCGCGAAGGTATTTGACTTCCTAATCGCTCTTATTTCCATCGATCTTTTTCCAGGTTACGGTAGGATATCAAAAGATCAATAAATCAAAACACTAGGAGGAGTACGGTAGTCACGTCTCAATAACAACAATAACAATAACATCATTGTTCAGAAGGGCGTTGGACTGCACGAGTCCGCGAAGGAAGAGAAGACGGCAGAAGGAGGAAAGGAAAGGAGGAAGGAAGGAGCTGAGGCGAGGTTGGTGTTTCATCATATTACAGATCATAATGAATCAATTACAATTATCGATTAATGCATGGGGTACGGTAGGATAGCTGATTATCGAATTTCGTATGGGGTACGGTATAATATCCTATTATCGATATTATCGATCAAGGGTACGGTTGGATATCGACCAATTGATACTATTGGGAACGGAAGGGGAAAAGCAATTAATTAGATAATTAATAAATTAAGAGAGTGAGCGGCGAGGCGAAGGGAGTGAAGGAGGCGGGAGGAGACGGAGGCTCGAGTGGAAGAGGGAGCGGTGAAGGAAGGAAAGGAGAAGGCAGATGGAGGAGAAAAGGTACGGTAGAATATCCGATTTCGATTTTCGCATGGGGGTACGGTAGAAATGTTTTTTTTCCATTCTGGCTTTCCCATTCTGTCTCACGCAATTACAAATGCCTTCGAGGATGGTCTCTCTCCCTCTCTTTTCGAAATACTTTCTCTCTCTCTCTCATTTCGAAATACTTTCTCTCTCTCTCTCTCGTTTCTCTGATCGACGCGAGATAAAGCAAATTGAAGAGACGAGGAAATAGCAATACTATTGATTAATTTCATTAAGGGAGCGGCGGAGAATGAGAAGGAAGATGGAGATGGAGAGAAGGAGGAGGGAAAGGCGGAGGAAAGGGTGGGGAGAAGAAGAGGAGAAGAAGGAGGTGGATTCGGAGGCGATAGAGGTACTTGACAATTACTAATACAGATAGGAGTACGGTAGTTCGAGATCGATCGATGGCAATCTGAAGCGCACATTCATCATACAGCGCAATTACCGCAACCTACAACCAACATTTAATATTCCGATCAATCATCTCATTTTTGCCACCCCGTCCTTATCTTGAGATGCTTTCACCTTCCTTGGCTAGCGCGTGAAACACCAAAGCGGCTAGCGTTTTTTCTTAAATCTTAGATCTATCGGGAAATATATCCGTGACCCACTGGAAAGCATCAATCGTGCATACGGTAGCTAATCGATACTAGGCGAATACGGTAACTCATCGGTGCTAATCGATATACTCTACCGCATTCCAGGGGCTGGTAGGCAACGTCGTCGGAGCGGCGCTCGACGCGCTGCGAGAGAGGCGGCGGAGGCACGAGCCGACGGTAAGGAGCCTTTCATTTTCCCCCTACCGTAACCCGCACGCATCAATCGATAGCGCCTACCCTACCCCACACACCCATACAGTACTAGACAGTACCGTATCTCCCCCCCCCCTAGATCAATCGATAATCTGCCCTACCGTACCGGACTAATTATCGTAATCCTAGAGCCATCGATATCCGCCGTATCCCCCTTCCTCATCCGTATCCCTTCCATCCATATCAACAATTATCACTCAATATCTACCGTATCCTCCATCCATCTACCGTATCCCTTCCAGGCACGACGGTGCTGCACCTGTCGACGACAGGCCAGCGCGGAGGCCACTCCTCCTACTCGATCAGCTGGCGGCCGACACTCGACTACGGCCACGTCGTCGATCCACCTGGATTGCCGCGGAGGAGAGGTCAGTCTCGTCGTCCCTCCTCTCTCTCTCTCTCCATTTCACACACATCTCTCGCCCTATCTGACCGCGTGATAGAGTGTGGAAAATGAAGAGGAGACGCGATCCGTATTGCGGCATTCTAGAGTCCATGCACATTTTTGCGCTTTCGCATTTTGTTCTCGCTCGTGAAACTGCAGCTAGAATAGAGGAGCGGAACAGTGTGATGAGCACACACCAGACACTCGAACGACGACTAGCATATAGGTCAATATCGCCGAATATAGCACGCACAAATGCAGGTGGTTATGGGCTTCAAACTAGGAGCATCACACTGACAAACACGGAAGGATCGGGAGGGGGGAATTAGAATATATATTCGTGCTTGCAGATCCGCCTCAGCGTGGTCCGCGTGGACGCGTCGTCCGGAGCTGCCGTCCGCGTTGGCGTGCCGTGGAGCTGAGGACCCCGCGTTGCACACGACATCACCGTGCGCATCCGCGCCCTCGCGGTCAGCAAAAGCTGAGCAGCTACCCGCTGGCCGCGTCTGCTGTCCGATACCTCGACAGGCACGGCCTGCGCCCGCTCACCCGTGCATTTCCGCTCGTCCGACGCACGCGGATCCGCCCAGTGGGACGGCTTCGACCCCACCACCGACTACACCAGGTACCGTCGTAATTACGCGCAGTCCTTGCCCTCTCGATAGAATAAATAACTCTCTTCTCATTTCGATACTCTCTCGCGCGCCTCTCTGATCGGTGAGAGAGTGTTCAAATGAAGAGACCAGTTCATACCAAGCCATCCCTAACGGTAGCACACCTCCCTAGTGTCGCAAGTTTTCTGAATTAGATGGTAACGGCTGCTATCTGTTTCTATTGGCTCACTTTGCGTCACCAAATCGTCTTAAACCATTCGCATTGTAACGGGGGAGGGGGGGGGGAATCTACCAAAGGCAATCGATCTTTAAACTTTGGACGCTTCCCCTCTTCACCCAGCCTCTGACTTGACCGGTTACGGTAAGGGCGCGAAATCATGAAATCGGATTTTTCCTTCCCTTTCATCTTACTTGGCTAGCTCGTGGAACCCGAAACCAGGGTGGCGAAATATCGTGAAACTTTTTCGATTCTTACGATAGATGGGGGAGGGGCATACGGTAGGAGTACGGTATTCGATTGATGATGTTGCAGGCGCAAGCGAGAGGCAATGAAGAATGCCGTCAAGAAGGGACTCGATTACCACCAGGAGAAACGGTACGGTAGTAGTTTTATCGATTATCCCTCCCCCCTACCGTAATCTACCGTCTATCATAACCCCCCCCCCCCCCCCGAGTATCGATCTCACGGGGCAGCGAACAGGCTGCACGATCTGTTACGTTAGCGCGCTCATTCTAAAGCGCCTACAGCAGAAATCTATCGGCGGGCTATTGCAGCACAAAACCGCCTCCTTTCATTCCGCGCCCACAGCGTGTCAGCTAGAGAAAATCCTTGTTCTCCGCGGCGGATCATTTCACTTGATCGCGCGGGGACAAAGAATAAGTAATTTATGTGAAACATATTTCATAATTTGCTGATAATGATAAGATAAGAACAGATTGAAAGAGATTGTTTTCGAGTAGTCTACTTATAGTCATTCCCCAAGATTCGGAAATTTTTAAATAAATTTGAAAGCAGTAAGAAACGATTTCAATCCTCCTCAATGCTTGGAGGCTTCTCATAAACGTCGTTCATAGAAACCCCTTCACCTGCATTATTTTTGGAATGCTGCGGACTCAACTACTCAGTGTTTAGAACTGATTTTGGAAAATTTTCTCATATTCGAGAAATTCGAGATACAAGACTTCAAATGTAAATTCTCGAATATGAGAATATTTTTCGAAAATCGGCTCTAAACACTGAATAGGAAAGTTCCTCAGCATTCCAAAAATAATGCAGGTGCTGGGGTTTCTATGAACGATCGTTGATTGAGAAGCCGTCGAAATAAGCATCGTTAAATGATTTTGCCGAAGACAATGATAGGGCTCATCACAAGAATGAATTATGTTTCATAGAAACCATATCTTATTTCGCGCTACAAACCCTCTTATTCTTCAATTTTGACCGCTCTGATCATTCTCGATGATCGAGAATGAAAGGGACGAGGAAAAGGACACGCGACCCTCTCCGCCGCGATAATTGGATTATCTCCTTTCTCTGACACGATGTGCAGCCTTTCTAGGAGATCGTCTCTTTACTTCATACGCGCTCTCTCACCGGGGTCAAGAGGGCGAGAGAGTGTGTGAAACGAAGAGACGAGGGGGGGTGAGGAGGGGCATAATCCATCTGATTTCTTCATTCAGGTACGCGATCCGCACGGAGGCCGAGGAGCGCGGCGTGATCCTCACCGAGAAGGAGGTCGATCTGATTCTTCGAGGAATCAGCGGGTGGCGGAGCGGGCGATAGAAGAGATGAAGGAGGATACGAAGATGCAAAACTGGCCGAGAAGCTCGTCGATCAGCGGTACGCTTGCACTTTCACCTCCTTCTTTCCCCTCGCGGATACAGTAATACAACAGAATCGATTGATTAGCAAGCGATACGATGGGAGTAATATACGGTAGGGGATTGGTGTTTCATCGATCACACATCGATCACAACATTGATTACTATAACACTAGGCAATTATCGATTGAGTTACTGTAGCACCAGATGATTATCGATTGATTACGGTAGCACCACCGATTGGTTACTGTATATGCGATAATGTATCGATTCAGCGAGGAGACTCGCGCCATGCTTCTGGAATCGGGCATGGATGCGACCGAGGAGGCGATCGACAGAATCCTCGGAGGGATCGTCAGGCAGAGAGAGTATGAGAAGGCGATGGCAAGATGCGCAAGGAGAAGGAGAGGGAGCAGAGAGAAGAGGACTGCCGAGACAGGTACCGTAATCGCCCCCCCCCCCTCCCCTCCTACCGTGGCACTTGGGTGAAAACAATCGATATGCCCAACAATCTACCGTAATTTTCAGCCCGGTCCGCGTCGGAACCCCGCGCCCGATGGCAGTGGCGAAGCGCGGAGCGAAGAAGAAGGAACAGGAGGACACGGTAGCCCCGAGGTACGATATATCCCCGTCAAATATCGATCATTTCTTGCAAATTTCCGCATAAAGTCAATTGCCGATTGCTTCCCCCCCCCCGGCTACCGTACCCATTTAAAAAATCAATAAATTGGCTCACTTGCAGCAAGGACGACGTCATCGTCGCCGCTTCGACGCCCATCGACGACCGCCCGCCCGCCGACCCGAGGTACCGTACTCCTGCACACATATCGATTGATTAATTCTGGAAGCAAAACTGATTATTTTTCATTCTAAATGGTCTGAAAATGACTATAAACTTGTGCCGTAGTTGCCCTTCCGAAATCACATGCGCAAGGCAGTCAATTGGCGATCCCCTCAAATCTACCGTAACCATCAATCAATAAATGTTCACACTTCTAGACTGGACCACGTGGAGACGCTGGAGGAGGTGCGCGGAGCCGATGAGAGGTACCGTACTCCCCCCCCAAATATCGATTCCTCAGAAATGATTTTTTATTGATTTTTTTTGCATACTAGAATTATACCGGGGAAAACGATTATACGAATTATACCGGGGAAACGATATGGAACAGCATATCGATTCTACCAAATCTTCATAGCGATCAAAGATCAAAGATCACCCCCAAAAACACCCTCAAAATGTGGTCGTTGCAGCCATGTGGAGCTGCTGCAGCCGGACGAGCCCATGGACGTGGATGAGGACGAGGAGGAGAAGGAGCGCGCCGCCCGCCGTCGCAAGAGGTACACACTAGAGCTCGAGAAATGATGCCCCCGCCGTCTCTTCATTTCACACGCTCTCTCGCCGATCCGAGAAAAGAGAGAGAGCGTGCAGAATGAAGAGACCCTTTTCTCGGCAAGCCAACCCTATTCCTACCAGCTCCCGGTTAGCAGAATTTTCGTTTTCGCAAATCACACGGCGTTTGTTCTTTGGAGGGGTAAAGAGGTCAAAGAACGGGCCACAATCGACCGTCTCCCCAGATACCGTATCCCCACCCGGGAGATCTACCGTAATCCACACTCTCATTGCAGACACGCGTCAATCGACGATTGGGCGACGACCACCCGATCGTGAAGCAGCTGTGAGTGTGAATTGATATTCGTCGCCTTCACCCGGGATTACGGTAGCACACCACACAACGTGCGAGTGTGCATTGGTATTCGTCGCCTTCCTCCGGGGTTACTGTAGCACCACAAAACGTGAGCGTGTGCATTTGTATTCGTCGCTCCTCCATCCCCTCCTTCGGATTACGGTAGCACCACACAACGGGCACGGTATCTCATTAGCGGGGCCAAAAACCTGTAGTTGCCATCAAGGCACACTAACTGCTGACCAATATCGAATAATAATCATTTGTCGATTGTCTGGCCTACCGTATCCGTAAGTACCGTATCCATTTCAGTCGGCTCGAGCTCACCGCCGCACGCGATCATATTCGCGTTGTGAGCGTCCAGCTGGACGACGCGGAGAGAAGAGCGGCCGAGTGGCGCGGCCACTTCCACCACGCCGAGAAGACCGCCACCGTCGCCCTCTCCGACATGAGCCGCGCGGCTGCCGCGTCTCGAGCGGCCGAAGCGGACAAGCTGGCGGCCGAGGCGCGCCGCTGTCGCTCTCGAGGTGCAGCTTCGTGCAGAGCGCGCTCGTCACGCCCAGAACCAGGTACTACTCCGCCCCTACTACCGTATCCCGTAGCGCCTACCGTACTCCCTAGTGCCGCTACCCTGTGTACACAGTAGCACATTGCCGTGTCCCGTCGTGTTACCGTAGATCATTGCAGGCTGCCCCCGCTGCTGCTCCTGCTCCTCCTGCAGCCGCCCAGCCGGCTCAGCAGCAGGCTCCGCCCCTGCAGCTGCTGCAGCTGCTGCAGTCGTCGCTGGCGCGCCCGCTCAGCTTGTGGCCGAGTTCGCGGCCCTCAAGCAGGACCTCCTGCAGTTTCTTCGCTGCCGACCAGCGTGTGCAGCTGCAGGTATGCTCTAGAGAGGGCGCAATACGGGAATCGCCCCCGTCTCTTCATTTTCCACACTCGCTCACCGGTTAGAGGGGGCGAGAGAGTGTGTAAAATGAAGAGACGGCGGGCGCTCCGTATTGCGCACTCTAGCATGCACTAGTTCGGATCCAATTACTGCAAACCGAAACAGGCCATAGGCTACCGTACCCTAGGCGACATCTCCTACCGTACCTTTTCAGCTACCGTACCTTAGGCGACCATCTCCTACCGTACCTTTTCAGCTACCGTACCTTAGGCGACCATCTCCTACCGTATCTTCAGCTACCTACCGAAATTGCAGCTCAAGGGCAAGGGCGACGCTGAGACGGGCCGCGCGTGGACGTCGGTGACGACGCTGGTGGCGAAGCGCGCGAACGCGATCACGAACGCCGCGCAGATCGGCCTTCCCCGCGTCACGGCCGCCCTTCTCGCCGACCCCACGCAGCACCTCGCCATTCAGGTACGACATGGGTGAGAGCATGCGTGAACAATACTAGGTGACGTTCGAGAAAGCTGCTATGAAAAGACATTGGAAACACCGCCGCGACTAAATGTATGAATAAGCCACGGGTATGTGTGTGTTGCAAACGGGTAGTTTTCGACTGGCCCTTTTCCTGCACACATGTACGGTAGAACGGGACGAAAAGGGAGGGGGGTCATACGGTGGGAGTACACGGTGGGCATTCAATCGATAACTCGTTGCAGCGATTCATCCAGCGCGGTCGCGCCGTGCTGCGTCTTCGAGGCCGTCCGCACGCTGGGCGAGGACTTCGGCCAGCTGGTGAGGAGTAGGTCAAATACTGCTCCCGAAAAGACCTAAGCATGCCACATTTTTAGGACGTTTGAACAAAAATCAGATAAAAGCATACCTCCGATCGACAAAATCGGAAAATTTTTCACGAAACCTTGCACAGCAAGTGCAACAGCCATTAACATTTGTAATAGCATACCACATTTTGGGTTTCATGACCTGAGCATTTGACCCTAGAGTGCGCAATACGGGGAGTCCCCGTCTCTTCCTTTACTCCACACTCTTCTCTCACCGGTCAGAGAGGCAAGAGAAAAGTGTGGGCGGGGCTAGGAGTACGGTAGGCAATATCGATTGATCGCAGGTGGTCGGAGCGCACTCGCAGCTGCCGCGTCGCGGTCGTCGCACTGTGAAAGTGGCGTGGGTCAGCAGGTTTCGGCACCGCTCACGCCCTCTTCAAGTGAGTTACACGGTGTAGAGGGAGGGTACGGCCATCGATCGAAACGGAGGTGAGAGACAGGCTCAAGTGGAGGAGTCAGCCATCGCGTGATATACGGCAGATATCGATCGAGCGAGAGGTCCATTTGAGCTACGGTAGGGTTATAGATTGAAATGTGAAACGAACGAACGGTTGGTTGACAGGCCCATTTGAGTTACGAGATATCTATGGATACCGGTTTGCCGGAGACGGGTAGAGCAGTGTGGGAATGCGGTAGATTTTCGGAGGCTTTTGACACATATATTTTTAATGTATGATTGGGGGGGGGAAGTGGTGCTACGGTCACGGTATCTGATACGACAAATTTCAGGGATCGCGCTGCCTCGCACAAGCGCTCGCTGACGCTTGGGCGTCGATGGCGACGGAATGCCTATGTAGAGTGAGTTTTTTTTTGTGTGGGGATACGGTAGCCAGGCGGAAGCGATACTGATCGTAATCACGATACGGTAGTCGGCTTACGATATCCGGATGAATCGAATCGTAGCATTCGGGTTGGTCGGGTGTGTCTCTTTATCTAGTCGCACCAGTCCTACATGCAGGTAGTGCTTATGCGGTACATTGGTCGGCGTGGTGAGAGGGAGCGATCTTTGATCTTTGATCGTTTGAGTTATTTCAGGGCCGAAGTCTACACGTGTGCGATGAGAGCTCAACTGGGTCGTTGGACGTACTGTGCCATCATCCCCTGTTCTTCACCGTCATCGAGGAATAGCAACGAGTCTCCGTCGCACGAGACAGTCAGTTCGTTTGCCTTATTTCCAAGACTATGAATGATGTGGGTGAAACCGCAAAGGTGTTGGATTACAGCAAAACAGTTTCCCCACCGGGGAGTGCAATGTTTCGCTGATTTAGATAGCAAGTTATAGCAAAATCAATAAACCAATGTGCGCCTAACTAATGTGCTTGCAGAACCCGCTGCACCAGCAGCAGCAACCGGGGGTAGTGGGAGGAGGGTCGGGTGTGTGGCTCCAGGGCCCGGAAGCTCCATAGCACACCCCCTCCAGCCCAGCCCCCACCTCCAGCAGCCATCTACAGTACCGATAGCCAAGGGAGGTATCGGACCCTCGATCGAATGGACGACGGAGGCAGGAGGATGAGAAGGTGGGCCAATGCGGGATACGGTAGCTACTAGGGTTAACGTTCGGAAATCGGAAACGCCGAAATATAGAATGAGCAAAATCACTCATATTACAGGAGGGATTCCCGGAGAGATGGGCAGGAGGACGGAGATGGATGAGGAGAGAAGGGAATAGAAGAACAGAGGCACGAGGCGAGTCAATGTTTCAGTGAATAGGGGGGGGCAAGAGGGGGGGGGGGGTTTACTTTAGTTTCCAAAAATATAGTGAAAATGACCCACCTGACATTGAGTAGAGACGAATCCTCTCCTCCTTGCCTCCTTTCTCTGCCGGCGAGAGAGCGTGTGAAATGAAGAGAGTCGGGGCGAGACGAGGCAACTGTAATTATCGATTTATTGATTGCAGGGATCGAGGACGATAGAAGGAAGGAGAAGGAAGGATTGGATGAGAGACAAGGTGGGATAGTGTTTCAGAGAATAGAGATAGCAATTTAGATAAAAAATTTTAATTAGTGCAAATGTACACACCTGCGTAGAGACGGGTCCCTCCTCATCCCTCCCTTGTCGATCGGACCCGCCGTGAGAGGGCGCCGAATGGAGAGATCCGACTATAATTATCGATTTATTGATTGCAGAATGGTCTGGAAGGAGGATTCAGCTGGAAGATTGACTGAGGGAGAAAGGAGCAGAGGAGGAGAAGGAATAGAAGGAATGAGAGGATGATGAGATAAGGTGGGTCAGTGTTTCAGAGAATATTCTTCGAATTCGAGGGGAAATGTATTCTTCGAATTCGAGAGGAAAAAAGACTAGATGGATCAGTGTCTCACGCAATAGTGATAGAACCGAGCCGATTGTAATTGCGAAAAGTGGATTCACTAATATTTCGATAATAGAGCCAGCGGCTGCACGACTCGGCAGCGACAGTGAAGGGGCCCGAGGCCCGGCTGCACCCGGCAGCGACAGTGTGGAGAGGGGAGCGGAGGGGTGAGGGAGGCGGCGGGGTCGCACATTGCGGCCTGCGTCAAAGCTCCCGTTAGGTTGAGGGTACGGAGTGGATCTAATCCTCCGGTAAATCCCAAGAGACCATGTAAGTCCTTCCTACCCCCGCCCTCCCGTATCTCTCGCCCACACCACCACCCGACGACGCCCATCTACGAAGCGCTGTGTGGATTGAAGGACGTTGCGAGGTGAGCAGTGGCTACGGTAGTTACGATATGCATCCCGTTATCGACATTCCCCAATTAGCAAGACGCGCAGCAAATGTGCCGGGTTTATCGCGATTTTCCAATGTTCAAGTCAATCACTAAGGGGAGGGGGGGTGAAACTCAGTGCTGAAAATAAAAATGTACCTGGGTGGAGGGAGTCTCGCGAGAAGAGGGAAGAGAGAGTGAAGAGGGAGGAGTGTGAAGAGTGGAGACTGAAATTGTTGATTTATTGCATTGCCATTTCAGATTCGCCCTCATCCCCGCTCTTCCTCCACCTATAGAAGCGCGTCGATGTTTCCGCACTCGGAAGCGCCAGGGCGATTGTCGCCGTTTGATGTGGTGAGTAGCATCGACACGAATACGTAGCATAGCTACAGTAACCCCGCCTCAATTATGGGCATTTCTTCGAGATTTTTTTCCCCGGACCGTTTCTCACAGAGTCGCTTCTTCGAGATTTTTTTCCCCGACCGTTTCTCACAGAGCCGGGTACTTTTAATGCGGGTAGGGAGTAGCTACCGTGCAGCGATCGATAATCGATGAGAAGGAAGGACACATAAGGCGAGTGAAGAGGTGACAACTGAGTTTATCAACAAAGTCGGCCTAACGACCAGCACCAAACTATTTTTCGAATATACAAGCTATTGAAACGAAAAAAGAGCTGCTTACCATTCCTAGTTTGCGATTTAATAATAAAAAAACATTTGTTAGATAAAATACCTGAGTAGGAAGAAGCACTTCCATTCTTCTCTCTTCACTCCTCCGTTCCCTTCGAGAGAGTGCGCGAAATGAAGAGAGTCAGAGAGACGTGGCAACTGTAATTATCGATTTATCGATTGCAGGAATCGAAGGAAGGAAGGAATGAAGGACGGAGAGGCATCGACTGACGTGATCCGATCCGTGGACCAGTCGATGCCTCAGAAGGAAGAATGAGAAGGAAGGACGGAGGAGAGAAAAAGGTGGGAAAGTGTTTCAGAGATATAGACGAATTTTAAAATAAAACAACTACAACCACTGGTGTGATGTGAAACAAACGGATGTGTTGGAAAATACGAAAAATGTTCCTGAGAAAGCCTATTGCGATTAATCAACGTGGGGTGAAACGAATATCTCACGGGTTCCCATCTAATTTGGAGAAACGGTATAGAATCCAGGGGTACGGTATCTTCGGCCGAAAAATGGATATTGTTAAGATCAAAGATCATTAATTCCAGAGAAACGGAGGTCGGTGCAGCGAGGAGATACCGGGCAAGCGTTCCCTTCCCATGGGGTTAATGCGCCCGGCCTCCCACTTCCATCCACCCGCACCACCTCCACACCACAGCCAAGAAGGATGGAAAAGGATGGAGAGGGGAAGAAGGAGAGTCAAGGTGGGACAATGTTTCAGAGAATACATACAGCAATTTTCAAAAATAAAACAACTAAAACTAAACCACTGCAAACGGATGTGTTGGAAAATACGAAAAATGTTCCTGAGAAAGCCTTTGCGAGTAATCAACGTGGGGTGAAACGGATATCTCACGGGGTTCGAATCTAGCTTGGAGATACGGTATTGAATACGGGATACTGTATCTTCGACAATGATTATTGATTTGAGCAGGCCACGCACCGCCCCTGTGTAGGCGTGAGGTCGGGATGAGGGAGTGAGAGGATGGATGGATGGGGCGTCGCGCCATGTGATCCGAACCGAGGACGGCCGGCCCCAATGAGTGGATGGAAGAAGGAGAGGAGACAATTGGAGGAGAGAAAAAGGTGGGATAGTGTTTCAGAGAATATAGACAAATTTTAAAAATAAACAACTACAACCCTATTGTGATGTGAAACAAACGGATGTGTTGGAAAATACGAAAAATGTTCCTGAGAACCTATTGCGAGTAATCAAACGTGGGGTGAACGGATATCTCACGGGTTCGAATCTAGCTTGGAGATACGGTATTGATACGGGGATACTGTATCTTCGACAATGATTATTGATTGCAGGCCACGCACCGCCACCTGTGTAGGCGTGAGGTCGGGATGAAGGAGTGAGAGGATGGATGGAGGGGCGTCGCGCCATGTGATCCGGACCGAGGACGGCCGGCGCCCAATGAGTGGATGGAAGAAGGAAGGAGGAGACAATTGGAGGAGAGAAAAAGGTGGGATAGTGTTTTCAGAGAATATAGACAAATTTTAAAAATAAAACAACTACAACCACTAGTGTGATGTGAAACAAACGGATGTGTTGGAAAATACGAAAAATGTTCCTGAGAAAGCCTATTGCGAGTAATCAACGTGGGGTGAAACGGATATCTCACGGGGTTCGAATCTAGCTTGGAGATACGGTTATTGAATACGGGGATACTGTATCTTCGACATGATTATTGATTTGCAGGCCTGTGTAGGCGAGAAGTCGGGATGAAGGGAGTGAAAGATGGATGGATGGGGGCGTCGTCGCGCATGTGATCCGAACGCGAGGACGGCCGGCGCCCAATGAGTGGATGGAAGAAGGAAGGAGGAGACAATTGGAGGAGAGAAAAAGGTGGGATAGTGTTTCAGAGAATATAGACAATTTTAATAAAAACAACTACAACCACTAGTGTGATGTGAAACAAACGGATGTGTTGGAAATACGAAAAAATGTTCCTGAGAAAGCCTATTGCGAGTAATCAACGTGGGGTGAAACGGATATCTCACGGGGTCGAATCTAGCTTGGAGATACGGTATTGAATACGGGGATACTGTATCTTCGACAATGATTATTGATTTGCAGGCCTGTGTAGGCGAGAAGTCGGGATGAAGGAGTGAGAAGATATGGATGGATGGGGGCTCGCGCCATGTGATCCGAACCGAGGACGGCCGGCGCCCAATGAGTGGATGGAAGAAGGAAGGAGGAGACAATTGGGAGAGAAAAAGGTGGGATAGTGTTTCAGAGATATAGACAAATTTTAAAAATAAAACACTACAACACTAGTGTGATGTGAAACAACGGATGTGTTGGAATACGAAAAATGTTCTGAGAAAGCCTATTGCGAGTAATCAACGTGGGGTTGAAACGGATATCTCACGGGGTTCGAATCTAGCTTGGAGATACGGTATTGAATACGGGGATACTGTCTCTTCGACAATGATTATTGATTGCAGGCCTGTGTAGGCGAGAAGTCGGGATGAAGGGAGTGAGAATGGATGGATGGGGGCGTCGGCGCCATGTGATCCGAACCGAGGACGGCCGGCGCCCAATGAGTGATGGAAGAAGGAAGGAGGAGACAATTGGAGGAGAGAAAAAGGTGGATAGTGTTTCAGAGAATATAGACAAATTTTAAAAAAAAACAACTACAACCACAGTAGTTATGTGAAAACACGGATGTGTTGGAAAATACGAAAAATGTTCCTGAGCTATTGCGAGTAATCACGTGGGGTGAAACGGATATCTCACGGTTTCCATCTAATTTGGAGAAACGGTATAGAATCCAGGGGTACTGTATCTTCGACAATGATTACTGATTTGCGGCCTGTGTAGGCGAGAGGTCGGGATGAAGGAGTGAGAAGATGGATGGATGGGGGCGTCGCGCCATGTGATCCGAACCGAGGACGGCCGGCGCCAATGAGTGGCGGAAGAAGGAAGGAGGATACAATGGAGGAGAGAAAAAGGTGAGATAGTGTTTCAGAAATAATGATAAAACCGGGGACGAAACCGAACAGGAAGGATGAGCTAGAGGCAGAGGGAGTGAGAGATGGCAAGTATGTAAGGATGTTACATCTTTTGCTTCACCTGAGTACCTGAGTATTAACCATTGCGTGAAACCAAAATTAGACGGATTCCAAGCACAAAAATGTAGTTATTCTCATCTTATTACATTATCCATCGTAAATAGGTGGACATAGGATACCTGGGATCTGCCTGGCTCTGCTGAGAGAGTGTGGAGAATGAGGAGGTCCTTCCTCTTCCCGAGTAGATTGACGGGGCGACTGAAATTCGCAAAATATAAAAAAAGGTTTTTATTGAAAAAAATTCTTTAAAAAAAGGTTCCAGGCGAGAGAATCGCGCCGCGCCCATCCGCGGGAGCAACACGGGCGTGAAGCCGAGAGAAGAAGGGGTCGAGGAGGAATCAAGGTATATATTTGATGAATACGGTAGCAATCATACTACAGTACCCGTCCGTCTGGGCAATATGGATAGCGGGGCTGGGATGCGGAAAAGCACCGTGCGTTCTCTGCAGACTTAGTTGGTGACTGTGGAAGGTTTCAATGGATACGGGGTGTTATATCGATGGAATCATTCATTTCTTGCAATATTTTCCGGTGAAATTAATATGATTTGAAACGCTGATCAACCATTTTTCGTATTCGTTTCACTCTTAGTTTTTTTAGCATCCGCGGAAACAAAATGGTAGCGGGAAAGAAGCACGTTAGTGACGCTTCCCTGCCGTTTCATCAGGATCTTATCTAAACTATCTATATTACAGGCGTCGGTAATGTGACCAACACGCGCTCTGCCGACGCCACAGGATCCCCCTCCCCCCGCCCCGCCCCGAACCGAGAAGTGGCCGCGAGAAGCTACAGTTACCCAATGACAGGAGGATACCGTACTCTCGCCAAGTACCGCCAGTCAGTGTTTCACTTTAGTTTGCTGATAAATAAAATGGTCAAAAGGATCTATACTGTATTCGGAACGATTTCCTCCTCTTTTCTCCTCTGTCTCTCTTCCCGACCACGCAGCGAGATAGCACGCGAAACGAAGAGGGTCGACTGAAATTATCGATTCCAGACCACCGTACTCCCATGCGGAATACCGTACCCCGCACGAGCGAGCCCTCGCCTACCGTATCCCGATCGATCGATCATGGTTAGTCATGGATGGGAGAAAATAGGGATAATTAGAAACTGATTGTATCAGCAAAAACCCGATTACAGATAACTTTCGTGAATACAGTTAACTTTCGTTCAAGCCTCTCAAGAGTGTAAAATTGCAGAGAACGGCTACCGTACCCCCCGCGACTTTCATCGATCGATGAGCAAGTGATTCGCCTTTGAAGAGGAGCAGCCAGAGGATCGGTGAGGAAATAGGGTGGGAAAACATGGTACTTAGTAATTGATATCATTTTATGAACTCAACAAACATAGATGGCATACAAATCTGCCATCACCTGTTTCGTTTAATGCAATTAGAGTTTTAATTACCTGATTAGGAGACGAGTGTTCTCTTCCACTCCTTCTTCGCTTTGTCTGACTCGCGAGATAGTGCGCGAAATGAAGAGAGTCAGGCCACGAGAGGGCAACTGCAATTATCGAATATTAATTAAAGACTGTCGGAGCTACCGAATCCTCCGCGACGCGCTACGTAATCGATCGGGACCATATGAAGACTCAAGAGAGTAGCAGTTGAGTCAAGTAGAGGATATTACTAGAGTGAGGGTGAGAGGGATTGGGAAATATCACTAGGCTTGATCAGTGAGAAATTTGATTTCAACCAATTGATTTTATGTTTCCCAGCCAGGTAGTAAAATACGTTGACTGAAAGAAATTGCGTCCAACAAGCACTTGGCGCTAGCTAGAGGCTTATTACTGATGCAACTTTAAATTAAAATTGGGAAACGATAGAATACCTGCCTGAGAGTCCTCCTGATGCCATCCAATAGAGAGAAGGGAGGGGAGAAGAGGAGAAGGGAGACCTGGAAATAATGAATTAATCCTTTCAGATATCGACAACAGAAGAGCGACTACAGAAGTCACTCACTCTTTCTCTACAAGATGAGAAGG